>WARS01000009.1:6479925-7729459 GCA_008933995.1 Datnioides undecimradiatus
GCCTTCAAGTGTCCGTCGAACCTGTTCACATTAAACGTCTTCGCCCCACAAAGTAAAAACAAAAAGTCCAGTTCCTCACCAGTAGTTACTCCAATTCACGCAACAGTAATAACGGTTGCAGTCCGGTCGGAGCGCGGTCGGAGCGCGGTCGGACTCAGCACGGCGGTCCGGTTTGGACTGTGGGTTGAACGCGGTCGCGGTCACGGCCGTTTACCTTCCCGGAATGCATCGCGCAGCAACAACTCGTCACGAATCAACACCTCGCGGTACTTTATTTTTATTTGCATTTTACGGTAGTAGCGTCGTTAAACGTAAAAGTGGATGTTTTTTTTGTTTGTTCGTTTGATGTTGTCTTCTTTCTTTCTTTCTGTTTTTATTTTCTATGTGGTTGTATATGTGTATGAACGAGTATGTGTAGGCATATAGAAAGTAAAAAAAACAACAACTTACCTATAGTTTTAAAAGCAGATGCTCCAGTACTCTGCGACTGCAAGGGCCTCTCATAACTCAGTGGATTTGAAAAAGGGGTGTGGTGTGACAAAAACTTGGAAATTTAAGGTCATTTAACTTTAAATTATTCATACATTCACCTTGATTAGTAGAATTTACTCAGGACTCTTTAATTAGAACTAAAATCCAGGCTAACAGTGCATGTTGTATGCATCAGTGTTGTTTGGGGTCAATTTGACCCCAGGCTGTTTCTGCTGTATTTAAACATATTAGACATATCAACATTTTACACACATTTGTTGTGGTTGTTTTAGATGATATTGAGCTATTTCCAGCTAATTCAGCTGGACTGGCAACCATACTATAAAAATAATTAAAATAATAATACTATTAATTTATATTGTATTTTTTATTATCAGTTTAATATTGGTCTTTAACTTTTGAGTGCATCCAGCCTGACACTTCACTAAGTTGGCCTACCAGTTAGACCAGCTTGACAGCTTGCCCCAGCTTTATAAGCTGATCAACCATCCATTCCAAGCTGGCCAGTAGCTTGACCTCTGAAGTTAGCTGGCAAGGCTCCACTCAGGTCCTCGACCATCTTAACCATCTAAGTTCCAGCTAAACCAGCTACCAACCTAAGCTGGTTTGGCTATTTCAACAGGGAGGCCTCGAGTAGAAAGGAAGTGAGGCTGTCCACCATTTTAGATGTACACAAAGCATATGTGCCTCCTTGTGGGAACAACATGCAACTACACCTCTAAATGCCATGAGGGGTTTTAGTAGCCCTATATTTCATATGGGTTACATACATATATTTTTAATATTTATCTTTCTTTATATAATGTAAAACTGATTAGTTGTACTTATCTACTACTAACACAAATGCTGCTACCACTGTTTGATGACACATAATTTGATGTCCTTATCATTGTAAAGAAAATTACCACTAAATATACAGCAATTACAAAAAATCAGCAGGAGCTTAAACACTGTTAGTTTGGCTACAGTTGTTTTTTATTGATGTTTTTAAAATAATGGGAGAAACCAGAAGCGCTTCGGAGTAAACCACAAAGTTAGTGGTTATTTCCTTGAGTGGATAGCAATTGTCAGGTTTTGTGGATACAGTCGTTGGGTCCTAGGATGATGGTCAGGTGATGGTGGGTCATTGGAAAAGGCTGGCAGGACAATGATTTTGTTATCTGTGCAGGGTGGCACAGATGGCTAACTACTGTTGTCTTCTGTATAGGAGTGCTTTAGATAGCTGACTGTTGTCTTCTCGCTGGGAGGCTGCACAGATGGCTGGCTGTGCCATCAGCACACCAGGGCAATTACGGAGGAGTGGCACCTTCTTTGTCATCTGTACAGGGCTACGCCAATGATGTGAAAATGTCATCTGTGCTGGCTTGTAGCAGAGTCACTGCTTCAACCACTGGGGCAACTTTGGAAGGATTTTCTTAAACCATAATGTGAACTTCTTCATCACGGTTTCTTGACTTCCTCTTTTTATTCTAGCCCACCTGTCTAGCCTTTTCATTCATTGTTTTGATGGAAATTGCATCTTTCTATGTCCTAGGTTCTCAGGCGCAGCAGTCAACTGCTTCTCGAAATTTGTTATGGTCCTGGAATTGTTCTGCAGGGTCTTTTCAAGGAAGTCAATTTTGGTCTTAAGACAACGTGCCTGATGTTGATACCCTGCAGGTGTTTCATCCGCCGGTGCTTGCTTTTTCATTGTCAAGGTAGCACCGTTTGAGAGCCGATGATTCTTTTTTCTTAATTGGCGGGCTAAGCTGAGCACGAACCACGCATGCCTGGAGATCCTCTTTGAACCTCCGTTCGGAAGTTTGCAATTTGTGTATTTTATCTTTCAGATGTTGTAGCTGAGTGGAGTTGATCTTGGATTTAATGGCGAGCTGTTCAGTCAGTCTCTAACTTGTCTTGTGGACCTGTCAACTCTTCCACTCCATTTCCCGGAGCTTGGCCTCCTGCTGCCTTTTGTTCTCAGATCGACTGTCATTTAACCACCTTTAACTGGACAGTCAGAACAGCATTGCTGTCCTGTTCTCTGTTGAAGCTTCTTGAGTTCAGCTTTTTCTTTTTAAAAGCCACTATCTCAATATTTTTTGTTGACAATGACGTTGTTTTTAGCTGACAGTGTCCTTTAATTTAGACGCACTATCTCGCCAGGTTTCCCATATTTTGGAATTCAGTCAATGTGTTTTCCATTGACTGAATTTTCATCATTAAGTCACTGCATTCACAATGTGGTTAAATGCAGTATTCTCCTTTTCTTTTCTAGTTTTCTTATTGTGTTGTCTTTTCTTGCATTTCAGTTTCCAAATTCAAAAATTCTTCTGCAACTCTACGAAGTCATTTTGAATTTTTTTCCATCTATTCTATTGTTTTTTGTGCTTGCTCTTCAAAGCACTGTTGAAATACTGTGTACTTTTTCCGCGATCCTGTGCCAGCCTTTTATTGAAGTCTGCTTCCATGCTTGATGTAACTTCGCATATCTCTATAAGCTGTCTTAGCTTCTTTCGGTTAACTTTTTCATAGTCTTCCTTGCAGTTACTCAGTTGCTGTTGATTTTGCCAGAAGTTCTGCAGAATCCTTTCTCTATGCCATGATCGCCATCTTCAAGATCTTTTTATCCATGCCATACTTATTCCAAATCTGGGTTGTTATTCAATAATGCAGACTTTAATTCCTCGAAGTTCACGCCCATCGGTGACTTTAGCCTGCTCCTGGAGTTTTCTTTTTCAGGCTCGTCAGTTGTGATTATGGGTCCTTAACGCTCCTGTAGAAGGAATTTCTGTCCTCTTGATGTGCTCAGTCAGCCTTGATAGCTTGAAGCGCAGGTATTTGGCTGAATCCATTGGTAAAAATGGTTGTGGGTTGTTGTTTGTGGAAATTGACTAAAACGATCGTCGACTTTTTGTAATAAGTAAAGTGAAACGCTTGTCCCCTATTTATATGTTTTTATAGAGCCAAGTGACATCACAAAGTATGTCACATGATTCCGTATGTCTGATGTGTGGGCGTCTGTGGGTGTGCTTGTGTTCTTATTTGGAATGTGGAAAAAGACAGAAGACACAATGCTCTCATATGATTATTTACTGAAATTTTGACAATTGTGTATGTATGTGTGGTGCATTTACAAAACGTGTATTTACTTTTGTGTTTACTTTTTGGTGGATTTAATGTTGTTGGGATACATTGCTTATGTGCAGAGAAGTTGGTGTGCAAATGCTTGGAATTCTTAATCACAGCAGATATGAGAGCCACACTGCTTATACGCTTAGAGTAGCAAATCGCACGGGAAAAGAATTTCAACAGGGACAGAGACATCAGAATGATGAGGTAATGTACTGCAGGCGTCAAGAACAACTCCATTAATGGTATAACCTACAACTGCAGCTGTCATGGTTCTGAGTTGAGTTTGTTGTTTCCTGTTTTATTTTGAAAAGTTGTTTCCCTTGTGTTTTCTGTCTACTTGTTTCCTGACCTTGATTAGTCCATTGATTTCACCTGTGTCTCGTTTTGCTGCCCTCCCCTGTCTATTTAAGTTATGCCATTGCCTTTGTTCTCTGTCGCTGCATTGTAAATTAGAGCTCATGTTTTTGCCATGTTTCCATCCATGTTCCTTCCTTGATTCCATGTGCCTGCTCATTGTGATTTTGGATTTCTAGTTTTTGCATTTTTGTTTTTTTTGGAGTTTTACTTACCACGCCTTGTTTTGGACTGACTACCTTGGTTTTTGACCCTGCCTGCTTTGACCACGCGTAAGCCTAAGCCTTTTAATAAACGGTTAAAAGAGCTTTTTGCATCCATGTCCCTGCCTGCGTCTGGGTCCTGCTCTCCCCTCGTAAGCCAAGTCCTGACAGCAGCCTTCTGAGATAGTTACTGTCTGTTCGGGCGAAAAACCACCAAGAATGCAGACGATAGGTTTGGGTGTGGGTGTGTGCGGTGTTGTATTCTTTTTTTCTACACAGAAAACAGGAGCTATCAACGGCTGACGCCGATCACGAAAGCAGAGTCAGATTACACAAAGAAGGACACCGGCACGAAGGACACCTGCAAGAAGGGTTGTCCAGCCATGCAGCCAATGAGAAACAATTACACGCACATTCCTCCTCTGTGTAACAGTAATATAAACACGGACCAGGGCAAGATAGATCATCAGACTTTGTGAACTGATGCTGTGACTGTATGTCTGTCAGGGAAACATAGTCTGGTCCGGAGCTCTGTAAACAATCTCTTTTTCTTATGCACTCTTTGCTCTTAGAAGACAAATAAAATACTTGGTGATTTAACTTTTAAGAGACTCCTGCATCCTTCATCAAACAAACACGCGAGTTCAGGGTAGAGAACTCAACAATGTTTATTCACTAATTGCACTTGAACTCTCTGGGCTCTACGCTGGCCATTTGTAGCCACTTCACTTTCTTTTTTTTGATCATTTTTATATGGTTTCCCACTGCTGAAGAGACCCTGCAATACCATCCATTACCCACTGGTATCAGCCCAGGACCCACCCTGTATGCAGTTGCCTGCATCAGCAGCCTGAGGTCTGCCTTTGACCTCTTTATAACAGAGGAGATGATACAGCTGCTGTGCACCCACACAAACCTGCATGGGAGGCAGAGGTGTGAGGATTGGAGGGATGTGGATGAAGTGGAGATGAGAGCCTACATTGGGATTCTGATTCTGGCTGGCGTCTACCGCTCAAGACACGAAGCAACACGTGGCATGTGGGATGACAAGACAGGACGGGCCATATTTCGTGCTACAATGCCCCTCTACCACTATGCTCAGATCAACCAGTCACTGAAGCACTCTTGAAAATTAAGAGAGAAAAAGAGACAATGATTATTTTTTTTTATTCCTCTAATTTGTGCACTATGATATGAAAACAGTAAAACAAAATTTTACTAAAATTGCACTTTATGTAGATCATATACAAGTCTTTAAAAAAACCCAAAAAACTACATCTGTATTTCATCTGCCTTCAATGTTTTCATGTACTGTAGTTTTGAATTTGCTAGTTTAAGGTGACATTCTGTGTAGGGAGATGTGCAGCATACCTTTGAGGGTTTCCAGCTTGTGTGGAGTTAATGGAGGCTTTGCTTCAGTTTTTTTTGTTGGGCATTCCTTCCCAGACACGCTTCTTCCCTTCAGCTCCACTGTACCCCAAATGGCAACAGCCAACTCTTTTACAAAGAGTGAGTCTTTGGATGTGGAATTAATTTTTTTCCACGCCTCCTCCCGCAAAATAGAGCTGCCAATAACCAGAGTCTTTCGCTGGACAGGTCCGCACCGGCTACTGGGGACCGGCTAGCTAACGCTACAGGGGGGCTTTCAATGATGCGGAGCCGTGCCTCTACTTCCTTAAGCCTCGCCACCATTACTGGAAAAGTCAATAGGATCCTGAGTGCAATCTCACAGTTAGGGAAACTTCCTTTACTGACTGCCGTAACCGGATGTCATTTCCGCCAACATGAATAACAATTTTATTTGAGGTAACAAAGTGTTTTTTGTTTGTTTTAGCAAACTTACACACCGACTCAATGTTAATTTTAGTGACCGCTGACTGCCGTAACCGGATGTCATTTCCGCCAACATGAATAACAATTTTATTAAATCTACATTTATCCTTAGTCAGCAGTTTCAGATAGGCTTCAACGTCGCCCGCTCTGGCCCTGGGGATGCATTTAACTGTGGTCGCCGGCGTCTCCAACTTCACATTGCGCAAAATAGAGCTGCCAATAAGAGTCTTTCCGTCAGCGGGTGTGTCGCTGAGTGGGGAAAATCTGTTGGAAACGTGAAGCGGTTGGTGGTGAACCGTGGGCCGTTGTTTCGGGCTACGTTTCCTTCGGACTGCCACCCAGCCACCCTGGCTTCCCGGCTGCTCGGGAGCTGCTGGGGGACGGCTAATGGGAGCTACCCTAGGATCGCTAGCGAAAGCTACGCTGGGCAGGTCCGCACCGGCTACTGGGGACCGGCTAGCTAACGCTACAGGGGGGCTTTCGATGATGCGGAGCCGTGCCTCTACTTCCTTAAGCCTCGCCTCCAAAGTTATAAGAATGCTGCATTTAGTACACATGTCATTATCATTAAAGGAGGTCGAGGAGTAACTATACATCCCGCATACAGAGCAAAACAAAGGAGAAGCAGGGGAAGAGAGAGCAGCCATTGCTAGTGATCAAACGAGCTAACCAGAGGGGAAAAGTGGAAAGGAAGTGTAAAATCCCCAAAAAGCCGTGTGAAACAGGTGTTTAGCAAATGTATGTGCACCAATTCAATGCAGTGAATCACAGCAGTGAAATTAAATGTTTTAAACCAGAAATGTTTTAGCAGTTGACGACACTACAGCACGCTACAATCCACCACAGTGCAAAGACGCAATAGGAAGTGACGCAATACGTTACCCACGCAGATCGATCTCTCACCTTGTCTGACACAGGCAATGTGTGGCACAGTTACTTGGGGGAAGGCAGCTGGAAGTGTGGAAAATGGGATGAAAAGCAAGGCGAGTTCACTTTTTCCAGCTACATCAAAAGAAATAATCTGATGCAACTCTCCCCTTGCTCCGTTGTCTAGTCTGACACACGAGTCATTGCGTCTCTTTGCTCGACTGTAATCACAGCTGGTAAAAACAAGACCTGAATCATTCTCTTGTGTGAGAGGATTTCATCTGGAGGCTGTTTGCCTGCTGCACTGAAAGCCTGGTGCTCTGCCTGTGTGAGATGCTTGACTTGTCCACCATCATCCAGTAGAGTGGTGCTGTTGCTTTTTTTGCACTTTTGAACCCTTGAATACTCAGTCATTTGAGTACAGAAACCTAGAACACAGTCACTCACTCTGTGTCTGGATGCAAAGTATGGAATGGATCTCTGGAGCAAAAATTTGCCCACAATCTGCCTAGGAACAGCCTTTGTGCCATGCACCAACTTGAGGAGACTCCCATTAGCGCTTTCAAAAACAAAGGCAGAGTGTGCCCATAAGGGACCCAACAACTTAACAGATTTGGCCAGATGTGTCAGAAGATGTACATTTAATATCATGGCAGCCTCCCCAACAGTGCTTGGAATCGAATTACAAATTCTAAGAGCATCTCATCAGCTTTGTTGACCTTTTCAAAGGTAATTTGTTCTTGCAAAAGCAGGTAGATCGCTGAAACAAAAAGACAGAGATGCTTTGTGTATTTCACACTAACGTCTGTAACGTATTGCGTCACTTCCTGTTGTTGTCTTTGCACTGTGGTGGATTGTAGTGTGCTGTAGCGTCGTCAACTACTAAAACATTTCTGGTTTAAAACATTTAATTTCACCGCAGTGATTCGTAAATTGTGGCATTGGTGCACATACCTTTGCTAAACACCTGTTTCACACGGCTTTTTGGGGATTTTACTCTTCCTTTCCACTTTTCCCCTCTGGTTAGCTTGTTCGATCACTAGCAATGGCTGCTCTCTCTTCCCCTGCTTCTCCTTTGTTTTGCTCTGTGTGCGGGATGTATAGTTACTCCTCGACCTCCTTTAATGATAATGACGTGTACTAAATGTAGCATTCTTATAACTTTGGAGGCGAGGCTTAAGGAAGTAGAGGCACGGCTCCGCATCATCGAAAGCCCCCCTGTAGCGTTAGCTAGCTGGTCCCCAGTAGCCGGTGCGGACCTGCCCAGCGTAACCTCCGCTAGCGATCCTAGGGTAGCTCCCGTTAGCCGTCCCCCAGCAGCTCCCGAGCAGCCGGGAAGCCAGGGTGGCTGGGTGGCAGTCCGAAGGAAACGTAGCCCGAAACAACGGCCCACGGTTCACCACCAACCGCTTCACGTTTCCAACAGATTTTCCCCACTCAGCGACACACCCGCTGATGGAAAGACTCTGGTTATTGGCAGCTCTATTTTGCGCAATGTGAAGTTGGAGACGCCGGCGACCACAGTTAAATGCATCCCCAGGGCCAGAGCGGGCGACGTTGAAGCCTATCTGAAACTGCTGACTAAGGATAAATGTAGATTTAATAAAATTGTTATTCATGTTGGCGGAAATGACATCCGGTTACGGCAGTCAGCGGTCACTAAAATTAACATTGAGTCGGTGTGTAAGTTTGCTAAAACAATGTCGTCCAAAAGTGAAAGCTATGCTGCTATAGGCCGAGGCTGCTGGGGGACATCCCATGATCGTCTCCACACTCCTCCTCTTCACTCTCTCTCCTCAAACTCATTTTAACCATCACAGATTAACCATTAACTCTGTGCCCTCTCTCCCCTAGTGCTGTGCTTGTTTCTCTCTGGTCTCTCTCTCTCTCTGTACCTCTCTACAGATACCTGTGGCTCCAGAGCTGACCATCTGATCTGTGGCTCCACCGACCTGCCCCGTGTCCTCTGCTGCCATTTGCTGTCATTATTCTATATTGTACTTCTCTCTCTCCCTCTGAGACGGGCCTTGGACGTCAAGTGATAGGATGTGGTGGTTTGATACTTTCAAGTCTCTCATTTAAATGGATCATCAACTAGTGTGGGTGCAGACCTTCTCTGTGCAACATGCAGCTTAGGCGCTGTGTTTTTGGATGTCATGTAGCGAATGTCTTGTCTTGTAGATTCTTGTTTTTTTTTCTTTTCAAAGTAGGGGAATATTTCAGTTAATATTTAGCTCTAGTAACAAGCTAGCTACAGCTGATTAAAATCTGCCAGCAACAGAGGTGATTTCATCTTGCAAAACTGATGGTTGCCTGCTGAAATGAAAATCCTGCTTTTGCCCACCTGTGTCTAAAAAAAGGGACTCTTTGGTTCAAAAATATAAATTTCAAGTGGTAAGTCTTCCACCCCTTGTTATAGTAAATTGCATATGTGCAGCGCTAGAATGGAAATCAGGCATAGCAACAGTAACTTGGGGTGGCGAGGTTTAGCCAATGGTGAACTGTCACAGAAAACTTGAGGATTCAAACATTTATACATACTGACACTGGCCATTTGCCCTGTGTGTAGAATAAAACATGACAGTGCAAATCCAGTTTGCTTGGATGTGTCATTGGACAGTTGCCAAAACATGCACTGGTCAATATCAGCACTTATCATGGACTATTAAGCACAATTCAAGACAGCAGAGAGGCACTTCTACCTTACAGGCTTGGCAGTGGACCAGTGCTTTAGTTATTTATAGGAAATTAAACCTGGAGACGTCCCTCCACTGCTGTTCAGTTTTATTTAGCTAGTTTTGACTTGATTAAAGGAAACATGCAACATTTATCTCTGGGCTTTGTTCTGCTGACAGCAGTGGATCACATTCATTTCCTCTCAAGGAAGTCCAATCAATATTTAATTGCCTTTCTCTTTTGTGTAAGATGTCTAAAGTTCACATCAAGTACATGCCAAGGGCCTCTGTATGGACATAAGCTTTCCTCTCCGCAAAGTGAAGACCTAAAATATTAAGGTAGGACAGTCGGTCATAATCATTTGCACCATCTTCACCAGGACATCCTATTTCAAGTGAGCACAGAAAATACACTGTGCTAAACAGGTTAACTTAAGAAAATGAACAAGTTAAAATGTTTGAAGCTTATAGCTCACAATCCTGCCTCAGTGTTGTATTTTGGACAGCCTGCAAAATGAAAGTCTCCTGTGTTGTTTGTGAGGCTGCTCCGGTTGGCCAAAGCATTGACATCTAACTACAACAGCAATCCAAGTAACAGCCTTGTGATCAATAAAACACATATTGTAGCTGAAGGGGAAAAGGGTGAGGTGAGGTGAGGGTGGGTGGGGGGAAACCACTTTCACTTTAATGTACATGCGTTTTGGAAAAGCGTAATGGCTTACAAGGAGAACAGAGAAAGAAATGTTTAGTGAAATCTCTACAGATTTTAGTGAATCTGAAAAGAATCTTTTTTCTCCCTCGTCAGAGGACTCAAGCAGCATTATGTTGTTTTGTCTGAGTCTTTCATTGTCCACCATTTTCCCTTTGTCACCTTCTCACCCTGACGCTTGCTCACTTGACACTGTCTGACATAAACACTTGACCCTAGCCCTCTCGGTTGTGTTTCTTCATTCAGATACACTGTCACAGAAAGCTATTTGACACTGTTTGAGGATGACCTATTTAATATACCTTTCCTAGATTACCAGTTGCCTGCAAATTACTTTAAAAACCTTTCACTGCACTGACGGCACTATAGATGAATTGAGTATTTCCCTCTCCCATAGGAAGTTATTGTGAATATCCCCTTAATGTTAGGTGTTGCCTCAGGAATTCGTTAAATCCCATAAATGAGGAGGCCTTTATTTTCATGTGCTGATAAGTGACAGCTGCATCGTGCAGTGGTGTGAAACAGCAATTTTTTAATTTTTTTTTTTTTTCTCTTGGGAGACTGTAGTCTTGCCTGAGCTGTGGTAAAGCTGCACTAGAAATCCCTGCTATGCTGATGAGGGTTTTAAAAGGAATAGCTCATATAATGGGGTGATCCTGGGTGACTTATCCAAATCCCTCACTCATCTTCTTTTATTGCTGTTCACTTTGTCCCCTGTGGCAGCACCACACATGGTGGGTGAGCAACACCAGAGAAATCCTCAGTGTACTGCCTGTTAATTTGATCTGCTCAGGTTATGTCTCACTGGGATAGACAGCCACAGAGAGCCACATTTTTGAGTGATGATTTTGAATTGAAGTTTGATAATTACCAAATTAATAAAAGGATATGTTACAGCCAGCGATAGTCATTCATGGTTGAATTATTTGCCTTGAAATGATGATTGGAAGGAGTGACATGAAATTATGTATAAATACAGTACTACTAATTTGCAACAGCTGGATTTTGAAGGACACATAGGACTGGATCTCCCCTCGCTTCATGTCTGTGTGACAGAGCGGCGCTGTCAGTGACTACGGGCGGCGCAGAGCGCGTATCTCCCGGCGGCGGCGCGGCCTATCGGCAGCGCGCACACACGCACACACACATCCGTTCATTGCTCCGCTCCCTTCCGTATTCTCTACATACTCCGAAATCATTTACATTTCCCCTCCAGAATAGCTTAGGTAACGCGACCACAGAATACACCGCATTGTAATACTTTGTTTAGGAATCAACCACTGCATTCACTCACCACACCACACGGAGAACGCTGCTGGCACCATGCCAATCACTCGTCCGGCATCAGACTGGCAAAACAGAACTTGAGTGTTTCCGGCTATATGTAGGGCGTTCTGGCGTGTTTGTGGTCAGGTGACCAACCTTATTGTATTTTATTTTTATATTAGTTTGGCTTCTAGCCAATATGGGATTGTTTCTGATGTGGAGAAATGGAGATGTCCATTGGAAGAATAAGTGTCTATGGTAACACCGGAAATTACGTTATACTTGGTTTAAATGCCACAAAAATACTGTTTAATTGTATTTTTGCTTATTGAAGACACACCCAGGGGAGGGGTTGGGAAGTATAAAGAGGGGCCATTTTGGCATTCTAAGGCAGTCTTGTCTGGGTTACACAGAAGGTAACAGACTGCTGTGTCTTACATTGTGTTTTTGGAGAGTTATGGAAGAAAATGGGTTTTTTTGTTGCAGTTCTTGACTAATTTTTCCCACATTTTTGTTCACTGTAAATACTTTTGCACTGTTTGTACTTTGGGAGGCCGGCAATAAATCGTCACCAAAACATCTGTTCGACTACGCCATCATTTTTCTTTTTTTTGAGGAGTTTTGACCAGAACCCCGTGACAGTCTGTACAAGCAATGTTAGCATAAATACCATAATAATAGAGATCTGCAAAATGCCCATCTTTCTTTAAACTGACCACATCTGTGATACAAAAACACAGTACTTTATTTGCTCAGATTTTTTTTTCTCCCAGGAACATAATTCAGGCAGCTCTGGTATTATGCTTTCTAGTGTAACGTAATTCGAAAATAACTTTTTTGTTTAGAATTTACAAAGTAATTTTACCACATACTGGGTAAGTTGGGTAATTGTAACATAATTTTCTAGGAACTGGGTTGCTGCAGGTGACACAAAATTATTCTTTGCCTCCATTTCTGCTGCTAAACTGTGTTGAGACTCTGCATCTATCACAATGTGCCCTTGTTTAACAGGCAAACTGACTCATTTTTGGGATCCCTCTATCATTTTTGCAAGTGAGATCTTCAAAGATTACATTTTTACTTCACTTATGGCAAATAGTTTGAGATGACAGACACACAGACATAGTTAATGTGCGAACTTCATTGTTATGTTTGTGTAATTAAGCTTTTGCAGGTATTTATCAGCGTGAGATGGTGTTTCTTTGTATCTTATTATATGCTGTAATTCCATGAATAATCATTTTTGCAACATATCTGCCTTATCCAATTACATTGTTTTTTACATGACCGGTATTCAATTTCTCATCCTGGCATACCTCTTACTCAACTTTTAACTCTCTCTCTTTTAACTCATACACTCTTTAATGACGTTTCAGCAACTAAATAACAGTACAATCACAATACCCTAGTAATATTAATCAGATTTGTCAGGTTTTTGCTGCCACCGTCAGGGCAAATTATTGCATGCAAATACGTGCTATTAATGATAATTTAATTAATTATAATTTTAAAGATTTCAAATAGAAAAGACAGACAAGCAAATAAGGGGGCAGAGTAACTGTTACACCTACAAAAACAAAACATGAGTTATTCAGTTTACACAGAAGATGTTTCAGCAATAGATTTGTGAGTAAACAAAGACTGTTTCACTTTTAATGACATTTATACAGTATTCGAAAAGCAAGCTGTTGCAATGTACTGCTGAAGTGTTAGCAATACGGCCAGTTGCAATACCGTGTTTTCCTTTTCTTTTCATTTTGGTTGATTCTTGTCATCATTAGGGTGACGTTCTTACAAACACCATTTTATCAGTTCTAAAATATAGCTGTGGTAGAAATAAAGGTTTTGTCAACTGTTATATGTGGTAACATTATGAAACACCTCAGTCCCATCATATTAACTGGGTGAAAGTCAAACATCACATTCTGCAAACAGCACAAGTGAGTTAAAGTGAATCTGAACAAAAAAACAACAATAAAGACAAAAACTAAAAGAATTGGAGTTCCTATCTGGGGAATTACATCAGACCAAGAGACATGGAACGTTACGACAGCTCAACAAACTTTAATATATTCAGTATATTATGTGAAATAGTGTTGTTTTTAGCCCTGAATTAAATACAAATATTGCTTAAATCCTGAGGAAGATTTCCCTTCAGTGAAGATTTAAATTTAAATGTAATCCTAAACCAGTTGCTTCAAATAATTCATCCTTAAATATGAACAAATATGAAATGACGTTGCTTAGTTTCTGCTCCCATGAAAGCATGTGTGTTTGTGAGCTTGATTTTTAGTACGCTGTACGATAGGGCTTGCAAATGCCTGTGTGCATGTCTCACCGCTTGTGTGCGTGTGTTTGTGTGTGTGTTGCCTTGCCTTTATTCATAAGAGGTATTTTTATACTGGATCCTAGGGAATCCAAGAGAAGATGACCAACCACAACTATTATGATAGAGATGTTTGTGTGTAAATAAATCAGTAAAGGTCAAAACCTCCTCCATACCACAACCACAATTAGAGCTCGTCCTGAACTCTGGTGTCTCCGGAGTACCGGGGCAGTTTGCCTCTGACCCCCGCCCCCTTGTTTCCCACCAGCAGAGTGTCAGAAACCTAACAGAGAGACTCTGAGTGGGAGGCAGATTCAATGGGATGCTCTCACACTGTTTACCATTTTTCATACAGCACAGAGGCAGACTGAGAGTGATGCTGACACACGCAGCGGGATTCTCTTCTGCTGTTAGAGCTTCGCTGACACATCCTGTATATGACTCATGCATTGCCTGATAGTTACTTTATGGAGTTTAGCGCGTACTCCGGTGTTATTAGATGTGAAATCTATTCAATATTTAAACCCCTCTACAGCACACCAGGATCTGGCTGGCAAATATGTTAGTGATGAATAATTTAAAGGGAACAATTTACAAAGACTAGCCACAGCAGAGGTTGTGATGCTTTCTCTTTGTGCTCCTCAGTGGCATTCCTGTGATATGAGGCTGAGAAAAATACAGGGGAAGGGCTGTGACTGTGCTTGTGTGATATTGTGTGCACATGCCTTAAATTATATGCTTACATATGGATGTGCGCAAAATAAATGTCTCATGCTGTACCATAGGGCATCAAGGGCACAAAGGTATTTCTGCTGTTTGCTGTGAAGGCAATTCCATAAAGTGCCTGTATTATACAAGGGTGATATGGTGTTTTGTTTCAGAATAAATATTGATGAAAGCTGAAAGCTGCTTTGTTATCAAGATACCCAATGTTTTATTTCCACTTTTTTGTATCTTTTTATGAAGTAGAATGATAAGACTGCTTCAGACTGGGTAATCGTTGTTTATGATACAGTGATGATGCAGCAAAACATTTTTCAAGGTGAAATGCATATTGCACAATGTTGTTTATCACAGCAAGGGAAGAAGCTCTGCCAGATAGACACTGCTAACCTGTAAAATCTATATTTGTCTCATTACAAGCCAAGATATCTTGCTTGTAAAAGTTTACTGTAAAACGAATCTAAATGATGGAGGGAGTCATGGGTGAATAGATTTATAAGAGACAGAGTGAGAAAAGAGAGAGAGAGATTCTCTTGTCTTTTTTTATATCATTGATTTATTCACACATGGAAATGGGGGCAAAACAGTATTTCATCAGAGTGATTAAAACTCAAGAGAAAGATTGAGCCCCCATGTCTATGTTGTTGCATATTCATTTGATTTCACATTGAAATAATAATTACACATTGATTATCCATGTCCAACACAGAGGGCCAATTGTTACTCGGTGGAGAATCTCTTGAAGCCCACTAGTGTCTGCGGACCCCGAAAGACAATTATATCCTCATCAGAAGATAGATACTTTGTGATGTATTACATGTTGAAGATGGCAATTATGATTTCCTCATGAATATTCGGTGATGACTAATTGTTATATTCATGTTCAACAAAGGGTACCCACGTAATATATTTCTTAATTATGTAATTCTGCTTTAAGTTAAACATGGAGGAAATAAAGCAGTTATTGGTCAAATACAATCAAGAGGAAGGAAGTAAGGAGAAATGTCCAGCAGTACAAAACTAATAAGGCAAGATTTAGTGTTTTTAGTACCCTGGGTACACATTTCAGAGAGGTGAGCCGTGCTGCAATGAAAACAGCACGCTGATGTAAAATGCAAACTTCTGACACTGGTCACACTTCAGGCATTTGCAATTAAAAAGTTGTTTATCACAGCTCCCAGTCATTGTATTGAAAAGCATAGCAATGAGCTGCAGAGCTTTAATCAGACTTAGGCAGTGTGAAGAATTAAACTATCCGGGTGAGAGATGATAGCCACTGCTGTTTTTTTTATATTAGCTTTATGACACCCGCTGAGCTCCACTGAATAATTAAAAGGTTTATTAATTACTATGAAACATCCCGTGTATGGAAAAGATTTCACCTATGATGTTAGTCAGAGTGATAAATGAGGAAAGGACTGGGATAGGGTGCTATGAAAAAAGGCTAATGTTTTGGAGTTAATTGTTGGGAGAGGCTATGCTGTAATATGTTAAAAGAATATGCACAGTGGCGGTAGGGAAACCTGAATTTCTATAGTAGCTTTAAAGGACTAGTTTGACATTTATGAGAAATGTGCTCTCTGTGAGTGTTTGATTAATAATTTCATTGTTTTGTCGGTCCATTAAATATGAAGCTAATAATTACAGCTGGTAAGACTGAAAGCAATGGGAAACAGAATAGCATGTCAAACAATATGGAAATCCATATGGAACACTAATAGATAATTGCTATTACTTTAGTTTGTGCATTAAACACATTATTATATAATATTATCATATTATCAGCTTTATATGTAGTGGTAAGCAGGTTTCCTTCTGTCTCCAGTTCATGTGCTAAGCTAAGCTAACTGGCTCCTGACTGTAACTCCATATTTAATGCACAGCTATAACAGTGGTATTGATTTCTCATCTGATTCTCTGCCAGAAAGCAAATGAGTGTATTTCCCAAAATATCAAACTATTCCATTAAACTATTGCACTTGTTTTTACACTGTTTACCCAAATGCTCTATAATGATTAACTTTCCAGCCTTTAATATTATTTATTCTGTTTTTCTCTCTTCTGTTGCCCTCTCGGGACTTATCAGTTAACTCCAGATCTTTGTGCAAAGCTCTGACTCGCAGCGTACTTTGATTCTCTTTCTTTTGTCAAGGACACATATGTCATCTGCTGTGCGTGTGTGTGTGTGTCTGTGTGCGAGCGTGCGTGCGTGCATGCAACAGGCACCTGATTGCTTTCATTTTGTTTATATCCCTCCATTTGAGAATCTCTATTTTTAGTCTACATTGTTGCTGCCTCGCTTTGTCATGACACTCAGCAGGGTTTTCTCCCAGCCAATATTCTTCATTACTCCACTTCTCCCCTGCTGTTTTACCCTCCAGATATCTCTTTTTCTTCTTACCTGGCTTGCCCTGTATTCCTCACCCCATCCTCTTCCCACACACAACTCTCACCTGCACTCCTTCAAGCTACAACAGAATGACAGAACATGCAGTCATTTGAAGCTTAAACTCTTTTCAAACCGAGGCATTTGTTTCTGACTTTCATTTTCATTTAAATGTCATTTTCTATAACAGTGGTACCCATACTTTTTCCCCTTGGAGGGCCAAAACTGAAATTTAATGGCGGGATATGGGCCAAAAGCAAACACTTATTGTTATGCATGTCACTTTTCTCACTGTGTGTGCAGAATGAAAAATAATTAATGGTTGGGGATCCTATATTCAAAGTGTAAGTTTATTTCTTAAGAAATAATATAAAAATCTGGCTCGAACTTTATAGCGGGTCATCATTGCAACTTCTTTGGGCATCCTGTTTCTAAAACGTTAGGCTGTAACAGATCAGTGTCATTATTGCAAATAACATGCGGCAAAAAAGGAAATTGCTGCATTTTTTTTTATTTACACAAAGAAAACAACAGTTTTACCAGGAAAAACTGGGCAGAAAGCGTCCTTTAAAAATAAACATCAATGATGCTGTGACTTGTGTTTTGCATTGCATTTCACCAGCAAATGTCTGCACATATGGTCATACTTTAAGCTGTTCAGCATGTGTTAAAAACACAGTGGCACTTTTCCTGCGGAGAAAGTGGCAGTATAAATTGTTTGTTAGGAGTTTTGAGATGGTGTGTTGCATTTAAAAAACCAATGGCAGCCTTTAGTTTAGTTCACATCTGTATTCGTTGAACACCAAATGAATGCATTTTGTGTAAAGAGTCAAGATACACTTTTGCATAACAAAAGAATATAAAAAAGTATATATCCTGCTTTGCCTCTCCTCAAGCAGCATCTGTTACAGATGCATAAAAATCAAGACTGCTCTGCTTTTTCTCTAGTTGTCAGCGGAAAATGTCAAAACTACAATGAAATGCGATACAAAGGTTAGAGTCACAGAGAGCGCTTAGCCACACATGAACACACCCCCAAACACACACGCACAAACCTTTCCGTGCTATATTTAATTCATGCTGACTGAACAAACTGTCCAAATGATGCTGCCCTTTGTTTATTTATGTGTCCTTTGAAAGAAAAAGAGCAAAACTGGATGTGACACAGTTACAGCTTTTTCATCTCCAATCAGATAACACCAGATGTTGCGGGCTGTGGTTGTGTGCCATATGCCCAGCTGCAAGTTTTTATCTTTTCTACCTTAATGCACACTGGTGTCTATGATGTATTCATTCTACATTAATCTGACCATGATACCGCAGCAGCTGAATACTAGATGCTATACTCAAATGCATATTCAAGTTTCAAAGTAAAAGTTTCTGATTCTTGAGGTAAATGTCAGAATAATGTCACTACTCACTGCAAAATCTGAAAATCTAAGCAATCTTTGGTATGGACAAGCTTCTTCTCACAGGCCGCTCGTGGTGTTACTCATGTAATGGGTTTAGGCCATGCGGTGACAAGTTAGCTGATGGATGAGGTGATTATATCCCTCTTTTGCTTCACTCGAGGACAGTCCCAGGTTCCTAATTGGTAAGAGAGCAGACGACAAGGGAAGAGACGTCTCCCTTTTTTTCTCTTCTCTCTCCCTCCGTCCATCCCTTACTACTTCCCCTGTTCCCAGTCATTTAACTAATCTTGTTTTATCCCCTTGTCGACAGGCGCAGGACTCTGGCAGTAAAATGGAGTGCAGTAGAGATAACTTGCATGGCAGGGCCACAGTAATTTAATGGGAACAGATGTTTCCCCTGCTAGACTGACAGCAGATCCTTCTCCAGCTCCCTGAAGGGAGGAGCAGACACATTACAGATGGTTGTTGTGCCTGTGGTCATCAGTACTAAGACCCAGGTTTAGACTGGGCTCCAGTCCTGTTGAAGATATGAATGCAGTGATGGACATAAGAGCCCCTGGAAAGAAAATGACTTAACAGGCCTTTGGCTTAAAACCTTGAAAACAGAAACAATGATGCAGAAGCTTAGGAGATAGAGGAAGAAAGAGAGAGAGATGTGTTAACACTCAAGTTGTGTGTTTCTCTGGGTGTCCTTGAACTCATTGTTCTACATTTGTACTGTAAGGGTGTGAATGTGTGTGTGGAGGGGAGCTCTCCTGTATTTGTGTATAAGAGTGTATGTGGGCATTTGAGACACAGTCTATGATCTCATCACCAGGGATGGCCTCCACTGACAGTGAGGCAGCAGACAGTGATCGACCCGGGCACTGCACAACAAACACAGGCAACAGCAAACCACATTAACACTCCCACAGACAGAGGGAAGTGCCTGAAATGTATTCCTCTCTGCCTTTTCTCTCTCTGTCTGTTTGCAGACAAAAGATGAATCCCCCTCTATAACCTAGTCAAATTGAATTCTTGCCTTTTGTGTCATGCGAAAATGAGAAAAACATTTCATCAAGTCTTTGCCTTTGCATCATGCTTGTAATTCGAGTTGTCAGCTATACTCTGCAGGTCAACATCACACCATATTTTACCGGCTGTAGCACTGCCATTTGTATTTTTTTCCATTTCACTATGCTGAGAAAAATATCTAGGTGTGTAAAATTTTACATATTTAAAGACAGTTGCAGACAACATTTGACATTTTCCCAGTTTCCCCCAGTAAATGTCTGATTCGCTTTATACTAAGGAGGCCTAATCAATGTAATTCTCATGTACAATTCAGTCCTGAACAAGTAAAAATACAATGTAATTTATGGGTGTTTTGACACACTAGAAATGACAGAGCTTAAAAGAAATCACACCATCATTTATTTGATAAACATGATGAAAGTGGACTTGCACTCTAAAGTAGCACTTATCAAGTATAAAGATAACATTTAGCGTAAACCATGTGGCTCCTGGTGAGGATACCACGTCCACATCAAACGGCCACTCAAGCTTTTTGTTTTGATAGTCCTGCCAGTTCATTCTGCGCTGATATTTCCCAGTGATTGCACATCCTAACAGTTCCACTGAAAGGTAATCCATTCAAGTAAACAGTGATTTTGGCAATCACTCCCTGTGCTTCCATTCCCAACCCCTCCACAGAAATGCATTTTATGATACAATCTAACCACATTGTACAAAGGGAGACTGGCGATTTTATTGGAATGTACCCTGAATGCTGTGTTTCGCTTTGTATCTCCCATGTGTGTATTTTGTCTTGTGTTTCTTACTGTATTTGTAAGTGGTTGAGCAGTTTATATCTTACAAGTGAAAGATTTTTGTTGTGTTAAGACAAATCTAGCGGAATATTTTTGTCTTTCTGCATTTTGCTGGCACGGCATATTACATATTAAATGAAGGCTTACAGTATATATGCATTCACAATATTACAGCTGTGTATAGCTACTGTTTGTTCATTTTTCTACATGCATGAAGTATAAAAAAAACACAATCTAATGTTAATAATACGTGACTCATATTGTTATTTATTCAACACAGTCTGGACATTAAATTAAGCCATAATTCAACACATGCACAGGATTCTATAGAATTCACTTCTTTTTTTTTTTTTTTTTAATGTAGCTGGCAGGCAAGCACAATGGGACCACCATAAACTCCCACTGACAACTGACACATCCAGTGTCAAAAAAGCGCCGCCATACTGATTGTACAGTATGTTCCTGCTCCAAGCTTTCCAATAGGCACAAATGCAATTTATGTGCATATTAAATGCAAGATCACTCCTGGTTTCGGGAAAGAAAAGCTGTCATATTCGTAAGAGGATGTGCCAATTGGAAAGGTCACAACTGTCTATAGAGAACAAATGAGGCCGGTAATCGTTTTTCCTGCCAGCCTTCTACAGGCACATAAAAGACCAGGTGCTTGTCTGAATCTTGATGATCCCCTCTAAGTGAAATCATTGACGCGCATCCAGCTCAATTAAGCAGCTACTATGGTGAGCAAGGAATGATCACATTCTGTAGTAGACAGTGAAAAAAGTCACACTGTGCACTGACAGCATCATGAGGGTGAGTTGAATTACTGCTTACAGTTGGCTGAAATTTGACTCAGTGAGGAGCTGGAGAGTTAAGAGAACTCTGTAAATCCTGTTTCAAAACAACTTTTTCATCCACAAATGCCGGCAACCAAAGTGCCTCTGACATTTACTACACCTCTGTGAGAACTCAGGAGCTGTTAAAACACTGTGTACTGTTACACCTCAAGGTCGTGTGTGGCACTGGGTGAGGGAGGATTACGGGGTCTAATGGACAGTGCTTGACTTTAATGAAGAGCCCTGATGAGGAGGAAGATTGGTCTCCATCGACAGTTCAGCTGTTGCCATTTCCATTTTCATGGGTGCCCAGATGCATCAAGGGGGGAATTTCACGGCCGACTGCTGATCTCTGTGGGCTAACTCTGCCTTTGCACATGCAGTATATGCTTGTGTGTATGTTTCCATAGAGTTTATGTTTTACAGTATGTCTTCTCAGACCAAGCCATTTCAGATACATTGGAGAGTTCAACTTGATTTGTCTCATTGAGTTCCTCGATCCTGAGCCTGTATTCACACTCCTGCATGTTGGTAATCTCTTACATGTGCCACATTCAGAAACACAATGTGCTGGAAATGGAATTGCAGCTGTAAGTCAGGCAGCACTACATGTGTATGGCTTATATGAAGAGTAATCAAAAAGCTCTTAGGACTTCCTGATTAGAAAAAAAGCTTCTGACACAGCTTTTTTGTAATCTGCGGAGCAACCAGGAACGTGAATTGGATTGTGGTCCAGTCCATGATACTTAATCATTTTCTTATCAGTGGTTGCTGTCAGAGCCCAGCTAAGGAATGACCCCAAAAGAAAGAGGAGAAATGAAGGACGGAGGGCACCACATGCTAGCCTGTCGTCTCCATTGAGCTCAGTGACACACCTGCTTATTGACACTGGTGCTTTATTCCATCTGAAATCCCCTCCTGATACCCACTCTGTGAAGGTTAATGGGGGATAAAACATTTTGTCATAAAGCTCACAGCAGCGCCTTTTCTCTTGGTCTGGCCTTAGAGCCAACAGGCAGGACAGAAAGAAAAATTTATATCACTGCCAGCGGTCACTAGTGAACAACTTGTCATCATGGCCTATTTCAGAACAATATACCCGCTAGTGCCAAGCTGTGGATGCTCCAAGTACAAGGGCACAGCTTAAGATTTGTACTGTGGGTTTGTCAGTGGTTACAGACAGGATATTCTTGCTCTGTGGTGAGCATTAATGAATCAAGTCAATGTAATCAACCTTGGTATTGTGGTAGATGCAAAAAAAAACCCCCAAAAACAAAGAAAAACATAGACACTGTCCTATTTAATGCTAAAACCCATAAAGGATTCCCTCGTTCAGATGTGATAAAATGAAGAGATGAAGGTCAGATCGGGTTGTTTTTCAGGACAGAAGTCTATTTGACATGCAGGTTGAAAACATTTTCCTCCCAAAAGGTCTCCAGACCCTTGAGGAAACAAATGTAACTACGATATGGTGCCACACTGTCCATCCCCAAAATACCTTTAAAGCCCTCATATTGTTTCACAATGACATTAGTAAGATTGAATGTTATCTGGGATAAAAGAAGCATAGAATAAATAAATAATAGAAGAGAAAATATTAAGCAATCAGGGACCAAAGCAATCAGGTACAGTATTGGCACACCAGTGCCACTTGTCAAGTTGGAATTGATGCGTGTATGTCGCACAAAGAACTGATGATTTAAACTCAGACAATGAGAATACAATTATTGTTTTCACACTGATAAAGACAAAGATGCTCTTTGAAGATACTGCATTTAAGAAATTGTTTCTTTTCTTTTTTTCTGCAGGCTTTAAGTGTTTCGTCTGTGGCAATTAACTTCAGCTTGGTGAGCAATCCGCATGATTCACTCACAATGCATTTTAGTTAATTGGAGCCGAGGATGGCGCTTGGATCTCCTTTTACTCTAACATGGAGGGAAACTAAAATAATTCAATTATAAGATGAGGTAAATTAGGTAAGTGATCGGGTCATTGTTGTGCACACACTCACACACACACACACACACACAAACCTTTATGACTCACTAAGCCATGTAGAACATTTAAAAGATGTTTACACACTATTTATAGAGCAACACTGCCCCCAGCTGAAATGTGGTATGTGCTACTGGTGCTACAAGTTCAATGGAATGCACGCTGCATGGAGAAAGTGAAAGGAATTGTACATATCTGACTGACACTAACACACTTTATAATGCATATTTATGCACAAATGCATATATTTAAGGAATGTTCGTGACTTCAAATGTATTTCAAAGTTAAAATGACTGGACTTTGTGTATTTAAACTGAAAACATGCCAATACATCAAAAATGTGGCTTTTAGCTCTCACCTAAAGATAAATTGATCAAATAAATGGCAAAGACTTCTGCTATAAACACTGTAAACTGGTAATGACTTTATCAAATCACCTGGGATTAGATGCAGGGCTCCTTATTTGATCATTTCTAAGAACATTTGTGATTGCTTCAGCACATGAGACAATTCAGCTGGCGGTGACACATTGATGGTGAGGTTTTCCTACAGATTAACTTGTTTAATAACTACAAAACATTAAATAACACTCGTAAAACATCATCACTTTTTTTTGAATAAAATACTGAATCACCCAGTTGCTCTGGTCACAGTGACCCACATTCATATATTCAACTGCAATGATTTTCTTGCTAACTTTGTATAAATGATGCATATAGTCTACTCTGTCATCTGTGTTCTTAGTTCTCCAAGAGAGTTTTGTTCTGACTTCATTGCATATCTTATTTGAAAGGCTCAGCTTTGTTTTCTTTTTTTTAATCCTAGGCCTTGGGCCTTTTTGACTGTGCCAAATGTCCTACGCACTACACTGTATTTTCCCACAGGCAGCCACCCAGGAAGCTCCAGGCTACATTAAAAGGAAATTTAAACTCTCTTACTGTTAATAGTCTCAATCCAAGTCAATGTGTCCAAGACTATTTCCACTTTGGAGAGTTGCTGAGATGTGTGCAGAATAAATGCAATAGAGTCCGAGCAGAGTTTCGCTCAGTGAAATGAGTTGGAAGGATTAGGGTTATCACAGATTTATGATTCATAATTGCCTATCCCCTCACAATTTTCTGTAAATCACTCCATAGTAAGCTGAAAATAAAAAAATAAAATCCATACTGTCGTCAGGGAATCACAAGATATTGTTATTTTGTCTGAGTCATATTCATAGAAAATTAATAGAACTGAAAATTCAAGACTCAAATGTTGCCACATTTTAGTCAAAATGAAAAAGTTGAATCAAAAATAAACTAAACTACAAAACTAAAAGTAAAGACAACATATCTGTTTACATGACCACCTGTGACTTCATCAACAAAATGGATCTCTCAACTTAAATCCTGCAGAGACATTGCATCATTTCTCCAGTGGGTTTTTGTGGCAGCACTCTATCCTCCATAACTGAAGACTGAATAACATTAACTTGATGCAGCTTCCTCAAGAGGTCAGCAAAAGCACCCCAGGAATACTACAATATTTTTTTTCTTAAAGCTCTGGAAACATACAGGATAACGACATCTACTGTATAAGAAATACATTTGTTTATTGTATTTTCTAACAGTGTAGCCAGTAACAATATTCAACAGGCTCTGCAGAATCAAGATTTGCCTGAAGGGCTGCACATTCTGGAAACAGAGGAGAGTTTACACAACTGCCCTTTAACAAAACTGCCCCCAAGTTTTCCCTGGGAGTTCATCATTCTGACTCATGAGTCCCACATGCAAATGTCACCTACTGTGCACAAGTATTTCATGGCAACAAAATGAGACTGTGCACATTAGCTCTGATGCAGCAGCAGAATAAAGACACTGTCCATATAATTTAATTAAACAAAATGTTACCAGGCAGATAAATTCAGTAAAAATTACATTTTCAACACTTTCAGAATCACACCAGTGTCTTACATCAAAGTTGACATTTTTCCTTTGAGATGTCAATTTGAAATATCCATGATCTTAATATGAAAGACAACACAAAAAAACTTATCTTGCTGTTCGCTCATCATATTTACAACTTTTTGTGAGCACCTGAAGGCAGCATGACAAGTTCATCATTGCCAGCAGATGGCTCTACTTATATTTATATTCCAAAAGTAGTGAAACCTTTGGCCGGTTCTTATTTTACTGTAAAGGTTATCCACACGAATTTGTGATGCACTGACCCGAAACACTCTAAACAACATCGTGCATCCTGTTTTCTATATTAACATCACCATAGGGTTCCTAGCAGATTAAAACTAGTAATAAAATGTTAAAATACTGAAAGAAGTCTGTTTGTGGAAAAAGCCACAAACGCCACTAACACGTTGGTACCCTAAGCTGTCAAAAAATTGGTTTGATAAGGTCAATGGAACCACCCCAGAGGGACACTACAGGAATGTTACAACTTAAAGGCTTTTTAAATGTATTGAACAAATGTCATATGATAAAATGTCAACCGTAAAAAACGCTATCATAGGGCAGAAAAAAACAAGAACAAACGGGGTTTGTTTTTAGGCACATGCCTGCCCTTTACCGTCCAGCGATGCAGGAATGTGAAGGATGCTGAGTGTCCACCTGATACACCGCTTTGCGCCCGGGGGAGGGTCTCCAGTCTCCACTCTGGCTGCCATAACACCACTCAGCTCAGCTCAGGCAGGGAGGAAGCGCATCCTCAGAGAGATCCGCTGGAAACATGATCATCAGGGGAACATAAACGCAGTCTTCGTCTCCGATCAGAAGCCTCGACAACTTCGCGTGTTCGGTGCTAGTCTCCAAAGGACAAAACAGAAGAGGACAGGCGTCGGGTCCGTGCGGGAAAAGACGCAAACCGTCATCAACCGCTGCGCCGTGTGAGGCGAGGTCATCGCAGATTGCCACGGTAAGAAGCGAAAAAACGGCGCTGAAAACCAGCTGGCTACCTTTGCATCTGCGTATTTATGCGTAAACACCGATTCGTTTTTTCTATTTACCCAACCTCATTTTTAAACCTCTTACCGGCATTCAGTGTAGCTTTGATGCATCAGGCTCCATGCATCTCTCTTGTAATTAGTCCACACTGCGTTTGGCTAAGAGCAGAAAACGCTTAAACAACAAATCTCCAGGGGAGGGAAAATGAATGCAGGCCACGGGGATTGGACATGATATTTCTATTCAGCCTGCCATTCCTGTACACAGACAACATGGACTACAGTAAATATGGGTTAGTGGAGCAAATCCACACGCCCTGCGACCACCAGGATGCCCCATGTGATTATTTTCTTTTCCAGCAATAATTGTCTTTACATTCGTTGTAGATTAACCAGAGAAATCGTTTTTTATATGACAGTTTCGACCAGATTTGATGGGAAATAGTCTAGATGCAGCATCCCTGGTCTAGACAGAAAACGCAAGGGGGCGAGTACACGTAGTACACATATAGTGTAGTAGACAGGCCTGTGCGCTGCATACTCAGCGGTCGAACTGGATGCTGTAACGTTAGCTCACACATTATGGGCTATTTTATGTCACCTGAATGAATAATTAATTAATTAATTTTCATTTAAGAGCATTTTTCAAATCTGAATTTTTCAAATTGGTTTAAAATGAAATAAAATCTTCAAAACACACATCCCACGCATTTTCTCAGTTTCCCCACATTTGCACCATTTTCACTGTGGCACCTAATGATATACTACGCAGAATTTGGAGCAAGTAGGCACAAAAGTTACAAAGAGGAAAATGTTAAGTTATTTGATCTTGTAATTATGTGACAGCAAGATGATACATGATTGTTGCAGTGCAGGAAACTGATGAAAATGCCATGTGTTCATACATGAATTATAAATGTCCCTCATTCACCATAACCTCATTCACAATAACCTAACCTTCACTTCCCTCCCTGATTAAATGGCCTAAAAAAAGGCTGACGTTAATTTTAGAATTACCTCAGATTCCTCATCTGTGGTCTGAATATCGGGCTACATAGCCCACATCTTTTTCACCTTGGGAATACATGAGTTATAGTTAGACACATGCTAATACAAAGATTAATTTCCTGATGATGACTTTTCACTATCCTAAGGTGAGAATGATGCTGGCATGTTAAACGCATCCACACTGGCCTGTTTTAAACGGGTTAAGCCGTGAGTATTAACGCCAGAATAGATGGGCAGATTATGTGAACTTTGACACACGAATGCAGGCCATCAAGATGACAACGACCGCGATAGAAAGACATGAATAACTGCTCAACATGATCCACTTGTCTTGCTTTCAAATGATGCCCATCTGCTTGAGGGTTAATTCAGAGGTTGCCATAGATACTTTGTCAGATGACAGTCATAAAACCTACATCGCCATCACGAACACCTGGGCTGAAAGAAGAATGGATAAAGAGCAGTGGTGTGAGATAACCAATGACTAATATAATATCTGTTTGACTGTTTTATAAGTTTTATGTAAAGTCAGTGTCTTGTAATGTCCTCTCAACTGCAGTATTTAAAAAAAGCAGTGACTGGAATCAATTATCCACGCCAGAGTTATGTATTGAAAAACTTTTGTGATGCTTCTCCCTATTCATAAGCAGCTTTAGGTGCGCTTGAAGGTTTATAGATTTCATTTTTACACAGATTAAGTTGTTTTGGAGAGTTTACACTTGCTATTTTAGTTGGAGGCGATGCGTACAGCATCGGAAAGCAACTCTTTTATCTGATTTAGATTCTAACATTTTATTATCTTGATTACAGTCACATGAAGTCATGTATGCTCATCAGAGATAATGTAGGCATTTTTTTTCATTAAATAGCTGGGTAATTGACTTTTGTAACTGATCTAAACTATCTAACCTCGTCACACTTGTGTTCTTTGGCTGTCGTCTGTCACAATTTCTACAATTTTCATCAAAATAAGATTTAAGTCTGTCTGTACGTATATATTGTGTATACAGTATACAGTGTGAACTGTTTGGTGAACAAGTAAAAAAGAGAAACCTCATAACCTCATGAAACATTGCAACTATTTCTCAATGGACTGCACCCTGGCTCTCTCTATAACAAACAAAATGTGTTTTTTACATATGCAACCAGATTTAGGCCAGTGGTATTTTCTTCAGGAACTACATATGTACATGTTATTATCCACTGCACCATCACCACCCAGATTTTAAGGATTTCTTGCTCGAGTCTCTTGTTTATCAAAATTCATTAACACACAGCCATCTATGTGAAGGCAAAGTCAGTGTTTTGTAAGTAAATTCGGACTTGTGTTGTAACTTGCTGTGAGAAGAGGAAATGCTCATGTCATCACTGTCTGTTCATTTTAATAAAAGCTACTGCACTGTAACACAAAGTACAGTTTCAGGAAACTTTTACAGTGAAGAAGACCAGACAACCTGAGCATGGTCATATCAATAAGAGCAGCTGTGTGCATCAGAGTGCTTGTCTGATTTGCAGGTCCTAAATGTTTTGACCCACTTATACTGGACTCTGGTGAAAGGAACATACTTGTTACCCTGTGTTGAGCCACGGTAGAATCATTGGTGAGGCTGCAATTGCAATGATTATGATCACTTGTCCCTCGTTTCACCCATAGTGTGGCCCAGAAGTGTCATTTTCAAAGTCCTCAGACTTGAGGCTGGAGATTACTCTACTCAGCCTCTAATATGAAGGCATAAAATAATGTTGCCCAGCTATTTCCCTCAGTGAGGGACATGTATTTCAAAGCACTGATGTTTGATGCGCTGACATGTTTAGTAGACCAGTCAGCCATGTTTCAGGATTTGTTTCACTAGGAAGTTATATGAAGTCTCAAAGTGGCAGATCTTTACATAAACAATAAGAAATCTCCTTTAAAATACTCTGTAAAACTATAGGTGCCTATGCTCCTCTTATTAATACGATGATGAGTATTAAGGGCTGGTAGTTAAGACTGGCTGCAAGTTAAGAGTAAGAATGAAAGTTGCTGGGAGATATTGCCAACTGTGTGAATCAGTGCCACCTGGGTAATGCAGTTTATTTAGGGACGTTATGAACTGACCAGAGAGCCTGAGGTGAGGGCACAGAAAAGGACTGGCAGCTCGTGAGAAGTGTCAGTATGCAAGAAAATTTCATGGTACACAAATAGTGAAACAGTCACTACCAGCACATTTGGAGCACTGTGTAAAACTCTCAATTGTTTTGCCCTCTCAGCGATGGTACGTCTTTATCTCATTGTTTATAAAGCAGCATTTTGTCTTATTGAGGCAGTTTCCTAGAAGACAGCACTGCAGTTTGAATCAAATTAGCAAACATACAGATTCTCGCTACAAGTCTGAAATCTCATTTTTCTAACCTGACAAAACACAATCTCAGCTTTCTCTGCATGTTGAGCATCATGAATGGAGGTTTACTGTATGCATCTGCGCCCTCTGCAGACCTACAGTAGTTTACCCCATTATGTATGAAACTGTGGATTCATCATCTCAGGAAACCACGTGCAGCTCTGGAGTTGAAGCCATCAATATTGGATTTATGTGTCAGGAAGGCAGCATGTGAATAGCATGAATAGCTAACTCTTGATTCATTAAACTCATTGAATATGTGGGGTGTGCAAATAGCACCCAGCAGATAACAGCTTAGGTTTCAAATATAAAATAAATTCAAAGGTTCTCAAAAAGAGTGAGTATTACAGACAGCTGACAATAGTTAGATTTAATCCTTTACTTTAAAATCAACAGAAATAACTTTACTTCATAGCCATGCTAAGCTACAGTACTCAGTGTTGTCTGTTTGGTTATGAATTAATGATTGAACCACAGAGTGCTGGGTGATGACTGCACTCCCATAAAATTTTAATGGCCTGCATGTTTCCCCTCTTAGTCAATGGGCAGAGTGGCACTGAAAGGAAGTGCTTGTGCCTGCAGTAATCGTATGCCGTGAGTATGTCTCTTTCTTCTCTTGACTAAATGCGCAGGGCTGAAAGGAGAAACAATACTCTCTGTGAAAAGATAAAGATTGTTCCATAAAGTTTCCCAAAAGACTTTCAGCCAAGTGAAATACAGTGTGAATAACTTTGCATATTTTACCAATTTTTTTATACCTATTATCATTTAGCTTGGTCTATGATTAATAATCATATATTACCATTGCAAGAAGCTCAGCCTAGTCATTCGAAGCACGTTATTACTTTACTGCAGAACATAAAGAGTTTTATCTATTATTGATATCTTTGTATCACTGCTTGGTAACTAACCCTTCTTAAACCTGATGTATATTAACTAGCAGGGAGTCCCACTGTGGAGCTGAAATGTGCTCAGAGATCTGCCTAGTTACTCTGTGACTCATCTTTGAGTGACAGATTCAGTAACAAGATTAATGATTGAGGGCCAGGTCAAAGGTCACATAAGCTGTGGAGTGACGTACATACAGTTTTTTTCAAAGTATATGTTTTTAACTTGACCTTTTTGAATCATCGGTACATTCATCAGTTCCACATATAGAATAAATGCACCAGAGATGTGCTCTGTTGTTTGAATCAGAGAAATTGCAGCTACATGTTACTATGTTAGAGACATCTTAAAAGGAACATTTCATCAATTTTATATGTCAGTGTCAGTTGTAGCACAGAGAGTGCTACACAGTCTGTGAAAACAGTCGTACAATGTTTTCTGTGGTTCAGGAGGAAGTCTGAGAAAATTACATCAATAGAGTAATCTTTGCTTGGGCGTAGAGTTTGAAAGTCATGGCTGTTAACCAGGAGGGGATTTTATATAAAAGGGTTATATAATCGGTGAGGGATCCAGTGTTAGGACCAAGATCCGAGGTTAGACCAAGTGAAAATCTATGATTGAAGGTAAATGACAAGATGTGGAGCAGTAAAGAGAACCCATTCTTCTAATTTAAGGTCCAAAATCATCCCACGCAGTTGTATAGTTTGGGAAAATGATACATTTCATGAATCTTTGCAGTCTAGTGATTCTTGAGGTAAATGTTGTGTCTGTAATGTGTCTCTCTACTGGGCATCAGTAGTTCCATAAATCAAGCCTTAAAAAGGACAAGCACCAGTGTTTTTTTAATTGTGGGTGGATAATTTCATGGGATGATTACATCACCATTCATCAAAACTATAGAAATACACTTGTCAACTGGATTTTACCCCTTTACCCCTTGTGTCTGGCCTTGGGACTATTTTGGTTTTCAAAACGGGGCTTTTTTTCTAACAACAGAGAAAAACCTGCCTCTCTAAACTCCATCTTTATGAAAGTGCAATACAAAAGCAATGGAGAACATTTTTAAAGGTTCATTTATGAGGGATCTTTTGACCAGTTCTCCAGTTAAATAGGGTGCTTTTAATGGAAAACATATTTATGTTGAAGTGCCAAGGACTTTGCAACATTTGGAAAAGCTGAGCACTGGTCCTACAGTACGGGGGAAAAGAGGTGTTTTCCATACCTTGTTCATTCATGTTCCTGAGACAGACTGGGCTCCTCCAGCTGAGACTAGTGACTAATTCACCTCTTTGCTGCTTTCTGCTTGGCTGCGTCACAGCGGCCAAGTGTTAACAATATGGCTTTGTGTCTCACACCTGTGGGCAGTGGGACTCTGTAAGAGTAGGAGTGAGGGGCAAAGGGGGCATGCTTTCTTTGTCAGACTCAAACAAGGCCATAGAGGAACATCACAGTAACGTCTTTGTGTGAATAGTGAAGAATTAATTCCAACATAATTTTCTTGTACAGTCACATTTATAGACAGCTCTTGGGCTGTGTGTAGTGGTAACTTTAATTGGGCAACACTGATTGTGAACACCATTAATCAAGCGTTGAATGTGTGTAAACTCCTCGTGTGTACCGCAAACACTGTTTGGAAAGACGTATTTGGGGATAATTAGCTTTGCATGGTTGGAGATAAGTGGCTTGTTAATGTTTTTGCTTTGCAACAGTGGGTTCTGTAAGTTGCAACAGAGGTTGCAGCAAGGGAAAACACTAAACAGCACATAAGCATCAGTTATGTACAGCACATAAACATTGTACATGTACAGCACTAATAGTTGCAAAAGGTTTATTAAATGCAAAGTCATTCTTTCAGACACTGTGCACAGATGCATACTCCCACTCATTCCACTTCTCTTTTGCTGTGTATTCATGCATTTCTTGTTTTTGTTTTTCTCTGAGTCATCCTCTAACAGTGAGTCACGCAAAATCTGCATCTGTTACTGTTAAACAAAATAATATGTAGAATAGCTATAGGTGTAACTGAACTTATAGACATTTCTTATATACTGTTTTTTGCTTAATTTTCCAGGTTCACATGATCCCCCTGCACCTCAATCCCAATCTAAAGCTCTGAAACACCTCCAAACAACCTCAAGCACCTCCACTAACCTCAGTCATCTCTTCATTTACTACTGTTGTCGATATCTCAGAGAGGATGTGAAAAGATAGAAGGACTGTGGGTAGGAAACCCGGATAAATCCAACGGAGAAGGACACTGCATGGCTAGTATGGACTGACGGGTCAACTGATACCAGATCACACTGGCTTTGCTTGGAAGGGTAAGTCTTTTATTAATCCCTTCTGACCACAAACCAGTCAATTCTCTTTCAGGGAATCAATTGAAATTCAATCCATTAATGGGAAATAATCCAATAATTACAGTGTTCCCTTTCTAAATGAGACAAATTGGATTTCAAATCATTTCATTAAATTGATTCTTTTGACCTTAACTGAGCAGCAGACAGGAATCAAAGACATATAGAAGATGAGATAACACTGGGAGAAGATGAGATAACACTGGGAATGCTACTGTATTGTTAGGTATCATGTCTTTTTGAAATAAAGTGTTGGAATATGATGTTTTGGCAGATGTATTTTGAAAGGCAGCCTTGTTGCCTGCCTCAAATGTGAAATACAGCAACATGTATTTGAAGATCTAGCAGGGACTTAGCAGACTGTGCAGCTTTATCCTTTTTGCTGCCTCTGTGTACTAAGGATGTCTACCATTATGGCTGTTATCTCTGAACCGAGAATCTAGACATTTATCTCCTCCAGCTCCACTCCTTTACCCTCCTCTCTTCTCATCTCATCTCCTCTCATCTTTCCTCTCCTCTCTGCTGCCACTCTTTACTGACATGTGTTTGTGCTCTCGCTCCATCCTTTTCTTTGGCACTTGACAGTGGAAGTGGTGGCTGTTTCTGGTTCTCTTTTTTCCTTTTTTTTGCTCAGCCTTTGTTCTTCCTCTCCCTGGAAACAAACAAAAAAAATCAACTTTTATCTTTTTGTGTACAAGACATGCCATCTTTTCTGTGCCAAGCACAAAATGTGGTTGTGTCTTTGAGGCTGTATTGATCTGTGAAGAAACTGAGACATGATTGGATACAGCTATCTATTTGATATATTTTGTTCCTGTGCGAGATACCCCTATAAACTGAACATTTCTTACCTTTGTTGAAAAACAAGTATGACTATGCACTATATATGGTATCCATATTTTCAGCAGTATTCTTTATCTCTCACTGATCTTAGGTTATTTGTAGTCATGCATACTTATCTGTATTGCTCCTATTGTTCCAGATCAGAAATCATTATTTTAGGTAGCAAATAGCCATGAACTTCCTTGCTGCTGATGGATGTTGAATAATTTAGAAATCATGCATTTTTCAAATCAGTAGAGATTTCAGTTGCTTTAAGCTTTTAGCTACCTACTGTGATGAATACTAATTAATCAACATGCACTGCAAGACTGTGGTATGGTGATTATCATCATAGTCATCATTACGATAATAATCCCCATTTGGTCAATTGTTAGGGATCACAGTGTTGGTTGGTCAGTCAGAATGTCATTCAACTATGGTCCTGATTAAAATATCCCACTACCTAATGGATGCATTGCTATTGTGGTCATTTGTTCATGATCCCCAGTTGATGAATCCAGTGACTTTTCCTCTAGTGCCACCATGAGGTTGACACTGGTGTTTTCAGAGAAATTTCCCAACAATTATTGGTTGGATTGCCATGAAATTTGTTGAAGACATTTATGTCCCTCTGAGGATTATTTGCAATAACTTGCTCATCCTCTGACTCTTTATCTAGCTCCATCATTGGGCCAAGACTTAATTTTATACCACAAACTACAAACACTTTTAAAAAGAATCCAGTCAACCTCGGCTGTAGCTTACGCTTAGTGCTCACCTCAGCATAACTGTAGACTATTTTTCTTGTTTTATTGCACAGTATTTAGCATCATGTAAAACTGTGTAATAAATGTGAGCGTACATAAAATCATTTTACCGACATTCATGTCAAACAGTATTTATTAATAGAGCCTAGATGACATAGCAATCAACTGTCAGTTGAGCCTCCTGCCTAGTGCATGCTGGGAAAGGCTACATACACTCATAAGCAGGATCAGCAGATACAGATAATGGATAGATTATAAACTCAGTAAAATCAGTTTTAAACAGGAAAGGATTCAGTATTAGGTTACAATTTTGAATGAAATGATGATGACATCAATATTACATGCACATACATGTCATGCAGCCATTTTCATGCACAACATAAAAGGATTAGTGTGTAGTGCCATTTAAGTCGTGCCAAGCACTAATGTAAAACATGTATGATTAGCAGTGTTTTCACTTTTGAAATATTTTTTCTTTCTCAGATTTTAAGACCTTTTTTTTTATTAGGCTGGCATGGTAATTGCCAGCTGGTTGCCACTGGCACCTCATTGCAGCACCTATAAACGTTCCTATATGCTTTCATGAAAAGAAGGATTGCTAAGCTAAACTACCAGTTGAGCTCTTGGCTGTGAAAGTGAAATAGATACAAATATACGGCTGCTTTTTATTGCAACATGTAAAACCAGCGCACTATGACGGCACATACATTTAAAGAACATGAAGTGGAAACACAGCAGCAGATATGCCACCACAGAATGAGAAAGAATAAAGACCATGTATGACTTACATGTATAACTTTTAATGTGCACTTTGTGAACCCTGTCCTCACATTATGAGCTTCAGTCATCCAATAAGACAGTAAGGGTTAGTTCTCATGAAATCTGTAGTATGACATACTCAATATACTTTTTTTTTTTTTTTTAAATTTGGTGCTTAACCTGTTAGTTATGTTCTAATGTGTTTTTAACAGAAAAACGTAATTATCTTCATGATCTCCCAGCTGGAAACACACAACATACCTTACAAATTTCAACAGTGATAGCAGATTTGAAATATCCTTTATGAATAATACAACTTACAGGTTTGAGCAGGTGATAAAATAACACTGAAGTTACCATAACTACCAGTGGCTCTACTAACATCTAATAAGATATTTAAAGCTCATGAAGTTGATTTAAAGTTACTGCATACCTTAAATTATTCAAGACATTTTGACTTTTTATTGTATGCATTTGAAAAATAAAAAGCTGCACCATACTGCATGCGTGCATAGAATTTATTATTTATGAGGTGCTTAACTAAGGCCAGGAGGTCAGTATGAAGTCTTGTTAAAAGTCTTAAGAGTTCACATATTTTTTTCTTTAACACATTTCCTCATTTCCAGCATTTGGGCTCTTTGTGTTGTTTAATACAACTGATTTTTGGGCCATTGCAAAAGAAAATCTGTCCTCTGGTTCTGTCTGCAGTCTGATCTGTAAGAGCAGTCTTTTTAAGAAGGAGCACCTCTCCTTAGTTAGTCACCTTTTTATGTTTCTGGTTGGAAGCAAATAAAACATCACCTTCTCCTGCACAGTTTGGTTTGAATTAATGATAAAATTGCGTGAATCAGCTGCAAGTCTGGCACAAGGAAAACAGATATTTCTCCAGTTGGTGTTTCTATTTCTGTTGTCTTTCAGTGTTTCGTTTTCTGGTTCTCATGTGAGAGCCAAGGTGAGAGAGAAGTTGAAGTGAAGCAGAACAGATTCCTTTAAGGGTGCTGTAAGTCTTGGGATTTGAGTTTTTCAGTCTATATTGCCTGTTCTTCCTCTTTCAGGTGCTTTTGTTAGCAAGCGTATCATCTGTTTCCATCTCTCTAGCAAACTGAGGTCTCTCCCAGCCAACATGAAAATTTGATTTTCAGTGCATACATTTGATTTATCATAGTCTTTTTAGGCCAGTTGTTCTTCTTGACATGTACAGTATGTATCATATATTGTATATCTTTACATATTTTTTCACCAAGGATTTTTCAAGTTTCTACAGCTGTAGCACATTTAATGTACATATGCTGATCTTCATCTTGTATCTGTTCACAAGCACAAAAAGCAAAGCGGATCAATGTTGAATAATGCACATTCGTGCACAAAATATTAACATTACCCTCAAGGTTCAACCAGCATGTGATGCACCCTGAATGCATTGCATCATGCATGGATGGGATGACTTGCTTCTGCACTCCCAACTCAAGTGATGCAGTATAATTTAATTCCCTGGGAACATTTATGTCAAGCAGGTGCTGAAGGTTGAAGTCATCACATTGTTGTTAGTGTTTCATTAAACAGAGGAAGGAAGTGGGGCTCTGGAATGAATGATGCAATAGCTGGTGGGGATGGCAAGGCCAATTAGACCAAAGCTTTTCTTGTTTAAAATGTGTCTCCCCTGCAAATACTCTTCCATATGATAGACAGATGGTGCCATATGCTAATTAAAAACTATGAATAGTGTACAGTAAGTGGCATGAGCCATCATGAATAATGTGTCATTGTGAGTCAGTTTTAAGCTGACTGTTGGGTTTGATAGTTGGGTTTTTTGGGTTTTGTTTTGTTTTGTTTTTAAAGCAGAACTACATGACCAAAGTCATCACAGGCATCTAAATTTTGATAAAAGATAACACTTCAAGTCATGTCCTGTCAAAGTAACAATGACTGTAATGATTTACTACTTGCCCTATTAATATGATGCCTCATATAACACTGTGGACATTTTCATTTTTACTGAAAGGAATTTTGTCTGAAAAGGAATTGAAATATGTATTGCTTATCCTTTGGGAGAATTACATTACACTGAATTGTGCAGCATTTGACATCCATAAATAAACTTACACTGTAAGTGACCACAGTGTTAATGGTTACTGTACAGTATCCTGCCTTCCCATCCAACAAGATATCTACCATTGCTTCTGCATACCCTTACTGTAAGTCATGTTATCAATTCCCTCTATTGGTCAGACAGCCTCACTGCAGTACCTCCTGCACTGTACCAAGAGTTGGGTTTTACTTATACTTTTTACTTACTATATTTTTCATTTTACCAGTTACGCTTTCTTTTCAGCTGCACAGAAAAAAAATATTCAATCTAGATCTGAGTTATCATTTTTTCCCATTAATTGAATCACTTATAGTGACAGTACATTTGACACATTTTTATGTTTCACTCCTGTGCTTTCATTTCCTGGTTATATGCAGTATATACTGTATCTGCCAGGAGATGACAGATATGCAGTGGCCTGTGCAGTGACCCATAGGCACAGCGTGCCTCCGAGCATAGAGCTGTAGGAAGGGTTTTTGTGAGTGAATGTGACTTGCCCAGTGGGGTAGAGTGGGGAACAGGTGCCGACACTGTCAGCTTGTTAACACTGAGGAGAGAATTGGCTGCTCCAGCAGAGTGTGGCACATATGCAACACATAGCCTTTGGCTGTGGGACGTATGTGCAGGCATGCATACATGTGAAGTGAGAAAAGGCAGCGTGTGTGTCTGTGTATTTTCCACACACACACATATCATTCTGCAGAATTTGATTTCTATGTTCAGTGATTATAGTGTACAAAAATAAACACCACACTGCACTGTTGTCATTAAATAAATTACATTTAAGTTTTAAATTTAAGTTTTGTTCAGCCAGTGCCACCCTGATTACAATCCTTTGAATGTGCAAGTGTAGATGCACATGCATTTTCAGCATCCTGGGTTTTGTCTCTGTATTTCTGCAGAGAGAGACTGTGTAATGTGCAAAACAAAGAGCCCCTAATTTGTTGTCCAACAGTACTTTATAAATTTCGACATAAATTTTGTTTTGAGCACATTGTTAGAGGGTTATTATGTTGCTGCGCTTTCTACAAAAGCTTTGTTGCAATAGTTATATGAAACCCCCTAGTGTTATGTGCAAGAAATTCTCTCAAAGATCACAAATTAGGCCCCTAGATGACCCATTTCTAGGAGAACTAAATTGACATAATGAATTATTCCATCCAGTCTCGTGGCCTCTATAACGAGAAGGGGACTAGGAACAGAGGATAAATTAGGACACTCATTTCTGGCTTCTCTCATTTATTCCATCAAAGCCATTTAGGCAGATTTGCCCCGTTTGCCCAATTTATTCTGTGATTTCTTACCCTCTTATTTGGAGGATGGGGGAGAGAAGAGAAAATGAATGTGAGTTTGGAGAAATTGGCTGCTACATTTTGGAGATAATAAGACACAAGGATAATGTGTCAGAATCGATTTAATTCCGGTGGAGTTGTGAGGAACTTGACATATCCCTTTTTCCTTTTGGAAAGGCACTCACAGAGCTCTGCCCCAAATAAATCACTAATAGCTTCCAGCAGTAAAGTACGAGGGAACACTGAGAATGTGGTTCAGAATAAAATGATGGTTCACTGTAGAGGGAGGGAAAGAAAGAGACAGAGTGATAGCGAGAGGGAGAGGGAGAGAAAGGGAGAAGCTGCAGCAAAAGGAAAACAACACCATCTGGCCCTCTTCATAAAGCCATCAGTGTAACCTATGTGCATATGCTAATTTTCACACGATACCCTCGGCCTGTTTATCAATATTACTGTTCCCCTGAAATCATACTTATGGCCACTTTACTTACTGCATTTAAAAACAACTACTACATTGAGGAAGAGCGTGCATGTCATACTGTCATGATGCTTTTACCAGGCTGCACATCAAAGACCACGCAGCAAAATGAAACGGCTTCTAACAAATACGACGGTGAGCTCGACTCGCTGTCAAATCCGCAGGGTCCACGGGGGATATGGTTACTGTCACCTGTGGGTTAAAGCCTCCTCTCATGTTTGATGTCTGAGGATCAGGTTATTTGATATGCTGCTGCTCTTTCAAGTTTGCCTGACAGGACAAGACTGCAAGCAGATTTCCCATAAGGACTTCAACTGCTCAGCAGAGAGACAGACATTGCTCTCAGGCCTCATCAAAGCTGAGCTCACCTCTCTACCCCCTATGCTCCAGCAGGCTGCAGATGCAGTGCATAGGGATTTGACGCCTCCTAGTGGAGATTATTAAGAATTACAGTTTCATCTGTTTTCCATTTTTATGTTTTAACTGACTGTTTTTGTTTTGTTTTTTAACTGCAGTGACAATGGTGTTGTTTCTGATTGGGATCTCTATTGCCGTGAATAATTCATCTCATGAGAACCAAACTGCAGGTAATTGTTGCATATAAGACAGTACAGTCTCATGGTAAAGTTATGGTAAACAGTTATCTTACTGTTTTGTCAGTCTTGCTGTAAAAGTATATTTTGACATTTTGAAAACTTCATTTTCTTGCAAAGGAGTGGATTGTCTGATATATATGAGGCTATAGCCCGTAGATGGTTATCTAAACTTAGCACAAAGATTGAAGACAGAATAACCAGCTAGCTGGGCTCAGTCTGCCTACAAGCATAACTCACTAATTAAGAGTTTTCTATGGCTTCTTTTTTTTTTGTAAAGATTAAAGAAGTTATAAGAGTGAAGTGTTAATCAGTAAGCTTAATGATGCTGGTAGGCAGATTTTCTGCTTTTGGACAAAGCCAGGCTAGTTGTTTCATCCTATTTCCAGTCTCAACTCCTGGCTGGAGCGTCATATTTAACAGACAGATGGCAAGAAATGTCAAATAATTCCTTTAAATGTCAGAAAATGTCAAATAACTTGGTTCATACATCTGTTTTCTTTATCTGTTTGTTATATCCAGAAAACCCCACCCATCAGGGTGCTCATGTGCTGCCCTCAACACTGGTCATATCCCTGCTTCTTATCATCATTGTCCTGCTGACGATCTACTGTCTGAGGTGAACAGGCCAGCACACACATTCACAACTTAATATCTATCTCTCTCCCTATGAACGTGTGTGTGAGCATGAGAGTGACTGTGTCGGGTCAGGGCTTAGGGGTGGGGGTGGTTTGGAAACAGGCGGCGAGTGGTGGCTTATGGGTAAACAGCTGCACCTCAAGTAAGACAGCAAACAAAAACAGCTAGGTCAGGTCAGGCCACAGACACTCATTCACTGACCAAACTGAGGACGACATGAGGAGGAACAGCTTGAGCTCTCTGAGATGGTTGATATTGGTTTTGGTATTTGTTGTTTGCCTACCTTATGTGCCTAACTGCTTTGTTCTTGGGTCTCATTTTTCAATACAGATATCCGCCCTTTATCTTCTCTGACAGTTTTGCTTTCTCTGCTTCTCTCTACGTCATCACTGTAGGTTCAAGAATCACAGGAAAGCTCTTGTTACCTCGGTGGATAAAAAGATTCCAAATGGCTTCATGGAGGAACAAGGTACTCGTATGCTGTACTCAATATAACTGCCAGTGCATGAAAATATAATTCAGCCTTTTACTTTTTATGTCTTTTTTTATTTTAATTGCAGATATTTATTCTTTATGGACTAGGAAAGTTTCATGATATGAAGTCCAAGGTAGCTGAAAAGGTTTTAGAAGCCTCTTAGCTTTCCTAGCACGTAGGGAGCAATATAAACTTTCACTTCAAGTAAAAAATAAATAAATAAAGGGAAAGGCCAAATTCTGAGTTAAGACAGTTACGTACAGCGGCAGCAGCAGCAGCATGTTTATGACTCAAGAAATCATTTCTGTCATGTACCCACAAAAGTAGGAAATCTTAATGGCCATCAGGCTTGTTTTTGCAGGTGCTATGAGAGCTTGTAATGTTCTCTACTGGGAAATGTTAGCAGTCTGACCGCCGTATATTCCTTTGCACACAGGAGAGCAGACTGTGGTCCTCCTCCCCAGATCTCCCTCGCCCTCCAAGAGGTACTTCCCCATCCCTCTGGACTCTCTGGAGGAGGAGTACCGGATACGCTCTGCAGACGATGGCAAGCTCTTCAGAGAAGAGTTCAATGTAAGCACGAGTTTGTGTGGTGTGGACAATGCACCACACTCTGTGTTTGACTACAATCTTTGTCCTGCATGCACAAAACAAGTACAGATGATAGCAATAAAATGTTATGTTGGTGGGCTGTGTACTCGTGGCTTTATTTTTTATCTCATGAGGATTGGGTTCTTTCTTTATAGTCGCTGCCGTGTTACTACCACCACGGGTCCTTTGAGGAGGCGAGCAGAGAGCACAACAGAGAGAAAAACAGATACCCCAACATTTTACCATGTGAGTGAGGATCTATAGTCTGCAGCAGACAATATTAATGTAACCTTTAGACTTGGACTTTTATTGATCGCTAAATTGTAAGGAAAGGTGATGCAGGCTGTTGGCCTTTTTCCTTCTTTCTTTTGCAGACGATCATTCAAGAGTGGTGTTAAGTCATCTTGATGGACATCTGTGTTCGGACTACATAAACGCGTCTTACATAGATGTGAGTCTTAATTGCAAATCAGCTTTTAATTCAGTTGACTGAGCAAATTATCATCGATGCTGTATTTTTCGCACAGGGCTTTAAAGAGAAGAATAAATTCATTGCAGCGCAAGGTAAATTTAGCTCGGTTAATTATTTTACATACATTTGCATATAGTTGTTCATTTTATGACCCTTTTTACTGTATTTTCAATATTTATTTTTTTTTTTCTGCTTTAGGCCCAAAGCTTGAGACTGTGGCTGACTTCTGGCGCATGATTTGGGAACAGAAAACAGCAACTATAGTAATGCTGACAAATCTGAAAGAAAGGAAGGAGGTTTGTCTACAAGTACTATCCCTCTGCTCTGCATTCTTCTAATGTTACCAAGCTGGGCGTGTTATAGAGTGAACCTATACAATCCATATGCCTCCACTATCAGTAAAACCCTTTTGTATTCTCATGACCCAAAGTCATGGGCATAATTTATTTGACCCCTTTCTCCAGCTGAGAATCTATACAAAGTGTCACCCAGCAGATTACTTAGCATCGCATTAAATTTAGCCTCAAAGGGATGATCAATTGAGAGCTCAACAGCAGGTTTGATAGGGCAGAATAGAGGCATTGGGGATCAATGACGGAATAATTGTTGATAAGATCCTAAGAGGCTTCATGATAATTAGTCTGAGAATCTAGTTAATGAGTTGAAACGTCACGGTGAAGATCTTATTGACTGACTTGACTCGCACAAAGTCCCTGTGATTGCCTTTGAATTGGATTGTGAAATACACACACGTCAAATACACGTTTTCTATACATACACAATAGTACACAATAGCTACACTGTAAAACCATTTGGTGTGTAAGTTACTTGTTGTTTATAGAGTTTATAGAAGATAGTTTACTTTGTCTTGTAGTTCATAAAGAATACCTTCTTTATTACTGTGATTTTCTTTTTTTTTTTTAGGACAAATGTTTCCAGTATTGGCCAGAAAAAGGCTGCTGGATGTACGGAAATGTCAGGGTGGCAATGGAGGACTTCACTGTACTGGTGGACTACACTATTAGAAAATTTTGTGTTCAATATGTAAGTAAAGTATGTGGGTGCACATATCAGAATATTAATGAGGGGTGAATTTTTTAAGCTAATTATCAAGCATTTATCTCTTTTAAACACAATAATGTCTCATTTGGCATTGCACTGAGCTTGACTCACGTCACAGCACATTCATTATAATTAAACTCTAATAATATTGCACATTAGCAACAGGGATAACATTTATCCCCAAAGATTACCTTGGATTAAGATAAATGTTGCTTTTATTTACTTATTCACATAAAAATAATAAAGTGCTTTTCCAATATAGTTCTTAAATGATATAAAAATCTATAATCATAACCAGGAGCTTCTTATTAAAAATTAAAGAAGAAACAAAGCCGCATTGAGGTGGTTAAAAAAAAAAGTAATGTCTCCCATGGGGAAATTACATTTTAGCAAACTGTGAGAAGATATAAAATATGATTAATAAATGAAAATACATTAAAAAAAATATTAAAGGATGCATATAATAAACCCAACAGACTAATCAGTATGTAGGTATATTTTAACATGCATACAAAAAATGTACAAATGTACTCATCTTCAAAACTGTTCTTTAGAGGTTTATACAGTGTCTGTATTTCTTTTCCTGTGTTTTTGACTACCAAGTTCCATCCAAGTGTATTGCAAAGCCTTCAGATTGCAATTTCACTTTGTTCCCCCTCCATTTGAAGTCAGAAACGTGCAGATATCCTCTCTGAATCTGTGAAAACTGTGACTGTGCTGTAGCGTCGTGGTACAAGCTGCCTGCTTTTACATTCAGCTCTCTGAACACTCTGAGTGTTCAAGAGAACGAAATTACATCCTCTTGAGAGAGCATTAATGAGATATGAGGGTGAAGCAAGGAGAACCAGTGCACATGTTTAATAATTATATTCTATCACAAATAGTGCAATGGCAAACAGCTTTTAGATGACGGCATTCAGTCAAATGATAGATCACCTGTCAGTTAACTGATTTGTGTCCACACAATGAATGTTATTCATGCACCGGTCTAAACTTTGTCCGTCTGCACTTCACAGCAGGGCAGCGATGGTCTCCGAGCTCCACGGCTGGTCACCCAGCTCCACTTCACCAGCTGGCCAGACTTCGGGGTGCCATTCTCACCCATCGGCATGCTGAAATTCCTCAAGAAGGTCAAGGCTGTCAATCCATCCTATGCTGGACCCATTGTTGTGCACTGCAGGTAAAATGTGAAGCCAGCAGAAGAAAAACCATACAATATAAAGTCAACTCGGTCACTATAAGAGAGCAGGAAAGATTTCACCTTTTTATAATTTAATAAGGTTAGAGGTGAAGTCAAATGTTTAGAAAGTCAAGTGAGTCTCATTGTAGATGAATTAAAGCATCAGTGAATATGATATGTGCATATGTTTGTCTGGCTGGTTAGTGTAAAGCCTCACTAAAGAAATCTGCAGCCGATAGTAGCAACTGCTGCAACAGGTGCTCGGGGAGAGGGACTGTTGTTCTTGAATGGGGCCCATTGAAGAGGCTTCAACACCCCGCTGTGGAATCCCAGCTCTGTGCTCCCGGAGGTGCCGTTTGCTGAAATGACCCTTGTAAATCTATTAGGAGTGTGTTTGGGCTTCAGAGGTGAAGCACTTTTACACATGTGGGGGCTGTCCACAATTGATGTCTATGTTAAAAATAAGGGGATCATGCAGCAATATACATATATCATTATACTGTGTGCTTTATTCTTTATTCTGAAGAAAAAAAAATATGATTTTATTGCATTCATATATTGCTATGGTCATATTTGTACTATCAAGACACAGCGTGGTATAGGATTTTTATTTGACACATTTTGTTTCATAGCCACACTTGGCTCTTTGTTAAAGATGAGACCTTGTGCTTTTTTCACTTCCACAGTGCCGGGGTGGGGAGGACTGGGACGTTCATTGTCATTGACAGCATGATCGACATGATGCACATGGAACAGAGGGTGGATGTCTTTGGCTTTGTGAGCAGAATACGAGAACAGCGCTGTCAACTCATCCAGACAGATGTAAGTGTTGACCCTTTCCGACCTGTTGTACCTTGGACTGACAGCTCGACTCGCTTGCTCTAGTCGTGGCGTAAACAAGGCAAGGACGCGGAAAACAACCATGCCTATGATGCGAAAATAGTAGGAAATAGTTTGGCAAACTAAAGCAACTACTTCTACCTCTTTGTCTCCTTCACTTCCTCCGTCTTCCTCCTCAGATGCAGTACTCCTTCATCTACCAGGCTCTGTTGGAGTACTATCTGTATGGAGACACAGAGCTAGATGTGTGCTCTCTGGAGGGCCATCTGCAGAGGCTTCACAACACCAGGGCTCCCCACGACAGGCTGGGCCTGGAGGAGGAGTTCAGGGTAGGAAGAAAGAATCTCACTCTTAAACATTTCAGTCAGTAATGAATCGTCCCCATCACCCCGTGCCCTGCATCGGTATATTTTCATGGAAAACTTGCCCAGGGTGCCACTCCTGGCAGTAGTAACATAAATAACAATGCTTTGAATCAACTAAAACTTTATAAGGCACCACCATCTGCCACACAGAATTTACTGTAGCTTGCTAAAAATTTCTCATTTTTGCTGCAAAGAGTCCCTAACAGTTCCCCGCGCACTGAATGAAATGATTCCCCATTGCCTCTTCTTCTTCTTATCTTCTTCTCCACTAATAAGAAATGGTTTTGTTCAACTTCTGTGTTTTTCACTTAATTAAAAAAAGCTCCAAAAATGAACATGTTTATTTACCCTGTACTGCCCTGCATCCGAGGAAAACAAAACTTTTTCGACCACGTCAGTCCACTTCATGCTTTCTCCCGCCAGAAGCTGACCAACGTTCGCATAATGAAGGAGAACATGAGAACTGGGAACCTTCCTGCCAACATGAAGAAGAACCGTGTGCTTCAGATCATTCCGTGTAAGGACTACTCTGATACTCTGAACGGTTTCATAATACATCACATCCGAGCAACATCAAAGTATCACACTGCTGGTGATTTTATAGATAGCCATACACAGATATCTGGATAATCAATTCATGTCTGTGTGATCAATGACATTTAAATAGGGCTTGTATCTTAACTTGTTGGGAGCGGAGTGGGGAAGGAAAGGCTGGGTACAACTTTTTACAGTGAAAACTAATATGGGCTCTGGCGTGTTTTGCCTTAATAACACAGCTAAAGTTTTACTTAGCTGTTTTTCTTTTCCATCAGCCTTTTCAAACTTTTATTTTATTAGGAATCACTTGTGGAAAGTTTCATTTTCCTTTTTTCTTTTGCAGATGATTTCAACCGAGTAATACTCTCAGTGAAAAGAGGACAGGAGTTCACCGACTACATCAATGCCTCCTTTATTGATGTAAGCACTCCCTCATGACCTCCTGTATAGATTTCCCATAGAAGTTTATATAAAGCTCATTGTTTCCTTTACAAACAATGCAAAATATTATGTTTGCTGCACTCTCAAGTGTTGTTTACCGGATGATCTGCCCTCCAGGGCTACAGGCAGAAGGACTATTTTATCGCAACCCAGGGCCCCCTGTCTCACACAGTGGAGGACTTCTGGAGGATGGTGTGGGAGTGGAGGTGTCATTCAATCGTTATGCTCACCGAACTCAAAGAGAGGGAGCAGGTACAGTATGGTGCTCTTGCAAAAGAACAGGATGAGAAGTGGAGTTGCACGCTTAAACAATCTTCTTTATTCCATTATGTCATTGTTTCCTTACTGTCTGTCTATGTATTTAATCATTTTATAATGTTTTGGTGGTGCGCACTGAAAATATAAAAACAAAAATAGGATATAAATCACTCAAACGCAGCCTAATTGTATTTCCATCTGACCTTTCCAACCAGGAAAAGTGTTTCCAGTATTGGCCATCAGAGGGCAGTGTAACATTTGGAGATTACACTGTGGAGCTGACTGGAGATACGCTTTGTGAAACCTTCACTCTCAAAGACATGGTGCTCACATACAGACCAGTGCGTAATGGTTTATAATAACATTTAAAAGGAAATTTTAAAATTGATATATTTGCCTCTGTTTTTTCTTTACAAATTAAGTCATTAAAGGTTGAGGAAATTTTCATTCAATCTACCATTCTTGCTGCATGAAAATAACAGAGTAAGTTCTCCATCCCACCAGGAAAAGCAGTCACAACACGTCCGACACTTCCACTTCCACGGCTGGCCTGAGATCGGTATACCAGCCGAGGGAAGAGGAATGATTGACATTATTGCCGCTGTGCAGAGGCAGCAGCAGCAGTCTGGAAACCGTCCCATAATTGTGCACTGCAGGTGAGGATTTTCAGTTTGACAATTCTGTGGCATGATGAGCATCTTCAGAAAATTAAAGACAGTATATAACATCGTGTTTCTGTCCGCTCGTGCTTTGGTACAACCTCTTTCATTTTCAAGTGAATTTGAAGGATTTTCAATTTATCAGATCCATTTTTCTTATGTCTGTTACAATAAATGCTACGTTTTGCCTCAGTAGACCTGGTGTTCTATGCCTAAACCACTTATGTGATCCCTTATAAAGACTTAGCTGTGAAAGCTTTGATCAGAACCTAGCTTCAGGTGAAGTGATTCTAAAGCAGCATGCCCCTGTGGGATTGATCCAATCCACTGATTCACAGTCAATTAAAACCTCTCAAAGTGAAATCTCCTCTGACTCCCACTATGATTAATCTGATAAGATGAGCTAACGACAGGAAATGGTGTCATCACTCTCTTCTATTCCTTCATCACCACTTGTCTAAGAAGGGCTTTTTAAAGCTTTTTCTCTGCCCCTGGGAAATGGGGCTAACCCATTGCAATCCCCAACGTCTCTCTACACTTCTCTTCCAAATCGCACATCACTCTCACACTCGCTCCCTGTCTCTCCCGCTCTGTCTTCCTCCCTCCATCCCACCATCATTGTAAACATTGACTCAGTCAAACACTGAGCTTCCAAACTGATTAGTGTTAGCGTTTGGATTAGCCTCTCTTTAAGTGAGGATGATTATTAGCACTATTACACAAAGGTCACCTTTTCTCTTGAAAACTTTTTCATTTAAATGGAAAAAGGATGTGCTGGTAAGATTACAAGAGTTTCAATGCAGCCTCATTGTTGGAAGTGGTGAGAATTTCAAATTTTCTTCTACTTCTGAGCCACAACTGCAATTCTGCAACACATCTCCACCATTCTCGAAGGCAGTCCAGTGTGTTCATTGAGTGATGTGCTTGCTGATAGTTTGTCCTTCATGTTTCAGTGCTGGCGCGGGTCGTACTGGTACCTTCATTGCCCTGAGTAACATTCTGGAGAGGGTGAAAGCTGAAGGCCTCCTGGACGTTTTTCAGACAGTCAAGAGTTTACGCATGCAGAGACCACACATGGTTCAGACTGTGGTAGGTGGAAAACGAGATAATATCAAACCTGCTGTGCAGAAACTGCCGGTCGTTCACTTTTGTGTTGTTTGCAAGCGGTTCTGCCTGTATATGCACAGTAACACTTTTGCTTTTCTTTCCAGGAGCAATATGATTTCTGCTACAGAGTGGTTCAGGATTTTGTCGACATCTTTTCAGACTACGCCAATTTTAAATAATACCTGTCAGATACTGTTCTGTGTCCTTCTGGCAACTCAACTTATGCATTTTTTTTTCTGAATGTTATTTTCTAAAGCAAGCTCTTTTTACATTTTGCACTTGATTACAGAACTAAATGTTGTAAGATATTGTAATATAACTAAAACATCTGTGCTCCAGGAGAGTCACTCTCTCTTTAAGGATTGCTTGAGTATCCCATTGTAAAAATATTAAAATTATAGTGGTTTACCTATGGGGTTGGTTGAGTTCTTGAATATGTAAACACATTGTAAGGATCAATAAATGAGTTGAGAGGAAAAATTCAACAACTATATTTCAACATTGCTCATATAAATAATGTATATACAGTATATTGTAGTATGTATCGCTCACTACCTGAAATGCATCACTAATGTGTTGTAGAGTAAATGCATTCTCTTTTATTTCTGCTTTATTTTAATACTGACCACAATGCCTTTGGTTGTGTTTTATGCTGCCCACTTAACATGTTTGAGAATAAATTGTGTATTTGATAAGTAGGGTAAACTGATTAAGGCTTTGATGTCCTGTTTTGACACATGTGAATAATATTTATGATCTACTTTATGCTCAAAGAAAAACATAAAGCTCAAGTGATATTTCATTCTCTAAGACGCTACAAATGACCTCACTTCTGCCTGTGAATAACTTAACAGCTGCTGCCTGTTGCAATTTTATTCAACTTCACCAACTTTCTTTTGTTGCCTGTGGCAATATTACTTAGTGGATTGGCGCCTGACGCTGCAAAATGCAATTAGCCCACATTAGAACAGGCAGAAAATAATGTTTTATCACATGAATCCAAAAGTAATGTTTTGCAGCCAAGTATCACATCCTGCTTTTAAAAAATATTTTATACACTTTAACAAGCCAACTTTACACTTGCATATGTGCATAGAGCAGTGCCATATTGATTAGAAACAGAAGTTCTAATCATGAAAAACTTGTCACCAAGTGACACAATTTTAATACAGATAAGCCAGATGTTTATGTTTAATTTATGATAATCTAATTTTTAAAAGTGTATTGCTTTTTTAATGGTGGTCTCCTGTACAGACCATCCATTCATTCTTTGTATTTCTTGACACTTATAAGAATATTATAAGGAAAACAAATGTACCATGATTTAGGTTAAAAGAAGTGAGTATGAAGAAAAACACTGCAGAAATTAGTGTTTTTAACAAAAGAGTTAGCTGATAACTGCGGTTGAAACTTATTGAAAAAATGTCTGGGACAGTAAAAAACATTGATATTCAAGAACCAGTCCCCAATATATAAAATATGCATGCACAATAATTTTTACATATTTTGATTAGGACAGTTAGTCTTTGTTTCATATTTAAACAAGGAAACCTCAACATTGCTGCAAACTGTAAAACATATATTTTTGCAAGGCTTCTGCTTACTTCTTTGTAGAACAGTAAGCCTGGAAGTCTTATGTTTGGGTAAAGAACTTTTTACTGTGTTTGTACTTTCATTATTATAAAGTCATAAAATGGGTTTATACATGACACACGTCATTTTGTTTATTTGATGTACATAAACTGTTGTGGTCATATATCATCACTAAGGTTTACTGCATTGTTGACTCCATTTTAATGTGCTGTCATGTTCATGTCATGAACAAAAACTAGGAGTAATGACAGTGAGGCCTTGCAGCTGATGTAACATAAATGCACAAGCATCCTGTTTCAACGATGTTTCTGCCTCTTGAATCTGTATGGATTTGAACTACTATTTGTTTGCTAAAAGCTGATTCCAATAAATAATAGATGGAGAGAAATGTCAGATTTCATCGCAATGTTGTCTTTTCGTCTACCTCTACACAGACGCATTCGATGCAAATGCAAAGACGTCTGATATATATTTAATGCTGTTTGAACCCTTGCCGTGATGTCAGCATATCAGAGCACTTAGCAACCTCCATTAGTAGTATTTTGTGTCCCATTAGTCAGTAAATGTGTCACACCTGCAGAGAGGGGATTATAATCCTGACAGCAGCCTTCTACAACACCTATAAAATCCCCCTCTGGCTAATGCGCCACATGCTAACAAGGCAAATACAGAGGTGAGTCAGTCCTCAATTGAAGTTTGTTTGATGTTCATTAAGTTACAATTACTCCTCTTATTAATTACTGTCTAAAATGCTGTTTGCTAATGTTGGGCAATGCTTTATGTCCCCTGGTCTGCAAGCTGTGGAGCTGTGAGAGAAGAGACTTTGACATTATGGTTTTTATTACAAATTTGGCTTCCTCTGCAGCTCTAATGGAAGCGAGCAGCAGCAGAATGATGGTGCAGGTGTTGTTGTTGGCGTTGGTGGTTCAGGTCACCCTGTCCCAGCACTGGTCCTATGGATGGCTACCAGGTGGAAAGAGAAGTGTGGGAGAGCTGGAGGCAACCATCAGGGTGAGTGATTTTTTTTTTTTTTATGTGCATGATCTGTGATTTTAGGAATGTAAAGTCTTTATTACATTTAAAGCAGAAGAGAAAAATATATAGTTAAAACTGATCATTTAAGCATCTCTCTGGCTTTCTTTTGGTCTTATTTTTTTAAATGAATATAAATGTTGTGATCTTGGATTTACTTTGGTTGCATCTCCTAAAACCTCTCTTTTATTGTACTTAGATGATGGGTACAGGAGGAATGGTGGCTCTTCCTGAAGAGGCGAGTGCCCAAACCCAAGAGAGACTTAGACCATACAATGTCGTAAGTGCTTATTATACATAATTTATCACCAATGTCTACTTCAATTGTACAATATTAATGTACACTACACCACTGTGCGCCACTGTGTTCCAAAGCAGCAATGACAATATACAAAGTGCTCAATGACTGTTTTTATTTTTCCCTTTTTGCATGATTGAATGTGTGAATGTTTAATTTTAACTGTTTGTAATCTGGCAGACGTAACGCTAATTTGCTCTGACTTGTTTGGCATCATATATGTAAATGAAAATTTAAACATTTCTTAGATTAAATATTCAAACACCACATCATCTGAGATTTAATTTCAATCCCTTCAGATTAATGATGATTCCAGTCATTTTGACCGAAAGAAAAGGTTCCCTAATAACTGAAGAGCCATGGGAAAAAAAAACCCCACAGACCCCACTGTATTTGCATCATCATCAACACCACTGATGGATCGGCCAAGTACAGGATACTGACTTCAACAAATTATTATATTTATTGCACAGATGTCAATTATATCTATGTCTGTAACATTTAAATTGTAATAAAGTTTTTGAAATCAAATGAAACGATTTAATCTTTTTCTTCAGTCAGGAAGTCACCTTGTAGATCTGGTCATTAGAACTGAAATGATGCTATTTAAGTATAAAATGCTATTTTAAATGGATTAAATTGTCTTTGTAAAGCAGCCACGACCGACAAGCATGACAAACTTGTGACACAACAATCTTAGCATGACAACAGCTGGTGATTAAGCCAATTTATTAGAAATCAATGACTTAATTGAATTTGTTACAGTTTTGGTAATTCCATTTTCTGCCACACCGGTCATGTGCATATGTGATGTGGAAAATTACACCAGCTGATTTTTGTGTTCGTACCTGAATGTTGATTAGCCCATCCAAACTGAAAGACACCTATCTAAATGTTTTCTGCCTGTGATGTCCACGACAGCGTTCTGTTAATTTAGGATAACCGCAGTCATCCAAAACAGAAAAAGTGTAAAACCCCCCCCGCTCTCCATACAGGAAATTGGTGTTCATTATAAAAATTGGAATTTCATATCAGGAAAGGAAAAGAATCAGCAGGGGGCATATGTTTTAAAGAGAACTCATTTTCTGGCAAAGCCCCACAGACAGAGCACCATACTAATCGCCTGGTGCATAAGGGGCTAGGATTCATGAACTGTGCTGACACCGTGGAGGCCCTGCATTGTTAGAGCGCAGTTGTAATGCACACCAATGAACCCAAACCCGCTGGCACAACTGGGAAAAGGTGAACATTATAAAAGCACATAGAATTAAAGAGAAATTAAACCACATTCCATTGCACTTGCAGAACAATGCTTGCTCATTTGTGATACTTCACATCGTTGGTTTAATATTCATGGTTGTAATTTGCATAACACAATCATTTCCTTTGATGAGGAAAGAATTTTTTTGCTTTACGTTCTTTGACAAAGTTACAGAGCAAAAAAATGTTCGGGGCATTTTCTTCTGAAAGTCACTATGAGACTTGAATTGATTTATACTTATCTTTATGGAGTTTTCAATAAGTTTGCAACATCCTCATAAAAGGTAATTATGCTTTTATAACATTTCCTAAAATATGGTTTTAATTCAATTTGGTATACTTGTGTGAGAATAATTAATGTTTACAGATAAAGCATAAAATCCCATAAATTCCCTTTAAATAATCCCAAAGCATTTGCTGTGAAAGCCAACTTTCTCCCTCCCAGTGTCCTCATCAAGGACCTGCCTAATTGCACGTATATCAGGACAACAAAACCTGCTGGTATCTATGTTTCCAAATTTGATTTAACCTCACTTTCTCCTTCCCAGACCCCCTGGTGGATATTCACTTTGTTTACCTCAAATTAAACTTCATATTGTTTACAGCCTCCCGGTCCCTGAACATTTTATAGCATTTTAGAATTATTTCTTTATTTATTTTTTGTAATGATTGTAGAGTTGGGATTCATTTGAATGTTTCCCTCATCTGCATGAAAATTATATAATTAACTTTTGATTAACCAGCTCAGTTGAGTTGGTTCCCCCATGCACACTGGTGAATAGTACCCACCGCATTTTAATGACTGTTTTCCAATTGAGTGGCGACCTTTTCATCAAAGAGCCACAACTGGGGCTAAACAACGGTAGAAAATAATCACGGTGAAGACAATAGTAGAGGTCGACAGGCTAGGATGTCATCCTTAAATATAACAACAAAGATGAAAGCAACCTTACTGCACGTAGTGACTGTGGCGTGAAGCCAAGTGCTTATGCTGCTGGATGCCCCATTGTTAAAGCTGTGGAGGTCACGTCCATTGGCATATAGAGAGGGAAAGCACAGGAAGCTGAGAATGGCCCATTGTTACATGTCCTTGCTCAGAGGGAATTCCATTATGAAGGGCAATACATTTTTGATACTTTGATTTTTGTGCCATTCATTTGTTTGAAAAACAGAACATATTTGGATAATGACTTCAGGAAAAAGGGGTCTCAGAGCACCTCCATCCAAGGCTACAGTGCTGCATTAACACACCTGCCAATCAAGCGCACCCGAGCAGATGTGCATCCTCACACAGCCTACCGTCAAATAAGCATTCTATCAAATGCATAATATAGTTTTCATTTCATCACGATTATGCTCCGTGCACCATGTGTGTGTTTCCGATGGGTCATAGGAAACTTTTATTGAAGCAGAGTGTATAATAAAGTCATTTTCCAGGTGCTTGTTGTGGCTCTTATTATGAACAGAATGATAATTTCCCCTAGAGGAATCTGGCACTGCATATCAATTGAAGTTTAGTGTGGGTCTTATTATGTTCCCGCAGGCTATAGTAGAAGGCAAAGTCATCTTCAGAGAGAGTCTAAATGTCAGGGAGGTCTTCAAACACTTTTTTTCCTGGAGCCTTACTGAAAAGGGTCTTTGGAAGTGCTGTGTCTTGGAATTGATACGGTGGAGGTGAGTTAAAGAGGGAGGCTGAAGGCTTAATGTAAAGGAGTTGACATGAAATTTAATTGGAATTTTTTTAAAAAAAGGAAGGAAGTTGTCAAAGAAGAAATGAAAATATGACCACTCATATTGAGCTGCGTTCTCAGGTAAAACATTTGCTCTCAGCTCTGCTCAGTCACCGTTCTGTCGTATCCACTCGTGCCCACATGGTGACACTCTTGAGCTGTGTGTTTTGAATCTGCTCCTGGCTGTCGGTCTCACACCAATTCCATCACTTGAGTTGCAGAAACTGTTATTCCTCTAAATGTAACAAAGACTTCAATCAATCATCTCAAACTCTGCAGAGATTGTTAATTTTTCTGCTCGCTGACTGATGGAGTTTGTGTTTATGACAAAAAACTATTTTGTACAGCTTTGCAGTGGAGCCGTACATGGCCTGAAACCAAGCTCGCTGTGTATAGTGGAAATTCATATGAAGGCATTTCATCTGTGGAAAGTCATGAATTTCTCAAGTGTTCTTAGTTTTGCATTTGCAAGGAGTTAATTTATTTTATTCCCATTTTTTTTTCTTTTTTTGTGACTGAAGTTGAAGCGCAGCAATCTATATGGTAGCATGTACAGTACAGTAGCGGATTGGCCTTCCTTCTCCTTCTTGGCTGGCAGGGAACCTTCCTGTTGTGATCCGACTTCTCTCCTTTGATCAAAGAACAGTGTTAAAGCACTGGGAGAAGGAGGAGGTATGAAATATGAATGAATACAGCTGTGTTTTGATGGATATGTCTCAAAGTATCCCAGTAAGAGACTGCTAAAGGCCAGGAAATCTGTTTGTGTTGTGGAAATAGGCTCTTCCTCGTCTGTTTCTTTACCAGCTTCATCTTGGGTAGCTTTTCACTTCATATTTTAGAGATCCTTTGTTAGGAAAGAGATCAACCCCTCATCCATGCATTTGTAGGAAACTGTTCTAAGAGGCCCTAGTTCATAATATATATCATTAATGACACCATTTCCTTTGTTTGGTCTTGAAACACCTTTTGAACAAAAACGAGCGCAAGCCATGACAGGAGGATATTTATTATTTTTCTAGGGTAGACCCAAAGTTCTCACAGATGGAATGAGATCTTATATGAGGTGATGGAGGCTTTGTCACTAGTTATGTCTGTGATTCCACTTCCTTTTCTAAAACCCCATCGGGAGCTGTGACTCATTTTGAAGTTGGAAGTTGATACTGTGGTGTAAAACTAACGTTCCCATCTGAATTAAGAAACTATCAGAGCTCACACAAATCTCAGATTTTCAGAGTTAGATGAACTCATCTCTCACATTACACTTCTTTAATAAACAAAGATAATAAAAAAAGATAGGCCCATAAAAACACAATTATTGGGAGGGATTGTAAAATCAAAATTGGTGCCTATAGAAGTCTTTTACACCCCATCACAGCTCCACTGTCTTATTAATAAGCTTTTAAAGACCCTCGTCAGTCATTTAGGACTATATTAACTAAGATCCAGCCTTCAGACCTGTGGCAGGACAATGTCTCTGGACTGCTGGTGGTTCAAAACTTTCTGCCCAGGCTTTATTAGCCTCACTAATAGCTGGGTTCCCCAAATGCCAGGGTCCACCTCTGCTGGGAGTAAGGGCTCAGATCCTGTCAGAGAGGGGTCGCATTAACCAACTGTAATCTTTAGGGTACTCCACTCCCGCTGACCCACATCTAACGCCGGTTCCATCCCCCCCGCTTACCCCCAACCGCTATCCTTTCCCTCCCCAATCTGGTCTACCCATCCCACTTCAGTTATGCCACCCTTGGCTCTCCCTCCCACGTCTTACCACCCTTGTGTGATAGTATCCCCCCACCCAACCCACCCCATGACTGTTCCAGCCTCGTCCGGCTGGCCACAGCGAGGAGCATGCCTTATCCTGTGGTAACGGCAATTAGCAGTGTAAAGCAAGCTGTGGAGAAGACTGGATCCCTGTCCACGTTTCAACCCCAGATCACGAGTCTCCAGCACAACTTCAAGGCAAATCATGCAATTAGCTACAATAATGATAATGTGTTGTAGGGGAACAAAGAGAGGGTAAAACAGACTACTGGTGTGAGGGAGAGTGGGGTGCTAATAGTAGGGGGGTTATTTGAATACCCTGGTGCAGATAGGAGACCAAATCAGACTGATTATCAAACGTATGATGAATTACATTTTTCCTCTAATTATCCATGCCTTTTATGTGTAAACCAACTGAGTGAATTTTAAATTCTAGACATCTACGGTCAGTGGTCTTTGGGCATCACACTGGGGTTACATCTTTTATTTCCTCTAAGAAACATACAAGGAGTTACTCATGTGGCTACGCTGATGGGAAGAGGGGAGAGATGTACTGACAATTTTCTTAGTTGACTTAATTAGATACTTTCAGAAAATATTTGGCAGCGGTACAGGAATGGAAAAAAGGGGAAGTATGTGGTTTGATGTTTGACTATCGCAGATGTGTTGACACAGAGTCAAAACATGCTGGAAACAAACCACAAAACCCAGACCACAAATAAGAACATTTCAAGTCAAGGTTGTGAGTAGATACAGTTGAGAAGCAGACTCGCTGCCTAGGTTGGAACACAAAAGTGCAGCGCCTATTCTCTCCGCTGTGAGCAGAGACCATTCCTACAGTCTTACATCCAGAGGTTTATAGAGGATATTTTGCTGGGTGTTGTGCAAAACGAACCGTGTCCCCAGAGCAGCAGCAACTTCACCTTGGCGGAGTAATGCTGTGATATTCTGTTTATTCTTCACTCACTTCATTTTACTCAGAGGAAATCCTCTGGAGATGGCTTATCTTGGAGCTGGAACAGGTGCACTCTAATTTACTCCTATTGCTTGGGGAGCCCAGGGGCCCCTGTAGAGAAGAAAGTAGCGATGTAGCACACTCCACTGTAAAACACAAACAGCCAGAGAAAGAGCATTTAATCGAAAGAGAAGAAAACTGTGAGCTTTGAGTGCAGCCGTATCATTTGGATGCAGAAAATCTTTCTCTGTCTGGCTCTCTTTTTTTTGTTTTCTTGAGGAAAAAGGACCCGTCATTTCATTTAACTTTCATTTGTTCAACACTGTTAACTTTGCTTGAAACTGTCATGCTACACTTGGCAAAGCACCAGATGACGTGGGGGACCTGTTGTATTACCCCTGCATAATAAAACGTTTCCTCACCAGTCACTGCTGAAATATCTGCAGCATTTATGGCTAAAAAATGTTTTATAGTGTCTCTGATATGTGCCACTTAAGTTAAAGTGTACGTAAATGCGTATGCTATGGCCTATTTGTTTTGGTAATGCTGCACATTTTCAGCCAGGAAAAAGTTTGTTTCATCTTTCACCCTCATCCCTGCATTCAGCGCAAAAGAGCCAAGCTTTCAACTTTGAATTTACTCTCCAATTCCTTTTCTTTAGAGAACTATGGTTTTGAAGAGTGGAGCTGGTATGTTATTTGTTCGGTATATTATAAGTCTGAATTCAGTCAGTATTTTTGTTTTGTGTTGTTCGTCTCTTGGGAATTATGCAATCAAAGCAGATGCCTCAAGCAGTCTAGAAAGCGCCCCTTGTGAATAAGAGAAAATCTTGTACACAGCATTTTTTGTATGTGTGTATGAGGAAGGGGGGCATGACAACAAAGCAAATATATGGCATTGTTCTCTGTATACTATACCCGTATGCTGCACCTTTTTTTTTAAAGAGAGTATAACCATCACACCTGTATTCATTTAGGAAAAAAATGTGAGACCATTTGACTTTATTCAAATGACATTTCTGCACCACTGATGAAGTGCATAAGTACAGTACGTGCACCACTTTGACTGATGCAATGGAGGTTCAACCGTCCATGTACTGGATCTCTATTATGGAAAACAAGACTGTGCTGCTAGTAGAATTTCGCAACGTATAAACAGACATTTCTCACTCAACAAAACAGGAAAAAAGAGAAAACAAACAAACAAACAAACAAACACCAGAGAGACAAAGGCTTTGGCAAGAAAAGGAGCAAACACAAAGACGAGAGAGCGATACAAGGACAACAAGAGAAATATCATATACTCTTTTAATGAGTGTGCCTGCCCCGAGCTTCTGTTTTTAATCACCTTTCCGTGTGACATAATTTGCTGCAAGATTGTATATGCTTGAGGGACTTTCAGTTCTTGTCAACTCAAGAGCATTTGAACCAATCAATACCTGTCTATCCTGTGGCACACTCATAGTTGGCCATTAGGAAAGAGCTGCTTAAAGTAAGCTCAGCCAATACCATTAGCCCTAGCCTAAGGGCAGTTCCATGCCTTAGTCAGGGTAGGCACCTGCCCCCGTCACCCCCACCCCTTAACCCCCCTCCACCCCTCCCCCTACCATTAAGAACCTCCCCTGAGACATCATTTGGACACATCGGCCAAAGAGCACTTCTTTATTCCCTCTCTTTTCTTTCCCTGGCTCCACCAAAAATCAATACATCTCCCCTTTTTCTTATTTTCACAATTTTGCCTCAATATTATTCTCTCCTCTGCCAGAAACCAATGGACTCTCCTGTTTTTCTTTTTTTTTTGTCTTTTCATCTACAATTTCCTGTGACTAATGTCTCCACGCCTCATGTTTTGGAGGGAAGGATTGGAAAATAATTAAATTATCTTGTCATGGTGATATCAAACCGGGGTCCCACGGTGCACTGAAACATTTGAAAAACAATGTGGTCATTCTGCATTCAGTTGCTCTCATTTTAACCCTATAGATTTCTGATTTTTTTTTTCATATAACACATTTTTGCCATCAACAGAGTTGCCTTGCAAACTCAGCAAATTTTGTAGTTGTGCTTTAACCTACTCATTTGTTTTTGACACTCAATAAGGGAGACATCAGCGCTCAAATATCTTCGCAGTAATGAGTGAACTTCCTCTGTGTCAGTGTTTTTCTGCTCCGACCATGTCATAATACCAAACCCCAGAGAGAGCAGAGCAGCGTACACAGTAATGCTTCCTGACTGCTTCTAATTTTATTGCAAGGCAGTGACTCCACACAGCGCAAAGTTTCAGAACAAGTGATACAATATAATGTCCTTAGAAGGGCCTCAGTCAGTCAGTTATTGCCCTTCCAACCCTCTATTTCCAATAGAAACAGCAAAAGTGGGGTACTGCCCTAAATCTTGGCCAGTGCTGTTTACGATAATAACTCTGAAGAGTGATGGCTGGTTCCGCAGGACTGGCGATTTCTGTGGCCGCCTATATCGATCGGGGGTCCTAATGAGCAGCAGCGGAGCTGTGGCTAATGGTGTTGTGTCTGGTGTCCGTAGTAAACGCCCACGTTGAGATTATCATTCCCAGGGGGGACTGAGAAAGGTTTTGCCAGCCCAAGCCCTCAGGGTGCGAGCGACACACTTCAGGGGTCAAGGTAAACTATCAAATGAACAGCCAGGCCTTTCCCTCCCTTGCTTTAAGGACTATACCATACTGTAGTAGTACACTATCTCTATACAAATCTATAAGACCTACAAGATATTTTTCTAGTTTCAGCGAATATACATGAGGGGATTATAACTGGAGAAACTCACTGCCCAGTTGCCACCTTGCTTTATCACAGATCTTTGTCTAATTTCTCTACAGTAGTTGTAAAAAGCTATTACCAGGGCATTGATAGAGACTTCACCAAACAGCCTAACTGTTATTAAGAGACCTCAAATGAGACCTGGCTTGACAGACTGATAATGGCTTATTTGACTTCAGAGATCGTCCTGGCACAAACACTCTAGCCCCCTTCACGTACCCATGGCAGTCATTGTCCTTTGCTATGCACGGCCATTCTGGCGGTCTTGAGTGACATCCAACAAGTTCAGCAGATTCAGAATCTAAGTGCACACCAGACAGTACATAGTATCTTCAAAGAAGGAGCTGCAACAGTCTCATTGTAATGAAGGGAGTTGTTGGTCCCTTCATAAAACCTGCCTAGGAAATGAAACCTGCTGTCAAACTCACATGTGGGAAAGGAAACTCTTTAAGCTATGTGGACAATTAAGTCTCGATAAAACCGCAGCAAAAACGTGTCTTTATTACTGCAGCCAGCTCTCTGTTTCAACAGACAAGTCCTCCATGGATTGTGCTTGATGGTATTCAGCTCAGGGTGCGTGCGGAGCATTAGCAGGGCACAATAATGAAGTCAACTCAACGCACAGCACCTCTCGGAGTCATGCCCTGTTTGGAGTCACACTTCCATGTCCTGGCAAATGCTGAGCATGTAAAACAGAACTGTCAATTATTCAACATGAACAGGAGGATGTATGGAGTGACATGGGGGGTGGACAGGGGCCGACTAAGCCTCGGGCAGATAGGGGGTACCACTTTGATGTGAGTGTGTGGGCCTGCAGAGTTGAGCAAGGTGCACTGGGTAATCTGCTAGAACACCCCCACCACACCTCCAGCCCCACCACTCCTTCGTTTTTCTTTCCACTCCCTCCCAATGCTGAGCCTCTCCGCTGCACCCTTTATGTCCTGCTTCGTTTTCCCCTCTGACACGCACTCCCTCTCTCGCTTCATCTGCTTCACACATACATAAACAAACTCACCCACACACACACACGCACACACACACACACACACACACACACACACACACACACGTGCAGTACATGCACATGTGAATACACACACAATGACATGAAAGCAGGCTTCCATTGTCGGTTAACCAAACACGAGCTGGCAGCACTTGTTACAGATAATAAAGTTGTGAATAGCTGATTTTGGAGAAATAGCGTTGTTGCAGTGTCACAGGAATGGCATTACTCATTTATACAATGAATACTAAAAGTTCCTCTCTCTTGAGTCTCCTCTCGTAGTCATACAATAGCAAGCTTAATTACATTAAGTTCTGAGAAGAGGGAAGTTAATGGATGACATTTTGCTACACCATGAGTGCTCCTTCCAATAACAATAGAAACCCAAATAAGACCTAATTAATATGCATAGCAGAGCCAATGAACTTAATTGTCAAGTTGCTTTTATCAACCTGTCAAAGGATTGACAATTAAAACAGCCTCCGTTAAAACTTTAATGAGAAGCAAGTAGGAGAGAGGGATGATGAGGGAACAAAAAGACGCAAGCTTCATCCGTCATGAAAGACACTACAAGACAACTACCCATTATTATTTCCTATCAGGATAAAACTATGCAAATCATATTATGCATTTTTAAATAATGAGTCAATGAGTAATATTTAATTTATTACCTATACTCTTAGAATGAATATTTAACGCTGTTTTTAAGCTGATGAATTCATTAGATAATTTAGTGGTGAGCTGTAACAGCAACTTCTTTTTTTTTCTACTCAGAATGTCCTTCAGTTTCTGTCCTGAAATCCAGAACAAGTATGTGTCAGTTTTCAAGTTCAACAAGTAAACTTCCTAAAGTCTCCTCTCAAGGAGGCCAGAGCACCTCATCATTTTTTCGACGGAGCCTGAGCCGAGCCGAGGTCCATACCTGGACTTGAACTGAGGGAAAGGCAGCATTTTGACTTGAGTTTTTATCCCAACATTGACACCAGCATGTATGTGTTCCAGAGGGGAGTTAAAACTGCTGACTCACTCCCAGTGCGCTGGTTGTTGTTCTCCCTTACAGATGTGACCGTTAATAGGCCTGCATCCATAATCATTAGTGTGTCTCAGTGCACAGGTACCCGATGGGCCCCGTGCGTCTGCCATTTGGTCTCGGTTCACTGTGCTCGCCTGCAGATGTGAGCGAGACACACACCTGCTCAGGGGCTCTCAAACAGACCGGTGCCATCCGTCACAGCTCACGCTACACTCGCTCTGTCGGAACAAGGCCTTGGTTCCGGTCCAACGGCCCTCAGACTGTAGGTCAGCGGCCGTCTCTCGTGATGAACCCACCCTACCATGAATCATATCCTCTCGTCTCTTTATACCCACTCCACTCCATCCAAGCCCAACCCTCATTGCCCCTGTTCATGGTTCGCTCTTCCCTCACACAAGCACTCAAGCGCACTGAGATAGCTCAGGTGAGCCAGGTAAAGACAGCACCTTAAAGAGAGACATAAACTAATGATCATGTTTTCCCACACCACACACTCCCCCTGCCCATAAGCCACAGTGCAATCCTCAAAAAAGAAAAAAAAAAAAAAGAAAAAAAAAAACTTTCGTGTGGGTCTTTCACGGGCATCAGGCCACGCTTCACACTACATTTGTTGATGTGTGCATGCATGTGCACGTCTCATGCCAGCCCGCCTCCCATCAAGTCCTAATGAGGCCAGCTGGCTCTGTGCTCGGACCAAACCAAACTGGAGAGACGGCACAGTCCTGGCTCTCTCCGCCTTGTACACCCCACCTCCCCAAAGCCTCCCGCCCACCCTCCCTCTCCTCCAGATATCTTGGAGAACCATGGACGGCTGAGCACACACGGCAGATTTGGAAATGGCCAGTGTGTTTGTTAAAATCTACTCTGTCTCCCAGATCCCTTGGCCAGGGCCTGAATTAGAAAGTCCACGGCTGCAGCCCCAGACCTGCCTCCCTGGTTTCTTACCACCACTGTGTTTTCTGCATCTACAACAGCAGCGGTGATGTTGAGGTCTGCTGTAGAACAGCGGAAAGGAGGAGATATACCCCGAGGCACAGTCAAGGGAATATTGTTCTTGACTATGGAAACAGAAACACAGCCAATGTTACATATACCTACAGTAACTACAATAAAAACTCAGACAGATAAAACAGATCCTAGACAACATGTCATAATGTACTTTTCTAAAAACGACAGACATCAGTAGAGATATTTCAAGTTTAGTGTCCATTATCGCCAAGCTGCTGTCTTTTTAAATTTTTTATTATCTGGGAGATAATTTCTTATTAGGCTACAGCAGTTAATTTCACTGCAGACTAATTAGAGGCATTTCACATTATTAACAAGCATTATTGTTGATAAGGGCCAAAGAGGTCTGCAGAGAGACTTTGTATTGTCCAGGCTGTTACTTGGCATACAGTTATGTCCATGTGGGTGAGTAATTCCAGCTCCCTTGCAATGTCTCCTTGACAACTAACAATAATATACCTCCTCTTAGTAACACAAGAAGTCATGCACAACATTTGAACATGTGCAGCAACATGTGCATGAATTAAGAGATGCACATAAACATGTGGTTGTGCATAATGTACCCACACATGCATTAGCGTGTGTACATCAACATTAATTTGTGTACAAACGCACATTGGCAATACAAAAACATGCTCCTAGTACCCCCCATCCAATCAGCAACCTGATCTTGTTCAGTGTAGACTGTAGACTGCACACTACATGTGAGTTTTTTTGCCCAGGAAGAGAGACTGGACCGGGGGGAACACCTTAACAGGTAGCCCTGGGGTGCTTACCAGAGTTCGGGCAGCCAGGGGGAGAGAGTGGCTCTGGGAAGCCGTACCACCACTATCCTCTCTGTCCACTGATTATGAAGCAGGTCCCAGACGGGTGCCTTTAGGAACCCCCCAGGCTACTCACAGCCTCCCTCTCCTCTGTTACAGGATCTGTCGCTGGGGGATTTGACTGAAGTGTGAAGAGGGGTGTATGTGGGAGACGTGCCGAGAATTCTAAATATGTACGTGCTGATTTCATTTGTTGTCTCTCTCTTAAGTTTTGCTCTGGTTACAGATTTGCTAAAAAAAAAAAAAAAAATTACAGTGTTCATTGACTGATTTCAGATCAATTGGATTTGACTTGTGTATTCCCCTGATAACTCAGCATGTCTCAGTTGTTGAAATAGTCAGACTCCAAACCAAAAATGTCCTGTTTTGTATGTGCTACAAGAGCTGAGAGGAAAAGGTCTCAACACTTGGACTCAACTATAACCCTGTCTTGAGTTATGATGACGTCCCAAGTTTGCAAAAGCCCTCTGGCTTCAACCATCTCTGACATGGTGTGTGTGTGCATGTGTGTGTTTGTGTGTGTGTAAAACTCCTTGCAAAGTCCAAAAAAAGAAAGAAAAAAATCATAACTAATGAGCCCATTTAGCGCCCAGCACCTGACTTTGGCCCGTGATCTCCGGGAGACATTAGAGGCAATTTGCCATCGACTTCAGGGCTCGTGTCCCAAACGTTATCAATGAGCTTGTCAGGTAGAGACCTAACCTCCCTTTGTTTCCTCCTCCACCCCCCTCTCTGCTCTGGTCCCCCAGCCTGCTCCCCGGGCCCCCGAAGAGGAACCAGCGGCATGATGTCACACACCTGTTTGGCTGGAGGCTGCGGCCCGGCGATGCTCGCAGCCGTGGGTGTCGCGTTGGCACCCCTCGCTCCCCCCTTGTCGCTGCCTGCTACGCCCCGTGGATGTGTCAAAATGGCAGATGATGGTTGGGGTGTGTGCAGCTGCTTGGGAAGAGGAGTGCCAAGGGCGCTCATTTCCTGCGGTGAGTTTTAATTTGCTCTACCCGCGTCTTCTGAAGAACCCTACCCCCCCAAACGCACACACACACACACACACACACATTCATCTACTCCTATAAACACAGATCTTACCTCACGATACACGCGCACACATACTGTATACAAATCTGCCACCACCCAAGGGGGCAAAAGCCCTGCATGCCCAAATAGAGGTGAGTGCAGGTGGGGAAACAGGATGGTGCCAGACTTTAGTTCTGGAAGCACACTTTTCTTGAAACTTGAATAAAACTCCAAACAAAAATGTGTGCTCAAATGATCTAACTGGTGCATGTACAAATCACTTCTCAGAGGCTTTCAGCTGGGTAAAAAGAGACAAGTCACAAAACCTGCTGATAGAATATGCGGCTAGCTTTGCTCCAGTATGCGAGGGGTCTATGTCTCTTGACATCTGCTATGCAGTTGTCACTGGTAACTTAAATCCCCATTGATCAGACAGCTAGAGTGAATTTGTGTTGCTGTTTTTTTTCTAACTCCCACTTTGCGAACAAACCCATTTTCACACGGGGCACACGCATATACCTGACAGTTACACCCAAACAAGCCTTGCTGTTTACTCGAGAACAAACACATAGACGCCAACCAGCAAATCTATTCTCAATACACACATCACCCCAGACGTAAAGAGATTCAATTTTCGCCTACCGGGAGTGTTTCCATTTTTTTACGCAACAATTTTTTTCTTTCTCTCCTGTGTCAAGACAGCTGCCTTTGATGTTAGCATCTAATATACAGGGCTAAAAAACTATAGTTTGCTGTGAGCTGACAGATAAAACAGTGCAAGACGCCATTACCCTGCAAAGCGGAATAATGAGGAGACCTGAACACACAGAAGACAGGAGCCCAGTTGAATTACCGTGGTCTCTCATCCAAGGTGGGAGCTTTTTGACAGCTTTCCAGGCAGCACAACACATTACCATACTGACGCTGCTCTGTAGTGCCAAAGAAAAGCTTTGATGAAAACATAACTGGGAAACTGGGAAATCTTTATATGTGTGTGAGTGCGTTTGTGTGTGTGAATGCGTGTGCATGCATGTGTGTGCCTCTGTTTGTGTTTGTGTGCGCAAATGCATGTTGTGTGCGGGCACTTTCATGCACACAAGAGTGTGCGCGTGTGTGCGTGTGCAGAGTGTGTTTGTGCATGTCTGTAAGTGCTTGCGCGTGTAACAACAAAGACAGGACAACAATGGGAAACCAAGCAGTGTCAAGCTGCAACTTTATGTTCTCTAATTACTAAGTGGATACTGTATTCTTGAGTGTGCTCCTATTGGCTGAGATACAAGGGCTTATTTTTTGATTTATATTCATGTTGATGATTCAGTTGAATTATCAAAGTATCAGACCCAACTGACAATATGTCTGAAAGAAATTCTTCAAGTGGCGAGTAATGCTGCCAAATATATTCTGCCATTTCATTAATGTGGTTAGCTAGTTAGTTATCCATATTCTAACAGAGTAGGCTTGATGTTAGATCTTTGGCAAGGACACCCTGTACTGAGTTTTGGCACGGTACTGTGCCGCAGTATGCTGCTGACTCTGGGTCTTAACGACAGGCTAAACGAAGCGGGCGTTACGGCCCCCTGGATAGGTCATTACTCGTCCGTGGCCAAGAGCTAAACTGGAGCAGGGCTTTTTAAAGAGGGGAGCAGGTGTGTTTCACCATAGGGGCTGGAGCCGGCCCAAGACCAAACAGCCTTAACGGTCTTTATCTCCTTCATAATGAGGCCACGCTCTCCACACACCCGAACTCTGCCCACATGGGCTAATGCTGGAGGTATGGAGACCCAACCCTCCCCCCGGTTAAATGGTGACACTTTCAAAATGACCCATGCCCCGAGCAATGGAGGAACAGTGGCATGTCATGAATGTCTATAGACACAAATTGGTAGGACACTAAGCTATTTAATGCGCACTTCTTAATAATTTCACCCTGTTAATTATCAAAAAGTTGCTTTTAAAATGTCATAAATATACATTTAAGTATACAAGCAAAGTGCAAGCGTTTTTTGTTTAAAGGTAAAATGTTTAAATAACTCTCTGAACTGTAATAGGGTTCCTAGGCATGTGTGTATGTGTGTGCTTAGGTGTGTGAGTATGTGTGTGTGTGCACGCGCGCGCGCGTGTGTGTGTGTGTGTGTGTGCGTGGCTGTGTACGTGAGTGTGTCTGAGTGGTATTGTCCCTCTCCTCTTTCACCTGTCTGAGTAGGTTCTCTAGTACGGTCCCTGTGTTCCCCACAGTCTTCTCAGCCCTGTCAACCGAGTTGAACTTGATCAACATCAAACGGCATAGCATTCAAAAGTATTAGTGTTCTCTGTTGATGGGCCCTCTTGCTATCACAAATCAGTCCCCGAGCTACTTCATTATTTATCTCTAATTCATCAGTGTTGTCTCCTCGCACACGGGCAGTAATGCACACACATATACCGAATGTGAACACACACACACACAGAGGACACACATTGCACATCAGCACATTAATCTCTGCTTACCTTCAACAGAGGTTTCATTTTTGCGATACTCCATGTCATCACAGTTTAGCTAAAAAAATAAAATAGCAGTGTTTTTCTCCTATTTTTTTCTCTCTTCTACCTTTTCCCCAGGTCAGTGCAAAGCAAACATATTCCTGAGGAGTGATTAGGCTCATGCTTGTACTTTCAAAATGCTGATTATTGCACGGACCCGACAGGCCTTGTGTTTTTCTCCGAGCATTCTGGGGATGTGAGTCCGAAAGTAGCCCCATGGTGCCGTGACCCCTGACCTAGCGTGGGCGATCCCACCAGATGTGGAGTGTGTGCTGGGACAGTGGCGAGGGGCAGCTCGGTCTCACGCGGGGAGGCCCTGTCTCCCCAAACTGCCACAGAGAGCATGGCCAGAGGGGTTCTGTCAGCACCGTTATCAATCATACTCCCTCTCTGTCTCTCTCTCTCTCTCTCTTTCTCTTCCACTTTTCCTTTCTCTCACTCTCTCTTTCACACTGTTTTCCTTTTGCCGCTGTCTCTCACTTTGCCTCATTCTCTGTCATTCCCTGTTCTACTCTCCGCTTTTGTTTTCCTCTCACTTTTTTCCTTTTTTCTCTCAGATATCCTCTTTTCCACTTGGACTTCGAGCTCTCTTTCGTTTTCAGTCGCATACGGCACACACCTTCACTTTTGCCCTTCCCTCACATATACACACTTTAACCTTCCGAGTGTGACTTTTTTTTTCCTTCTTACAGTCTCTAATCTGTTTCACCCCTGCCTTTCTTCAGTCTCAGCACACACGTTTAGTCTAAAAATGTTTTTTACTTGTCCTTTAGATTGACAAAGCAGATGCTCTGGAAGAACGCGATACCTTGTTTCAACTCCAAAAGGAATATATAGCCCGTGATTTATCATACCCAGGGAATCTGATTTAAGTGCAGAGGAAATGGAGAAGTGGACAAAAGAGCAAATAAAAAGGACAAAAATCAGAATCAGCAAAAAATATATAGAGGACACCCAGAGGAAACATTCACAAAGATTAAGTTTGAACATAACTTTTTTCTGTGTGTGTGAATAGTGATGCAGTGTAATGGGAGATGGAGGCAGGGGTCATGGTTTTGAGGAATAGATGCCAGTTGTCCCTGCCATCCGGTGTGAGGTGTTCTCTGACACATGGCACTTTGAAGGCCCCAGTCCCTCCTATCGCTGCGATCCTTTACATCTGCAATCAGGGCAAATGGGTTACAGCCAGCACAACAGACAACAACTAAATAAACAACATACCTGGGGTGGATCCCCTCCAATTCCGGACTGCCAGTCTGGCTTTGGTGCATTTTTAAAACATCACTAGGTAATTGAACTCGAACGTTCACACTGACACATTTGCATGGGGTAAAGGGGGGTTGGTGTAAGCAATGGAGCAGCTGGTACGCACCAGTACGACTCCGGCTCAACCAGTCCTTCTGACTTCATATGTAGCACTTAATTGGTTCCCAAGGCAAGAATGAAATATTTAGCTCGCACGTCCTTTAAAATGCGATTGATTTTGATCTGACAGCTGTGCCTGTCCCGCGCGAGGGAGTGAGAGAGAGAGAGAGGAGAGGGTGAGGGCTGTCTGGGCTCGTTGCCTGAGAATAGCGCGACAACACCCACTCAACCGCACACAAACACCAGTATATGGCCACTGAATGTAAAGGATCACTCATGGATGCCATATGCTTTAAACTAAAGCCTCCTTTTAAACCCCCCTATTTAACCTCTAAGATACAACAAGCTTTGAGCTTTGGATGATCATGAGTCAAAGCTGTTTCTTTTTCTCTGCAAGTTCAAAGCACAAATGCGCAATGTATAGTGTGCATGTGCAATTTAAAACACAAATAGAAATAAGATTTAATTTCATGGTTAAAGTCAAAATGATCAAGCATAATATAGCATGTAAATATTCAAGGAATGTAAAATGTTAAATGGGCTCAATCACATTTAGCAGGAATCTTGCCCATGTAGCTGCAGATTCTACTCAGAAGTAATGCTCTAACCAAAGTGAGGCAGATATCCAATCAAATTGGATTAATGTCACTAATTATATGACAGAAATGAGCAGTGAAAGGCATTGGTGTGGTCACGCCATAACATGATAGAAATGCATTAAATGGAAACCTGCACGGGATCCATGGCCGGGAACCTCCCCCCTGTCAAATTGACTAAGCTGCAAATTACGTACAAACGGATATATCCTTTATATAACAGCAGTGATTTTCTCCACTTTATCCTACCTGTCAAGCTCAGAACATCACAGGCTAATTCTTTATTAAGTGAAAGGGCATCGGGGACCAGATGATCCAATTTAAGTACATTGGGCAGAATAGAAGACTAATTAAAACCCATATTTTTACATTATTAATTTTGGAACTTCACTTTTAATGAATGTGAAAAGACAGGCCTTCCATTTATACACACATACTCTTTGGGCTGCTCAACAAGGGAATAAGAGTTACGGGTATACTGCAGGGGCTAAGAAGAATTTTTAAGCATCCATGACAGACTTAATATCAAAGTTTAGACAAAGGTGTGTGTAGCTAACTTCTGCATCATAAACACGGCTGTTAATTGAGTGTATAGGTTTAAAGCCTTTGCTTTATTTGGGGCTGCTGTGAGGCTTGAGACAAAAAGTAATCAGGACGTCTGTTGCCGGGGGTGCAACCTTGTCATTTAGCCCTCATTCTTCCTCTCAGTACCTGGAGAAAGAAAGAGAGGGAGAGAGAGAGAGAGAGCGGCACCTACATACCATTTAATGATGTGCCCCATTTCCAGTCACCTCTGCTCAAAAGTAGTCCGCTTTTTTAGCAACGTCACCCTTAATTGTCCATCATGCCCTCTAATCAGACCATTAAGAACATGACCCCGTTTTAGTGCTAACTTTAATTATCTTACTGCATAGCAGTGAAAAAGCTGCATCCAGCTGATGCTTTCTGCATCGTCTTCATCAGAGTAACGGTTAAATGTCAAAGGCATCTTGTCTCGAATGAAACTATTTTAAATGCATGTTACAAGTTGAAAAATAACTGAATGAGTAGCTACTGTCTGGAAAAAAAGGAAGGAAAATGAGGAAGGTGGGTCTTTGTGTTTACCCTTCGTAAAAACGATTCTCTCCATGCACTTTTCACTCCCCACAGGCCAACACATCCTCACATCCACAAATAGGCACAAGTCAAAGGGCAGTGAGTTTGTAAAATTGAGTCAAATATACAAAACAGCAATATTTAATGACGTTTCTTTTTTCACACCAAGTGACCCCTGCATGGAAACCGATCCGTTTTTTTTTTTTTCCTCCGGTTTCAGGAAACTCTTGGAAGGCAAAAGCAACATCCTGAGTTGGTGAGGAGACAGGAGAGGTGCTGACATGCCGACAGGCAGGGGATCCTGGGAAAAGCCACAGACAGGAAGAGCCTGACTGACTTTGACCCCCGAGGTCAAGGCTGGGGGCTCGGCAACTGAAAGATGTTTCCAAGCCACACTCAGACTATCATAGACTTTAACAGGAAATAGCTTAGAAATACTGTATGCTGTGAAATGTGGGAGATCTTTTTATTGCTTGCTCTTTTGTTTTGCTCTCTGTGACATAAATGCATTTTGGCCGTGAGCTATATTTGACTTATTTGTTTGAGGGTTACTGTATGTAATTGAGTTGAGCTCAAGTCCATTTCTCATCTCCATAATGTGAAAAACAGTATTTTTTTCAGTCTGTGTATGTGCCGTGACTAATAGAATTATAGATGATGGGAAATGTGGAGATTTGTGTGACAGAATTTAGACTGGGACAAAAAAGCACAGTGTTACTCTCCTGCTCCAATTTCTGACATGTGTTTTGAATAGAGTGAAGTTTCTCGACTTTTTAGGCTTTGTGTGGTGGGTCTCCAAAGGCCCTTTACAGTTAAACCAAATTGGGTGAGAGGAGATTGTCCTTTCCCCGGTCTCGCAGAAGGACCCATAAATCAAGGCATCCATCGTTTGTCACACCTCTGTCTCCCAGCTCGTGGCTCAGGCCCACCGCGTTCCAACTCTGAGTTTTTACAGCACAAATGTATCCATCAACCCCACCGAGTGGCCGCTAGCCGCCAAGCCGCCTCAGCGATCGATGGGTGCGATGTACCCTCCCTCTCGGCCTCTGTGCAGCTCTCTCTGCGTGGGAAGGGGTAAGAGGAACCTCATTTTAGCTGGTTTTAGCCTCGGGCCACTACTGTGATTTTACCCCATGCTCCTGGCCTGACGTCATTAAAGATGCATGATGATGGATACCATGAAGTCAACCTCTCCGAGGGGGTTTTGAGGTAAAAAAAAAAAAAAAAAAAAAAAAAACCTTGCTTGTTTTTCAGATCACTCTAAGAATAAATCAAGACTGTTTAAATGTAGAGGTTGCAACTGGATGCATGTGACTAATCTTTCAATGCACATCAGAAGAGAGAGTAGTCAGGTATTTAATGGTGAGGAGGCATGTTTTGACCAGTTGGTGGTGCTCCTGTCACAGTGAATTCACAAGCTTAGCTCTCCCTGTGATTCAGATAAATACACTCTTGGCTGTTTCCAAACTGGGCTGGAGAAACAGAAGACAATGATGCAAATTTAGATTTCGTATGAAGACATGCTTGAGAAATTGTTTCTTTTTCTCCTCTTTTGCAATAGAAACTTGTATTCGCTGCTGCTAATTTTAGGTTCTTTCATTCCCTCTTTTCATAATCCGATCCCCATCATCTCCTCCCACTACATGTACATGTTTATAAGATGATGGAGGATATTCATGAGGCCGTACTACACCATATTCTGAAGAATTAAGAAAAAGTGAATCCATATTCATATGCCTGTTCAGTTATTTTAATCTTGGAATTTCAGTATTCAGCATTTAGAAAAAGTTATTAATATTTTTCCACAAATCCATAGATAGCAGAATATCTAACCTTGAATTGGTTATGTGAGGTGTGTGAGTGTCTGCGTCTGGTGCAACAAATGTGGTGAAAGTGTGTGCGCGAGTATATGGTCACTGGGTGTGTGTGTATGTGTGGTGTCTTGCGAAGAATCAGTGCGTCTCCAAAGGGAATGACAGGGGAGACATTTGACAGCTGTGCTCCTCAGGTTCAAAGGTCATGTCAAGTCCTGGATGAGTCCAAGGTAAAATGCTTCACAGGGCCCGTACCGGTCAATGAGTATCGTTTGCCTCAATAGCAAACAGGGTTGGCGGTAATGGGACCTCAGTCATATGTCAGCGCCTGGAAGAAAAGTCAAATACCATGAGGCCACATTTACAGCCTCCCAAAACAAAAGGGAAAGTGAAAAGACTGAACTTTTAAACTCTCCAATTTATAGCTTAAAGGTGTCATATGCAAGGCAAACTCTCTAGGTAGCATCCATTATCAGTCAACACCTCTCTCTTTCACTCACCCTCTTCTCTCAATCTCTTCTCCCACTTTCTCCTGTACTTTCTCCATCCCCGCCCTCCCCTTCTCCATGTTTCCGCTCTAACTGCAGTTTCTAGCATCTGCCTTAACCGGCGCAGTCCATGCCGTCCCTGCTGGGGAGTAGAATCCAGCCCCTCACTGGAAGACCCTGAAATAAGGCCTTTATCAGCCAACCCCACACAGTATCAGGGGGCCCCCCGCTCCTCTAGCAGCCTCTGATGTGAAGGAGAGATGGACAGAGCTCTGTGGTCCTCTGGTCGAGCACCAGAACAGGATTCAGCCCATTGTACCATTCAAATTAAGCAGGCATCAAAAGGGAAGAGGAAGCTGTTGTTGATGTATTGTCTCGTGTTATTTTAACCGGCTTAACTCAAGCCTCTTCATGGTGGAGTGTTGTGGTGCTGGATGCCGATGATGATAAGTGGTGGATTCTCTGTTAAGACTGCTAAGCTGCTGTGCTGGCTGAACGGGGGGCTCTGGCTCCATTGGCTGTCGTGGCTGATTTTGGCTGTGGTTGAACCATTTCAATAGGTTACCATGGATTTATCCACTCAAAACCGCTGACTTGGCTGTCCATGTACAGCCTCTTCATGTCACCAGTGGGACCCCCTGTTTATTTCATAATGCTGACATTTTTTGAGGAGATTTGATGAAAAATTAAAGTTCAACACAACAACAGACAAAGAGAAACTTTTTAGTTAGACAGTTTTAAAACTGCAGACTCTAAATAAACATCTTCATGTTGCAGAAACTTTTTTTTTTGCATTAAATTAAAATAAAACTATTTAGGTTTTTAAAGTGTCAGATGTGTATTGCTTACAGTGTTATAAAACCCAACAAGCAGTTTTCTGGGCCTGCAAATTCAAAACAAACACAGGCCTCTTTTAATAATGATACCAATAACATGTAAATAGGTGCTATAAACATACATGTGAGAGGAAATATGTTTTCCATAGACTTAAATTGCAGCATTTTATTTACTGGCCTGGTAAATAATCACCCTGTAAAGACAGTTCAGTCAGCTCTGAGTACTTGTGAATAGCTCTCTCCATTCTCCGCTGAAAGCTGTCTATTTAATTTCTCTCTTCTGTCCTCAGAGCAGTAGCTATTAAGTGCCTTCATATGTCAAGCCAGTGACACCCCCTCCATTCTCTTCAGCTTGTTTAAGCGTGCCCCTGTATTGTTGCCCGCCGTGCTTGACGTGTTAATAGCTTAATAACGTAATCTGGCAAATAATGACACCTCATCACAAAGACCGAGGCCAAATGTTTACAAGGGAAGCTGTAATGTATGATGACAGTAATCTGAATAAAAATGAATTTACTGGCTTCGTCTCATTTGCAGTAAATTTTCACTTCTTCCATGCACAACTGATGCTCCGCGGACACCTTCCTTTGCTCTCTAGCTGTCTCATTACCCTGCCTTTCAAGTGGTGGGAGAAAGGGAGAGACGGAAAGAAAAGAGCCGGAGAAGGGGTGAGAGTGTGAGAGAGAGGGAGAGAGAAGGGGGGGAGAAAGGGGTAAAAGAAGGGAGGCAGAGAGGGCAAGGAGGAGATAGGCACCGATAGAGCTTGTTATTTTCAAAGCCATTTTCCTCTCTATTGTTTGCTGTGGAACAGGAATAAGGAAAAAAGAAGAAGTTCACACCGATTTCAAAAAGTCTCACTTCCTTTTTGACAGATGTGGTGTCAGCTTTGCTGTTTAATTAAAAGGAAATGGAGGTGATGATTGCAACACAGACGTGATCTGATATGATAATGTATTTACAATCATCAAGATGATCGTCATTAAGGATGTGTCAAGGACGAATTCATTGTGGGATTTGGGGTCCTGAGCTGTCAAGTGTATTTTTCTGAGGCAGTTGTGAGACTGTCAGGAGGATGCTGTGACTATGACAGTCACAATTAATAATTTGCTAAAAGAATGTGATTGAGTTTTATACACAGTTTTGTCATGGCGATTTCCAAAGCCCAGAATATTCATAACAGGATTGTGAGCAAAGGAAAAAAAAGGGCCCAGGCACTGACTGAAGCAAGAGACAAAAATACCCTTGATACATATGCTGTATGGGATTCTATTATTAAATGACTTTGAATTATTTTATGCACGCAGGCTTGAATTTTTCATAAGAGGTGCATATGGAAGGTTCATCAAAACAAATTGTTCGATTTTGACAATTACTACAACAATCACACCCTTCTTTCGCTGCACCTGTTTGAAAATGAATAATTTGAAGTCATTTTAATTGCTTATGTGACAGCTAATCATCAAGGCATTAATTTATTTATCGAGCTTCATTTGAACTTCCTCCTTAGTGATAACATATCCAGCCTTACTCTCTAGAGTAACAAGATACTGATTAAACTGTAGCAACCTCCTTCAGTATTATGCAGATGCTGAGGAGTGAGCCGTGGAGTGGCTGCAATAATAAGATGCATGATCCGTGCTAAGTCGGGATGAACTGTGTATTGGTCATAGGAAAGAAATGTAGAAAAAGGATAACTTGTTGATCTGATTGTTATATTTGAAACTAAAATAGCTATTGTCAGGAGGCTGCTGTCTAGTTTAATTGTGCTCAGCATAAGGAGTTCAAATGTGCTCTTAATCATGTGGCTGTTTTCATTAGGTGACCCAAAGTGTAACATTCCTAAACGCTGGAGTGTGCCGTAAATCAAAAGACAAACTTGACAGCGTTGAGTTATGTGACGAAACACAGAAAGTGAGGAACATCTGCCCCAAACTCTCAGAGAAGCGGAGCATTAGCCTGAATGTTTCTAGCTGCTGGTGGCTCATCTGCAGTTGGTGGTGTGCCGGGATTGGTGCGATGGCTATGGGGAAATCAGCCACTGTTCTCTCTCTCTGGGTCCCAAGCATGGCCATTAACTGACTGCCAGCAGCTCTGGGAAGAGGAACAACAGATGCCAGCAACTGAAAAGCCTCCAGCTCTTCAGCTAAACCAATCCCAACTGAGTCGGGACGGGCCTCTGTAGATTTTTGGACATACAGCGAACAAATGTGGACATGAAAGGGGGAAGAGGAGGGCTGTTCTGGAGGTAAAGATTTGTTAACCCTCTTGAACTTGACAAGAGACGGGACCGAGGCACAGATTAGCCCTCTCAAAGCTGGCTTTTGCAAAAGGTTGCTGTGTGAATATGTGAATGTTGGTGTGAAGTGGTGTGTGAGTGTGCACATATGTTTGTGTGTTTGTATGCGCCTGTGCATCTGTGTTTAAACAAGTTTGCCTGTTTGCACATTCTATATGCAGACACGTAGAGTCGTGATGACAGCAGCACATTAAATGGTATGTAATTACAGTGATGAAACCATTTAATTATGTAGTAATTACATTTTACTTCTCTGCCATTACCATATCTGTTCTACAGCAAAAGATTTCTTTTCGTCAGATGTCAGTAGATATCACTGTAACTGTTTGGCAGGTTGGTACAAATCCACACCACAGCTTAAGTTAAATTTCTCCCCAAAAAGAAGGAAAAGACATTGACCCTGAAAAAGTCCCCACATGTTTAAATGATTCAAATACGTGTCCTCGGACTGGAAATACGTAATGAGGCTAAACTATTAAGGTGCTAATGCTACCTCCGGGTGCAGAGGTCATGTGCTTGAACATTACATTACACTTAAGCAAAGACACATGAGAGAAGTCAACTGATTTTGACCACATCAAGCTGCGAAGCAACGAGGAAACGGGGAACTGACGGGACGGCGAAGTAGGAAGTGGAGGTGGAGAGCGGGGTGGGGGAGCAAGAAAGCACAAAGCCTGGGTAAACACAGCTAGGTCTGCATCTGGAACCAACTAAAAAGATGCTTAATAATGCAGAGCCGTGCAGGCGGGCCCTGTGCAGCTGTTGTGTGCGCAGGACCATGAAAGACTCTCCATCTGACAGCTGGCTCCATCTAGCTGGCTCCATCACCCTCTCCCTCTCTTTCTGCCTCTCTCTCTTGCTTCCCTCTCTCCTCTGTGGTCCAGAGTGGCAAGGAGACAGCAGATTAGGGATTAGCCAATCCCTGCCATCCTCATCTGTCCCATCTGCCTGCCAGCCAGCCAGGCTTCTGATTCCAGGGAGGGACGGGACATTACTGGGAAAAAGGGGGAGAAGAGGACGTGAGACAACAGAGAAGACAAAGCAGGGGGATGCCGAGAGAACTGGGACGAGGCAGGCTACAGAGGACAAAACCAGAGTGAGAGTCAGGCCGAGGGGAAGAATGGGTGGGTGTCAGAAGTATTTCGTGAAAAACCAGGACAGCAGGATTGACTGGGAAAGACAGAGACATACTATGGATCAGTTTGGGGAATAAAAGATTAGAGACCTCACCCTTTCGATGAACTTCAGGCTACTTTAACAATTTCAGTCAATGCCATGATACATGCCACGATTCTGTAATCTCATGAAACATTCAAGGAACCTGCCACTCTGAATATTCAACAGCTTTTCAACGTACCAGTGTATCTTAATCCGTGACTTTCTCGCTACAGGCAGCACACGAACGTACATTATTTTCTGTGCAGAAATTTCACCTGAACAAAGCTGGCACCCCTTTATAGTTGCTAAAAATACACCCTTGTATTTTGTCTCGGTATCAAAGAGACCACTTGTCTTTTTAATAATCTGCCAGCTCACATTTGGCAGAGACCAGAAAGCGCACTCCGAGAAATAATTGCTGTTATCTGTTAGAGTCAATAAAACCTCTACAATTGCACTATTTGAGATAAGAGTGTGCTCCTTGCCATGTGTTCCCCTAAACAAAGTCCCACTAAATGATTTAGATATACACTCACTAAGTATCTGCTTATACATTATGAGTGTAATAAGCTCCAGGCAATTGGAGGCTATTGGAAGCATCAGTCAATGAGCTAAATAACAAGGAAATAAACTCTGCACACATGCAAATCTGGTTCTGAGCCAAAATAATTCAGATACCAACACTCCGGTCGCTTTTCATTTTCTGAACATTTTGCAGTCTTTCACATATCTATCTTTTTCAACAAGATCATGTACTGTAAATGTATTCACTGTATATTTTCAAGTGTTAAGTGAGCAATATCAGGTCATAGCGACATTATAGCTTCTGTTTCATATTATGATAACGATTCAAACTTAAGGGACCAAGTTCTGCTCAGCAACAGGGGAATAAAAAAAAAAAAGTTAGCTCCTTTTCCTCAAGAAAGGCACCCGATAGCTTAACAGGCCCTCAGCTCCAGTACCTGGTTCCCTCTGTGCACACCTTTAAATCACACCCAGGATAGTTGCCTTGTCAAAGCTCTCTCAGTGAGCCAGGCATCTGAGAAACATTAAAACACTTCCTCATGCAAGCCAGAGCCTCCCACAGGGCAGCGAACGGGAGCAGAGCCTTTCTCTCAGGCCCAGTATCCGGGGAGGATACTGCTCAGTACCGCTTGGAAAGTCCCAGCTCGGACAGCGGTGGTTAATATTTTAATAGCCTACGGCTGAGGCAGTTATCATCCAAGAGTATTCTTGTTGGTGGATTTAAAAAACCCACTCTCTCACTCCCTCTCTCTCTCTCTCTTTCTCACAGTTAAAAACCCGATTTGAGTTTTTAATTATTCTTTTTTGAATTCCCCAACCAGCTCTCCTCTGTTCTTTTTCATTTGTGCTGTGCAGTTTTTCCAAGACTTGTACCCAGGGAATCCCTGACAGTGTCCTACTTAACTTTTCACTTTCTTTCCTGTGATTTGTTCTTTTTTTTTCCGGGTTGAGGGACTATTACTGATCAATCCACAGCTTCTCTCCAAACACCTGCGTTTATATTGATCAGTCATCCGCTTTCCCTCCTTTTGAACCGAAGGGAAGACTTGTCAGCATTACAGGTAAAAGTGATCAAATCCCCTTATGAAGCCACTGCTCTGTACTCTGAAATCCTTTACTTGGGAACAATGTTTGCCCGCAAGTGCTACACTGTGGAGTTAAATGGGCACTAAAACAATTCCCACCATTGAACTTTGCAACGGTGAAAATTTTACAACAACTTTTGTTGTTTCCATTAATCCACGTTTAAAGCTCCTGCTGTGTACCATAGTGTGCGCCTTTAATTTCAAACAACTCAGAAACAGACAGGGAAAGTCAAATAAAATGAGAGTGGAATGAAGCTCATGTTTTCTGTGTTAGTGCTTACATTGGCATGTGGGCTTGCGTGTATTTGCATATGTATGCATGTGAACATGTGTGTCCATGCAAATGCAGGTCCACAGGTCTTTTCTATGTGTGTGTGTGTGTGTGTGTATGTGTGTGTGGCTGCTCCGAGCCAGCCGTCAGCACAGCCTGCAGGGAAGGGGCCGGGGTTACGGCATCAGCTGCAAGCAGGAATGAGAATGGCTGAGAGTCAGACAGACACTGCCGTGGGTTATTATGTTTGAGTCAGACCAAACACTCCTGGGAGCACCGAAAATATTGCTGTTACAGTTGTAACATTATCACAACAGAATAAATAAGAGCGGACCCGGGACACCCAAGGAAAGATTTAAAAAAAGAATATATGCATGGGCTAAAACTGAACTGGCATAATTAATTAAATAAATCTCATCACAGCACTCCTCTGCACACTTAATTGAAGTGCGCTAAACGTGGCGAGTGCTTTCAAAATTGAGAGGATGGGTCAATCCGAACCTCTGCACCTCCATAATGAAAGAGAAAAAGGAAGATAATAGCACACATAACCTCAAGCAATTAAAGGGCTCTAGAATGTGGTGAACAAGCTTTGCCCTCTTGGACACTGTTGACCCACAGTGCCCAACATGGCCCCCTGGGAAATAAGCACTTATTAAAAATGGAGGAACAGCCACAATCCCACCGAGGCTGTAATATGCTATAGAGTAATTTAATTCTACTTACATGTATCACTTCAGCTTCCATGCCGAGTATGAAGCAATTCAGCATTTCATTTGACAAAATATGACCTGTCAAGAGACTGAATAATAACAGAGCTAGATCAGATGTGCGGACACGCGATATAGTCTTGTGCGTGGTTCCAGAAAAAGGTCCTGCCATTCATGAAGATAGTATCTCAACATAATTGTCATTTCCTCTTGCTATCTTGAAACATGCTGCATCTTACAATAAAAAAGCAATACATAAAAAAGCCTCATCTACTTAAGGGATTATTTTGAAAGTCTCTCTTTACCCTCCAACAGACTGATGAAACAGTCTTCCATGCTTGATTTGATCATCCTTCATAAAGGAGAGGAAAAAAAAAGTATACAGCAGAATCACAAGTCCTGGCATGGGTTTGGGAATATTGGTTGTACCCTTCTCAAGAGTCAGGAAAATCCCTCGGTGTGGTTGCTCTTTCTTTGTGCTGTGTAGCTTCATCGCAAATAAACATACTGTCTGTTATTGTTTTCCCACAAGAACCTCAGAGTTAAAAAAGTATATTTTTTTTCTTTTGCTCTTCAAAATGAAATACAGGTCAGTGTCCTACATAAGTTTGCTGCAGTTTCGAAAACATTTCTGCAGCATATTTAAAGTGTGACTTTGTGTTTTTGCTAAATTTTGAAATTTACCATAAACCCTTTCCAGACTATTCTTTTATACAAAACATGGTTTGAAAAAAATACATCCCAGCTTGATGTAAATAATGATCATTGTTATAGATATATACGTTTAAGTATGAAGGTGGGAGAAAAAAATCAAATCAAATGCAACCATGAATAAAACAACCGCTGTAGGGGAACAATTTGGGACGTCTGATTTTCTCTGTGGGTGTTGAGATGAATAAAAAAAGGCCCTTCTTGAGCATGCATGTGTGGTTGTCTTTGGGAGAGCGGCCATGCCTTGTGGACAGATAAAGGAGTGATAGGACACCGGGGGATAGGGCAAGGACACGTGGCGGCCCGCCCCTGGTCATTGGTGACAAGAGCAGGGGGACGTTAAACACACACACTGGGCTGACTCCACACTTTGATTTAGCGCTTTTGCCTAATGTTACAAAGGGGGGTTACAGAGGCCCACTGGAGATGGGATCAGCAGATCTCACCGACTGTCGTCATAAAGAAGCCTGCGGAGGGCTCAAACCTCGACTCACATCTGATGCACGAGCCAGAGCTAGCGTGCATGTGTGAGAGAAAGAGGGAGAGGGAAAGAGGGGTGGTCCGTAGACCATAGAGAACAATACACAAAGGGCATTTAATAATTCCATATTGATGCTCTGTAAATGGCTTAATTTGTCTGAAGACACTCAGCAAAGGCAGAACTGCGGTGGAAACTGTATTGACTCAAAACACATGATTTAATACATATTAATATTAGATGAATAACTCATTAATGGATGCATCAGACAAATCATAATACTGTGTCATAAATAGATTGAGGGCTTTTAAGAATTTATGGAATATCGGATTATTTTTCCCAAACAGCACTGCGATACAAGCCCAACTTCCCGCCATGAATGTCTTACACTGTGGATGCAGGTAAATAATCTCTTCTTTTTTTCCAGCTAGTTACTCTCACTGTGGGCTGGGAGCTGATCTCTGCTCCAGACACTTTCAAGTCTACTTAATGTAGCCTACACGGGCTTCACAGGCTGTTTCATGCTCTTATGGAAAACAGGCCTTTGAAATCCCTCAGCAGCCCAATCTTAATCTCATTTGTGAATATGAGCCGAGCCACGACAGGACCAGGAACATCCTCGTCTTCCTAAAGCACCGTTTCATTTGTCAGGAGATTTGGGGCGGTTGACACTAGAGGAGTGATTTAATTGATTTTAATCACACACCTGAGATAGGGAGAGCGAGGGGGCTGCCCTTAACGATTATTCAGAGGGCCCTTCCCATGCAGTATCTCTGCTCTCAGCCCTCTGTTTGTTTTGATACATCAGCATTTTGATGGATAGGACTTAGATTATGAACTTACAAAGGAGTCTGGAATTTTAAACGTGACCTTGGACCTTACATGCAAATCAGACTAATAAAACCATTGTTCGTCAGAGAAAAGGCATCAGAATCCCGCACGCTTTGGTGAAAAAGCGTTTCCCAAGAAGCAGCATGCAATATGGATTTTCTATTTCCAAATGTTGCTGTCATCCTCCTGACAACGCTGACTTATTATCTGCAGTTGACTGTCTACTCAATGTTTAACGGACACACACTGTGAAAATGTTCCACAGGCAATGCTCAACTTTGTACCGCTTAAAGATGAATTTTTCCCTTTTGCCTCCTCAGGAAGTTGGAGCCCTCTCCCTTCCCTCGGCGTACCACAGTAATTTGTTATGAAAATCTAGACCAAAAGCAGAGGGGGAAAGCAGGACCACGTTGTTGCAAGCCATTAGTTGGGAAAACTGTTTGGTGAACATTATAATGCAAACCAACCCGGGAAAAAAAGAGTGGAAGACAGCCTGGGGAGAGAGATTTAAATATGTAATAAACTAATATTTCATTTATTTCTCTCACATGGGAACCTGACCATTTAGCTGCAGCATACTCAGATCAGAACCCCTCTCCGTTAATGAGTGAAGCCAGCAATTATACACATCTTGGAAAATATTTGAAAATAGATCTGAAGTAGCCATGCTAAATATTTCACCATACAAGTCACTGTTAGAATTTTATTTTGTTTATTCTTGTTATTTTGTGCACGTCAATTATCATGATTTCCTCACAGCTTTTTTTTGGGGGGGGGGGGGGCTGATTCTTAATCATGACGATGACAATTGCAGGAAAAATTAAAAGGTGAACTAAAAGTTATAAAGCTGCATTTTGCTCCGTATTTCAGTGTTTCTTCTGCCCTCATTCCTTCATTCACAGCATTTCTCTGAGCTTTGGTTTTGCCTCTTACTGTGGGAGCCTGTGTTTTATTATCTGATTTTTTCCCTGTCTTTTCTGCTCCGTGTAGAATACAATGGCATTCATTCTTGATGAGGTTGCTGTCACTTTTAATTTCTGTTAGTTCGGGTAAAATGAATGACAGTCGGCCTTGTAATAAATATAACATGCACTGCATTAATTTTTCAGAGAACAAGAATGGGAGGCTCCAGTTACTATATCCTTTTCAAATGTTTAGATTTATGGCTTTTTCAATGAGTGCATCTGTTTCAAACTTTGCAGCAGAAATATATTTCCATCTCATTAATGAGCAATTAAGGAAAAGGGGAGTATACAGACAGAATCTCCATACTAAAGGACATGTCTTTGATGAGTCTTCACGGCTGTGTGTGTGTGTGTGTGTGTGTGTGTGTGTGTGTGTGTGTGTGCATACATATGTAGGTGCATATGTATATACTCATTTTTGTGCATATGTGAGATATTTACTGTTTTTAATGCAAACACATATTTTGTCTCTTGAGCAGACTGTGCATATGAGAAATGTTTGTACACACAAGTTCATCGTGATATGCAGGGAGTGTGTGTGTGTGTGTGTGTGTGTGTGTGTGTGTTTTCCCACCTCCCCAGATAGATTCTAATTACTGTTGACTCTTATCCCTGAGTTTGCACTGTTCCTGCTGTCTGGATATCATCATTGACAGGTCTGCTCAACTAACCCTCAGACAGTAGGGGAAAGCCTCAGCATCACCTCAGCTTGCAGCCACATCAGCGAAAAATTCAGGACATAATGGTGCTTCTCAGTCAACGTTTTCAACCCAAAGTGAGAGTAATGATGGTTCTCTAATAAGCCCTTTATCAGCCATCTTTGTACTCCGTTAGATAGGAAATTCACTCCAGCAGTTTTATCACCCTGAATTAGTTTGTGTTGAGTCCCTACTTTGTGGCAAAAAATAGATTTAAAAAAATGAGAGGGAGATGAAAACGTTTGGATATGCTCAAAAGAAGTCCTCTCTCAAAGGCAGTACATCCTCAAAGAAGTTGGGGGAATCTGATATTCTTTTTAATGTCTGGAAAGCTGTTGAAGACATGAGCTACTGTATGTCCTTGTAGTGGCTCCACCGTGATGATACATTACACGGGTCCAGGTTAGCCACCGGGTATCCCCAAATATCAAATAAAAGTGACATGTTGGACTAAATAAATGCTCATTGTCATCATTAAACGGGACAGCAGATAAAATGTGCAATTAACAGCTTGTTAGCAGCTAAACTGTTGTGGGACTGTTGAAATTTGTCACAAATAATTTATATTTTCATTTTAACGACAAGGCAGGCTTGACTCCTCTTGTGTCTTACACTGACTGAAGTATATTACCCTGCCTACACCTACAATATGTCGGTCATATTGCAGATATACTGCTGTGTGAATTCCATTCTCATATTGTAGCAACTATGACTTGGGGCTATGCAGTATGTATGAGTGGAAGTAATGGTGATACTTTAGTTATAAGTTTGCAGTGACCACAATAATTTCATGAGTGTCTGTTCTGAAAGATGAATTTGCTATAATGGCCGTAAAAAATACATTAAGCATAATTTAGAGACAGGGGAAACTAATAAGGCGGATTAAATCAGTGGCAATCCCATTTCCATCCAGCCTCTTCTTGGAGCAAATGTCATTCATATTTTAACCCTTATTAGGAATGTCTGCTGAAGGAGTCTCTGAATTACATTTTCAGGATTTCCGCTCATCTTGAAAGACAAAATCATTTGAATTCTGAAGATGGCAGACATTGACAGAGGGGAGACAGAGTGAAAATATATATAAATCCAGAGATACGTTTTTCTTCTGGGCTTTTTTAATGAGCTAAAATCCCCACTTCTTGCCATTTCCCTGCCTTAATTGATGATTATGTTGTTACACAGTAGAAGCGCTTCCCTCTCTCCTCCCAGTCATTATGATATGGACAGGCAGCTCTTGAAGCTTCAAAGGCAGGATGGAGTGATTTAAGCTCAATTCAGCCATCCCCTGGCCCACAGGTAAAAACCCTTGTAAACAGTGAATGCTAATTGCTAATTAGCCCTGTGGCTGAATCACACAATTTCTGTTTGAGCTGACCGCTGTTACGGTCCTGCTTAAGGGCATGTTGTATCTCTTTTGACGGCCCAATTAGAAATTCAGCTGCAGAACCATAAGGCAACCTCGTCATGAATATTTAAAAAGACTGCCACAGATGAGCACGAAGGGGGCACTGAACCGCATGTCATGGAGGGAATATTCGGCAAGTAACCACAATCAATAGTCTCTTGATGTTCTCTGTATTAACGTGATGATCGCTGTTTTTCTTGGGCCTGTAATAGAGGAGGACTACAGGTCATGTGATGAGGGGGTTAAAGTAATAAGGGTCAGGTTCACACCACTGAATGTCCAAATTAAATCTCCGGTGGACATGATCCTATCTGACTCAAAACATAGCAGGCGCGAAGGAATCAAACTCCAGCCTCGGTGGTTCAGCTCAATCTGAAGGGACTGGCAGGTCTGTGCCACTGCCAGGGAATAATTAGGCTACTGTCCTTCACAATATGTCAGGCTAACTGACTGAGGAAATGCTGCGTGCTCTCACTGCACTTTCGCTACGCCGCTGTACAGTATGGTGAGGTCTGAATATAGAGGCTGCTAGTGTGCTGACTCAGTATTGTATCAGGATATTGTGGAACATATACCGTGTCAAATGCAGACACGTCGCAAAGGGCAATAAAGCCATACCATTATCATTGCTGCACAGGTTGGGAGCACAGCACACTCCACAATGGCAGGTGCGCTGCCAATCTGCTACTTTTGTGTGTTTTGTCAGCTTCCAAATTTTTTTTTCACTGAATTTTTAGTGATCATTTGTTTTTGCATACATAAGACATTTTTTCCCTTCTCAAAACAGATGAAGGTTATTAGGGAATAATGGGCTCCGTTTTCCTGGTGCCACAATCATCATGATGCATGTGTCAGGTAGACGTTGGGTGTTATGTGGTTAATTGGTATTTTAATGCACTATCTGTGACACCTAAAATTGATTCTTCGTTTTCAATAACACTGTAAAACAGCGTGCTACCTCGCATAATTATTTCTGTGAATATGAAAAGTGCCTGTTCAAACCTTATTCACCTCACCTATTCTTCTGCACGCAGAGCTGTGAAATAGCTTCTAGAACAAAACAGAGGAATTCTGGCAATGCATCAACAGGATTGTGTTGCCTGTCACTGAATTACAGAGGGTTCAAACACCTTTCTCAAGTAACCAAGGTAAACATGTTTTTTGAGCCTAGGGGCAATTGAATGAATTACCATTCCTCATCATTTCATTATACCAGTATACTGTATGTTAAACAGCTGTGCATGCTGAAACATAATGTAGAATATAGGTTCCTTTCTCGCACAAGATCCTCCACTCTAGAGGGTGATATTCTTAGATTAACTCTATAAATTTGCCATCCACCTCATCACAGACGCAAGTATTTTTCTGCTTTGATTTTAACATGAGAGCATCATTTGGATGAGTAGAAAACAACAAGTGTAAACCTCTCACCCTCCACTCACTTACCCCATATCACTCCAGGCAAATTGTTTTTACTCTGGACCCCACGACAGCAACTAAAGACCCACCTGCTCATCCAATAACAGCAAATCAAATCACATAGGCTTCCCTTTCTTGGTTTCAAAGGGACATTCTCTAAGTTGATTCTTTTCATTTAATTCCTGCAAAGGGATAGAGCCCCCACCACCACCACTTCCATCCCCCCCCACCCCCACGCTCGCCCTTTATCTACTCGTGAGAGTGGGGGAAGAAACAGAGGATTATCGATTTGCACTCAAACAGTGGGCCAACCTAAAAAGCCCCAATGAATTGTCACTCATTATTGAAATTATCAGGCACTAATTAAACTGGCAACCCTAAGCCCCCTGGGCTGTGCTCATCTCCAACTGAATTTCAGCTCCTCAGACAGTAATAGGGAGGCAGCATTAGCCGCTACTGGATGCTAATGAGACCTGGAAGCTGTCTCTCCCTCTTAGGGTTTCACAGAAGCAAGTGCTGAATGTGAACCACAACTACAGTGCAGCACTGTTTGTGAGCACTTGATTGGCAGAATGTGTGTGTGTGTGAGAGAGAGAGAGAGAGAGAGAGAGAAGGAGGGAGGGAGGGAGAGAGAGATTTAAGCTGGCGACTGTATGAAACTGGATGGTCCTCCGAGTACAGCGTCAACAGTTACATTCAGCAATAATTTTAGTACATGGATTTGAAAGATTTGAGGCTTTTTGCACATAATACCTCCCCCTCAGTCGTTCCTCTGCATATTTCCACCTCGCTCTGTATCTCTCATAGCTGTACTGAAGTTGTTGACTTACTCCTGATGCGTGCTTCTCTTCTCCTCTATGCGAATCAACAGACATGGTACCAGTGAGAGTCTGACTGACTTTATCACATGGTACACAGCTTGTTAATAACTTCCTCTGACAATTCCTCCTCATCTTTGCTGATGACCAGAGGGACAGCCGTGATTGTCATGTTTGTAGGGGAAGAAAGACTCTAAACAATGATGTCACGTCAGCCTCTCTATTAAAAGACTTCATATTTTGAGCGGCATAATTAATACTCTTGGGCACATCGCTTCCAAGTTGGCACTCCAGGCAAAGGGCTGCCACTCACCTGATAATTATTTTTGGAAATGGAGCCCAAATTACAGTGATTGACAAATGCAACAAAGCAGAGACAGCCCCAAGCATTCATGAAGAAAGAAACGAGAAAATAGTTAAGTGGTTAATGCACTTTCACAGTGGATTTAAAGTTTAAAACGCTTGTCCTTTCATGTCTCACATGTAACTTTGGCTAGGGTCAAACAATTTAGCCCCTGTATCCTTTTGAAGGAACACGCTAAAAGGCCTCTGCAGGAGTAATTAACACTTTTATCATCTCTCTGGTTAAAATGTAAAAGGTTTTTATGGCTATTTAAACAGTAGCCGTATGCTCTGACATACTTGGGGCATCATAGTCTATTAGCCAACTGTTATGGTGTCAGAAAGCTCTTCACAAATCACAGTCAGCAATTCATATGAATCCAAGTGTGTCCTCACTTCACAGTTGTCTGGAAAAAAAAGGCAAACAGTTGTTAGCCCGTCGGGTTGCATCCATTAGATGGTGGATAGCAAAAAGCGGCATGCCTCCATGCTTTTTACACCTCTCGCCATGCGTAAATCAGCCACTCTGTCATTCTACTCGGAAGAGAGGGGGAGGAATTATGTCAAGTTATTTGTTTTGTACCAAAATGAAATATTTATCGGGAGTGAACACCTACCAGGAACAGACGATAGGCCAGGGTGCTTCATCTTCTCAGACTCATATTTGGCTTCCACCTCCGCAAAGGCCAAACCATGTCCTGAGGGTTTTCAGTGATTCAGGGAAGTCCGCTAGCTTTGAATCCACATTTCAAAGCCTGTGTTGAACTGGAGGACTGTGCTGGAACTGGAGGGAGACATGTGTACACACACACTCTAACCAATTATATGGTGATCTCCACGATTTCTCCCTGTGTTTGATGGGCACAAGATACATAACTTCGTGCTTCCTTATTTTTCCATGTTTCCATACTGGCTATGAAATATGATTTAACATTTCTATAATGAAACATACAGGGGAGTGTGGCTGATTTATGCCTTCGCGGTCGGGAAGTTTTCCACTTAAACATTAGGCCGTGAGGGAGATGTTTAGTTACAGTGCAGTCATCAGGGGTTATTTTGTTTTCCTTCACAACACCCTGAACACACATCATTTGCCATAATTTAAGCTTGAAATACTGGTTTTAGGGAGGAAAGGAGAAAGATTGATGGAAAGCAGTGAAGAAAAAACATGAAGGTGGAAACCTTAAATCCTCGAAGTAAAATCAAATTTTAGGTCTATTTAACAGAAACAAACTCTGACAGGAAAACCATGACACAGTGGTGCGGTTTGCAGAACGAGCACTCCAAACAAATTCCTTCACATCGGGTCTCATTGGAGAAAATACTTTTCACAGTGAGAGGCAGCAGGGTGGTAGAAAGGGAAGTATTATTTGCCTATACTCCAAGTGGACCACTTAAACAGTTGTATTATTGATAGTGGCAATAATGTGGACCTCTGCTCTACGTCCTTCGGTACGTCATTAAACGTGTTTCAACAACAGCTTCCACTCTCCCTCTTTGCTGGGAAACCCATTACGGACGCAGAATGCTAAATGCATTAGCAGGAAAAGGTCGGAAAGCAAAAAGAGAGAATCATTGTACCTTTGTCCAAACCCATTACAACACTGACCCCTCTGACTTCAAAGTAACAATGATTGAGTTGGTGTCATCACAGGCCCAGACTTCCCTGCCAGTAGGCCTACCTGGAAAACTCCTTTTCTGAGAGGGCTCTCGTTTGATCATGCATGCGGGCGACGCATGTCAAGCCGGGTTATTCCCACAGTTAATATTCTTTCATAACCTGCCATGCGAGCTGAACTTGATTATTTTGGCACCTGGGCAAACAGCTACAGCTTTCAGGTGGTGCATACAGTATCAGAGACCCTGGTCACAAGGGTGATCTATTCGCTGAAAAGGCAGGGTTCTGGCAAAAGACTCAGCACCTTGGAGTAATGAAGCCAGCCCTACTCTGTGAGCATGGGCAGAACAGGTTACATTAGAAATGCATGAAGGCCAATAGGTGGTTACCTTAGGTCTGCTCCAACCCATTTATATTCCATCAACTGATATCAAAGCAGGAAAATGTTTTTGGAGAGGAGGAAAAGCGGCGAGCGGAGAGGTATATTGAAATGTCTGTGGATCAACAAAACATGCAAAAATGGCTGTCAAATAGCACTGGGCATGTGAAAATGTGCTGTGGTGTCCAAGTTGATGGTTACCACAGAAGGCAAGAGGCGTTTCTTTGGAAGCCTCAACTATGGCTTGGATGAAGCCTGGCTTGGATAATGAATCTTTCCTTTAACAACACTTAAAAAAAAAGCACCATGATTTTTACTTTGCTGTCTCATTACCAGTGTCCACTTGGCAGCAGCAGGAGACTGTGCTGCCCAGAATTAAGGCCTGAACCTGGGCAACTTTCCTGCTGTCCACCCACCCTCTCTGCTTTTGCTTTCTCTCTCCGAGACTTGGTGCTTACTTAATCATGATTAATCGCTGCCTGGATAATCAGATACAACATCAAAAGGTTGGAGATGACAGTCCAAGGACGCTTGGGAGGAAACAAGGTATACCAGGCATTCATTAGCTTTGGCATGGCAGTCATACATTAGCCCATAACCCTTTATTGTCCTAATTAGGCTGGAGAGGGGCTGCTAGTATTAACACTACCAATATTATACATATACATATATATATATATATATATATACACACACACACATAGCATTATAGTTTACCTCAACTTTTGGCTACACAGTGAACGCTCTCATGAAAGACGCTTTATGTCCTGCACTTTATTATCATTTTATTTTCTTTCCCTTTTCTGCCCAGGTAGCAGTTTGTCCATACAGTGTATTATGTTAGCTCACATCCAGCCCCTAAGCTGGGCAGTGTTTTTGATTTACAATCTCTTGCTCGGGACAAACATAAGACAGGCTTCCCCTTCCTCCATTATTTTACTCATCTCACTTCACACTGTGAGGTGCAACCCATACTGTATATTTCATTTCTTTTTTTCCCCCCTCCCTCCCCTGTTTTAAGTCTCCCTGGATGGAGCCTGGCTTGCGGTGCACCATTTTCCCAGCTACAGTAGCAGTGGTGCTGGGCCCTGTTCAACCCCATTATTTCTGGGAGCCAAATTCCCATGGTCCCAGGAACAGGCGTGCCAGCTCTGCCTTCTTGGCTCTCTTCCCTGGTATTGTTTCCTTTGTTACATCCAGAGCTGCATTTCAGCCCGTTAATGTTTGCGCTGGGAGGTCCAAATTCCCAGTGTTCAGCTTTAGAAAAGGTAACTTGAAGTTCAGAATGCAACCACTTTTTTTCTTCTGCAAATTATGTTTTTTCCCCTTTTATTTCTTCCATTTTTGTTCTTTGTTGTGATATAGTATATACAGTGATAACAACACCATAAACTTGTTCAAGATAAAATTCTTGCATGCAGAGCAATCATAAAATCCCCCATCCCACAAATGGTTTAGCCAGATGTCATATCTGTATTCCGTTATTGCTTTAATTAAAATGTTATTTTTTTTAACAATATCTTGAATTTACCTGTTAAATTAAAGGTTATTTATGCATCAGTGTACAATTAAACTTTTCACCCAATAATATGTAGAATATCTTCACCTCTTATTCTCACTGCATGGCAGTATCTCCCGATTTTACGAGGGTGATCACCAAACAGCAAATCACTATTATTAACATTTAGAGTCTGACTTACTATTCAAGCGTGATGGCATTTCCCCATCTGTAATCCACTTTATCACCCATCATTCCAGCCTTAGCACCCTAACTCCTTTTCTCTGATGTCAACTCATGTAGCCATCATGGCTGCTCACACATGGGATTAAATGCAGGGTTTGTTGGCTCAGCGCAGCATGGAGGGAGCATTTCCGACTGATGTTGGCTGTTCCACTCCGAGCCACAGCACTTGTCTCCCAGAGCGCAGACACGACGGTGTCAGGTAATTCTCTGAGGAAGAGCCACACGCCCCTGCAGAGAGCAGTGGGGGAGCCTGTATCACATCTCAGGAGTTGTAATAGCAGCTTTGAAGACTCCAGTCCACTAATCCCACATCATGTGATCATGTGTCTAATAGACCGGTTCCTAATTCACAGCATTGTGGGGGATTTTTAGCTGTCACTTGCACCGGCAGAGGTTTACAGTGAGAGAGTGTTATGTTTTGTGAAAATAAATATAAGAGACTCCTGCACATGGCTACACATGGACACACATAGTGCTTGTGCTCTCGCAAACATGCACGTGTATAAAAAAATATATATATATCAAGAATCATAAAAGTTATGTCTGACTTTTTGTTAAAATTTTGAACAGTAAAGAGCAAAAGTGAGAACAGAAATGATTTAAGCTTTCTAAAGTCATCAGAAGTGTGGTCCACAGTGAAATGAAATGATCAACAATGAATACTCTTTGTGCAGGACTAAAGCTCTTCCTTAATAAACAGTTAACAGAATTTATATTAGGTCAGCCTATGATCAATAATAGTATCTCTGGTGGCTCTGCAGACAGTCTGATCATACATCACAGAAGATATTCCTTGCAAGAAATTTGAATCAAATACCTTGAAGACTAGTTTCATACAGTAGAAATTGTCTACTCCATAGTCATAAGCTGTCAAATCTTAGAAAAGAGAAAAATGCAACAAGACCCTCTGAGTATAGTGTGTGATCATTGCAGAAGCCCAGGTCTGTTGAGGTTTGTGTGACATTTTTAAGTCCTTTTTGAGTGATTATCTCTAAGGTACTATGCACATTAAATGGCTGAGTTAACCTTAACACATGTAAAACCATTACGCCTATTGACGACAGCAGTGTGTAATCCTGCTTTGCAGTTTGATATTGACACTCATGATCAAATGCTAAGCTCTGCTAGCAGATAGGTTGTCCCTCTCTGGGGGACTGAGAGACAGGCAAATGAAGCAGCACCAGATTGATGAGAAATGAGTGCTCTGTAAATTGTGTGTGTGTGTGTGTGTGTGTGTGTGTGTGTGTGTGTGTGTGTGTGTGTGTGTGCGCGGGTGGGTGGAGTGGATGTGGGTGTGTGTGTGTGTGTGTGTGTGTGTGTACTCTTCTCCTGTAAGGGATACTGCAAAGCCAATCAATTAATACTTAAAGTGGAACCAATTCTTGTTTCACTTGGGAACTTACTGAGGGCTTTGCCCCTTCATTTTAATACCGAGGTCTGCATTCCTAATTATGAACAGTGCAAATGGATGTTAAGCCATGCCAAATTAAATCTTAGTTCATTAGATATAAGCTCTTTAAAGATTGAAAGAAAATATTTGAATTTTTAAAAAGTTTCAATGTGCAGTGTCCCATTTTTAATGAGGACGTTGCAATGTGAGGGAGGAAAAAAGGGAAATGTCTTTGTGTGGATGAATAATCTAACCAATATGAAATATTAAGTCACTGTTTTACCCAGTGTTTCTCCTCAGGCTGCAGTGTTAGGCTGGATAATAGAAGATTTTCCTTTGGTGAGGTTCTGCTTTGAATAAAATACAGAGGTGCATGAAGTGGAAGCTCAACTGTCTAGAGGCAACTGGAGTTCTGAATTACATTGTAAATATATTCATTATTCCTCGGAAAAAAAGGCATTGTTGACAGACGTCAGTTTCATCATTAGAAGTGTTCCGAGCCAGACAGTAAATAAGTAAACTCCTTTTATTTTCAGCAGAAAAATGCACAAAACTTCTGAATTTTAATTTTTAACAATACTTGCTGCCTGGATGAACCTAGTTATCATAATGTTGGCTTAATCTATATTGAATGTGCATGCTTATAACAACACTGGCTTTGCCGAGGAGCAGTGCATTAACGTTTACCTGTAGCTTTAAACGTGCTCTCTCGCTCGGCGTGTAATGGAGAAAGCAGATGTTCACTGTGGCAGCACCTACTTGCAGCCGTCCTAACTCTGTATTCTCACACCACATGAGGAGACTGTAATGAAAATCTATAGAAAGTTTCACACTCGTGCTATTAAGGGAACATTTCTTCACAGTTGCTGCCTCCTGCATGCAGCACCAAAAGAAGACAATGTAACACACTGTTTGCATTATAGATAACCACCAATTACATTGTCTTGTTCCTTTCTTTGCTCTAATATCTTTCTGTTATTTGTCTGTCATTGACTGTCTTGCAGAGACAGATCTAGTTCTAAAATGGGAAGCTCCGAGGCCCCGGCGTCGTAAGAGGTTTACACAGTGTCCATTGTGTAACAGCTGTAAAACACAGACCAAATTATTATTAACTCCGCATGCTGCTCTGCCTCTGCCTCTGATAAAGTAGAATCCCAGAACAACCTTTGGATTTTGGCCAATAACCTTGGAGGGAGATGGTGATTGAAAACAGTAGTATGAATCCAGGTCAGTCATTATGTCTACACTGCTGAGACAAAGATACAGGACTAAGCCGAGGGTGTGGTGATGCCGTTTTATGCATTAAAGTAAAACGAGGAAAAGTGAGGAATATATCCCCCTTTTGTAAAACACTTAAGGCCGTGTAAAGAGAAACCAAAATCTCGTTATCCATAAAATTTCAAAGAAAGCCTGATGGATTTTTAAAAGGAAAACTCCCGCTTAGAATTTCCAACCTCCTCTAATTTCACAATCACTTGCTTTTTTGATTCTCACTTTACCTGTTGGGACAGACGGAAATGTCGAATTTGCTCTAGCATCTTTCAGCATGATATGACACCCAAAACCCAGGAGTGACGGTGCCTCTTTCCCCGCAGGAGAAACAAGGAAGATGATTTGTTGAGGGGCCCCGGGGAACGACTGCGCCTTGAAAACAGGTGGCGCAACATCGCACTGCAGCGTGCCTTCAGGGAATATTTGTAGATATTCAGGAAATGCACAAAAACAAAACATTTCCCTCCGACAGAAGCAAACGCCACCTACAGTACAACACACACTGAGGAAGTGATTAACTCTGCTCCTGACGTTTCCCCTAATGCCATTTCCTCAGACTTGAAAGCTATTTTTTAAGTAAGTTTTTCACCATGATGAATGCTTTGTTATGACTTTGGTTCTCATATATTCAACATGAGCCACTGTAAGCATGAGCAATATGTCGCTCGTCTCGTCAAGTCTCACCAACTGAGTCACTCACAGCTGAGCGAGATAGGTCAGCAAGAACAATTTCTTCATTTTGACAAATCACTCCAAAATGTATTAGCAGAGAGGCCAACTGTCAATCCAGCTGCCCAAAGGTCCTTACAGGGCCTTTTGGTGGGTCTGAAAAATGATGTAATCAGCCCGTCCTTCCTTCTTACCAGGGCTCCATCCATCCTCTCTAAAGGCCCAGTCCCCTTGGCCTCGCTCTGGATCAAGTCCCCATAAGGCCCCCTGACCCCGTTAGAGGCGCATGATGGGCGGCCCTGTCACTTCAAATGGCTGCCCAGGTCCGGTCTGAGAGTAACCCCTCACTGTGAGTAAACCTCTGCGTTATTTCTGTTTTATAGGCTACGGGCGGATAACTGCGTGGAATGGATGTGGACAACTTAGTTATTGTCACTCAGGGCGAGGGAGTGAATGTCGTTACTGGGCTGCGAATGGGAGTCGATTGAAAGGTATGAAAAGTTATGTGGTGTAGTTTCACAGTGTGAGAAAAGTAAGCCACATTTCTTACCCTGTGTTCGCGATGACGGGGGAGTCTGGCAGCCACTGAATTGTCTTAGACGAATGTTATACATCGCAGCGAATGCGGAATTACATATTTGGCCACAACTTACCAAAGACAATGTTCAAAGGAGTTATTTAAATTTCAAGGAAGATGAATGACTCATATATGATGTGTATTTTCACTTCTGGAGAGCTGTGCCTTTGATGGCGAGAGGGGAAGACGTGGGTTTGTTATTGAAGTAAAGAATAATAAGGCCACTGCATGTTGGCCGACTCTCCCTGTACAAAGACCTTGATATGAATCCAATGCACTATGTATGCCCCTTAGAACAAGCAGGGATACAGGAAAGCATGTGGCTTTTGATCCTGCTTTCCTTCTGTTGTCTTTCATCTGACCCATCCTCCAAAATTGTCACTAGAACTCATGCAGAAGACAGAGCAGAGATCTGCTAATCTAACCCTCAGGGGCTACACTGTTTTTTCTTGCTTCCACTTCCACTTTTTGAATGCTCCTGGACATTTTGAGTCATTAACTTGCAGAGGACAGCGCCTTAAGTCTTAAAAACCTTCCAGCCTGTACATCCTGAACCAAGTGGGTATGAAGCAGAGCAAAAAACACAATTCAGTTTTGATACTAACATTTTGTTACCTTTAAAAAAAATCCTCTTCCATGAGTAAACTGTGTTGAATCTTTGAAGAGGTGCCAGGTTAGCTACAGTATCAGCTCAGTATCCTTCCCCTCAGAGGTAGAGAGAGAGCATGTTCTCCTAAGTCTCTGCATGGTGAACATGTCAGCGAATTACACACTGTGAACAACTGATTGAGGCTATGAAGAGGAGGGCATACCAAAAGATAATATGTTTGGTTTGGAGCCGATCCGCTGAACATACATTTTTCTCCCACATAAATTTTCCTGGCCCGCCCTCCACAGAGCAGAGTAACCCCCCCCCCACCCCCTCAACACAGTACCAGCCGACTTTAATTCTCAGGATTCAGCATTTCGACTTTATAAATTTCATCTCTTCCACCTAAGGGTAGCATTTATAATCAGAAATGTGAGTTTATATGTACAGTAAATGATGCATTTGAAAGTTTTAGTGTTTCCATACCACAACCCCATGGTGGCTTTGCTAGTTAGGGAGTATCCACCTCCGGATGGTTATGGTCAGAGACATGGGCCTAAATTCCAGGTGGTTTTCACAAGGACGAGCCTGTGAAACAATCCGTGACGTTTGGAAAATTGCACAACAATAAAATTAAATTGTTACTGTAAAACTGCATGCAAGAGCTTAAAAGTTTGCCTGTGAAAGTAAAAACCTTTCAGATGTCGCATCAGATTCTTCCTGGATGTTTTGTTTCGTCCAGCATGGCAACAGCTGAGGGCTGGATTCCTGGAGATTTATCTTATACAAATATAAAGGAGCTTTTATTCTCAAATGCAACAACCTAGAACAGCTATTATGCCACTCTTCCACATCGATTTTAAGGCGGTCTCGCCACTTCCTAGGTAACAACAAGGTATTCATATGATAATAATCATAATATGTCAAGTATCTCCAGCCATCAGAGATGCTAGTCTCAGTTTAATGACTCTGGGAAATTGAGGATTACCCAGGATATGAGAGCAAGCCTACAGTTTTCATATGGTGTGGGAGGTTGCAGGGCTCTGTATTAGTAATCACAGGGGAGAGCTGAGAGGTGGGAGAGAAAATCTGCTTCTTCTCTTCTCTCATTCATCATAGCAGTCCTCTGGTGAGGAAACATGGCAAATGGCCAAATGAATGCACTTCATAAAGCGCAAATGTCTCCTCTGATGTGCCTCTCACTGAGGATCTGGAGAGAGGGGGAAAGATTTCCACAGATATATTATTGTCAAACTCTGCTGCCCCCGCTTCCAAGTGTTATTATGATATTGTAGGAGATCTTACAATAAGATTTGGTGACTTCACTCAAGCAGTTACCATAACAATGTTACAATGATGGCAGCAGTTTTCAATAGCCACCTAAACTGAATGACGCATATTGTCAGACTGGATGATAAGTTTTCCAAAGGAACTACTCTTTTTTAATGTTTTATGATGCTGTAATTTAACAGGGCAATCTTCAAATGGAAAGAAAATTCTCAGCACGTAGATAAAAGTGACTCTAAGTAGAGGAGGTGTGAGATAAGATATCGAGAGTGGAACCAATTCACACCACACACAATAAGATGGTCAGCACCACAGGGAGGTGCTATGGATCTGTATCCCCTATTACATGCAGCACATGTACTTTAATACATGAATAACACTTTCAACATCTGCAATCAGTTTTTACCCGACACATTTTTTGTACTCATTTAACTATATATATATGAACAATTTAATGATTCATTAAAAATTAAAAAAACAACTTTATTGTAATTTTAAGAGAAAGGAATATTATTATCTTAAAAGATAATAATGAATGAAAAAAAGGTAGATAGATAGATAGATAGATAGATACAGTAAAAAGTTAGTTTGAAAGGGCATTTCCTTTTATATGAAGTGTCCAAGAACAGGGTCCCAATTTAAACATGAATATAAATAATATAAAAAATGAACAAATCACAACATTTTTACACAGAGATAATAACCTCCAAAGCAGCTTTAAAATATACAGCAGAGTTACCTGTTTCTTATGCATGTGTTTACTATCTCTTTGTGATTAGAGCAATTATGCCTTTTATGTATAGTCCCTCATTGTATCCCTGTATTAATTACAGTATTGATTCACTTTAACACCTAATGCCCAAAAAACATAAATCATATTTTTTTCTCCTTAACTGTGCGTTTGAACTAATTAAGAGCAGAGCTGAAGCTGCTGTCTTTGAAAAATAAATGTGTAGGATTGTTATTTATTATTTATTCCCACAGCTGTCACAATGGAATCCTAATGTGATTAAACTATTTGTACACGCTTAAGTATACGTTTATTTTATTTTTTTTAATTATGAAGACATCAGTTGTAGTCATATATTGTTATGCATCCTTTGTTTTATTTCATATTAAGTGGACAAAGCCTTTCAGAGAGATGATGAATCTGAATATTTTTTTAAATGGATGCCTCAACAAATTAGATCTTCATATTACAATCATCTCTAACAATACTGTACAGTTGCCAATCATGGCATACGTACAGTATTGTACTGCAGCTTTGCTTCATTTATCATGCCAACTTACAGTTACATTTGGACATCTAAAGTGAGACTGTAAGGAAACGAGTGGCAAGAGAGGGCAAAGGAGGCGGGAGAAGAGATCCAAGAAGGCTTGGCTTGTATAATTACACTCTCAAGATGGCATATTTACCGTCTCTGCCAGCGAGGTCATGCCTTCTGTCGTAGTAAACGTAGTGAAGTATGAAAGAGCCAATTACAGCACACTGGGTGACCTTTTAACAACTATTACCACATCCCATCAACACATTATCATGATGGAGATTGTGATTCCACGAGAATTACAACATTATCCTGTCACATCGAGCCCAAGACGGGCTTGTTGCGTGATGGCAGTGACAGCACAGCTTTGAAGAATCAGCACAATAAAGGACGACAAGTGAAATGAAAAAAGGAGAGTGAGACAGAGAGAGATATGGAGGAAGGATGAGAGGGGGGTTAGAACAATAGCCCCGTACAGTACATTAGCTGTGGATGTCAAGCACCCGAGTCGTTCCCAATGAAAAGCACAACAAATAAGACGTTGGCCTGTTTGTATTCATTATCAGTCAGCACATGCCCCGGCTCCTGCATTAAACATTAGACTGCCTCTGATGTCTGCTTAACAGTTTAATTCCCTCCCCGCCGCTCAGCCTGTCATAATAAACCCAGCGAAGCACACACAAAGTCAAATAAGAGTGTGAGGGGGCCGCCTTTGTGTGTGTGTGTGCGTGTGCTTGTGTGTGTGTTTGTATGGCTGTCCTCATGTTTGTAACTGCGTGTGTGTTTATGCATGTGTGTGTAGTTGAGCAACATACAGATCATTCATAATAGCCTATGCCCTCTATTGCCAGGCTTGTCTTTATTGTAGTTTATCTGATCACAGATTAAGTAGATTGGAGAGTGGCAGCCCACGAGTCTGTGTGTGTGTGTGTATTTATATCTCTACAATCAATGTTACAAGTCCATTTTTGAGGATATGTGTATATTGTTGTTGTTTTGTTATGTGTGTGTTCACTGTGTTTTTGCCTCCGCTTCTGTGTGTGTCTGTTTTTCTCTCTTTTTTTTTCCTGTGCGCTCCCCTATCTCCCCGCCACAGCCAGAGGTTGGCACGAACACCACATGGTCATAACAGTCTCCTTGAGAAGGGGACCAGCCTCTTAGGCTGGCAGCCTGGCAGCCTGGCACAAAGACGCCAATCTCAGTCAAAAAGGAGGAGACCAATGGGCACAGAAATCCCCATTCAAAAGAGATGATTGGATTAATTAGATAAATCCACTGTATCCAATGCAATTGTGTGTTGTCCAGAAATATGTTCATGTTATTGGTAAAGGTATGGCCTCTGACATGAGCGTTCACACAGTAACACTGGCATAAGGGTGACCATCTGCTCCCTAATCTGACAGCGCTGGAAATATGAAGTCCTTCACTTCCAATGAGCATTTGTATTATTAGATTTATTCCACTTTGATAATTTAATCCACTTATGAATTTATTCAGTGTAGCTGGTTGTGCTAATCACTGGCTATGAAAACATTGCAACAAAAGCTGTCTTCTAATATTAATAAATCACAAGCAGTGGTGCACTGTAAATATGTTTCAGCAACATTATCAAAGAAGGGGAGGGTTTCTCTTATTTCTCTCTCTCAGGGAAAATATTGTAATTACCCCTTGGCGTTGTAAGAGAGCAAAACAGTTTCTGGTTTTACTTTTTCATGACATTTGAACAAAGATATAAAATTTGAAAAAAAAAATCATTGGTTGTCTATTATTCATATGCTAATGTGTGCTTCCTGAAAAGGGTGTGACATTAGTAATTCAACACATTATTATTGTATTTTGGGTCCTTTTCTTCCTGGTGGAAAGCCTTTATTTGTCTAGCAAACGAGAGAGGAGTAACACAATGCATGTATGTCTTTTAAAAGGCATGTTTAGCCAGCAGAATGTTAACTAAGGTAAGCAGTGTTGTTTTAGCCCCTCAGTAACCACGCCAATTATCTGTAAACTTATTTTTTTCGACTTCCATGCATACTTAATGCATCCCCTGTTTCCCTCTCGCCATCTGCCCCCCCTTCCACCACCACCACCCCCTCCCTCCCTCACCCCACCACCCTCCTCCTCCAACCCCCCCTCCACCCCCACCCCCCCCTCCAACACTCTGGAATTTTTATGAGATAGGACAAAAATGGGCACTTCCCTTATTAACATCTCACAGTGGAAATCAAATATGCAAGGAAAGTAGTGTATCTACTAATTAGTGCTGAATTCATAATTACTGTGCTCATTGATGGAGATACATTTGAATACGTTCATTTCCTTAGGGAAAGAGGCAGGCTGTCCGGGATAGACTGGGAGAAAAAAAAAAATCCCCTTCAGCCCCCCTCCCTTTTCTTTTGGAAATTAGGGATCCGTGGCACATGGCGATACTACCAGACTAAGATCCGAAGTGCCTGCAATTTTCTTCAGATATAATTAATCAAGTGAAGCATGTAACCTAATGAATGTGTTTGATATCCGCTCCTATTCAAATATGGGCTTTATCGCGATGTGTGCCGGAATTGCTTAGAGCTATGCATAGACAGTGACATTGCTTGGAAATGTTCTTCAACAGTTTCTCTTTGCATGTAAACAATATCCATGCTTGTCAAGGCATGAAAAAAAACAGACAGAGAGACACATTTTAATTGCAGTAAATTAATAACAATTAAGCCGCAGGATGCTGGGTATCTTGACAGTGCTTTGTTGTTGCCCTGGAGATAATTTCACTGAGTGCCTTGCAAGTCTGACAAGCAGGTGAAAAGGTAGAAAAGAGAAAAAACTGACAATTTCGCAGTAAGAAATATAACAAGGAAACAAGACTGGGCTGCCTCTTTTTAGCAGTTGATTAAAGAAATACAGATTTAATGAACCAAAAACATTGACTTTGGAAGTTGCTGACTTACTTTAAGCCTTTGACCATGAAAGTTGATGGATGAGCTCAACATTCAATCGAAGAAGTGTCCAACATACACACCAAAAAATGAAAAATGTGAAAGGGAACACACTCACTGAGCAGCGCAAGTAGACAGATAGACAAACGGACATTGCAGGAAGAAGATCCATAAGTCCTTACTGTGACCTCAGAGTGTCAAACCGGCAGAGTCACGTGACGGACAAAGGCTCTCTAATTAACAGAAAGGACTCTGGAAAGCCGCTCTGTAATGAGGCACCATGCTGGACGGGCCTCCAGTGAGGCACTCGGCCCATATGCAAGGCCAGCATTGCAGGAATTTACATACTGCAGGTCAATTGAACATATGCACACTCAAAACTGACTAATGACTTCCACTAGCGCTCTGATTCTATTTCACAGCCTGCTCTCAGGATGAGCATAGTATAGAACACTAATGAGGATAACATTGGGAGGCGTAGGACTGCAAACATTAATATATGTATCAAGACATGGGTTCAATATTAAACCTGGTTGCTGGGGGAATGGGTACAGCCACAACATTTCTGTGGGTACAACTTCAAGCTACATGACTGAACCTCCCGTACAAAGGAGGAGCAGCGTTATATAGTGTGGCTGATCAGCAGGGAGCAAAAGCCAATGTCCAGTAAAGTGCCCATCCTTGTCTTTTTGCCGCACATTTACTCTCAGACAGCTGATGCCCAGTACCTGTAAGGCCACCCATTCACTATTAAACTCTTCCCCCAGCACCCCACAGTTTGGACAGTTTGGGGGCTCGGCAGGGGTGTGTGTCCATCTGTGTGTGGCTGCATGCTCGTGTGCTTGAGTGCTCGCGTGTGCGTGCAAGCGTGCAGCCTGCATGCATGTGTATGTATGTGCATGAGAGAGGGGGTTTATGTTGAGGGGGTAGCGGCGAGGAGTTGGAGGGTGTTAAAAGAAGGAGTGCTGCTGGTGGTGGGGGGGTGGCTCTTATTTGGCTGGGTGTAAAAAAATGCCCCCAGGTCTCCTGATGGAAGAGACAGGTATTAGCTCTGAGACCTCCATAGTCCCAGCTTGCCATTAGTTTCCTCTCCAGCTGCACCAGGATCCGGACTATGAATCTGCCATGGCTGGTCATTCATCAGTTTCACAGTCCGCACCAGCACACACACACATTCCAATAACAACACTGTGAAATAGTGAGTGAGTGAGAAAGAGACACACAGAGAGGGATGGAGTGAGAGAGAGTAAAAGTGTGAGAAAAATATCTTGTCATACAAAGACTTTTACTTCAGCAGTGTATGGCCACTACATACTGTACCTTTGACTCAAATGGGGGGTACATCACCAGTCCATAGAGAGTGTGTGTGTGAGTCTGTGTGTGTGGGAGAATGAGAGTGTTTGCACACAAGCATGTATGATGAAAAAGCAAAAATGTTTGACTCTGCTTGATTGTGTACATATGTGGGTGCAGTCTTCCACAAAAAGGTGATGAGACATGATATAAATTAACTCTGGGTTCTGCACACCGCCGTTTCGCACAGTTGAGCACTAGGCCTGGTCCCACAGAGTGATGTGGAACTTCCTGTCAAACAGGAAGCATTTAAATGTTGGCTGGAGAGTTATGGAATTGCCTGTGGAAACATATTGGACGAGGTCAAACGCAGAGGTCAGCACCCCAAGACTTTGCGTGTCAAGGTCCTCCCTCGTCAGATCCTCAAGTTTTTCTAGTTCTGCCGGTTTGCTTTAATTGTAATGTTCTGTGATTGGAAATCAAGCCCTGCAACAACAGTGAGTTACATCACTGTTGGCAGCAACTCTCTCCTCTGAAATTTTGAAATTCAAATAAGTTTTAGGCAACATGCTACAGCATTTTTTCTTCTGTCAAAAGTGTGCTAAAACAAAACAAATCGATGAAGTATTCTGTTTCATCAAGACGACCCACCCTACCAAAATAACCTTTTTTCTTTTTTCTTTTTTTTTTTTTTTTTTGCTGCCCTGAGTGAGTGAAGGCCACAAGCTCTGTCATGTAGTGTATATGCTAACTCAAAAGGAAGGACAGGTCCTAGCGATTCGGTCGCTTGGGTTGATGTGACCAGGACATGGCCATGGCAGCAGTGAAAGCCCGGTTGAGCCATAGTGACACGTCGTCTCCATCCATCTTCAGTCTGAAACATTTTACGCTAACTGACAGAGCGTGGCGCTTGCTTACCCACCTCCCAGAGGAAATAGTCCAGACTGGTGTCTTCTTGACATGCACTAAAGAGTGAGCAGTCCAGAGGTCCAGAGGGGCATTGTGTATTCAGTCCAAGACGAAAGGTTAGATCCTCTGAAAAGAAAGAGTAGTTCAGTATATATTGTTGAAAGTGACAATGACTTTTTTGGTGTGTTATTCAAGCAAATAAACAATTCAGGCAGTCCTTTCAGGGTTTTTTTTTCTTGTTGTTGTTATTGTGCAGAGGTGCTGTGCGCAGGTATAATAGAGGTGTGTATGTTTGTGTGAGAGTGTATCTGTTGTTTTGATCATGGCTTCATATGAAAGGCAGATTAAGTTGACTGAGGGGATACCCTGTTTGAATTATCAAAGGAAAAATTCTAAAAAAAAAAAAAAAAAAAAAAATGCGAGAGAATAATTAATAATAAAACATTACTTGGGAAAAATGCTAACTTTAATTTTACATATATGTTTTTTTCTAATTCAAACAAATGATTTAAATAGAAAACAACTAAAATATTCTAACACAGATGTAACCCGCTCACTGACACTGTGAATTTTGTCTACACTTCTGTTCATATCCTGTATCTCGGTCAGGTACCTAAAGAAGGGGGGAGGTAGAAAAGGAGAATTGAGCAGTGGCTGTAGTAATAAATCACAGGATCGCTGGTGACATTCATACAATACGGATACAGTGTTAACTCAATGAGTCGGACAGCCCTAGCCTGTTCCTCCATCCTGACCTTGCCTCCCTGTCGTAATCAATCATGTTGGCACGGCACACACGCTCCTTATTTATTATTACTCTGGACCCGCATGTACAGTAAACAATGAGTAGAATACATTGAAAAGACTGAGAGAGTGGGGTGCTATTATAAGAGAGGAGGTAAAGGTCCGGTGGAATAACCGGGGGGCATATGTGTCCGGCTGGCTGGTTAAAAGACTACTGAACAGGACGGTGAGCAACCACCGTGGCCAATGGTCGGCTATAACGTGCAGAAATGACCAATACTAAGTGCTCATTGCACCAAAAAGGTCACGATATTGTCAGTAGTTTAATTTACGAGTGCTGCTATTGCGAAACATCACAGTGTCATATTCACACACTTCCCTTTGTGTGGAGAGTGGCTACATACTTAGACATGTCATCTCTATTTAAAGCAAGGTGGTGTTAAAGCTGTTCTCATGTCTCTTCTTACTTCAAGATCACATTAAGAAACCGTCAGACAGATGTCATTTAATTCTACGCCTTTTGGCTGTTTTCCTTTTGGAAATATTGTAATTTTACTTCTGTTATTCTCAGGTAGCAGGTGTATATCCTGAGTGACAAACAGTTTTCTTTGTAAAACTAATAGCTTACAAAGTCAGTGTAAATTAACAATGACCCAATGTGAAGCCTTCATAACACCACCATAACAATCCATGAAAGCCGGCCAAGCCAGACGTCATATAGTCCCATATGCAGCCTATGCAGGGGGCCTGTCTTGGCAACAAAACAGGGCCCCCATGTACAGCAGAGGGCCCCTGAACTCTTCATGAAGGATGGCTGGCTACGAGGAGGGCCGAGGGGGAGTCAGTTTAAAACACATACCATATGCAGTTAGGAAGAGCCTCATTTATCAGCCCCTGAAATTCCTGGGTTTTTACACCTCAGACCCCCCAGCACTTTCTCTCCTCCCCGAGGGGTTAGCCACCTCCTAACTGTACACCACAGATGACAGGTCGCTGAGACCTGGCTTTAACCATACACCACAACTCTGATTTGTCTCTCCACTGAAATAACAAGGAATTGATTATGTAAGTAATGCAGTGAGAGGCTGTACAGCAGTAAGTATGCAATAAACGCACCATGAAATTAACTGTGTTACTGTGATTTCTCGTTTTTTGTGATTTTTGTCTCCATTTTTTTTTTTTTTTTTTTAATTTATTTTTTTTTTAGTTTTCTTGTAAAGTCCATCAACCTCCCCTGTCTCTTTTGCCCTTCTCCTACCCTTCCTGTCCAAGCTCTTCTTCGCAGTTGGACATCATCTGGCCCGTGAATGGCACATTGTTATGCTTGTTCCTCAGTGGCCGTCTGAGCAGATGCCATGAGCAGCCGCAACACTGGTCCCTGCACAAGGCTGGTAGCTCGCATTCAACACGAGGCCGTAAATTACATCCCGTGAACACACAAACACTCTGCGCTCAACTGAGTTTGGGCAGTTTAGAGCACCATTGAAGGAGCATAGCATATCCTGATTTTGTTTGAGAGAAGACCGGTTTCAGGCAGCAGGGAAGTGGCCCCGCGGCGCACGACCGTGGCCTAGACGAAGAGATCACGCACGGACAGCTGGGCTTTGAACTTCTTACCCCTGTGTTCCTGGGGTCAACAGCTTGGTGGCCGCAAGGGTCAACCAGCAGTAAGAGGCCGTCTTCTAGTGAACTGCCGGACTTGTTTTGACTGGGTCCCTGTGGCATGATTACTCTATGGCGACTGGAGGTGATACTCTTCTGAGGGATCAGGTGAAACAAAGTTTAGAAATAACATTTGGATTATATGCATGCACATTGCTGAGTGTATGGGAATAGGAAATGCTTCTTGCAATACCTTCTTGAACTGAAAAATGTCTGTTCCATTTAAGACTTAAACAATTAAAAAAGACTTGCCAACAGCGTGAGCCTTTATCTGAACAAAACTTCAAACAAAATCTCTGAGTTAAGCTTGCTAGAAGTACAGTAAATAACACTATAGATCTGAGATGAGACACAATAAAGTATGATTTGTTATGATCTTGGGAAATACATGGCTCAAAATCCAATCAAACATATCACCAAAGTGTGTTTGAGGAAGAATCATCCTTGTTGCGACTCGCTACAGACAATATTTACACACTCAAATCCCACGTCTAGTCAACGGATGCATAGTGGCTCACTAAGATATATGGGTTACTTTATTCATAGCACTTCAATTACAAAATCATGTATTGGGGGAAGAATAAATTAATAATAAAACCCCCTATCTGAACTTCTAATATTTTGCTTGGCGAAGGGAAACGAATTACCCTTTTCAGAACTGATGATGTATTACTAGCGTTTGATCCTTGGAGGTTTCACCATGCTCACATTCATTACTTTCAAGTGCTGAGGTGTATCTGCAATTAGAAGCACCTTGCAGTGGATTTCTGACACTCCCGCAGACTTGAAACACCAGATCATAGAATCATCACAGCATTATACTGCAGGAGAGGGGACGGTGTCTCCTTCGAATGGAGGCAAAGATTGGGGGTGGGGTGGTGGTGGGGGTGCTTAATTTAACCATGTGCCCGTAAGTGAGGAGAGCCGGTAAGCAAATGAGGACCTTTCATTAAATCAAAGGTGATTTTTGTTCTGCTAATGGGTGCCCCAAAAATCTAGTACAGCAGCGAAACATGTGATCATTCTCTGTGGAGCCTGCTATACTGCTACAGACCGGTCAGGGCTATTCTTATTACAGTATGCATAATGTAATGAGCATGCTTGTTTAATTTAATCACACTGAGTGGACTGTGTTAGTATTTCTTTGAAACGACAAAGCCATACAAGCTTCTGGTTTGATAAAAAAAATTAAAAAAGGAATAAATAATACAATCACTCACCCAACTTGTATAGTTAATGCACTTGCTATTTCTCAAATGGTAGCAATTTACATGGTATAGTGAGTTCATAGTATAGAGTAGTCAGATGGCCCACTGCAGTGTTTTTTCCCACCATAGAGCTCAATTTTACATCTGAATGCCCAACTCTCAAATGTCTTTAGAATTATTGTCCTCAAGAATCGCTATCATCCTCAAGTCCTCCACTGATTGGTCATGACAGGGCCAAAATGGCCACTGTGGTGAAACACCTCAGAGAAGCAAAGGAAGTTTAGCCAAAAAACACGCTGAGCCATTATGTTAAAGTAAACGACAGCACTTCCTAATGTCATTTGGCAGTGCTAGCACTCAGCAATTAGGGCCTCTCTTAATGCGACGCTGGGAGCATTTCTCCTCAAGGTTAGCGCCTCATTTCCCCACGATGGGTCTGCGGGGCCGCACCAGATGCATTGTGGGAGCTGGGGGGCGCAAGTTAGGACAGGTGTCCGCCACCTTGGATATCTCCCCTCGCAGCTGGCACCAGCTGGCACCCCCAGTGCCCCATCCGGACGGTCTGCTCTCTCTTCTCCATGGAGGAGAAGGAGGAGGAGGAGTAAGGGGGGCATGTCAAGGGCAGACCTGGTACAAGCTCACTCACAGGGCACCCATGCCATGACATGACCTGGCCCCTAGGGGACCTGCCAGCAGTGAGGGGTAGGAGTAATGTGGTGCAGCCGTGCCCGTTTGGAGACCTGCTCCAGCATCCCTAATGGACCGGCAATGATGAGGCCCAGCAGTGCCAGAGGGTCAGAGGCAGCTTCTGTGGAGGACGCTGCTCTTCCCACTTGAGAACAGAGGATGTCATGTCTGAAGGTGGTCTCTCTGGATGCACAGCAGCCATTTTGCCAAGAGGTAAATGGGAGAAGCATCTTTGAAATACTGACGCACGTACTGTACACATTGCACATGTACATACTCCATGTTAAAAAACAAACCCTGCAAAAACCAAACCATCTTTATTTAGAAACATACAATGTTTACATATTTTGATTCTCAGGTCAATTTAATACTGATGTCATACAACATAAATTTGCACAGTTTGCTTTGTGATAGTTTAGTTCCACAAGTATGCTTTGTACTTTATATAACGTACATGCCATGTGCAAAACATAATAAAGGAGACTAAATTACTATGTACAAAAAATACATATGAGACTAAACCAAAGCAATGCATTGTATTTTATAAAATTTACATGTTGAAATTTAAATCAGTAAATAAATGCAGTGAATTATGTATCAGTAATTAGTTTCCCTTTTACCAAGTAAAATAACAGTGGTTCAAATATATGCCATTGAAATATTATAATATATATGAATTTAATTGATTTGTACAGATATAGTAAAGAGAATAGTTTTGTCTGTAGTGCAGGGCTGAATAGTGCAGTGTTAAAGCAAATTATTATGAAGGTAAACTGGCTGACTTGTCTCCAGTCGGGAGAAATCACTTCACATTATAAGCACATTATGTTCCAGGCAATACCACACAGTTGTTCCCTTCTCATGATGTGAGTTAATTCACTTAATATGTCTTTAATGGGGAGAGGCTTTTCTTTGTATAAAATGGTTTCCGCGCTGACCATTATCTGAAATCAGGCCTAATGATGGCTCCGGTTTATGATAATGACCATTATCACACAGACCACCATCATGTCTGCCAAATGATCAAATGATCTTGCATTTCTTACTTGCAGTCTGAATTCGTTAGTCATGTAAATTTAAGCCCTTGATGAAGCTTACCCCCCGTTTCTCCTCACGCCCTCCTGTATAATATTAGACATCTGATGCTTTTGCTGCTGTTGTTCAGACCTTATATTGAACTGAGGGCGCTTTTGAAGTTGCTAACAGCATATAAGATACCATCTTTGCCCTCATCAGCAATTAACGGGCCAAAATAATAACGTCAAAAATAATAATAACAATAATTATAATAACGTACATGAATTTCATAGTCTCCTTAGTTAACATACTCATCAGCTTCCGTAGATAAAGGTAACTGTGATGCAATAATAACAATTTGTAATAACACACAGTGGCTCTTGGAGTCTGATGCCACATGAATCCTTTGAAGTGCAGACTGTTGATTACTGTAAATGAGAGCTGTTTCAGGGTGGATTGTGGGTAATTATATGCAGTGCACCCCAGGGAGCAGTGCTAGGACCCAAGGGACAGCAGTTCCACAGGAGAGTGAAGCACAGACAGAGCAACACATGCTGGGCCACCGATTCCCAGCATGAAACAAGTCAACAGGCCTGTCTTTTATTTCTAATGTCTGTGATTTACATGAAAGAACCACTGTCACCCAACCGCAACAGTGTGTTGTATACCGCAGTTTGATTGACAGGATTTCATATTTCACATGTCCCTGCACCCCCCACTCCCTCCCTGAACAACTTGATGATGATTGCAGCATTATAACACTGAACATATTGCCAGTTTAGCTACTGTGAAATGTAACTCCTCTGTATTTAGCATGTGATACGGTTGGCAACTTTTTATCTGCTACAGCATGTCAAATCTTAAATATAAGTAATTAACTGTGAGTGTAAATTTAATTAATAATACCATAAATGTTGGATAAGATGATGTCTTCTGGTTCTTTTTTTAAACCTTTACTGTGTGCAAAGAGGAGTAGACAAATAACGTACAAAACAACATTCTTGCTTCATAATACTTTACTTTAACTCCCCTATTTAGCATTTATAAGCAGTATAACCATTTAATAAAGGGTTTATAACACAGTATAGTGTATTGGTTAACAGCTAGAACATATTTAAGTAAGTATTCATAAACAATATGTAACAGTATGTTATGTGCTATTTCTTATGTGTTTTGCAAAATTAATAAAATGTGTATGTTCCAGCAAAACATGAGGAGTTACAGGCATTGTTACTGCATTTGTAGGCTGTATATTTATATATTTAATAAATCATTTAAAACACATCATAATGTATTTGTAAGCAGATATACATGTTATGAATTTGTGAGCACCCATAAGTGTAAGCTCGTGTGTAGACAGAAAACAAATGATATATTGTAAAAATTTTTAAAAAATTGTGACAGTGTATATGTCCTCACTGAGGAAGTTGTAATTGCTTACACGTTCTAACTACATAATAGTATTTTATGAACGATTTATTAAATGTTTATTTACTGATTTTAAATGCTAGGGCTATTGAAGTCAACAATTGTTCTAAGTACATATTTTCTAATTGTGCTTATCACATATACATTGAAAATTGAATTCAAATTAGGATGCAATGTGAGGCAAAGTTTCCAATCATGCTGGGAGCCCCGCAATCTCTTTCTCTTCACTTGAGCTCATTTCTCCACTAATGACTTTGCCCTCTGATGCAAGCCAAGGGATCATCAAAGGTCCTTGAAACAAAAAGGGAAATATAGCAATTACTGGGACTTTCATCGGCAAGAAAGAGATTAAAAACCCAGCGGTTGTATAAGCACCCGAGAAGCAAACCAAGATCTGTTTCACTCTTAAATGTATATTCAAGCACTTCACTGCAGACGTTATTCATCATCGTGCTCTTCCTTTCACCACCTTCATTCAGTTTTTTTTTCATGCATGATAATAGAATCAAATGTATTATGTATTACTAATCACATGATAAAAGCCTGTGGTGCTAGTAATGCATGTAGATTCCAAAATGCTGTGCATGTACAAGAAAAGTCATTGCCTTTTTAACAGTGGCCTGAGGGAATGGAATTGTCCCTTAGCCTCCATAACCATTGACACAAAAGGTCCCCAAACAATTTCAAATTACTGCTTTATTTCTCTCTCTTATATAATCCACCCACATTATTAAATCTACCACCTTCTGGGACTTTACTGATACAATAATATTACAGTGCTAAGATGTTTACATTCGAGACCGCCAGCTTTCCTTGTTATAAACATGTATGCCCTCAGGACTTGTACAATACGTATGCATACTACTTGGCCTAAATGAGGCACAGGTCATTTTGTTTTTAAGAGGGGTCAATATTACCTCAAGCAAGGGGCCAAGGCCAACACCGGAACCTGACTGAGCAGAAAATGGCTCCTGATACTCACAGATGAGATCTATTATACATTAAACATGCTTGTAAATATTCACTAGTCAGACCATTCAAATGGAAAATATGGTTTAGGTCAAAGGTCTATGAAAATGTTGTCTCCAGAGGAAGTCCCCCTAGAATAGAGGCAATGATGATAACGGGGAGAAACACCCATAGGGGACTCGGGAGAACATTAAGAGTTGTTTTACATGTTTGACTGTGGGACAGCGATGATACCAAGGAGATAAATGATGGGCACTTATCAGACTGGACTGACCTAGAGTTATGCACCATGGCTAATGGAATGTAACACTCACATCAATTATACACAGTCAGGCTGAATTACAATGAATTAATATCCGATAAAGTTTTCTAAATAATTCTGTTCAGGCATTTTATTTGCATGAGCAATGAAAATAATTAGACCACAAATATAGGGAATAAGATATATATATATATTTTTCTAATACAACAATACTTATTGCAGTCCATGAATAGCAATGCGGCAAAGGTGCAGAATAATTTGTGGACGTCAGTTTTATTAGCGGTTTGTCTCACTGACAGGATCACATGGCTTGAAAATTATTTCATCATGTTCAAGTCCAACTGTGGGACTACGGTGTTATCTTCTATTTTTGTCTCTCTCGGCCGTATATTTCAGAGGCCAGGAACAATGTAGTCTGACAGACATATTCTTTATGAGGGGCTCGTGGCCTCTCTAATTTGACACAGTTGTCAGAGATAAAGCTCCTTAGAGAGTGTGGCCATGCTCTGGGTAAGAATGGGGATTAAATTAACACCCCCACCTTCACATCCTCTGACCCCAATACTGGAGAATAAAACATACATGGTGACTCACTTCAACACCCCACATCTCCCTTCCAACTTTATCCCTGGATGCATTTGATTTTGTTGCAAAATAAAACAATAATGCACCGCTCAGCCTCTTACTGCTCAAGTCTTAATTTCAGAAAAAGTCTCTAAAATTGACCAACAATTTTGGTTGAATGTTATTACATTCAAAGACAAAGATTATTGTTGAAATTTCAGTGGAAATTAAACCATTATATGAAAAAACAACGGTGTTTATCAACAAGCATCTTTACTGTAAATGTAACCAGTGAGAGAGAAATGACACCCCAAACGGCTTACACAGTGTAACAATACACTCCCTCTCCTTGGTAGTTTCCTATCAAATGACCCGAGCACGTAAAATCAAATCAACACTGGAATGGATCATATCAAATTCTAATGAAAACATAATGTGCTCTTAAAATGTGTGTTGGCCCGGCAGCCAGTCATCCAGAGAGTCTCCCCCAGATGACGTGATGAATAGGGAACACTGATGGAATATGCATCAAAGTCGAGCTCATGATTTATGTAATAGCAGTCACTTGGACACTGATTAGCTGCTCTGTCAAGCGTGTAATACGAGAGGCACAACCCCTGGTTTATCAGTCATTTATCTGAAGTGCGTCCTGATATTATCACTGGATCCTAATGTCATCATTATGCCGCACAGCATGTGCGGGCCAGTGTGTCATGGTGCCGGCGACACTGCCTGTCAGGAGTTCAAGCCTCTTCATTTGCAAAGTGCTCAGACATTCATAGCACTATGTCAACAGTAAAATAGAGAAGGCACATCATATCAGAGATAGAGGGACAGAGGCACACAGGCACACTAAATAAGTGGGCACTTGAGGGTACAGGGAAATTTTGTCATGTCTTTGTGGTTGCGGCATTGCTTATATGATGATCAGGCTAATTCTTTAGAGAGGAGTGGAATAACAGAGTGTCAAAGTAAAAAGAACAAAATAACGGGTTGCCTTTTTCATGCCTGCTTCATGGTTTGATTTAGAGGAACAGACATAGCATGTACTGTACACTGGGTGTACACAATGAGAACACTCAGACCTCCTCGATGTGCAATGTGAGGCCCACAGAGCCATTTTTCCTGATTAAAATGCACGCTCACACACACCACTGTGTGAGAGGATGGTGGTTGTTCAGTCTGTCAGGACTTTCCTGCTCTCCTAGAGAATATCTGATATCATAAATGACTTCAACTCCTCCCACGCCAACATGAGAGTGAGATTGCTAACACAGGAAAAGAGACCAAGACACAGACAGGCAGTATAAGAGTGAGCTATGACAATCATACATTACCGGATGGACAAAACTGCTAATAAACAATTTCTGTCATTATGACAAAAAGGTTAGGGTTGTTATTCTCACAAACATCTGGTGCTGTACACTAAAAGGAAGCTGTGCAACATATAAGTCTGTCAACACCTCACACAAACAAAAATAGTGAGGGAAACTGAACAGGAAAAAGAGCTCTTTGAGTCTCAAACAAAAGATATCAGCCCGGCTGCCAACACAGACAGGGCACCACACCTTGGCAATGATGCCGCTCACAATCAAAGGAACAGTCGTCATCAGTGCAGCCGTGTTTTTAAAGGATATCTTAAAAAGATTGAAAATATGTCTCATTATGGAAAACAATTGAGTCTGGAGCCACCAGGTTGTTATGTCACTCACACGCACTTCAGGCTGTTTATTTCAACACAACGTGGCTAAAGTATTTCCTGTTTTTAAAATAAATTATTTGCACTCGTCAGAATTAATATATGACTGCACTGTACAAACTAAATATAAAATGTGCAAAACAGCCTTGATGTGCCGCCACTAAATTAAAATTAATATTCAATACATTTAGGATGACAAAAAGCAAAAGCTGTCTTTAAAAAATAATTGAACATTTGAGACATTTCTTTTCCTCTTAATGTAATAAAGCAAATGTAAAAACATCCATTGTAAGTGCCACATAGGATAATTATCTGGCTACTGAATGCAGCATTAAAATGATTTCAAACAGTATGGCTCAGAAGATCCAGCAGAGGGGGCTGCTTACTGCAATCATATGCTGATTAATTGAGCTTGATTCTCCCCATGCTGCGAACATAAGTTGTCCCACACTGTAGGCTACATGTTGGTATGTGGGTAAAGGTTACAAGGCTTTATCGAAGTCACCTTTTACCACAGGTAGCCCTTCACATCATTTTTGATGAATATTAAGAAAACAGTGATTTTCTGATTATCCCTCATCAAGCCTATATCAAACTAGGTTATGTTCATTTTTATTAATTGTGCATGTTGCTCTCTAATTAGCTAATGAGAGACAAAAAGCAGGTTTAGAGCAGAAAAATGCAAATGACTCTTAGAAAATAGCACAAAAAAGTAAATGGCAAGGCTGAGAATCATCCTTCATTGAAATGTCAGAGATAAATGGCTCAAATGTCACATCAATTAAAACGGGGGACAGTTAGTAGTTCATTAAAGAGAGAGCCATATTGCACCGTCGGGTACCGTTGCCAACCCTTACTATCTGGGGCAGACTGGCAGCGGGTCCAGATGGCACGGAAATCCTCACAGATTTCAAAATGGTCTCTGCAGGGGTGGCGTTTTCTCCCCCGCTCCCACCCTCACCGCTGAGATGGGGTGTGGGCCACAGGCCCACGCCGGCCTACACATTCCAAACGGAGGCATGCAGAGAGCTGAAGGCACCACAGAAATAAAAATAAAGCTGCAGAGGACAACAGACACTTTTAAACAATACATGACTGATGCCACACACTTGGCCATAATGACAGAAATATATGCTTGAGTTAAATCTAAGACTGCTCCAGGCAAAATAAGGCAACACCTTCTCCTTTAAACTGCATAAAACCCTAATAAAAAGGATTTTGCTCTGCCACATGTGTTGTTCGTAATAACATTGTGACTTTATTAGTTGGTAACACATAAGATGTCATTGGTTGCTGGAGTCACATAGGTATTTTTTTATCCACAAACATTATGCCTGGGACCCTGAAGACCTCACTGAGAAGCTGTCACTAGAGATACAGATTTAGATAAATGTCTCAGCTTTAAGTGGAAAGATAACAGTGTTTGAAATTAATGCTCAAAATGTGTATTATCATATTTTCTTCCTGCCGTAACAATATCAAGCAAATCAAATATCTAAATCACTACCATTACTAGTCTTAGGTGTACTGGGGACCCCCTGAAGGACCCCAAATCCCAACCTGACACCTATTAGACAAGCCCTCTGTGTCTGTCCCTGGTAGGAGGAGGAGCGGGGACTTTATATTGGCCAATTACAGAGCGAGAGCGGACTTTTGCCTCTTGTGATTGGCCGTCTCGACCACGCAGTGTAGAGAAACAGGAAGAGACTTTCTGTCACATTTGTTTTGCTGAGGGAGGAGAGGCGGACATCGCACAGACCACGTATCTTTGCCAAAGGCTTGATTGTAAGATGTAGGGCTGACTAACGGCGTTAAACTTTCTCTTACAAAACCTAACATTCACGACAGTTTAGAAATTAGTCGTGTCTTTTTAACGGTAGTGAGGGCTATCTTCTAGGGAAGTTAGCATTTGCTCCCATATACGAACCCCTACTTGTTCATTTCGACATTTTAAGTGCACCTTTACTTTAAATGTGTGTTTTAGCCCGTTATAAAACACTTCAAACACTCAAAGAAATGCGGCAATCTTCGACATCGTTTCGGCATGAATTTCCTTAATCTAAAATAGCACAATAAGGACACATGTTGCACTTCCACACCTGCGCAGTCACGGCGCGCTTTCTACTCAATTAATCACGCAGGTTTGACCAGAAACTAGTCTAATGAGAAACGAGTCAAATGATTGACGAGCATGAGGATGCTGCCAGTGATTTTTAACAACACAAGCTGCTTATTGTTTGTTGTTCCTCACCGTGGAGAGCTGGGTAAACATCCCAACATTCAAATAGTCACTTAGACTAGTCTGCTGCACCGAAAACGGCACAAAACAAACATGATAGCATTATTTTTAATCAGTGTAGACTATTAGCCAAGCCCATTATTGCCAAAGTCCATTATTCTATCTATGAGTCTATTACCAGCTTGCTAAATGGCAGGCAGTGTGTGCAGCGCTTATCCAAAGTGCACTGTACCATTGTTTGGCTCAGAAATTTCTCGCCTTTATTGTCAGTTCAGGCAAACCCCCGATGAATACAGTGAGAGCTGCAAGAGTAGAAACAAGAAAGTTGAAGCAGACGCATTTGTGATCGCATACCATGACAGATGTGGTGGTGGTGGTGGTGTGTGTATGTGTGTGAAGGGGGGGGGGCAACTGAAAGTAAATGAAATACTGTAAATGCATGACTACTTTTTATCACACAACCTTTATTTAATCTAAAAATAAATGCATGCAGTGGTGAATTAAACGTACAGGCTATGTTGAGCAGTGGAGGGCTTGTATTCTTAAATAGTTTGGTTCAGGGCTGCAATGAGTGTCTAATTAAATTATCGATCTGTCTAAAAATGTCAGGAAATAGTTAAAATGGGCATCACGGCGTCTTTAAGCTCAAATTGTCAACTTCAAATTGCTTTTTTCCTTTCTTTTATAAAATCTTCTTTTGTCTGACCAATAATCCAAAGCCCTCCCCAAAATTCAGTTTGTTGTCACATAAGACAAAGAAAAGCACCACATCCTCGCATTTAAGAAACTGGACCCAGGAAAATATTTGATATTTTTCTAGAAAAAAATAGACTTAAGGATTAATTGATTATCAGAATAGCTGCTGGTTGCAATAAGTGAGTGTTAGAAGTACATTTTGAATGTCCCTCTAAAGTGTTTGTCTTGATAGCCATAGGACGCAGGATCTAAAGTGTCAGTTTTCAGATAAAATTCTCCATCAGAGAAAGTTTACTAATGTACTGTAGCTGCAACAATTACTCCATCAGCCACTGATTGACAGAAAATTACTAAAAAAAATTGTGTGTGTATGTCACCCATTCTCTGGTTATAGATTTGAGGATTTGCTCCTTTTCTTTGTTTTATATCTTTATAAACTAAATACTGTGTGTTTTTGGACTGTGGTGGACATTTTGACATTTTCTTGACTAAACTATTAGTTGATTAATTAAGAGCAGCAGAATAAGAAATAATGAAAATTATAATTAGTTACACGTGACTGTTATTGAAGGAACACCTGAGTTAAAATTTCTGAAGGTGAATTACATGTATTATTAAAAATGAAAACAGTAAGATATTGTACTTGTACCCTTTAGACACTTTTCAGATCAAGGTTCCAGGAAGGAAAGGTTTCTTTAGTTGAAACTCTTACAATCAATGTGACCTTTATTTATTATAACCCCCATCTCTCAAAAACTCACATATAACATAGTCAATCATCTCTCCTTCCCTCAAAGTAAAAATAAAAAAGGAACTGCTGTCTGGTTATTGCCAGTATCCATCTCAGTCGTCAGAAAAGCTGCACGTTTTTGCTGTTGTTAAGGGCTGGAAACCAGAATCCCATCGGAGTTGCACCCTAAGGAACAAATTTAATGCTAGAAAAACATCCCGACCATCAACCAAAAATGACGGATTGAAAATAATGTCGAGCTATCTTGGGAATCCCCCACCAGACAAGGGAACAGACTGCATTGTTTTTCTCATTTATGTGATATATAGAACAGAAAGAGGGGAAAAAATGGGCGATTTATTGGTTAGATAGGCGTATTCTTTTCCATGCACAAAAGAAATATTGGATAGTAATGTGGGGATCAAGTCACATCATGACATTGTTTGGAGGCTAGGTGTTCAAATATGTAAGTCATCATCCGTTGGTGGCCCGCTAGGTTTTCAATAGATCATTCAATGCAAATATGTGTGGGAAATTGTGGAAGTTGCCACATGAATATGTCAATGAACAGGGTGTAATTTGTGCTTCCTTAGCAGGGCAGCGAGATGAAGAAGCAGAGGGAGAGCCAGTGCACTCAGAAGACCATCTCATTGCTGAGCCCCCTGGGGACGATCCAAGTCAGTGGATGTGAGAATGGTGTGCACACCATCCAGATCCTAATGGATGTCGCACCTGCTGAAAGGTACTGTACAACTGCCGGGATGGTGACGTGATAAACAAAGGTGTGAAATTTACAGGCGGACAGAATCCACTCCTGTGATGGAGTGCCACCATTCCTCATTGGAAGCAGGGCATTTTTGTAGATCCCACAAGAAATATCCTGGAGAAAGTTGGGCAAATATGAGCAGGCACTAGAAATATGAGGGGCACTAGAATACAGTTGGGCTTGAAATTAGATTTCTGATGGCATGTGGTTGTGATTCTTCCTGCGGTATATTTGAAATTTCAGAAAAATAACTTGTTTATTATCCACAAGGGAGTTGATTAGAGCTGATGTCTGTAGGGTCAGCAAAGGCCACGGGGAGCATGGACTGCTCGCTCCTGTTTATTTATGTTTCCTCCAAGTTGTATGCAGTAGTTCTGAGTGTCAACCGACACTCAGAAATGTAATATGTGATTGCATTTCATGCCCTACCCATCCCTCAAAATTGTTAGAATGTTGACAGTCTTACTGAAGCGATTGAAACTGATTAAACTCTGCGTTAATAAGTACTTATTCCTTATTTTTACAGGTCCACATCCTACATCTCAGATTAGTTTTGATTAGATTGAAATTAAATATCCATGTATCGCAGATTCGCATTTGATAAACTTGAATGGTTTGGGAAATTAAACCATTTTCAAATGCAGCCGGATAGGAAGCTATCCTTTTGAAAATGTATGTTCAAATTCTAATTTATGGAAACCCATTAATGACCTTGTATATTATACCTCAACATGTGTTTCCTTCCCGACTGTCTGCTATTTCCTAAAATTCATCAAGCAGTAAAAACATTCCACTTGTTGTTAATGAGTTGAAGTGAGAAAATTAATAATATGGAATTTTGATTATGGAAGATGTCCTGTAACCATGCGCAAGCACCTTTCTCCGTCTCCTTGTGAACAGGGTTTAATTTGTGTGTTCAGGTTCAGTAGGAATATGCAAATGAATTTAATGATTCGCATCACTAGATCATTTCTCAGTTTAATATCATTTGCTATGTCGGTCATAAGTGAAGCTTCGATCACATCGCTGTCTGTATGCTCTCAAAGGTGTGAGCGAGAAATCATTAAAGAAAATGTTTAGATGTTATCGCGACCAGTTGAATGTGATGTTATTGTCATAGGACAGGGGAACCAGAGCCACCTCAGATATATGGAGTAACGCAATGTAAACAGGCATTAAGGGAGGCGAGATAAAGTGACAAAATATAGGCTTATCTTTGCAACCGGCTTTACATGTAGATCTCACAAAAGCCTGCCTGTAGCAGTAATAGTTCAAATCAGCCATTTCCATTGATTTATTTATGACATACTAAACAAGGCTCTTTCCAGCTTTGGATGTGGTGTGGCACAGGCTTAGGAAGTCAGTGTGATAAATGATCTCTAAGAGCATATTTTGGATAAGGGAAATAGATAACGTCCATGCATAACAAAGGGAGACCCGCAGTAGATATTTTGTGAGCGAGTCAAAGCTTTGAAGGCTTATATGGCTGTGTTTGCTTTCTGTGGTTTTTTGTTGTTGTTGTTTTTTTTCCAGAATTCACTGTTGGTAGGTGTCGAACAGCCAGAGCAGCAGTACAAGTGTTCGTGGCATTGATAGATAGTTATTGATAAATGCCATTATAGCTACATAAACGCCCTTGAAGTATTGCTTACACACCATGACCGTGAGCTCTTTCTAATAGAAACGTCTCAAGCCCCTTTTGCTTCCTAACTGATCTTAGGAACATTTCCTAAAATCAACCTCCTCTGCCAGTCTAACGACAGCCCTGAAGGCACCATCAGATGAACAAATTCATTACATCTCAACAACCCCTGTTGGGGCCCTACGCACCAGCCTCCCTGTTAACCAGCTTTTCCCCCTTTTAGTTTTTAGCATGGCCTCGGTGTTCACAGAAAAATGATACGCATTTTGTTTACAGGAGATTACTATTATCTGAAATATGATGCTTCTTGCCTCTTTCACACAGAGCACAGACACATAATACAGAGGAAATCATAGAGTACTTTTTTATTAGGGTGAAAAATGAAAAAAGGGCTGGACTCCTGCCCCGAGACATTTTGTGAGCATATTATTTTACAATGCTTTGATCAATTTGTCTGTCAAGCTGGCTGAGATGTGGGGGAGCAGGAAAAAAGCAATTTAGCTTGTGAGGTCCTCAATAGAAATGTACTACAGGAGCCTGTGTATGACATGTTGCATTAGAACCTGAGTAGCCTTTATTGCCTGATAATGTCGCAAGGCAATGCTGATATCAATCACCCTTTAACAGCCAGTGTGATGTGTTTTTATGAAAAGAAAAGAAAAAATAATGCATGAAGTCTTTCTTGGAAAATAATTGATTTAATTCTGAGCTGAGGGATTTCTACTTTTAACAGCATAAAAATATTGTGTTAGAAAAAGCAGGCACAAAATGTGCTAGAAGCTAAAAATTGTTAAGAACAAGCTCTTTGCATATGCTCCTATAGAAAATTGTAATTAATTTTACACGGATAAACATTCTGTCTCATTTGCATATAGATATAAACAATATATTTGTGCATCTGAATTCCCAGCACACTTGGGTCACGTGGTCTGCCTAAAATCCTAAGTGGCTAAAACCCAAAATTATCATTATATTTCCCAGGCCATAAATCCGCCTTTTTTTCTCTGACACAAAGCCTTATAAATCTGTGTCTGATTTTTCACATTGCACATTGTTTTTAGTTAATGATTTTCATCTGTTTGTTGTTGCTGTGATAGTGGGGAAATGTACCATATGCTCCGGCAAAAGACAAATGATTAGCAAATGAAATTCTGGACAGCTGTCTGACTGAAAGCGTTTGGTTGATAGCATTCTGCTACCATAATTAGCTTAAGCTTTGGGTTAATTAACTTTCTACCTGGATATGCATAATAATAGCATTCTGCAGAAAGCCAAGGAGCTTCCAGTATATCAGCAGCAAAGGCTGGCTTTTTATTTTGTATTTCGGCAGCATATTTCAATTTCAAGAGGCGATTTAGCTCGGGAGCATCGTCAAATATTGTAGATTTTACTCCCCAAGCCAGATAATTCTGAAACAATAGGGGTGTATTATGTGGCAGAAATGCCATTTCTGAATGTAATTAAAGCGGATGAAAGCAATCACCAATTTTTAAACGCTTTTGTCTAGCATGAGGCCTACTTGTAAAAAAAAAATACCCATCAAGAGGAGAAAAGAGGCACGAGAACCCCCAAGTCCTTATATAAGAGGCCTTTGAGACTGAAGTGAAGTACAACAGTAATTAGTCTTTTGTATGAATTTGCCGGCCATGGTCATGATTAGTTAAGCATATGAGAGGACTGCAGGACTGCATTGGTCTTAAGGAGGAGGGTGTTAAAGTCTATTTATCACCAGTTATCCTCACAGCTTTCCATTATCACTGACAACACTGGATGGGGCCTGAGAACAGCCTAATTGTTCTGAGGTGGAGTGTTTTTGTGTCAAACCCGTCACCCCAGTCACATTGGCATTCATAAGCAGCCAGGCATTTTCCATCTATCTACCCCTAATACCCAAGCTGTCACAACAGCTTTTACACACTACCAACGCTGGTGTGAAATATCTGAGGTGATGCATTTATCGTTTTTCTCACACTCATGTAGTGTTGTGAATCAATGTCCTGGTTCACACTGAATAGCAGTATGGTAAATGTGTTCCCTGTTTGGGGCCTGTTTACATGATGTGCTCACACACCGGGAACCATATCAACAGCTTAGTTTTTGTTTTTTTTTTTCCTGCTGTAATTTCTCTCTCTTCCTCTCCGTCTCTCTTTCTTTATCACTTTCTCTCTCCTATATTTAGTCTACCACGTAAATTTAATCAACTCAAATCATTATTTTGCGTGATATATAGGCACAAGTGCGTGCTAGATAAACTGCTTGCATTTGTATCTAAAATGCTTTGTCATACAAACAGTGATGTGCTGATATTGAATGAAATCATCAATAAAGCTGGAGGGAGACTTTTTTTGACGTGGTCCCTTTAGAAATGGTATGAATAATTCATAGTGTAATGATATTCAGATGATTTTTGTTCTATTTTTTACTGCGGCCTTAGAATATTGTTTTGCATGTTGTGAAGTGTAGTACTCAGCTGCGTATTCATTAAGGTGCTGCTCCCACTGGCCCTTGGACCCATCTGTGCTCTATGTTTATGCCTCCATCTCTCGGGACCGTCCCAATCAGGCTGCATGTGCCATTTCCTGTGTAAACCAACACCTGTGTAACACACTACCTGTAAACCGCCCCACACAGACGAGACACTGACATTCACTCAGATGAAAATCTGCAAATGTTGTGGTTTCTAAAGCAGAACCTCCAGGGTGAGGACATGAGCCGAGCGAGAGAGTTACCCTTCACTGTAGACATGCGGCTAAAAGCAGCTCCTGCAGTTTTTTTTCTAGTTGCTGTTTTTTTTCTTTTTTGTTGTTGTTGTTGTTGTTTTTTTTCCTGCTACCGACCGGGAAGTTTTTCCCGGCACGAGGGTTGTGCTAGTTTGTTTTAGAACTTGATTGGATTCTATATCTGCAACATGCAGAAGTGTACAGTGTGTGACATACTAAAGCAATATGCAGAGAGATGATTCCGCTCTGACATCTTGGAGAGGAGTACGAGTCAATTATGCCCAAGTGTTGTTCTTGCTTATCTTCCTGCGGCACCAAACAAGGATTTAGTCAAGGATTTAGGGGTGAGGGGGCGGTGGTGGGGATCATGGTAAGCGGTTCACAACAAAACACTCAAAACTCCTGGGAGCGGGCACTGATTTAAAAATAAATTACAGAAGACGAAGCGCTAACACTCAAGGGCCCTCAGCAGTGCTGGCGTACACAGGTGAAGATTAGCCTCCTCGCTAATCAGAGGAACAAGGCAGTAATTTGCTCTGAACACAGACAGTAATTAGGACTTGGTGACACTGGATTCCCATAATGCCTTTGAGCTTGACGTGGTCAAATTTTGACAGAGGCTATCCATGCAGGGTCACTGTCCCCCCAGTCTCTCGGCCCTCTTCAGTGGAAGCTCTAAAAGGTCCCTGCAGTTACAGGGGATCCCTAATGTACTTTATGCCTCCCTCACTGGCTCCTTACCATTCGGGTAATTGGAATCTCTTACTGTGGCACTTGAGAATAGAGGCTAAAAACACTATTTGAAACTGCTCAGTAGTCTGTTGTAGATAAACATTGCTGCGTCGGGGTGTGGATACACTACATAATGGAGTAAGAGTTAAGGCTCTGGTAATACATGCCTTCACTGACTCCTGTGGCTAGCCAGTTGGGAGAAGACCTAATTGTTGTGTGCTTTGTTGCCTACTCTGCAGTATTTTACCACCACCTTTATGTATTGGATTGAGTGTTGCGGCCTCTTTGGTGGACATTCGCTAATAAGAGTTGTTGGATATCTAGAGAGCAGTTTATCCGGCCGAGTTGTTTTTATTTTGAAACGGCGGAGCACAAAACGTGCGCCCCAGAACAGAATAGGAAGCGTTCCTCACAGCTTACCACTCCAAAAGCTCTCGACTTTAGTGCAGCAGTAGATAGGCATCTGAATGATCTTCAAATGGTTGAACGAGCCGCATTGAGCAAGTGGCTTACAATTGTATCACAGCCTTTGGCTCAGAGACCATCAGGATCTTGACATTCATAGAGACATGCTGTATTTTTTTCCCTTTTTAGACAGTCATTTTAGGCTTTTTTCATGCTCTCTTGAGTCTTTGACGTCTCTGAGTTAAGTATCTGCAGCTATAAGGCTGAGGAAAATATTGGACTGCTCTTGGCCTTTTCTATTTCATCCTCTGACCCGCCATGTTACCCATGATCGGTGAAGGAGAACTCTGGCAGGCTGTGTCAAAAGTGACAGCCGATCGAGTCAGGATGAGCGCCATCACGCTTCACAGGATGGAGGCATGAGTTCTGAGTTTTTCCCCTTTTTGTGCAATATACCATTACACCCTTCGCCAGATTCCTTTCAATTAGATCCTGTGGTTAACCTGTTTCATTCTTACGTCTGCAGCTGATAGAAAAAGTCTTACTTGAAGTCTTGTGCAACTAGAGATACAGAATATGCCAAAGGAAATTGACGAATTTAACACCAGCTATTCTTTTTTTTTTCCTTTGTCTCCTTTGATTGTTTCTTCCAGGATGAATGAAATAACCTCCAACATTATATAAATGCTCAATTCATTCTTTATATTAGAGTTGGAAAATAGGTAGAACTCCAAATGACTCCCACTTTACGCAGCAATGATTTATGGTAATTGGAAATTGATTGTGACAGGAGCACAATATTAGAAATTTTCTCAAATCACAATCTTCTATCAAGGGAAATATTCTTTTTACGTAGTGCAGCAGATCCTGGCTACTTTGGAATTAGTTTCTTATTTCCTTACCTGTGATGAAATCGTAAACGCCTGGAGGACTTTGAAAAAAAAAAGGGATTTTAACTCGTCAAAAGATAATAAATAACAATTTCGCTTTAACCAAATTTGAATTGTTTATTCCAACTCAAGTGCACTTGTTAAACACAGTTATTGAACTACTGTTTGTTATCACTACTAATTATAATTATTTGGTTTTTATACGGGGGGATGGCAGTTACTTTAAGACAATATAAAGATTGCTGCTCCTTCGAGAGTTTCTTTGTAATTAGCCCGACATTTATTACACATCTCTAATCTCTCATTTGAAGGGCAGAGTTTGTAATGTGCCGGTCCGGACTCTATAAAGATCATATGATGCTGCTTGATTTGTGATTCATTGAAGCGGCTGGAAATGTTGCCAGCGCAGCTACATCTCCACTGCCCACATGCTCTTTAAAAACAATCCCCCATTGCACCTAGAGGTGACAGACTTCAGCTCGACTGATGTTGTTCCACTTTTATTTATTTATTTTGGTGTTGTTTACCAGCCATAACATGTACTGCATTGCATTAACTTTTACTACTGTCAATGTTGTATCACTCAAAACACCTTTAAAGCCGGCGCATCCGTAACGGAGGGCTGAGGGGAGAGGAAAATTAGCCACGGTGACAAGTCTGAAGTGTGAGCTGGAGGTCAAAGGTGCCAAGCCTTAAGCAAAGGTGCTCTAGCCTTTGTCCGGTAGATTGTAAGGGCCTGCGGGTCCAACAGGAACATTTCCACACACAATATCCCCGAGCTGTCAGTGTGCAGCGGCTGGAACATCCTCTCAGAGAGAAAGAGGGGCTGTGGAGGGGCAGAGAAGGTGGTGGGAGGTGGAGGCGCGTTGCGGGGGGGGGGGGCTTCGTAGAGAGGGAACAGTGGCCTGAAGATCCTTGCCGAGAGAAAGAGAGGTGGGGGGATGGATGGTGGGTGGGTGTCTGGGGGGTGTAGGTGGTGGGGAGCCAAAAGAGCTGGAGTGGGAGGATAGAGAAATAGAGAGGGGGAAATGAGGAGGGAGAGCTGGGGGAGGAAGGGGAAGGGAGGGAGGGGAGGAATAGAAAGGAGAGACAATGACAAGTAGGGGCTGGCTGGGCACTCACCCATGCCGACAGAGATTGCCATGAGCCATGGCCATTGTTTGAGCGGGTCTCAGCACAGGACCCGCCGGTGGGTTTCCGAGTTTTCACCACTCAACTATAAACTGCTGTGTGGTTTATTTAGAAATGAGAGTATTTACACATTTTACTGTATTTACACCCACTGTTAAACGGCACCCAGGAGATTTTCATCACACGGCCACAAACTAGCAGGCAGAGCGGTTCCCTGAAAACTGACCCGCTCAGTCATAACACTCCAGTAAACCTCAGCTTCACGTGTCCAATATAAAACGTTGCTCAAACTGTGACCCGCAGAAGTGTAAAAACACTTTGGGGCCGCGTTGTAACGGCGGGCGGGAGAGAGACGGTCTGTGTGTTTAACAAAGTAAATGTCTATTATTAATACTGTACAGGATAAGCCAATTTTGAAAAAGGAGCACTTAAATGGTGATATTATTTATTTATAAGTCCTGTACACCAGTTAATGGAATTGGCGGCCAGCTTTAGATCCACAACACAGCTTGAGGTCCACTTTGCAGTAATGCACATGCTAAGAGAGGACCTTCCCAGTAGGGTCTTTAAGTGTCAAATATGGGTCAGTCTGCTTGCATTGACCTGGGGGGTGGTCAGCAGCGGAGAGAAATTCAGCTGTTAAGTGATGCCAACTCAACCATCGGCAAATTCCTCCAAGCATCTACTCATGCTAAGATGCACGTCCAAGTGCAGCATTTTGCTGGCCAGCGCTGCTCTGGCCAAAAAATCCATTTATTCTTGTCATGAACTATAAACTAGACCCAAGCAGAGTTGAAACTGTTGTTAACGCGGTGCTCTTAACTTTTTCCCGTAACAGCTGCGAGACTTTTGAAAACTCTTTTTTTTCCCCGAGAAACTGCCTCCTTAAAGTTGTTTGAAATAAACTGTTAGCGCCGTTCCTCATGACCCGACAATGTTTTCTTTCATACTCCATCATGCTGCACTTAAATATAAATATGAATCTACTGTAGCCAATGTCTGGATAACTGTCTTTGCATTTTCTTGAGCTTATTTTTTTTGTCTTTCACAGTTCTGCTATTTGTCACAGCCCAAATGCACAACTTAGGATTTTAAACACGTCTTGATTGAACAACTTTACTTTCTCTCAGCAAATTATGTCATCTTGCATCTGTGTCACCCGTGGCGTGTTATTACACTCCTGTGACATATTTTAGCACTGTTCAACCAAGAATTGGGTATTATGATTGCTCCTCTGATCCCTACCTCAGCTCCCCATCCTGCCTTATATCCCTCACAGGAGCGGCGAGGCCCCCCTGAGCTGTGTGGTCAACGATAGCCCGGCAGAAACGAGCCCCGAGTTGCAGCGCTGCGTTGAATGGCTCCAGGCGTACTTCAGTGAGCCGCAGACCGCTGGGAGTCTCCCGCTCCCTGCCTTTCACCACCCCGCCCTGCAAGGAGGTCTGTCATGGATAAATATTTGCAGAGCCATGACTGGGATCAGGCTTTCACTCTTAATTGTCAGTTACATCACTTACACTCACTGGCTCACTGTGTTATAATGAAGTATTTTATGGCTGAGAGAGAGGGGGAGAGAGAGAGAGAGAGAGCGAGAGCAGAGGAGAAGCGAGCGGGTGGGTGAGCGAAGGAGAGAGAACAGAACACAGAGCTGTAACTTGGTTCAGTAATCTGTGGCAGCTCTTACCACGCGTGTTAGTCTTGGCAAGCTTTTCCATGATTCTTGGCACATTCTTTGAAACTGATCGAATTCCACTCTTGACATTTTCAGACAGGAAGCTTTTTTTTTTTCAATGACAACATGTGAATGGTGGTAAAGTTTGAATGAGCTTATTGTTGGCTTGACCAGTCACTTAAGGCGAGTAAAATGAAAGCACCCCAAAAACGGACAATTAGCGTCCTTTCAGCTGGTAGCTGTGGCTGCGGAGTGAGTGATTGAGGGCGCTGAGGATAAAAACGAGGAATTCATTATCCCTGGCAGTTTTTTGTTTCGAGGAAACAAACAATACTGACAACTCATTTTTGAAATCATAAACTTATCGCGCTCGTGACGTTTTCAAAACAATTACAGGCTATTTCTTTGTCACACTGAGACGCTCATTGCATTTTAACTTAAAGATTTCACAGAAGCGCTCATTTAGACCCAGAAGCACACCTACACAAGGAAAAAAAAATAACTCTAATATATGCATTTAACAATTGTGCCTCTCTTCCCCTGCAATCAGGCCTTAGTCGCTCTCTAATTTCATGCAGATCTGCAGTGCTTGAGTGATGGCATTTTCAATGAGCAGGTACTCCATCGAGACCCTGTATACAGCTATGAGTCCCACGCTCCCGCAAAGGCAATGCAGAAATACATCAGGACCAATTACGATATCAACTTTCAGTGTGATTCCCTTCGCCACCAAGTGCTTGTGTACCAGCCCCAGGCTCTTTCAAATCGCATCTCATCTGAAGTCTTTGGGGTTTTAATTAAATTTCAGGATAGATGGAATTCTTCATTAGTACCTGATCTGAATAGGTGATTGTGCTGTGTTCCACCTCTCTCCCTCGCCTGTTGTTTTGGGGCTCAGTAAATACAGGGTTTAGGCTTGGATTGCTCTCAGTAGTCAGAACCACAGGCCATGCCAGTATAAAAATGTTAAATGTGAGCATCAAGAGTATTTGTCTTTTGAGGAAGGAAAATAGAAGGTTTCCTTTTTTTTGGCTTGTTGATTCACAAATATTAAGGATTAGTCTTTGCCTTACTGCTGCACAAATTCCTTCTCGATCTAGTCATGCAGCCGCCGCCTGCCTGGGAAAAAAAATACAAGTTTAATCAGGTCATTACAATCTGTGACAACCAACTTTTGTTTGCTCAGTTATCTTGTGGGAGAACCTGAACGCGACAGCGCTCTCGCTGCACTTGTCATGTAATATTGAGTTGTGACCTTCACTTGAAGTGTTGCCATGTTTATTTACACATTTCTGACAAAACAAGCCACTTTTCATATTAGCTGTCACGATATACCTGAGCAACAGAGGTGACATGAAAGGAGACGCGAGGTGCGTTATTCTATACTGTCTGACTGATTGTCATGCGCAACATCACACGCAAGCTTGGTCGTCAGAGGTGGAGGCATGGCGAGTGTGTGCGTGCGCCGTGCTTGGGGAGCACGTGTATGTTTGTGTGCGTGCGTGCGTGCGTGCGTGCACATGCATTCACCACCTCAGAAAAACACAGACACCATCATGAGTTCTTAAAACGATGCATATTCTTATCTCATTAATTATACATCCATATGTAACAGACGAGAGGATCTTAGTCTCGGTAAGCGGCACAGGGAATATGCGGGGAGGGGGGCCAGGCAAAGGGGGGGAAGGGCGCTCTTCAAAGCCCAAATGACTGTGTTCCTGCAGGAGCCTGAACCTCCCCCTGTGCACAGCGCAGGGCGAGATGAGACACTCACCAGGACTCGCCCCTGTGATGTGGAGAGGAATTAGGGAAATGAACGTTTTCAGAATATCGAATAATCAGAGAATCATCAGCACCCCGTCAGCCTTCAAAAGTATGGATCCCTCAAGACTCAAGAGACACTTTGACTGGGAGTCAAAGTCTTCCCTCCCATTAGACACAAAGGATAATGAGGTAGCTGCATTTCCACTATTGTCTTTTTATTGTCACAGGCATGTATGAGGTGACTGTCAGCTGGAAGTCATCTCCGCAAATCTGTCACTAGCTGGGCTGGTGGAACTCACTTTATTGTTTTTCCTTTTTTTTTCATATACAAAATTATGAGGAAATCAATCATATATGCCAATATCGTCATAATCACTAGATTCGTTCGATTTTACTCTGGGTCAATCTGTCTCTGCCTCTGCAGTGTCCCTATCACCTGGCCTCACAGTAGGTAATGACCTGTGACATAATTATGGGATGTCTGTAAACATGTAAGTGGTTCCTCTCAACTTTTATTTAAAAAATTGACATCACTGCACCCCGATCTAAAGAGGGTCCTGACCCCAGACACACCGTATTAAGCTCTTTATGAAGTATGGGGCTAGGGGACTGCTCTCCAAATCATTGCTGGTCACCTCGAGTGACCCGCGTGAAGTCTCTGTCACTAACACTGATGAGGGCAAAGTTCTTTAACCTCTGCAGCGGCAGATAAAAGCGCAGACACTTGTTTTTTGTCCAGAACTGCTGGAAGACCCGAGACCTTCCAGGAGAAACAGATGCTCTGGGTTTATAAAAGGTGTAAACAGCCCTGTAGCTTGTTGCTCGGTCTGCTCGTAGGCGAAAGCGCTCAGCAGCGTCTGCTGGCGTGACGCTGACTTTGGTTGTTTGTCAATAACGTGTGCATCAACGGGGATTTGTCCTAGCCATAGTCTGGGCAAGTTGTCATCTACCCACTAGTGACAAAGCCATATCAATATGTACCACGCATCATCATGTGGCCAAATCCGAGCTTTATGAGGGAGAATAATGCATAAAAGAAATTTCAGGGGTGTATCTTATCTCCTCATAACATTAAGTCTGTCTGCGTAAGAGCCCGTCATCTCGTTGACAGCGTGATTATTACCTGAAAAATTATTAAACAGTACCTACGGGCCTTGTTCAAGACAAAGAACTCACATGGGTGCGCATCAATCAAATATATCCCCTTTAGGTTTTACACTTATTCCCCCCAGTTTAGGCAAATTGCCTTGTTCGCGTGGCTTTGTGTAGCGGAGAGTGACTATAAGGTAGCGAGGGAGCCTGGGGAGCAAAGGATGTTCACTCTGTAGAAGAGAGACAGGGGTGTGACATGTTTTCACACAATGCCAATTTAGAGGGATTTCTCATAGATCACTTGTCATGTGCTCTCTTAGACCATATAAATGAGAGCGAATGGGAGATCACTAATTGAATTTTCATGACTGAGTACATGTATATACTAGAAGAATGTCACCCCCTCTTGATAACGAGACCATTGTTCCCCATCTTGTTCTCTGTGCAAAAAAGGAAAAAAAAGAAGTGTTGTTCGCTCGCTACACAACCTCGGCACATCAGCGTCTTTACATTTCGAGATGCTTCAAATACTTTTTCCCCTTTTTTCTTTAGCAATCCGAGCTAGACAAACATGCCTCTCAGTCACTGCCTGGTAATCCAGAAAAAAAAAGATAATGCTACTGCTAAAGTGCTAATGAAATCAAAGCCGTTAATGTGGTCGGTTAAGCTGCGGATGATTTGAAGAATTCCGCCATTTAAGTGAAGATGATATAATGAATCTACTCTGAATAGAAAGCAATTAAAAGGACAAATTGGTCTGATTAACCTCAAAGTCATCCCACTGCCACAAATGGTATGCAACATTCAAATTATTATTATTAAAAATCTGGAGCAGATTTGCAGTCTTTTTGGCCTCTCTTAATCCTTTTAAATGAAGGAGCGAACTTTTTTAATTTTAGCTGTGACCTTTCAAAGCATAACCTAGATTTTTCTGCCATAGAAATAATTTTCTCACATCTGCTTCTGTAGCATGTTGATACTAGTTCTAAGGTCAAATTGAGGGACTTCTATGTATTTAGTTGTTTAATGAGTCTTGTAAAGGGAAAGGAGGGAGTCAGAGCCCTTTCTGAAGATGAGTTGGACCTCAAACACGTGGTTGGACGTCAGGAAAAACTGCTCAAATCATCAGCAGTGATGTGTCAAACTTTAGATTTAAATTTAAAACACCAGTTTATTTTAAAGGATTGGAAATCTGTGTTGTCACTAAACTGTTGTCTTGTTGTCATCAGCTTCTCCGTCAGCTGTCTGATTGATTAAATGAGGAACTATCTCTTCCTCTGTTCTCCCCTCCTGTCTCTCGCTCTCCCTCTCTATCCTGCGCTTTGTGGCGAAGACGCGTTCACCAGCCGCGTGCTGCAGCTACTTCTGAGAGATGTGAAGTTTGGAGAGACGGTCTCGTACAAACGTCTCGCTGAGATGGCGGGAAACCCCAGAGCGGTGCGGGCGGTGGGAGGGGCCATGAGGAGGAACCCGGTGAGTGAGGCTGACATTGATTGACAGGTTTCTCTCTTACTTACCTTATTTAGTCAGATAGGGCAAATAATCATCATTAGACGTTAATAGGTGCTGCAACTGAACCTGTTGTGTGTAAACATTAAAGCTGTGATCAGAAGGTAATTAGCAATTTTATAATGGCAGTGGAAAAAGAGTTTGAGCAGCATTACTGGAGACACCGTGACATCATTTACAGCATTGAAAACAATTAGTCTTTAATCAATGGATTCATTTTCAGGTTAAAGCTTCTAAAATGTGTTAATTTACTGCTTCGCTCTTTTTTATATCGCTGTAAACAGAATACATTTTCATTTTTAACCACTGGTCATGGAAAACATGACAACTGAAATATTCAGCTTTGAAAAGGTGATGGGCATTTTTTCCTGTTTTCCGATCTTTATAGACTAATATATTAATCTAGAAAATAATCAACAGATTTGTCAATATTTACAGTCAGTTGCAGCTCTAATTACATTAAATGTTACTTGCATTAAGTGAAAGCCCACCACACACAGGTTTTATAAGTGTATTTTATGCTGCCATTGCATGCAAAAGTTTTCAAAAAAAGGTTAAATGACTGAATAAAATGGTGAATGAATTCATTAGAAAATCAAAACAGAAACAGATAAATAGACATGAAGTGTAATCTATACTGTGGACACAGTAAAACAATATGATCAATGAAACACACTGAAAATACATAAAACCGAAAGGGATTTTCATCTGTTGTGTTTCTTTGTCGTTAAGAGTTTCTGCCTACAGAAATGTGCTTGCGAGCTCCACCTGAGTTTTCCAATAAAACCATTTTTACAAAATCTTCCTGGTGCAGGATATGTAATCTGAACCGTAGGAGTGTTCGAATATGTGCAGTGGGCAAAATAAACGCCTCCCTCTGTGAACGGCTGAGCAGTAAAAGTCTACCTACAGCACAATTTTAAGCCCACACCTTTTGTTCCCGTTCGCTCAAGTCTTTACTGTAGATGCTCACTGCAAATCTCCGATTCTTGTAGGAAACCTGGCCCGCATCGTTTTGCCCATGAATCCACTGTGTACAAAATGGAGGGCTAGAGGGCAAGTGGTGTGTCTTCTTTTGATCAAACCCTTTGATCAAAGCCCGTTTAGCTCTGCCCATGTAGTGCTGTGGGCACCACCGGTGTGCTCTGTGAGGCAGAGAGCACTTCTTGTACAGAAATGCAGCCAGTGAGATGTTCTGCCTCATATGTGCTGTGAAATAGCTCCTCTCAGTCCTGCGCTTCTCCTCTGATGCTGTTTTTGTTATTAAAGTAGGAAGAAAAGTAATTTCAAACAAAAAAAGTAATTTCAAACACAGAATAAATGTGAATAAATCAAAAATGGCATTTTTGTGTTTTTAAACTAAGCACTAGTTTTTATATACTTCATATGTTACGTTAGCCAATGGCATTGCTTCTGGATGGCTGTATAATACCTCTCAGTCTCATGTTTTACAGACATTTCTTTCCTTTCGTCAGGGAGGCTGGGAGCCTGAGCCCTCAGCCCCTGATACAGATCCAGAGTCAGATTGTCAGTGTCAATTACTTGTCAGTAGCGCTGCTCCACTCAGGCTTCAGCTGTGAAAAGCTCAGTGTGCTCAATCGATCCTCGCCTCTCTGTGGCACTTCTTCTTCACCAGGATTTGAGTATTGATAAGCCTGGTGTAGTGCTCTTTTCCCCCCAAGTGAGGAGGCAGATCCGAAGGCCTTGAGGGTACCCTGCTCTCCCTCCAAACCCGGGGAACAGTATTGATCGGAATACTCGAGCAGTATTTCTCTGTCTGCAAGGTTAATCTGGGGCTCGGAAAGTTTTATTGCTGTTGATATGGGAGCGGGTTTAATGATGGATTTGAACTGAAACACACTGCATGTCCAACTTTTATATAAAAGGCTGGAGGTGCAGCCATCATGTCGAGGTAACTCGGTTAAATTAGAGGAATACAGTCACAGTGCAGCAGTGGTTGTGATGTTTCTCTATTTGGGGTAACGAGAACAAAATGAGGGCAACATTAAGAATATTGTGAAGGAAATAATTGCTGTGATTCACTCCAACCATTGCCACTCTTCTTGTTCTGAATTCACAATGATCGAAGTGTTTTAGGCTTGCTTGTTTAATCTTTCTCCAGCCATTTAGTTTACAAAGAACTCGGGACCCCCCTGGCAGTCGTCTGCAACAAGAGTAAACGCTCCACCGACTTCCTCTTTTTAATGATCACAGGGTTATCAGATCTTAATGTTGACACCCTCTCGATTGAATATTCATCCTGCTGGTGTTTTTGCCCATTAATTTTTGATTGCTTCTTTGCTTTACACTATTAAAGAGTAAAAAACATTTATACCCAAAGACTGAGCCATCACCCTGAATGTGGATTTGTGCAGGATCAAACCAGACACTTCTGGTGTGGCACTTTGTTTTCATGCAGTGCATGAACATAAAAAAGACAGAGAAAAAAAGAAAGTGCAGATTCATATTTTCTGCACGTTTGGTTACTTTAAAGTCACACCGTTTATGCGGTAAATCAGAGGTTCTTTAATACATAATACATATCTGCTATCAACACCTCCGACTGTTGTGTTGCTGTGACAGTAAATGTCAACCTGAGAATAAGAAAGCAGACGATTTTTAACGCTCCAATTTGTATTTTAACAAATTTTTTTTTTTTTTTTACCAGCACATCATAGTGTTGTGGTAACAGTGCCGTACCTTCACGCAATTTATCATTTTCAAGTTTGATGCTCGTTTACTAAAAATATACCTTTTACCACCTCCTTACTGAATTTATAAACTGGAAAATAACATTTAAAGAAAAGCAGAAGCAAACACTTTTGAAGCGTGTCTGTTTGTGTGTAAAAAATGTTCTTGCATAATATTTGCAAAGCTTGCAGACATGTTTATTTCCTCAGAGTTGAATTTTCTCCCTCTGTCTGCCTGTGCCAGGTTCCTCTCCTCATCCCCTGCCACCGAGTCATTTCTAGCAGTGGACAGAGTGGGCCGTACATGAGCGGCAAGGGCGACCATCTCAAACAATGGCTGCTCACCCATGAGAGGCAGAGAGGGGAAGGCTAAAGCATGACAGAGGCCAACTGTCCTTCATTCAGTACACACACACGCACACACACACACACAAGGCCAGTATTTTTTTGAGAACACAAAACAGGGCCATAAAGTTTAGCGTGCTTGGCACACACTGTGGAACAACTGGAGGTACTTGTAGATATTCAGTTTATACTCCTTTTTTTAAAATCTAAGAATAGAGATGCTGCATAGTTAATGTGATACAGAGTTGTTGCAGAATTAGAATGTACAAAAATAACTTAAACAGAGAACAGTAGGAATTACAAACATATGCTCCCGTGGGTCTCCGTTGCGTTTGCCAGATAGTGCTGGAATGGTTTTTCTAAAGAATTATTATTCCCTTAAAAATATGTCTCTTGCATTGTTGTTGTTGTTGTTTTTTTTTCCTAAGCAGAATTAGTCTTTGTACCTCTCGTTGGTTTTTTAATTTCCTGCCAAGTGAATGCTTTGTTCAACATCCAGTGATAAAGGCTCTGAATTTTACTGCTACAAAGCTTTGTAGTGAAGCATTTGTTTTGTCTTCATTTAGATCTCATTGTTTGCTCTCGCCTTATAATCCACCTAGAGTGGAGATGTCTTATGCATTATATACTGTACTTTTGTTACAACAGACATGTTTAAATAAATATAACTCAAAATGACAAATCCTGCCTTTTCATCATTTTAATTGTATTTAATTTTAAAATTGATTTAGTGCAGCGGTCGCTCAGTTCAGCTCATAATTAATTATGCTGTATGTCTTCTCTTCTCGACGCAGCTCTGTATGTCAGAGCTGCCTTTCTTTATTTCTGAGTAGTGTTTTCCATTAGAGGGCAGTACAGAACGGGAAACAGAAATCAACATTTCAACCTTGAATTCATCCTGCACATTTAATCTGTGACTTAAATGTTTATATGTTATTTTATTTTCATCACGACCCTGTTTAATCCCTTTGGGATGAATTATTCTTTCTTTAAACAGACCGTATGGAGAGAGCAGCAGCGGTGGTGTGCGTGCGTTCAAAAAATCACTTCAGCTTTGATTGAATGAGTCCTGCACTTTATATTTCCACATTTCCTCATGATGATCTGTTCAACATTGACAGTTTAGTCTATTTTCCGCTAAATTCTTGATTCTCCCAGCTGTCTCATTCAGCTCCAGAGTGACCCTTACTTGCCCATAGTTATTCCTCCTCTGTTCAGCCCAGGTAGCCTAATAATCCACCCACCAAAAATAACCTCAGCTCTAACCTTTGCAGAACCAATTCAAGTGGCCCGCTCACTGAATACATTTGAACTTTGCTGCATTTTTGAATTTCTTATCCGATCAGCTCGGTGCAGCTGTCCTGCCTTGCTGCTGGACTCACTTGCTCTGCTGTAGGAGCACCATCGCGGCGTAGATGTTGAGGCAGCAGACAGGCAGATGAAGAATGAGACTCAGTCTGTGGTTTCACAGAGGGCTAATGATGCCTGTGGTGACTACAGGCTACAGTCAGCCCCCTAACGAAGGGAGCTGTGACACAGCCACAAGGGGTCCCATTTAAGCCAGGCGCACTCTGAAGTGCACTGTAAGCACCCTCCTTTTTTGCTTGTGGCTAAGTAAATTCTAAGGAATGCTACGAATTTAGCAACCAGAGATACTGACGTCTGTAGAGTTCTGCAGTTGATGTTAAAAAACAAGTCCAGCTTCAAAGCTTCAGACATTCTGCCAGTAATTGACCATGTAATTGCTTATGTTCCCGAGGAATCCCTTAAAAATAATTCACACCTCTTATTTTCTCCATTTTTACTTTGTCGTGGCATTTTAATATTTACCAGCTTTAGCAGCAATGTTATTATTATGTCTGCATTATTTTGAGGTTGTGTTTTCACCATGTGCGCCACTTCCGTATCATGCTGGCTCCGAGATAAAAAGGAATTAGATTAAAAGAGGCTGAGACGATCTCATCATCCGCACTGTTAATCTCTGTGAAACCTTTAATTTTGGCCTAATATCTGCCTCCATTTCAGAGAAACGGAGAGACTACATGAGTGCACGTGCTGCATGCTCGTGCATGCTCGTGTGTGTGCGAGGGAAAGAGAGAGAGAGAGCATGTGGCCATGCGTGTTGGTGTGTGCACATGTGTATGTCCATATGTGTGTGGGTGAAGTGGATGATATTGAGTCTGACTTCATAAATCACCCAGACACTGATAAACTCCCCATGCACCCACACACCGCTAATGGGCAACCCTTAAGGAGTGTGAGTGTCTCGTGCGGCGTTTGATTCAACATTTATTAACCCCCTCACACACACTCTCTCTCGCACATACGACACACACTCATTTGAGCCCCAGAAAGAGCGAGGATATGGTTGGTGGCATTCGCAGCGTTAGTACGGGGTTTTGACCTGGCCGGGCTGTATTAATCACGATAGTAGTAAGATACATTTTAGCTTATACAGCCACAACAACAACCTCTGCATTTCCTAACATTCGTTTCCTTCTCATAACTTATATCCTGTCTCCAACTCCCCACTTCCCATCTCATATCCTGGCACCCCTCCTCATTACAGAACAATTTTCTGCCCCCGCATCAAATACAAACACACTCTGCGCTTCCATCTCTCGCTCTTCATACATGTCGGCTCATAATTCTAATGTTATCACAACCTGCACCCCTCGGTACAAGTCGCAGGCTTAGTGGTGGGGACCCTGTAGAAGTTAATCCTGCAGTCACATCAGTGATTCATAAATAGCTGCTTTTATTCTTCTTAAAAAGTTTGTGCGCTTAAAAAAAAAGAAAATAAGAGTGAAAACTTTTTGGAACATATTAACTGAGCTGCAAGCAGTGAACTGCTGCTGAGAAGCCAGAGGAGTATCCGGCATGCAGATAGGCAGTGTCCAGCAGTCAGTCAGACAGATAGACACAAGGATAGATAGCTGGATAGACAGACATTAGACTGGGGCTTGGCTGCGCTATCAGGTTTCCTCCCCCTCTGTCTGTCTGCCGGGACAGCCTGGCCTCGGAGGCCCTGACACCAAGGCACCGCGCAGCCAGCCACGACAGCTGCCACAGCAGCATCTAATACCAACACACTCCACGCTATGCCACAACTACAAAGAGAAATATCATTTCAAACATGGCATACTTTGATGCTCTTGTAATGATCTTTGTGTTTTGAGAGAGTAAGCGGGAGGATGGAGGATTCGCATGGTGCCTTTCTTTTTGTTTTGTTTCTTTAGAACAAAGAGACCCCCCCCCACACCTCTACATGAGCAAGTTTAGGACAGTGGTGATGAGATGCAGCAGGATTAAATGAGAAAGTAAAAGAAACCCTGAGAGGTATCAGCATGCCAGTGTGTGCACGCTAGTAACCTTGTATCAGTGTGTCATTGTAACCTTATGAACTCAAGTGTTGGTCTGGGGGTCTCTAATTAGGAACGGCTGATGAACGGCCGTACGTTACGTGAGAGCGGGTGCCTGCAAGCGTGTATCCCTGCATGTATCAATCTGTGACTATGCAGCACAGTTGTCAGCGTGGTAAGGAGAGTGTCTCAGCCTGGAGAAAGTGCAGGTCTAGCCTTGGTCATGTTGACGGAGGGGCGGCACTTCAGAGGCTCCAGGACCCCATGGCACCAGTCTCCCCAGTCCCCCAGACAGACTGGGAGCATCTGGGCTCTGTCAGCGCCTCTGGCCCCCGCAGACGCCGATCTATATGACGGGGGAGAGGAGTGGATTGGATCAGGGAGAGGGAAAATATGAGCCAGATTCCTCAGCCTTGTGCAAAATGCATGCTTTGCCAGTTAGCATGTTACATGTGTGTATAAGTGTGTGTGTAAGTGTGTGTGTGCGTGTGTGTGTGTGTGCGTGTGTGTGTGTGTGTGCGTGTGTGGTTGCATTAAAGCCTGATAACAGGTCACACTGATTAATTTTATATGACGTGAGATGGGTGTTATTGATTAGAGCCTAGCGTTGGAAAAGTCCACTCTATAAATTGTCCAATTAATCATTAATTAAAAGTGTGCAGCTGAAAACATGCAAAGCCCGCGCTGAGCGAAAACATCAAGATTAGACTGACAGATATCATTCCAGAGTTTCCTTATGAAAGCAGATCCTCGGCTCCACGGCATGGAAACTGATACACACACAAGACTAATTAATCCATACACTAAATTAGGAATATAAATTGTGGTCCCAATTTAACAAGGTCAGTTTTAACTTCTCCCTTTACACTTTATTTAACTGTGTAGGAGAGGAAAAAAAAAAAAGGAACCCTATCAATGTGCTTCGCTTATTATGATTGACGATTGATGATTAAGTCCTCCAGCTGACACACACCACCAAAGCCGGTGAGTTGGAATTGGATGTGACACATACACAGTTCTGCGTGTTAGGTAATTCGTTGACGAGGGGCCAAATTCATTTATGGAACAGCGGTATTGGCAGGCATGGACACTCTCTGCAAAAACAACGATAATCACAGAGGTTTGGCGCGGCGTGACAAGGACTCTTCAGGGAAAGGCCCTTACACGCTGCTTTGTTGGCCGTTCCTCCCTAAGATGGAGGGAAACATCCGCCACTGTTCTTAAGATGAGAGCCGCTCGGTGCAGGAGGAGAGGTTTATGTAAGGTGTGGATGGTGTTTAAAGGGCTTGATTAGCACTTGTTGGGTCTGTTTTGATGGTATCGCTTGTAGTTCATCACAATATCTGGAATGTGTAGATTTTCAGAAAAATAAATTTAGTTAAAGTCTTTACTTTTTTTGAGGTGGGAGCAATAAGTGATTTTTCTCTTTTTCGTGTGGAATTGATGAAATAAAGGCTCTGATAAATCCCCTGTAATGAAACATGAGGGGGACCCTGTCTCAAGCCATTTAATCTCTTTTCGCTTTCTCCATTTTTTCTGCTAATGAGCCTTATTGACAATCAAACAGAAGCTGTCATCCCCCAGGATGCAACACTCCCAGCCCCTGCGTGTTTGTCATAGTGTCCTGGCAATCAGAGCTGCCTGCAAGACCAGGCTGGCAGTTAGTGGTTCTCACAGCAGCACTGCCTGAAAATGGCACACTTCCTGTAGAGTTGCAGCTGCCACCTCTGCTACTTCCATTACTTTCTATAGCATGCAGATGTTGTATCAACATTCCCTGCCAAGGGGACTGCAATAACTGTGAGATTCATGCCATGTTTCAGAGGCACGTCAATTTCTCAAGTGGCACAATTAAAGAGGGAAATACAGTACCAGGTTTTTCACAGACGCTGAAATCGGAAAAGGGCTTTTTCACTTTTTTTTCCAAAGCGGGGCTGTTTCATAAGGGTTCAGAAATCCACCCGATTTTTACTGCCCTTTTCCTGAGTTGAGCTGTTCTGTGAGCCTTTGTGAGGCAGACCTGTCGTGACCCACAGCGGATATGGAAATGGGGCTAAGGTTTTATGGGCCAAACGGATTGGACACAGTCAAGCTCAGGGGGCATGAATATTGGATGTTATTTCTGGTCCCTTTTTATGTAATCCATTGCCAATACATTATTAATAGATGATATCATATCCAGAACTACTGGACAAAGCACTACAGAGGGGTGCTATGAAAGGAGCTCTATGTGGTGGAGACTGTGGCAGAAAATACAGTTCAAGTGATATTATTTTATCACCGTAGCCTAACACTCCCTGACCAGGCAATCTTTACAGTGTAATTTTTGGACTAAGTGAAGTTCATAGAAGGAAAATATAGTGAATACTGTATTTCTACCAGGGGTAAATCCTGCATTTGTGGGTTTGAAATGCACTGAAACATTGATGAAGTATCAAATGACACCCAAATACAAGTTTAATGGATTTTGAAGCACTGGGATACTTTGCTCATCCTCCTTGACTGCAGTGAGTGAAGTGGAAATCTTTGCGAGGATCTAGAGTTTTCCTTGCAAAGCTGACTCCCCGTGTATAGTAGCAGGGGAGCAGTGTCTTATCTGATGTACCGATTCACAGACAGGAGACTGTGCTAATGTGGGACTGTTTTGGATTTTTTTTTTTTTTTTTTTTTTTAAAAAGGGTCACATTCCCTGTTTTGATTCAAATGTGCAATTGTTCAAAAAAAGGTCAGACTGCCTATTTTGATCCATTGTCATCTCAAAGTTATGATCTCTAGTTGTGCAGTTTTTATGAGTCACAGCAGCAGTCAGTATCCCACTGGTGGATAAACTTCACGAGAGTTGCAGTCACTTTTCTTTTTTTCCCTTCACAAAACACATCACTCAGCGGTTACACAAATCCTGTCTGTCCGAGAGCAAATCCTTTAAAAAGTACTCCTCAGCACTGCCCATCGAGCAGAGGAGACAAACTAGCGTCCACCTTTTAGTTTTATGGCCTGTCTCAATACTGTACACATATTGGCACAGAGGTATTATCACATCAACATCCATTAATAGTGAATGTACTGCATAAGCCCCTCAATAAGAGTTACAACAGGAGTGGATGCGTAAGGTAATATTCTCTTTTTAAGGTCAGTTTGAATTGTTTTCTCTCCTGGGAAACGGCAGATTGATAAAGAGCAAACAAAACCTCTTTTCTGAATGCGTGTCCTCCATGGCCTCAATGAAGGTTTCATTCCTTTATATCATCCAGCCCAATTCCCAGCATGCACGGCCATTGTGGCTCTTTCAACTGGAGCTCTCCATTGACTGGCTCATTGTCCGGCCGCTCTTTTGTGCGCGCTATCACTGGAGCACAATCTTTCACCTGAACTGCACAGGAGCGCAGACTGGATGGGCTCACGTCAAGCCGGCCGAGTCACCCACGTAGATGCCAGGCTGCACAATTAACCCGGCGCTAATTAAGAAATATTCGGTGTGTGGGTATCAACTTTTAAAAAAATCTTGGAGTGATGCTTGTTAATAGCGAGGTTATTTGTCATGCTCAGGCAGCCTGCGTCAGACAGAGATGTTCAATATTACTGCTCAGGCTTATATTATCGAGAGGAGCATTTTTTTTTTGAAACATAACAATGCACGAGCAGATGTTTGAAGCGTGGCCCTCGGCAACACAAGGCTAGTTAAGATCGATATTGCTTTCAATATTTCTTTCCTTTGACAGATAACCAGTACTGAGGAAAGTCTTGATAAGAGTGGCAACATATGGATGTGGCGAGCCTCGCTCTCTTTTGATTGCGTGACCCCCTGACCTTTGCCTGTGTTTGAGAGGGAGGCAGCCACATGGTATGGTGGGGGTCTGTCAGGCTCTGGTTATGGGGCATTATTGACCCAGGATTTATAAATATTTAATGCACACATTAAGATCATGGTGGAGGGTGGCCATTAGAGTTCTCCAATAAAGAGGCTCTCACGATGATTGAGTGGTGTGGCAGCGCTAGTAGCTGGTCGTTGGGTACAGAGAAACCTGCTGAGACAATATACTGTACCTCCAGCCAGCCTGCCAGGCTTCAGAGCTCTTAAAACTGGCAACGACTGAGCGAGCTTGTCGTTTTTTCGATTGGACTTTTACCCTCAGAATTGTTCTTTTTGTGTCTTTATTCCCCCACCCCCCTTCTGCAGTGTCAGACAGTTCCCTTGGTTTCACTTATTGGGCACTTAAATCTAAATAATTCTACAGTTTGTGCAGCATTTTGGCATTGAATAATAGAGACAGCAGCAAGGAAGGCGATGGATCCAAACCTCTGTATGTGTATCTGAAACAGATAATGCAATGTCAGGAAGCAGATGTGTGGCTATTGTTATCAGACACATTGGATTATCGAGGGAACGATTTGAAGCACAAGGCGATCGCGGCTGAAAATTAAATCGCTCTTTTGAGTGTATCTGTCCTTTGCGCTATCAGCAGCTCCTGGACTATCTCCCCGTTGCCGTGAGGTCCGTGCATGCTGGTTGACATAATAAGCTGTGATATGCTGATTGCCACTCAGGTTGCTGTCGTTTAATTGTGCATTAAAGGGAGAGGTGGCCTCGGACAATGTTGCCTTGATGAGAAATTGACATTTTGTGACCTGCTCTCCGCGACCACTCAGGATGCCAGATAAGATGCTCAGTTGTTTTTAAGGAGAACCACTATTCTTCCCTCAAACACTTCTATCCCCCTGTTTGACCCACTTGATGAGTATAGATTTCACAGTGGCCCCCCTTTCAGCGCTCAAACTATAAGAGGTTCAAAACGATACCAGCCCTTATAGACAAAGGATAACCTTGCTCTTTCAATGTATTGATTCTTTATTAACTAGGTGGCTTAATGCAATGAAATGAGGGATTTGAATGAGCCCCATTTGGGGTGCTTTGAATAAAAAGCTTGCACTGTTTATGAATGACTACAATGAACCTTTGAAGCACCACAGATGCAGGATATGCTGATACAAAGACCAGTAGGAATATGTCACAATGTCAGAGTGCTTTGCTGAAAGAATGTGAGTAAAGAGCAGTTTTCATCTTTTATGGATGTTACACTTTTCCACAGGTTTCAGACAATTATCTCTATGGCAAAGTCTAAACACTACAACTTACAGACGAATCACAGGTTTGTCCTCAGAAAGTTTCTACTGTCTTTTTCTTTTGTCCTGATTGTCAGTTTGTCTGCCAGCCAAACTGTACTTGAAACTGAAGAAGTCCACAGTTGAGGAGCTATTGTGTTTTTACTGAAAATTTTAATAAAACATCACTTATTCATTTCTGTTTCCATTCCAAATGTTGACATTTTTAAATTTTCTTCCCTGTAAACACATGTAAGCTATGTGGCAGAGTCATAAGTGGTGAGTAAAAATGACTTCTATACATTCTACAAAACAGAAAAAAATACAACCACAAATGGAGTGTTTTTTTTATCTCCAAGGTTGTCCCTCATGCACATTAGTCTCTATTGGATCTTAACAACTATCATATGGGTCACAAACAATTTATTTGACAATACAACCAACAAAGTTTTCTCCAAAATGGTCTGTATAGATAATTTAAAATCAATATAAAAATAAACAATGAAGTTTGACTTCCCCTTTAAAAAATGGACAGAGAGTCTTGACGGAGTAACACAAATTTTGAGGATACACATGAAATATATGCACATTGCATTTCATCAAATACAAAAAGAAAACAAATGAAGGCAACAGTTCTTGGCTGAATTATCTGTGCTGCATCACTATATTAAGGGCATGACGATTAATACATACATAATGAAAAGCAATATACAAAATTTCAGAGATAAATACATTATTTATAGTTGATATGTTACAAAATTTCCCTCAGTGAGCGCAAGTGTGTATTTGAACAGAAATATGACAATGAACTACTATACTCCTACATTCTCAATGGATTTTAATTTTGTTTTTTAAATGTTTTTTTGTTGATCTAAAAGAACATGAAAAAGACAGATGTATAAATATTTAGCACAAGTTTGGCAATATCACAATAGTCTACAATTTTTAACCACATATAAAACACATAAGGGAGTTGGAGCTAGAAGGGGGAGACTGCTCCTCATCAACAAGAAACAGACTTCACAGTAGCCTAGGAATGCATTAATATACAGTGCTAGCAAAAAAGTTGAAAAACATGGCAAAACACACTTGCTTTAAAGGAAGCTCTAGACATGGAAGTACATCATATTCATCAACAGAGCAGTGTTTTGTACACATCAGTGTGCTTGTTGAATCAAAGAGGATTTTTTTTTTTTACTTTTGAAGATGAGTTCTAGCTACAATAAATTACAAAATTTAAGTTAAAATGCAGGAATGAAACATGATACAACCTTACCCACCCAGCCCCACCCCTTTTTACTCGTATTTGTTGTACTTTTATGATCAATTTTCTACATTATATATCTCATATATTTTCCAGTTGAAATTCAAACTGTCTTGGCCCCTGTGTATTTTTCTCACACATAAAAATACAAAAAGTCACATTATAAAGACACACAACTGTTGTGAATCTATTAAAAGAGAGTTGAAACAGAAAAACAATTTCTGAAGTTCATTGGCAAATGTACTGTACATCAGTGTTTTTACTTTACAACCAGATGGTGAGTCCACAGAGTCCCTTCCAGTATTGAATGTGTGGTTGATTGGACAAATCCAAGGCCGAAGCGCAACCCGACAAGGTATACAAAATAAACCCTTCATCATCCTGTGTCCTCTTCAGGGGTGATAAAATGGAGGGGGGAAAAATAAACAAACGACAACAAAAAAAAAATCCCACAGAAAAAAAAATATTGTTCCTCATGAAATCCTTTTTTCTGCAGGTTTTTTGCGAAAGTCATTTAAAAGAAAAAAAAAATATTTCTTTCTTTTCTTTTTTTTCTTCTTCATCTTTAAAAACAGAACAAGCGGTTGACTATACATTACACCAGCATTTTGCTGTGTGCTGAGGGGGTGTCCTGTGAAGTGGTAGTGTGTAGACTGGTGCTTGAGATGATGAAAGTGCATTTACATTGGAGGGACAACCAGGCCGGACATGGCTGGAAAAAACAGAGACAGGAAGAAAGAGGAGATTAGTTTACTCGGCTAAAACAGGTAGGGACATAAATTTGAAAATTTGTTAAAATCTTGCAATTTTTTTGTGAATGCGCATGCATGCATTTGTCTGTGTGCCGGTGCGTGTGTGCGTGTGCGTGGGTGTGTGCGTGCATGCGTGAGTCCAGCCATCTGACGCTGCACAAGTGTGTGAATGTATGCCTTAATATGCCTGTTTGCGTATGTGCCTGTGAGTGTTTGCCGTGTCCGCCAGCCTGCTGCTGCACGTCCTCCTAACGGGGAGAGTTTGAAAACCTCCCTCCTGCTCTGACATTTCAGCCCCCAGCATGCCAGTCTTGCTATGTGTGATATTTCTCCTGGCGTTGGGGTAATGGCAAACAGTGGCCCAGACTCCCAGGAGACGCGGCCGTGGTGACGGCAGAGCAACAACACGGTCACTTCCCACAATGCCACAATGCTACAGTACAAGACACTCCTCAGACTCCCCTCAGATTCCCTCTATCGCTTCTTTTCCTCCCCTCATCTCTTTATCCTCGACTCTCCAGCCCTGCACAGCGCATTAGTCCTACACTTCCACATTCCCCAAGTCGTGCCTCTGCGTCATTATCTAAGAGAGATTAGGCAAGATCAAAGGTAGCTTCCGTTATTTTACCAAGACCATCTGCTTAGGATATCATTAGCAACTGTACCTCACTCTGAGAGTTTATATATTCAGTATTTTCACACGTTTTAACAATTAGGCGACTAGTGAAGTGCTGGGATGATATATTATTATATTGCTCTGAGTATATTTGTAGAGTCATGGTTGAAATGCTTTTAAGTTTGCCAGCGCAGATGATGGCAAGGCATTGCTCATTAATTTCTGCACAACATGTATTAATAAGTATGAACGTGTAGCAAGATGAACTTTAATTTCCCACTTCATTAAGCCCAATGTTATTAATCTTGGGGCACACACTACGGCTAAGCTTGTTTTCAAAGCAATCATGTTGGTCATGACACATGCACAAAACCTAATAAACATAATTACTAAAACAATTCTGGGAAGGTCTTTTCCTGCGACATCAGAGGGGATCATTTGTATGAAAGGGCAACAAGGATGTATGCTTGCGTGTATGTTTGCACAGACGTGAGACGGCAGTCCTGCGCGGCGCTTGCGTGACGTGTGTGTAGAGATGTGCTCTGTGTGTGTGCTTGAGTGTGAGCTGAGAGGTGTAAATTGGCCTGTCAAAATGCATATATTTGTAATGATTAATCCCTCACCAAACCGGACAGAGGCCTGAGCAGCGGTATCTGACCAGTAGTCCGTAGGGAAGGGATGAGGGGGTGAGGGGGGCTCACCTTGCAGTCCGTTGCCGTTGGCGCTGGTGCAGGAGGGGGGTGGGGAGGCCTGGGGTCGGACCACAGGGGCGAAGGCGCTCTTTTGTTTAACTGCAGAGACGATAGGGAGGGAAAAGGAAGGAGGGAGGCAGAGAGTGAGAACGTGCTGTGAGTAGTTGTGGAGAGGGAGAGGGCAGTTAAGGTAAGGCTAGGATAGTATTACTGCCGGGGGGGATACACGATCAGTACTCACAGGCCCCTACCATCAACATCTTGTCCGGTTGAACAAATACAGGTGGCATACAGTGAAGTACACATAAAAATGAATATCTCTCCGACTCTTGAGCTACACGCGTGTTCTCCAAAGTACTAAAACTAAACAAGCCCCCGTGAATGAATAGTAATATATTATCACCATCAATAATGTTATAACCCTGTCAGAAGTGATTCATAGAAGTGAAAACGAATGTGGGAGCTGGAATTAAATCAGCAGCAGCTTAGTGCTACTACAGCGTGCGATAGTGGCAAGCTACTCACTTCCATATGGGGAGTTGGCAGAGGATCCGTTGAGGAACCCAGGGGAGCTTGGCACTCCCAGGTTCATACCGGCATTGCCGTAGCCATTCATGCTGTTGCTGACGGTGTTGTAGCTCGACTGCTGCGGGGTGCTGCTGGAGATGTAGCCCCGGGGGGACACACTGCTGGTGTTCCGGCTGTAGCCCACTGAATAACACGGGTGGGAGATGGAAAGGGAAACTCATTCATTTCTTTTTTCCGTCTGTACAGTATTTACCAGGGAAATGTTCGCTGATTACACTAAATGATAATGGAAATTTACTGCTGCAATCAGACATTTTTATATCAGCACATACTGCAGATGCCAGTTTAATAAGAAAAGAATGTGACTCTTAATTAGACCCTTTAACTGCCTATATTGTAGGTGAGGATGGGGGCAGTGAATGTGGTAATTTCTATCCATTTCTCTCATTTTAATGAGTGGGGGGAAATAAAAAAGAGTGAAATTTAACTATTTCTCATTTTCTTACAAAAGCCCCTGGAAATCCCCTCAAGGACCCCCAGTGGGTCCCTGGACCCCACTTTTGAGAACCACTGACTTATGGAGCCATATCCTAAATCACATACCTTGGTCATTCCCTTGTGACTCAGACACATTGACTGCTAGCTGGCTGCTGAAGGAGTTGACTCCCATCATGCCGTGGGAGGCTGTGTTAGCGAGAGAGGGGATCTGGTTGTGGTTGCGGGGAACGCTGTACAGGGCCTCGGCGATGTCAGCTGCCCTCTTCAGAATGATCTCCTGAGAAGCGCGGAGAAGGCAGAGCTTTTGTTATTTATGGTTTTTTTATAGCTGTGCTTTTGCTTTGATGCATGGTTCTTGGCTATATGGTTAACGCATGTGGCCTACATTGTTCCAGATATAGTGGTGAAAATACCCTTTGGTGATGCTATCTGTAAATTTTCAATGGTTTCTTATTTAGCAGGGGGGTGTAAGCACGTTCACACAGCTGCGTGGATACAGACCTGATTGTTGTGGGGCATTCCATACAGGGCTTCGACGAGGTCGGCCGCCCTCTTCAGTAACACCTCCTGATGAGCAAAACAGGGAGAGTAAATGTTAAGACCCAAGCAGATTATGTTTGAGACCTCAGCGGTCCGCGGAGTAACAAACAATATCCAAAACAACATTACGCAGCAGGGTTGTGGAGAGCTTTAGAAATGTTTACATATTCAACCGCTAAATAAAAGCCACCCTGATTTAAGAGGCACCAGTGCTGCATTTATACACCGCTACCACTTTGCTCCTTCCAACCATGCAGAGCAGTGAATAATGTTCCCTATCTTAATTAAACTGGCATAGTCCTTTAAAAACAACACCTCACCCCTGATTCTGGGCTTCACGTTTGCTCTGGAGTTCAGTGCCGAGTCCCCTCTCTTCAGAACAATAAAGTGAATTAGCTCTGGGTTAATCTAGTTCTGTTGTAATGACATTAAGGAATTTTTCAATTAACCTCTTTGACTGGCTGTTGCAAAGGACTTCACAAATGACTTCCCATCCAGCAAGAGCTGGGTGCTTGTGCCTTGGGGACACGGATGCTCAGGATGTGGTCTTATCCATGTCTGCATGCTTGCCCCCGCTTGACAATGCGGATTAGCTGTGTTGCTTTGGCTCTTAACACTGAAAATGAGTTGGCCCCAGATCCTGTTCCCCCCACTCTGTTTCGGGCTTTCAGCAAGGTGGGGTTTGGCCCGTTTGTGTGTCTTTATCTGCTCTTTGAATTCAGCACTTACAATTAAATCCCTCTCAAGCAACCAGACTGCTCTCTTTGTTTTCTATAATACAGAAGGCAATATGCTCTATGAAAACCCTCTTCTCCTTTTAGAGTGCATTTAATCTGACAAAGGCAAGTTGCAGACATGGGTGTTGCGTGTGTTTTTAAAATGCTCGCTTGTTGTCACCTGCTGTAGAGCAGAGATTTGTCGACTGTGCTGTTAGAACCCTGGTTAAAAGCAATGCAAATCTGTCACCAGAAACATCTCAGATGGCGCTTGTTTTCTTCCCACATTCGCTGTGTTTTCTTTTGCGGGCCTCGGTAATTTGTCTGAAGTGTTCCATCACTTGGCAATAGCAGTGTGGGATTAAGACGGCAGCTGCCGTAAATGAATGTAAACACAGCCTTCGCGCCTTCAAACAGCGGCCTCCAAGACTTGGCCTGCATTTGCAAGGCACGGCGTATGTAGTGTGTACGGAGTGTGTGTATGGGCCCTTTCATCCTGAGGAGCATATCTACCACAGTCCTTGATTTATCAAGATGAATCACTGTAGAAGCCACTTCCAGCGTATGCCATGCTCTCTTATAGAAACATATCGCTTAATCCACCCCAAGTTACCGGATGGGTGGCTCTTAGAATGGGCATTTACCTCTGAAATTGGTGTGTATGCTCAACGTTGCATGCATCTAGTTTGCATACAAATAAAGAATTATGGTTGTCGTGAGGCAGGTAGACTAAATGAGAGGACCAGCTGTCTTGATGTGTTCTCATCAGGCAGAACAGATTTCTCTCTCTCTTGCTGAGTGAGATAAAGTGGTTTTCTTTCTTTTTGTCTGCAGTTAATAATTACCAATAATCTATTCTATCATATTTCAAGATCTCCTACATGGCTCTCAATTTTAAACAACAATTAAAGCAATTAAGACTGTCGCGTTCACGAGCCATGTTTCATTCTCTGTAAAACGTCCTCTCCCTCCTTGTCCATATGGTACTTTGCAGCAGTGACATAAGGACAGCTTGGAAAAAGGAGGAGAGAAAACGATATTGCCTCTCATCCTTAATCTGTCGTTTACCGCGTGGTGTCTTAACTAACCAAGCTGACTCGCAAGGCTATGCTTAAGTGGCAACCTAGTCATATCCGAGGATGATGAGAAGTGCTGCACCCAATCAAGGAAGAAGTTTGTTTTCTTCTGACGAGACGCTTTCATGCGTATCAGCTCACGCTGTGAATACGATTAACGCGGAATAGTGTTCTGAGGGCATTTCCATGTAAATCTCAATACTACTCCAGCATAAGTGTAATTGGCTTTCTTGTCATGGAGACATATCAGAACACACCATGTTAAATTGAAACAATTAAAGGCCTCAAATGATTTCTGTTGTTCTGTGACAAATGCGTGACAGATTTCTGCTATTGTTTGCCATGCTTTGCATAAAGGTCCCGTGTTCAACAACTGTTTAAATGGCGCTGCTCACATGACAGATCACCCAAGATTTAGAAGCTGTTTCACGTTATTGCCGGGAAAAAAATGAGAGGAAGCCATAACAAATGATGTGTTATAAAAAATATCTAACAATAAGGAGATGTGGTCTAAATCAGCCTGAATGTGATTCTCCAAGCACTAGATTAACATGGATGTTGTATTTATATTATCACAGTTAATAAAAGAGGGCCTAGGTTATGTAGCTTGGAGTGCTAATGCCATTATAAAACTGTAAGGCAATTACTCTGTTAGCTCTAGCCTGAGGTAATGAATGCATTTAGAAGCATAGGGCCATTAGATGAAGGTACTTCAAAGAGCACAGGAAGAGAGATTCATTTAAATACATGGGTAATTGCTTGACATGAACACATTTGTAATATTTTCTCCTTGTGGATTACACAAAGAATTGGAAAAGAATGGGCTTATGCTCATTTTGGGAGGAAAGAAAAGAATCCAAAGCAATCAGCTTAATAATAAAACAATATTGAGTTTCCACTTTTAATTTCATAATGAATCTAATTTGTTACAGAAGAGAGAAATTGAGTGTGATATAATGTGATATCCAGTCTATTTGTCCATTACTGCCAGAGGGCACAAAATGGTATTATAAATTGTCTTTTTTATATTATGAATAGAAAATTGTTTTATAACAAGATCTTAAAAAGGAGGGTGAATTCCAAAGTCTCTCTTCACTTAACGTGATGCCCGCAAACCAATCTCCTTTCTCATCACTTGACTGCTCACACTTATTACTTTCATATTCACCCTGGACTTTGCATTGAATTTTTATATCTCCACTCCTCCCACAGGGTCAGACTGTCATCTACGATGTTGTCTTAGAATTACGAGGTAAACTTCAATCAGAGGCAGCTTCCCCCCTTTTTTTTTCTCTGTGTAGCAACAATATTAGCGTGCATCCCTTGCTATCCATGAGCACTCCCATATTGGCTTTCTGTCTCCTTACAATTACCACGTGTCTTACTGGTCCCAGGGAGAAGGCTGGTGGAAATCAATATAGCGCAGTAATATTATCAACTGGAGGGTGAAGTCATGGGAGGGGGGGTAGTGGCGGTGAGTGGGCTTGGTGTCGATTTGCCTTTCTGCTAATGCACACTGCGCGTCCTCCAGCTTTATCTTCTTTTTATAGAGTCTCCCTACCTCACCTGCACCCTGTAATGGCTGTTCTCTATATGCTGTTTCTGTTCTCATTCCAAATGTACATGCCAGCCTCAGCCCGCCGCGGGCTGTTTTATTGGGAATGTGCTTTTGACCCCAAGAGCTGACCCTCAGATGGCAAGCTTAACAATGACGAATCACTTGGTGGGATCATTTACATGCCCCCTGAACCCCATATTTGGGTCCATTAGAGAGCAAATCAAATATTTATGTTGTTTATTGGAAGTGCAGGGTTTCATCTCACTCTGTGATTGTTTCATGCAAAGGCTGGGGGAGCGCGCTATATTAAGTATACGCGCACCCAGGAAACTAATCTTGGGTTCAGTGTCAAAATCTGTCTCGCGACCAACAACACTTTGTATTCAAGGAAGGGAGTAAGGTTTCCCTGTAATAAAGCTGTGTTTAACATTGTTGCTCTCTTTGTTCACACAATGTGGATTTCGCAAAGACACTGTGACTTTATAAAATTGAAACGGCGTAGCTAGATTGGCCAGCGATGCCTGCGGAGATGGAGGAAGCCATGTGGATATTAAAGGTAAGTGTACTTTACCTTTTGGTCTACGTTTACAGTTGAAATTAGAGTAACATTTCATGTCTAGGTGTTGTTTCCTGTCTCCACAGGGACCGAGTCTAATTGAAACACTTCATATACCGAACCAGGGACTAGCTGTGATGTTCCATTTCTCCACATTGCCTTGGTCAAACGTCTGTAGCTACCACACAGCCTGTTCTTTATTAAATTGTCCGTTGGACGTTAATGATATTGCTGTGTTGCATGCTGGGCTTTAATAGATAAGGTCTTTAAAGGTTTTACAGTATTATTAAAACTCTGAGGTGGTCACCACTTTACTGCATGCCAAGGGGTTCTGAATGTACTAATCAGTCATATTATTATACTTGACACATCTGGAACGTCAGTCGCCAAAATTGTTACTGGCAGGGTAGCAATTAGTGAAAACACACAGATAGATGTTATCAATAGGAAGTGGAAAGAGTAAAAGAATCAAAAGAAATGAAAGGAGTAAAAGAATCAAAGAGTTTCTGCAGGGGAGGGACACTGAAAAAAAAAAAACACGCGCGCACCTTAGTTTTCATGCTCGGGTATTTCAATATGGCAGCCAATTCACGTGCCACACCGGTGTGTCTAAAACTGACGTGGCTTTCAACTCCTTCGCCCAGGTTCAAAAGAAAACAATAAGAAAGCCAAAGCATAATAACATGCAGTCTTTGTCCATTAGCTGCAGTAAGACTAGGGGGTTTACGGCACAGGGTTCTGTAAACAAAAGATTAAACCAAATCGAGCTGCAGAAAATGAAAGGAAAACATGAGTGGGGTAATGAGGGTGCAGACGTCGTTTCTGACCAGATTACCATCTCCACAGACTACTGGAGAGGAAAACGCCTGATTGAGCTATTTTACCACACAGAGAGTTTACGCCTCTCTCCACACACAAAACCAATACCATTACCACGCTGGTTAGCGGCAAGCCACATATGTGGAGCAAAGCTGTCACGGTTTGGGGTCACAGTGCTCGGTGTTGATGGTAATGTTGTTTTGTTTATTTGTCACATTCAGAGTATTATGGTGTTATAGCCCAGACAGCTCTGTGTCATTGCTTTTCTGTGCTGCAGAGACACCGTACTGACCTTTGGTAACCTCTCAGGATCGCCGGGGTGTCTGGGGATGACCTTCTGCAGCCTCTGGAAACCGTAGTCGATGGTTGGCTCGTTCAGGGCTGAGAGACAAGAAAGGGGAGATGAAAATGAAAACCATTTTGGGGGGGGGGGGGCTAATTTTGCCAGAGACAGGAAGAAACTAATTGAGAAATCTGTTGGAATTTATGGTACAAAAGTCATTTCAGAATGCCTAATTTCAAAGAAACCTCAGGGGTAAGAGGATGTTTTATGAAACATCACCGGCTCCAGGGGGCGAGCAACGGAAAATGACACGGGCTCCTCTGACACTTGTGTCACCAAGTGTTATTCCATTAACAGCCGTGATGACCTACATCAGTCTGAGAATCCTGCAGAGGGACCCTCCCCCTTTTTATCTGCTTGAGAATATTGACTACAGCAAACTACATAGTGGGGGTCTTTTAATCTAACAGAGCTTTAATAATCTGTGAAAGGCTGTCCACACATTGATCTAGTGTAAGTTGCTGTCATTTCACCCTTCTGCACCAACTGTACTGCAACACTGGGCCCGTGAAATACGGCAGCAGATCCCATGGAGCCATTAATCTCTCCCACCCCTCAAATAGTAATCTGGGGCATGAGGCATATTGGGCGATGAATCAGAGGCACAAAGTAAATGAATCATAACCCAGACTTTGGTGAGAGCAGGGCGTTTTATGTCTGACAGTCCTAATGGGTAATTGAAGGCTTCCTTACAGCTCCGCCTGATTCTAAACAATCATGTGTACACTCATAGGCAGGACAAGGCGAGGGAGGGAGGGAGGGCAGAGGAGGGGAAGGAGGGGAGGAAAGGAGGAGAGCAGTGTAAAGGGGGAAGGAACGACTTAATAGAGAACATCACTTCTCAATGTAGATATCATTTTCAGGAGAGTAACTCCGCCGAGCACGGCGCTTCATAAATCAATGGCTTTCTATGGAGACTAATAAGAGCTGCCTGCCTCTATTCATTGTTCAGCCTGTAATTTGGCCCATCACTCATTACTCAGCATGTAATTTCAGCATTAACACCGCACAGCTCGCTGAACCTGCTGAACACCAGAGAATGTGAAAGCAAGCGAACACCCCCCCACCACACACACACACACACACACACACACACACACACACACACACACACACACACACACATACAGGCAGGCAGGGCCACTGAGGCACAACCCAGGGAGTCACGGCAGGAAAACGAACATTTAGGTTTCTCAGTCTTTCTTTTGTTCCCTCTCATCTAAACACACATGTTAGCATGCTCTCTCACACACAAACATACACACATATACTGTGTACAGTAGTCATGTACTCACAAATGCACCACTTCTGCCGAAACCTGAATACAGTAATTGCCAGCTCGACCGTGCTCAAATGGAGCAATTATGTGTTCAAGCATGGACAAGGGTGCTAATCGATAGCAAGGATCAAGCTTGCAAATATAGTGGTATTCAGCCCTACAAGGCCTGGGCACACCTGAATAAACCCCACGCCACGACAACATATACTGCTGGAAATCTGATTTGACATGTCATCATGCGTCGCGAAACGACAAAGGTCCGCTTCGGAATGTTGGGGAACGCCATCTTCTCCTTAATAAAGGATTGATCTGCCATATTGATCGTACATGACAAGGCTGTAGCAAGGAATTTGCCCCCTCTCTTTTGTTATTTCCACCCCCTTTCTTATCTATGCACTCTGGCAGCCCCGTACATGTGTACACACACCAGCATGCATATGTGTGTGTGTGTTTTTGTGAGTGCACGTGACCGGCTGAGAGAGTGTATGTGCACGGCAGCCCTGCCAGACCCCGCTGCTCAGTGTGATGTAAATTGTGTATGTGTAAAAAGCACTCCATAATCAGGCCATCCATCATCAGAGGCTGTCAGTGGGCTCTCTCAGGGTGATACATCACGCTCTCCTGTCCTCTGCCTCAGCTGGGGCCTACACAACCCGCCAGGCATGCTGGGAACACAGCCGGAGAGACGTACTGTACAGGACAAGACCTAGGTTGGGAGAGGTGTTCTGTTTGATGTGCCTTTCCAATGATAATGATGCCCTACTGTAAACGCAGACCTGAGAATTATGATGAATGTGGAGGGTAGGGTATGCTGTACCCTTAAGGAACAGTATAAACTGAATTTTATAAGCGTTTTTTTTTTTTTTTTTTAACACTTTACACATAAAATTCCAACATATGGAGGAATTGAAATGTGTCAAACAGAACAAAAATTCCATTTGAACTTGTCTCAATCTGGGTTTAACACATGGCTCAATGTTCTGCAGTTGCAGTCCAAGCATCAGGCATGATCTCCGCATGTCGACATGTCGCCATCTCATCTATCATGGAGATGATCTTTGTAACAACCCCAGCGTAATGAAATTGGTGACACAGACCGCCATCTGCTATTGATTTCATGCAAATGCTTTTGACAGCTGATGGAGACTTGCATTAGCGCTAAACGGTGCTGTCAGTTGATGAGTTGACAGTTTTGTAGTCATAGCATGTACACTGGTGCAGACAGACACAGACAATGTCAATAATCCTGTAAGAGCCGCTGATGATATATACTGAGCACTTATATTGAATCTGCAGAATAAATGTGTTATGTGTGTATTCATCGCATTGCTCCGCACATTTTTTCTTCCGAGCAAAGATTTTCTTTCATCTCCTGAGCTTCTACAAGAATCATTGCAACTACTCCTCTTACTTTTTCTCACACCACACACATTGACAGCAGCCTTTCCCCCCTCGTTTGCTCCCACCCCTTCACCCTACGTCTTTTTTAATCACTGGCACATCATTATGTTCCAACTTCACACTCTGTCGTAAACTTTACTCTCTTCTAAAGATATAACAGGCAAATCTGGCTCAGCGATGCCCTTGCATGACTCCATGCATGCCAAAATTAGTTTGGCCCTGCTCGTCCTTCCAACACAATGTGCTGAAAGAGAGGGGGTTAAGGGTGTGGAAGGAGCGTGCCCCCCTGCCCTTACCCCTCCTGTAAGGATTCTCAGTCGCTGCAAGGAAACATGAAACCCTCCACACACATCCCATAAATCCTGCACTGGGTGGGGAGTCTAGCCGAGGGGAGGAGGGATAGAGGGAGGTGGGGGGAACTGGGGGGGGTATGATGGGGTGGGTGAGTGGCGGGCGGGAGGAGGTGTGTGTGTGTGTGGGGGGGGGTCGCTGGCACGTTCCAGTCACGCCCGCTTCCCGGCTCGCGGCCAATCAATACCACTTTCCTGTTTTAGAGGCGGGTAATTATGAGGTGGAGAGATTGTGTGACCTCTCACCCCTGCTGCATTACTCGCCTGATATTAAGATAAATTGCCTGATTTTGGGTAAACATATGCTGCAATTCAAACTGTCAGCACTGGTTTGCTCAGGGATAATTTGTATTGATCTCCTGGCTTCTTCCCCATTTTGCTTACTGACCTCATGGATAATTAGAGAAAAAGAGACACGGGGAGCTAAGGCAGGGCTTGCATTTGAATACTTTGCAGGAGAGATGAAGAGCACACGGGGGGGGGTTTGAGGGAACATTATGGACTAATAGAATTCTCATTTTCACTCATTTTCTGTTCAGATTTAGACAGGTTGTTTTGTTCATGTTTTGTTCAATTACAAAGCTTTTTTTTTTTAAACCTCTGCTTGTGGTAGACATACAGAGATATAATGGTACATAGATTTGTTTCCATGTGTTCATTTCAAAGATGATTAGAATTTAACAAAAGTAATCAGAAAACAAAGTGACAGCATACATTAAATTTAACAGCCTATAACTGACACATTTACTGTCATATTTGAGTAAAGGGAACATGTTTGCTGATTCCTTAACACAGAGCGAGACTCACTTTTACTTATGAGATTTTCTCCCAAACGTTCATGTTTGGGAGGAAATCTCTTTGAATGTTTCAGTCATTTTCTCACTCTGGAGAGTAAATGATCATGTTTCAGAATATGAAGAAATGGAATGCATGACTCGGTGTGCAGCTGTGACCATATCATTTCCAATTTTGAATATCACGCATGCGCATGAGCATTCGTGGCAGGGCTTCAGTGGCATTCCTCTGCCTGGAATGTGCACTTCCCAATCTTATTTTGATCTGACGCCTTAATCTGCCCGTCCTTTCATGCTACAAACACATTTTCTCTGAGAGCCCCTTTAGCCGCCTCAGCTAGCCACTTTACTTAAAATGTAGAGTGGATGGCTTGTACATGGCATCTGAGTGTGGTCTGCTGCTCCTTCTCCATGTTCTCTAGAAATAGGACACGAGTAACCGCTCTACAGGAACAGTGTAACATGGCCGACGTTGGCAGCCAGAAGTGCTTACATGGCAATACACCACCATGTGCCCTCCGTCTATATGGAAGTGGATTGAACACATGTATTGACTTACAGTATCAGGGTATAAACATAGGGAAATGTTTGAGCAAAGCAGTAAATTTAAGGGAAATTGTTCCTTGTTAAGTCTATGAGCCTGAATGGAGGCTTGCACAGAGTACTAGCATTCCTGCCAGCCATTACAGCTTATTACGATAACTCTATCTTTCCAGGAGATAAAAACCTAGCCTTGTTGCCATTTGCCAGCTATTACTTTCGCTAATTATACTTAACTGCTTCGAGCTTATCTCCACTCCTCCTACACCATTGAGCAGTTATTTTTTTCTTTCCCCTTAACACAAATTAGAGGTGGAGTGGGAGTTGGAAAGGGGGAGACAGATAAACAGCACAGGCAGAAGTTCATTCAAGTGTTATTGCATTTGTGACTTGTCAAACAGTCTAACTGAAGCCTTCTAGGCACCTGCAGTCTGTTAGATGGATGCAGTTCAGAACAGCATCAACACACATAATGACCTCGTCTCGCTGATGTTCAGCAGAGTCTACTAGAGACTTAGAGAGCACGAATATCTTCTCAGTGTTACTGGAAGGAGTTAAAATTGAATATTGTGCATACAAAGAAGGTAAGATATTCAGAGGTCATGCTGCTGCTCCCAAGCACAGATATGTTCAAGTGTTGAGAGAAACAGAAAACAGGCATGCAGATGTAGAAACCATCCTTGAAAAAAAACAAACAAACCAAGCCAAATTGGAATTGTCACAGCAAACCCACGCAAAGCAAACCTCATCTGTTTTAACACTGACCATATCATCTCCATCCACTGCAGCCAGTTATCACTGAGTGATTCCATCTCCAGCAGTCTCAAGATGAACAGGAAATTAAAATTTCAAAGATCTGCAGTTAGGATAAATCAATGGAGACAGATCAATGTTCATTGAAATTTCATGAACTTTGAGCCAATACAGATGAAAAAAACCTAGACAGTTACAGTCTCCAGCAGATATTGCTCCTGCAACAGATAAAATGTAATTAACACGGTTAAAAGGGAGCAATGTTACAGATTGCACATCCATAATTTCAGACTCCCTTCATATCGGCCGTATTATTAGAAAGGGCCAAAGACACCTGTTCAATCCTCTTAGATGACATCTAAAGTATGTGTGCCACTTCTCCGAGGACGTCGGCGGACTTTCACACATTACCGGCCAACAGAAATCAAATGGGTTCCCTTCACAGCTGATTGCAAGCGCAAATTAATATTGTAAAATGAAGATCAATACATGGACGGGGCACAGATCGATGACGGCTAAATTACGGCCGCGTTTTCCCCCTCATTCAAGATGAGTTGTGTTTTCCTCTCAAAGTCAATACCGTGCTGCCTCCCTCATTCATTTCTCAATAAACTTGCCGATGAATTTCAATCAAAATGCGGCAGTGGAAGAAGGAGGGGGGGTGGTGGAGTTCTTTTAAAGCCCGTTGGGTGTGGATCATACTGAAAATGGGGCAAGAAGAGGAGGTAGAGAAAAGAGGAGGAGGAGGAGGGGAAAGATCCTCGTCTATCAAGAGCCCCCCTCCCTGCCTCCTCCGTCTATCTTTCCTGTGGCAGAGGACTGATGCTGTGACTTAGTGAGGACAATCCATTTTAAGAGCCATTACAAAACAGACCTCTGACGATACTGTGGGACAAAAAGTGGGTCCAATTAAAATTAAATCAATGAATACAATCCTTACTGGGAGTTAAAAAAAAAACCCCACACACACACACAGACACACACACACGTACTTTCATTTTTCTCTTGAAAGATACCCACAATACATTTCACAGAGAGATGTAATGGGGGGAAAATACATGCTCAACTGCAAGTACTTATTTCAATCAATTTCCTGGAGCTGGATTTCACAGGTCACTTGCTGATAACACGCTGTGGAATAATGCCACAGTGTGCTTCTCAAAGCCTACCTGACAAGCTGCCTGACAGTGGGGGAGTGCGAGCACGTGTCACGTCAGCCCTCTAATTGGACACAAGGACCTTCCTCCGTGGAACCTTGTCGCGCTCCACACAAGCTCACAAGGCCTTCAAACCAGGCCCATCTAACTTGGCAACGAGTGTCTGCTCCACTCCTGCGGAGCTGGTGCTAAATACCAGAGCTGTAATGAGACAGGCAGGTATGGGGATATGGCTAGTGGATAACATGCTTTGACACATGCTAAAACTGTTGTGCCAACTGGTTACAACCCACTTGACTGTGGCGATGACATTTATAAATGCCTATTTCATCCTTACTCGCAGCCGTTTGTACTGCAGGGTGATTTTTATTTTTTTGAATCAGCAGATAAATTAAAAAAATCTGAAATTCTAACCTGAAATGTGGTGTGTAGTAAATTTAGGTCTTGCTTAACATGAGGTATTTGGCGTGTCCTCCTCTAAAGCTGATCTGTTTACATACCGCCTTGAATGCCTTTGATTATAGCATATCTTTGCTGCAGGCCACACCCCATCACTGACCAACAGCAACCAACAGAGCACCAAACCCAACCCTGCAGGACAGGAAATGAAAAGGAAGCTGTCCATCTGATCAGCTTCTGAGTCTGGGACTTCAAAGTGACGGCAGGGCGGAGAGGAGTGTAAGGATAGGCCCAATTCACAAGCTGAACAGCGCAAAGCCCTATCTGATGTGGTCTGATAAAGACGTCTGTGTTTGTTTATTTAATTTTTATGTGAGAGGAGGGTCTGAGACCACATAACATTTTGTTCCTCTTTCTAAGAGCGGAACAGGAAGTGAGTTTAATTTTGGATTTGCAAATTGGATGTCAGTATTTATGTCTCTGATTTGCTACATTTGCTACAAAGGTTTAGATGTAGTTTGGATGGACATTATATATCATGGATATTATATATTGTATATATATTATATATTATAGAGATTTTTTTCACAACCATAAAGTAAGAAATTATAGTTGTATCTTAAGAGACCTTACTTCTGCATTGTGGACATCTTCCTTTTCCATCCCTTACACGGCTGACATTTCTTGATCTCCACCAGTATTGAGTGAAGCACACATGACCCCTTTGTCCTTATGTTGATGAATGACTGCCTCATACCCATTTTGTCAGATTTTGGTGCAGTGGAGTCGATAGCGTCACCTTGACGAGGAAAGTTTGTGATCCATCAGCCCTCAAGGCTGTCTGGGCTCAACTAAGGCCTGGCAAGAACAGCTCACTGTATGGGGCATCTACTCCATCCAAAATCCTTCACCCAGTGTGCTGCGATCTTGTGAGGTCGAACGAATGGCTCTTATTACTGCCTCTTTACAGTGAGCAGGGGGAGAAAAAAAAAAAGAAAAAAACACTTGACTTGTACTAATAGCTGGGAAGCCACGCTGGTCACCAAAGGTCTGAAGACGAAGCACCCTGTCAGTGCCCAGCTTGGGAAATTAGCAAATAATGTTCCCTTCCCCCTGACAAATGTGTGACAGCTCGCCTTCGCCAATCATTCTCTCCTAACGTTATGATGCATGTCCTGGATCCCCACTGGAGGATACAGGCGAAGTTTACTGACCCTCAATTTACCCATGACAAATGGGGTCCCGGTAAATGTGCGTTTTCTGGGGCGCGGAAGGGGTTCATTTTAAGCAATCCTGGTTATGTGGATGTCACTGATTAGGATAAATAGTGGCTGAGTGTGTTAGGACTGCTTGCAGAACCATATTACCAAGGGCCTGCATCGTTGCCCCTGGAGGGGAGCTCTTGTGGAAACTTGGCCAGGATAGAAAACCAAAAGCTCTGATGCAATTAGGAGCTTAAATTGGATAAATTGTACGGTCAAAGTTTTTATTTATGATTTAGTCTTTCATACAGCGCTGTAACTATGCGGTAAAAAGGTTAAGATGCTGCAAATGGGGCTGAAAATTGAGACTTTTTGTTACAGAAATATCTGATCAAACCAGCTCATACTGTTTGCAGTGCTTAATAAAGTGGAAAGTATAATAAAGTATTGACCTCAGGTACAGCCAGGACTTTCTCCTTTTGATTTTCTGCAACCTTGCTGACAGTTGGACCAATGGATAACCAATACATGGATTAGACAGAGGACAAGCTAGCAAGCTCTAAGGGACAACGTTTTGTTGGAAGGTAAAAGGTATAGACTCTAAAATAGCAAATATAGCCAACATGTCATTCCTTTAAAAATGTGCCAATTAAAGTATAGATATAAGCTCCTTGAAGCAGTCTGTAAACTGCAGCCTACTAAAGTTTTATATAGTATGACTGTTTGTCTCATTAGTGTTTTAAACATTCAATAGTCAATGCCAACAGGACTATTTGACATACACTACAGGGTGCTCTCTTTCTGAGAATGGATTGTGAGTTTTGGAGCCGTTCCAGGGCACTAACCCGAGTGAGGACGTGTCCCTCTGCTGTTCGAATTGGCTGCAGTCTCCTCTGTGTTGACTCTTGGTAATTTGTGATAATTTCTTAAATTGAGCGAGTTAAATCTCCACAATTAGGGTGGTGGTGCAAGAAGAGTCAACATGAAGGGGAAAAAAATGTCTAAAAAGGCTCTCCTCTCAAGCCGTGCTCTCAAGTCACGCTTGAAGCCATATGCTTTGATAACTAGACCTTTGATATGCACATGTTGCGCTCCAATATGACACTGGAGCATTTTGTGCCTTTTAGACAGCGCTGTGTCACTACATACCCTTCTCAGCCCTTGTAATTTGCTATTGTAACTCCAGGTCATTTCAAACCTATTTGCTAGTGTAGCAGTGCCAGTTTTTCAAGTGCTGTAACACAAAAAGAAAAGCTATGGTTTGAAATGAGCTTTTTCACTCTTAAATACATGATCCACTCTCTTGCACTCTCAAATGCGCCAGCCCATTCACTTTTTAATGTCCGCGAGAAGTAGCCAACATCCTTTCAACTGGCAATTGCTGTACATATGGAGTCAGTGATACCTTATTCTAGCGTTATGCACGCGGCTCTCTTTAGCGGGTTCATTCTCTCAAGCGTCAACCCTCGTACAATCAGGGTGAGCCACACAGGGAATAACAGAGCAGAGGAGCCGGACCTGTCTATTGGTGACTTTCTCTTTTAATTCAGCGCACTAATCAATTGTACCACCATTGCCTCCAGGGGTAATTGTATCTTTATACTAACTGGAAGTGAGTAGGAACCCAGGGAAGACAGAGAGGAAGAATGGGGGGGGGCGGGAATCAACAAAGATAGAGAGAAGGGGACACGTTTCCCCAGTAAAACCTGATGGTAATCATCCCAATCCGCTTAGCCTCTGTGACTAATGGGGTCTGTTCTTAAGGGACCTGGCACTTTCACCAGGGTGCTATAGAAGCCATTAATGTCTTAACTTATACACCTTCTCAGGGCTGTGCAGTAACACATGTACACACAGACACACACTGGCGCACACACATTTTCTCCATCCTGCTCGTTCTCACACTCTCGCACAAACAGACACACATGCACTTACGCAGCCACACTACACTCCTGTTTCATTATCCTGGTGCCTTGTTGGCCTCTGCTCCGCTCCTGCTAGGGAGGTTAAATGCAGGAGAGCTGGGCCAGACTGCACGGTTGGAGGAGAAGGGGACGGATGGCTGGGGGTGGTAGTGGTGGTGGTGGTTTTGGTGGGGGCGAGAGAGAAGAGGTGGGGGGGTGGACTTGATGAGAAACAGCTGCCCCGGGATGGAGGGGTCTGGATGGGGGTTTTGGAGGGGAGGGAGGTGGGGGTCCAGGCCCCACTTTGCAATTCTGCTGTGCTCAAGGCCAGGGCTGTGCCGGAGGCCTGGGGGTGCTGGGGGAAGTGAGAGTGCTTTGACGCACCCCTGTTTCATTCTGCCCATCAGAGTTAGAACAGAGAGAGGCTTCCAGGTCAGACAGGCTCTGACCCCCACAACCTCTGTCTCCTCAGCAATGATGACAGATAAGACCACCACTTCCTTCTGTTAGCCAAGATAATCAGATCCCTTACTTGTAGTGTGACACACACGCACCCTTCCTCTCTCTCTCTCTCACACATACACGTCTCTCTTGTCTCTTTGCACACTTTCTCTCCTATGAATTCATACTCAACACACATGAGAATAACTTCAGACGCACTCATGCACTTAACCTGGATATTGCATTTCTAATCTGATTCATAAAAAAATGAAACCACATTTTACCTTTCAAAATCAGCAAATTAGCAGAGAGCATTATCTGTCTCACAACAGGGCAGATAAAGGGAATTGGCAGAATGAGTATTCCTGACAGCTTGAGTTTAACAGAGCTTGGCAGCACCCTTGTATGATGGCAGGTCAGAGGGGGATCGAGCTGCACTTGTAGGTGCCCCTCCGCAAAAAAACCTTTTCGCTAGCAGTGCAGATCTCACACATTTTAACATTCAGCGAGCAGGGCCCTGGTTAGTTCATTATTAGTGCCTGGACTTGGGGCTGAGGGCTCCATCCAGACAGAGGGAGGAGAGGGAGGGGAGGGCAAAGGAGAAGGCTGGAGAAAGAGAGGGAGTACGGAAGAGAAGGTTTTGACTCACCAGTATAGACAAATCTCCCAGGGGCACCTTTGCAGAACTGCTTGGACTTGTAGGACAGCGTGACTTCCACAACACCGGGGATGTGCCGAGGTGGAGTCTGGACGCGGATGGCGTGAGGAGTTATCAGCTGGATTACAGAGAAAAAAGAAAAGAAATAATGAGCCCTCTGCAATAAAAAGAACTAGTGAGTGTGGACGGTTGACACTCCCAGCTAGAGAGTTTGCTTTGAGTTGACCAGACTTTTATAGTAATTTCAACCGTTTGAACTGAATGTTAGTCAAATCTGTAATTGAGATCATACCTCACTCCATACGAGCATGGTGCCGAACACGACTTGTAGGCCATCGAAGAAGTTGTCTCCTATGATGATGACGGTGGCTCCTCCAGTGGTCCATCCCTCGCTGGGGCTGATAGCCTTGATGCACGGGGTGGCTGCTTATCCAAGACAAAGAGAAGAGCAAATTCAGCACCTAAGCTTCAACACTCAGGCCCATGTCTCTTTCCACTAAGACACATTACTGCACTGCCTCTACGTTCAGCTCTCCACGTCTCTCTCACAAAGACATATCATGGAAATTGCCCCTGGAAAAAAAATGATGGATTTGTCCTTTAAGGCATGAGAATCAAAATCATTTATCAGCGCGCTGGAGTGGTGTAGTTAAGCAGACCCTTCAAATGGTCCACTTCACAAAGGCTAAACGCCGGGCTCGCCAGGAAAATGATTTGATGGAGCAAATTATGTGTCAGGGCAAATGTAGCTATCAGAATTGATTAAGCATGCACCTGCATGTACAGTAAAATTTCAAAGTTGAACACATCTTAAATGAGTCAAGAATACAGGCTGTTAAAGTGGAAATGACAAGCTAAAGCTTTGCTGGTTCACGTTATTTCATTACCTTTGTTCTGCATATGTAGTACAGTGCAGGCACACTGAGTGTAGTTTCAGGTTTCATAACGTGAAATGCACTCATGAATTATTCAGATTCTGTTTTTTTCTTTCTTTTTGTGATCGATTCAATCCATTTCATATTGTTTATTACAATGCTTTTCATCTGGCATGACTTCTGCTACGTAGCTCCGCCATTCATCAACAGTCTGGGTTGTTATTATAATCTAATTTGAGTGATCTGGTGCCTCACATTCACTGTCATTTGATGCATTACCTTAATATGGTGTTCAGCACAACACCGTGTTTACAACAGAAATAGCATGACAGCTAGCCATAAAATAGCAATATCAAATTTAATCTATTTCCATCAATATCTTTTAATACACCATGAATTGTGCATGTTTTCCCCACTCCTCAAAATGTGTGCAACTATTTCAGCAAGTTCCTTTTTTTCTCTTTACAAGCTCAGTTCTAAACCTCTATTATCCTTTCCATCCAGTAAGTAAATCACAGTCAGCCATTGTTGTATGGATCACCTCAGACAAGACATCTCCCTTTGTTTGCCTTGCTGTTGGGTCTGTTCAGGTCATGTTTGCTCTCTCTCCCTGCCCATAAAGTGCACACACACACATTGGTACTACAGGGAATCTGACTTTAACAGGCGCTGTTGACTTCATGCTAATCACCTCGTACAGATTTTCATTTGTGAGGCCTGGAGGAGTGACATTTGCTTTCCTTAATTGCGAAGCGGAGCGTCTGAAAGAGGACCAACCCTCTATGGGCATGCTGGGCCCCCTCTAAGGGCCTGACCTTCATCAGTGCGGACGATTACAGCAAATAATTCACCCTTCAAAATTACTGTAAACAAATTGACTTTGGGGATGAGAGAGAAGGGGAGGGGGGGGGGGGCAGGAAGGAGGAGGAGGCAAGAAGAGGGCCTGATGGTGATGGTGACTGTTGGGGGGCAGCTGCAGCCTGAAACCTACGACAGGCATACACAATCATGCAGAAACACACACACACACACGCACACACAAACACAGACGCACCACCTCGGAAATCCCAGTGCCCCCTCCCACACACAGAAGGACCCATGGAGAGGCAGCGACTGAGGCCCTAAGCCGTCCACCCTTCTGCCTAAAAATTTGCATATGTCTCAATGCACAGACAGAGAGGGGAGCATGTGCTGAATGGGGACCGTGGCGAAGTGGATTACACAGTCAGCGCAGGCGATCTGATGACAGACACGCACAATGCCCCCTCAGCAGATGATAGGCATCATGAGGAGTGGACGGATGAGGATGCAAAGAGCCGGCCTGCCGGTCTGAGTGTTGCATCACTAAGTCTTTGCAAACTTTGGGCTACAGTAGGGGGAAATCACTCGTTTTGAATTCATATGTCAAGGCCTGTTTATTTTTGTTTAGCTGTTTTTGCTGAATTGTTACCCGGTCTGTTTTGCTTCGGTGCTTAAATTTATTTCAAGATCCACTTTGCCATGGAATAACCCCAGGCAGCTGATCTGTGATCCGTCCTAATCTTTTTCCTCTCTGGTGAGGGTTAGCTGTAGAGGACGTCAGAACTGATCCGAGATCTGAGCAGAGGAGGTCCCAGCTCTAGTATTGTGACACTCAAACAGGTCTGATGTGGCCCCGCGAAGCCGTCCTTTGTTCTGCCTGCTGAAATGTGTTGTAATTGTGCTGTGGGATGTCCAGATGGTCGGTTGATAGTGCAGCTGATGGGATTATACCTTTTACCTCTCCCTGGGCCATCTGTTCCCTTTGACTCTCTCTCCGTCTCTTTCTCTCTCTCCCTCTGCCTCTCTCTCACTCTCACCCTCTCTCTCTCGTACTCTCTCCTTCTCTTTCTCCTTTCCTCCTCTGCTTTTCCCCCCTTCCTTCTTTTCTCCCTCTCTTTCTTCCTCTTAGGCCCAGCAGTCTGGATTCACTTGTCTTTATTGCATAAACCCTAACAGCATTACAGCCACTTGGCATGCAAATGAGGCAGGCGCTGCAGGCTCTATGCTGAGTCTCCTATATTGTCTGGGGCTCTATAATGGTGGAACTGAGCTAAGGAACGTGCATGTGTGTGTGCACATGTGTACGTCTGTGTGTGTGTGTGTGAGAGAGAGCGAGAATCTGTGTGTGTGTCTGTATGTGTGGGGGTGACGCTGTGTGTGAAAGACTCGGCTATTTGTGAGCATGTTTATGCACCTTTGAGCCTGAATCTATACATGTTTGAGTGACAGGCAGCCACAAAGCACATTCGTGTCTGAATGCATAATATGCTTGTTGTGTGACAGTACACACAAGTGAACAAAAATGTCACATGGTGAGATTCAGTCTGTCATCCACAGGCTATCCCGTTTCTGTGCCAATAGGGGGCAGCACCTCTTGATCAATGCGAGGCGAGCGGTGCAAGTGCAGCTCCAGCTTTGGAGGAAGGATGCCTCTCCGTTTCAGCCACAGTCAGTCAGCCAGCCACATATCTGAGGCTTCTCGCCCAGTGAACTCACAAGGAAGAATGTGTTGCTAATTTAAAGCACGCTGTCTGTCTGCCAGCTTGTTGTCAGAGCACGATGGAGGACATGGCTGGAATTACATTTTATGACTGGGGTCTCGTTTTCTCACGTGTCACCTCTCTGTTTGTTAAAGGTGACTCAAACAAAGCGAGTGATCGTTGTTGATGCATGTTAAATTAGTTTGTTATGGAGCTGAGCCTGGGAGGGGGAATTAAAAAAAATATCTCAACTTGTGAGAGCACACACGGCTGAGCAGAGGGAAGGTGTATTAAAGTTATTAGACAAAGACATGTTCAACTGGGCGGTTGACAATAGCTTCTTTTCTTGCTTTACGGGGCGTCACTCTGCTGCTTTGAAGAGTGTGGTGAAGAGAGGAAGAAAAGGATGGGTTGGGGTAACCTGTAAAGAACACAAGCACACACACATACATAGACACACAACACATGGGGTCCCATGGGAGCGGGGGAACACGGAGGCGAGGGCTCAACCTCTTTAATTGCTCCCCTCATTAAGAAACTGGTTGCTAGGCGATCCACACCTATCGTGTCATAAACGTGAAACACACAAACAGAACGTCAGCGAACATAATGACTTTGGTGCTCCGGGCAGGACTTTAATTATTTGATTTTGTTCTCCAGTAGAGGAGTCATTAATAAAGACAAAAACAAATAGATTAGCTTTTTCCCCCACTAGGACTAGAGAGCACCGAGATATATTAATTGTCTAGTCTTTTTTTTTTTTTTTTATTAGTCGTTGTTGTATTAAACATTACATTTGCTTTTGGTGATAGAACCATTAATGCCCATTAATGTGTAGAGAAGCTTGGTTTAGTCAGTGGTGTATATAAACTGTTTGCCCAGCCATAATTGGCTCTTGAAATCTGAAGATAAGCAATTTGCACAATTGGCCCAAGTCAAGTTCTCTCCTTTTTTTTTCTTACAATCTTTCAGCTGCGTATGCTCCCATCTGCAAGCGGAGGCCACGAGGGTCATAAGGTTATGTTTAGTGCATTTTACTTTTTGGATTTCCCATGGTTTGGTGGTCCTTCTTTTCTCTCTTTTGGCTGAGCAGGCAATCAGTCTATCATATGGAATCAGTTGGAAGAAAAACAGTAAGTTCTGTTTTTCTCATAGGCCACCCCCCCACCCCCCAACCCTCCTCACACACATTCATGCACGCACGCACACACACCATCAAGCCACCCTTTCCTCCCCCCCTCCTTTCTCTCTTTCTCCTTCCTCTCCCTGTTTCAGCTCTCTCACAGCTAAATCTGCAGAACCCAATGACAGGAAATTGACCTCACAGCCAAATTCTTAAGCAATTTGATCATGTTTCACATAGGCTTTTAGGACAAATGTAGGTGCATTAGGAGACTGGAAGTAGTATAACATTTAAAATCATGACTTGGTCCGAGTATTATTGTTGTCATTAGTGATATCAAAATGATAAATACGCTGAGTGATGCATACTATTTCCAGTCAAGGCAAAACAATAGAGATGCGTGAGGCAAAAAGCAACTTAAAAAGTAAAAAAAAATGAAAATGGTGGAGGAACAAAAGAGTCTAAGGAACTAGAAGCAACTAGGTGTGTGATTCGTAAAATGGGAGGATGTTTGAAAGAAACTATGAGGAAAAAAGGAGCGTAGCAAATTATAAGATGTAAAAATGTGCCTACCATTCTCCAGATAAGGAGGCGTACCTTCTGAAGGGTCGAGTCTGCGAGCCCTTCGCCCATGCTTGGAGTTGTTGTGTACGAACATGTTGTCGGAAACAGCCAAGACATGGCCGTCCACATTGACGGTCGTCGATACGACAACCTGCAACAGGAGTGAAGGTGAAACATGCGATTTAATAACAAGTAAGCAGAGAAATGTAGTTTTACAGATGTTCCCTCTAATGATTAGGGTTATGTGGATATTGAATGCTTCAGAAATTCTGGTGTGTCCAGGTACATGCCTGCGAGCTATTGATTACTATTGTCGAACCTCTTGAAGCGGTTGTTCTCTTTGGACATATCACATTACAGTTACCCTGCTTCTCAGCCTTTTTGCTGGTGCTTTTTAGCGTCTAGCATTTGTGTACAGCTAATTGACTTTTCAATCACTAAAATACCATTTCCGTTTACCCACTCTACCAACTGTCATCATAGCCCAAGCTCAGAATTATTGATCAGCTTGTCCATCTATTTGAGGATGGAAGGCCTCCCTTTTAAAATATTACTGGAGTCATTAGCAACTGAACCGTACTCCATCCCATCACTCAACAAACATTTTACTAGGATCGGATTCCAGGCCACACTCCATATTTCATAATGCTTATTTTTGTTGTTGTTTTTTGGCTACCACATCTCCAAACAGTGAGCCGCATGTGAATGGCCAAAGTGTTTCTGAGCCGGAAACAGAGAGCCCCTCTCAGGTTTGCTTCGCCGGTGAGTGACCTCGGTGTAGCAGTGGAATTTAGGGGGCGCTTTTTTTGGTTGGTTTGGGAAGGGTGGGGGTGTAAGGGGAGGAGGGGAGAGAAGGGGAAGTGAAAGAGCTCCATTCTTGTGAGCAGGTTCAGAGCTGGGCCAAGCTGAGGATGATGGATTGGGCCCTCTCTGGCCTCCAGCTGGTTTTTGGGGGTAATAAGTGGAGTGGAAGGCATGCAGAATACACAAGTTTGGCCAGTGAAACACCTATGGTGGAGCATCTGGGAAATCTATTTACAGAGAAATGGCAAACTAACTGTTGGAGTAGAGAAAAGGAATGATCATCAGCAAAAAAAAAAAAAAAAAAAATCTTTTGTTTTAAACTTAACGTGCATGACTTAATTGAACAAAAATGAGTGGTTTTACAACTTTGTTCTTTCTTGCATCCCTTTTGACACACAGGAGTGAGAGGTGAAAGCCCTTGGTGGCTGTCATGCATCAGTCCACATTCACCCTGAGGGAAGATTTGAGGAGGCAGGGGAGGTCTGATGGTGGTGACATCAGGAGGGGACACCCTGTCTTGTCTGTTTCATGTCTGGGCTTCCTCCTGGAGGATGCTGGCTTGTGTGTCTATCACAGAACAGGGCTGTCAGTGACGGACGCCCTCCTGTAGTTTGTCGCTATCCTGATAGGACAAATCACACTAAACTCTCACTGTCTCACCTTGACCTAGTGGGCTGCTTGTGGTGAAAATGTCTGCGTAGGATGGATGGATGGTTGGATAAATGGATCAGCAAAGGGGGTTGGGGGGGTCAATAATTTCAGGGCTCAACTACCTGACACATCAGAAGTGAGAGGGTTAAAGAAGCAGTAAAAGTGCTCAACGGTCATGTCCTTTTAGTGTAAATCGCAGCATTTTGTCAGCTCACAATAATGATGGTTTTCAGATGGCTTATGATGGTTTTCATTGGCTATACAGAGAACTGCATATGCGAGAGTTTAAGTGTATGCATATGTGGGTAGGAACGAGAAGGGGATGTAGAGAAAGCAAATATATGCACTCCTAGCATGTACGTGCACGCGTCCTTGTGCGTGCGTGTCTGTGTGTGTGCGTGCCTGCGCATATGTGTGTATAAGAAGGTATGCGTTTCCGCTGCCAGACAGATCCTGAGTTAACACTGTTGTTACATGTGGTTGGATCGTCCTCCCCTCTGCGCTGAGGCTCAGAAAGCTGTCAGGAACACAATTGATGGCACTCTTAAATCCTATATCCTTATTTGTGTCAGATGGTATTCCCTAATAAATATTCTGTCCAGAGCGCACAGGACACAGGATCCCTCGCTCTCTCTTTCCCCGGTTTTTGCCTCCTTCAGTGCCAATAATATTGTATATTGTATTCATATGCGGATGTGTGTCCACGTGTAGTGTAGTTGTGCATCTGAGCACCTGTGTGTCTGCAAAAAGAGAGACAGACAGTGAGAGACAGAGACAGAAATAGACAGAGTATATGTGTGAAATAGATTCACCTGGAATCTGCGCATGTCTCGAGGATTCCCTGCATTCTTCAGACAGTTCTGATTGCACTTGAGAAAGAACTTGAGGAAGAATCTGAAAGAGACGAGAAAACAAAAGCAAAATTTTTTACTTTTAAAGCTAAAATACCAGAAAGTTGTGGAATATTTAAATGAAAATTATCAATCCCCCCCACATCTGAGCCATTCATCCAGTCACTCCAAAACAGCGATGTTTCACTTGCACTCATCATTCACTTAAACTTAAGAGCATCAGCCTCTTTGTCATCTCATCGCCTCACCTGAGTTCACGGGTCTTTCCCAACACCCATCTGCCACTAACATACAGGAAGTCACTTGATATTCCACCCACCTCTTTAATCCCAGGACACCCCCTGTGCAATTAAAGTTCTCCTGTTCAATAGGGAAGCAAATGAGGCCCACCTGTGACCAGGTCTTGTTTGAAGAGCATCAGGGATAAAGGACCTAACAAGGTGAGAGCGCGCCACAAAACTTATAGTCCTGTCAGGCAATTAGGCGGACACTCCTGGGACCACCGTATGCCACACACACACAGACACACAAGCATAACGCATACACACACCCATGCACTTGTGGGTGGGTGAGGCAATTATGCCACAAATTACAACCTGGCTAATCGTCTCTGAACAAATGTCACGTCTGAGTGAGATCTGGGCTTGGTTAGTTTGTAAGCTGTCTTCCTCTCCCCGATCCCTCCTCTCAGGTCACGCAGAATTTAGTGATAAAGCCTCGTACTGAGAGCTGAATATCAGATGTGGCCTTGCAGACACAAAATAGTTGAAAAAGAGGAAGATTAACAACAAGGCCAACAAGAAAAATTGTCTCAGATGTAGCCCATTGTGTAAAATCTTACTCAACCACACAGAATAAACAATGAAATTGACTCATTGTTTTTGCAAATTCTCCCCACAGAATCATGACTGATTGTGCTTTTGCTTTCTCCGATTCATTACAAATACCGTGCCATGATATTTATTTTTCATCACATTGCACTAGCATTACTATATGCAATACTGTGGTTTCTATTGTAACACAACCTTGGCTCACAGAATCACAGCGGCTCATTGGATTACCATAGATTGCACCATAGATTGCATGGCCATTTCATTCAGCTAAATACAGTGGCTTGTGTGGCCTGCGAGGACGCTTTCACAACACTTAAGACTTCTCGTTCGCCCAGTGGGATCCTGGCCAGGCCATAAATCAGAGTCTGAAATGACCCTTCTAACCCTGGCCACATTAACACATGCACTGGTCATTTAGAAGCGTTCTTCGATAGACTCCTATACCTTGTGCCTCTCTGAGGGCCCAGGAGGGAGAGGAGAGGTGAGAAAATATTTTCACTCCACATCCAAGGAGCTTTGGCTCGGACATCAATAAAAGACGTTTTAACCCATGCCAGAATGCTGATTGCCTGTCGGTGTGTGGCGAGGCCATAAAAAACCTGACTTGTCATTAGTGCATTTCGCTTGATTGTGTTCACTGTGTTTTCGGGTTGCATCTGTTGGCTGATCATCAAAATGACCATTATGTACTCTAATTCCCTGACCCTGTTTTTATTTCCCCAAAGAGTCATAATGTAGAGCAGCAGACATCTGCGGAAAGCAGACCTGAAATACGACTTTTATTTGTCTGTCGCCTCTCATACAGATTGGGTATGGCTAGCGTGTGTGTTTGCAAGTCCATGTGCGCACATCTCACACATGTGTGTGAGCATGTGCGTGTTACATGCATCATCCATTGGTAGACAATTTATGTCAAAGCGAGAGATAGAATACATTTCCTGGGCAATGCATTGACTTCATAAAAGAAACACATTACTTTCAGAGTTCGTCTTGTCTCCTTTCTTGGATACTTGAATGCTTTTACATACTGTTTCTACTACAGTGAAACCAAAAGTTAAGAAACAATAAACACCAGAAATTGAGTGCCCACGCTATCATAAAGTAGCTCCTTTATGTTTACTGTTATGAAGGCAATTAAGCACAATTTCTCTGCTAAAAAGATAAGCTTAATTTTCATAGTCTACAGCAGTGGCAGTGCTATAGCATCCATTACATTTGAGTTGGTTAAGATTCTCCATGAGCACAGTGCAAATTGGTCCTTGGTGAAAAGGAGAGCAATTAAGACAAGGCCCCTCTCTCTCTCTTTTACTTCTTAAATATCTACAGAAGTTTGTGCTGGTGTTTTGGCACGCACGGAGACAAAAGGAGGTTGTTTAATTGTTTTTTAATGGGATATCAAGTCGTCGCTGCCATTAGATGTTGGCAATGGAGGGCAAAGGGGGATAGAGAGAAAGAATGAACTGCAATTAGGTTTGATTAAAGCTATCCTTCTCAATAATCAGCTGTTCTGACAGGACAGGGGGACCCTGGTGGCCGCTGAGATGGAGGAAGGTGTTGAGTGATATTAAGGCCAATGAAGGGGATATTAACATGGCTAATTAAAGCTCTTCCAAAGCCGGGCGAGGAGGCTCTCAGTGGACCGCACTGGATGAAATAATCGGCCAAGGCAGCTATCAGTTGGAGGAGAGAGAGAAAGGGAGTGCGGGAAGGGGTGGGGTGTAGTCCATCTGAGGGAAGGGGGGAGTAGAGGGAGGGATAGTGGGAGGCGTAAAGGAAAACTATGAAGTGTGAAGAAAGACAAAGAGGAAGACATCGACAGGCATATAGAGAAAGACTTCCAGGGCAGCCGTGGAAGCTCATTTTGACATCAACCCTCTCTGTCTGCATGCCCGAAGTCTGCCAGTATAACTAAGACCTGACATCAGCTTTTATCTCCGACAGCTAGTCATACAGGTCCACAAATCAACGTTAAAACAATCCTGCTCATGCCTTAGTCTAAGGCAATTAATACGATTCTCCTGTAGTACCTCCATGCTCGCCCACTGCCGAAGCTACTAATCATGCCATAATGATTTCTCTCCCTCTGGTCAAAGGGGAAATAGATTGTCTCTTTAGTATTGCAGCAGGCTCGGCGCCTTCCACTCCCTGGCTTCACAGACCCGGTAATTGAGGAGAAAAAGGCCGACTTTGGCACTTTGACTGATTTGAGGGCTGCTAGACCCTCTTATCTTTACTCTGATCATTTTAGGCTGACACTCAAAGGAAGACCCATCGCCCTAATTCTAGCTCACCCTCTCCCATCATCAAACAGAGAGGGGAATAGGGAAAAAAAGAGAGAAGAGAGAGGGGAAAAAAAACAAACAGGGGAGGTGAGGAAGGCCTCCTCTCATTTAAATGGCCAACTTAATTGCAGGGTTGATGTCACTCATGCATAAATGTCCATCCCTTTGATTTGAGTGAAGAGGGCAAATAAGGATAATGTTGTATTATTAAGAAGGCTCTATCGATGGTGGAGGCTAGCTCTCCTGTCAATTTCATTCATTATTTTTTCCAATAATTTTCACATTTGTATTTTTTTAACAACCTGCAAAAAAAAAAAAAATCGAGTCCGAGCTGAAAATATTTTTACCCACTGGTTTCTTAAATCACATACATGAGAGTTTGTCTTTTTTCTTCAATAGTACACCTTGTTCTTATTGTACAAAAGAGCCTCCCCGTATTTGTTTAGCCCGTTACACAATACACTGACAGATGGCCACAGTATCTGTAAGAGTCAGGTATTGACAACTCTAAGCTCCTGATTGGTGCCCCGGCACTAATGACTAGCATGCAGTGTCCACAGCCGGCAGCCATGACAGTGAGGTCATCCGTTGCAGGGCGGTGAGTATCGATCACCACCCAGATCCAGCCCATCAGGCCCCAGCTGCCTCCCAGACTCAATGGGCCCCTGTTACAGGAGCCCTGTAAGAAACGGCTCCCAACACCAGACTACAATCTGCTGACACCAGATCTCTACGCTGAGATAGTAGTACACGGGTCAATAGCGTATCGGATTTCCAAAACGCCAGGGTCTTAATGTCAAGCCTCCTGCCTTCCCTACCTACTGCTCCAGTTATTAGGCACTCCACTGAACTGCATTCAGATCCCTGTTGTGACAAGGCGGAGCAGGTAAAACAAGAAATGGAGACACTTATAGATCTTAATCTTTCCCGAACACTTATTTATGCAACGGAGTGGTCTTGGATACGTATGCCAGTTAAGTCCCTGGGAGGCCGAGCCTAGCTGCGCGGCCATTTCTGTCGTATTCTGGTTCGCCGCTGTCTTCTCTCGTCAAGCAGAGCTGTTTTTCTCGCCTTAGCTGAAGTAAACCACAGCACATTAACAATATTTGCTCTACCCCTGTACAAGCGCCGAGGGACCAGACCCACAGATCCTATCACTTCTTTATCAGGGAACAAGTGCCTCACTATCCAACCTTATTGGGTTTGGGAGATTAACCCCTTCCACTCTCGAGCTCTGCCCATCTCCTCCGAGAGCAGCAAGGCAGATGTCACTGTGATTATTATTGTTCGGCATCAAATATCCCAACTACACGTCTTGCAGAATTTATTGGGTATTTCCAAGGCCTTTTTTTGGTTTCATTTCTTTATTATTTTAGCCGCTATTGTCAGTTGTTTCATATTTCATATTTTTGTTAGCAGTGTGTATGTGTGTGTGTGTTGCGCGGGTGTCACAAATAATTTATGTTCTTCCTCTGCACCCTAAGATGTAGCCGTGTTCCTCCATTCATCCCTCTTTACCCTCTCCTCCACCATCCCCCTTTCTCTCTAATGGGCAGAGTGGCATTGACATTATTTCACTTGAGGATCCCTCACTCTGTCAATCCCTCTTCATTTACTCCATGGCTACAGGACTCATTATGGTATCTCTTCCTCCTTCTCTCTCTCATACTCTCACTCATTCTCCTCACCTCCTGTCTCACTCACTCTCCAGCTCTCTCTCTCTCTCTCTGGACACTGTTAGTTTCTTACTTAAGAGAATCGCTCGTCTTCACAAATGGTTTCACGTCAAACCCACTCCTAGCAAGCCCCCACTGATTCCCTTCAGGCTTTGGCACAGGTTTACTGTAACAGATTAGACGAAGACTCGGAGCTCCTGCTAACTATCCATCACTTGCTAACAGTGGACTAAGGCTGTGTGCTTTATGCAGCTTTTAGCTCCAGCCCGCCACATACTGCATGTTTAGCCCCGAGCTTTCTCTCTGCCTCTCCCATCCCCTCACATCAAGATACTGCTGAGGCTGTGTACTGTTGCACGCTGCTCTTTGTTTTACTCCGAACACGCCTTTTCTCTACCAAGACTTTGAACACAATATAATAAGACACAAAACATAAATAATTCTGCATTGTTGCGTCTTGTGCCGCTCTATTGTAAAAACGAATCAAACATTGGTTGCCGCTGTAGAGCCAACATCATCTACATCCAAACTGGAATACATAAATATTATTGAATCATCACCGGCGCTATAAAAACCGTATGATGGTGATCACCGATAATGACCGTGACAGTCTCGAACGATGTCGGCCATGAGGTTGCTTACATTACAAAAATAATCACGCACAATGCAGTTCTCAGGAATATTTACTACGCTCAACAGCTGGACGGCAGAGAGGCATCTCCAGGTTATTTTTGCACAGGAGGAGAAATACAGTGCTTTGATTACTGGTCAGCATTGGAGCTCGAGGCCTTGAGGAAATACCAGTCAGCACCTCCCTGCACTAGTGAGATGGAAGATAAGCATATGTTGGAGTAGCTGGCCTGGGTGAATAGTAGTATTTAGGGTGCTGGACGTGGGGTTCTGGAAGGCCCCAGAGCTGGTCTACAATGAGAGCCATACAGCGCCGTCTCTCTCCTGTGGCACCTTGGAGTGATCAGATCCAGGCAGGACGGAGAAGAACGCAGCTGTACAGGCAAGGCCAGCAGGGGGGCTTTGACCGTTTACCGACAGCCATGCTGGACCAGCAAGCCTGTGGGGGCTTATTTGCATGTGTGTGTGAGTGTGTGTGTGAGTGTGTTTTATATATATATATATATATATATATATATATATATACATATATATTTATATAGGTCGGTGAGCCGGTGGTTTTGCTGTCTGTCCATGCATGCTCAAATGTATGCGAGTGTGTTTCTACATCATATTATTACTAATGTATAATACATACATCTAAAGTGGCTGTCAGGACTGGTCAGTCATCATAAAACATGAGGCAGCCACTCTGACATCGCCGCCACATTAACGCGTTCTCAGAAGAAAAAAAAAAACACCCACTGTGGACTGTCATGTAGGCAGGGGGGATAGAGACAGAAAGACAGAGAGCGGGTCGGTGCTTAAAGCTAACAGGTAACCTTTCTGTGCACCTAGGACAAAGGCAGGGGGAAAAAGAAAATGTCAAATTAAGAGAGGCCAGGCAGAGAGACGTGGCTGCCATATTTGTGTGAAAGCCCAGTGCTGTTGGCAGCAGAGATGGCTGCTTTCTGATTCATCTGGGGCCGTATGGCAAAGCTTTGTCAGTCTGTGCGAGGTATAAATAATTCAGGGTGAGAGATGGCAATTACAGGGCCCTGCACAACCAAAATGAATATTTTATAAGGACTAAAACTGCCCTGGAATGAATCACACACATGGAGTCACACACACATACACACACACACACACACACACACGAACACGCACACACACATGCACTCATGCACATGCACACACACAAGCATAAGTGAATGTGTGCACATGCATACACGTTAGCTCACACGCACCCAAACAAACACACACACACACACACACACACACAAAGGTAGCACATATGAACCCTTAGCATAGCTGTTGTATTGTTGACAATATAACTGTTATATTATATGAAGCCCTGTGTGTGGGTTAATAATTTTTAATATGCTTGCATGTGTGATTTCTCACAATATTTGGTTAAGGGTGAAGAAGCCTGTTAGATTTTTGTTTGGATGTTCTGATGTGGGAAAAAAAAACATGGATATTTACCACCAAAAACAAATGTACCTGTTTGAGATTTAACTATTTGGTAGCCCCACATGAAATACTTGAACAGAAAATTAAATATAAGCAATATGAGTTGTCAATATATAGTAAATATCTACACAAAAAGCAGTCTCCAGAGACTCAGAGCCTTTACTTTTGACCCTGTAAATATGGTCTTTGTGTGTGAGCAAGAGGAAGGGAGGGGGGGCAAAATGCTAATGGGAAAAGATTAAACCCAAAAGCCGCCTGGAGCATTTACCTCTAAAGGGTTTTGTCTGTCAGGTTTCCTGCAAAACTCTGTCTTTATAATTCTGAGACAAAAAATAACATTGTTCCCCAGTCCTGAGGAGCGCAGTGGCTTGGTTGAATGGCCATTGTGTGGGCCTAGCTAATGATACCTTAGCTTTTGTGAGAGGGAGGCCAGGTAGGTCTGTGACATCAGCGCCACACAAGTGCTTCTCTGTCCGGATGTTTAGGGAAGGATTTCGTCCATGGTGGGAAAAGGGTATAGAGAATAAACAGGTCCTGTTTTTGTACCAGCGTTTTGAACCCCTTTGCCAAAGACAGGGTTATCCTGAGAAAAACAAAAATTGCATTTAAAATAACTTTTTTAAAAATGTGATTAATTACCATTAATTTCATCTAATAATGAGAATACAGCATGACATATGTGTGTTGTATATACATCGTTGTTTGGAAGAATTGCTTCAGCAGAGAATGATGTAATTCCAGGAGTGTCTTTTTTCCCCCTCTTTTTATTTCAGCGGGAGTGTGGGCGTTTTATTTGTCAGTCCAAAGGGAAGATGGCAACCCTCTGAGGGAGGAGAGACCCCAAGCATGAAGACACAGATCGCATGTGTTGGAAAAAGTGACAGCGAGGCAAATGCTAAGAGAAAGCTGCTTCCTTACCGAACCGCACACTGTTAGCGATATAGCTAGCTGTTGTGAAGGCAGCTGACAAACCCGTAGCGTGGCATGTCTCGCCCCGTTTGTGAGTTTTCAAAGAATATGATTTGCAAATAACATGAGTCTCTGGGCATAGACTGGGCATGTAAGTACGGTGAACAAAGCCCCCCTGCTCTGCTGAGGGAAACCCTTACTTGTCAGCTCAGTTCTTTGTCAGGAACCTGACAGATAAATAGACAGTGTTTTGCCGCTCACTTCTCCTGCCTTATGTACACAGAGGCGTGTGTCTGCTTCCACATACAGGTTGACTTGCTTTAGGGGAGGAATTTGTTAAAAGATACCCCACCGCTTCTCAGGGCAATGACTGAAAATATTGTGGGCCACTTCAGACGGCCTCTAACAACAAACAATGGGGGTTGATGCGTAACCAGATAAAACACAGATCGAATAGCTGGGTCTAAGCACCACTACAGGGCTTATTTTTCATGCAAATTACTACTAATGAGCTTCCTGAAATCTGACTAATTATATCAAAGTGATTTCTTTAATTAGTTTGTAATAATTCCTCGCATAAACATCATAGTAAACAGATTAAGCTATATAAAAATATCAATTTGTCACACTTTATATGAGATGCTGTGCAGTTGACGCTAATCTTGCTTCTCCAAAATGCCAGCGCAAACATTTATTAAAGAATTAAATATGTACTTAGAGAATGTTTGGTAACATTAAGGAAGCATATCTTTTGCATATTTGTCATGGTTTCTCCGCAGTTATCTCTATGACATATTAGAGAGAATAAGGAAGCATTTTCAAGGGAGTGTAATGACTTACATTTACAAATGAGACTGGGGAGAGAGAGAGAGTCAAGTTAATCATACAGTATTAAAATATAAAATAAAATCTATAATTCTTTCCTTAATAGTCGTAAAATATTGTGGGAATATCTAACTAAAACAGTGATAATGTTATTGTAATCCGACATCAGAGATTACACCACTGAGTGACTGGAAATACTGCATGTCAAATCCGAACACCTATTTGAAAAATAACAGACGACTCCAGGAAAGATAAGAAATTGCATTTATCTACCACTTTGCACCTCTTGTTAATCCAACAACATTCCCCAAACCCCTGAAGAGTAAAAATATCTAATATACTACCAGTCACAAGAGAACTCATACGACCACCGATCTTTCTGATACCCTCAATCTGCACTGAGATGGATTAAACATTCAATTTGTTACTCGCCAGACCACCACCTAGGTTCACCACTTACCATACAAATGGAAAACACGCTAGTAATCTATTAGCCTGCCTGGCCTGACACTGTATTATGTTGTATTTGTATTATATTTACTTCAGGGAAATTACGATTCAAGTCATATTTATCTTCATGTGGAAATGTGTGTCTAAATGGAAATCACCTATAGTGCGAGTGTGGATGCAGAGCAATACTAATGTGATCCATGAACCGTGCGATTTAGTCACCCTCTATGGATGCACTATGGGCTGATTCTACATATCAAACATGCTCTCCCCCTGTTAAAGCCCATACCCAGAGCCCCTGATGCTGTTTGATAATTATTACGCTTACATTACAACACAAGACCTTGCCTGTGGAGCTGGAAGAGCAGCCCCCATCCCCATAAACACACACACATACACACGCGCACACGCATACACGCACAGCCCTTTGTCATATACAGTAGTAAACAGCTTCCCAGTAAGCTGTTTGCACTTCACTGCCCGCTCTAGGAAATAAAAACAAAGAGCAAATTGGGGGTTTTGCGTCTCAGTGAATAAATAAGGTTGTTTTACTCACAGAATCCATTACCTTTTAAAACATGTGCCTAATGCGTTCAGCCTTTTCATTTTACAAACAAAGCCTAAATTAGGAATTAAATACATTCGTATTTAGATAACGGTATTAGCTTTATGACATCAATGTGAAAAAGTTGGACGCCATCCATATCATTCCCATGCTTCCATTGTTACGTTAAATTGCAATATTAATCCTGGCTCAAACCAAGGTACTGTAGCTTTTATGCAGTGCACTTGAATTATGCTATTGAAGTAATTGATAGTGATTCAGTCATTGAAGGTACTAATCCCATGATTCAGTTCATCTCTCTCAGTGCCATTTACCTCCAGATGTTTAGAGTTTGGGGTAATCAATAAAGAGGGAATAAAGATTGGCATTCACAATACTCCCCTTGACAAGCTCCAGCCGAATGTTTGTCAAGCAAATTAAACACACTTAGACTTTTCACCTGCTCCTACAACGACACCACATATGGCCGTGAAGTTAAAAATAAGAAACTCTGCATACATTACCATGCATAATGCACAACTCCCTCCATTTAATATGCAAATTTTGTAAAATATTACTGAATACCTTCTGTTCGGAATGAATAAATTTGAATTGCAATTAGAATAATCTTGTATAATTAATGAAAACTGTCAATTTTGGTTCCGAAGTAATTTGATTAGCATGTTGATAGGACACTTATCAAGTTCAGTAAACTGTTAGATTAAGAAGATGAAAAAAAAAGATTCTAAGGATATTTTTCTCAACGGCTCTGACATTTTCCCTTGGCATTGTAAACAAAGACAGTAGCTGGCAAACTTCCTGAATCGAGGGGCGAGAAAGGGAGGGTGGAGAAACAGAAAAAGAGAAATAGAGACGAGGACAGAGATAGAGAGCCTCTTGAGATAATCTGCGAATCTCAGTCCACAGATGAAAAGGAGTCTATCGTCAAGGCTCCTGAGTGAGCTACTCATCTCTGCCCTCTGCTCTCCAGCTAAGCCCAAGTTTATGGGATTTATCTCGTGAACCATTTGTAGTTTTCACATCACATGATGAGTTAAAAACAGCACACAGCTTTTCTAAATGTTTCGAGGCTATAAATGTAGAGTTCTCGGCTAAAACCCACAGACAACTGATCCCAGTCTGCAATTCATCTGAGAGTAGCTATCTATTAGCGATCAACAAATTGATATACGCCATTGTTGCATTGTATAAAACAGAACCATCTGTACTGTCTACAGATGAACAGAGCTAGTGACCTCCTTTTCCCCTCTCTTTCTCTGCTCATTAGCTATCCTGAACCTCTTTCTCTCCTGCTTTCAGTTTTCAAACCCCCAAATGAGACCTAAATCGCTTGCAATACAGGTTAGCTTGAGGAGGGGGGGGGCAAACATCTGTCGTGCTAGGTACCCACACGCAGCTCGGGGTATCTCCTGCGAGGAACTTTGGGGATGTTTAATTCATAAACGCTGTCATCCATGTAAACCTCCTGATTTCATAATGACTAACTCTTGGTGGTTTAATTAATTTAATAATGCCTTTCAGAAGCCATAAATGAAAGGGTCTCTGAAGTGGTGCATTAATTAGCCAGCGCCGATGCTAGCCCTGTCAGACTGGTGGCTGTCAAAAGCAGGGCAAAGTGGAGGATGGGCACAGCTGACGTCCTCAGGTCAGAGGTCATGCCAATCATGCTCCTCACCACACTTAATGAGTCATAATTTGTGTCGAGTATACACATGTATCGGGGTCAACCTGTGGTCATGTCCATAATTCTCTCCCCTTGCTTGACTACATGAAAATAACTGGCCTGGCGACAAGGCAGTTACATTCACCGTAATAAGCTGTGGCACGGCCACATTATGTTGCTACTTGTATTTACATGGCTGCCTCCTCTGAAAGTACAATTTTTCCGAGCGTCGCCTGTACCTTCTTTTAAGGTTGATGCTGTTACTTTCTACATCTTTAGCTTTATTACAATGTTATAGCTTAGGTTATGACATGGAATAAATCAAACTTCATTAAAAGTCTCAGCAACTCAACGCATGAGCACACAAAATCATCACAGAGCCAACCAGATTATATTCCAAACTAACTCCGTGCATCTCATAAAGAGGTTGTTTTCCTTTTTCATATTTCATAAATATGAACCAGGGAGGTTTGTGTCTGTGCCTGTCCATTTATTACCATAAAAATCAGCTGACTGAAGTATCTCACTATCTGTGGAGGCAATTAACTGTTTTGAGAGAATGCGTAATACGGGACTTTGTAATGGTATCATTTGGAGTCAAGGCACAGATGCGCCGTGCGGAGCCATACTGTAATTAGAGAGAAACGCTGTACAGGTTTTCCACTAATTAGCAAATTATGCTGAAAATAGCATCAAGCTAATTAACAGTTATTATGGCATTTTTGAAAGTATGACTTTAATTAGCAAAGTCCTGACGCAGGCAATTTCAAACTCGTCTCCGAGAAGATGAGGAAGAAAAGAAGAAAAAAAAACATGGGGCATGATCAAGAAGATACCCAGATTATTATGATGCTGTCAAAAACTAAAGGAAGGGGAGAAAAAAACAGGAGGGGAAAAAGAGAGACTGAGTGAGTGAGGGAGCGAAGGGAGGAGGGGGAGGAGGAGGACCGGGGGGGTAAAGCTTTTGTGTGTTGTGTCTGAATCTCCATCCAAATGAGGGGACATGTGTGCTGTGCCACGTTGCCAAGAGGAGCCCTGAGCCGTGTGCCCAGTGTCAGGTGGCAGCGGCTCACCCCTCAGCTACCAGGCGAAGACGAGAGTGAGCTCAGCTGGTGCCCACAGCCACTCACTTATTCTACTCCGCTGCACATTAAAGGAGCCCTCGAGTGGAGCCAAGCAACGCCAGCCAGCCAACCTGACAACAACACTCCACCTCCTCCTCATTTCCAACAGTTCCTCCTAGCACTTCCAGGGTCCCACCTTGGACCTAATGACGGACGGTGACGGCTGATAAACCTGAAGAGTTCTGAATCCTCTTTAGTCTGAGACAGAAAAATATCTTCTCCATCATTTTTGGAATAATTTCAGTTCGGAGAAATCTCACTTGATCACGTCACAATTGTTGATGCGATGGTCAAAAGTGAGTATTTGGGAGGTGTTTCATAGAAAATGTGTTTTTAAAGGCACCTGTGCAGGAGCTTTTGAAGGGAGGAAGTGTCACCAGTGAAACTGAGGAAAAGAGTAAAAGAGGAGTGGAAGAGATGGAGGAAGAGAGGAGAGAAGGAGAGGGGTGGACTGAAGGGTCTTTGAAGGCCCAGTGTGTGAGAGAGAACAGAAGTGTGCCTAGCCCCAGGCAGCCTACGGCTCAGGCCCATTAGCTAGACTGACCTTGCCCGCGCCTTTGTCTTTGTGCTCTCCTCCCGCTGCTTCCCCTTCTCAAGCATTCCCTTTTTGTTGTCTCCGAGCGAGATTGGGAAGGGGGCCATATCTTTCAGCTTTCTAAACCTCCCAACCCCCCATCTTCCACTCCACACCCCCCACCCAACACACACACACACACGCACACGCCCCCCACGCCTTGCCTGGAGCTTGTGCCCCAGAGGGCTCAGTACAGTGACACCCCTAGCCGGTGGCCACCTCTGCCCCGACAAGAACTTGGCTGGAGTGGTCAGTGCCCCGAAGACCCCTAGAGAAAATGCTACATATCAGGGGGCCCAAATCATGGCGCTGCAGGCCTCGCATACGTGCACCCACTCTGGGCAGCCTGCCTCTTTATTGCCTGCCTCTCATTTGAGAGGATGGAGCTTGGCTGCCAAGTTTTGACACCGCCACATATGGCCTCCTCCATCAATCGGACTAATCAAGCATCAAGGGGAGGCAGGACCAGCTTAATTGCCAGCCAGATATAGCTGCTCTCACTTGACGTGCAACCTGAAATAGAAACAGGTCTGAGGAGACATGACAGAAGATAAATGAATACAGCCATTGTTCTAATAATTATATCAAAATACACTTCTCTACACTTATTCTTAATCTCCACTGCTCACAAATAACAGCTAACGCAACGGGTCCTGTTATTTCAACATGACAAACCAACACTATTGCAAATATTGCCTTAATATAGCGTCATCTGCTCATTAAAATGTGGATTATGTTCACATTTGTAATGTTTGGTACCTCAGGTTAGAGAAGTGTACAGTAAGTTGTTAGGGAGTTTTTTTTTCCCATGCAGGCTGCAGTGCTCTGCTCCTCCAGAGTCCTTGAGGCGTTCTGCCTGCCTCTCTCAACTTCCTGTTTCCCTACACCCCCCACTGGGGTAGCAGCCACGGAATAACTTAGCACATGGAATGAGGAGGAGAGATCAACAGCAGTGATCCATTCATCTTGAGTTTCTCCTGTCACTCTCTCTTTCCGTTTGTAAACACTGAGGGTCTGTGGTCAGAATGGCCTTTTGTCCACTGTGTTTTTCCGCGTCCCTCTCTTATTCACTTCAAAGGTAACAAGTGACAGATGTCTGTCTTCTCTGCGGTCTTAAACACTGAGGCTCCGCGATAGCATCTGGGCTGAATGTCAAACTGTGAATCTTCCCTAAGAATGTACTGTGGTTATGCCAAGCTCATTGTTATTAATGTCAGGGACACTGCCTACAGAAGTATTTAAGATACTCCCTGTAGTTCACAGCAGGGTGCACGAGAGTGGGAGGAGGGGCGTGTATGTTAAAATGATGGACAACAATTATTATAAAAAAATATTTAAATAGATAACAAAGGACAAAGTGAATGGATGAAAAGCTAAATTAGATCCATATCAAGATTTCCTGGTGGGCGTGCAACTTCCAAAGAATCTGACTCTGCATGAGTCAATTTAGCCACAGGAGATGATAAAACAAAAAAGAAATGTATAATATGTTAAAGGAGAGGTTTAGTTGGATTAAAGAGTTCCTCGGAGTTGCAGGATCCAAAACAAAAATGGCAAAGGTGGTGGTGTTTTGAGCTTGTAATCACAGCACGGTGCTGTGTTTATTTAACTTTCTCATCTCCGTCGCTGCCTGCTTTTGGTATTTACATGTTTAATTGAGAAGTGTGCTGCCGGTTTCTTCTGCCCATCTGCCGAGTCCCTTCCTCTTATCAGACTCATTCCTCAAACTGACAGCTCTCCCTTTCTGCATATCTCTCTTTCACTCCCGTGCCACTACACTACTGACTCCTCTCTCTCGCCACCCGTTCCCCGTCCCTCTTCAATCTGTCAAGGCCGGATATGAGTAATGACAATGCATTTTCCCGCAAATCAAACCAATAAGTAGAAACATGCACAGGCAGCCTAACAAGAAAACTCTGTATCGAGGCTATCGCGTCATGAAACTCTGTTGTGTGGTCCAGGTTTTTTCTTTTTCTTTTTTTTTTTTACACCCCACATCTAAATCACCGGCTGTCAGACGCAACATGTGTGTCATTGTATCCCCATCAGCGTGTTTCATTGTACACACTACCACCTCTGAAGAGCTGCCTCTTATCAGTCGAGTGTCAGAAAGCCCCCCAGCACCACCACCTCCTCCCCGCTGCCTTTCTAAATGCTTTTCTATTAAGAGCAGTGTTGTGTCCCTCTGATAGCGGCAGCTTCTCCACTTCATCATTCATAATCCCAATGGGCATCAATGGACTCTATTGCCTCGCTATCCCACACCAAAGGGTTTGTCAGTGGTGCAAATGAAAACAACCTAAATGAGAGTGAGAATCTGAGGAATTCACTATAAGAGACAAGGAAATGGCCCAATAGGCCAAAGCACTCCAGTCGTGAATGGGCCACTCCACAACAAGGCATTGGCGATACCTCAAATGTTTGGAGTGGGCTTTCAATTCTTTCTAGACGGCACCAGACATATGGGAGGGCATTTTACAAGTGTAAAATCGCACTACGTACTGTATGTGCTTTGTCTTTTTAATGCTGCTCTATTTAAGCGAGCTGCATGGTGTGACAGAGTAAAAACAAGAAAATTCCCTGAGGTGGACGAGTGCTCTGAAAATCAAGGCATGAGAGCCATACGAGAAAACGAGGAGGAAAAATATCACTACATTATGGTGACGGCGTAGGCTAAGTTTCACTCAGCTCAAAAAGTCTAAAATGATGTTCCCGCCCTTCCCAGCATGCAGAAGTCCCGCTGGGGGCCTCAATGTGATCAGCAGCATCCCCACCACGTCTCCTCATTATTGAGTAAATAGGTTTGGGCATGTCCTCAGTAAACAAAGCCAAGACTGACAGTTAAGGGAGTGAGGGGAGTGGGAGGCAGCCTCGTTCCCAATTAGAGTCGCCTCAGGCAAAACTTTAAAGAGGAGATCAATCCTACAGATCGCTAAACTGATCCTGTCACAGGCTGGGGATATTTAAACCGTGGTGCAGAGCAGAGCGGTGCAGGGCAGTTCTCAGTACAGTTTGACTGTGTGTGCTAATGACTTGGGGGTAGGCTCTCTCACCAGGACACACACCCCACAGCGAGGCGGCCGTGATTGACGGGTGAAATCGGACCTCAGCTGCAGTTCTCGGCACAGTAGGGGCCAGATGGGGAAATAGTGATTTGCGTTTTTTAGTATGCAGCTCCTGCACTTACGGATATTCCCTAATTGTCTCCCTTACTTACCTGTGAGGCTGTTTCCCATCACAGATGCAGAGTACATTTCAAATTAACCCAGGATGTTTTGATTTTTTTATCTCACCCTACACCTTTGAAGCAGACTTATTAAAATGTGCCAGTGGGGCTCATCCCTGTCTATCTAGTTGAGGTGAAAAGTTAGTTCTCACTAATGTTGAGACAAAATAAAGGGACTAACATGAGGTGAATGAAGCTGGAGTGGTGGAGATGACACCTGAGTTTAATCGCATAGTCAATTCGTGACATCCTGCTAAAGCAGCAGATACTGTATCTTTGACTACAAGTGAGTAGCTGGCACACTGCAACTCCCAGGCACACATGGGTAATGTGTAATGAGCTACCAAGCTCTCTGCAACTGCAGAGGAACTGAACATTTAAATGAGCGAATGATGCATTATGTATATCACTGAGGTTCCTGTGCAGGAATTAATCATGATCATAAAAGCCAAAGACAAAACAACATACTCAGGCCATTGCTAAATTGTTGTGATCTAATGCAAAACAAATTCATTTTTCATGCCATTAAAGATAAAGAAAATCTTAAAAGGTTTGGTTTTGCTTGTCTGCGTCTCTTATTGAGAGTCATTCACTTTCAACTTTATTTGCGGATTATTGCAAATCCCCGGTACAAATCATATCATGAAATCATGTAGCTGGGACATTGGATGTGTTCTGCTAATGCTCAAGGAAGATCCCCTGAGGGAGCCATTGAGTGGGGGAGAAGGGGAAAGAAAGAGAGAGAGGAAGGAGAGAGGCAGATAGAGGGAGAGAAAGCAAAAGAGAGGTGGAGAGAGAGTTACAGGATGGTAAAGGGAGGGAAGGGCGGGAAAGAAAGACAGAGAGGAGGGGAGGGCGGCTGCAGTCAAGCTGCACTTTATCCTGACAGATCTCCTTTACACACTAATTTCCTTGTTAAAGAAGAGAAAATGGCACTCAATCCGGAGAAATCCTTTTCTCCTGGAGCAGGCCTGTCAGCTGAGGGATGAGTGGATACAAGCAGAGCTTTCCTCCTCAGGCTAGCTCCCTCTGGCACACAGCAGCTAGGCTACCGATCACAGCAGAGCTCTCTATCTATAGCCATAATTAATACACCATCAGAATATAATGAACCATACCATGATACATGCATTTCAGCGGGTGCTGTCGACAGCAGTCATTTAACCCGCTCGCTGGAAATCAAATGTGAAGTGAATTGATTTCTTGATCATGTCATCTCCATCACAAATGGCAAACAAATCGTGTACAAACATTTCATGCTCAGTTGCTGTTTATAAACATTCCCCTTGACAAAATAGTAAGCCCCCCCCCCCAACCCACACACACGCGCGCACACACCCCTTCATTCACAGTAACCGGCAAAGACAATAAAATCCAACACATCTTTCACCGCACCGTATTTATCACTGAATTTGTAATTCACCAAAGTGTATTAGCTCAAAAAAAAGGGAGAAAAGAAAAGCCTCTTTTATTTTAAGTCAGGGGTGTTAGCTGTTCAGTCTGGATGTTCTCATCTCCCAAGATTACTATTCGCAGGGTGTGTGTCAAGACTACTTTTCAGAAATCTCGGTAACAATTCAGATGCGATCGATAAGGAGTGACAGTTTATTCTAAGGCTTAGCACGGGCCAAGAAAAGAACGACTGGAGCATCAAGTTTAGAGGAATGAATTTGTTTTGTATTTGATTTTTCCATTAAATTTATCACCACTTTAACTCTGCCTTTCCCCTCTCCTCCTCACTCGTTCCCTCTCACTTTCTCCCTCGCTCTGTCACTCACATCAACAACGAGGCTGTAAACGGCTGTCAATTTCTCATCTGTGATTTCCATGTCTTCACTTTCATCCATTTTTGATTGCTTCACACCCTATACCTATGATGCTTTTAGTGCTCATTGGTGACCTTGTGAGATGATGGGGAAAATTATAAAATAAATTTTCAGTGGCAGAGTGCTGCTGCCCTTTCTAACACTTCATCATATCTGCTGTGGACGGAAAATAGTTGAGAAACATTTTCTTACAAAACGGCCTTAATGCTGGTTTGGCACAAAATCATATGGTAAATCTATTACCACTTTGTCAAGAGAAACCACACGAGGTTTCCCATAGCGTAGCAGGAGGCAAAGTGGGAAACTGTGACCCTGAAACTACTGTCCGATTTCTCTTATTAGAGTGTTTTCAAAATCTTCTCCCTTTTCGGATTTAAGGGTCATTGAGAATGCCAATCAGAGGGACAGGCCAGTCAGAAAGCCAGCGGCGTGAACAGGACAGGAACCAGCTGATGAAATTCATCCATACTTCTCACTTATGATGACATGATTGATTTTCCCTCAGAGTGCTCAAATGTAGGATTGTCTTCCTACCCCCATCTCCTCCTCCATCCCGCCTCAATCTGCCCACCCACCCGCCAAGCCAACAGCTAATGGATAAAGCCTCTGTCTGTCTCAGGCATGGCGGAGAGTTGACGAGTGGAAGAACAACTGCAACGAATGAAGGGTGAAATCTGAGAGTGCAATTTTCCGTCTGTCAATCTCCCTTCAAGAGAACAAGTTGACCACCAATCAGCGGAGTCGATTCGGGGCTGCCGGTTGATGGGAGCATTCTGAGTGACAGCGTCATGTCACTACATTAACACAGCAATGAAAGACATAAAAAGGAATTTTTTGAAGGGCCTGGCCAGTTATTCGATTTCTGGGTGTGATTTGGGGGGTTGGGACCATACTTTTCTGCCTTAACAAATGAACAAACTGACAGGTTAATGCATAACATATCACTCTATAATTCATGGTTCTGAATTTGGGAGACTCCTATCATCCACTAGGTGCTTCAAAATACAACCAATTAAACTTTACTTAATTATTAAAGGTAGAAAGTGAGGGAGAAACATGCCTTAAAAACTCTTGCTTGCAGTCAATTACGATAAAACTTTAATGAGCCTGGATAGAGAGCCATAAAAACTGATAGCCCCTCCGTCATGAATTATATATCCATATCGATTTTGTTTCTTTGCTATAAGAATTGCAGGTAATCGTATGTTACCACATGTAAAGTGCACTTCCCTGGCGAGGATAAATATTAACTATCAAATATATATGAGGTGTGTGTGCATTTATGACCAAGCTCATGTAGAAAATGAAGAGCAGAGATGTCGAGGCAAGGGCCATTGGGAATGGATGAAGGGTGCCATATCTGACAGTAAGAGAGACCCTTAGCGGTGCTGGCTTGATATGTTACCTAGTTAGCGTCACAGAGAGAGGAATAAATAGTTCTTTATTATTTGTGGTTGCCATCATGTCTCTCCTAATAGACAGGCTATACTGAGTTTAAACCACATTATCCTCTGCGAGACCATCGCAATTACTCTTGAGAGCTAGGTCTGATGTGTGGATAAGGCAGGTCGCCCATGTCTTAATGAACACAAACAATGTGAAATGGAGGAAGGAGCAGTGGGGGGAAAGATAATGGCAGGGGAGGGCTTGTTTTAATAGAGACAGCACTAAGTTGTTTGCTATGATCTATGCGAAGTCTGAGAATGCTGAAAACCCCCAATGTTAGTTTGTAGAGATCTTTTTTCATGATCCTATTACCCAATCAATCCACACCCTTTTCTCTGCACTTTGCTGGCAAACAGCAGGCACAAATCCTGTTTAGCGGATCTCCAGTTGTGGACTTGTGTGTCTTGCTGTCATTGTCACACAGTCGTGCCTTGTTGGACACTCGCGGAGGTTAAAGGGCACCAAACTGGATCACCGTGACACCCAGCGCCAGCGTTATCCCCAGCACAAATGGCTCAGTGCTGGGTTAATTGATAAACTGCCGCTCCACTTCATTAGTCAGACAGACCGGGCTTAACGAACGAACACAGAGAGAGTGTCACTCTGAATATGTTAATCATGACTGGCCATTATGGGACTCTTCCCTCTACCTCCTTGTCTCTATCTCTGCTAACCTACAAAGACGAGGGATGTGGACTCACCGTGTTCGCTTGTATCGCTTGTATCGAGCAAGGCTATTTATCAGTGACAATAGAAAAAAAACGAGAGACAGACAGACGCAAGAGTGGTCCTTGGTGTTATTGAATATAAATATATAATAACCATGTAAAAAATGCATCATTTGGCCTTTTCACAAAGGCAGTTGTAATATAGCACTAGGTGAGCACTGTACTTGACGTACACACTGGAGGTGAGGGTGTCAGGGGAGAGCTCGCTGGAGCGAGAGGAGGTTTTATTGTTGCCCAGCCCTTCCGCTTAAGTGCACATGGCTGGGAGGAAGCCGGGACCTCCAGCTCTGACCTCTGCGCATGTATATTTAATAGGCCATCAGTTGGCCGGGGCAGCGCTCTGATCAGGATTCAGAGAGGGGCTTTGAACACCCCTGTGTATTCCTGAGCGTGCAGCCTCAAGCTGCTCTCCCCAGCTGTGTCAATCCGACAGCACTGTTACAGGCACCCAGACAAGGCGCTGGGCACTCCACTGCTACTGCCTAATGACTACAGAAAAAAAAAAGCAAAACAAACACAAAAACAATAACATTTGGCGTATGGAGCTCTGCTACCATCTAATGAGAGGTTTTAAAAACTGAAATATTACGCCAGCTGATATACTGTAGAGTGTGTGGGATGTGTTTGGATTACATCAGCTACTCTATACAATGCTATGTTCCCCTTAATAATAACAAAATGGCAATCTCACGGTGACTGCACTACACACGCCGGTAACGATTGCCGAAACAAGACGGCGAACAGAGAAGTGCCACTCGTGTGTCTTTTCTTCTAACAAGGTATCACTACTCTTTGAATCAAATCGGCTCTCTGTGTGTGGGTGTGTGTGCGTGTGTGTGTGTGTGTGAGCGTATGAATGTCACAGTGCACGCACGGGAGTGTGTGTGTGTGTGTGTGAGTGTGAGTGTGTGAGGGCAGCTTAACGAGGGTGGTTCATTTGACAGGCAATTAGTTTGCGGAGCTGCTATTGACAGCCCCTGTGCTTGTGTTTGTTCAACAGCTCTGGGTGAGTTCCACGCTCCCTGGGCTACGTGACAAAGCACCTCCGACAGGGAGCTCCTGATCTCCACCGAGGCTCGGAGGCTCGCACTGTGAGGGGGGTGGATATGTGACAGCCTCGCAGAGAGAAGAGAGGAGAGAGAGAGGCGGAGAGATACAAAACCCACAAGGGTCTATTAGGGGGTTGTTGCAAGTTAATGTAGCTACAACACACTTTTTGTGCCGTATTTTGAAAGGCCTGAGCAATGATGTTGTCATTTGTTGTTTGATTGCGGGGATAGCGGAGGGTAATCTTAGGAGACACGCAGGCTCTCACACTACATGCGCACACATAAAAATGCAGAAAGAGAGGAGACAAGGAGGTGGGGGAAAGCTAGAGGGAGACGGAGGAGAGGAAAAATATAACAAGATCCAAACACTCTTTTATCCTCGAAAATCCCATATTCTAATGCAAGGGCCCATCCCTCTTTTAGTTGCAACCATTTCGTTTGTAGAGCCAAGCTCCAATCAATATCATTATTTTCACAGAGGATCGAAGCGCCTTCACCGAGTTAATGGGGGATTGAGGTGGTAAACGTTTACCCTCTCACTGTCAGCAGAGCAGTGGTCCATAGTGGGCCCAGATGACAGCACTGGCCCCACTGTGGACACACTATGTGGAGATGTCCTGTGGGTAGACAGGCTGCATGGACTGTCAACCGCCTGCCATGCCCTAGATGGCCTAACATATCAGCCACTTGAGTTAGAGCAGCAGCATGGGCTTTGACTTCGGCTAGAGCTAACAGAAACAAACCGGCCAGTGCTGGCAGCAGCATTTTTGCGCTGCTTGTTATTGTTGATACAAGAAAAACTAGGAAAAAAGACATTGCTTTTTCCTGTATCATTTCAACAAAATAATTCAACGTCATGCAGAAGTAATTAAGCAAAATATTAAATACCAAGCTGCATTAACATAAAACATTATTTTGCTCAGTGCTAGCCGTCTATGACTATGGATCAGCTGTTCTGTCGGATTTTTGAGAAATGAAGACTAATCTGCAGCTGGCAACAGCAAAGCAAATTCTCTCGTATAGCGGCATATGCTAAATAGCTCTTCAAGCGCGCAGATGCATTGCTGTAAAATACTTCTCCTGTCTGCGTATCTGCATCTCCCAGATGGGTCCCAAGCTGTGCCAAACTGCATCTCATCAACTGCTATGAACTATGGCATCACATGACCGCAGGAGATATGTGGAGTCCTATTCTGTCTTGCCTTGGCACAACATGGTCAAGCGATGCATCATCAGGAAGCCCACACTTTGTCAAAAATGGAGGTAACTAACAGAGAGAGGAGGCGGGGGGGAGAGAGAGAGTGCCTCTTCTGCTCAGAGTGTTGAAAGTTCCGCTCAATACACGGGAGAAAAGAACAAGACTTTTGTCCGATTTCTTTTTTTTTTCACTTTGGAAAAAAGACTAATCAGCAGAGTTCAAGTTGATTTGGGTTTGCATGAGGGTGTGACAGAGCAGTGAGAGATTTCATGGGACGTTGCCCCATGATTCATTGAGTTATTGGTTTCCGCCCTGTTTTAATCGCTGGCGGGCCTGAGCCAAAAAATCTCGGAGGATTCCGGAGAGCTCTTTTCTCCACCATTCAGCAGAATGGAATTTGGTCTGCAAGTGCCTCACGTCATTCGAGGCGTCCTTCACAGTTTCAGGGGCCCTAATTCAAACCACATGGAGGCCAGCGTCCGGTTACGGACCTCTGCAAAAAAAAAAAAAAAAAAAGGACACGTTCCCATTGGCTGCTTCAGGATGGGAAATGGGGTGTCTTGATGGAAAAAGATAACAAACACATCTAAGTAGGAGTCACAACATAGCCAAAGCACACACACATTCACATGCATAAATATACATACACATGTACACATACACGGGGACATATACAAATATACAAGCATATACACAAATATACACACACACACACTGAAACATACACTTATGGGCCTGCAAAAGCTGTTTGCTTGACATGATGGAAGAATGAGCAGCAGGCTCTGTAATATTGCTCCTATTCTTCATTGACAAGCATATATATTTTTTGCTGTTCCCAACTGACTTTGCAGCGCTGAACTCCATTTATGAATTATCTGACATATTTCCTGCTATTTTTTTGACAGGAGTACTCAGAGGAAATTTCAAGGCACCTTTCTCCTGACAAGTAGAAATATCAATATTTGAATAAATTGCAGATTTGGATCTCCTCACATGGATGCTCTCCAGCAAAGAAGGGTGTGTGTGTGCGTGGCTGTATGAATGTGTGTTTGTCTGTGTATGCTTTTGCATGTGCATGTGCATGTGTTTGTGTGTGTGTGTGTGTGTGTGTGAGTGAGTGAAGGGAATGGGAAGGGGTTTGTTTCATTCTGTTACCACGGTCTTATCCCCCTGAGCCCGCAGGCAGAAATCTGTATGCAGCATTTCATTAGGAGAGAGCTCGACTGAGTGACATGTGAAGCACACCTCGCCGTCGACCTGATGAAGTTTACTTCTCTCAAACGGCAAAAAGCCACTTTGTAGACTAGCCCTTTTTTCCACAGAGGAAGAGAGGGGGTGATGGCTGAGCACCAATAAAAGAATCATGAATGTTGTTTCACAGAATGACAGGCCTATCTGTACACAAATATTTCTCTTCGAGAAAAATGTAAGCTTCAGAGCTTTTTTTTCCTCTTCTCCTTTTAAAGTGGATTTGACTTGATAGAACTGACAGTGTTCAAAATATGATCACCTAAATTCGAAGCCTTGTAGGAAACATCTAACAAGACGCACAAAAGGGAGAATAGAAACGGATTGTTGTTATCTCGCAAAAGTGGCAAGTGTTATGTGAGAAAAGTAGCATCTCACCCAGTGAACTAAATAATTTACAAACAAATACACCATTGTCCTACAACCTTGATAAATACACCATCTCTGTATAAGAGGTCAATGTCAAGCATCCATAACACTCAGCGCTGTCTTCTTAAAGCTCCTGGTGTTACGTATGAGAGACTTCTGCCTATCTGTCTCACTCTGTTTAGCTGCAGTAGCTGCCATTCTGTCTGCATGTCTGCCGCTGCCGCTGATAGATCACTCTCCTGCCTACCCCTTCAACCCACCCCCTCTCCTCCAAACCCCACCATCATTTCAGGGAGCCTGAGAAATGGCTTAGCCATGTGAGGTTACTCAGGTACCAAAAAGGCTGCGACCCTGTGACCCCCAAGACGACCTTCCTGACCTGAACGTCATACTTTCTCCCTCTCCAACAGAAAACAAAAACAAATCTTATCATGCGCCTCTGCGGCTCAAAGCGAGAAAAAAGAAAGCCCTTATATCAATGTGGTGCTTTGACAATCATCTATCCACATGACCTGTGATTTCTCCAACAGGGTCTGCTTGACACTTACAACAGAGAGGTGACGGCACGCAGGTTGTCCATCTCTCGCCTCGCCTGCCCTTATCTCCTCTCCTCTCCATCTCCTTCCTCACTCCTCCTTGTGTGCACAACTTAATAAGCAAGCAAGGGGTAGATTCCCATTATGGAAACCCTGGAAAATGGCCCGGACATTTTCCCCCATATCTGGGATCTCCATCTGGAGAAGGCACTCTCGCTCTCACTGCCCCCCTCGTCCAATCTCTGTGTGTGTTCTGGTGAGCCTACGCTGCAGAGATGGCTTTCACTCTCCACTGGCTACAATGAGATTGGCCCACCAGGTTGACTCTATTCGAATCGACAACCCATTTCAATAACGTAACAAAACAGAACAGAGTGCTGATGTTGAATAAAACATTTTAGAGGAGTGCCCAGGGGGCAAGATGGGGGTCTTAAATTATCTAAATCTGTAAGATTTTGGAACGCTTTAGCAGAAACATATATTCATCCATTGGTAACCTAACATAATCGGTTACGTATTGATTTAATAATAGCATGTAATTTGGTTAGTTTCCCCCTTCGTGTCTTCCTGAACTGCATGTCTGTGTCATTGCACTCACATCAATTTTGGCTGCTTCATAACTAGGATATATGGTTAACAGACTAATAAAGATTACACTGAGGTCAGCAAGTCACTAATCCCCGGCGTTATTAGTAAAAACAAAGCCTACAGCTTTACGCCATGCACCTCATCACATCTGAGTGCCTATGCACGTGCATAAGGTCCGAACATAATATGGTGTGACTTAAACCATACAATGAGAAGAGAAAATAAATATGCTAAGAGCAGCAGGGGTGGACTGGGCCAGGCCTCTGCGGACCTATGTCATCACTCCCTCTGGTCTCGGCTGTGCTCCCCACCCGAGCGAAAGGCTCAATGATTACGGAGGCTCAGCTTCCCTCTAAGAAAGCAAACCGGAGCTGCAGTCCAAACAAGGCCGAGCCAGCAGCGAGGGAGCACTGCTACACCAGGCAGCTCGGGTTTACCGTCGCCTCCGACCTGGCTGGCCCCCGGGCTTGCATTAGTCCCCCAGCCCAGCCTCTCTAGGACAAACAAACAACCACCACTTACACAGTCAGGGACGAGCAGTGAGGCAGGGAGAGCTGGTGCCACCAGCACTGTGCGGAGGGGAACCTGACCCAATTGGATTTGCTTTATCACCCCATATAATGACTCCCAGACAGGCCTGTTCCAGTGGTAGAAAATAAAAATTACAAAAAAAATCTGCCTGCCTGCCATTCTGAGTTTGGCCCAAAATGGGCAGCTCCCCCAAAACAGATGGGGAGGCATCTCAAAAATGTTCTCTGCCTCTGGGGACATGTGGTTTTCCCCATCATTATATAACTGTAAACTCCTGGATGTCAGAGATTGGGGATAATAACTTTCAGATGTTGGCAGCCCGGGCCAATGCTGGGACCTGCTGGATGGGAACGGTTATTTGGCAGAGGGGAGGAAGTCCGAGAGATTAGGACTAAGATGTGACAGGGAAAAAAGTGGATCTGGACCGGAGCTGAGCGGGTCGCCTGAGTCTGTTCCAGTGTGTTCAACATTGCACCGGGCCCTAATGATGACCGCGTGAGACGCAGAGGCCCGACATGTGTGTGCGTTTGCGGGTGGGATAGCAAATGAGATACAAATTAATATCAAAACCACAGGAAATCATGTCACCCTGTTAACACGCCGGAATCAAACTAAAGTGCTCGGGCTTGATCCACCACTTTTAGCATCCCATTTCAATTTTCAGATACATTTGATATGACAGTTTTAGCACTCCCCATTGCAGTGCAGATGTGCCACTAATTCAGAAACAGACACACCTCCTTCAATAAATGAGTCCTTATAGAAGTGTCATCCCGTTAAACCATTTTTATTGGTTTGTCTCACATGGCGGCGGAGGATCATTGTTCACTGCGGACGTGGTCGCCGGTTGCCGGTTTGGTCACTTAAACTCATGGCGCTCTAATGAAATGAAACATCTCCTCACATTTTTATATATATATTCCACCTGGTCATTGCGTGGTAAAAAGCACAATCCCATTTCTCTTCTTTTTAAATATTTTCCCCCCTTTGCTTTAAAGTATCGATCGCAGTGCTGAACAAGCAGAGGAGTGTTTTTTATTGTAAATCAATACTGATCGATCGCCTGCCTGGGTGTTGAATATGGATCAATATCACACCAGGCTGTGGAGGAGATCTGATTTCAATTGGCAAGAGAAGCCCACAGCAGGTTTCCATCAAGCGGTAATTCAAGACATGGGAACATAAGTCAGATGGATTGATATAGACTAGCCAGGACCTTTCTTGCCACTGAACCAGCTCAAGGAAATTTCTGTCATATATCATTAACGCAGTTGGGGCAGGCAGTAAAAAAAAGGGGGGAGCAGAGTACCTCAGTGACCCTCAATGAGGTGCATTGGTCAAACATTGAATAAATACTCCATTATTAGCATGAATGGCGTGTTTTTTTTTAATAAAGAAACTCCAGAATAAAAAGGAGTCCAACCAACTCAAACACTAAAATAGACACCGAAGCTCCGCTCTCTATGCACACATACACCGCAGCGTGGTCATGTTGTGAGGAACTTCTGGTACTGATTATGCAGAGGTCAGCTTGAGATTCGTACTGTAAGCTGTTATTAATTTACTGAACAAATGTCCTGGAGAAAACTGGTGAATGGTGAAATATTTTCATTACACTTATCGTACGGTCGATCTTTATGAAACCTGCACGTTTGTTTAATTTAAACACCGCAAGAAAACACATAATGTGACTTAACAGCGCACATGCGTCGCTAAAGTGCATGGAGCATGTGTGTATGTTAAAAAAGCAGGTCACCTCGTTCATTCATCACTTGTTTGTGATTGCTGAAGAGAGGGGCACTGTTCCAAATGACAGCATTGTAAAACAATAAAAACAGAGCTATAGTTAGAAATAACTTGTCACTTTTAATAAATGACACTGGTTCAGGGCTCTTTCTCTGGGGCTTCTCCTCCGATACATCCCAGGCACCCCTGGGGCCAACAGAGCAGCCAGCAGACCAGCTCGTTTCCCCGAGGTAACTGATGACCCTATCCCTGAATTCCCCCCATCTTTGTCCTGTGACCTCACACCAGCGGGAGCAGGACCATGTCCGATGAAATCTTCAGACTGCTTCCCATCCTAATCTTGCCCGTGTCACACTACAAATTGCTACATTCAGAAAATGGAAATAGATTGAGGTGGAGATGGAGGGAGGGACTGACAGAGGTAGGGAAAAAGGCAAGGATGGGAGGGGAGGGGGAGTGGAGGAGTGTGCATCGACAACCAGTCCCCTAAGAAAAATACTTGAGGAAAGAACGACTCGGGAGATCCCGACAAGGAATCACATCTCAGCGAACATATTGATCTGATTTACAAAACCTCCACTCTAATGCGAAACAAATGGCGTGGGCGTGAACTGGTACTTAACCATAAAACCCCAGCATTACTCCGTCTCCGATGAAATACCACATATATCCCTCACCAGGGCCTAATGTGCTGTTTTACGGCCAGATACGACTGAGGTTGACCCAACAGTTTGTTTGACAATTAGGGGAAACCTAATAAGGATTGAATGGGAGTGAGAACATGCCAAGAGAAAGAAAGGAGACCCTTTTTTAAAAGAAAAAATGGCTAAAAAAACACTAGTCTGAGTGACCTAAATGTGATTCACAGAATCAGGAGCTGTTTGACAAAGCTCTTGCGTCATTAATGCTTTAAGAAACCAAACAACATCTTCAAAACAGCTACAAAGTTTAATTATAAAGGAGAGCTGCTGAATATTTGAGAAAGAGTGGCATGTTTTATTCACTTCAGATTTAATTTCAATAATGTAAGATTTTCACCACGGTGGCTTATTGCAGCAGAGTGTCAGGGAAAAGTGAATAAATCTTAAGAGATTGTTTTCTTTCATAATATCAAAATAAATCACTTACATTGCTCCACGGCCGGATTTAAATCACATTAACGCAGCGCTGAACTAAGTCAGTGAATGCGACTGAAGATAGTAAACTTTAACGACATCTATACCAAATATATATATATATACCTTTGATAACCTTTTCTCATTTCTGTGTGTGTAACTGTGTGTGTATACAAGGTCCAGTGTTGCTCTTGGCCCAGCATTCATCCCATCACCCCGGCTCTGGCCTTGTTTCTGTCAGCAGTGAACCAGGGGAGTAAAGAGTGGGGGGAGAGGAGAGCAAGAGAAGCAGAGGAAGAGAAGGAAAGAGGGAAAGAGAAGGGGGTGGTGAAGGGGGGAGGGGATGTCTCCATGGACAGATGGACTGCTCTTTCTCAACACATGTGGAACCATGTTTCGTCTTTCACTGCCGTCAAGCTGGAGCCGAATCCGTCGCTCTGTTGGCCCGCGCCACTCTTTCGTACTGCACACCTCTCTCTTTAGCACACCGCGCACGCACACACACACACACACACACAAGTGCTCACAAAACACACACATACATGCACGTGTGCGCACACGCAGATACACACACAAAGCACACACACACACACACACACACACACACACCACACAAACATCTCCGTCTTTCTCTGCACACATGTTAAAGTCATCACCCCTGCTCAGCGCTAGTAAAACACAACACCCCCGGCTTCTCTGCTGTTGTCAAGTCTTGCCATTAGCTGATGCCACTGGGGAATCCTACCCTAGTGAGGTGGGTCTCCCTCGGGAACGTCAGGCACCACGTTACGTTCAGCCGCCACTCATGTGAACCCAAACATGTGAGCATAATTTGGAAAATATCATTTATACTGTGCGTCTTTGTACGTGTCTTGACATTTACAAACTGCGATAAAACCGACATGAGGGAGGAGGGAATAGAAAACAGGGCGAGAATAATTTGAGGTAATGTTTTGCTTAGTGAACAGTATTACCCAATCCTGGATGTTGGAGCACTGGGAAGGAGGTTCTGGCTCTGGGGCTGCAGAGAGGGTCTGGGTTTCATTTTTCGGCAAGTGCAAGCCAAAGGAGAGCTGCCAAGTACAGCTTTCGCTCTCAACACTTCCTGCTCTTCCTACTCTGGCTCTGGAGGAGACAGGCTTCACTCAAACATCACGTCGACTCGGGCAGGAGTGGCCAGCTAATGCTCCCATTTCTCAATGGGTGTCAAAATCTCACATCTGTCACACGAATTAAACCAAAAACAGCCATAAATAAAGCGCAGCGATGGATATATAATTGAGGCTCAAATGAACTAGGTGCGCGCAGGTGTTTGCACGCGTGTGTAAATATGGAAAGAGAGCATTTCCTATACAAGTTAACAGCTTTAAATGACTCACTGTAAAGCCTGAAAAAAACATTGCAGTGCTGGTCCCACGGCTCAGTGCTATAATGTAAAAAATCCAGAAGGAACACCTGCAGCAATCAACTCTCAATCACAACAACAGTGACCCCAGCCACTGCATCATTTTCATTATGGATGGTAGGAGCACAATGCTAGATTAACACTACCTACCGAGTGCCATCTTAATTGCCCCTCTGCCGATGCAGTGAAAACATGTCATTTAGGTACTTCATAAACAGACTTCTCTTTGCAGGTTATCAAGACAGCCGCTCAGTGAAAACACACCCTCTTTTCCAATGCTGATGTGCAATTAAAATGGTTTTAGAAATCCTCTTTGACAGTCCAGGGCTTAGCCAAAAATGTAAATGACATTAAAGGAGACAATGAATTTAATTTTGTTTAATGTCCCCTTTCGCTGATTCTCATTTACATCACATTTCCACATAAAGGGCTGACCTTATAAATACTGGCATTTGTTCAGCTTTTGGAGGTAATCACGGTTTTGCAAAAACCAGATGGGAGCGCACAAATTTTCCGATTTGTTTCTTAGAAGGCCGAGGGAACCACATGTGAGACGTTCTAAGACCGCGGTCTTTTGTTTCTGGTAAACAACTTGACAACAAGTCAAGTGCACTCTGGGAAATGACCTCGTAGGTGTTCCACAAATGAACGATAACGCAAAGTCATTTAGAAAATACAGGCTCACTAATGAGGGACATAACGGAAAGCTAAGCAAAATTTACATTAGGCCAAAATTTAATTGCATTAACACACGAACAGGTGCGGTGAGGCCTTTATAAATGAGCTAAATGAATAAAAGCCTCCCACAGCACAACCATGTGTGCTGACCAAAAAAAGAGACAAGGGGAAAAATAAGGGAAAAAACAAGTCAATGTCATGAATTATTCAGTGGCTGGGCTGCACTCCAAAGGTCAGTGCTCTTTGACCTTTGTGACAGGAAGTGAAAGGGAGTGCCGTAGCCGCTGGAATAAATGGAGCTGACATGTTTAGATGTGGTCCGGAATCCGTTTGTGAATGGCAGCGTAAATTGACACAGGATGTTAAACTGTATGAACATACATTAAATTCAAAATTCATATATGGGCAGAATACACACTGATATCACATTCTCTTTTCGTCTGTCTCAATTCTTATTGCATAAATTGCCGCAGCTTCTCAGAGTAAAACATGACCTTTGAACCCCGACACGCAGAATGAGTCATTTTCTCTCCTCTTTCAACAACATGTGCTGTCTTATTACAAAATCCATGTCTAAGCCTGAACAATGTATCTAATCTTTCACACAAGAGAAGACAAAGTCAATATGCAAGAGAGTGAAGACAGATACCAGACCAGGAGAGTCATCGCAAATTGAGTTATGTTCAGCTATACACTACATGCACTGTAAATGGGAAAACCATCTAATCAGATATTGGGTACCTCATCACTATAATTCTAAAGACTCAAATTACTGACTGAATAAACCTACACCCCCACTTACTTTAAGGCACCATTAACTTATAAATGTGACATCTGTAGCACTGCTGGATTTATAAAAGAGAGAGATGATTACATGGAACTGCAGAAAGTCATGCCGTCACAGCAGCAGTGATACAATTAGTGACTTGATAAATTTACTGTTTCTTTTATTTAATGTACGTGACTTTTTTTTTTATTTTCTGATCTGATACTACAGGAACATAAAAGTAAAAACACACTGTTGTAAGAAAATAGACCTTTTTTTTTTGCAGAGCAAAATATGCACTGACTTTCCCAAAAGATATTGAAATTTGAGTCACAACACATAAACCCACCCAAATGCAGCTAAAATAGGGCCTTTCTTCATCCAAAAAGGAGTATGAATAATGCAAGGGCATCAAATGTAAGTGCTGAAATATTTAAAGACCAAGCAGTGCTGAAACTTTGTGACAGCTGTTGGGCCTATATCTAACCAACTTTTTTTTTTTAAAGAGAATCCTTCCTCTTCAAAAATCTGAGTGAAAATCTGTATCAAAACTCTGAGAGAAAATAGGGTAAACAGATGTCTGGCTTGACCGCAGGAAAATAGGACACATTTGGAATGATAAGTTTCCCAAACTCCGTTGGATATGCCAGATCCATGGGAACGCCAGTTAATGTCTTGCTAGATGCCAGCTAGCTGTGTGCGCTTTCCCCTCTTACCATCTGGGAAAATGTTACAGCGAATGAACGCCATCAATGATTCACTCCAAATCTGTTTCTTAAGGTTCGGCCATGCTACTGTTTCTCTAGGAAATGTGGCAGTGCTAGCTGGTTTTCATACTGTAATTGTAGACAGATGAGACATGCCTGATTCAACAATCAAACCTCTCCTCTAGGTTTATGTCACTCAACTATGTTCTACTCAATTGGAAATAATCAGTTTCTGCCAGCAGCGACCGCAGCACAGGTGCCTGTAATGATGTGCATGAGAAAATGACAGATGTAACAGAAATGGCTGTAAAACATGGGAGCTTTAACTAAAAGCTTACCCATATGCACAGCGGGAGTAGTCGAGTGATTGCGGTAAATAATCTCACGTTGCAAGCTTATAGTGTGCTCTGGTCATGTCCGTAACTCTTGCTAAACCCTGCAACCTTTCACAAGCACCCCTCTCTGCAAGCCTCCCTCAGTCACTGGGAACCTGTGTGGGTCTGTTAGGGTGAGCTGACGGGCTCATAGTTACGACATGGAGACAATGGGAGGGTCTAATGAGGAACATATGCTTTTGTGTTTCAACAGAGCCGCTCATTGTGCAAGGAAAGGGATACTCTACTCCTATTCAGACTCGTCACAATGAAAATCCGAGCCCTCCCTGAGCCAGTTGAGCTTACAATATCCATCCGCTTCTTTTTTCCCCTGTTCTTTTTTTTTCCCACCCCTCTTTCTTGACTTTAATTCTCCATGCATTCATTTTGCTTATTGTACTTATGTTACATGTTTTGTCCCGCAGATTGAAGAACAATGGTGTGCGAAACTCTAAGCAGTAAAAGGCAGCAGAGCGACACAAAGCAAACATAAAAGCAGCGGAAATTAGGCAAAGTAGACGTCTCAAGTTATATGTTAATGTTCGCACTATCGTTCCTTCACTAACAAATGCACTTGACTAATAAATTAAGCAATCCACTCGGTGGCAGACACAGGAGAAAAAAAAAAAGCTCCTGACATTGCCCTGAACACCTCAGTGCTTTTCTTGTATATGATGCACTGTGGTTGTCACGCATAAAAGCATAAACATCACGCAAACAGCACGCATGCCCTTGTGTGTGGGTGTCTGTCTGTCTGTCTGTCGGTCTGTGTGTTTGTGTCCTCGTCTGTGCGTGTATCTTCGTGTGTCTGTGTGAGTTTGAGTTCAGACAGCAGTAGCTCTGGTAATCCATCCAGGCTCCCAGGGCAGCCAGCTCCTACTTCCTGATGCATGAGAAGCCGCTGGAGTGGAGTGGCAGCAACAACTGCTCAGCCCTATTTGATTACTAATAAGAGAGTTGTCCCCTCTGTCAGATACCAGGCATTCTCCACTAAGCAAACAGTGATTCCGGCTAGTCAAACATTAGCATTGCTGTCTCTCCCTACTACGTGGTGAGAGTTACATTGAGATCGACGCTCTTACTACACCCCCTACCTCTCCCCTATATCCAACACACACACACACACACACACACACACACAACAACTTAAACATATTCACACTGACCAGGACATATAGTTTCACAGTGTGAGAAAAATGTCAATGCCTGCGAGAAGACCATTTATTCTCCCTCTTTAGAAAGCGATGAAGGTAATATAAATGTGGCAGATGTAGCTTCCCGGAGGTGCAGAACAAAACAGCAGACATAAAATGTTTATCCCTTCTAAAACGAAACTTTAATGGCATCTAGCTCACAGCTAACTTGAGAGAAGGAAACAGTCAATGAAAAACAACTATTGACAGTGTAAGCATCACTGTCGTAAACAAAGAAGGGAAGACAGCCAAATAAATGCGAAGTTGCCTAAGCTAATTAGGTGTATTCCCAGCATGATCCTCCAGTGATTGAACCACCTGTGATTGAACAAACCCTATCCAGGTGGTGACCGCCCCTCGGTGCACAGGTACCTGGGAAAGACGCCCCTCAGCCACTCACACAGAATCACCCACGGTTCCCACACTGTGGGCTATAAGATGCAAGTCAGCCCAACTGGGCCGTCTGGCACACCGGGAGGGAACTCATTTGTTCACTAGCTCGTCCATGTGCCTGCTCAACCACTCAGTCACACATCCATTTAGTCACTCAGACACTCACTCATTCACTTACTCATTCCCGCGTTCACAAACACAGAAAGAAGCCGCACACAGCCTACCTGTCAATGATCACAGGGTCTGATGGAGTCTCGTTCCTGTTTCCACAGCTTTTCTTGTCACAGCATCGGCTACAGGGACACAGACAGCGCGGTTTAGAACAAGCAATGCTTTGCTAAATAAATAAAAATAAATAAATAATGCACACAAAACCACATACATTTATTAAGTGCCTTGGAGTGGGTTTGATATCAGGGAAAAAAATTGCCATGAGATTTCCTTCACTCAATCTATCCATTCCATTGATGCTGATGGCTGATAAAAATGGTGAAAACAACATGTTGTGTTGTTTGGCTTAGTGTTGGAGGGGAGGGGAGTGGGGATTGGGCCAGGAGGCAGGGGAGTCACTTTTCACAGCTTCAGCTTTTGTTTACCTCTAATTGCCAAGCTGCTATTTCTGAGGGAGATGCAAGGTGCCACCCTCAACCAATATTTCTGCGGGGCATTTATCAATTATGGCCTCAAAAGCACTAATCTATCTTCCACCACATGTTTCAGCCATCTCGTCCCTAAGCCTATAGCTAGCTGACTCTCACTTCTTTGATTGGGACTTGAATCAAAACTGCAAAAATAAACAAATACATCATCCCAGCTTCCATTTGAAACGAAAACATATAAACATATGTGAATAAGATTGATTTATGCCATATGGTGCAGAAAGAAAAACAAAGATTTTGTGCAAAGCTACTGTCAGTCAACCACACGCTATTTAAATATGTCTGATTTACATGACTCTCCAGCAGCAATAATAAAGATATGTTTTATAGCTAAGGCGCCTCCAAGTATTAGAGCAAAAATATAATTCAAAAACGAACGTAGTACAAGACTAAAAATTAAGATACAATAAGATAAGACATCAGAAGATTATTCTTATAATAACAGTTCTTATTATGTATATCTTCTTATCTGATAATAGGCAGCAGTTAAAGCAGTTCTTTATTCAGCAGCAAAGCGCACCTCTTCTTGACAAAAAAAATATTACCTCTAGAGCACGAGCATATTCAATGTGTCACAAATAAGTGATGGATGCATGTATAAATTGAGCGTGAGTGATGAGTTTATGCATGGAAAAAGACAAATCATTCTCAGCTCTCATGCTGCACTTGCTCTCAACCAGTAACTTGAACAATGCACCGGTGCAACAAAGGAGAGGTTAACCGACAGTATCCGAATTCAATGTTCACAAAGCTCATGCTGAGCTCAACAATAACAACAAAAGGCGTTTTTCCTTTTAGTATCAATGACACCGCTGAATAGCAGCGCAATATGAGAAGTTGAGATTTATGTGGTTAAATGACGCTAAAAGGCTCGCTGATCATTGTTGACAGGTGGGATCAACCGAGAACTGACTCTGTGCTAGAGAGAGAAAAAATAACTGATACATAGCACGCAACGTCTATGCATAACTTAACAGAAAACACATTGTCTCTGGCAGGCTTAAATGATGACATACAATTCTTAAAATCTAAAAAATAAATAAACTGCAAATTAAAAAACATAACTTGTGTACTGTGTCACTGACTGTTTATTATGCATTCAATTTCCCTTCACTGGAAACGACAGCCAGTTCATTTTCACTGTCATATTCATATTCATATCAAAGTTGAATCACATCGTATCAAAGTTAGAAATGACAGCAGCTCTCTCTCTCTCTTTCTCTCTGTGGTTGCTGAAGGACCACAGGACAGTCTAGATTGCTGCATCACATCATGAGTGTCAAAACTTATTGAAGGGGAGGGAGTTACTTTTTGCATGGATCTGCAAAATGGACAGAGCAAAAATAATGCTTACCTGCACATAATTTCATGAGTAAGAAGAACTCTGCACATTTCTGGATTCTTGTCCTGGCCCTCATAAACTATGGCCTTTGAAAGGAAATGAGATGGAAATACAGTGAAAACACAGTCATCTCTTGAGCACATATTAATTAACAGAGATTCACAAATAATTGGACTCACATAACTGCTATTTTTGCACTTAATAAAATAAATCAGGGCATGAATACACATGATGTTAGGACAACAGAATATATTACATGTGTGCAAAGGCTAAATAAGCAACATGGTTAAGGTAATCACAGCAATCTCCCAGTCTTATAAATTATATTAATTAACGTAAACATCTACCAAACAACTACCAAAATAAATAATTAGAAAATATAAACATGACCAATAATAATAATCATTGTAGTAACACCAACAACAACATTTCTAGTGTCAGTAATAATAAAATTATATATAACTACAAAATTAATGGTAATGGGTAAGATGATAATAATAATAATAAATTGTATTTTTTTATTAATCTCGATAATATCCTGTGGCTCAGACAGACAGACAGAGAAAGAGAGGGAGACAGAGAGATTTTCACAAGGAGAGATCCAATAGAAGTGTCATCAATATGCTTATAATCTGGGGATATTTGGGGGAAAGTGTTAATGGGCAATCTGTTGTTTATTTTGAGCCGCTAACAATGATCTTTCTGTGGATAAAAAGCGGTGTCTGGCGGTACGGTTGAGTAATTTTTGAGCATTGGCTGAAACAGATGGCGTGGAGCTATCAGTTCTGCCGCTCTTCTCTCCCTCCCTCGATCCCTCCCTCCTTCTTCCATGTCTAAGGAGAGACACTTCACTCCCTCGTATGCTGAACCGGCACCAAGTGTAAACGCAAAGCAAAGCACCGCATTATTGACAGAAAATACTTAAGAAATAACACAAACAAAAAAAATGCAACAAAATAAACCGCGTGCTTTGCCTTTGTGTTTTGATGTCGTTCCTAATTTTCACGATTTTTTTCTGGCACGTCAGAGGCCAAAATGAGAGAGTGACTTTGAAAAAGTGACATATCTGAACCAGGTCGCATCACTCTGTCGCTTTTAAAAGCTGTCCTACTTGACCTGATGGTTTTGGGTTTTCTTTTTTTTTTCTGGTCTTTTTCCTTTTTTCTCTGGGAACCGGGCGATTATCTATATTGGTTTGATTTATGTCGCTATTTGCAGCTGTAGAAACACAAATCCATAAATTGCTTGTTCTGCGTCATTGACTCGGATCATTCGCACAGGAATGTTGTCTGTGACCAGTGGTCCAGGCTTCACGGCTCTATTCAGAAGGCTCTGCCTAAACCCTCCATTTAATAACAAAAAGCGAGATGGAGAGCTGAAATAACGACGTGTGATTTTATTCCCATAATTATAATTACGTTTGCAAATCTTTGCGTTTGGCTTGAAATGTGCCACAAAGACTTTGTAATAACATTTTGTTGCGCTGGGCTCTGGGTTAAAAGTCATTCAGATGTTTGTGAGGAAGATGACGTGTGAAACGCACCTCAGCTAAAAAAAATATATATATATTATTTATGAAAATAATACTTGATGCAAATTTTTAAAATATGTTTAGAGCGTCACCTCTGACTCTTTGCAGGAAACGTCATATTAGATCATATGGAGCAGACGTAGTGTTTAAATTTTAATGTTGGACAAACTGAGCCTGCAAAGAAGCCTATAACTCCGGCAGAGTAAAATTGACTTTAGAGTCTTGCAATATGATATGGCCAAGCATAAACACTCAAAATGGAAGCTGTCTGCTCTTGTTACACCGGTAATTTGATTTTATTTTTTGCCACAACTGCATTTTGCAGGCAGATTTCTTTTTTTTTCGAAAAGCGTGAGGTGCGTGTGTGTGTGTGTGTATCTCAGGGGTGACAATTTGCACGGCGTGTTAAAGTTAAGGTTTTGCACAACTGCACCGTGGATGTGAGCACTGTGTTGCACCGTGCGTAGAAACAAGTGTAACAGCAGCTTACCTGCTTCGTCATGGAATCGATTAACCGTATGTAAAGATCCTGTTCTGTTCTGACGCCTGGGGAGAGAAAGAGAAGACCACTTGTGAATTTTGAAGAATTGAACTCAATAAATATTTAAAAAAGCAGAAGCCTTCCAAAAAAAAGTTTAGTAACATGTAATAAAAAATAGAAAAGCGCTCAGTCATTGCATTTCTAAAAAATGATTAGACTCCTTTTATTATTGTCTTTATAATTATTATATGTGGCTTTTTGCAGCCATGCGAAGTAATGTTTGATACATTTGCACGTGCTTGCAAAATATAAATGACACTTGAACTCACCATTGCTGTACAATAACTGTAGTTTGTAATGTATCCCATTGTTAGTTTTTTCACTGGTTGGTTCCTGCAGGAGAGAAACAGTTTGTGAGAATCAACTTCAACAAAACAACTGCCCATCACCACCACATGTCTCTCTGTTTGGGGAAATATATATATATATAGGTATATTTATAGTTTCTGTATTAAAAGAAAAGAAACAGCTTTGGTTGCTAAAACGACTCACTGTCATCAACGAATTGAGTTTTTAAAAAAAATCAATATTACACGTGACTTCCCCTTAGTAACCCATTGCCATTTCAGAGAACATAATTTCGATACATGTGCTGATTATGTACAGGGGTGCATGTATTTCTAAAATACACCGCTTACTTTTTCCTTCTCCACAAAGTCCACAAAAGCTGTCCTTTCGATCTCCACGGGCTGACCCTGTCTGTCATACAGCGCCAGGACGAAATGGAAAAAATTGGATTTTCTGAGGTTGGAAGGGGGCTGCTTTTCATAATGTGCCCGTGCCAAGCCGACACCGCTGCGGGGAGAAAACAAGAGACCATCTCGGTTAAGCACCGGACACCGGGGATACTAGATGATGGAGAAGCTGATGGAAACATTGGAGATGCAGAAGCACGCTTGAGTACGGGGGAGATTTCTTGATTTGTCACAATAATGGGTAATCTGATGTAATGAAAGAAGGGAAAGCCGAAGGGGGGGCATTTATTGGGAGACCGTAATTGATACAGAGTATTCAGGGGATTGAGGGGTCGATATGATGAGGAGGGAATGCGTGAGAAAAATCAGATGCTTTTGGCATGCGTACCTTTGGGCGGCTGTGTTTGCATCCACCACCCCAGCTGTGTGCATCCAGGAGCGGACCGAGTTCAGTCCACCCAGCGGTTCCTCCTTCATCGTCGTCCCACCCCGCGGTATAGTTTCCTGAATCCCAAACATTTAGGACAATTTGCGTGAAAAAAGAGCCTCCTGCGAAATTAGGGAAAATAAACGTCCAAGCGCGTTATCCTTTAGGGTTTTTTTTCACGGGATAAGTGGCGAGAGCCGATTCAGACTTGCGAGGGAAAACCCGGTCCACAGGTCTTGCCTCCCTCTTCAGTCCGTCCGATGTGAACAATTCTCAAAGTGCTGTACTTAGTTAGAGCGGTATCCACAGACTGGAAAAGTGAATTGTTCAATAGACAAGATTTTTTTGTGTTGCTATTGTTCCTCTTTGTTTTTTTCTTTTTTTTGTGCTATTCACAGAAAAATCGATGGCAGTTGTTTGTGTTTGTGGGTGATGCTGCTCTCAAAGTGCCCACATCCCTGAAGCACCGCATCCAAAACCTTCAGGACTTCTTGTTGAATAAAAAACCCACTCCTGAAAAGGTGCTGCTGCTTCTCCACAAGACAAACACAGGCAAAGGCTGATCACCAGTGGAGGTGTTCCTAGTACACAGGAGAGGTGGATAAGGGGCCCTTTCGCGTCGTGCAGGATGGATGGGAACATGCAAAACTAAGCCCTCTTTCCCCGAGGACTGAAATCTTTCCCGGGAGCCAAAACTCTAAACCCACGGGAGAGGCGCTGTCAGAATATGACGCTGAAGGGGCGTGGCTTTGACCATATATGGAGCTCTGACGGTTCCTGTCAAGCAGTGGCGCTCCACTGTACGGGTACAGCCCTATAGTGCAGCAGCCTGAGAACACTCATTCGCTCCACTTTTCCTCTTGCTTAGGCCCTATATGTGGTGAGTTTGATTTTTTTAATGATATGGAAAATTCAACCGGGTGTAACCATCACACATAATGAGGAAAAAAAAAATAAAAAAAATAATAATACATAATAATAACTCGGGATTCGGCATTCATTGCTTATTATTTTTTAGCTGGCCTAATGATAGCAATTTCCGTGATTAGTTGTATCATATTGGATTAAAATTAATAGTACTTGACATATTTATTCGATTAAATTTGTTATTATTATTACAAACTGACTTGATGAGATTGTTTGCTCACTAATGTATCGAAAGCATCTCAATAGCTGCGTGAATACAGGCCATAAATCATATTTCAATAATGGCAGATCATGTTTCTTCATATAACTGATACATTCATATTGTGCATTTTAAACTCTACTCTCTCTGCGGGTTGTTTTGTTGTAATTAAAATGTAATTAATATGACGCTGATTTTTCAGAGAATCAGGCATGATTACAATTCTATTAATTTACATTAAGTTTTCATTGAGAATTTCTCACAACAGATGATTGACTTTCAATTACTACTACGTTATCTATTTAATGAATTTATTTATGCAAAGTATAACAATATGAACAAAGTCTCATAGTTTCTTAGCAACCATATGACTAGCGTGAAAACAAATCAATCACATCACTGTGCCATTTACAGAAGATAAAGTCAGATCTTTGACCTCGTTTATGGGCTAAAAATCAGAGCCACAGTGTCTCGTGACATTAAACAAACTTCAGGAAATCCATGGTTCCGTGTCTTCTTTATTTCATGCACGTCCTGTAAAATCAGTAATAATCAGAAACATCTTAATCATTTTTAAAGAGCCAACTGCCTACATGTCCGACTCTGTCCGAGAGGGGCAAGCAAGCAATTCGGTTCATTAGTGGTGAAAAGGAGGAGAGGATGGAGGGAGAGAGGGGAGGGTGCGAGGAAGAGAGATGTGTGCTATATCCTGAGCAATCTATCTAGCTGGTGCTGAGGGTTAATAGCTGCTGCCAAAGATAAGTGAATTATAAGCTGTTGCTTTCACCTCTACACAATCTATTGCCAAATTGCGCAGTCACAAAATGAGGGTGTGGATATTTTACTTTTATTATTATTTAAGAAAAATCCAAGTTTCAATTTGTGAAAAAAAATCATGAAAAAAACTCAAAGCGGACCATTTGTAAAAAAGAACGTTATCTTTTTTCCTCGTAGATGAAACAAACCGAGACGCATGCTGTAAATGTTTTGTCTGTTCTACCGAGATTGCAAATATCTTTTTTGCACAGAACTCACTCTGCTTTTTTTGCACAGTTTCAAGTCGCTTATTAGAACTTAACCCCTGATTACACGCACCAAGGCGATTTAAATCTGATTATCAAATTAGGAGACTTTGAGACAAATCCTCTTAGATCTGATACTGTTGACTGGAGAGGGAAAATGGATCTCCACACCCGTCACGTAGGTAACGATGCTGTCCTGAAAGGGAGTTTTAAACCGTATTTGACAACAAATGCAGCTGCCCCGCTATTTCAGAAGATATTAGAGGAAAATGAATGCAAATCTGTGTGCAGGAGCCATCTGGACGTGGAGAGAGGGAGTCAGCTGCTCCACACACTGAGGCGCGGAGCCTGAATCCGTCTCAGCTCATTCTGTGGGATCATCTGCGTGGTGGGCTTACACCGTGGAAAATGCGCTCTCCATCATTAGGTGAAATGTTAGCATCAAAATAAAGGAAATGTTGATCCCCGTTTGTTTTAGTGGTTGCGTTCATGAAAACTTGCACGGGCGTGGAATTAGAGGATCTTAGTCACATTTCTCCCCTTTAATAAAAGGCTGTTTCTCAACTGCACGCTGGAGGTAAGTGATGGGTGACAAGCAGGGAAACAAGTGCAAACTATTTGCCTGATCTCTGCGTCTTGGCCGCAGTGAGCCAGCCTGAATGCTCATTTAAATGACCGGTTGATGACACTGAGGGGGAGCTGTTATCTCATTCTTCTATTCAGTGGCCACAATGAATGAACCCCCAAAGATTTGGGCCTGACCATTGATATAAAACCAAACTCCTCGGGACGCGTGGCTCCCAATAAAAATGTACACGATGACTTCGAAGACCTCCCGTCTCGACGGGACGAGCCTTCTCCGTATTGAGGGTGACGTCTTCTTTTTTGTGTGAATTTACGGGGCGAGGCCCTCATGATCTCCTTAAATTTGCATGTAAATGGCGACATCAGCCTATACGCGTGCCAGGGGCCAGCGGGCCTCCCAGATGTCAAGGCAAAGTCAATCAGCCGGCCGCTGCCCAGCTGTCCATCGATGCACTTTATTGGGACAACACTTTCATTATGCTCACCTGCATTGTTTCCTAATGAATTGATTGGCAAAAGGGAGAGGGTTGGGGAAAAAGAAATCTTATTAGCACCCACCATGCAAGTTCGCTCACGGCTTTATCACAGAGGTTGTTTTAAAGTGATCTTTTTTCGATTAAATATTAATCAAATACGCCTACAGTTACGCATCATTCCTCATTCCATATGGAAGAAATAGGCAGTCAGCCCACTTATTGTTTACAGCAACTCGACGAACACTGTTTATCCTATTGTTTAGACCCGGTAGCCTATATTTTTGTGTAGATGGTTAAACTTTAAAACTTAAAATTTTGCTTATTTATTGATGAGCATGTGGCATGTGCAAAAAACAAAAAACAAAACACGCAAGGTAAAGCTTTTGTTTTTAAATTTCCATCACTTGTAGCTGTATTTGAAAAGACCAACTTCAGTCCATACTTGTGTGCTGAGATTTTTTTTTCCTCATAAGTGTGGAAAAATTAGGCAACATTTAGAATGTATTTCTTTTTCTTTTTAAATTAAATTAACAAAAGCCTTGATTCCTCAATGAAATAACAGCCTCCCTGCAAACTTTGTTTCCAAAAGCTATTAACGCTGGGCCTAATAAATGCACGTCCGGTATTCGAAATGACATATTCAAATATAATATTAAAATACAGTGTGCGCGTTATTTTTTAATTATAGGGGTAAAACACAAATGGCCACGAGTGATGAGATCAATCATGTAGGCGATTCGTGTCAAGTAGTTATGGCTGATAGACGGACAGCGCCCCTCGTTGGTTACACTTGAGATCATTGTGTCGATATGAGGCAGCTGTGTTCTTCAGTGACAAGATAGCTAAATCTCAACATAGGTTTATCTAACACCCCTCCTCCCCCCTGCGCAGACCCCAGAGCGGCCAAAAAAACGGTTGTTTCGGGACAAATTATGTCAATTAATAAACCTATATTTTGCGAGAGAATTACTGCGAAATTGCTGGCCAGCGTGCAGACAATAATAACAAAATTAAAATAAATAAAAATTCACATTTATAGAGCAAAGCGATTGAGGTGAACAGAGCGGTAAAATGATAATTAAGTCACATTCTTCTTCTTCTTCTTCTTCTTCTTCTTCTTCTTCTTATTATTATTATTATTATACAATCAACGTGCGTATCTTTTTAATGCGTTTAATGTGGGATTGTGTCAAACAAATGATCTGACACACAGCTGGTGTGACCTCACATTTCGTCACTAACTTCTGTCAGAGTGCTCATGTTAATTGTGTGCAGTGGTGAGTTCTGTCAAGGGCATTGCCCGTGCGCACGATTTGCATTTCCATTCTGCTGTGGAAATGATGAGAGAGTTTCTGCGCGGTTTAGAGCCTCGCGGCGCAGTCTGTGGGCGAATTACATTTAAAGAAGGCGAGAGAAATTAAATAAGAAACCGAGACCACTTCAGGGCTATTAACATCTAAAATATCCCCTGGAAATTTAGACCAAAATACACATGACCAAATATCCAGCATACCTTCGCTCTCACACATGTGCCTCGTCTTGATTGCGTCCATCACCGCTTTGTGGGCCTATCTGAAAATCTGTATTTAAAAAAAGTTATCACGCCGCCTCACATTTCTCCGTGGCGTTGACGGACGTGAGTTAAATGTGATTATTCAGCCCCAAATCGGAACATATTAACATATAATATAGGCGCTCAAATACCAAGCGGGCTGTGACACTCAGCAAAACCGGTGCAAATAATACTCACTTTGAAGGTCATTTAAAAATCTCATCAATACGTATGATTTGGGCACATGTTGCACTGGGCAATGTGGCCTCCAAAACGGGAGGCATCAGCTTTAACCTTGATTTTTTTTTTTTTTTTTTTTAAGAGCGCATGTGCGTGTGCATGACCACACAGGCAGCAGCCTTTGCCTCAGTCCTCAGGAGAACTTTAATTTGCCTGTTGACCCTTGTGATGGAGCTACTGCCAACTTATAGTGATACTGGCTCGACCTGCAGGAGTACAATAATTCTCAAGTCACTCACATCAAAATGTATATTTTCTACATGTTGCATCAGCGCCTCTAATTTGCTTTACTGCAGGGATTACCATCATTAAAGGACACAAACGTGATGGTGATTGGCAAGGTGTCTCGTATATGAGCGGTGCAGTACAATTCATTACCACTCTATGGCTGAATTTTGATTTTAGTCAGAGATCCTTATTAATATTGAACTGTGTTACTATTAACAGAAATGTTAATTATGATGTCAAGACAGAGGGAGTCAAGGTGAAAGCTGCACAGCAATAGCTAAAAATAATCCATGCCAGCTAGAGTACAGTATGATCCTGCAGAGGAGTGTTACTGGCAAGGGACCTTTTTGCTGCAACAAAGAGGTGGAAAAGAGGAAGTAAATGAATTAGAGTACAAGCCAGATTTTGTCTTTGTTTCATCCACACTTGTCCTGTCCCTATTTTCCAACCTCTCCCTTTTCCTCGCTATTGGAAGTGCTGCAAATTGTATAATGCTGGTCTTTGTTCTACAGAGTCAAGCCACATGAATAGCCGTCCTGAGCACACACAAAAACACACTGACAAACTGATCATCTTAAAAAAGCAACGCCCTGGTGCTCACTTGGCCTACTTTCCACGGCAGCACTGGGACGTGGGAAGAGGAATAGAATTCAGGGGAGGATGTTCTTGCACTCTGGGAAACATTCAGTATAGCAAGTGTGATGCACATAAACATAGCCTTTGCATTGTCAACCTTAGACCGCATTTGCCCCAGATAACTAGTCCCCATGTGCTAGACTATTCTCTTTGACTTTGCAATTGAAATCCTGAGAAGATTATGCCAAAGCTAAAAGAGGCAAACTCCAGGGTGGGATTTCAATTGTCAATTCCTGTTGGATTTTATAGCATTATGACATATAGTACACCATCTGTTACGCTTCCTGTGACTAGGTCTGCACGAGCGGAGTCTATTGATGTGAACATCATTACAACTAAGACCTATGGTTCTGAATGGACAGCGATATTCAATCACCAATATTTCTCTCATGCCTGCTCTTTCGCACAGATGTATGACTAAGCACGGGGGTCTCCAGGTTACAAAACACAAGAGTAAATTAGGAAGGTGCAGGAAAGTAACCACTCCTAACTTTAGCTAAACAGACTTCCTGAAGCGCTAGATAATCTGGGGCTTCTATGTACACCGCCTAACCAAATGTCGACATCTGTGAGGGTGTGCATAAAGAAAAGCTCCTCAGAGAAACGGGGGATAATAATCTTAGTTCCCCTCACCTTCAGCTTGCCCATAGGGGTTTAAAAGGCAGATGAAGAAATCCTATGTAAACATGCCAAGTCAAATTTTCACTTGAAATGTGACATGGAGGCAAAGGCCAACCTCGGTGCATCACTAATGTGGTTCCGCTCATGAGTTTTCAGTGCCCCTGGATGTAAACAACTGATGTATTCAGCCCATGGTTTGAGCACTGACTCACTTTGCACACTTAGTATGTTTGAACGTCTTTTTTATCTGTGACTGTACGTTTAGTGCATAGGTGAAGAGCCCAAAGAAGTCAACACAAAGCTTGTACACAATCACAATCTCTCTGCTCAATAGCTTCCATGAAAGTGAGTTTTGCTCTCCTGAGAAACATACAAAGTTTGAGCATCTGTTCCATCATGTAGTCTTTGTTGAGAAATTAAATATTGAACTGATCTAGTGTACCATGAATGTTTCACTCACATAGTGATTAGACAGACTGGAGAGGCAAGACATTGCAGCACTTTACACTCCATTTTAATATACTGTATTTGTTGTTCCTGCCTTTAAGTGTTTTATACACCAGATTATATTGTTGTTGTAGAATATGGCTTTAATTTGTGCTTCAATTAGGCTCAACACGCATGTGTAGCGCTAGTACACATAGGAACATACTAAATTTATATGCTTGTTATGTACACGTGTGCACAAACACAATCATCCACTGTACACAATGAGCATTATGAGAATAGCCCAGCTGATAATGATCATCAATTTAATTGAAGAAAAACCCCCCAGAAATTAGAGCTTTGGTTTTATGATTCAATTATCAGCTCTTCTGTTTTTACACCTTAATGTGCATGGTTTTTGTGTATATAGAATATAGAAAACGCACTCATTCAAATTGTTTTTCTTGTTTGCTGTTAAAATCTTTCCTTACTTCGTCATCCTTTGCACCAAATCAACAATTGTCTCATGGGAGATCGCTTAATGATGTTTTTTGACATTAACATTTCGGATTAGATGAGCAGACCAAGGTAACATGCGAGCTAGGAGAAGGAAACGGTATCATCACAGAGATCATAAAATGGTGTCGTGAGTAGTCTTTTGTCCGGGACCATAGGAGAGTTCTGTTGCTAAAGGGAAGGACAAAAGCAGAAGGCGCCACGGGTATAAGGTTCCCCAGAGCAACAATGCTGAAAGTTTCAACTTGCAGCACATGGGTGTAACTTTAACTGGAATACTGTGGATCAAAGACTCACAAACAAAGTGGGTGGAAATGCTGGAGGAGTGTCTGTGCTCAAGTGAAGGACAGGTTCACTAGAGAGAAAGCGAGAGAGACCATTTATGAAACACAGACCAGGCAATCAAGGCTAATTACTGAGACTGTGTTTTGTGAACTCAAAGGGCAGCGTGATTCAATTAACAAAATTGATGTGTATTATAATTTTTGCTCATTTTGAAAAATAAAATTAGCCTACTTACAAAACGTGGTAAAACAAGCTTACGGAGATGTGCAACAAAATCAAAATGTAATTGAATTTAAGGAGATTTAAATTTTGTCACTGCTTTGTGCATGTTAATAGCGAGGGGGATACACAGTAGATTTAGTTTCGCACCTCAAACATTCATTCTGCACTCCTGTCTACGCCTGTCATCTTTGGGAGAGTGGGAGAATTATTCACTTCTGCTTCTTTAAATAAGAAACACAGCCTTGAAATTTGTGGGGCTTAAGGCAACTCATCAGGTTAGATCAGTGCAATGTGGATGTGTAACCTTTACACTGCAGTTGAACCTGCACATACAAGTGTTATGAAAGGTCCCCGTGGCACTCTGCTCTTCTGACATGGATTTGAAGACTTGCCACTTTATTAGCTGCTAAGCCCCCAATACTTGTTCTATATAGTGGAGGCCTATGTTATGAGCTGGGATCTCATTGTCTTGCGTTATTAGAGGAAGAGTCTGCAGCACTCTCTTGTCCCCCCGAGAGAATAGCCTGACTGTTTGGAGGGAAGCTACAAGTGCAATTTAACCCATCTTATTTACAATATGATCTGTTACAAGGACATCATTGCTGCAAGGATTCACATCTAATATATCCCCTCAATGTGATTCTTTTCTGTTTTCATTGATTCGGGAGGGTATATTTTGTTTGATGTTTGCTTGAGCCTTTACAAAAAAAATCTTGTATCTGTCAAGTTAGAGTAGACTTGGAGACAAAGTTTAGAGATCTCCACTGATCCAATTCAATATTTTCATATATATATATATATATATATAAATATTTCACTTCAAACTATGGCAGTCAATATCAAAACAATTGCTTTGTGCCTAAAGGTCAAAAGGGAAAAAAAACAGTTAATTAATAAAAATGAGTAGATGTGGAGCTCTTCATGATAATATCAACATCAGCTCGGGGAAAACAAGCAGTTTGTGATCATCACTTGTGTCAGCAGCACACACTTATCCTCCAAAATGGAAATTATCCATTGGCATTGAATAATAAGTGCCATAGTGCCATCTAGTGCACAAATTTGCACACTGAAGAATGACAGTCCCTGTATGTTAAACATATACTATACACTGTATCTTACATGTGTAGAGCCTTGCCGGGATGGCACAGCTGGTACAGAAATAACACAAAGTAAGTGGGGACAGTGTACTATTTACACTGGTCGCTTGTGTGCTTCAGTGTGAGGTTTAACTACACAGAATGGCCACACTGAAAATTTCCACTCATGGGGGAAATAAACACGGAGACAAAGGTTTGTCTTCCAAGCCAGGTCTTTGACAACCCTCAGTTGTGGAAAAGCCGCAAGGATAATCTCCTTCAGACAATGAGACAATGTTGAAGGCTCTGCATGCAAATTATACTCTGCCATCTAAATTACAAAGACATACACAGACCTCAAGTCATCAGGCCTCATATCTCACTCATCGGGCCTCCTGGCTGTTAGGTTGCCAGAGGATGCTATAGAAACAACAGAACAGAAATAATAAGAAAAAACACATGAGCCAAAACAAGAGTCTTGAATAATTGATTGTGTTTGTCTTTGCTGTTTGTGTGTATGAGTGTGTGTGTCTGTTTGTGTGTGTATGTGTGTGAGAGAGAGAGAGTTAAGACTGAGGGTCTGGACAGAGCTTATGCCCCTGAGCAGAGCAGACACATCCACTGGCCAATGGTTTGTGTTAAAAACTGTCTGATGGACCAAATGTGGGGGAAGGGTATGTTTGTGTGTGTGCAGGGTGAAAATGTGTGTGTATGGGTATTTGTGTGCGTGCCTCTGTGTGCAAATATAAATTGAAATGGATAAGGTCGTTAGCAGTGTTTAATTTTGCCAAAATAGCCTTGACAATGATGACTTTGTGCTCAAATCAGGACTGATCTTGTTTGTATTCTCTTACATGAGAAAAAATGAAGTAAAGATTTCCAGGATAGCAAATGCTTGTTGTTAAACGGCTCAGGAATAGGTGTGTTGTAAGATGTTAAAAAGTCAATATACCTTCATTTTGTCTGTGCTGGTAATGAGCCATATTTTCTGGGGAAAATGGCTGCTTCTCCGGAGGCACCATGTCTACTGAATGTGGCCCTGATCCTGGATAAAACAGAAGGCTCACCAATCAATCTCTCCAGGTTGCCCACAGCCAGAGAAAGCAGCTGCACCACATGTTTGCCTTGCGCGATAGCGACAAGTTAACATACGGGCAGCACAGTAACCATCCACAAGCAGCCTCTAGCTGTCTTATAATGAATTCCCACAGGGATGGGGAACTATCAGAGTCAGTGGTGTTACTGGAGGCTCGGAATAAAGTCAACACCTCTCCTTATACCTGATGAAGCTACGGCACGGCAGCGCACACACACACACACACACACACACACACACACACACACACACACAGTCACAGCCACAACACTGAACTTGTAAAAATTTGAAAAATCTAAATGTACACAACAATTAAGCCGTACGGTTTATTAAATCACAAATTGGGCTTGAGTCAAATGTGTATCCTTCAGACAGTGATGGTGAGTAGGACATGATTAACGGAGACAGTATTTTTTTCTCTCTAATTTATAAGAATAATTAAAAGTGAAACAGACACTTCAGAATGCAAGTAAAATCCAAGTTAAATAAAAAAAACACCTGTTCCAACAATAAGAAATTAAAAAGCAGTATTCAGTATGCTTTTTGACAATCTAGCCATTACTATAGCATCTATACCCAACCAAACTATTCAAATCCAGATGTGTTACCTTATCAGCCAATAATGTCTGCACTACCTCATCACACGGCTGCACAATTTCAGTCACAGGTGGAACTGAAAACCACGGCAAACCCATTTAGCACTGTGGAACTACACAGTGCTCCTCATGTAGAAGTCAAGGATGTTTTAGAGGTTAAAGTGATTCTTCAAATAATGATGGTTTTACAAAACACTGGTGAACCATCTATTTTTAATTTAAAGCCAGCATCTACTAGCTGTAATACACATGTAGGTGTTTAATGCTGTGGTGTATGAGGTTGTTTTACTTCACATTCATATAATACTATTTCCTATTTCTATGTACGGTCTTTTGTTTCTATAAACAATCTTAGACCATCCAACCCATGCTTATACTACAGGTACAAGTTGGTCCACCTATACAAATACAGATATATAGATACAGAGATAGGTTTCCTAACCTCCAGGCCTCTATTCTGCTTCTCCCTAAGGGACGCTGTGTGAGCGATGAGAGGGATGTGGAGCTCGGGAGATACTGGGGAAAAGGTTTTGGTGAGATTTGGTGCAGGTTTTACTTTGTGCTTCCCTATTCTTTCTTGTGCCACCTCCAGGACAACCTGCTGATGTGTCAAACAAAAAAGTTCAAATGCACTATGGACACAATACCATCACTACATAGTAGTCATCTAGAGCCTATAGACACAGTGATTATCTAGCTTTAAGAACAGATTAAATATCTGAAATATTTGGCTAAAAACAATCATTACTATATTTTTCCAACCAAGCAAACGGAGGACCCTCTTTGACTTTTCATTAAAATCTTAAAGAATAGTGTGTTTAGTGTGATCTGGTGTACTAAAAAGATTGTATCACTGTTTATTCTATTTTACCCACAGAAATGTGTCCCAGATATATTACATATTCTCAGATGTCTTCAGAATTTTCTATTTTTTTGTTGTGAAAAAAAAAAATGGCACATCTGACTTTTTTTTTTTTGCTGCACTATCAGCCCCCATGGGCTATCCTTCTCCTCCCAGTTCTTGACAAGCCCAACCCTTCAGAGAATGCTGTTTACAGAAAAATAAGCATACAACTAACACCAACTACTGAAGCTCTGACATTTATTTTTGTATATATATTTTGCAACATTATTTTGAGTGCATATTTAAAATATTAGAGATATATGTGGCATACATACATACTGATGGATTCCAAGCAGACAAGAGTTGAGCAGAATGTGAAAAGTTTGTTCCCTGTGTAATATCCACTCTATGAAACAAACAATATAAAATTATCACCTTTTTAAAAGAATGGGGGAAAACTAATCTAGAAATACAAAGATTTAATTTAACCACAGTATTATTTATTGCATATGCATGGCATTTACTATATATCTTGGGCCCATTTGTTATATTTGTAATCTGCTGTAGAAGTCAAGCCTGTTAGAGCTGTGCTCTTATCGGGCAAAGGATTGTTATTGTTCTGGCCAAAAATTTAAACTCTGAAGCTGAAATGTTGCATTTTAAAATGTTGATACTGCTTGTGTTTGTACTGAGCCAACTTGTTTGATTAATCAGGCTTTACAGACCGTGTTGTGAAGGACAAGAAAAAAAATACAAAAGGGGCCTCTGCTAGTGGTTGGGAACTAGGGACTGAAAAGTATAGACACCAACACAAAAAAATCCAACTGGTTAACAGCTGCTGAAAGACACGCAACCAGATTTTCATCATTTCACCACTAGATGTCACCCACTGACCATGCAACAGAGGCTGGTGCACTTGTAAAGTGTCATACAATTTTGAGTTAGGACACACTTATCTAATGACAACAACCACTGAATAAAAAAAGTTTTAGTAGGAACTGTGTAATTTGTAAATAAAAGTTTTAGGCATTTTACTTGTATTGCTGCAAGAATAATTTTGGCATTTACTCATGTGCAAATCACAATTATAAATTATATCTGGCCAATGAACACAAGACAAAAAAATATGTAATCTGGCTATTTTTTGTTAATTTGATTATTATCTGCTTTAACTTTAATCAAAAATGCCTACATTCTGATCTGTACACTGTATTTGTCCCACCCATCAGAGGACAGCTGAATTGGCTTTCATCCCAGTAAGGATGTATTAATGTGTAACGTTGTGAAATAAGGTAGAATACATATAAAATAAATAGTAAATGCACACCTAATGATATGAAGCTCAGGAGGATGGATGGAGCCAGGATGTGGCATGTGTGCATGACGTCATTTCTCCATGTACTGTGCGCCATTTTGGAAGAAAAAAATCACGGATAATTTCCGTGGTCTTGACAGATCTGGACCCGAGTCTTCACACTGATTGTGGATGCTATCTATTTCCCCGAGGAAGCCGCGTTGGTTGATTAGGTATTGGAAGCTGTGTACAGCAAGACCTGCTACATGAAGCAATGGCGGGTAAGCTACTTTTGAAGGGAGGAAAAGGACCCACCTCACTTGGAGTGTGTGATGGCCTGAATCTGCAAGTTAGCTAGCTAACGTTAGCGCTGGCATGCTAAGTTGCTAGTTGTCAAACTGTGTCACTGTCAGGTCATGTTCTCACTAGACGAAACGCATATCTCAAACAAACTAACGTTGTGTTCTTCCCACAGGAGTTGCAGGAGGAAATGATTTTCAGTGGTGTTTCTCTCAAGTGAAAGGAGCGATAGATGAAGATGTTGCGGAAGGTATGTAGCTAACGTTAGCTTGGCGGCTAGGCTAAAACGGTTGGACGCTAGCTAGATGGTGTGATGATGATGATGCTCTGGGGGGTTCACGTGAGATGCACGATAGCTAGATGGTCGAAGGGGCTTTAATAAAACACGACTGTTGTGATTGGTCTAAGTCTGTTTGTGGATCACTTGCACTAACGCCCTTTCTTTTGTAAAGTACTGTGTGACGCTAGCTAGCTGCATGCTAGGTGGTGGCTAAGCTATTAAAGGGGAGCGACCGTGTCCATGACGTCAATGTGCTGCGTCCATAAATTGTCGAGTGACATCATGCTTGTTTTCATTCATTCATACATGAATGGGTGTACGTGTTGTGCGTGTTTGGCAATCAGTGTACCCGATTCTGTATTTCAGAAAAATGACATTGCCGCCAAACTGCAGTTATACCCAGTAGCATTATTCAAGATGTCAACAGAGCTATCATCTGAAAAGCTGAGCCATTAAGTCTGATTCACTCTGTTTTATGTCCGATTTCAGCTGACATAATCTCAACAGTTGAATTCAACTATTCTGGAGAATTGCTTGCAACTGGAGACAAAGGAGGCAGAGTAGTGATATTTCAACATGAACAGGAGGTATGATTCATATAAAGTTACAGATGATTAACTTCTTTTGCAGTATTATGTGAGACTATATACACTGACTGAGTTGCAATGACATTGTTGTGGATCTTATGACTTAATGATGCAATATTTACTTTCAGTCCAAGAATCGTCCACACCTGCGCGGGGAGTACAACGTCTATAGCACTTTTCAGAGTCACGAGCCAGAATTCGACTATTTGAAAAGTTTAGAAATTGAGGAAAAAATTAATAAAATAAGATGGCTACCCCAACAAAATGCTGCTCACTTTCTACTTTCGACAAATGGTAAGTGTTCACGGTTTAACCTTTTGGATTATTTGGTGATTTTTTCCATTTGAACATGACTTAAACTGACCACTCAGATAAATGTGCACCTCTAAATTTAACAATTTTCTCCTGTCTATTGTTTGTCAGATAAAACTATCAAATTGTGGAAAATAAGTGAAAGAGATAAACGAGCAGAAGGTTACAACCTGAAAGATGAAGATGGGCGACTCAGAGACCCCTTTAGAATCACCTCTTTACGGGTTTGTTTTAACACACGCACCACACCTTTCTTTTTTTTTTAGACAAGCCTATAGAAATTTTAACTAAAGATGTGCGTTCTTCATTTCAGGTACCAGTACTGATGCCAATGGATCTCATGGTAGAAGCAAGCCCACGGAGGATCTTTGCAAATGCGCACACCTATCACATTAATTCCATTTCTGTAAATAGTGATCATGAAACGTACCTCTCCGCAGATGACCTAAGAATAAATCTATGGCACTTGGAAATCACAGACAGAAGTTTTAGTATCCTTTCTCATCATTAAAACACAGATGTTAAGTGGACTGTAGTTTAGTAGTCTCTGTATTGTATTGTAGCGAAGCATAAGTCTGCAAGTTCCTTAACAGCGTGTTTCCAGATATTGTAGACATCAAGCCCGCCAACATGGAGGAACTGACAGAAGTAATCACAGCTGCTGAGTGCCATCCACACCAATGCAATGTATTTGTGTACAGCAGTAGCAAAGGCACCATCCGCCTCTGTGACATGCGAGCAGCGGCACTCTGTGATAGGCACTCAAAATGTAAGTATCTATGTCTCAGTGTTAGTGTATTAAAAAAAGTAAGTAAGCAAAAGTTATTTATAAATTTAGGAAAATTTAACTTACTACTTACATTTTCCGTCTTCCTCCATTTTGTATATTGTTAGAAATTGATAACAATTAGGGCGTTTTTGGTTAGACAAAAATGTAAAGACAACACTGTTGGATTTTGCGAACTGTGACTGGTAATCATTGTGACATGTCCTAGATTGTGTATAATTAAAGTATTCACTAACGTTCGTATAAAGGAGGACATGTTACGTTATTTGCTGTGATACCATTCAAGATTTCTTCATTTGGAGTTATGTTTGTCTACCAAGTCAATGCACTGAAATTTTTAAAAATATGAATTGCAAGGATATTTTACCTTTTTCAGTCTTTGAGGAGCCTGAAGATCCAAGCAGCCGATCCTTTTTCTCTGAGATCATCTCCTCCATCTCGGACGTGAAGTTCAGTCACAGCGGACGCTATATGATGACACGTGACTACCTCTCCGTCAAAGTTTGGGACCTCAACATGGAGAACAGGCCAGTGGAGACGTATCAGGTGCATAAAAAACTTGACTTCAAACAGAACTGATGTGTGAGAAATAAGTGCTACATTGTTTTAAAAATGATCTCTGTTTTAAGTCATAGTTAAATATCAGGCCTTACATAACATACATCTTAGACAAAAAACACATTAAATTGTCTTTCTGAGATCAAGACTTTACAAGGACTTCCCCCAAACAATATACCAAACTTTCAATCCTAATTTTCAGTTTTGTTTGAATCCCTAAATTCACTCTTCTTGAAGCCAGCAATGAAATGGTTACATAAAACTAAAAGGATGATCCAGAAATACAAAAGAATATGATCCTTTGAACGAATGGTATGCAGGCTCCTTGTGACTCACAAAAATAGTAGCCTCAGAGGTGCATCTGATTAGCAACACAATCCGAGAGTACGCCTGAACTCAACATTCACTGATGTAAAACATGGGGAAAAAGTGCAAATATCAGGCCAAGTATTGTTTGTAGGATAAACCATTTTGCACTTGTATAAATAACTTACATAAATAGAGAAAGTAGGCTCAAGTGAATATTAGGGTTAAGTAATGTGTTTGCCTTTTTTTTTTTCTTTTTTTTTTAAGGTCCATGAATACCTTCGCAGTAAACTCTGCTCCTTGTATGAAAATGACTGCATCTTTGACAAGTTTGAGTGCTGCTGGAATGGCAGTGATAGGTAAGTGTCCTTGTTCCTGCACATGATCGCGTCTTATCTTCTACAAGTCTTTGATGAGTTTATTTTATAGTATACATACAAACAAATTGTATTTTCTCTCTCCATCAGTGCCATCATGACTGGCTCCTACAACAACTTCTTCCGAATGTTTGACCGCAACACCAGGCGGGACATCACACTGGAGGCGTCCCGGGAGAGCAGCAAACCGCGGGCTACGCTCAAACCACGCAAAGTGTCCACCGGCGGCAAGAGGAAGAAGGATGAGATCAGCGTGGACAGCCTGGACTTCAACAAGAAGATCCTCCACACTGCCTGGCACCCCAAAGATAACGTGATAGCTGTGGCAGCCACCAACAACTTGTACATTTTCCAGGACAAAATCAACTAGAAGATTTGGGGCTCCAGAAGATAGGGCTTTTACCGTACCTGTGTAGTTAAGCCTACTACTTGTCTATCTGTATAAGAAGAAACAGCCTCGTTGTCCTCCTGGTGAAGAATTCGAAAGCACGTGTCTACTTTTTTTGCCACAGGAGGTTGATCCATAGGCCTGTTTTATTTTGAGTCTGAGCTTAGGTTGTTTTTGCCTTTGGCACCAGGGCAATCAACATGCCCCCCTGACCCAGAAAGCCCAATTCGGGTCTAATTGACGGAATGGCACTCCCTAGAGGTCAAACTCTTGAACGTTGGTGTTTGTGTTGACATTTTAAGCCTTCATTTCATGATTTAACGACAGAACTCTTGGAAGCCCTTAAAATGACGTCTTGTCAAAGTTGTAACATCATCTCAAAGATTTTGGGCCCTCAGAAGCACGGATTAATGGCCAATAAGCCTAACTGTAACATTCCCCCATTGGCCATGTATTCAGGCCAATCTGCTGGTGGAGGAGGCCATGAATTTGGAAAGTGGACCTGTTTCTTTTCTCCCCCTCCCTCTTACTTTACCCCAGTCAATACGGTGACATAAATTCACTGACTGTATCTACTCAAGTACACCTTGTCATCCACATAATAAAAGAAACTAAAACTACAGATGTGTTTTTAAATTTAGAAGTATGTATTAAAACATGTTTATTGCTTTGCATGTTTTTATGTTGTAGAGAGGTGGAAAAATGTCCAGTCACACCACTGTCTTTGAGCAGATCTCAAGCAAACTTGTTATGGAAATACTATTTGGGGCAACCAGTTTCAGAACCACTGTTGGAGACAACCAATAATGTGTTTGTGTCAAGAGATTAATTTCTTGTTTTTTGACCATGTTTAAGGATGCAGGCTGGAAACTACATGGCACAAGATGGGGCCCAGGACAAAGGGAATCTGCAGCCTTAATACCTACTTCTATCAATGACAGCTACAAGTTATGTCCCCAAACGTTTTACAAACCTCATGTGCATTATTTGTAAATCCTATTTTATAGAGTTATGTCCTCATATACTGCTGCTATATGTGGCTGTCTATGAAAATAAAAAGGAGGAAAATTGCACACCATACAGTTTATGTGATAGAGTGCCTCCGAATCATGTAATAAGTAGGAAATTCAGACAGGCCTCATACATGTGCCCTTACCCATTTATTAGGGATGTCACCCAAATTTGAACAGGCGTATTGCAAATGTGGATCTTATCTCCGTAGTTGTGAATGCAGAAATGAAGGTTGACTACACAAAACATATACTGATGACATTAAAACAAACACATAATAATGCATTGTCTTTGTCCATTGATTCCTAACATGGTGGCAATGTATTCACTTGTTTATTATTTTGACCAAAGTTCAATAAAATTTTAATTGTGTTCATCTGCATGCAGTCCTTTCCTTTAACTCCACATTCCTACATATTCATGTGCTTTATTAAGTCACTAGGGACGTAAATGTTTTTCCATCTTTATTTGAGTTGTGTGAACAAAATGGACCATATCAGTGCGTTGTAAGATATTTGAATTTCATATGATCAAAATTTACAATTGCACAAAAAGGGTTGCAACAGTATAACTGTCAGAAAATCTCAGGGCACACAATCAGTTACAACTGCCCTTAAAGGAATGAAAACCAGAGGTTTTTTTGGTCGAATAAACACTTTATTATAATTTCATAAAATATTATGTCCCGATAGCCATGAAAGTTGATATAAACTTAAAACATCTTATATTTAATACTACTATGGTATAATTCAATACCGTGAATAAGCAAATGTACCTAGTATGATAACTGGCATATTTCAAACCACAGTATACCGTGAAACTGGTATACTACTGCAACCCTATGCACAAACAGAGCAATCAATAATGGATGCAATCACTTAAACACTAGACTAATGATCCCTTTGACAAATGATTGAAATTACTAGTTGAATCAATTTCATTATTGACAGCTGATCTAAAAAAATCATTTGACAGCATACAATTTTAAATTTAAAGAGATTTCTCAATGCAAAAAACAATAGGCAATGGCGTACAGTATATCAGTTCCCTAACGTGCAGATTTAAGGAGCAGGAAGCAGCAAAACAGTCATCTCCAGGCCAGGACATAGACTACAGCAAGGAGCAGAGGATTGGTCACTGTTGTATTCAGGAGTATAAACCATGAAACAGCAATGACAGATCCTCAACCCTCCATGCTGATTTGAGTGACGGGGCACTCAACTGAATTGGACCGTGTCACTTGGCCACATCTCCCTTGATATTCAGAAGGTCCCATTTTAAGGCATGCCAAGATGGTCACATCAGGGTAACAAGGTGGCGCAACAGAACCACCTTACTTAGTAGGTGTTGTGGGAGGTTAGACGCTTTCCAATATATATCCTAAAAACAGAGACAAAAAAATGTTGAGATGGCAAGATATGCAAAACACATAGGATAAACAAAAGTACACATTACAATAAACATACACCAATGTTGCTCCTCTACTTCATCCCCATTAAGTTTGTTATTAGAAAAAATATGAAAGGCGCAATACAAATGTGCATAAAACTGTCCTCCCACCATCAAAAATCAAAACACAGGACTGGAATCTAAGTTGCAAATTGATTGACAAGTCATTTAATACAGAGACTAACACCAGACAACCACTAAATTATTCATGTTGTGTAGGAGCAATTAAAGGTCTGTTTCTATCCATGATGTTTTTGAAAATCAGGAAAATAGGTCTATATTTTCATATAGGATTAGTTTAAAAATACCAAATAAATTGTCCATGTGTACATCAATTTTCTCCATTATTTATGTAAATACACTGTACAGCTAATAAAAAATAGGCCATAAAACTGTTTTTTAAGGACCCCTCAATAATTCCCTCAAGGGGATCCTATTAAGTGTTTTTAGATTTTGAGATAGAGCAGTGTTGCTGGAGTTAAAGATTAAATGATGTTGCTTACCCTAGGCCAACAGCAAGTATGTGAGAAATGATTAATGAGGGGAGGAATAGCTTCAGAAAGTCAGCAGACAGAACACCTCCCTTCTTCATGACGCTGGTGTTCCTAATGCTGAGAGAGGTCGAGCGCTTGGGGTACTTCAGCAGGAACTCCCTGCAGAGGAGCACATTAATTTTTCAGTTTTGAATTCATTAAAATCAATGAATGTGCTGTTCTAATGTCATACTGACACATCTGCTCACAGAGCCATCATTAGTTTCTTTTTTCAGTCTACATATTAGTTACAAATTATGGCATTAAGTAAATATACTCAGGCTAAAACGTGTATGAGATTAGCACAAGTTCTTATCCTAGATACCTTGACCATAACTGGATTCACTATGATGTATCAGATTAGTAGAGACCACTAGCTGAGATCTAAATTATATGTCTGTGGCTCAAGATTTAAACAAATAGCTTTCTAGTTTTTAATTAGTACATTTTGCCTTAAATCTTGGAATAAATATGTGTCCGATAGCAACACTACTGAAATTACAGGAAATAAAATAGAATGCTAGTGCTAAGAGTTACCAGTCGTATTGGCTACATACTTTGGTGGATTGTTCTCGGGACGACTAGACCAGTCCCAGATCCAGTCAGCATTTTTCTTCATCAAGCTCTCTACTTCCCGTCTTCTTTCTTGGAAGTCTTCATCTGACTACAAGACCAGTTGTACAAAGTAACATGCAGTCAGGACAGATCCAGCAACAACCTGGCCATCACTAATATTTAAAAACACCACAATGCTAAAAAAAAAAAAAAAAAAAACACTGCATATAACTTACTATTAAATAAAACTACACATATTGATTAGAGACCTAGGTCAGTGGTTCCACCAAATACTATATACCTGTGAGCTGTTTCCTTCTGAGCCTCTCCACAGGAGAAGGGGGGTCTGTGCTCTGAGTGGGCTGTTGACAAGAAGACAGCAACACAATTGTGGTCACTTATATTTGCATGTTTGGAAAACCACTTCTTGAAATTCTGCACATAAAACACAGTCACCTGTTGCATTGAGAGCTCCCTCGGGAGCTGTTTCTGCCCGATTCGTGTTGTGCATCTAGCAGCATTTTCTCCACGTCACCCTCCTGGAGGGACGTGGGGATTTGCTCCTGGCTTCCGTGATGACTCGTACTTTGAGAGCCAGTGCCACTGAAATGCAGCTCAACCCAGGAACCTTAAATCAAAAACACACTAGTTATACATTAATTCTGATGTTGAACTGTATATGTTTAATACGGTATCATCGCCTTATATAGGCCGGGACTGTCTCGCAGGCTAAGGGTACAGTAGAACAATAAACAGATACGGACCGTCCTTGGCTTGAAGGCATTTTGATTTCGCAACATTGCAAATAAGCCTCATTAAATAACTGGGCCAACGGGCTGTCCCGTCAACGTCTTATACAACAATTGAAAAATGTATTAACGTTCAGTTTTATTCTAGCAAGTTAGCTGGATAACTCAACTTTCAGCTCTGGCTAGGTTAGCTGATTTAACATCAGTCAAAGCAACGTGTTTTTCTAAATTATCAGCTAGTGCTAGCATAAACACTGGTGGGATAAGCACTGTTTTGACGTGAATACATTACCTTGCAAACTCTCGTCCGATGAATTGTCCTTCTGGTGCGACATTGTTCTGGTAAAATCTTGCGGGTCGACTTGTTTACGCAGTTTTAGAGGCCTAAATATAAGCGAAATGGTGGCGAAATCTCTGCAAGCAGCTAGGGCTCCGACTACCACAATAACAATGACGCAATATTGTGTTTATGTGCAACGTGATTGGCTCTGAAACGAGCACGCACGGTACGCAGGCTGACCTAAGCTACAACCCAAAAGCCTGCGCATGCTCGTACACACACTTCCCGAACAACCTAAATAAACACGATTAGTCTCATATTGGCCTTGTTAAAACATTATATTTATAACTGAATGATATTTTGCACATGCCAACTTATTTGACATTTTGACTGAACCTTATTTATTATAGCAGTTCCACACAGCTGTCTGCAGATGGCAGTCATACCTCATTACTCATCAATAACTTCAGCATTCAGGGATGATGCATTCAATACACCATGGGGGGAATGTCGCACATCTAATTTACAAACTTTAAAAAATTAAATACAGTTCTGTCTAAGGGTAACAAATCATTTATGGTTATATAAATGCTTTATGGTTTAGAGTTAGTTTGCATCCTGACCCAAGGAGAATATAAGGTGTCTGTGGACTAGTTTTAATCCATTATTTTACATGGGCCTAACAATGTTCTGTTATTTGACAAGGTAAAGCACACATTTATTGTTTGTGATTTCTTGAAGCAACTCCAAATTTGAGGCTGGCAAATTTAATTAGGTTTGCTACCACAGAGATTAGTATGACTGATTAGTCTTGCAAAATTAAATTATTTCTGCAGTTGAAGGGGGTTATTAGTCTGGGGTGTGTTCTTCTTCCTGGCAGACCATGTTTTATACAGAATATATGGAGCAGGAAAGATGATTTCAAAACAGAGAAAATTACATAGGTATCCATTAAAAAGTCTTCTATACTACAGTTTTCATTCTTACCAAAAAAAAAACATAAACAAATAACTTTGCACAAACAAGCATTATTATTGGCCCTTTTTTGCTGTATCAGGTTGTTGTAAGCAATTACTCTTTTTTAAATTATCTGTCGCTTCTATAGTCAGTCACTTTACAGTGCAGTTACTGTAAACAGGTGCATTTTGTCCATGTATGAAGAGTCAATTAAGAATCATACACCAACACCCTTAAAGAGATATTGATTAAGACAAAAATAAGAATTAAGATAAAGCATGAGTACAAGAGTACAGTGCCATAACCCTTTATGTTAAACTGGGGGGAAAAAAACAAATTATGTAAGAAAACACGTTTTTCCGTGTTCCAAAAGTAAAGCCTATAATTTCAAATAACCAATTTATATGCTCAGCACTATTTAGTGCAATGCAACATTCAGTTTGAAAAGATGTCTGTGATGTTGATTCAATCAACAATGCATACATCCATGGTGCTCAATAAGAACTACATAAACATTTATAAAAACAGAAGCCATAAAGAATTTATCACAGGTAATATCTCAAACAATTTGATATTCTCTTGGTGTGAGTTGTTTAGATTTTCATGTAGTGCTGTCAGAATTTATGATGGAGGCAATACTGGCAGTAATTTTGTTAAGTGTTATGAATGTTGTTTTCTGCCCTACATCCCAGCTCTCATTACAAAAATGCTGCCGCCAGATGGCATATATACCGAAACAGATGCATTGTCCAGTGTTACAATAGCCTTTCATTGTTCCATCAAGCCTTTTGCCATTTCATGTATGCCACATGGCTTTAACTACAACTTTTTTTTGTTATTTCAACACACAAATCTGATAAATGATATATTGTTGTTAAATAACACACAAACACAAACAATTCGGGAAGTCTATTACCCCTGTTACCATTCACCACAGATATAATACTGCGTGGCCAATATTTTCCATTGGCACAAAAAGAGGGAACATAGTAATCCACTCAGGATTCAACCTACACCAAATCAGCTGCACCAAACAAAATCAACACTCCAAAACTATCTGTCCTCTCAGAATGTCACTTTGTTTTTTTCTTGACCCCATTGCTATCAAGCAATATTTATTGTAGACATACCCCCATGGTGTATGGTCCATCTATGCCGTGAAGGTCAGTAGCCATGTATCCTTTCCATAGAAACTTCCTCCCCTGCTGGAGGGGACCAGCCACAAGATTGGACTGTAAGCATTACAAAAGAGAGAGATGCAGGATGAATAACTACCTCAAGATATTATAGTTACAATATCACATACCAATAAAGGTACAGAAAATGACTGAAAGAGATAGCTGCATGTTGATGAGCTGCCTCAGTGACGAGATAGTGCTCATGTAATCACCACTTTGCATTGATACAGGTACATTTGACTAAAGGAGCTAGCATAAGTTGTTCCTGTGTTTTAAATACATGCATGAATGTTTATTATAGACACCGTTGCCACCGTTTTGACATTTTCAGAAGCCCTTAACCTTTAATGTTAGTTTCCATACTAATTTTATTTAAACTCATTTTATATGTCCAAACGTAAAAATAGCTTGCGTAGCTCCGCAGTTGTGAAAATGCCAGGTACCATTTCCGGCAGCCATTAGTGTTAGCAACTTGGGGATGAGCTAACTTTAGCTATGTGTTCGCATATGAAAAATATCGACAAAAAACAGCGCACCGCGATCATATTTCACATTTCGAAAATGTGTTTAAAATACCGGTAAGTGTTGCGGTGTTTTTCCAACTTCATTTAACAAATGCTACTAGCTTATTTAGCTAATAACCTAGCTAGCCAAACCTCTAAAGTAAGCCACATAGAGTTAGTATTGTAATGCAATTGAGTGAGTAACCATTATATACAAAACACACTAGCTGTCCACTAATCAATAACAATTACAATACTGAAAATTAATGTATTATTTAGACCAAATGGCTATATCTATGTATTTTTTCTTTCCCAATGTAGTCTTTAGTGTTTCGAAGCAGTTCGTTCTCGTTTAAAACTAGGTTGACAGTAAAAAAGTTTACCTAGCTAACACTAAGTTTACTAGTTAGCTACTGTGTAAAAGTTGTTTCTTCTTTAAAATGATTATTTACCTTTTCAGGAGTCGAAAAGATTCTCCATGTACTTTGGGCATTTTTAAGCTAGAGAAGATGCGAGTCCGTTGGAAATGAGCTACAACGGGCGCCATCTGCTGACCAGTAGAGGTAGCTGCTACAACACACTCACCTGACCCCACAGATCGAGTGGCATTTACCACTGAAATAAGGCAGTGCAGTATTGATCATACATGAGTCAAAGAGAGGAAGTATTTTCTTAATTTTACAGTTTACAGATACTACTCTTTATAACTGGAAATTGGACTCAGGATAGTGTGCCCTAGTAGAGCTACTTTTCCAGCCACTCATGATTGTTGATGATGATTCTCATGATGATTCCACTATGTCCACACAACATAATTATCTTGTGTTTTTATCACAAAAAGTACACATTTCGTTATGAATCGAGTGTCCACAGCAGTAGGCATTAGGTTTGCTTTGTTGGCAGAGACGCTGTCAAGTAGAGGTAAAACAGAAAATGTTCACACCATTGCAGTGGATGACAAGGGTAAAAAGAAAATGCGAAGTGCCCATAGCTGATATTGTGTTTTGCTCTTTCTATGTGTGCGTATGTGTTAACTGACAGCATACTGAGGGATGACTTGTTGTCAACAACAGCTGGCTGCTGACTATAGATAAAGTACAATGATAGTAAGCCCGATTGGGAGTTGGTGTTTTGCCAGCCATGTGTGTACATGCATGTATGTAGCAGACATCATCCAGGAGCATGTGGGTGTAGCGCAGAAGCTCGTGCATGAGGATGACAGTAGGCCAGACTGGAATTGGATACGATCAATAGCACAGACAGGACAAGATGGCTAAGGAGGAATTATGGTGTCCGGAGCAAGAGATTTGCCAGAGCTTAATTTGGTATCAATGAGGATTCACTGCAGAGCATAGAAAAAGCCTTGCTGTAGATGATGCTTGGAATTTCACAGAGGGCAGAGTATCTTTACTTTTGATGAAGACGAACAGGAAGAATCAATATTTTTTTAACTCATTTGAGTTTTTATTAAGATTAACTTATTGGGGACGGATATTTAAGGTCATGACTAAAACAAACAAGTAACACATTTTTTAGCTTTGGCAACCTACTGCCAATTTAAAATCTTCTGTTAAACAGATTTTGTATCTAGAAGCAAAAGTTTGGTAAAATCTGACCAAATGAAAGCATTAATGAGTAAAGACCATATTACCCCCAAGGCATAAACTTTTGATGTTTAATATATTTAGTAAATTCCACATCACCCATGCACTTTGGCTGTCTTAAATTTGAAAGGGGTCCTCATTCCCCTGGGGTCTCCCAAGCCCCTTTCAGACAGGCACATTTGGCTTTTTTCATGAGCTAAGAAAAATTAAGAACCTACTTTTTGTTTCTATTCTAAATACCAATCACAGTAATTAATAAAGGTCTCTAATATGTGCAAGCACATAAATGATTCGGCTTGGCAGGTCATTCAGAAAATATCCGTATTTTAGGTTCTGTGCTGTTTTTTTGTTTGTTTGGGGGGGTTTCTTTCCAAATGTTTATGTCTCGGACTTCTGTAAAGAAATACATTGACCACATTCGAAAACTAGCATTAAAATAAGACTTTTTCCATAGGAAAAAATTCCTTTATAGATGTAATGATTAGCAGAATGAATGGAGAAAATAACAGAGATTGCATGAGGCAAATTAAACAGGATCTTCCTGCTGTTTACGTCCCTCAGAATGTAATTTGATCATCTTGCATCCTTATCAATTCAAGAGGGAGGAAGTATTATATGCCCCAGTGTGCATGATACATTGCGTACAATTCATAATGAATGACCCAACATTCAATTAAAAACACTCTATTCATCACAAGATATGATTAAAACTTGTTAGTATGGTCTTGATGGCTCTGTCTGACTCTGTGCAATCCTGTCTCAACAATCTCTGTATGCCTGAGATGCAGTCTGTTCTCTTTGGTCTTTATTTGCTTTAAAGTTCACCAGGCTCTCTGAGATACATGACTAGCACCTTTAAAAAGCATTATTGAGTTATATGTGAGAGAAATTAGAAATGGAGAAGGGGAGCTGTGTGAAAGTTGTGGGAACTCTTGCCAAAAGCAGCTTGTAAAGCATAGTTTTATAAGCTGTGGTGTCACAAGCATAAATCGTGACGCTCTGAAGTGGCCTTTAGAGGGGGAAATAAATCATTGTCTCGGCAGACAAAGTGTGTGTCTGTGAGTGCGAGTGTGAGTGTACACAACCAACCAAACTCACAATTTGTAACCAACCATAATTTACTTTGACATGGTTTGAGGCATAGAAGATTGAAAACCAAATTTCACTGAAACATTACAGATCTGAAAACATTCACATGATTAATTCAATATGTCACCAATGTTTTTGCAGTTTACGTTCAACAAATTAATCAGGAGATATTGCCAAGGTGGGTCTTGATTAATTTTTTTAATGTTTTACCATTCCATTATTCCTTAGGGGCAGTGGGTATTTTGACATTCACCTCTCTGTTGTTCGGCGACTACGTGCTTCGAAATAGTAATCTATGCGTCCTGCTGTTCAAGCATAGACTGTATTATCATTTTAGTTGACGGATACACTTAGATTGCATTCACTACACTTTAATCTTTCAAGACACACTGATGTGCCATGGATGAAAGCCAAGTAGATATTTTTAGGGATTGTCTTGCAATACTTTATGGTACTATATGTTGCTAAATACTCAGTATCAACATAAATGTCTACTTCTGTTAAAACTCCAACATTTACAATAATCAGTATCTGTAAACTATTTTTATTTTTCACTCTTCATAAGTGCTGTTATGGCAGGGGCACTGATTTTTTGCTTTAGACTTTTTTTGCTTTAGACTTTAAATATACTGAAACCAACTGTCAGCATTCATATCCTGATGAGCCTCCTGATGATTAAGCAATCTTGCAGAAATGGCTTTATCTTGCATAAACTCTCATTGCCACAAAGCCTCAAAAACTCACGTTTTCTAATATTTCTTGTGTCAGATTGTTCGTGGGAACTCAGCAATATAGTAGGTCTATAGTTTACCATTTGTGGTAAGTAGTAGATGTTGTATTTTAGGAATCAGAGACATGGTTGAACCCAAACATGTGTACCACAGGAATCTCAAAACACCAGAGTCCCAGAGAGCAAGTCATGGGAATTACTCTGTTCTTCACTGTATATATGAGAGGTGGTTGGTGGAAATGTTTGCTGAGTTAAAGTAATTATGGTCGGTGCATTTATTTTATTTCAGGCTCACAGACTGATACTGGTCTGAGAGTGTATTTGTTAAACAAAAATGAATAAAAAGAAGGGTTATAGTGCTGTGAAAAGTGTACAAGAAAGGAGAAGAGACAGGGAACACAAAGTATAGAACACAGCACATTGATAAGCTTGTGTGGATTACCTTACAGTGTAATTTGCAGCAGCCACTCATATCTCTGTAGCTGTGTGAATTCTGTTTGACTCCAGGGGATGATTTAATGATATCCTGATATGAAGGGCTATAATTCATGATAACCTGCATTCAGTATTGTTGTGCCACCCGTACCTCCTAGGCACAGTTATCTTTTCATATAATTGTCTTGTTCTCATGCTTGTTGTGAGTGAAGGAGATAGTTGGTGGTATGGGGATACCATTGTTTTGGGTACAATTTCCTTTTATGATCTGTTGTTATTGTTTGTCAAACATTAATTTACTTTACTGGTGAATTTACAATTATCTGCTTCTCTGAATCTGTCTCTTTTATTCTGATGACAATGACAAAATGAATCATTCTGGCATTTCATTTCTTTTGCAGAATAATTGCTGCCATGAGCACATGACTCAGTTTTAAGTCATAATGAAATTATTGGCCATGTTTGTTTACAGTCATTGTGACATACTACACAATGGCAAGCAGAAAAACGTCTTGCACGACAATATGGCTGTCAGTTTGAAAAATGGTTAAAAGCAGCAGTGGTTCTCTTTTACAACTAAATCACATGTCTGTTATTCTTTAAAGCTTGAAACATTAGTACACTAGCCATCAGAGATTATAGCTGCATTATATCAATACATATAAATTATTTTACAAAACAAACACATACATATAGAAAATTCCTGTTTACAGGTTGTCACAGTGTAATGCTGTAAAACAAACTGAATATTAGATGTTTGTTTCATGATTTAATATCACAAAACAAACATTTATATAGAAGCACACAACCTAAAGTAAGAAAATCTACATTTCACATTTTTCAAATATTAAATAAATATATTTTAATATCTATATGATGTAACATTTACACTACAATGAGCTTTAGTGTAGATGACTTGTTTTTGAAATGCCTACATAAAATCTTATTTATAAACCTCTTCTGTCCCGTTTACAAAGGATCTTTTTAAATGACCTTCTAAAGTCATTATTGAATATAGTGTATATAACAGGATTTAGTGAGCTATTGCAGTAACCAAACCAGAAAAACATTTTGAATAACATCAGTGGGACAGAGCAGGTGCCACACACAGCAGTTAGTGTGTATGTGAAGAAAAAGGGGAACCAGCAGAGAACAAACACTCCCATTACCACAGACAGAACAAAGGTGAAGCGCTTCTCTCTGTACTGCCTTCCTTTCCATCTTCCTGCTCTCACGTAGGGCTGTGCCTCTGGCCTCAGAGCTGTTTCTCCAGGCTTCACCTCGGCCACTTTGGTAGGTCTCATACCCCTCTTCTTCATTAAGGAACATAGGATGGTGTCATTCCCATCAGACGAGGACGGGTCTTCCTCCATGTCTAGACCATTGACCTCTCCACAGTCCCCCCTTTTCAGCCCCTCAACTTCCCCATCTTTTCTCTCCAGGTTATTTGAATTGCCATATTCGCTTTGCCTTTCACCCGGAGGGTCTCTTGTTCTTTTCTTGGCAATCAGGTATATTCTAACATAAACCATGATCATGATGACGCAGGGTGCAAAGAACGAGGCAGTGCTGGAGAATATGATGTACCATTTCTCCTTATTAATCGTACACTCAGGGCAGCCCTTATTAACATTGTTATTTGTCATTGGGATAAGCGAGGGGAAAGAAATAATGGCAGCCAGTAACCAAACAATTAGGATTGTGCACTTAATCCTGCGTGGTGTCCTTCTCAGGTTGTACTCAATAGCTTGAGTAACAGACCAGTATCTGTCCAGGCTAATGGCACACAGGTGAACAATGGATGAGGTGCAGAAAAGCACGTCCAAAGCCAAGTAGATGTTACACCACACTTTACCAAAATACCAGTAACCCATCAGTTCATTTGCTAAAGAGAATGGCATCACTGAGGTAGCAACCAGGATGTCTGCACAAGCCAGAGAGACTAAAAACATATTCTGGGGTGCCCTCAGCGCTCGGCTTGTGGTGATAGCAAGTACGACCATGACGTTACCAAACACAGTTAGAAGGATGAGAATACCCACCAAGATCGTTAGAGAGACAGAGCTCTGCAAAGTATAAGGGTGCATGACAGGCAAAGTCTCATTTCCACTGGTGGAGTTAAGACAACCCATTAGGATGAGCTGTGGTGTCGATGATGTTGTCTGAACAAGGCTTTGTAGGAGGTCTGGAAGCTGCCAGCAGTCTATTAATGTCATCCATTCAAGAACACAGCATCAGAGAATTAAGTCTTTTCATTTTGTTCACTGGAAGTTATTGATGAAAGAAATCTGAGCTTCAGTCAGTGAGAAAATAGACACTAAGAGAAAAAATATAAGAAATGTTTCTTTTATATTAAAAAGACAAAAAAATAATGAAAAAAAAAAAAGATTTATTCCCAGTGTCCCGCATCAGATCATTGGAAAAATAGATGTATTCTTTTAAAAAAATCTTCATCCACCAATCTGTTAGAATAAAAACTTGCAGTTAAGTCCCTTGGAAGACATTTTATAAAGCAGACTTACATCGCAGATAGTGCTGGCTCAGGCAGATCTTTTCATCTGTTGTGACTGAAGTGCAGAGTACGTCTTTTATATTGGTTGTTCTGTCGCTGAGGGTCTGAGATGCTGGCTCCACTTCAGTGAGAGGGGAATGGGCGGAGTTCTGCAGCTGGAGATTTAAAAGCAATTTGGTGTTGCTACAGACCTCGAGACCATTGGTTGATTATGACATTAACAATATTTTTGATTTATTAAAGTAATATCCACAGTCTATTAAATTAAAATGGATTAAGATTACACTGTATATGGTTTGCAGTTTGTGAACAAAATGGTCAGATATATCCTGAAAGAAAAATTGCTTGAAATAATATCTGAATCTGTAGAGAAATCAGTCAATAAAAGAGAAAAAAGGAAACAGCAGTATATTTGCAAGGATCAAAATTCGTCAATTGTCAAATGTTTGCTTTCTTTTTAACAAAGAAGCTGAATGTAAGTTAGTGCAATAAAATATTCTGACACCTTGATACACATAAAATCATTTGAAGTTAAGTTTTCCTCTACTTAACCATGGTCAGCTATAATGAACAAATGTGTTGCTGTGTGACAGCAAGGTTTTACAATATAATTTGATAATACGTGTGCCCGGTTATAAGATGATGACACTGATTATGAGGATTTGGATTATCATAGTTAGTGATGCATGTGACAACATGCCTGAAACTCTATATAAGAAACTCTATTCAAGTTTTTCTTTCTTGCCAGATTGCTAATATGAATACATTTTAATAGGGGTTAAAATGAGACAGCATTGTTTCAGACAAAGGTCAACTCTATTGAACCCCTGTGATTAAACATTACCAAAATAACTAGACCTTAGACCAGACAAGACGAATTAATCCTGTTGCATTTTTATGAGTGCTTTATTGTGATCCGACCGTCAGACACAACACGTATGGTATGGCTAAAGTCATAGGGTTTGTAGTTGAAGTGATGTCTCTTACGTGCATGTAAATATTAGCCGAATATTATACGTATGAGAACATCAACAGCAAACTTAAGATGGTTTTGCGAGGAGTGCCGCTGGGGGCGCACTTCAGCGTTGTCATCGCGAGACGTTCTGCTGCTGGTTTCCGGTTGGTAGACTGATGTACGGAAAGGAAGAAGAACGTACTGTTGTTCTTTAAAGCAGGCGTTTTGGAAAAAATATTGAGTTAAAACTTGAATGCTTACGGTATTAATTTGTCAAGAAAATTTTTACAAAGGTAAGATTACTCATCCTTTGTTTTGTGTTTCTTCATCGGCTGTTCACAGTCGTCGTACGTTTTATTTACGTCGACCAAAGCGGGCCGAGGGATCTTGCTAACCGTTTTAGCATTTAGCTAACGTAAATGTTGTGACATGAGTAAATTATGTTTTCTCTGTACAAGTTGAATAACCCATGGCATAATCATTTAGCACTTAATTTGCGAGCAATTTCGTTGATTATTGTTTTGTAAATCCTAAAACAGCCTGCTAGTTTGAACTGTTTACCTTCACCTTGTTGAACGTGCTAACACATTTAGCTAACTGTTCTAGAAACGTTGTTCTTCTCTCTCCAAGCGCAGATGTCGGACGACTTGGTGAAACAGTTAAGCAGCTACAAAGCACAGCTACAGCAAGTAGAAGTTGCTCTGTCCACCGACCCCGAAAATGAAGACCTTCTTAAGCTCCAGAAAGACTTACAGGTTCGTGTGTCTGCTTGAATAAGGTTTAACGAAGTCCGTCTCTCACCAAGAAGCGTATTTCTCATTGCTAGATTTGTAATTGGGCATGGAAAATTTGTATTAATTCAGCTGAAAGTCCAGTCGTTGAACCAAATTCACACCGTTGGTTATTTAACTAAGTATTAAATAGTTCTGAATTTAATGGAATGAAATACTTAACCCTGAGAGCTACAAGTCTGCCGTAATGTGATTTAAGTTTTGTATCTTTAAGAAAAGCCGCACTATTATTATATTATTGTATTTCAGTATTGAATTCATGTCCTTACAATAATCAAAAAAACTGTTGTTTTTCTTGCTTCTTGCTTTTGAAGGTTCGCATATAACTTAAATAGTAGTGTGTCCATGTTGGTAGGAATTTCTACAATGCTTTAAATTAAGAAAAGCTAAAACATGGTTGGTAATAACTTCACCATAAATAACTCATTCCTTTCTTTTCCCATGGCCACTTTTCTTCTTGGGGGGCAGGTTACCTAAGCTCCTTTTGAACATCTGACCTCCTTTTGACTGTGGTTGTTTTACAGGAAGTCATTGATTTGACAAAAGACCTCCTGACCTCACAGCCCACTGATAGTACTTCCACTACCAATGGCTCAGACACAGTCCCCCCAAAGGTCGGCTGGAAAGTGGGGGACAGGTGTATGGCTGTGTGGAGTCAGGATGGACAGTGAGTATCACAACCCTCTTTCCTAAAACAATACATACAACTGCATATCTTAGCACAATAATTTGAGATCTTTATATGAATAAGCACATTGGCTTCATGGATTAGTGTGTTTTTGCTTTGTTTTTTTTATTAGTGTTAACTAAGTTAAGTAAATAAGCTTGTATGATCTTAATGTGCAGCTATGAACAAAAGCATTTTCCATTTGAGTGAATTTAGATTAAGTTTGATAATAAGCACCTTTCTCCCCTGAGATGAAGAGAGCTTTTGCTTTACGTTTGTACACAACATCAGATAGATTTCACCCACTGGTACATTTCTGTTAGTCACTATTAGATTTCACTGTAGTCTTGTTTTTGTATAATATTTAATTTTGTATAAAAGTGTAATTGTGGATTATTTTACCTTTGTTAATACAGTAAGTCTGTACTATAAATCAGCCTTTACGGTGGTAGATAGGTGTTCATCCCAAAATAAGTAAAAGCTTAACACAGCAGTAGTATGGCCTAAAGTAGAGTGACAGTAGATTTTGGCTAGATACAGGTTGAATCCCAAGGTGTAAATATTAGCTTGCCCAAAAAACTCTGAGAATAATACACAGGAGTAATGTGTTCGTTCACACAAGACCAAGACTTTGAACAAGCAGTATGTACAGACACACAACTGTAATTTTAGTTCAACACAAATTTTACTTTAAGGAAAATGAAAGTCATTTCGTAATGACTTTATATTCTTGAGTTGTAGCTGTTATTGTTAAAAATGCTTCAGGAATGTTTTATGGTCCTGCATCATACAGGTTCAATGATCATGCAGTATTGTGTTACAGTGTTAAGCCTTGTTTATGAAGACGAGCTTGAGTCTTTGGCTCATACTCACCTGCTTACAGACGTGATTCTTTGGCAGGGTTTATGAGGCTGAGATTGAGGAGATAGACCGAGAGAACGGCACTGCAGCTGTTACCTTCTCTGGATACGGGAATGCTGAAGTGATTCCTCTGCAGAACCTCAAAGCAGCAGAGGAGGGGAAACGTTCTGATGTGGATGGGAGTGGAAAGCCAAAATCAAGGTATGGACAAAATTGTGTCTTACACATAATGTGCCTGCACATTATCCTGTGTGTTTTAATACTGCTTATTAACATTTTATGGAAGACCTTGAGATTCACCAGTATGTTTTCACAAGATTTACTTTTCATCATCAAGCAAAAAGTAATTCATACATGTAAGTTGAAACTTCCTTTAGCTTTATTTTGCTTATTAGAGTCTAAATTGGTTGTTTAGTTGAGTTTCCACTTTTGCCTTACAAAGTGCACTATAATTTCTGATGCACAGCTACCTATTTTTCTTTTTCCTTCCTTGACTCATGCAACACCTAGTCTATATCATTTTGACTAACTCCCTCTTAAATTGTATAACTGTAATTCAAGTAAATAAGCATCCATGAACGGAGTAGCCTTTAGTAAAGAGCGCTTTGCTGTCCTCACTTTTCCTGTTAATGATCTAGGCAACTCCATCAAGTTCACCATTATTTCTTTTAAACTATCCCACAAAAGAGGCTAGGAATTTCACAGTACATTTGTATTTGAATTATGCAAACATGTACAAAACCCAACTTTATTAACCTCTGCTTGTTTAAAAATACATAAACTGTTACTTCCAACAATTTTATGTTATCATTTGTATGGTTTCACAGTTGCAACTTTTCTTCAATTTTTTCTCTATTGTATGCCAATATCACGGACTGGATTTCAGCTCTTCCTTGTCTCTCTTTCTAGGAAAGAGCAAATAGCAGAGCAGAGAGAGTACAAGAAGAAGAAAGCCCAAAAGAAGGTGCAGAGGATGAAGGAATTGGAGCAAGAGAGGGAGGAGCAAAAGTCAAAATGGCAACAGTTCAACAACAAAGCCTACTCAAAGAACAAGAAAGGACAGGTACCTTTTTTCTTTTTTTGGAGGCCTGAATTCATTTAGAGTTGAGAACATAGAGCATTGAACAGGGGACAGTTTTTATATACCATATTCATTTTCCACAGCTCCAGTTCTGTAGTGAGTCATCACAGTGGGATTATGTTTAATTTACGTAGACAATAGCTCTGTGTTAGTCTAAAATCTCAAGGAGAGATACAGCAAAAGATGATTAGGTGACGTGGTAATAGACTGTAAAAAACTGGTTTCTTTCCAAATAATGACTGTGCCAGACCTGAATCCCCTGTTTAATGAGTATAGTTTGTATTGTTTGTGTTGTTTGTGAACATACCCTTGTTTTGAACAGCTCCCATTTGGTGTTGACACAAATTCAACAACTGTATCAGCATCTAATGAAAAGCATTTCAGAGATGAGAAACCCTTTTGTTTTTGGTCTTAAGGTTTGATAGATTAACACACATACAGCTACAGTGACTGAAATCTGACAATTATGCTGAAGACAAGGAACCCAGAACAAGTGTTGACGATTATTATTACATTGTTGAAGTTATGTACGTGATGCCAGAGTTCATACTGCTTTGTTGGCACCACACATAATGACAGCCACCAGGAGTTTAACCACTCTTGTTTTTCATGGACCTATATGTTAGGGGCTGTTGTGTTGACCCTACACACACACACACACACACACACACACACACACACACACACACACACACACACACAGCTGGGAGACCTGGCTTTAATTTTAACTGATGAATTTATTTTAGGAAATTAAAAAAAAAAAGGGAAACAAACCAAAGGATGAATTCACACAGCTGTGGAAACTACACATTAAGATCATGTAAAATTGGATTTCTAATTCAGAATGTTGGAAGACCTGGGGCATGATTTTAGTGATTGTTTGCAGCTGGAAGTTTGTGTGTAGTATTAATTAATGTTTTGGGGGTTTTTTTTCCAATCATTGATTGTTGCTTGTCTTTGTTTTGTAGGTGAAGAGGAGCATATTTGCATCCCCAGAGAGCGTAAATGGAAAGGTGGGAGTAGGCACATGTGGTATCGCAGACAAACCTATGACCCAGTATCATGACACGTCAAAATACAATGTCAGACATCTAATGCCACAATGACCTGATATGTTGTATATATAATAATCCACTGTATACTAGCTGTATCGGTGCTTTCCATTGTGTTTATACATGATTTAAGTTTCTCAAGTAAAGAAAGCTTTCAAAGGAATTGCTTGCACACCATTGTTTGAAATATTGATGTAGTTTTTTATATATATATATAATGTAGGAACAACAAAAAATCCAAATGGTGGGGTTTTTCTCTGCACTGGAACAAGGTCACCTGTTATGTAAGAACAGGAAGTGGTTGTGTAGAAAAGCTGTAGAGTTTGGCATTTGCGTCCAGGTTCCAATGAAGCCAAATACCTGCTAAGATGTGTACAACTGTGCACCTGTAGTTTTGGTGTGTAAATTTTAATCTGGATTCTAAACACCTGATCTGTTGTTGGGGTGGGTCTGAGCGTAAATAATGGTGTTGATTTGAGATGGCTGAATTTACTTTTTAATTTCTGTACATATAACAGTGAAATAAACATTGTTTTGTTCTCAGTTTTTTAATAACTTGTTTGCTCATTTTGGCTGTTACATCATATTTTCATAGTTGTCTGTCAGGTCCTGTGGGTGACAGTAAAAAAAAAAAAGCGAAACATCCCCCCAACCCCTTGTGGTTTGTTTTTTTTTTAAAATAAATGTTCAACATTGTTGGTTTGAAGTTCGTTAACTACAGAGTTGATTGATTTTTTTTTTACATGTCATTGTCTAGGAAAGAAATAGAATTTTGTCATTTTAATAGGGGAACATCCACATTGATTATCTCAACATAAAAAAGACAACATTAATTAAAGTCTGGGTGGCAGAGGTTTATTAAGATTCCAGGGACATTTGTCAGGAACTGTTACAAAGAATTAGCAGGGGACCAGCAGCACATTTTGCAAAAAAGTCACCTTGGATGGCTGATTAAGTACGAGAGGAAAACATTCTGGGGTGTGCTTTGACATACTTCCTTAACAAAAGTCTCTTTCATAGTGCATTTTATAGTTTCCCAAACATGTTTGGGGGGGGGACCTGTAACAAGGAACTTTGTGCAAGAGTCATATACCCATGTTAAGACACAATTTGGTGGTGATCTACTTAGGACTTGGACCAGAAAAATGCAAATAAACGGTCTTATTGAAATGTCTTATTTGGTTTCATGGATTCAATTAGGTCAGCAGTGCAATTCTGTGTGTCAAATATACATTGAATTATAATGGGACGTCTCCAAATTTTGAGGATTTGAACTTGTACATTTGTTCTGCTACAGTACAAAAAGATAGTGTACACAAGTATAAACCAAAATTAGTACTCTGTAGTGTTTATGTTCATGCTACAGACATTTTTAAGACTTGTCAATCCAAAGCACATTACAACATGATTGGACAAGCTACATTCAATACACATGCACCATAGCTTTTTTTTAAAAAAAATCAATTACAATCATTTTGACTTCTGATTATTAACTGATAAGTGAAAAACTATCAAACTGCAATTTGGTGTTGGACGGACAGAATAATGTTCTAAACACAGCCAACGTTTAAGATATGCTATAACTAGACGTGTTATTGCTTGAGCCTTGTGCTTGGACAAGTGCGGGATAGCTTATTACTGTCTAAATTAAACTGAATTTGAGTACAATGTGAGATAGATGTGTCATTCTATCAACAAAACACAATTGTGTAATGCATCAAACCTGGAGCACTGCCTATGCTATGGGGATTAATTAATTGTCAAGTTATTTGGTAAACATTTAAAAAAAAAAAAAAACATTGAAAAAATATTTTTAACAGCAGAGGTTTTTTTCATTCAAGCATGACCAAGACCTAGCTACAGAAAAATTAAATATACCAAAAATAAATACTATAATCATATGCAAAATAAATTAGAATAACATGGGTGGACTATACCACCTGTTTGGATACGACTGTATTTCAGTCAAGATGACGGACGCCACATGGATTAATGACGGTTGTGGGTCCTAAAGCAGACATTATAGAAGTGTAATAAACATTTTGGAATGCAGACATTGTAGCCCTTGCCACTGGCTTGTACACTGACAAGAAGTGCTGTCTAGATGTATTATCCAAAGAAAAAGGGCAATGTTTTTACAAGGCAAATGGAGCAAACATTCCCAATGCTGAGCTTCTAGCTGGTATTGGGTTTGTTTGTGTTTTTGCTGGTTTCAGAGGATCAACTTTACTAAAGGTGGATACTCCCCTTCGGTGCTGGACACCGGTGCGATCATGGGTCCTCTACAGGATCGGTATTGAGTGCAGGTACGGTTGGTTCAAGCTGGTAATGGGTTATGGGACATTCAGGTGATTGGTTAAGTCAGCTTTGAAAATGAGGAGACTGTATATTGCCAGAGAAGTTAAATTTGAGGCTATGGTGTAAAATGTTTCAGACATATGTAGAGGAGCCCCTTGGCTTTTGGAAGGAGACGTTTTTAAACTTTTAGACTGAGTTGAACTTAAGGCTGGTTCTCAGGATGGAGATTTGTCAGGGAAAGGTGGGATTGAGGCTGGTTCTTCTTCTGAAGACAGGTAACCTAAATTGCGAGGAAGAATGGAGCTGTAGGCTGGTACTTTGAAAGGTGAAAGCCATAAAAGACTGCAGCTGAAGTGAAAGTATAGGCTGGTGTTTCAAGCAGAGAAGGCCAGTTTTAGACTGCAAGTGGAGTAGCCCTCATCACTGGCTGAGCTCTGCCTGCTGCTGTGGTCATCCAGGTCACTCGCACCACTGGTGCTTACACTGTCCATTTCTCCATGGGAGAACTCAGTGCTTTCCACATCAACTTCAATCTCCTCTGCTCAAAACAAACAAACAAAAAAGAAAGAACAGATTCATAATAATTATTAGTTTTGTAACTCATGCATCTAAATATATGAAATTAACTAACATATGAGTTTTGTGAATAGAAAGGACCCATTAAAAGCATTAAAGCTTAATAATATAAAAACGTTTTCTCTTGGACAAACCTCTGTCAGACTCTGAGCGGTCAGAGTCCATGCGGGAGCCCAGGCTGTCCATGCGGACCCTCTCTCTCTCTCCATGAGTCTGCAGCTGAGCTAGCTGCCTCTGCAGGTGCCTCTGCTCTCTCTCTAAGGTCTCCAGTTGATGCTGACTCCTCCGGTCCATCTCTTCAAGTTTCTGAAAAGATGGGAATGATGAAGAGTTAACTGAATTCTCTTGTATTGGTACAGTTGGACATACCGCTAAAATAAACAATAATTGCACAAAGTTGTGCAAATCATCTTCATGAAAAAGACATATTGTAGTTTTTCTCTGTGAAATATGCTGTAAGCTGCCAAGCATGGTTGATTTCCTCTAATGTCTCCTAAAAGTCTCTAGATTACTGCACCACAGGTGACACATTTGCATGCAAGTGCAGATAACTTACAATACAGCAGGTTTAAGATGTTTTCTCTGGTTAGAACCCAGGATTTAACTTGCATGAATATGGCCTTCCATTTGCCTGTATATCAATAACATTTTGTTTTCTCTCATACAAAAATACAGGCATCTCTCTTTCACATAATCAAAGATAAAATGTTAAATATATGTTTTCTGAATGGAGTCTGGTTCAGTGTTACCTCAGTACAAGTCAGATTACCATTCATCCGCGCCTTTCCTTTAGCACAATACAGGGTGTTGTTTTACTTCCTGCAGCCATGAGCTTAATGCTGCATGCACCTGCACCACCCTTTTACTCGCCTACACAACCTCTGGATCCAAAAATACAACACAGCAGCAGTTCAGAAGCCACATTTCCTGGACTTCAAACAGGTAAGTCTAAAGTCAACAGCTGACATCATAGGTGCTTTATCCATTACCCCCCACTGCTGTAAACTCCTGCAGACTGTTGCCAGGATTGTTTTCTTATTGCAGCCCTCAATCATCCGTCAACTGCCTCCCACTGTTGGAGCCTTCACTGACTGGGTTTAAGAAAATCCAATATTTTCAACTTAAAAAAATAATATCTGGCTTTGACTGAAGCCACCAGAGGAGCCAAAGTGTTGAGTCTTTGATGCTTTCATGCTACTGAATCATGTGTTCCTCTCGCTTCTCTCGTGTAGCTCAGATACACATGGTGGGTTCAGGCAGGCATTTCTAAAAATCAGGACAGATCTGAGGCTCTCAAGACCAAGGGTCAGCTAACTGTCCACTTTATCCTGTACTGTGAAGGAAACATGACCTCGATCAAAGACTTGCAGAGGAAGTCCTGTCAGCAGCCAAATGGAGATATGTTTAAAGGGATAAGATAACTGAAATAACCAATTAGTAGCCATCTTGTCATAATGCTGTGACCAAAGAACCTTATAGTGCAGTTTGTTTCTTGAGTCCGAGAAAAACTGACTGCATGAAAGTGCAGAAAATCCGAAGCTGTAGGGCACCAAGAGTGAGGATGAGGAGACTAAAATACAGTTTTGTTCTTGTTCAGTGAAAAATACGGATCAGTCTATTGACTGGTAAGGTTTATATTTTACAAGATGTCCAATTCACAGTGGGTCTCACATGGGTATCAAATGGACATGAGTATATTTGTTGACAATATCAATCCTTTTTCATTTAAGTGAGCAGCTAGATATGTCTTTATTCCAAGAGTATGTGAGCCACAGGCACACACTTTCTTTGGCTTTGTGGGTGTAAGACACAATAAGTAAGAAACATGAATTTGAATTTCTTCATTTGGCAGATGCTTTTGTCTGAAACGACATCCAGAAGAGATAAATGTTTTAAAATGGGAGACTGCAAGCAATACGTCTTTTTCAGCAAGGCCATTTTAAGATACCAAAGTCGGAAAATACAGGGGTAAATAATAAAATTCACAATGGCCTGACTTCACTGAGCTGCTTTAGTTTCAGGATCCTGGTGTTGTGCATGTCACACTGTCATGTCAGAGAACAGAGCCATCTGTAATGGTTCTGGTAACACTTGTGCTTTTTCTACACCGACATGTCAAAATGTCTGCCATGAAAAACAACTATTTCAGCATTATGCTGCCACTGCTACTTTCCCAAACTAGTATTGCCAACCATTGACCCACAGCCAGTCAGGAAAAAGAAGAGCTCAGCAACAGTATATAAATGTGCTTACGTCATTACTTTTTGAGCACAAAAATGGACAGAGTTTAGCCCTTAATCTCATGATGGCACCATATTACAGCGTGCCCTGCCTTAGACTACCACACCTTGATGTGTGCTTTGGCCTTGTTGAGCAGTCCCAGTGTGGTGTGCCGGCTGCAGTCTGGTCCCAAAGGAATGAGGGACTTCAACCTCTCCAAACACAGGCGAAGATGTGCTCGTCTGTGAGAGGAGACACAATAAAGAAGGGTCATTTTTCTTTAGAGACAGCATACATGGAGTAAAGTGTATTACACAGTTATAAATAACAGAAAACTGAAAGATTTCCAGACTAATGTATTTGTGCTCTCTGCACTGATCCTGATTAAGCCAGATTATAATATTTCCTCCTTATCCAATCTGATTTGTATTGTAATAGTGAGTCACACAGCTATTTGACTGCTACTGATCGATTCAAACTATTATGCCATTAATCCATCTGTGATGACCAGTGTAACAGTCATGGTATTCGAGCATCTGATTTATCTGTTTATCCATTTGCTAGTTAGCCACACCATCTGACTCCTTTGCAATTAAGTATGGATCTGTCTGGGCCCAGATTTAAAAGCTGCTGAGGTCAGCCTGATCCACCGAGGCTTCTGGTCTGAACGAATGCAGAAACTGACAAAGGACACTGGCTATCCGTTCAAATAATAGAATAAAATGTAGGTCAAGTTGTGATGTCATCTTTCTGCATTGGCCACCATTTTGTGTTTTTAAAAAAACAACAGCCTTCCACTTGAAGATGCCATTTTTCTCATTACTTTCTCATTACATCCCTCAAACTAATTTTCTCACATGACTCGTTTGCATTTGAACATTAACTGGGCACTTCATTTTAGTATAAATGTGTTCTGACATTTGTTTCCTGCTCCAAGCAGAAGCTGCCTCATCCTGGAGCAATACAAGCAAGCTGCTGTTAAATTCGCAGCTGAGAATCTCTGAGGAAGGAGCCCCGTTGTCTGGAAACAGACGGTTCCCGTTTGCTGACTGGGGAAATGTCTGCATGTCCTCCAGGAACAGTACAGCTACTGAGCCTGTATGACACCTCCCTTTTATTTGCCTTGCAAAACGCACATGGCACTCGTTTACAAAAGGCGAATTTCCAAGTTGCCCTTTTTCAATGATAATAAGTCCGATTTACAGACCAGCAGTACATCTCTTTTTTGAAATGGTATGGTCAACATATTTAGCATAGCACCAAGATATGCAAACATGGCAGAATGGAGAAAGCTTTTGGTTTATCAGCTTGCAGCTCCATTTTGACACAGCTGGCTCTGGAGATAAACGCCCTCTGTACTTTATTTCCTATAGCAATTTAAATACTGTCTTTCCCCACTCCTCTTTATCACTTTTGCATGTCCACAGTTTTCAACTAAACTTGTTACGCAACCTTAAAAAAGCTGATTGAAGTTAAATGGAAGTAGGAATCAAAGACTGTCCTTTCCATGTTTCTTAATGTCCCTCATTGCCATCTCTTACCCTACGTTGCCGACTGGTTTTGTCATAAACATGCAAGTGACCTTTTCAGTCTTGTTTCACTCACCTATTTTTTTCCAATTCATTGTGTGCTGACCTGTTGAAATTGTAAACATAAACACAAAATGGTTACACAAGTCTAAATACTGCAAAATACAACATATATTACAGTCTGTTTGTACAATCATGCTTTACCATTATACTGATTATATCAATAATGATTTTAAAAATGATGATAGTGCATCAGGGAGGATTTAAAATGTCTTTTGTAACTAATTCATAGAGAGAGAGAGAACATTCTACTATATTTAATTTGAGAACCTTTCCCTAAGACATTAACCTACCTGTTGTGAATATTGTCCAATTTCCTGTTCTTGAATTTGCGCTGTTTCTGTTGATGTGCAGTCTGTGTCGCAGGATATGTTGAAGCATACCCATGCTCGCATTCTGGTGATGAAAAAGATCAAGAGGATTAAATAGATTTGTGCAGTTTTTACAAATGTGCTACAAGCAAAAGGCCTCATGGAGGCTTGGATTTGCATGATGCATGTGACCTTATTTGGCCTGAATTCTAAATTAAAATTAAATATGAGACCAAAGGTAACACGTCCCAGGAAATGGACTTTGACTGAACTCAGTGTAAAAGGCAGACACACACACACACACACACACACACATCATTAAAGCATGTTCAACATTTAGGATGTAATCATCAATCTAAATGAATAGTTTCTAAAAACACATTTCTTTTCCACTGTTCCACTGTAAAAAAAAAAAAAAAAGCCTACAGTTCCCATGAACCCACCATCCCAGTAACATAAGACGTCAGACATGAACCTGGTGGTGATTGGCTATTTGCGGTGACTCTCGCGCTGGGAACATGCGTCCCGACCAATAAAAACTTTACAATTTGTTCCATGTGGAAACCATGTGAACAACACATACAAGGAAGCAGCAGCTGCTCCTGAAAATGATAGGTGCGCTTTGAATTGGACACTTTTTTAGGGGGAAATAAGATCTAAACCTCAGATTGTACGTGCAGTGGGGTCCGGGAAAAAGATATTTTTGCAGTGGATGTGATATTTTAATGAAAAAATCGAGCTGCGAGAAACTGAGATAAAAGACGAGATTGGACATTAGGAGTCTCTAACACCAAAAACGTCTACATGAATTTACAAAACTGTGCACATATGCGAGCCTCTTTAAATAAATTAAGCTTTGGGTCGTGCTTTTTGAGATTAGTCTGCCAAGGCCTGCAAAACAGTTTAATGGGAGCAGATAATTTAGCTGCAGGCTATAGATGCAATAAAAATATGTCCCTGGCGATGCAACTGCTTCCTGAATTCACAATGTGACAATTTTCCCACTTCCTCTCAATTGCTCATAATTTTTGAACAGTTGGGTTGTTTAGACTACAGTTTTCCAGAAGCAGGTGAATTATCATTGGCTGATGTCGGGCCAGTTCATCTGTCCGCTGCGCGTCTTTTGTCGCCTTCGCCTCTATTGTTGTCTGCTCGGCGCATTACGTGTTAATATCCCCTACAGCCCGTGTTTACTTACTTCCGCTGTTCTTCTCGATATTTTCTATGTAATTTGCTGCATCGAGCAGCACTTGCACGTTCTTCATAAAAGTGCCGATTTGGTCCATTGCGGAACATTTGGAGTATAAAACGTCGCTGAAAGAATAGTCGGACATCTCTCCGAAATCCTGCTGGTCCATGGACGCATCAGACTCCGACAGGACCTCTTCGGATTTCAGCTCGCTGTGCTGTCGCATGTACTTTACCATTTTCACTTGAGGCTTGTTTTTTTATGTGGGGGCTCTGACAAATAAGAAGCGCTGAAATTGCTCTCCTTGTCCCGTCTGTGCACTGAGCGGATGACTGAAATGAACTAGCCGATGGAATTGCAGTCCTTAGCCTCAGCCACTTGCCCTACTTGGTGGATAATCCCTCCCACTAACGCATGCACATTGCATTCATTGTCAACTGTGCCATAATAAATCCTCATTATCAATACTGCAGGAGAGTAACAAATAACGCGCATAATGTCTGCTTTCATTTCTAACAATGCTGCTTTATTTCAGTGGGCAAAACGGAATAATTATGACAAATAAGAGCTGCCTTTCATGTGCACACAGTTTTGTCTGCGGGTAGACTTTAAAAGTGAAAAACCATTAATGCAACATGGCAGGAGACAGTTTGGGGTCTTCTAATTCGTCCAGCCAGGGTGTCAGGGACATAGGATTGTATTCAGATGTGGTACTTTGTGGTGATTTGGAGGCCAGAGTTAGGAGTTTTCCGGAGTTTTCCCCTGGGTTTGGATGCAATATATTCATATGGATTCAGAGGCAGTTTGAGATTATTTTCCTTTATTAATCCTATTGTTTCCCCCTAGGTTTGTTTCTCTTGTTTTCCACTCAGCTACCCCTGTGTGCACTTGTATCGTTCTCCCTTTCTAAAACAATACAAACTCACATCAATATAACAAGGAACTAATAACAAATTATGATTTGTGTCTGAAAGAACAGGGCCCAACTCCTGATGCTTCATTTCAGTGGACAACAGAATTTACAAGATGGTGAAAAACTTTTCTAACCTTTAAAGTTGAAAAGAGTAACCTTGAAATTGAGTTTACTTCTAGCGTGATGGTCCACTTCTGTTGTCCCCTTTTGACTGATTAAGAAGTCACCCCCCACCCCCTCCACACACACACTGAGGGATTGGGAAGGACAGAGGGGAAAGGGCCTGCCTTTACGAGGCCAGCCATGCGTGCACGGCTGTGTTGTGCCTCCGAGACAATGGGTGCAGATGGCTGGCCCGCTGCAGATGTGGCCAGGCCTGTAACGGACGCCTGTGAGAGAGCACACCCTCCCATGGAGTCTATTTCAGCTGCCTGGCAAGGCCTGACACACACAGACGGTGCAGATCTGGACACTAACACAGAGATGCATGCTTTAGTGGCAAAAGACAGGCTGCATTTGTAAAAAGGTGCCCTATGAAATCTTTACAAATGCACGTCTATTTTTGGAATGGGGGGGGGGGTCTCTGTGAGTTTGCATCCTCTCCATTTGATTAAGGCTCTTGTTACTGGAGCATGTTCCACAGAGCACCAGTGCAAGTTGTCATCTACCACTACCCATGTGCTCAAAAGGACAGATAGACAAATAGAGATAGACATGGACAGAGAGTTCAGCGGGGGATGGAAACTGACAGCATTTCACCGGGAAAAGGCTCATCTGTGCTGTGAGGCTCATGTGCAGACTGACTGTGCATGCTGCACGCTGATAGCGACGGCGTGGAAAGCTGACCCGCTGTAGGTTGGTGTAGAATGTGACCCCAACTGGAGTAATCTGAAAAGCCTGAGGATTACACCAGTGGCTCGGCTGTCACAGAGGAGGCAAAGTGACACGATGCTGATGTGTGTGTGTGTATATATGAAAGAATGTGCCAAACATCCCATGCTGGTCTCACAAAGCAGAGAGTATAATGCATTTGGCGTTGCTAAAAAACATCTATCTTTTATCAAAGGGCTATCTGTCTATCTATCTATCTATCTATCTATCTATCTATCTATCTATCTATAAGATGACTCAGAGTCTTAGATGAGGCATTGTGCAGCAGCAGTCTCCCTCTCTTGTTTTAAAACAATAGCTGCACTTTGCCCTGAGGTCACGGCAGAAGGACACTCCAGCAGGCCAGACGTGTGTCACCTGCTCTGTCCTTTCCTTAACACTGTCAGGACATGGAAGAGCTCAGCGCTAAGCTTTGTCATCCACACACATTGCAAAGGGATTGTTTAGATAACAAGTTCGGAGCCTAGTGCTGGTCACACCTTTTAGACAGCAGAAATAAGTAAGAGAGATGTGAAGATGAAGCCAGTTTGTTTATTTTTTCCTTGAGAAGGTGAAAGTAATTCGCACTAATAGTTTATTCTTGATAACTACTGACCTTTTTTTTTGCTAACATAAGATTCGACTCATTTATAATTGAAGTGTTTCTACTTTTTCTTAATTTGATCACTTTTTATGTTAATTTAAAGACACTACCTTCTGACCTCATCCTCCTCTCCTTATGGCATCTCATAAGAGGTGTGTGTGTGTGTGTGTGTGTGTGGGTTGGGGGTGGTGTAGGTATAGATCCTGTCACTCCCCCAACATGAACACCTGTTGGAGACACCAAATCCCCTCTTTGTGTCCACATCCCCCTCTTAGTGGATTACCATGACAACACCTATTCATATCATGGCAGAAGACTCATTATACAGCTTCACACGGTCAATTATCGCTGAACAGAGTGCATTGTTTTAGGGGGACGCTGCTTTTCTAAACAGGGGAGACTGTGTAAATAGTTTTCTCAAAAAGCTTTATTTCATACTTGAGGTGCTGTGCAGTCTCTTAGAGCTGGATATAATTAGCTTGGAGTTGGGAACTGAAATAAATGCATCCAACATCATCAAGAACCCTGCTCCATGTTTGAAACTGTATTTGAGCAGAGATAAGAAACGATAACATCAAATATCTTTCAGTCAATAAGCGAGGGAGCAATAAAACAGTTATGGAAACATATGCCAGCTTTTATTACTTTAGATGGAAGGCAATTTTAAAAGGACTGACTTTGAGGCAAGGTGACTGGAATGTAAAGCACCATGGAAAAACACCCAGGCGACACAAAGAGCAATGTAAACAGAGAAAACACAAGCACTAGGCACACAAATTACATAAGTTATACAATTTGTCAACACATTGTGCTGTGCATTAAAGTGAATAAAAAAACATGATAAAAGAAGTGTTAAAATATTGTTATTAGATTGTACTGTCACATTTCTATATTTCATTGTTTATAACATTTGGTTTAGCGTTTAACAAAAGAACTTCACATAATCTATTTACGAAGGCAAAGAGTTCACTCTCTTTGGGTCAAAAACAAAATCATTCACATTATTGACTGGGATGTATATATAGGGTCCTCTAATATACTTTTATATCAAACTCTTAACAGTGGCTATGAAGACGGGCTTTCCACAGCATTTTGCCTTTTACTGACTGTTTGAACAAAAATGAGTTGAAAACATCCATCACATTCAAACTTGCCGTGATTCAGGACTTGGCACCTTCCATTGTCAACTTCCAAACAAGTAGTGATTTTCTGTCAACTCTGTAAAAGTCAGACTTTGTCACTCAAAAACATCAATATGCAAGAATCATCACTTTGCTTAGCTCTTTCTGTTAGTCACAAGCCAATTTCCTTGTCACAATTACAATAAAGCAGCAACCAAGGGAACAATACCACTGACATGAATGTAAAAACATGAATTATTACTGAGTTATCAATCACAGCATGTTTAGTATAAGAGTTAGTATGTTAAGTAAATATGTTAAGACTATCAAATCATTTATTTAACTATCAAACACTGTATTGCAATACCTATAATATAAACCAACATATATTATTACAAGATAATATAACTATGAATAGGTTCAGATACAAATCGTACTCCTTATAAGGCTAAACATTGTACTGTCTTAATAAGTTCAGCCACTGTTACACGACTAGTGTGATTGTTAAAATTGTTAAAACAATTTTCTTAGCTTTCAGTATACATTCAACAATGAACTTGTGCAAAAAGAAAATTAAAAAAAAAAAAATCACATATAGATAACTGGAATTTAGTGTTTTCATAAACAGAGCGACTGTGTGATCCTATGATAGCCATGTTTAAACCCCATTAAAAATATGGGTAATAACAACCACAAATATGTAGTTTTCGTATTCACCTTTCATTTGATTTCATTTTGCTGAGCCCTTCTGGAGTGGTCAGTCAGAATTTATCATGGGAAATGAAAACAGACAAACAAAAAAACATCATTTTATCTTTGTGGAAAACATTCACATGAAATGATAGCTGTGAATGATGATGTGTTGTATCAACACTGTCCTGCCTGGGAGACTTACTGACAAAGTGATAGTCATTTGTCTTATTTCCCCTCCCTTCAACAAGCTGAAGATTCAGAACATAATTCAGGTGTTTTCCGAGCAAAACACAATTTGTTTACTATAGTAAATGCCCTCAGGCTTCGGTTTTCTCTTTCTCTTTCTCCTCCTTATCCTTCTTCTTCTTGCTCTTTTTCAAGAAGGAAGGTGTGCGGAACTTCTTTTTCTTTTTCTTGGGGGACTTGGTTTGGCTCTCTGGGGTCTGAGCCCCATCCGTCTTCTCCTTCGAAGTGATGGAGATTTCCACTGTTTCCGAGGTGCTCACACTCATCTTGGATACCTCAATGCTCAGATCCTCCTCCAGCTCTGACAGGTGGTCTTTCCCATTGGGAATTGTGTCTGTCAACAGATGAAACCAAGTCAGCGACCGTGAATGTGAATAAGAAGTGCAATCACACAGACAAGACAGCAATAATACAGATTACAGCAAAAGGAAGATAAAACACAGAAACAAACAATCAAACTTGTTCTAACGTTCAATCCCTTCAATGCCTATTTACAAGCTAATTACCCTGTTTAGCTGGCGTCATTATGGGAGAGAGGGACAGGGAGATAGTAGAGCCATCAAATGTCGTCATCTCATCTGCATCAGTGGCATCATCGTCTTCTGTAAAAGGATTAAAGTCATCAGTGGTCAATCATTCATCATGCCTGTTCATGTGAGTGAGGCCTATTAGATGAACAAAATGATGTCATTCAGTATCAGAAGCAACAAGACAAACCGTCCTCAGTCATGCTAGCAGCTCTCACAGTGACAGTGCAAATATACTGATATTCATGAAATGTTTCTGATATTCATCATAAACATAACATTTATCACAAAAAGTCATCTTAGTTTAGTGTGTTACCATGTCAAAATGTACTAATTAGCACTAACACTAAATGCTAGTGTTGCTATCATATAACAGTTTTACAGTATGAGCATTGATGATTATCATAATGTATACATGAACTTATCTACGGTATTGAATTCTGCCATGTTTGTATTGTTCATAAGAAAAAAAAAATCTATTTAATTAGAAATAAAGATTCAATGAAACTGTTTTTTCTGAGACTGCGCCATGAAACTCTCACAACACCGCAACCTGACTTAACACAAAGTGATATTTTGGCCTGGTGATGTTACTAGATGAAAAGTTAAGTTACAATAAAGTTATAATCACCAAAGGGATTATAATTGATCCAGAGGGGGTCATGAATGTCTGAGCCAAATTTTGTGGCTGTCCATTCAGCAGCTGTCAACAATGACTGATTGACATTTCACCCAGGACCTCATGACAGTGACTGGGAAAGGTCAGCGGATTACCAAAGTCATCGGGATTCATCCACAGGGGACCATGAATGTTGGTTTAAAACTGCTAATATATCCAATTAATGTTACATTTTTGATTGTGCACTGGCCAACCGACTGATCAGCCAACCAAAATTGCCACATTGCTATCCAAAGGCCAATGTTTCGATCAAACCAAATAAACAGAGATTAATGATAAACAATAACAATATGAGTCACTGACGTGGTGTAAAATAAAGGTGCTACTCTAATACGCAGCTGTAGACACGTTTCTCTGCTGTGCACACACATTTTCTACTTGTCTACAGTCATGAGCAAGATAGGGGCAGTTTGACAAGACCAATGTCTTTGCAGCTCATCTCTCACTGTCCCTGTGAGCTGACTTCACGACTCAGAGGAAGAGTGAAACTGTAGACTGACATTTTTCTCCTGCTGGCATTTTTGCAGGAATATCCTCATTTAGGTGAAAGTAGTTCCAACATTTCCTCCAGGCAGGAGCCAAGAAGTCTAATTAACTGCCTGGACTACAGGCTAATGGCACTGTTTTCATGTGGATGCCACAGACTTTTGGAATGTATAAATCTAAAATTTTAGCATTGGTTCAAAGTAATCAAGTACCTGTGATTCGTGTCATTACAGGTAATGTGCGTCTCTGAATTTAAAGATCCTCTCCAGAAACGTTTTGATATTTATGTAAAACGAAATACTTACTGAAGAATATTTTGTGTCTGATAAAATTAACTTGTTAAAATCCTTAGCATTACATCTGTTCTTTCTCATTCATTAAAATTGACAAAATCTGTTAGTATGGGAAAATTGCTCATTTCAAACACAAGATGTCTCCTACTTCCACAAAAAGTCAGGTCTTACAGAAACTAAATTGGAGACTTTAAGTTTCCACACCACAGGAAGTTTAATATTGGACCAGAATTAGCTCGTAGGTCCACCCACTAATTTCAGATGAGCACAGACACTTTCAGCTGTTGCCTCTGAAAACAACCTTCTAGTGTCAAGCTCTGCAAATACATCAGTATGTGCAGTGAAACTCAAATATTCAACTGTAGAAACAAGAAGAAAAACACATTTTTGAGCAAAGTCAAACAAGTTCAATTCAATTTCAGACTTCTTCAGGAATCTACATTTCAGTGGTCCTTAAATGCACCTTTGCTTTCTAAAGTCAGAGATCACCGTTCAATCAGATTAGTTTTGCATCTCAGTTTCTTTCATGACCTCTGTGACCCCAAAGGATTACCTCCCAAACATCATACACTCACAGTCTACAGGGGATTAGGTCAAACATGAGACAGTAAACACAAGTAGGATTAAATTAAACTGAGTTTTTAGTGCCTCTGAGGAGCAGAAGAGCAGTGTGAGATTACCTTCTTCGCCTTGCTGCTTTCTCTCTACCGTGTTCCTGTACTCCTCCAGCTCCTTCTCTGTGAGATTATTGAAAGGGTTGGGTGGAAGAGAGCGAGTGTGCTCTTCATCTTCAATGATGAAAGCCTGAGAAAATAAATAGACATTAAGGTCACTCAGTGTAATGCATTTAGTAGGAAACAGAATTGCTCAAAATATAACAGTGACAATGGGCTATATATCCTCATATTTACTGCTTTTCCCTGGCGTTCAAATTAAAATTATTTTTCAAAATTCTGTGTGCCTCCCCTTAAATCTATTGTTCAACAGCAGATCCATTTCTGGTTGCCATCATGCAGAATCACATAATCCAGTGACGCTTTGTGTTAACCTCTGTGATGAAAAACTGACTAAACTTGTTCCAGTAGAAGCAGGCAGCTGTTTTCAAGAAAAAGATATTTGACCTTATAATTGGGTCACCCTATGTAGAGACACACATTTAGTATTTGGATGTAAAATCTGTAGAAAAATGTGAAGTTTTGTTTTTAAAGAATAGATTGGATTTCATTTTAGAAGGTGATCCTTTAAGGTTTTTAGGGTGGCAACGACTGATAATGTCCAGTTAAAAGGAGTCAAAACTGAAACCGAAGGCCTTCTAATTGATTACATGGGTCTGCCGTCTTCTGACACATCATCAGGTCAGCAAAGCCAAACTAGACCATCAGGAGTAGGGTGCTTTACCTGGAGCTGTCCATATGTCTGGCCTGGCTCCATTCATTTTGCATTGAAATGTGCAGCTTTTGTATTAAACTGGTTCTCTAGATTGAAGCAGTAGTAGTAAAATACAGTAACACACTCTGCACCATGCGTCATGCACCTGTGACTTTTCACAAATCTTAAATATACTCACTGGTCCTGGAATGGTGTCCACAACAATGCCTGCTAGTAATTGAGACTTTGGTCCTGGAGTCATGTGGTCCCCTCTGTGCTGTTCTTTTATCTGAACAAATGGATCGAACAAAAACGCATTAAACTTGGTTTAGGAATATTTGAGTACAGCATCTTAAAACCACACTACACCTGCTAACATGAGATGCATCAAACTTCATCTTATAAACACTTATTGACATCAGTTATAATAATGAATCATTTTAGTTTTTTTTAAAAGGGAAACTATCCATAAACAATATATACAGTATTATTTTCTGTAATATTCAGTAAACTTAATATTTTGTGCTTTTCTTCATTTGGTTGAATAAAACAAGCAATTTGTCAACATCAACTGGAATGCTGGAAATGATAATAGGCATTTTTAACTGTTTTCTGTCATTTTTTTTAGACAGTGTTGACAAATCCAGAGAATAAATAGCAGATGTAATAGATGCAAAAATACTGCTCTTGTTGCTCTTATCATCATCAATATAAAAAGTCACATCTTTAATCTTCAATGTCTATCAATTTCTTTTCCATACATAATACAAAATGTGATGTTGACAAGTTAAAAAGTTAGGGTTAGGCAATAACACAGGCAATAATGATGAATACCGTCTGAGAATTATGACATGCAGGGACAACATTGTTAAAAAACAACTAACCCGGTTCCTCTTATCCTGAACCTCTGTGGGATCAGTGTTAAGTGGGACAAACTGGTTGGGGTCTTCAATCTTAATGGGTGTGCCGATGTTGTTGCCTGGTTGTGATGACTTCATCCACTAAAAGGAAAGATACAAATAGAGATTAATAAGTAGAAAGCAGGGGAGGAACGTGAAGGACACGTAAAAGATTAATTTACCACACTGGCCACAAGAGGGCAGGCTAATACAAAGAAAAAGCAGCTGCAGGGCTCAGCATTTATTGCAGAGGCCAAAGACAGTGAGGGTTAGATTATTACCTTTCATGCTACAGTTTGAAATGAAAATCTACACACCATGGTCTTGGTCCTCGGGCTGACATCCCCACTGGGTGACTGTTCAGGAACATTGACCCTCAAGTAGCTGTTGGGCGAGTTGAGCCACCGGGTCCTTTCTCTCTGCTGTTTCTGCACCATAAACTTGAAGGGGCTTCGCAGGCCCAGCTCGCCATCCTCCGGCGGCACAGCTGACACCGTGGCAGGGATCTCCACGTCGTTCTTAGAGCGGGGCTTTTCACGGACGATGGGGTTCCTGTAAGAGTAGCCTGTCCTGTATCCCTTGAAGACCACAAAAAGAATAAAAAACATTATTCTTACTGAACAGTTTTCCATTGCTAGTGGTGAAATGGATTGCACTGTTCTTAAGTGTTGCCTTACAATCCATTAAATGAGAAATACCAACTAGGAAAAAATACAAAATTCAAAAAGATGCATGGGCCACCCAAGATCCACTTACACAATGCCTCTAAATATTTAAACCACGCTGTATATACAAACAGCTTTTTTGCAGATGTGCCCAGTTTCAGAGGGAAAAGATAAAACTTTGGTTTAAAAGAGCGTGTTGTTAACAATACATCAAAGACAGTACAGACAGCTAGAAAACTGATGGGAACTCGCAGTAGAGTGCGGTCTGAAGCCAGCACCACAATCAAAATCAAAATTGGCATTTTCTCGCAGGCAATATGACAAGTTTGCCACAGAAAAAAATCCCTGCTTTGGGCTTTGATCGCCACATTGTGAGCGAGCCATCATTTTTTTTCCCCACAGTACTATTCACTGCCACCCAAAGCACCCAAAGCACAGTTTCCAATGAGTTTTCATGGAGAGTTATATGATTACTTGCAATTTTTGGGTGTAAACTTACTGGACTTAATGGACAATATCAAAAAGCACTCAGTCATTATCTGTTCCCATCGCTCATGTTGCTTGGACTAGGGAAGACATGCAGGTAAACAAGTCAAACATGTACAGACGCAGTTAGCGTGTTTAGGCTAGAAACATACATAAAAACTCAAAACCTCAGGCTATGTTTGGTTTAGCATACAAGTACATCTCTGCACAGAGAGAGAATGTGTGCTGGAGCTTTGTGACAGATTGTTATTTGGATATGATGAATTGCAAAGCGGAGGGATGAGAGAACATTTTTAATGAAACTGATCATGAGACTCTTAGTCCACATGCCTCATCTGTTTCATCTGTTACATCCATTTCATCTCTTACTTTGTTTCAGGGAAATGTGTCCTCATAATTATACAAATTTGTTCGATGGGTTCTAGATATCCTTTTACTATTTTTTGTTGCTTTAAACACTGTGCCCTCGTTATTATTGGCTGTGACCTTAAGTGTTTTGAGAAAACATCTGACATCATCACGTTAGGACACTCCAACCTCTGGCATGTACAGGCCTCCTGTTGCATGGAGAGTACTGGCATTTGCACCCAGCGCCATACTCAATAGTCCTGAAGAAAAGGCCAAATCCAATTTCCAAATTGAGTACACTAGAGCCTTTACACTAAGTGACTATGTGGTCTGTGTGGCTGTAACTGCCCACAGCATGCTTCACCATCTGGAAGCTATGATTGAGAGGGTGGGCGGGCTATGATCACACAGAGCTAACACAGCTGCAGCCTGCTCCAGCCACAGTTGTTAGCGAGTAGCACACTCAAACAGACACAGCCTGACATCTTCTGTGTCCACAGAGCATGTCAGGGTCTGGTCATTAGCTGTGCGGCTGGACAAATAGGGTTTAAACCAACACAAGTGCAGCAAGGCAAGAAAATGTTAAAGGTGTAACAAGACCAACAGGCTGCATGTTAGCTGCAGACTACAAACACAATAAGGTGCGCTTAACATGGTCTGACAATAATTACATGAATATCTGTAATTGTAAAATGTTCACAAATTGACAGCTTTTATAAAACATCAAATCGTTTGCAGACTGGATGAACAAGAGCATGTTTTCTTTCACTGTATTCTCTAATCAGACACTTCCCGAGGAAGCGCCTGAGACAGGAAACTCAAAGCATGATGGGTAAAAGGCACAGGTCAGGGTTCACTTACCAGGTTGTCCAGCATCCTCATAAGGGACTCGAACTCGGCCTCGCCCACTTTCCACTTGACCTCATTGTCGATCACCAACCCAGCAGTGACCACTCCCTGGGTCAGGGGTTTGAACTTTTCCTTGTCCAGGAGAACAAGGTTGTCCGTGCCGCCTGAGCACGCCAATGCATTCACCTTAACAAAAGCACATGATAGCAGAATTATAACTAATTCATCTGGAGATACAAGCCCAATTATGTTCTGGGCAAAAATAATGAATTTCCCTCATGCATTAAATATAGCTCTGCAATTTCAAAACTTGCTTAGACAGAACCATTTTTACTAGGATTTTCATTTCAAAAGAACTGGAATTATATGTGAGCTGAGCTGTCAACATGTGTCAACAACAATAGAAAAACAAACATAGTCCAGACACAGCAGGGTGATGAAGAAACACCCCAACTGCCTCCCCGACACAAAACAACAGGTGTCTCAGAAACACTGCAGGGCTCCACCTGACTCTGACTGCGAACAGTGCTCTCGAGCACATATTTGACTTTATTCAGTAAGCTTTGGTCAAACATGCTGTATGTTAGACAGAGGCTTTGCTTCCATTTCAAGTACTGCAGTAAATGTTTACAATGAACCAAGACTGACTCATTTGTAAAAGAAAAGGAAAAGATGTCGACAGCTGAAATGTGAAAAATCAAACAAGTTATTCATGCTGGTTAAGTTCACTCATAAATGCATAAAAGTGCAACATCCAAGTTAAAAAAAACTGCTTTGGCCTGAATGGTGCAGTTGCACATCATTGTAAGGAAGAGGTAATAAGAAATTAAGCTTTTTATACCTGGATTTCACAAGCTTGCTGTGAGTGGTATACATAGTGAAAAGCCTCTTCTACTGTTTCTCCCAAAGCCAGCAGCCCATGGTTCCTGAGCACCATCACCTGAAAAACACACGTAAATATCAAACTCATGTCACACATGTAGTGCTAATACAGCCTCTGCATCATCTGGTGCAACACAAATGAACATCCACACAAAAAAAGTACTTTTCAGCGTGCAATTATACTTTTATTCATTCTCGACAGAATCAATACCATTCTCATTGCTCTCTGTAAAATATATGGCTTCAGCCGGCAGTGGGTTAGCTTAGCTTTAAGCATAGCATGAGGACTGATGGCTGGGGAAATCAGCTAGCCCCGTTCTCTCCGGCAGCAACAAGATTCTGTATAGCTGTATAGCTCAATAATTAACCCACACAATACAAAACATATGAAGCAAAAACATGTTAAGGAGCAATTCCATTTAAAGCCTGTGGTGAAAATACAAAAAAATCTCAATTTCAGATAAAATATTTATGGTTGAAGTTGGTTAGCATAAGATGGCCTTTAAAGTTTAGATACAATGTGTTTATGTGACACACTTCACTTGGATATTTTATACTTTATGTGCACGTATTAACTCATAGGTATGGATAACTTCATATACAACAGTTGTGCATACAGTGTAATATGATAATCCCAAGAGTAAATGAGCCTGTCATTAATGGACTCCCTTGGTTTGACGGTACCTTCGCAGTTGGGCCCAGAGCTTTCTGAAACTCCACCTTCTCCTCTTTATTATCCAGGCTGCCATGGTAACCAAAGCAGCTCACGTCTCCCAGGAGCAAAGCCTCCTGGGAAATGGGCAGGATTCCACATTTCATCGAGGACACCTGTTAACACAGGATAAAAGCAACTAAGACTGTGACGCACTGACATCTAAATGGAGGCACATTTTTGTTGCTATCAGGCACAAATAAAACTTTACACAGCGCCGTTCATATCGTGTGCTGTGCATTTTACAGCCAAGCTTCAAAGGAACTGGTTAAGGCGCGTTACAGGGTGTCTGCATCTAAAATAACTAGGCATGCAGGGGGCTGCTTTTAATTCTGCCTTTTTCCTCTGGTGCAACATAAGCATTTAGCAGGAGCCTTTATGCTTTGATTAAGATGAAGCTCTTTAAATATTGGCCTGGAGCGTACTTACTGCAGCTGTAGCAGGGGTATGTATGTGGATGATACATCTCACATCGGGGCGCATTGAGTAAATGGCAGCATGAGGAGCAAAACCAAAGTGGTCGATTCCCATGTCAGTAGAACCCTGGTCCACCACTTCACCAATTATGTTTACTTTGACCTATACATAACAGAAAAACAAGAAGGAACAAGTCACTGCACACACAAAAATTATAACTATAAACACTGCAGCTATAGGTAATTACATACAGTATGATTGAGCCATTAAAGGCACCCTGTGGAGTTTTCTTGTAAACAAAGTTGTGCTTACATTCATTAATTTCTAACAAAAACACATTGTGAGTATCCTCTAGGCTTAACAAAGTGTTGAACATATTTCCTTCCTTGTAAAATGTTTGCAAAGCTGTTAAATTTATAATATTTTCGAGTTTACAAATGTTTACACCCATGTTTGCAAGTTAGTTGGCAGTCTCCTTCCCCTTTTCATCCCTGCCTTTTGCATTACTGTGCACATTTGTATTGCATCACCCATGTACTTGTGTGTGCGGGGCATGCATCTCATAAAAGCAAAAAAAAACATTGCCCCACAGTACTAATAGTAGTCAATAACTCCACCAAGTGCCTTCAAAGCAAAATACTTCATTATGTACACTTCCTACACACAGACACTGCACTAGTCTTTATATTAAGGCAACTTGCTCAAATGTTACACATGTTCTGTAACGATAATCAATAGATAAATTCCTTCTCAGTATCCTTAAATAAAGTAATCCTTAAACTGTATATTTTTAATAAGAAAATAATCATTTGAGCAATTTTAAGAGTTGATGCTAACGTCGTTTTTGTTATTAGCATACACTCTTTGTTCTAAGCTGGTTTACCTTTAAGGTGTGTTTGCCTTTTAGAGGACATATAGTCTCGATCTTATTACCTATTAATATTATTATTAATAACAACTACTATCATTTAAAAAAGGTGTCCTAATCAAATAAAATTAGATTTCACTAATCACAAAAATGTCTTTATGCACTTACACAACGTATTCCTAACTATTTTCTAATTTTAGAGTAATATTCAATTACTTTTAGTGTGATTTAACCATTAACACTATAACCGTCTCCAAAATCTTTTCCAGTGTATTCTGCAAATGTCCCTGACGATACAGTCCAAACTCGGTCACAAACACACATTCACTCCGCTTACCAAGTTTGCGCCCGTCACCTCAGCAAAAGATAGACCTCGTGGGCTAATCAGAACATGGTCCTGCTCTTTATTGACCCGCAACTGTGACAAAATGAACACACAAAGATCCAAAACGTAACTGTGTTAGGATAAAATGAGTAACATGAGTAAATTCCAACATTTAGAAACTGTATTTCCTCTGCAGGAGTGTTTGCCCCAGAAATACATGTTAGTGGTCAAAAAAACCTGTTGAAAAGCATTGACACCACAGGAGACCAGATGTCTGCACTTTGAAAAGTTCTTTAGGCTGGGGTTAGCAGCTACTCAGAGTAGGGGGACCCATTTCACAGATTCAAGGGTACAGGAAACTCTGAACCACAGAAGAAAGCTCCCCTCACTCTGAAAAACTCAAAAATCAACGTGTGGGTTGATAAAACTTACTTTCTAGGCTTTGTCTTTGGGGAGAATCTGAGCTTTACATGTTGACATCGCAGGTGTTCATCACATATTTCAGTGTGAATTCCTGCTGTTGGGGTTTGTGTGTGTGTGTATATATATATATATATATATATATATATATATATATATATATATATATTTGTTTTTTTTCCACAAATGTGACTTCTCCCAAACCATAAATAATATATGCTTTCTGAAAATGAAGAGGTATTCCCCTTTAAGCCTTCAAGGAGCCAGAAAACACCAGGCTCACATAAAGATATACAAGCTATGTGCAGCATACATAAGCAGATGTGCAGTGGAGCGGGATGGTGAAGTTGTACTCACAGTAATGTAAGAGCTTGTAAAACGAGCCCAGCTGAAGAGGTCAACAAGCCTGTAGAGGCTGGCCAGCCTGCAGCGACTCTGTTTCTCTCCTTTAGCAAACGAGGGAGACTCGATGCCAAACAAGTCATTGACTGGAGTCACCATCCCAAAGCCTGCCACAAGACATAACATCATCTGTAACACTGTAATGCATAAACAACATTAAATTTGTATTTTTCCTAAACATCAACAAGGATGTTTACATGGTTTGCCTTCACAGTATATGAAGATAAAACATCGCAGGGAACTCAACTCTGAACAGCTGAAGTTTAAAAAAGCAATTCCCAACAAGAAACTCTGGGGTATTTTTGGTCTGTACTGCCATATAAGGGCATTTAATGATGCAGGGCTCTATCTTTTACAGCCACTTTAGCTTTTTAAGAGAGCAGGCCTGCCTCTGCGACTTCACAGGGACATTTTCCAAACATTTACAGCTTTTAAAACTGATCTTTTCTGCTTCGGGGGTGCTCTGTGACCTCCCCAGAAACATAAGGCGAAAAAGGTTACGCTAACGTAATTAGCATTGCAAACTGCTGTAATTCATTAGCAGGGCCAGTCATGAGGGCTACTTAATAACACTGTCAGTGAAGAATGCTGTCAACAACTTTCTGCCTTTTCTGCTGTTTCAGGGTTATTCAGTGTCACAAGAGTCTGACAATTCAGCCTCTGACAATGAAGATATTCAGGCTGCATAATGCACATAGACAGAGTACACATACTGCATGACAATCAGACCCAAAGGGAGATGGATGGAGACATTGATGCACACACACAGAAACACACTGCCACTCACTGATAGGTGAAGTCAGGGGGGCAACCCCTCCCAAGGTGCTGGCCATGACCAGGTCAGCAATCTGCCTCAGAGCCAGGAGACCTGTAGGGGTGTTGCCCTTCGTTAGCTGGTCCTGAATCAGGCCTTCCAACTCATCTTTGAACACCTGTGGGTGAAAGGGTGTTTATTTCAGGGTAAACTGAGGTGAGGAGAGAAGAGAAAGAAACACAAACACTGTCGTAAAGCTCTGTATTAACTTAGCAGCTCACAACTTAGCCTCATTCCAACACCTCCTCTGGAAGTGTCAGGGAGCTCAGCACACTTTCAGAGGCTCCTTATTAAAACTGTACACAAATCACGAAAGGCCACTAAAGCCCTCTTTGTGTGTCTGTGAGAGGACCAGGGGTGGGGAGGGGGATCGCATTAAGCCCTGACTATCAATTTTTGCCTTTAAGAGTAGCCTGTGAATCTTGAAACTATTTTCCTGTGCGCTGCAGCTGAGCTCCAGCATTCTGCCTCATCCGACCACGGTTCCCATGGTGACGAGATGAGCTCCACTTGTTGGGCCTGTTATGCAATCGCAGATGAGTGTGGGCTCGTCTTATTTCCATGCACTTCATTGGCATGTGTTTATTGTACCTCCTTGTACTTACCGGACTCCCCTGCTTTGTCCATTTAGTTTATATTCAGTTGAAATGATATCTGTGATCATGTATTATTGCAGGATGAATTAGGACAATTAGTTCCCACTTGGATGATAGTCAATGCTGTATTTTCATTGTCATTAGATCATTTAAAGCAATAAAATGTCTTTAAACTGCAAAACCCAAAGATTATCAGTCTCATATCAGACATGAGCTTTCTGACTAGTTTCTTAAAGTATGAGGTCTATATTACCCTGAATAGTGATTTGTTTGTAAAGTCAATCTGTAATAACTCTGGCAAGCCACCAAAGAGATGAGAAGTGAGGTTTCAGAATTAAAACATATACAGATGTACTCTAGATGTGGCACATCTCACTGTAGCTGCAGCAGCAGTTTAACACTGAACGCCTTGATGACGTTTATAAGTCTGGACAGTGGCAAAATAATTTTTCAGGTAAACGCACACCTAAGCACATATCCAGTATAGTGGAGCAGTGTATGAAATGATCTTCACATAATTAAGAAGAAAACAATGCATTTGAGTCTGTCTTGATGTGAAGGTGAGCAATGCCTCTCTGGTTTTAAAAATGCCGTTTATGATGACTCATCCAGACAGGGCTTGTGTGTAGGAGGGCACTTATATGGAGCTGCTGGCTACATACTGGACTCTGCAGGATCTGAGTGACCCTCTTCTTCTGCTCCATCATGTTGAAGTCCTGCCTCAGGTCGGGCGACATGTTCTTGCTACGCAGGTACTCGGGGTCACTCTCGTCCACGCGGTTAAAGTAGCGCTCCTTGGAGTCGTTGCTGGACAGGGACAGGGTTAGAGACCCTGCTGTCTGCCTCACGTCCACCAGACTCATCTTGTCGCGGCGTGGCCTCCCACTCGTCCTCTGGAATCTGTATGAGGGGAATGAAACATCACAGCTGATTTCACATTCACGCTGTCAAGGCAACGGGTTGTTGTTTTTAACAGAAAAGATACTGTATGGGTGCTATGGTGACTCATGTAATTACAGGGATGGAGACAACATTGTTATATGATTGATGCTGCGCTCAAGCACAAAGCTGTTGATGTGCAAAAAAGGATGAGTTAGTCACAGCTTGTTGTGAATATAAAGTATGTATTTTTTATGTTTTTATATACAAAAATACCGTTTAATAAGACAACAACAAGTGTGGACATCCTATCTCTCCACAAGATTCAACAACTCTCATCCTCACACGTATTGTTCTCCACACAGATGGAGGCCAGCTCAGGAAGTGTGAGATGAAAGTCTGCACACTTGAACTGTTCAGCCAAAAGTAAGGGAACTTTGTCAACACTAAACAAAAGGCAGGCCTCATGCAAATGAGCCATCCCGAGAAGCGGTTAGCACCTCCAGTGTCTGCCGTGTTACCTGGACGTGGGGGTGGAGGGATACAGGAGATTGTGCCTGAGCTGCATTACATTCACTTTAGGCCTGGAGAAAACTCCACCAAACCAACAGAAAACTTTGTGTCGCTCGTTTAAGCAGCAGCCTGTAATCCAGACCACTGAGTGCATGGCATCAAATTACAACATGAGACCATTTATGCTACGAAAAGTAACGCGGGAGGGAGGTGAGGGGGTAACTATTAGCCGAGGCTACACTTTGAGACTCGTTAACGCTCCATAAAATCAAAGCGGACGCATGGACCGAGGAGGGAAGCTGTTACTGCAAAGTTGAATATTACCTGAAACAAAACGCTCAGCACGTGAATTAACAACCTCCGGACGATCTGGTGACGAATTCCTCCGACAGAGGCTCCAGAAATGTGGGTAAAAGTAAAAGCAGTCGGATGTTATTCCCGGGTCGGATACATTGCGGAGAGACAGAGAAGAAAGAAACACACAGCTTGCAGTGCGCAACTTGATGCAGCTCCAGTATCCAGACGGAGCAGACTGCCCGCTGTGGCCAAACACACTGTTGAAGAAGAGTGAACTAGAGTGGCTGCATGCATGGAGGAGGATGTGGGTGTGTTTGTGTGGGAAAAAGGAAAAGTGACCATGTGACTTCACTCATCCACCCACTACTAGGCCTTATGTATGCAGCGGGACAAAGGAATGGCCACTCAGGATCAGACCAGCCTCGGTACAACCACGCCGTAGCTCTCCTGTAATAGTCCTGCATAGGAACCTTATTTCTGTGGTATTGTTTTATCCCTTGCGGTAGCCTTAATATCCCAGAAGGAACTTGTTATAGAGTTGCTACAGTTCTTGGTAAGGATTTGAAGCTTTTTTTGATTAATCTTCTCTCCCTCTCTCTCTGTCTGTATGTGTGATTCATTAACTCCTGACACTTCATTTCATAAATAACTGAGGCTCCTGTGTTCCCACAGCCCCTCAGTAGAGGTTTTTCATCAAAGCTATATGGCCCAGCCATACCAAAACAGAGCACTTCAAAGTCAGAACAAGTGCTCCCCTTCAGAAAGTGAGAGAGCAAAAAAAGTTTTCCAAAATAAAGGATGTTTGCTCACAGAAAGCAATGAAACACAGATGTTCTCTCAAGGAGGAAAAGGCCATACTATTTCTGATTCTTGTATTCGCATCAAGCTTCCACAAACACAATGTGTTTTAATCATGTACCAAGCATATACAGGGGATTGTTTTGTGCATCGCACCAGACTGTATCTGACATATATTTATTCACCACATGTTCATATTAATCAGTAACATTATACAGCACGTGATTGCAGCTAGGGATAATATAGTGGTAATAACACCATCTAATGGAGCCTCATGCTAGGCTGTTTGAGGAAACACTTGCACGCCGCTTTTCTTCAAGTGAATTAAATTGGCTCTCTTACAGTAAATGGGAAATAAGATCAAGATTAAAGCAAATGTGAAGCTGTGCAGATTTATCCTACTAAGAGAGCAGGGATCCCTCCTTGTTCGTCGCAACCTCTCAACTCTTTTCTGCCTTGCTGGTCAGTCTCTCCAGAGAGGGCTGTAGCTATATTCAAATGCACTCCATAATAAGTAAATGCAACAGTAGATTCTCACAGCACCCTGCTCCTGCAAGCTTGCATCGTTATTACCCCTTTAATCAGACAAATATCTGGATTTTTTTTTGGAGTAAGACAGGGGGAAGAAGTATTGGATCACTGACTGACATAACAATTCCAGGAAACAGAGTGGAGTCTGGGAGGCGGAGCAGATATGTGGACATATGGGTTGATGTAATGAAAAGCAGAACTTTCTCACTGCGGAACTGCGCTGACCCCCCTCAAACCCTGAAACCCAGCCTCTCTTTTTCTGGCAGATTTCCCACCGAAACCACATACAAGCTTAAATGTCTGCCTACACACACACACTCACAAAACATACTCCCACCCACCAGCCCCCGCATTCTTGCTGACTATTTGAACTTTTCAGTGAGGGCAGTCTATCTTGGAAGCATTGACCAAATGTCAAGTGTTATTAGTCGATGTCTCATTCATACAGATTACTGCCCAGGATATTGATGTCCACAGATAAAAGCGCACCTTTGTCTTGTCACAAACCGGCTACTCCAGTGGAAATAACCTCCAAATGCAGGCATGCAAATGCTGCAGGGATAAATCAATGAAAAAAAATATGCAACAGATATGGAACTAGGGTGGAAATGACCTCCATACCCCATATAAGAGAAATCCAGAAGGTACCACCATAAAAAATCTAAATACTGGTGCAATAACCGAAATGCTGCTCTTGTGCCAGCTTGGCTCAAGGAAGCCTTAAGAAATAATGACATGATCATTTTTCATAGTCATACCAGGCCTAATCTGGAACATGGTGAGTTTATTTTATCAGCTCCTCTGAAATCCCCCCACTGTTAGTTTACTGCCTTGCCTGTGTCTCTGTTTCTTACAGCCCTCCTGGTGCACTGACACAAAGTAGATTCTCATTAGATTTAAACACTGAAGTTGCTTGATAACTACAAACTTTGAGGTTGAGCTAAAGATACAAAAGACAGCTTAACAACAGAAAAACAAACCAAAGAAAGATATTTTAAGTGCACTTCATTGATTTAGCATTGCAATCTTAGTACATTTGTACAAAGTACTTAGGAACAAAATCTAGGTATTTCTTTAGTTGAATAGTTTCATTTTATGCAACTTTATAGTTCTACTTGACAATATCTTACAGTCAAATAGTACATTTTTATTGTACGTTTTTGTGTCACAAAGTTGAAAATAGGGCAGTTTTTTTGAGCTCATTTTTCAGAGATACATGGTTCTCACAGGACAGCGATGGAATAAATATATGATGATCTTGAATATGATAAATTGCTGCAGATTAAACTACACCACAGTGTATAAAGTAGTTAAAATAAGCACAAACTCAAACGTCTACTGCAGTAAAATGCAACTTAGATGTTAATGCAGCAGTAATATTCATCTAAAAAAAATCATATATAATAGAAAACATTGTAGTTTGCAAGTATAATTTGCATACAAACTTCTGCTTATGTAAGGTTATTAACGGATGACTTTTTCTTACTGTGCTGAAGTCATTTTCACGGTGTGGAATGAGTACTGAAAATGATCAAAATCAGTGCAGCTAAAGCAGAGGTATTGTCTTTTACACATTCTTCCTCTCTGGCAACTTCACTAGTTTCTAACTTCACGTATATATATTTCATTTTCAAACTTGTATTTCAGGCCCAGTTATCTCAACCATTCAGCTATACCAAGGCACTCTATCTCTATACAGCATTTTTCACATATGCAGTACTCCCCAAGACCTGTAAACAGACTTTGATGTGTAAAATTGGTTTGAGGTTCAACTTTAACAGGAGGCTTCAAGCCAAAAAAGCGATATCTGACTCTCCATTAGAAAGGTTTGGAGAACAGGAGGGGAAAGCTGTCAACATACTGTACTAGATGAGTATAAATCTACAGTCAAACCTGTGAGAGAGTGATTAGTAAAAAGTATAATGAGCGGTGCCATGTTGTGGTTGAACCTTTGCTGAGCTCAAGAAAGACATCTGTTACTATGGCAGGCTGAGGCAGAGCATGCTGCTGACAAAGTGGGGATACGTGAAGCCACTTCTGACCTGTGGATCCTCTCTCTTATAGTTCAACCTCATCTCTGCAGCTCCTTGGTTTGAGAAGGTTTCTGAACACTGAAGCTGATGCTTTATCTCTGTCTTTGAACAGAGACTAGATGAAGGATCTTTTGTTCAGCAAGGGTTTATAGAGAAATACAGAGGATGACAGTGAAGGTTCATTATATGGTCTGCACTCCTGTCAACATTGCAAACCAGTAGTGCAAATTCATTTTATAATATCATCAGATATCAATATATCAGAGATTTAGTGTTGTACTTTACAGCCGTGGAGCTTCTGAGAGACAAAAAGGAAAAAAATATCCAGTTGAGTTCCAGATATCCTGAGAATGAGCAACACAAACTCCTACACTTCCCATGATGCAACTTGATAGCGTGTTTCTTTGTACCCTCCCTACATGTAGTTTTTTTACATAGACTTTGAAACCTGTAATAAATTGGTTATCTCCAAACTAAAGGTGAGATAACCAACATGACATAACAATGACATCATCATGGTTATTTTTTTTTTTCAAGTTTGAAAAACGCTGCTTCAGAGCCACAGCAGACATTACACCACTGTTTGTACTCCTCACTACAAACAATCCAATCTTTGTTTCAGACGAATTACATTTTTCTCTAATACACTGACTTTCATTTATTTCTTCTTTAATTTTCTAAAACTACGAGTTGATCTAAAATAATTGGTTTCAAAAGCAGTACAGAAGCACAGTACTGCTGTATTACTACTGTTGTTGCTATTGAGTGCACAATGACAGCACTCCGCAAGGATTAGTTTTGGAAAGCTCGATGCAAAACCCAAAGACCATTTCACCACCTCTCATACATTTTTTCTCTGGATTGTTTAATAGTTCTGGACTGTTTTATTCTCGGGTCATTAGTGATTTAAAGATATGAAAACTGATGATTTGTATTAATATTAAACTACATTGAACCAGACTTTTGCTTATGGTGTTTCTGGTCATTTGAATATTATTATAATGACTTCTAAACACCTATCTTACAGCTTTAAAAAACGTTTGTCTCTTTTACTGGATTCCACAGAGTCTTGTCTTGAAGCTTACTCTCTGTACTCTCAGGTACCACAGATGTCACCAAAGTGTTGCAGGACAGGAATAAAACATACCGGAACCTTCTTTTAGTGGACTTTTGTTATTGGATATAATGCAAAATAGGCTGAAAGACCTCTGTGCTGATGAAATCATCTTTTCTTTTCATTGGGACCGCTGGGGAAAGTGCTGCTAACATTGAGAACAACAAATGTACATTTTTATCACGATTAATTTGAAGGGGGGAAAAAAAGAAAAACTTTCTCTCAGGTCTGTTCCAGCACGGTTGCCAGGGTAACCAATGCTGTCGCTTGTCTGAGGCTGAATTAGGAGAAGAATGAGTGGCTGCTAGATAACGTCCACTTTTACAGTCAAGAGGGCGTTATCTGCACAATGTATGAAATAGGAAAAAAAATCCAGTTTGTGGAAATACAATGAGAACTTGTCATTTCCTATGTAAATATAACAGTTTGCTCTGCTCTTTGACTCCTTGTACTTTCTTATAATGAGAACACGAAATGAAGGGTTGTCGTGTTCCTTTATCAACAAAACCAATTCTGTGGTTATAACTGTTTCAGTCACAGCTGTTTCCCCTCCAACTGCAGACATCTTTGATATACTGACCATAACCTTTTCAGTTTTGCCAGACACCCTCCCTCGTAACCATCTCTGTCACCTGGGCCACTGCTGCACACCTCTTTTATAAACTCCACCTGATCCTTGACTCTTGACTGGGTTTATATGAAATAACATTGGTACTTTGGAGCCATATGGCTGCACAGTAATATGGGAAACTTAATTTATGTTTCCACATCCAAATATTTTTGAAGAATTTCACCTGTAATCTTACTATTCCAACTGCACATTATGCACCCTTAAAAATCTGAATGTGATTGGGGTCTATGAAGAGCTTCAGACCACATTTTACTTCTATACTTGAGAGGGCACATGTTCTCAACCCAGTTACCCTTGGGTCAGTCATTTTGTCAAGCAGAGGGTCTAATTAAGTTAATATGAATCTGTTTATATTGCTCTCTTAATGTTTATTAGAGCCCCTGTCTAACTGAATGGACATTTGGACGATTTAAATGACTTATTAGAGCATTATGTAAATGTCCTGGGAGTTGTCTGTTTACAAAACACAATTATACGTTGTTGAGCATAGAGGGATGTACAGTAGCTGAGTCTCCTTGACATGAAGCAAAACACACCCCTGCTGTAGTTTTCCAGGAATACTGTACATTAAAATATACTCTTGCATTAGGCTAAACTTGCACACAAAGGTTTTGCGTTGCAGATGGCAGCTTGGAGAGAGACGGGAACTCATACTGCAGACTTTTTATTTTTGCAACAATGCAATGCCATTGTTTTGATAACTTCACACAGAATATATCACTCCCCAACTTGCTAAAAATGGTCCTGCTACACTCCCACAGCAGGGTGGGTGGCAACAACAGAGCACACTTTGAACCTGAAACAATTTACATTGTTACAGTTGGATCGGTGCCGTCACAGTTTTTGGGTGTAAACCTGCATCGGCACATCAGCACACATATGCACGTAATCACACACACACACGAACACACACTGCAGTGGTGTGGAAAGAGACAGACTTTGTTTACTTTAGCGGAGGAGCTGGCTGCAGCCCCCACTATGGTTGTCTTTGGATGGCCTCCATGTTGGAGATGTGGTGGTTAGCGTGTGGTTCATTTTAAGTCTGGGCTGAGGTAGCGGTCTGGCTAACAGATCCCCTGAATGTCGTCACATTGTAAACAGTGAGGGAAAATGAAGTGGTGATTTTCAATTAAATAACACTGTAAAAATCCTGTAAACCACTAACCTTAATGCAAAACCTGACATTTAAACTGAAACATATCCAAATGTACTGCAGTAAAATAATGTAATTTATTACGAAATTCATTTAGCGAGGAACTGATGCCATCATAAAATTTAATCTAACGTAAAATTCATAAAATGAAAAATGCAAACTGGAACAGGAACAATCCATTGCACGGGTAAAAGGGTTTGGGTCATGACCTGCCTTTTCAGTTTTATGGCTGTCTATAACTCACATCACCAGGCACACATATTATGAAATCCCGAGCTTCCTCAGCCCCACATCTAAAGTCAACAAATGCTTGTTCAGAGTAATGTTTCTAGAGGGTGACATTAATTGAAAGCAGCTGTTTGAAGCCTCTGCAGCTGGAGCTGACAGTCCAGCTGCAGACAGGCCAGTTTGGCAATGAAGATGTATCACAATGCTGAAGCTAGAAAATTTGTAAAAATGGACACAATCAAGTTGATTCACTAAGAAATCATGTACACTATGTTTTTATATTCTAGATATACAAGGAAACTGTACCACAAGAAACTATAAATTGCATAGAAGTGTCCTTTATACCTGCTATCAGTGCACTGAGAATAAAAGTCTTACTCTTTCAAAGCCATGCCACATAAATTAATTGCATTGATCTTTGCTCTTAGCAGATGCTGACTACAATGCATTAAAATGTAAAAAACAAGGATACAACTTACAGTGTTTGTCGTTTTTACACTTATCCTGCAGGAGAATTCTTCAGGTTTTACTTCAAACTCCCACGGTCCCACCAGTTGCTAGCTGTTTACATTATCACTTTGAAGAGGGTCATCTGGTTTTTCCCAGAAGAGAAGCAACTGCTGCTTTGCTTCTGATCTCCTGAACTCCCTCGGCTCCTCAGTGACAGCGGCTGCCTATTCTCACAGGAAAGCAAGGAAACTTGTCAGAGGAGGTTCTGGAGACCAAGCTCTCAGATGGGACTGAACTGGACTGAAAAAAATGGGAGGGACAAGCTTCCACCCACAACATATATATATATATATACACACTCATCTTTCTTTGCTGTAATTCTGGCCAACATCCTTGAATCACTTGTGATTAAAGCGCTTCGAAACTAGATTTCTGGAGGGTAACGCTACATTTTTTATTAAGCAAGAATCGCTTGCAAATCAGTACCTAACCATAAATGGAGGAAAAACTGCAGCATTCTCCTGCCAAGCATATTTTTCCTCTGCATATTGAGCGTGCCTCATGTTCTAAATTTTGCTGTTGAGGAGGACATTGCACACCAGTGAATGCCTGCCTGCTATCACCTCCTCCCACATACTCTCGTACAGTGAGTGAGTGGGATGTACTGCTCTCCCTCTGTACTGCACCACCTGAATACATCGGGCATCTGAAGAGTGCATGCTATGGCTGAGTGAACGGCAGAAATACAATGTAATTGCAAGCTATAGGCAGTGAGGTACCACTCTGACAACGAATGCACAATGATGACAAATGATGAAACAGTGTAGGTGGGGGAAAGCACACTGCGTTGCCGATGATAGATGCATATGGGTGATGTTTGTCTTATCAAAATAATAAGAAAACTCATCAAGAAACACCAAGGGTGTGAAATATGCTAACTTGTTGTGCAGACTACAACTCATAATATATCAACAAGACTTTGATGTGACAGCTACAATATACTATCTATCTATATATGTTTATGTAATATTTACATTCCCAACAAACATAGATATTATCCATATAATGAAAGTCCAGATGTTTTGGAAGAGAAACCAACAGGAAACTGTCCTCTGATGATTTTATTTGAGTTGGCAGCAGCTGATGAGTTAAATTTAGACATTTCTCTTTTCCTCCCTGCCACGCTGTTGTTGTTTTCTTTGCGCGGCCTGATAAAACATTCATTTCCTGAGCTTTCTGCAATCACTGAACCACACCCTCAGGACCTCCCCAAGTCAGAGGGCACACCCAGTGAGGTCAAAGGTCACAGTCAGATGAAGGCAGGTTATTAAAATAAACATCCCAAACGGCAAGGTTCAGACACTTCCTCTGCACTGCCATAACTTTCAGCAGTTATTGCATTTTTGTTATAGCCACACATACACAAACATACACACACACAGAAAGTAAGGGAAGGAGGACAGAAAAAGTTTGTAAAATGATGCCATGTCTGGTAAAACCTGTCAAACAATATTCCTACACTACACTGCCATCTAGTGAGGACTTGGTAAATATGATGACAGTAAAAGATGTCACCTCTCCTCCTGTGTCTCTTCCTGTCACAAATGCTCTCGTGCTTTCTTTCTCATTTCGATTTTGGACAGGCTGAACCAGCTATCTGGAAAATCAAGAAAATAAGAAGCTTGGGGCAGTGGAGGCAGGGAGCGTCACTCTGTGGCTGGTATAGCTTTGGGCTGTGAGGTTCCCGTGCTTCAGATTTGAGAAGAACATACTTCAGATTTTTTCAGTGGGAAGTGTCGGTCAGATAGTTTGTGTTGTTGACATTCTGAGGAAGAGTGACAACTAGAAGTGTGTTCATTATGTAATTAAAACACCTGATTTGTTAAAATGGTGAAAAGAACTGCACAACATCTCAAGCAATACTGTGTATTCTAGTGTAAAATGTGCTTAAGAGATTGTTATATGAAATTATTCTAAAATGTACAAAAAAATCATACATATTTGAGGTCAAATAAGTCAATCCTTCAGCCATGTTCCAAAGAAAATGTATCCCAGTTTTGAAGGATTGTTTTCACAGCAACTTTTTCATTGCAAATAGATTCCCCTTGCCCCAGCAATCCATGACTGAATATCAGATTCATGAGTATTTAAGCATGAACATGGCTTCAATATTTGAAGGATCTTCTTCAGGTCACAGGGAAAAGTAGTGACATGATCACAAAAATTGGCCCCAACAGGACATCACACAGCATACGAGGGAACATGTCAGGTATTGTTGATGAAACGGATGTGACAAAAACAACAGAAATAACTCCGTTTCATCTGTCATAGACTGTTATATAAGCTCCACAAATGACCTTGAAATGCTTGAATGCTTGAACAAGTCATCAAGATTTGATCAAGTTAATTTTTGGTCAAGATGTTGGTCTAATTCCTTGATCTGAATCCAACAAAGCAGTGAGAAAATAAATAGATTATGTCCTCTTGAGAGAGTGCTAATATGAGAGCATTTCAATAAGGTATTCATGACTGACAGCAAGATGTAATGTAATAGGCTGGAGCAGGCTAGGCAACTAAAGATGAGTCAAAAAAGAGGCACAAGCCAAAAGATTTTACAGCAGGAGTTTTACAGCGGAAAGCATTTGTACTCGTGACTGTGACTTGTCAGAAGCGCTAGCATCAAACCTATGCATCACTTCAAAGCATGTAACCAATCACACACACCTTTGAAAGGCCGATATGTGTGGCGCATCACCTTAATCTAGCACTGGAAGGAACGATCATCTGATGGCAGTGGCAGAGATAGTCTGGGACAAATGAGCTGCCTCTTGTCAGGAAGAGACGCTGGAGATGAGAGCTCTGGTTCTTTCTTGAGCTTCTTTCATGTTGGCAGCAACATGAGCATGCACCACGAGTGTTAGCCTCTGCTGCTGTTAGTTATCACAGAACCCAAGAGTTTGTAAATAAATCAAAGTGTGCCCCTTGGGGACTGCAGGGCTATGGCCTTTGTATTCAGGAGGCTTTGCAGCATGCCATTCTGGTGCTGTGTTCTTGTCATTCAGGCACTCGCTGAGATGTTTGTTTTGGTCATTTACACCACCAGCTCCTTCGATGGGAACACAAAGATGGGATGAAAATGTTAATCAGACTCCGTTCATTGACTGGCTGGACCTCTCATGCCTCCCTGCACCTCCTAACCAGAGCTCAGTGCCTGCCCTGGCTCGCCACACAGTGAAAGAGAGAGAGAGAGTGGCTCTGATCTAAAAGGCAAAGCCCCGACTGGGGTTTCACTTTATGTTGGAAGAAGTACAGGGTGCTGTCAGACCAAATTCCCAAGTACTTGAAGAGGCTGTCTCAGGCACAAAGCAATTAACTGTTGTTGTGGTTGAAGCCAACTGGGATGCACTGCTTCCTTAATTATAGATAGATTTTATTCTTTATTGATATTATCATAACTGATAGCATAATTCTCAGCCTTCATTTTCTATAATTTTTACTGTGCATATTATGTTTAGCCTCACAATATCTGGAAAAACTAGGAAAGAAAGCTATTCACTTCTATAATGGGATTCATTACCTGTGTGCTCTTGGTAATTTGCTTGACAACAGACAGCAGTATAGCATTAATATTTGAATGGTAGAGGACTCACTCCTAAAATGACCCAAGGTAGCCTAATGGCTGTTGCAGATATAGTGTAATTTCCTTCTGCAACACCATAATAAAGACAAAAATAGTCCCTTTCTTTAAACAATTATGTCTCCATCATCCCAAACAATACCAATGGACTCAGACAGGTTCACTCAGGAGGACGTGAGGCACTTTCCTAACTGTAGCATTCTGGCTTAGCCTGTTGTTGAATTATCCCCCACACTGCGCCACAGATTGCCAAAGCCAGCTAGTTTGAGCAGCCCCAATATCTCCTGAGGTGACTCCAAACCTTAATTACCCCAGGAACAGAGGCATAGATGGATATCTAAGACAGCGTCTCGTTGAGTACTGCACTGCCTCAGAATCCCTGTAAGGCAATTACTACTTCTGCAAAGAATCAGGAGGCAGCGGTAAAGAAAAGGAAAGCAAACTTCATTAAAATGAAAAGCATTAAAAGCATATCCCCTCCTGTGATCATCATTTTCTTGTCCTGCAGTTCTCTAAACCTGGCCGAAGCCCAGACTCACAGAGGCATCAGACTTAGTAGTATCAAACTGAGAGGGGCTTTAAGACTGCCAAGCTCTGCCAAACCTGCCCGCCAACAAATACCCTCAAACACGTCTTTCCTATTTTGTCATTCGTAAGCTAAATTGATTCATTGACCATGCAAACATAACCCTCAGCGTTTGGGATTAAACCTTTCTCTGCCTTAAATTCATAGTTATGGATTAAAAACAATAACTGTCTAATGGTTGAAATCCCAAATTTGGAGCCCTACCAAAACGTAATCAATTGTTCTTTGGCTCAAGACCTACCTGTCTAGCTAATATCATGTAAATCCATTCATACATTTTGAGATATCTCCCAGAACATAATAACTAAGAGGCAAAGACATAACCTTGTTAGTGTAGGTAATAAAAGAGCTGATGTGAGATAAATATTTAATACATTCTTGGAAGCTTTCTATATTTTCTAGGTCAGTGGACAGTTTCTACCATTGGGTTTTAAAACATAATTATTTTTCTAGTTATTTCTAGTAGAATAACAAGGGAACATGTCATTAAAAGTTACTTCAACTGACTTTTAATGACTGAGATGATGATGTGGATGATCACTCCCCTGAGAGCTGTAATACTTTGATATGCCATATAAGTTAGCTGTAAGAGTGGTACAAGAACTTTCTAATGTAAAACAGTGTTGAAGAGGAATTGAATGTTCGGATGTGTAAAAGCAGGTTTTCTTACCGACAGCGTAATTTGTTACCCTTTTATTGTCCCCTGAGTGCAGAATTACTTGTTTGATCTTCCTGGGCTTTTTCAAAGGAACAAAAGTATTTGTGATCTGAAATACCTTGCTGTGATATTCACATAACACGTCTGGTCATTTGGATTCATATCTGAGAGATCAAAGATCTGTTTTTGACGCAGTTTCAGTCGATTGAAGAATATTTTAGACTTACTTGCAGCACAGTGTCCTCTAAACACCCAAGATTTGAATAAACACACGCCTTCCTTCTTAGATTAGTTGTTCCTTCAGAGGCAATTAGAAAAAAAACCTTCAGTGCTTTTGTCTTCTTGTTATTTTCTCTCTAAGATCCTTGAGGTGAGTGTACAGACTATTCATCTGTAAGTGTGTGTCGGCAGCAACATGTCCAACTTGCGCCTTAACTTGATCCCTGGGTGGCCCTTGATGTGATTATCATTGAATACTTGAGGCTTTTCACTGTGCAAGAAGACATAATGTTACTGTTGCAGTGCCCCTCAGCTCTGAGTTCATAGTGACAGGGCACACAGACATAAATGGCTTATCTAACTTTATTTTTTATGCTGTGTTTTGTCAGACTGGTACTTATTGAAGGGACCAAGGTTATGGCAACATTTTTGATTGTTGGGTGTGACGTGAGGACAACTAACTGAAATGTTAGAAAAATATGAAGTACATTGGAGCTGACTTTACTTTTGTCATATTTTCCCACTTTGTGTTTCTGATTTGACACATTGGTGCTTTGATCTAAGAGCTTGAGTCAATGTTAACATGTTGATGTCTAGCAGGTATAGTGTTTACCTGGCTTACTATCTAAATGAAATGAGTTAGCATGCTGACATTAGCTTATTAGCATTAAACATTAAAAGTAAAGATAGACTTCCGCCAGTCACAGGTTGTTTTAAGTAGACAGTTTTTGTCTACCTTGGTAGTGCTACAAATGCACATCCCTTCAAATGGTTTTATAGTTTTGCTTTCTTTCCAGTACCTCCTCTGCCGACAATGTGTATCATACAAAACACCCGGGAGAACAAGTTCTGGCTTAAGGCTCATTATGTGTGCAAGTAGTGTGCGCAATGTACTAGCAGCGCAGCTTTAGCTGGCACAAAACTAAACATGTCCAATAATACGGTGCTCCTCTCTTGCCCACCAACTCTGAAGCTGAGTGTTGGGCTTGCCTGGCGGGCTCTAACCTGGATAGGCCATCTTCAAGAAGATGGGACTGCACTCTGGGCGAGGCTCATAGCCTACGAAGTACAAGGTTTCACTGGGAATTCAACTACTTCTGCTGCTGCTGTTCAGGAACAGGAATGCTTGCACCAAATTTCACAGTGATCTGTACAGCAGTTGACAAAAAAACAAAGTGGAGCTGGAGAAAATGTTGAGCAGACTTTGAATGTCTATATTGTAGCAATCCATCCAATAGTTCTTGAAGTATTTCACTTCAAAGTGATGCACTGGCTAAGATTAGCATTGCTTAAAACCATGGTCAATATCTTTGTGAACCCACCATCAAAATGATATCTGGTCTGTTACAAAATTAAAAGTAAAGGTGAGTCATTTTTATGCTGTCCTCCTCTGTTCTCTCCTGCTGGCTGTTTATGTTTTGACCAACAGGAGCTCCACTGGTGAAGAGGTGGTGCTAGCAGGCCACTGTAATCAAATTCAGTCTGACTTGTGTACTGCTGTTGCCTATGCAACTTTAAAGATGAAAGCAGAGACAGTGTCACATAGTTTTTAGGATGGAAAATAGGACCATCAATGCAGAATGCAGCAAACACAGTCTCCTGAGTTCAAACTTCACTTAACTTTGGCCATAGCTGACAGTGTAGATTTGCAGATACAATTCATCTCTAGCAACTCACACAGTCAAGAGGAAATAAGAGAGGAGGTTTAATGATTTCCTTCTTATGTTGAAAGGATTGTTAAACCAAGTGTGAAATCATTCAATATCAATATTCTGAAGGTTTTCATTGTTCATGAAGCAATTGTTGATGCAGCTGAATTGCCCACAATGTAAAAGAACTGCTTTTTTATGGAGGATAAAGAACTGGACATGATTTTTCACCGAACACAAAAGAGGAGTTAAAACTCACTGTGAATAGATTTCTGAGATGTGTTATCAGGCAATCCTCAATCATCTTTCTGCCTGCCCTTGGGGACATTAGCGGCATATTTGTATACATCACTATTTTAGATATTATATTTCAAGACAACAACAGCTAAATAAAATTTTTATAAGCTATTATCTTTCAGCATTACTTCATATAATGAAATTCTGTCACAGCTGTGTGCATTGGTGACATACTGGCTATGCGTGCAAGAATGTCAAGGCTGCTTGTTATCTCTATTGTGACAGTTAAGACAATTTTTTTTCCTTTCATTTATAAATGTACTGTGTTCATGAAGCCAAACTATACACAGGCTAGTTTTTAGCATGCAAAAGCACACACTGTGGCTTTGTACAAGGTCTGCCTAAAAACTGCAGCTCATTCAAAACACTGCTGTTAAGGTCCTCACAAGACTGTGCAGCACATCTCCCCATTTCTCAGATCTCCGCACTGGCTTACTATGTGTCGAAGAATTGATTTTAAAATACTGCTATTTCTTTTTTTTTTTCTTTTTTCAAAGACTGGGTGGTTTAAGGTCGAAATACATGTCTGATCTGGTGGTATGTTATGAACTGTCCACACCTCACAGGTTGTCTGGGGCAGGTTTACACACTGTCCTCAGAGACAAAACAAAACTTTGAGGAGCAGCATTCAGTTTTTATGCATCACATGTTGGGAACAATGTCCCAGAGAACTTGAGGTTTGCTCCAAATCAATTCTTTCTGTTTGCCACTGCCTTTCATTATTACTGTTTGTTTATCTCTTTTGCTGCACTGTAACTGCACTGTAATCTATAGCCATGCTAGCAGTGAGGCTGTAGAGAAACCTTGATGCCATGATTTTTTGAACAGACAGTCATCATTTTAATGGTTTAATGGTCCATCAGCTCAAATCCTTATACTTATCGTCTGAATTATCTGCACATGTTCTCGATAGGTTGAAGCAAAATTTGATACACAGAGATAACAGGATTTACTTTTTTTTTCTGATATATCTCAACTCAACAACCATTAAGTGGGTTAATGCGAAGAACACGCACACATTCATAGTCCCCAGAGTATAAATTAAATAACTCTGATCTGATCTAGCACAATAATAAATTCATTTCATTTTGTCCAATATCTGCAATACTGGTGACGCAATCTCAGCTGTACTTTTTGTACTTTCATGTTAACACATTAAAGTAAAATAGTAAGACTTTTACTGCTCCTTTACACATTCAAGCCAAAAAAAAAAAAAAAAAACACCAATGAAACTGAGCTGCCACTTAATTGGCCTGACCATCAGGAGCAACTGTCTTGCATATTGTCTTGTTTTGACAGGAGGTGGTGGTCAGTGGACGACTTGCTCCTTACCACAGCACCTTTACTTTATATCAGTGTGAACATATTAGGTGCTGATGTTGTCATTAGCACTTCTGTATCACTTAATATTTCTTCTGGCAAACCAAACTTTCTCCAGGAAAATAATCATAAAGTTCAAAACAGAAAATTCTGCACTTGGGATGAACTTTTCAATTGATATTGAGCTGGTCAGCAATGTGGATTGTTTTTAATCGACAACTGAAAGCTTGTTTTTTACAGACTGGGCTTTTATTGATGCTGTGTGCTGCTCTGTGTTTAGTGTGTCTGCCTTTCTTTTCATTGAGTCGTTCTGTTCACTCCAGAAAGATACTGTGGAAATTAATTAAACCCTATATTTATCTCACCTTTTATACATGGTCTCCTGCTGCACTCTGTAATAAAAATTGGAAAGATGAAAGATGTAAAAAAAGAAAAATGTTCTATGGAAATCTAAGGGGATCTTTACCTATAATTCACAATAATGAATATAATAGATGGAAATGAAAGCCCTTTTGGTTCATGAAATATAGTCCAAGGTTGGGTGCCATACCTGGTGCTCTTGGTTGTCATTGTCATTATCAAAGCACAACACGGTTAAATGAAAGAACTAAGGTCATGACTTCGGTATCTTGGCTGTGATTCATGTTAGCCTGCTGTCCTGGGATTTGAACTGTGGATCTTTGAAGACCAACTTCAATCATTTTAATGAGTTCATCATTTCGCTGCTGACTGAGATGTCCCTGATGTCACTGCAGGGTCCACACTACATATATTCTATTGTTGTAACCATTGATTTTTTTTTTTTCCTCTGATACATTCAATTTTAATGAGCCAGGTCTCCCCCTAGCTCCTCTGAGACAATCAAAAAAAGTGACACACATGCGGTAGGATACCCAGTGGTGCTCAAACACCACACAGCTCTGTAGGTTGAAGGTGGAGAAAATCCCTGCAAATGGACCAAAGGGAGAACTGTGCACTGTTCACTGTGTCCTCAGGTATCACCTAAACAATACTCTGTCCCTTGTGGATTAAATCATATGTGGAGTCTGAGACAGGCTACGTGAACTCAGCACAATCAAAAAATTAGTCTCCATTTAAAAATGAAGCCTGGCTCTCTGAAATGTATTATACTTATTTGCTGAAATGTAATCACTGCAAGGGTCATGTTCAAAAACAGTCTATTTCTGGCATTGGAAGAAAGTTTTTTTACTCAGTGAAAGTCCTATTCAAATAAATGGTGGGTGCAGAAAGAGCAGGACCTTGACAACCGAGATTGGGTTCACATCGTGAGCCTAGTGTGTGGTTAGGTTTCTGCAAAAAAAGCACTTTATTTAAAAATGGAAACAGCATTTTGAAAGTATGCTGATTCTGTATCTTGCTGTTTATCTGATGCACGTGGAACATAAAGTTTCATTTTAATGTCGAGTTACAATGCTTTAAAGATGGACGATAACTCCAAGGTCGATCATAAGGTTAAAAGATACATTGACATACCATGCTTTTGCAAGTTAATTAATAAATTAGTTTTTATTAGCATTTTCCAGCATTTTTAAGCACAGTGACAGAACAGAACTGAAAAAATGTCAATTGCTCAACTGGTTGGTCATCATATATTGTTTAAAAGCGATAAAGATTTTGATGTAAGAAAATATGTTGGCATACATTTTTCAGTAGGAGCACAATATGGATGCAAATGTGTTTCAAAAACGTTAAAAAGTTTCATTTTTATCTCGGCTAAGGCAAAGAACATGCTTTTCAGTGAAATGTTATTAAGGTAAAGATTCCTGTCTTGTACTTTCTGCTAAATGTTAACATCATCGTGCTAAGATGCTAACAGTGATGGTTCTAACTTGCTGAGGTTTAGCATTCATGAGGTTCACATCATAATTTAGCATGTTATCATGCTAATATTGGCTAATTAGCACTAAACCCATCTGAGGCTGAAGGTTCATTTCACAAAAAAATAAAATTGTCAACCTTGTGGTGATGGTCCAAGAGCTAGAGGAGGAGGAGGTAGAGCAGTTCACCAATTATAGGGTTGGTAGCTTGATACCTCTTGAGACCTTATGTCCACAGTATTCATAGACAAGACGCATATAAACAACAGTGCCAAATAGATGTACTAAGCAGGTGAAAGCCATTTTTGCTGTTGCAAATTTGCTATATGTAGAAAATAATTTCTAGCTCTGAATTTGGGCCAGATGTCTTGTTTAGCATAAAAGAACCTCAAACCAAGAGTGGAGGACGAGGAGGCCTGTTGTTTTAGTATTCTAATAACAGACTAATCACAATCACATATGACTGTAATCCAGATAATTATAAAGATGACTCCATCTCATCAGTGTTACCCAAGCAGCATGCTAACACAAAAGCAAACTCACCTTGACTGTATATTTGGTCTTCAAGCAGTTCTGAATTAGTATCATGTTTGGCCTGTTATTGTCCGTCATCACTTACAATGTGTGACAGCTGCTGTGACTGATACCTTTATGAGCAGAATTAATGGGTAACCCATCTTTAAATGGCTTTACCAAAACCACCACGGGCCTAGAGTCTAGCAAGCAAGTGAATGCATTTTGACTACATCACAGTGCAATTAAACTATCGTTAGAGCTCTCATTTACAAAATAATTAGATTCAAACCATAGGAAACCTCACTTTTGATTGATTTCTTTACTATGGGGCAATATACTCAGGGATGGTTTGATGATGCATACATACATACTTTGAAAGTGACAACAACTCTGTTTGTGGGTTTTTTCCCCCTTCACAAAAGATCTATTTGAAATCATTGTAGAACAACCCAGACAGCGTTTCTTTTTGTTGCTTAAGCACACCCATGTGAACGTCATATTTTATTTATAAAGTCTGGAAAGTGTGCCACAGAGAAGGCTCAGCTTCCTACGTCAGGCTTCAAAAAACTGGATGGTGCTCATAAAAGTTTCAGCTCCTTTCAGAATGGAGAGTTTAGACATGTTGTCTTTAATTATTTTATTTCACATTAAAAGTTTGAAAACAGTTACTCCGCATCCAAAAATGGGAATATTTTTTTGGTGCATTCAGAGGCTGGCCCCAACTGGACCTTCCATCTTCATTCATAAAACATACGTATGAGAAAGGGTGGTATGTCTCCGATAACCATATCTGACTGGCTTGTCTCTCTTGTTTGCGTCAGATCTAAGCTAGCTTATTACACCCTACCTTTTCAAATACTCTCAACAAAGTACATTTCTTGCAAACAGACAAATTACAAGTGTTTTCACTGCAGGGACAAATAACTATATATTTCAAGGTTGCACTCAGCTACAGTAAGTGTAACCTTCTTCTTTAAAACTTGTAGCTAACAGGTATCTGAAGATCCCTGTCTGGATCAGAAGAGATTAGACTTCTTTGAATTAGGAATCAAATGGAAATGGATGCATCTTTATGTATTCATTATTCAGAAGTGCACTTAAAGACTTATCTCCATTTCACACCAGCTTTGGTGTCCACACATGTATGGACCACAAGATTTGTGGAAACACAATATTGCTGAAAATCATCATTAGAAGAGTTTGCCCCAAAATTTGTCACTTTGATGCCAGCAATATTTCCAATGCTGTCACATCAAAAATGTTCTGAGCAGCCACTGAACTCTGATAGTCTCCCATGTGAGATGCTTGTACCTCATTTGTGACATGTTTCTTATTTCAGTCTTTCACAACAAAGTATCGGGAGTGAAGCTGGATAATGATGAGGTCATGCAGTTAAATAAAGCATCAGTGTCATCACCCCAACACCGAATACTAATGCTTCCATAAATAGAGACTCTATTGACGTCACAGTACGACTCCTCACATAGATTAATTTGAACCTACATTCCTGATGGCCTTGACAACTCTCTCTTCTCTCACACCTCCGATAAAACTCAACTGAGGAGTCTGCAAGCCTTTGTGTGTGCTTTTCACAGAGGCAAATCCCAGAGGAGCAGTGGCACGTTGTGCTATGACAGTCGAGCCTGGGACGTTGAAGTCTCGCACTTTTCTTCTTTTCTTTATCTTTCTTTTTTTCCCTTTCTTGGCTACTGAGAATAGGCTGAGTCTTCCCAATTAGCAGTTTTCTGAAGAGGTGTTGTGACAGCCAGGGAATACAATTTACAGTTGTTAAAGTATATCTGAAGTCGCTCTCAGTATCTAACAAAGATAATATTAAGCTTGATAACAATCCAGAGAACTATATGAAGCAAAGTATTGTGATGATTGATTGGAAATGATCAAAGGTGATCTAATCCTTACAGCACATCTGTCCAAGCTGCTTACACGCCCCACCTGAAATTGCTGTCTGCTGCCAGATAATGTAGACCAAGGTGGTGGGAGACCTGCAGCTTAGCTGAGAGCAGGAGGAAAGTTTACAATGGGGAGACTAAGAAAAGAAGTGTGAGACTGGTGCTGTTTCCTAGAAGTGCTGTGGCTCCATTTATTATTATGTGACAGGAGACAATGAGAAATGTGAGGATGAAAAATGGAATAAAGTTCTTTCACAGATCTCAGAAACTTGTCTTATTGAGTGTCTTCACTAAAAAAAAGCTCATCATACTTTTTTTCACCAACAAAACAGTAGCTGTAAAAATGATTTAAAAAAAAAATCCCAAACCTGTGTAACACGGATTAAACGAACAACATGGATTTCCTCACCTTTGGGCAGAGCCAGGCTAACTGTTTCCCCTGTTTCTAGTCCCTGTGCTAAGCAACATTAGTTGGCTGGCTGTAGCCTCATGTTTAGTTAATGCAGAGACATGAATGCCTCATGTTTTGCTAAAGAAGAGACATTCATGTCAGATAAACATGAGGCTACAGCCTCACCCAACTCTTAGCCAGAATGAGTGTATTTCCCAAAATGTCAACCTTGCTCTTTAAATGGGATATTTTTCTCATACCTCCACCTTGTCATCCACTCTCACAGCATCTGAATCATGGAGGTGATCTCATTGTGCAGCTTGGGCCACACTGTGAGGCATCATCTTATGAGTGGAATCGGAAGGGAAAAGGCTCAAAAGTATTGATTTCAAATGGTGGTTTTAATCTGGTGGTGAGTGCCATTATGTGAAAGCTGCTCCAGTGAGCTCCATTGATTAATTTTGTCTTTTGAAATGGCAGCCATGGGCCCAGTAAGTGTATTTCTTTTATACTGATACAGAGACTCAATATGTGGTCTTCTACACTATTGTACTCCGCTTTCTTAGTCAACTTTTTCCTCCACTCTCTGCTCAGCGTGTCTTGGAAATGACGTAGCCAGATGAAATGAGTCCGTCAATAGAACGCACACCGACATGCTCTCAATAGAGACATGCCCTCTCCCTTGCTGTGGAATAGATTTCTTTTTATTCAAATACCATTCATGACAGTCACCTGCAAGCTGATGGTTTCCCTGTACAGATTCTCTATGCTAAAGCATTGTAAATATGAACACACACGTTGCCGCTAGAGTTTTGTAAAGCATGGTGCAGTGCAGACTAGCTTGCTGTTTAATCAACAACTGGGAATAGCGGGGAAGGGACTGACCTATATGAAAAAGCACTGTGCATTTTAGACCTTCAAGCCACTAAAGTAAAGCCTTCATAAGTGGAGATTGACAGCACAGTTTCCGTCTGTGCAAGGGGATTCTTGGGGAAATGCTGCCAAATGCTGTACCTGCGTCCCTGAAGTGCAGTGCAGGGTCAGCGATGGAGGTGGCCACCTCAGCTGGGTGTAAAATGGCCAGTAAATCACAGCCGATACAAGACAGTGCTTGTGTGGAAATTGTGTGTGTATGGAGGGGTTGGGCAGAATATGTGTAAAATCTTTGCTCGCCGTCCTCAGAGCTCTGTCTACACAATGCATGCATGATCAGCCAGGAGATTATGCATTCCTATATCAGGGTACTCTTTGTGTACTGGTGAATGTTTATGTTTGTGTCTGTGCCAGCATTTGCATGTGCATGTGTGTGTCTGTGTGTGCGTGCAGGTCACCCTGAAGCTGCCAGACCAGATGTGCAGGAGTCTGGATTGTGGGGAGTGATGAGTGGCTCCCTCGCTGACTCTGCAGACTTGGAACAATGCACACAGGTCTCTCCAACTAATGAGCTCTCTATATAGAGAGCACACAGTGAGAGCCTCCACTCAGCCTACAGTTTCAATCAGGGCCTCCATATCTGGGGAGCAGAGCTTTTTATGCTTGTGCTGGCGTCGGACCAAAGAACTTGATACAAAATGCAAATCAGCATCGAGTACCTGAGGTGGTTCCAGTTTGTTTGTGTCACAAGGTGGAGAGTGACAGGTTCTCTGGATCAGGATGGAGTAGGCTTAGGAATGCAGAGGCAGCAAGGCTATTTTTGCTTTAGACTTTCTAAAAGATACGAATTCACAGGCTTTGCATCTGCAAACCCACTTCGGATTTTGTTACAGAGCACTTTCTGTATCTGTGAGGGCAACCAAAAACATGTAAAAATACATTTTAAATAACGTCAGAGGAATGTTGTGTGTATACACATACTGTATCACATTTACGCATCACAGCACAAGGACAAAGATGAATCATCTGTTTTAACGTTGCAAGCTCATTGTATTGGAAAGCCCTGCTCCCCGATGGGCTGTTAAAACCAACTCAAACAAATATAGGTTACAGGGGCTTAGAGAGTGACGCAGCACCCCTTGAGGCAAGTGTCCAGACTTCTTACTGAGAAATGACTCTACATTATTCATTTCACCTCTAATGTCTTTGTTTTGCAACAGTACTTAAAACAGAACAGGACCACTACCTAAACTCTGAGATGCCTAACTACCAATAGGAAGCTGCCAAAAACCTCAGATAAAGGTTCACTTAGTACATTAAAAAAATCTAAAAATAGATTTATTTAGTCAGCTGGAAATATACAATAAAGACGCTGTGGCAACTGTGTCTCATCATTATTAAAAGCCCCCAAAAGGAGGGGAAAAGTCTTTTTATCATCACTAGCAGCAGAATGAAACAAGGCATAAGCTGAAATCTAGTCTTCCCAGTGCTAAATATGGCTCTAATGAGTCAGGGAATTGTGGGCTTTTAACCTAGGGTAAATATTTTTACCTGCCTTGTGGTTTTTAACCTCAGGGGAGACAATAGAAAACACCACACCACATGTGTTTGGACTGCTGGGTACATTAAGACTTATCTAAGGCTGGTAATGATGAATTTTTTGCACAACAGGCAGTTTGGAATGCAAATCTACTCTTATGCTACCAATCATAGCCTGGTAGCAATATCATAAAATATTCATTTCCACAGGAACCCTATTCTGTGGTGGTGCAAAATCCTCTGCCTCTGATGGAGAAGTACAAAGATAGACTCACATACCCTACAGTCTTCCTGTGCCATATCGTGTACCTGTCAGGGAAATTACAAAGACTCGTGAGCTCGCGTCAGATTTCAAACGCCTAACCTTTCTGTCTTAGGTTTGTGTTTCTCTGGCAGCGCTAAATATATGAGATGCCCTCTAGTATCTTACAAGCTTACTGTTTTGATCTATGAGGTTGTGATATAAGCTTTGGTTAATAATTGATGTCTGGAAGGATGTCTCTCTCTGGCTTCTTTGTACGACTCAAAAATGACATTCCTGAAAATAAGAGGGGTCTTCTGCAGGATGAAATATTTCACTTTGTGAATTACTGATGCACCGTGTGGGAGTTCCCGCCCCCTCCTTGCTCCCTTGTTATTGTGCAAAGTTCAGTGTTTTTAAGTTTGCCATGGCCTTTAGACTTGTAAGGAGAGGCTGCGCTGACCTCATTAGTGGCTAGCATATGAAGCTAGTGATCTGTGTCCTGAAGTTTCTATCTGTATGCTAAACAACAAAAATGACCTTCTCTTTTTCTCAAACGTATATGTCTCTCCATGACTAATTAAGTTAGGGAAAAGGGACTACAAGACAACTGCTTTGCAAGGAGAAACATGAGAACAGCATGTTGCTGCCAAAACCAAGCTGCTACAAACGGGAGTGCAGGCCAAGTTTAGAGGAATAATTTCATATTTGGGGGAATTTGCTTATTTGCTTTCTTGCTGAGGGATACATGATAAGATTGATGCCACTTGAATAATGGTTCGTAAATATGAATTGACAGCCAGTAGCCTGTTAGCTTAGCTTAGTGTAAAGACTGGAGACAGGGAAAACAGCTAAATAGCTAGCCTGAGTCTGTCCAATAGAAACAATGGCTGTGTCAAGATTCTGTGCTACAGTCAACTAAGATAACTAGCTGCTGGCTGCAACTTCATATTTACTGTTCATATATGAGACTGGTATTTATCCTCTCCTCTAATTCTTTGCAACAAAGCAAATAAGTAAAACTCTCCTCCCAAGAAAAATAACAGCTTCATTGTTTCAGGTAGTGCTTCAAATTGCATGTATTTGTGTTCCAGTGACAAGCAAAGGAGGAAGTAAGGAGCCGTTGTTACGAATTGAAAAAGTCTATGTCTAAGTCTAGAGGAGGTTGGGCTGAATGGATGGATGCATTAATAGGAATCACAGGAGGCTGCTGTTTATTTCCTGACTTCCAACCGCTAGTGTTTTTTTTAAAGCATGACCACAGTCATTCTATAAACTTAATTCTGTAAAATGTTTCCCTTAACATTAAAGGGGACATATTACAGCAGCTGAAAGCTGTTTTAAACAGGTCCTGGATGTGTTAAAAACAAGCTTTTGTACACTATAGCTATGACCCAGAAACTGACTGCAACGGCAGGAGGAAATGGTTGAAAAAAGTAAAAAAATAAAATGCAACCATGGCCTCCTCTGGTCTTCTGGGGCTGGGACAGAATATAGGCATATAGACATTTGTGTTGGTTTTTACAACCAACAACGGAGCAATTTGCAGGTCTTTCTCTGACCAACGACATCGCGACGCATTGCTAGCTTACCAGAGGAGGACGGCCTATGTAAATCACCTGTCGTTATGCAATGACAGGAGCTGAATCTGAACGGCCTGTAGGAGCCCCATTTTCCCAGTGTGCGGGCTGTAGAGACGATGCAGGACTTGTCTGCGTTCCTCATTCTCTGAGTTGGTAGGCTGAGGGGAGACTAGTTTAAATATGTGTAGGCAAGAAGAAACTTGATTTTCATATTATGTCCCCTTTAATAAACTTCAACCCAAACTATGATCTTCATCAATCAAGTTGTTTTTGTGCCTGTGTGGTGCAAGGAAACATGTTGTTCATAGATTTCTACCTGCTGAATATGTCAAACTAATTTTTACAATAGTAATTGTACAAATTATGATTCCGTAGTCAATAGTAGAGCAAAGCAATGGGTGGTGTGACTCTTGTCATTTGAAAATTGTGGAAACAGTTTGAATCGCAACATCTATAATTGATAATTAGAAGTCTGTGCATCATGGCTGTGCTTCTGCTGTTGGGGGCTAATGACTAATTGATTTAAACTGCAACACTGACTGTGCTGAAAATTGTTTTGACTTGTCCAGGTGAATGATGAGGAATCTTGTTTGTCCTGCATATCTCCTCAGCACACCCCAGGAACACCTTGCAAGTGTTTATCCAGTTCAATCATCATTTGTAATCTTTATATGTGTGGCTATTACTCAAGATATGAAAGATTTCTCTCTCTGTATTTGCAAATGGCTGCAAACATCTCTTAAGTTAGAAAGAAAAAAGAGATGAGAAAAGCTACAGCAAAGGCTGCCCAGACTTCTGTCACCACCAAAAAGCCTTAAAGTGGCATGATGGACCTCTAAAAGTTTTAATTACAAGCTACTTGTGGAAAACTTCAGGCCTGCTGTGCCAACATTTCAATATTTCTCTCAGATATTAATGTTTACAGGCAGGGTGTCTTCAATGACAGGCTCAGGTTTATTTTTCCACTTTCAGGGCTTCCTCTGACCACCTGAAGCCGTCCCTCAGGAATCAGATTTGTTAATCTAATATAGGGCTGAATCACCTCGCTGCCATTTCCCAAGATGTCAACTTTTTTACAAAGAATAATAAGACACAGGGATATATCTCTACAGAATTGTGTGCACTGGCAATATAAAATGAACTTTACATAGTCTAGAAGAATATTCTCAAGAATAACTTAATCTTAGCTTTTATTTGGTGCACCAAATAAAAATTGCATTTGTTAAACAACAATGTTCACTCATAGAGAGAGCGAGCGCTATTAGTGCTAACATCTCATCCAACTCTTATGTACATTTTGACACATTTGCTTTTGAAACAGAATATTAGTCTGGGACACAATGCAAAAAGAGATCAATCCAAGTGTGAAGACCAGCGGGACGTTAATTATGTTTTTATTTTAATGAAAGCTGAGGATGGGCTGAAACATCTATCAGTGAGTTATTTGTTTTATTCAAGCCTGGTGGCAAACTTATTAACTGTTTAAGCACATTGTTTCCCAGAAAACAAAAGGGATGGCAATTCATTTTTAAAAAAGTTAATATTATGATGACACTGAAAATGAAATTATAGAAATCATTTTTCATTTAGTGGAGAATTGGATATACTCAGTTTATTCTTGTGCACTTTGTTCTAGTTTGCTTTACTTAACAAGCCTTTAATTGTGTTCTCTGGTGTTGCACAAAAAAATCTTTTCATCCAAATATGCAGAATACTACAATCCATGTTTTGTGATAGACCGTATTAAGGCAAGACTGTGGCTTTATTCTGCACTGAAACTTGTTTATCCAACACTGTCTTGGCAATTGAACTCACAGACAACAACCAGTATCAGTAATACAATACAACTTAGTGAGCATGTGTCTACAGTATAGTTTCGACAAAAATATCCTCCAGATTCAAATGGATTTTAGTGTGCCGGTTGGTAATGTTAGCAGACGCCAGCACATTTTCATCGAAACACTGACGCTGTGAGCAATAAAAACCTTACAAAACAATACATCATTTGTTCTTGTGTGTTTATTAAGGCCTGTATTACCTCTAATAAGTGCTGGTTATTCAGACCATAAACCATAATTGTACAGTTTGAAATGTATCTCGGACAAACATTTTGTGCAGTGATTAAAACTATAGGGAAGTGAATCCTTTATGAAACTGTGGCCTAAAAATATATTCATTTGTCATTACATGTGGTGTTAACTTTTCAGGTCACATGACTTGTTTTCACTTGTACTGCAAATATTTTTAAAGATCTAACTTCAGTTTAAACAACCCAAAACCGTTTGGCCAAAAATACACATTATGTTGCTCTTGGTGTAAGATGTTAATTTCTGGTGCCCTGGGCTTCTGTTTAATTTCTTCTAATCATATGCAAATGCAGGTCAGGCCAGTAATGTGCTCACACCTACGGTATCACACTAAATTCTAGCTGAGCTAAGATCATGCAGCTTCAGTGCGTTTTGGCCTCTTGACAGAGCGAAATGAGGAGAGATATATGCCCTGTGGCTGAAAACACTACTTTTCTTATCGAATTGTGTGAAGAATTAGCTTTTTTTAAATTGTGGATGAATGTGACTGCGGTTAAATAAGGCTGCTGTTGTTGTCCTGAGCTGCACTGAGGTAAATTCTGAACACTGAAGGTTAATCAGAAAATCTGGAAGACTGAGGATTAACGCGATGGTGAAGAGGTGCTTTAATGGGGGAAATCCACCTCACTGATTACTTACACTGTGCTGAATATAAATTATGGTTTTGAATCAGACCTCATATAGAAGAAATGAAGGTTAATGAATTTAAGCCGCATCTAGTATATAATAAAATAAGCTGAAAATAAAGTGGAGAATGGTATATTTCAATTCATATTGTATTGTAGCATATTATATAATACTGTTGATATTAATATGTATATATACATGCGTGTGTTTATAGTATCATCTCACCGGTTTACTTTACTGATATCATAGCAAACTCAAGATCTTATATCACATATTTGAAAGAGCACCAAAAGGATTTGAGGTATAAAATGGATTCAACCCCTCAGCATTTCACCGGGGTCAGAGTACTTAACCTGCTGCCTGTATTGCATTTCACCGTAACTCTCGATAATGTAATTGAAATCATTATTTGAAAAGGCAATTTTCTCTCCCGGTGCCCCAGAGGTGTGTTCAGCACTAATTAAAGTGGATTTCTCAGGTGTCTATTTCTACCTCAACACCTTCTATGTTAGAGTGTGTGCTTCTGTAATACATCTGCATGAAGCCATATTACAAACCTGCAGAGAAGTTTCACACTTTTTTCTCACATCTTTTTTTTTTAAGAGGCTTATGTGTAGATAATCACTGAATGCTGAAAAGAGACTTTTCTATGGCAACTGTGGCTTTTGTCATATACACGTATTGCTGCTGATACGCGGTGCTAAGCAGCACTGAAGGCAGATGTTACCTTTTTAGTCAGAGCAGAAGGGCGAGACAATGTACTGTGCATGAATAATGTCCTCAGCGTCTTTGTTTTTTTTCCTTTTTTTTTTTTTTAACTTTTATGAGCAGCACAGTAATTAGAACGGTTGTGAAAGTGAACCAGACATCATAGTGGAAAAGGTCTAATTTCAGAGATGAGCTATAACAGTGCCCTTTTCTTCTCTCACAGAATTCTGTTGAATTAAAAAAAAAAAAGCAAAAAAACAGACTAATCCAACAATGTGTATCACTGTCGTCTTGTTCCTTTGTGTGCTTTTCGCACTGTCTGCTCACAAGTTTCCATCATAGAAGTATGAGCTCAGGGAGCATAACGCAGTTTGTATTCAGTCTGTGTGACAGGCAGCAAAGCAGCAATCTTGTCTGTCGAAAGACAATGATTCCACTCAGCTGCCATGTTGTGCACACAAATGTGCTATACCACATCAGTCCTGGAATCTGTCACCTTGTGCAGTGAAATTCAAAGTCTGTGAACAAGTCAAACACCTCACAGAGTCTGCTTGTATTGTTGTTTGCCTCTAAGGGTTTTATTTTAGCATGTGATATTTTCTTAAAATCAGTCAGTGATTTTACATTTACACAACTTCACCCTCCAATGGTGACTTAAAAGAGAATCTACATCGACAAAAACACAAGCCGCACTTTCATCCAGAGCTTTAACACTGCTTCTACTTCTTGATTAATCATTGACAGAAATTTAATGTGCAAATGTTTTGACAGTCCTTTAATTGTTTGAGTCATTTTAAAGCAAAAGTGTCAAACATGCTTTGATTCAAACTTTGAAATTGTGACATTTTTTTTTACTGTTCACTGGTTTAGATCATTGTGGATTGAGTGTTTGGATTCTGAGCTGTTTTTCAAATAAAGCCATGCATTTGAAAATGTCACCTTAGTCCCTAAGAAATTGTGATTGTGCATTCAATCAATTCATTGGTTAATAACAATAACAATAACAATAATAATAATAACAAATGGACTGCCAATAACACAAGTGTTTGTGTTTGTTGCATTTATCTTTGGGCAGTTATTTCAATCACTGAAATATTACGAGCAAAACATGATAAGGGACCAAAGGAGTGTACACAAAGCCAGCATGTGCACAGCCATCCATGTCTAAACTGAGCAGACAGGTCAGGCAAAAATCCATTACGATCACTCCACAATGTCATTGCGGATGTATCGCACACACAGCAAGTAAAAAATACATGTTAAAAGTCACACAGGTGCCACACACAGGCGTTCGTTTCCTCCAGGAAGTCTTCTGCATTGTAGTAGTTGGACTGTACTTTAGGTTTGCATTAGAGTCAAGAACTTGGGCTTTTTAGCCAATGTTCTCCATGATTGAAATTCTCAGTCAGCCATCAATCTGCATTATAGACTGGTTTCCCCTTGTCTGGTGGGGGCTAACTGAAACAGATTGAGACAGCTCTTGCTCACTGCATCACTAATGGCTGCCAATGAAAGACGTCTCTGTGCAGTTGACCCGTATGTGGAACAGGATCACGTCGCAGCTCAGAGCGATGGGGAGAACAGCTCAATATAGGGAGTCTCTTCGGCATCAGTCACCAGTCAACAGCACCCTCATCCTATTGACTAAATGTTGCCCAGAAATAGAATCTAATCACAGGGTTTGGACAGGCTCTAGTTCTCCTAATGGTTTACCATTAGCTGACTGGAACAAAGCCCAAAGTATATAAAAATATAACAATATATTCCATGGTGTTCGCAATGCATGACAATAATGGGTTCTCAATTATTGCCATGGCACCTGCATACTCCTCTCTGCTTACGTTCAACAGCAGGGACTAGAGGGGATTGATAGAGAAAGTGATTACTCGCTCACCTCTGGTTTGAATCCTTCTCATTATTTTCTGTCAGACAACCCTCCATTAACCTGGGAAAAGGGCACAAAAAAGAAAAAAAAAACCCAACAAGCTAAAATTTGGGGCATATGCGTTTTCTCTATTCAGCTGTGGTGAATGGATAATACAGAAGTGCAGCCTAAGTGAAACAATTTCCAAGCCATTTTGCAGTTGGGCCACAACAGAGTCATTACCTGTGCGGCATAATTGACAGTGAACACAGGCAATCCTGTTAATTGATTACCTAGGCCTGTACTAATGGAAAATGCAAAGCCTCATTGTATCTTCCATGGTGCCCCTGCCAGGAACATTTCCACACAAAGACTACCAGAGGCAGACCCATTAATGTTTCTAGACTTCTCCCTAGGGACCCCATCATCTGAAGACCTTTCTGACTGTTTCAATCCAATGCACAATTACTTACAGGTTGATGATTCAGTCAAATATTTCATAGTGACATAGTATCTGGCACACTGCTGATCAAAAACAGAATAAAAAACCCCAAGGGGACCACGTGCCTCTACAGAAATAGGCTATAACTTAATTAAGAGTACGCACAGTTGCAGTTTTTCCTTTCTTTCATCCAGGTTGAGATGAGGATGCGGGGGTTTGGGCCCCTCTCCCCTCTCGTCCAGGATTCAGCCTCCAGCTCCTCCTCTGATGCATCGTTTGCATCAGTACTTGGGAACACTTGTCCGCGCGCTGCTGCACCTCCCCACAGTGCATTCACGGACTCCACTTTGCCAGGTGATGAGAGACACACGCTCAAGAGTATAAATGATATGTTTTTAACACGCCTGAAGTCGGAATTAACGTAGAATGGAGACGCGCCTCGGTCACTCTCTTTTTATCATTTTCTCTGAGTGGATTTGGCTCTTCACCCTAACTTCCATCCTGGGCGGAACAAAAGCGGAGGTAAGGTGCATTCCCTCGTGCCAGCTGCCGCTAATTACAACCTTTCCCGGGGAACTTTCGGCGCTGGATTTGACTCATTTTGGCGAAGCACCAGCTGAAGAAACTGTTGGATTTACCGAGGGGTCACCGAGAGCCAAACCCACCGCCGGCGGGGACGAAAACCACAACGTTGCGGGATTAACCGCGAGCGAGGAAAGTTCGTCTCAATTACAGCCACCGTTCGCGGGGAATGACACAAGTTGTGTCCAGAAGGACGCGTTGAACGACCAGCAAAAACTTTCCCACCCTAAAGTGTTTCCTCAAAGTGTTTCACGCGCGGCTGCCCTTTCTCCCGGCCACGGTGACTCAACCGAAAATAGCACCGGTGATGGAAAAAATAACAGCGTTTACGTTGAAAATGGGGCGCAGGTTGATGTGAAAGAGGACACGGATGTGGCCGATTGGAGACGTACACGGAGGAGCGCAGAGACTTGGTCCGGATTCAGACCTGAGGGCGGGGAGGATGCTTCCTTTTCGGACCAGGAGGAGTTTCAGCTCACAAGTTCGACATTTGCGCTCACCGGGGACACGGCACACAACCAGGCGATGGTGCACTGGTCCGGACAGAACAGTAGCGTAAGTAGTTCATGAGCTCCAGAGTTACGCACGGACCCCTTTTTGACGCAGTGTGGTCAGTGTTCAGTCGCGCATCTCGCGCGGTCATTTGAGTAATTCGAGCTGTTAGTTTTGACTGAGAATGAACCGAGCAGACCCAGCGTAAGGGAATCAACTGGGTGACTGCTGAGAGGTTGCAGAGTTGAAGAGAATCAGTCTTTGCCTTGCTTCATTGCCCCTCTCTCACGCACCCACACACACACACACACACAACACGCTTCTTCTCTCTCTTCCCTCACACACTCACAACCTCTTTCACACACACACGCCCTCCATCTATCCTGTTGTTTATTGATTAGCTGACTTGGCAGGTAGGCTGAAGTTGAAAGGCAAAAATAAGTCAAAATAATGTAAATGTAATGTTCTGTATAGAATTTAGAAGAAAACGATGCCTACTCTCTCCCAATTATTCACTCATTTACATGCACGCAGGCACACACACACACACACACACACACACACACACACACACACACACTCAACATCAAATTGTGCAGTTTTTTTTTGTTGTTGAATCACTGATTTTGCCTCTTTGCCATAGGCACACATTTCCTGCATGAATGAGATCAATGAACCTTTTTTATGTACCTATCTTCTTGCAAGAGTCTTATCCGCCTTGCTCAAAAAATAGAGAGATAGATGATGGTACAAAAGGTTAAGTATACAGCTCACTGACTGATACACTATGTTCTCAGAGTTAAGATGACATTAATCTATGAGAGAACAGCTACTGAAGGGTAAAAGTGAAAGTCATTATGCAGCAGATAGGTTGAAATAATGGAGCTTCACTTATATAAGACTTTTTATGCAAAGAAGTTGCATTTCAGGGATGTACAGTAAGGAGGAATTGGTTCAAAATAGCACAATAGTAATGCTTATAAAACAGACTACTAAATATAAGATAGTAAGAGATAAACACTCCTAAGTTAAAAGACAAATTGAAAGATGACAGAAAGAGAAGTGTTTTAACCTCTTGGTTGGATCCCTAATAACCAAGGGACTGGCATTCCCCCCCGTTTGAGTACATCCAGCTTTCTTATATCTGTAGTTCTGAACATCTAAAAACCCACAGTGGAGGCTGTCAGTGAATGTGAAGGCTCTTAAAACAACTCTGGGTCTGCGATGTAAGCTGGTCTGAGCCATTTAGAGGTTTACTCTATATACAAGCAAAGGGACTTCAAAATCAGCTCCACACGATTTATGGAGCCATGTAAATTTCAGCTTAAAGCATGCTCATGTGTGGACTCTTTTTCTTGTTTTGATCAGTAGTTAAGCAGCAGAATTTAAATACTTTCTAAGCAGACTTTTCAGTCAGACCAGTGAAATGTGTAGTAGACTAGCCTGCTTGACATGTCTGCATGAATAAGCTGTTTGACATCTTGCTGCCTTAAACTGCACTCTGGCAATGTTTGTGAGATGAAAGGGTGATGATTTAGAGGTGTGGTTTAATACTAAATAGTCAGAGTTTAACAAACTGTGACATGTGTTAGACTTGATCTGGGAAACCAAAGAGCCAAGATTCTTAGATAGTGCATCTCTTTTGGCCTCAGGGCTAATGTCTTGTATGTCCTTCATTGAGTTTTGGAAAGTTGCTACTCATTTATTTATTAAGTGCAGACAGGCTGTGAGCCAGTTTGAGGTGTTTGTGTTTGGCTCTTCAGATCTGGATAATTGTGTGTCATCAGCATAACAGTTGAAATTCACATCATGATGACATCATCTAAGGGAGTGAGAGGATTGTGAGAGGAAGGCAGCTTCCTTCTGCACCATCCAAATAATTGTTATATTTCTTAGACACATGAGCTCCCAAAATGGCAGATATTTTCTCCCAGTTATGCATTAATGAAACTGTTTTAAAACAAACTTGGCAAGACTAAACAATTTCACAATGGTGCTATCTTTATCAGCAATCTGATATATTTTAAGACATTCAACTTCTGAAGATATCATAATTAAATACTTGTTAAAGAGATGTAAATAAATAGTAAAAAGCACTAGTAGAGATTAAAGCAGAGAGAATAAACTGCCTTTCAAACCTGTTGCCTTTGTTTAGGAGATAATTTGACAATAGAGGAGAGTTGGATGAGAAGATGCTGCTGTTATGTTTTCCAGTAGATATGAAGCAGATTATTAGCATAACTTAGAATCAAGACAGGAAGCAGGGGAAAACAACTTGTCTAACGCTGTCCAAAGGTAATAAAATCCATTGATGTAAGCACATCCTAGATTTGACTTAAGTATTTCTTTTATGATTAATAGGCACAAATTGACATGTTTTAGCACTTAAATGATGAACTGTTTCTAGGCTTTCTCTGTTTCCACCTGTGTGCCAAGCTGTAAGCTAATCACATGTAAGCTTGTCCTTCACAAACAGACATTAGAGGGGTATTTGGGGTTTCGTCCAGTGTATTGCAGGCCCAGTGGCCTCCTGGTCCTAGGGAGACCTACCTTTCCTGTTTGGGTCTAAGCATCAAGGAAACTTAAAAAAAAAAAAATTAAATAAAAATGTTAAAATAAGATGTCTTAAAACTGCTGTTACAGAGGAGTGGTGAGGTTGGAAAACTAGATATCATGGTCGGACTGACAACATGTTTTGGTGAAAACATGAATGTGTTAAGCAGGTCTGAGATCAGTGTTCTTTCCACTCACAATATGTGCAGAAATAGCTGTTGTTGTTGTTGTTGTTATTATTATTATTGTTAGTTTACTGTATTGGGTCATAATAATAATATTATTTTAACAAGCTAATAAGATAATAATAAGAAAAATGAAAAAGAAAACACACAATACATTCACAAAAAGACAAAAAGTGGTAGTATCTTTCATCATCAAGTCAACATTAATAAAAAGTGTGATTGCATATTTCATAAAATTGTATCTTACTAAATGAACTGTCTAAAGCTGATATTCAAATATTTGTATTTGATTCAAGTCATTATCACCAGGATTTTGCACACTGTTTTTCACAGTTACATGACATTCTGGTTCATATTTTGAGAAATTTACCCCCTGGTGACACAGAGTTTCATCCCGCCTACTAACAATGTAATGTGTGTATTCCCACTTCTGCTACGTGCCACACCCTCTCTCTGTGTGTAGGTTTCAGGCCAGGTGGTCACGGAGGAAGCTTGCAGATTTTCCAGCTGGCATACTTTTTAAAAATCTATTTAAAGTGTCGCTCTTTCTCAAAATGAGCCGATTTCACTTTTCTAACTAAACGTTTAGCTTGTTAAGAGTTGCAGTTCAGTCACGATGGCCGCAAACAGCTTCCCTGGGCATGGGAAGATTTGAAAGAGGTTTGTTTTGCAGAACAGTCACGCATCAATAGGTAACCTTATCTGACAGGCTAAATGATGAGAGAGAGACAATTTGTGAAATGTTTAAGTAGAGACATCGGCCAACAAAAATAAAGATAGAGAAAAAGGGTTCAGGGGCTGGTGTCCATGTACGTAATGTCTCCTCTGGCTTGTTAGTATGACTCAGTTCGTGTGGGAAAGTGCTGCGCGGTATTGACACTTCAGGCAGTTGTCCTCATGTTGACTTTGTCATACATGGAATCAAATTTTCTGGCTGTCCACACTTATAAATCCAAATATTTATTAGTTAGCTATACCGTGCAGCTGGCTATGACATGTTTATGGCAAATTGTCTGATAATTGGTTTACTGTTAGGCTTATAGGACACCAACCAACACAGGTCTCATTGTAGTTTGGGTTTTTCAATCAACCTGCAAAGCATGGAAAACCCATAAGCGAGCTCTATTGATTGCTGCTACCACTCTGATTCATGCGTTTTTTGTTTAGTACACACTAGCCAGCAAGTTTGTGCTTCTCATGCATTAGTGTACATTTGGAGCATAGATGTAATCATTAGTTTCTCAAAAGGATGAAACAAGAACTGTTTTTCTGACAGAATTTTCAGAATCCTTCAAGACTCTTTGAACCAGCTAAGGGAAAAATATTCCATTTGCTGAATGATTTTGAAAGATTTTTTAATCCATTTCCCAAGATGCACATGAATCAAAACAAAAATTGCAGCCTGATGGCAACCTGAGTAGGACAGACCCAGATGTATGCTAATAAAGGAACAAACTAATTCTTATCATGCAGCATTTTAATACAAAGTGTCCTCTCACTGAATTTTGCCAATGTGATTGTAGCATTTGACAGGAATTAAATGCAAGCATATTTAAAATTATTTGGAAAAATATTTGAGTGTTTGCTTTAGTCAGGACTATAATGTAACTTTCATGCTGCCATAGCCTTGAATGGTTTACGTAATGTAGCCTGTACAGTCGATAGATAATTTCAATGAACTCATGGAGGACGATGTTATTCAAGATCCACTGAGGCTTTATGAGCAGCCAGCCAAGGGCACAACATGTTTTACAGCTACTGATGTTTATATGTCTGGAGGTTATTAACGTGCAGTAAGACAAGTTTGATTATGTTGGGGTTGCATCAGGTTTGGCACTTTTGATCCATGGTTTGAACAAGCTGGGAGAAAAAAAAAGTGTTGTATTGACTCGCTGTAAAGTAAAATTCTCAGTGTTAAACTACAACTGTTGTCCAGTAGTGGGTGTTTGCAAAATTCTCTGCATGCCCTGTTGCCCTATCAGTGCACTAGGCTATAGTTATAACAAAAACTGGTGAGAAGTGTAACCAGGAAGTTCAGGAACCAAACCATCTATGATGCAACACAGTTTTCAACAGTATAAATGTACAAATTGTGGCTAAAGTGAGGTTGCAACAGTGCATTCTTAAATTGGCCAAATATATGGCTTCGCACTGTGGAATCTGACTTAACCTGTACAGCATCTGCGGTATTTTACAATTAGCTTTTCACTCAAGTGAGACAGAAAGGGTAACGCACATTGAGAGAACATTATTCATTTTACAACATCTTTCAGGATTTAGCTGTATGAGTAGTTTGTATGATTGGTCCATTATCTGTTTCAAGAAAAGTAATTGCCTTGGATTGCATACTCTTGTGTTTGTATGGATTTTATTCCAGTGCTCCAGTTTCCAAACGTATAGGGAGTAAGGTGAATCAGAAAGTCTAAACTGCCCGTAGGTAAGAATGTGTTTGTCACTCTGTGTTAGCCCCGTGAGACTGTCAAACTGTCCCGGGTGCTGCCCAGTGCATGCTGGGATAGGCTCCAGCCGGTCATCACCTTGTCCTATTTTGTTTTCACTCTATCCCGCTGTTTTAAATCCCACTGCAGATGAAGTTAAGCATTTAAAATTATCCACAAAAGATAAAGTACGTGGGCAGTACACTGCATTATTTAACAGACATGACAGATGATAGATATTTAACTGAAGATACTCATGTCCAAATTCTTTTCAGAAGCATGAAGTTGGACACCATCTTCTTCTCCTTTTTCTTCTTCTTCCACATCTATTTTGGGGCCTAGACGATGATGAACCCACCACCAGTCGAGACATTTTTCCTGAGTTTTTGGGGGGGGTTTTGAGAAAAGAGCATGTGTCTACATCTAACTGGCCCCCAGCTTCAGCTTGCTATTCAGTATTTAGGCTGTTTAGGTTCAGTGTCTTCTTTGGGGTTCTCCGTTTCTTGGCAAAAGTTGCCTCATAATCTGTCTACCTTAAGCTGAATCGTCATCTCCTGGGTACTCAAAAGCTTCTCTGTCTGCAGCATTTGTTGGGTTTCACCGTTTTTGGCAAATACCTTTTTCTCTGCCTTGAGCAGCCTCCAAGAGCAGCTGCTCAACTCTTGAAATGCCTCCTCCTTCTTACATCCATTGGTTGTCTCTGCTCTGCTCATGGGTTCTTCATGTTTTGTAGTATTTTCAGCTCCCCTCTTCACAGACCTTGTGCTCGACAGATTGTTGCAGAGCTTCTCCTCATCTGCTTCATTGAGCTCTCTGTAGATTGTCTCATCTGTCTCAGCAAATTGGAGACAGGCCAGGTACACAGTAGTTTCATCTGAATTCTTGGTCGCTTTTATGACTCACTGTGTGAACGGTGAGTAAAATACTATATTTGGTGTCAATTTCACTTCAACGTCCTTGAAAAGCTAATGTATCTAAGCAATGCTGTTATCTTTAATATTATTGAGCTGGGTCTTACTCTCAGTAAGGATTATAATGTAAGTACTGCGGCATGAGCAAGCTGTCAGTGCTTCTCCTGTCCATTCAATACACACATCTATCCTATTCTACCGAAACCAGTTACATATAGTTATTTATCGAACTAGCTTAGAGAGTTTCCATGTAAGGTAATGCTTGATGTGACCAAAGCAAATGTCATGTTCCTGCTGTAATTATCCAGTTTGTAAGCACCAATGTCATTTCCTTGAGGAAAACAATGGTAGACAATCAGTTATAAATCAAACAGTGTGACTGTTATTTTATTATGGACAAAAAGGTGATTCTTACTCACTGCAAAACATCAGTTATGAGAATTTAGCTTGACTATACAAAGGTCTGTTCAAAAGAATAACTAAAATCAGTTCATGCACAATATATTCATGCTGCCAAGGGCCAGTGGAACAAAATGGATGTAAGAAAACCATCCTGTCAAAACAATCAGATAACTAGTTTTCAAAAATGGCAATAAATAATTGTTTTAAGTTAACATGAAGTGAGTTAAAAGTACGAAAATTATTAGTATCACACCATTACTGACATATGGAAATATATAATACAGGTAATGTTATTTTAAAACAAACCAAAGTAATTTTGTGTCTTGTCCTTCTGTGAGCTGCAGAGTTACCAGTGAGCATGAAGTTCTGGAGTTACAGTGAGAATACTATATTTGCCCAAAGCACCACATTCAATGCCATGTTGAAACATTAAAAATGAATTATTAATTTTAGTATTACTCGGACTTTAAAGACAAACATTAATAAATATATGTCATGCATAGAGAAATATAATATAATATAATATATATAATATAATATAATATAATATAATATAATATAATATAATTATATTTCTTTATTCTTTGTTTGTGAATAGCTATATTTCCCAAAATGTTGGACAGTTTCAGCAGAGTCACAATGGAGGCATCGCACATTAGCTGTGACCTCAGTGAAAATGTAGAGAAGTGTGTGTAGGTCAGATAGCAGTAAGATGTCCTGAGGGATAATCAAAGGGGATAAAAAAAAACAACCCCCCCAAAAATGGCAGTTAATCAATAATCACCAATACTCTGTAATTGACACAGAATAATTTATTTAATTCATAAAAACATTCTTCACCTGGATACACCAGGGACAAGTTTGATTGACAGCCCTTTGGTTTCTCTTTGAGTCAGTAATAGGTTATAATCATGCTTGCTCAACTAATAACTGTCAAGAGTATAAACATGGATGTATTGGAATATTATTGGTTGCATACATTCAGTATATTTTTTAAAAACGAGAATATATTGTTTTATAAAGTATAAATGATTTTGTCCCAATATGTCCTTTTGTCCCTTGTCCAGTAGAAAGCAGTATGGAGCAATTACTACAGAAATTACAGCTTGCCTGACAACAGCTACATCTAATTTGTTTAAAGAATCATTTCGGCAGTAATCACACCTGTTCAGCTTTTGCTCCCCATGTTGTACCTTAGGGGGAGGAACGGCTTAATATGATCAATATTTAAATTCAATTTACTCCTTAACACCTTTTCACCATTTTATCTTCCCTACCTCTCCCCCACCTCAATTCTGCCCCCTCAGCACACCATCAGAAACAACCTATTCTGGACACTGTGATGCATGTAGCTTTGCGCATATGGCATGTTGACATGTTCAGACAACCCTGTGGCTTGTTCCGTCAGTGTGGACCTCCATCAGCTCCCCTCTCTCCTGGGTGGCTGTGATGGACAGGCTGTCGGGGGTGCAGGGTTGGGGGTTGCTGTGGTGTTGTTTCAGCGAGTGAACATCACACATCCTGCTAAAGAAACATAAATAAATTCATGAAATACATAATGATAAGAATTGTAACACCACGACTCAACCTAAGAAAACCAAAGACAAAGAATCTATTTTTCCTGACAAAGTCGTGGCATTGCCTTCATTGCATGGATAAACAGAGCGGCTGGTATTTAAAGCTCAGCACTGCACTGAAACTACTGGCAGGCTGAGTGCAGCTCTGCCAAGCCACCAAGCCTTCCTGTGGTGAGGTTCTCTAACGCCTTGAAATCCTGCAGAGTGTGTTTTTTTATCGGCAAGCTGTGCTCCCCTCCTGGGTTTCCTTTCTTCTCCACCAAGTGCTGTCTAATAGAGCAGAAATTCCATAAAAACCATCCAAAGATTTTATCCGAGACCAGGATAAAGTTAATTTGGCTGGAACAATGCATAATGCATAATGAGGACCCCCCCCCACATTCTTTTTTTTTTGGTGCAGACACGTCTTTGTGTTTGCGTTTTCTTTGTATTTGCTTAAATCAAACCTAAGTTGCGCAGGTCCATATTTTTGTAACATGTGCTCTGCTTGTTTTTTTTCCACTGCGTTTCACAGTTTTCAAGCCTTTCTTGACAATCAGCATATAAATTACCCCTATGTGTTTGAAATTTTTAAATTAAAAGCAGTGCAGTCATTGCCTCTGTGCTCCATCTATGAATCAGACACCCTTAGTTGCTGTTGCTGTCAATATTCTTTCTTTGGCCGCTGCTCAGTTGCCACTTCACTTTGTGTCTCACAAGCCTTTCATTTTACAGAGGCCACCTGCATTATTTGCTCATACAGTATGAGCTACACCATCTGGCGGCTGTAAGAAAAGCCTTACATTCAAATGCGTAACTTTGATTCTTGCATTGAAGTTTCCCTTTGGATTTACAGTAATGCATTTTGGTAAACATCAGGCCTTAAACACTGTTGTTGAGCCTAATAAGACATATGGGTGAGAGAAATCCATCAGCAGCATATTTATCTAATCAGCTGTTTTACTTTATTCATGTCAGAAGAGATGTACTTTATTAAACAGTCCAAGTTAGTTTGTCAACATGCAAATAATCTTCCACCGTCAAATTTAGTACAGGCAAATCTCAGATGGATTGCTGGAGAATTAAAAGTAGTTTTGACAAAAAAATATATATCCTTGCACAGCGAGCACAACTTTTTGGGGTAAGCTTGAAAACGTACCCACTTGCTGTCTAATCTTGCCTGCATTGATCAGACCCCCTCCTCATGCACACTGAAGCTTCCAAGCTCAGCAGGCCGCCGTAGCCTAGCTGCTGAACTACACTGGGCTTTCATTTATGGTGCAGAAGCAAACGACATGAGTGCACACGCCCAGAGAAGAAGGAAGCCGTTTTAGATGACTTATCAACCGAGCTGCTGCTTCCACACAGAGCCGTTGTCTCAATGTGAGGAGTCCAATAAAGTCAGATACTTGCTGTTCTGCTTGAAAGCCGTAGCTGTAACATGGAGTAGATGCTCACTGCCCATTTAAAATACTGGTTATTTGATGTTCATAGAGCATTACTGTCTGCCAAAGTAACAGAATGTTGCCATTAGTCACATTATACCTAAACTTCATCAGTAATCAATCTTTCAGACTTACAGCCCTATTAATGTCTGACAAGTGCTTAAAGTAAAAACCATAAATGTTTTATACACATTTTGCAAACATCTGAAAATCTTCAGAACATTAATTCTCTGCGGTTTTACTCCTCTTTTGCGTTTGAATATCAGGTTTTATTAGGACACCAGTAGTTTATTTTCTGCAGTGTGATATTCTGAAATTGCTTTGGTTGCACCCAAAAATACAGTACACAGCAATGTGTGGGGTTACTAAAGAAGGAATGGAAGTTATCAAGAACTGCCTGGTAAGGAAACGTGATGGCTAAGTTGATCAAAAAATAATGAGGGACTACTTTGTAACAGTTCAATGTGTCATTTTATTGCAGTTCATAATTTTTCAGGGTGCACAAAAAGAGTAAGTAATGATTAAGAAATTAGTACTGAATGAGTGGTTAAAAGTTTCTTCTAGTTCAAAAATAATCAGGAACAAATCATGAAGAAAGGTGACTCTGATTTACAGATATTTATGAACCTACCATTAACTAATGACTAATTAATATAGTATCTCCCTGTCTATCCTCTGGTAACACATTATCTACAATATCATCCAGTCAGAGTTATTCAGAGCTACTTATTAATGATTCATTAATTATCAGGTGGTTCCACACTCACGCCTTAGTAACATTTCGGCGTACTGCATTGTAAAGTGTTATCGTTGTTTTATAATTTATGACTGCAGTGACCTGCTATCCATGGGAGAGCCAACAGCTCTGACTTCAAACAACCCAGCTACAGCACAACAGCTGGTCTATGAGGAAATGTTGCCTTTGTTAATGAAGTGAAATAAATTGATGTGACAGACAAAAGCCTCCGTACATTACGTGTCTCACCGAGGTGGTATTGAAGTATACGTGGATGTGCTTTTTCTGCAGGCATTTGTTGCTGCAGAGTGAGTCGCAGGGCCGTAAACAATGTAATGTTAATAGACGTTTCTGTCTTTATAAAAGGTGTTAAATGATGCTGTTTAATGTTGTGATTTTATCACTTGAAGTTTCATAGTTTGTGCTATACCAGCCACTGGGATCTTTGAATTTACTTCCAGAGCTTTGTTTTTATTCCTTGTTTATTCCTTTTTATTCCTTTCATTGCCACATTGTTAACGCTTCTGTGGTGTTAATATATTTTGTACTCAGGTGTTCTCACCCTCCTCCTCCCAATTAGTTTGTCTCAGCTGTGACATTTAATGTCACCAGTTATCCCTAATTTGAATATTGTCTACAGAAACTTCTGTCCTATGAAAATGTGAAATTCAGTTAAATCTGCCCACTCCACAGAGATGGCCGATTGTTTGTTTTTCCTTCCTCAGCTCTACTCTTAAAAACTTGGCAAAGCCAGCATGTTAGCATCTGTGATTTCACAAAGCACATGAAACATCTTGAGGTGTTCCCATAAACCTAAATGATTACTTTTGTTGCCCAACCTGTGTTAAAGGGGTGTCAAGTAGTAAGCATGCTTTTTAGTACTTGCGTGTCTGCAGATAAACCTGTATGTTTGGCATAGCCATGCAGCAGTTTCAACTTGTGAATATGACTAATTGGTAAAAAAAACAAAAAATCCCCAGCCCTGAGGGAAAGGATGGAGGCAACTGCAAGCTGATATCAAAAAGAAAGACATGGGATATATCAATCACTGTCATTCTGTTAGTCTCTTTCCTGAAAGTCTGTATCAATTACTGAGTGAGTGTAACACTGTTTTTACTGAAACAAAGTAATTTTAGTAGCCAGGACATTGTTTCTTAAAAGACACCTCGCTGTTAAATATTATTTCAGTGCTTTGTGCACCACAAGCAATGTTTCCCTCGTTGTCATTGTATTGAAAGTGGAGGAAATTTCAGGGAAACTGAATAAAACTAAAAACCTACAGCATCAGTACAGTATACCGCTGTATTAACTTGTTTGCAGACACCAGAAACTATCCCCTAAAGAAAAACATGTCAAATTAATTGTATTTTTCTTTGCTTATTCCTGTTAAGGGTCAAGGGTGAGCTGCTTATTCTTGCGTGCACTGGGCAAGAGGCAGAGAAACACATTAAACATGAGACCAGGTGTTGATATGTCATATTTGTCTTTATAATTAATATTCCAGTCAGTAACTCCTGCAACAATTGTTTTTTATGGAATCATCCATCTGTTTAATTGCAGTGGCTAAATGTGATGACAGTTTTATTGATGAGGCAACTTAATTCCAACAGCTGATAAGGCCGAATCATCGGGTTGGCGAGAGTGGGAATGAATTGTAATGTGTGCTCGGTCGCTCCTTTCATTTGTCTCAGGTGTTCTCCCAACCCCACCCCCTTCTTTCTTGATACCTTGTCTCCTCTTCATACTACACCTTCATTTCACAACAGTAATCTCCTCACCCTAAGCCCTTTAAGTCACCATTAAGCCTCCATTCATTCTTACATAATGATCAAATTCATCCCAGTCCATTTACCTCCAAGGTTTAAGATTTACAAAGGATTAGAGGTTGAAAAATCAATTTGCTTGCTCTTGGATGTCAAGTAATCCAGTTTGGAGATATGTTGGCGCTACTGCAGGCTAATGGGCTATGCACTGCGTGGTGGCTGGCATCAAGTGTGACACCTTTGTTGTAATTCAAAGGGAAAGATATTCTAATACATATGGCATTATATAACCATTAAAAGATGAGCTTTTGTCCAGTGATTTCAAAAAGCAATTTAAAGGCTTATGTGACACGCTGAACTTCAAACCCCTGTTTCACAGTGAAATATCTACAAAGTGAATATGGTATCACAGTGTTGATGTGTCAACTGCAGCCACGGTGCTTCACCTTACACTTTCAACATTGCCCAGAACACAGAAAACTTTTCCAGCCAGCACTAAGGTGGATGCAAATCTCTGACTGTAATGCTGGATCCTTCCCAAGTACATAAATGCCGAAAGTTAATTGCCATACAAAATGGGGGGGATATATTTTGTCCTAATTTTCAGACTGCTGCAGGTTGTTTTATTGTGTATGACAGTGTCCATGAGGGTACGACTTTTCGAAGGTAAAAAGGCCATTTTATTGGAGGACCATAAATCTCTGCAACCCAGTCTGGACACTTTGTACCATAGTTATAACAAGCAACATGGATTATCTCTGAACTAGCACTCTTATAAAGGATTTCATGCATTCAGCACAAAGTAACAGCAGAGTCAGAGTTTTCTCAGGCAGCTTATTCACAGAGAGGGGAAATAATTAGGAAATAAAGCAAAATAGTTTGAATTCATTGTATCATTAACAGAAAGGGGTTCTATAGAAACTTGTAGTGTTACAGTGTGGTACACAATTTAGTATAAGATGCATGTGGTGCAGATAAAGACATATATGTGATAATAGAAAACACAATGACAATCATTATAAATGGGCAATAAATGTAACAATTCAGACCTTTTATCTTCCAAATTGTTTAATAGTTAATGTTAATTAATGGATTCATCAATTATTAGATTTTCATTTTTTAAGCAAAAATCGAGCGTGTCCTGGTTCTAGCATTTAATCTGTATTTAATCTGTATAACTGTAAAATAAATGTATTTTTGTTGTGGACCTTTGGTTGGACAAAACAAGACATTTGATGCCCGAGGCACTGGGAAGCAGTGGTCAGCATTTTTCACTTTTAGATGTTTTATAACCCAGACAATATAAACAAGGAAATAATAATTGGTTGCAACCCTTGTGAATATACTGTACATCATAGAGTTTAATGTTAAATGAAAGGTTTTGTAATAAAATGAATGTCTGTTTTTGTGTGTACCAGCACACAACATATGAGAGGAGTTTTCATCAAATGTAAAAGGCTTTGGTGATTCTGTTTGTTGCTACAGGAATGAACTACATCAGTTAAGAGAATAAGAGAAAGAGTAGATTATGTTCAGGTTTGCTTATTGTTCTAATTGTTATTCTTGTTTTTTTGTTTAGGTTGTGTGTTGTTGCACCAGTAAAATATATAATGTAGTTGGTATTGATTAATTTTGCTTTAGAAAATCTTGGATGCTACGGTTTTTGAGATTGATCTACAGCTAAATCCTGGAGTGACTGTATGACTACATAAGTGACCCTGAAAAGCCTCATGTGTGCACAGTGTGTCTGTCACAGTTCAGTTTCACTGAAGCAATTAGTTTCAAGAGGTGTTGGGCTTTTATCCAGCAGAGATGAGGACGATTGACTTGTTTGATTTTAGCAAAAGGCCTAGAAAATGACAGTGTGAAAGCAAAGCTTTAAAAAGTTCAGATTTCTTGTTTACATGATGGAGTTCTTTCTTTTTATAGGGTATGTTACCCTAAACGCTCATAACACTCGATAATTAGAGGATAGCTATGAACAAGATGCACAGAAAGGTGTCCCAAGAGGGCTATATGATCTGCAGATTTTATGACTGCATAGTGCAGGCAGGGCACTGGATGAGTGATTCATTGATGTGAAAAGGTATGAAGGGCACAATGTGAACAACAGTTTTGGTGCAAATGACTGTAGAGATTTTATAAAATGCCATGGCTCATTGAGGGTAAAATGTATTCTTTTGGACAGAAGTTATTATAATAATTGCAGTTTTTTCTCTCATATTATTGCCTCACTGAGAGAAAATGAAAATACAGGTTCAAAGTGTGTAAACATGACTTCATGCATCAGTAATAACATGCATAGACAAACACACAGGCTTTGATTTAGGTTCTGATATTTGCTGAAGTAAATAGAAATGCCCACAGTGAGTCATTTATTAATATCTGAGGTAATTTACAAGACATCTTGAAATGTGCAGCTTTTCATGTATTAAGTAAAGGCCTGCGTATTATAAACTATATAAACCACATATGCCTATGACACCTTTTATGATCAGCTACAAAAACGGTGTCCTCCATATTTATGAGGTCTGTCCTTCTGAGTCTGAAATGAATTTTAGTGTGTTGGCTTATTTATTCATGTAGTCATAGTTTTACCATCAGTAGCAGTTGCTGGTAGTCTGCTGGATCTTAAAAACCATTAGAGCTCATATGTACACATGTGATCGGCTTATCCTCAGGGGATGTGCACAGGGTTTATAGCGACAAACAGGGCACTGTGTTGACATGCAATTGCAGTTTTGTTGGGTTTTTAATAAAGCGCTGGCTGTCAGGGACTTTAAAAGACATGTGCGTGGATGGCTCGGCTCTTTTGTTTCACTACGTGACATGTTATTGCTGCCATTTTCAAAACTGATGATATGCTCACTTGGAAGCTAGTAATCTGTTTGATCTGTTTCGTAGGTGATCCTCATGTTGACAAAGTACTATGACTTCAACACTGGCAGAGTAACAGAGAGTTCTCTATGGAGGTAAGATCTTCTGTCTGCTACAAACATCAATGTTAAAGCTACAGCTAAATATGTCATTTGTATTATCTGGATTCCATCTGTAAGTAATAACTTGATGTTTGTGTTGTGTTTGGGATCCTGGAGAACCATCTTTAAAAATCCTAGTCAGCATCATTTTATCTGTATTAATTCTATGAGAATTGCTTATGAATGTGATTGTTTGAAAATGAGATATTACTTTTGGAGCCCAGCTGCAAAACATGGTCAGACTGCCATTGAATACATTTTATAAGCAGCACTTCCACTCCTAAATGCTAAATAAGAGTTATTTTTGAGAACCATTTTTGAGAACAATAACAGTAGGTTAATCCTCTCTTCTGTCTGATTAAACATAAACATGTGTATCTGTGTGGTAACATATTCTCTATATTTCTTTGTCTGTGACTGACTTTTTGGCAGACAAAAGAAATGTATATCTTTCCTTATGCATGGCATATCTTTTTAAATTATTCATTTTCTCATTTTGTCATCTTCATTAACGTGACTATAAACAATATTTTTATAATAATGATGTATGAAGTGACAATGTGAGAGAGGTCATGACCCTACAGAGAATTTGCAGCTCCCCTCAGCTGTACAAGCCTTTTTGCTCCTTTCAGCTCATTGTTTAGTTGTCCTGCTCACAACTTTACTGTCTGAGTTCACGCTCATCGTTCTCACAGCATTGTTATTGGCTGCAGCAGGCAGTTGTTTTCAAAAAAAGCTGTAAAAATTCACTACCTGTTCACTACCCGCTCAACATCAAAAGGTGATGTTCTGTTCACAACTTCTTTCTGCTGTAACCATGTAGCCAAACAAGTCAGTCACTGCAGATTTAATGTACAAACTCTGTTTGCCACTGAAATACTCATAACGAAAGGAAAAAATATCAGAGGAAAAAAAGTGTGGCTGATTTTCCAATTATTAGTATTGTTTTTACACATACATGACAGCATCAAGATCTGTCGGACTCCAGACAACAAGGAAATGAAGCCTATATCATCACTTCACATATAAATAATAAATAACAACAACATATTTCCCAAATGCTCTTTAACACAAAAGAAAAATATCCTAAAAAGTGTGCTTTTCATTTTATGTAATGTGAAACATTTCATTGCTACTTTTTTCTGAAATGTCACCAAGCAACTGAGACCAGTGTCTATTTTGGTGGCAATGAATGGCATCTGAAATGAACTCAGCAAAGTTGTGCAATTTCTCGAGGGCAGTCAGCAGTTTGAGTTTATTTCTTTTTATTATTTCTTTTTGTTTGAAAAACTCTGCCATTGTCAAGCTGTTTTTCAGCCAACAGGCAATTATGCCCTCAAATCCTCCATTTTAATTATAAACATGAAAATCACAAGCATTAGAATTACTCTTTTACCCCCAAATCATCAATAATAATAATGATAGTAATAGTGATATAATATCTCATCCCCTCGCCGTGCACGCCACACAGGATATTCTTGTTTATTTTGATAATTAAAAAAATCTCCATTCATCTAGCAAATTGCTTCATGACTTCTGCTGTTGCAATTTTCTGCTTGCCTGATATGCTTAATGATACCATCAGCATCTTAACTAGTAGGTGCTCCATTCTCCTTTTACTCTCCACCACTACCTATTTACTCTATCCTATAATTGAATTTTAGGTCAACCGATTATGGGACCACATATGAAAAACTTAATGAGAAAGTCGGGCCAAAAACCATCCTGAGCTATTTGTACGTGAGTCCGAACAACAAAAGGAAGGTACGTTTCCCTATGCATGTTACGAAAAATCCTGCCTGTATTGAATAAATCTGTCAATTATTATTGCTGTGCAACTTCATATACATAAGCCCTGCTGCAGCTTGCACCATTCGCCTTTTCCAAGCATTGCACAGGCACACTTAAGCCCTATGCAATGGATGCTGTCAAGGTGGGCCACTGATCCCCCCCCTCTCCTTTCTTGTCTCGTCTCAGATCATGTTACTTACGGACCCGGAGGTGGAGAGCAGCCTGCTCATTAGCCTTGACGAGGGGGCGTCCTATCAGAAACACAGCTTAGCCTTTGATATCCTCAGCCTGCTTTTTCACCCTGAGCAGGAGGACTGGATTCTGGCTTACAGCCACGACCAAAAGGTAACATGTCGCTGTCAGATGGCATTAAATACCTGGAATAACAACTGAAAATGTGACAGGAAAAAATGTGTGAATGGGAGTAAGGGCTGTTGTGTATGGTTAACTTGCTGCTTATCATGCCCTTGTTAGCTCTGTGTGAGTGTTCTGCCACATTATATATCATAAGCCGGTTGGATCACAACAAAACTAATGTCTCTCTAAAATGATACAAAACACAGGTTGTCGTCACGGTCGAAAGCATTCATTTTGATAATAGCGGGTAGCTTTCAGGACCTGGTCCTCATGAAACGAGACACCCGTCACTTCAATCAAGGCTGCAGTTGCTAGACACAGACGCAGCTGATCACCTGCTCCCCTAAACAAGTCATAAGGTCTGGCTGCAGACTCTAACTTTGAATAGATGTGTCCTAGACAGCGCAGGGGCAAGTTAACAAGGGAGACACGCCTAGACAATCCACAAGTCTGCACACAGACACGCACACAAAAGCAAGCATAAACACACACCCAACCATTACTCTGTGTGAGAACCCTGCTGTCTGCTTTACTCAACACCACAGACATCAAACTCGGCCTCCCCAGAATGCTTTTGGAAGACTTGATTTTCAGAGAGAAAAACAGTCAAGGTCTGAGAAGTGAGATAAATGGTGCAGGGAGGAAGATGAAAGCTTAGTTGAGAGCCATCGACGGGTCAAAATAAAGATGCTCTGGAGAAGTTTGCCTTCAGGTCATTCTGTGCATCTTTCTAAAGCTAAATTTCAGTTTTTCTCATTTTATAACTGCAGAATTAATCTTAGCTTGGTTTCATTTTACATTTATTGATTGTCTGTCCAAGAGCTTTAAACTTTTAAAAGTTTAAAGCTTTTGGAAAAGTCAAAATGATGTTGCTTATCCTTGTAAAGCACAGAGCTTAAGATGCTTGCTGCTCGATGATTATGGCAAGATGACAGGCCTTCTGAATGGTTGGACACAAGTTCAGCTTTGTAATAAACAGAAGTCCGATGCCTTTATGAAAAAAAAACAAAAACAATTACACATACATTTTTGTGATGCCAGTTAGGCTGAAATCCTGCTTAGTTATTGTAAGACGGAGACACTTTGATTTTAATTTGTAAGTCCTCTCTTTCATATTTTTCAAGGCATCATAATGAATAATCTTCACTGACTTTCTATTTTCTTTGTTCATATGAAAAACCTAGCTTCATATTTACAGGAACTGATTTTCTCATCACTGTTGCATTTTCTCATAAAGTATGCGCTCCGTAGAGCAATATTCAAAACAACATCACCACACTGACGCCACAAGATCTACAAATATGACAGCTGCTTGATAATACAGTCAGACATAAATCAGGAAATAATTCTCTTGGATATTCTGACTTGGAGAATTATTCTTTCTACTGTAACTCATTTGGTTAATGCATTCCTCTCATTTTTCAGCTCTATGTCTCTGTTGAATTTGGGAGGAGATGGCAGCTTGTGCATGACAGCGTCGTCCCCAACAGATTCTACTGGTGAGATCAACAATCAGTCATTTGCAGAGGGTTTGTCTGTCTTCGAGAGAATTGCTGCATTATTGCCGCATGTTTTGATATGCTCAAAAAAACACCATGAATAATAGACAAGCACAGAACAATTATACATTAATGAATTAAATCATGTGCTATTTTAGCATTCTGCTCACAGCAGTATTACAGATGGGAAATGCTTTCACTGTACATATTTACATGTACTTTTAATATATGTTAGATGAAGTTTCACTGATGTTGCAGAAACATGAGTGAAACTTCATCTAACAATTACCAGAGTAATGACTCATACTGCGGTATCAGTCAGCAGCTCATTTACACTGATGTCAAGCAAAATATTGACGTTATTGAGTCGGGTTTAAATCAGTCAACAAGTCTGGCATCCAAAGTGTCAAATGTTAAATTTGTTATAATAGTCAGTTTTAGCAGAAGCACTCATATCCTTACTTCAAGTAAAAAACCCAATACAGCATTAAAAACACTTGATAACAAGAATAAGCTCTGTATTTTAAACCTTTCTTGGTCTCTTTAGCTGATAAATGTTCATATATGACACTATACAAATGCATCAATGCATAAGTATACTTTCCCTGTTATATTGGTCCAGTTCCAACTATTTTATGTACACTGTAGTTAGTTTTGTTCAGTGGTTTCAGCCTCCGGGTCAGTCCCTTTACAGAGAGTAAATCAAAAAAAAGATTTGAAGTTATTTAAATCAAACTATGTGAGAAGTTTAGAGTGAAAATTACCCTTCAATTAGGCAGCTAACGATTCATGGTCTCTTAAACCTGTGAAAAGAGCAAATTAAATGCACTACTTGTTTGTAATTTTTGTATTTTATAAACTTATCACATTTTTTTAATATACAGTATAAATTGGTAACTAATTAGTGAACAGTTGTCAGAAAGATCTGCGGTGGTAAAATATTTGCCTTTGTGATGTAGTGAAGTACGTGAATAAAGTAGCATAAAATTGAAATACCTAAGTAAATTACAAATACCTGAAAATTTGACTTGAGGACAGCACTCGAGTAAATACACCTAGTTACCAGCTCTGATTATAGCCAAGATAAAAAATGAATGAATGAAATATCGTTCCACCTTTTAATCCCACTGCTTTTATTAATAAATGTCAAACCAAGGTTTTTAGGGAGGCAGATCTTGCACTGATAAATAATGTGTGTTTCCTTTCTTTATTTATTTTTTTACATGATGTACTTAGGGTGTAGTTTACACACAGTGATTAATATTTGATCCGTTGAATTCAGTCAGCTCATGAAATATTGTAGGGATAGTGTTGGGATACCATAGTGTATTACAAATAGAATAATATCCAAATATTTTTCACCAGTTTTACATTTATTTTGCATGATACCTGGTGTATACTGCACAGAACTGGGGCCGATGATGGCGCAGAGAGCTTTTGGGTGCCTCATTTGACTGTTTTAGTGTTATTAGCTGTTGCTGGATTATGGTCCAGGATAAATATTTAATTTATAACGTTTTTATAGTTGTTGGCTACAAAATCGCTTTCACACATAGAATTAAAAAAGCAGAAACACAGATGAATCAAGGAGGTTGGAGTGACCTACAGCCCTGTTTTTTTTCTGGGAAATACAATGCCCCCACACCATTACATTAAATAAAAATCACTTTAGGAAGGAAGTGATGACGAAGTAGATATTAGAGAAAAACAAAGACTATCTCTTGTTTAATGAGGCTTACATTTTTATCCTCAAAGGGAAGGTGGATGTGTGGCAACTCCTTTTATGTGGGCTGAGGTGTGTATATAACTATAACTTGTTAATTTGGCATGTTAATTTGTTAATTTGTTTTTCCTCGGGCATACTAAACTGTTGGAAACTTTGGTTTAAAGGTACCACAACTTTACAGTTAGCATCTGCACAGCCTGAAACAGCTTCATGCAGTAAATACAATGTTTGTTATGTTATGATGTCATTTAAGTACAAATTCCAACCCCATGAGGACTTACAAGACACTATAAATACTGGACTGGTGACTTCTTGGATAATAATACATTACAAAGAACTTTGTCTTTTTAGCTTTTTAGCTAATGAGCTGGTGATGTACCCATGCTCGTCTTTGCATGTAAAGATCTTTGACTTTCTTTTAGGATATGATTGCAATTTACATTTATACGAAACATCAACAAGACCATTTCTGATCATACCTCAGGAACAATTTGCACATCATTAATGTTACACTGCAGCCGCTTTTGAAAAATTAAAGATAAATTAATCATAGCAAATTAAGATTTCATGTCATGAACTTTTGGATGGAAAATATCTCTCTATCTACCTCTGTTTAAGATTGTTATAGAGAAATACTGTTCAGGGATATTCACAAGTCAGGTATACATGCCAGACAGTTTTCTTTAATATCAATACAAGCCATATACATGTATATTTACAGTATATTTCCAATTATTATTTACCATTTGAGTTGGTTTGCTAAACAAGGACAGATTTCTTTAGTATTATCAAACAAGCGAGTGTTAGAAAATGATCAATCAAAAAACAGCTTTTGATGTCGCTACTTTTGTCTTCGAGAAAATAAATCAACCAAAATATGCCAGAAAAAAAGCTCCCCACGCCATCAGAAATCAGCTTTCATCTCACCCTGCACTGCTCATCTTGTCTAAGAAATTTTGACAAACATGATTTACAAACACATGTTAACAGGAACCCTCGCCAGGCAGACATAGTGGCACTCATAGTATAACATTGCAGGGGTTTATTTAAGAGCAGGGGCTGCTGTTCACTGATAGAATTGGATGAAGTATTTGACAGAAAGTCCATTAAAAGAGATGGAGCTGCGAGGCAATTACAGAGTGCTGAGGGAAGCAGGATGGGGGCTTTTTATATTATAGTTCAGACACGGTATGGAAAATGAGAAGAAACCCATCTTCTGTCACAACAGCTGCTATTAATACAACAAGTGGTCACTCTTGTCACTCTGCACTTAACTGCTATCATGAAGAATCTCTAAGGAAAGTGAATGAAATGGCTAAGTACACCTTCCCCATAAAGTGCAGAGCAGGTCAAATGTCCGTCAGGTCGGTGTTCATAGATAGGGTTGTTGTAATATTGCTCCAGGGAGAGCAGTAAAGATCACAGGTGCATCTCTTATTTCCCCCGGCCCCCTTACAAATACTAAATGAAGATCAAGCCCTAATTCAAACTGCAAAATAATGCATTTGTGATAACAGAAAAAACAGTATTACTTTGAGCTGAGCACATTTATTGTGTGAACAGTTTCTCTTTGTTTTCATTATAATTATACACAGCACATTCACTTTATCAAACATGCCTTGGGACAGCTGCAAAAACAACTGATAAAGCTTTTTGCCTGGATTCTTGATTAAGCTATTGTTGATGTTCAAAATAAACAACAAGAAAATTAGAAGTACAGCATTGTAACCAAGTTCAATATACTGTATGTAGCCTATAGGCACTAACCTAAATCAGTGGTTCCCAACCGGGGTATCAAAACCAAGCCTCATAAGAGGGAAAAATTAATAAGTCCATCACACCAAAATAAGGACTCAGCCTTTTCTCTAATCTTTTTCCCTTTAATGGCCTTCATATGTTCTTAGTAACTGGCTTGTTTGACACAACTGATTTTCTAAATCAGGCTGCATGGTTGTGAGCTTTACAACCGTTACCAGCAAAATGAAAGATGTAATCAAAATATGTTCATATTGTGAGGCAAATAACTAATACCTTGAAAACAATCAGTCACACCACAATCCCATGTAATGAATGTTCTCCAGCAAGTAGACTGGACTCTTAATAACAAAGATTGTTTTCTAGTCTCTGTAGAGCAGCCAGTTGCTGTGCTGCTTTCTAGAGATCACAAACAGAATAAATATCACGTATATAAACACAACTTGCTTGCTCAGTCTTGTTGTAACTAAGATATGGGCTAAAAAACAATCTATAGATGGATTAAGCACTGTGTGTGTTTTTTTTAAAAAAGGTTTTCGCAAATGTCAGACAGGACAACCATATTTCAGATTGGACTTTACTCTTCAATCGACATTACTAATATATTCACAAGCCAACGTTAGCTTTGTCATTTAGTTCAGTTAGCTCAATGAGAGTTTGTTTATATACGTATGTATATGTAATTTTGACCAGCTGGAACAACCATCTCCCTGAAGTGAAAAGGCCTTAGAAAAATTATATATCATTAATGATTTGAGAGGGATATATAAAGGATATGACGCTGACCTGTATGATTAAAAGTAAAACTTGTGTTTTGAATGGGCCATCAACTTGGGTGAAGGTTAACAAACAAGATATTGCTTCAACTTAATGACTCTCAAGCCAAAAACACTGGGATTGTCTGACCTAAATATGGATATTAATGCTCACAATGTCTATATTAAGATATGTCATTATGTTACAGGTCCAGACTGGGTTTAGACAAAGAGCAAGGAATGATTCACCTAGAGATCAGCATTTCTGATGGACGTGAGTAGTAAAATGATGTTACCATGGCAACACAGAACTGTAGACGACCAGTAGTCTTAATATGAGAACAGTCTTCACGTCAAATTAACAAGATTTGTTGTAATTCCTAAACCTTAATGTAAAAAACTCTGACAGATTACAGCTTTTTTTTCTGCTGTCCTTACTAAAACTCTTGTCCTCATCCGAATTGGCTGCATGGAGACTCTTCATACGATTAAGCTAATTCATTTTTCAAGGGCCAGTCTGTGACTTGGCTCTTTTCTCGGCCACAGTGCGGGGGGGGGGGGGGGGGGCACTTCCATAAGGCCTCGTGTGTTAATGCCCTGTCCCGGGGGAGACCGCCTCATTTGGCTGATGCTAACACACTGGGACAGCTTGCTCTACTTTATCTATTAGTGAGAATAAGGATTGGCCTCCAAAATTTTGCCTCTATGGGTCAGCTAATACCATCAGCATAAGCAATGCTAAACCTTGATCGTGAACCACAGAAGGTTTGTTTGTTTTTCTCTTTGTTATATTTTTAGCACTCATTTCTTGTTTACCCACAGGGTCACAGTACATAACTTGTAAACTTCAGAACTGCTCTGATGGAAACAAGGGCAAGCCTTTCCCTGGATTTATCATCCCTAATTCCCTGGTGGTTCAGGATGAATACGTTTTCATCCAGGTGGGTTTTTATTGCAAGGTCTGGCTTCATTAAAATACAATTAAAAGCTGTAAAACCACAGCATTCGATCGCATTTTAATGTACAGTCATGTTTTTCATTAACTAAAAGGGCCATTATCCTGGGAAAGGGTGGCATGAAATTGAAATCACAGTGCTGTATATTATACTACAACTCCACTATGTACATAATGCACAAGGTCCAAATTGGTTGCAAATGTAGAGTTTTGATGATGGTAAAAAATTGTCTAAAACATGCTGCCAGCAATCAGTGCGCACACTGAAGTTTATGAATATTTACCTGAAAAATGATGAACTGCAAATTGCACTATATTGCTTTTTTCAGGTGCCAATAGGTGGCCAGTCAGTCCATTATGTGTCCTATAAAAGAAACGCTTTCTACCCAATGAAGCTTCCTAAGTACACTCTGCCAAAGGTAAGACTGCTGGAAAGGATGCAGTGTTTGGGAGGTTGAGCATATGTAGCGGAACAAGCAGCAGTACAGCACACTTTCAGATGATTTTAAGTGGGGCTATTCCCAGCAAGTCATTATGTTTGCTGACAAATCCATTAAATTGTTTACCCCACATTATTATCCTCCTGAAAAGTGATTCAGTTATGCATAATTATATCTTCAGATCTTGTGTTTATTTAAGACCCATGCACAGTTTTTAATCAGTTGCCCTCCCGTATGTATCAACAGATATTTGCTCAAAAAATGAATCCGGAATTGCAAAGTCAGTTTTCCCCAGAACTGCAAGGAACTGTTTGAAGCAGAAAAGTCCATTTGCATTGCACAAAACGGTGTTCGCCACTGAATCCATTTACTAAAAGCACAGCAGGGTGGCTTAGGGGTTTGAGAGACCGTGTCATAACAACAGCAAAGATTTAGTGCTCACTATGTTGTTTCGATCCATCCATCCATCCATCCATCCACGTATACTGTCAGTTTCCTTGAGAAGGACACATATCCCCTACCTCGCCTCACCCTGGATAAGGGATCCAGTAAAATTAAATGGAGCCTGTCTTCACTTTTAGTGCATGGCATGAAATGCCTGAGGTCTAATCGCTGCTGATCCTGACTGAATCATGTCAAGAAGTGACAAACTGCTACCTTTCTATTCAAGCTCTGTGGAGACTATGTGCACAAAACTATGCAGAGTCACACTTTTATCACTGGTTCTCAAGCTGGGGGGCAGCTGCCCCCCCCAAAGCCAGTCTATGGCTATAACGAATATGATATATGTTGGGAAATAATTGTTTATTATTGATAGAAATTGTGGGGTCAGAACATTTTTCTGCTTTTTAGCTTGGTTATCAGAAAAAGCTTTAGAACTACTGCTTTTTATCTTGAGAGAACACTTTTTATAACCTTTTTGACTCTGTATATTCAGGACCTGCAGATCATCAGTTCAGATGATAACCAGGTGGTGGCAGCGATTCAGGACTGGCACCAGAATGACTCGTATAACCTGTACATGTCTGAGTCCAGAGGGCTGTTCTTCACCCTGATGCTGGAGAGCGTTGTGAGCAGTGGAGGACCAGAGGGCAACATCATGATAGACCTGTATGAGGTGGGCACCGACAGTGCTGTTGGGGTGATGCTGTCATCCTTTTACTCGTTGTTGTGGTATTCACTCAGATCATTGGCCTTGTTTTGTAACTGCTGCGGGTTATAGGACACTGTGTCATGTTCATTAAAGTTAACTATGATAATTTGTGCAAAGATTAGTGCACTAAAACACCTAAATGTTCAGTTGTGCACTGTTACAAACTTTCTGAGCAACTTTTCTACACTCAAAAATTCTCACGTTTGAGTGCCTAGAGACATCATTTGTCTGGGATTTGTGGTTAATAAATGAATGATTAATTGATAACCAAAACAATTATTGATTAATTTCCTGTGAATTGATTTACCTATTAATGGACTAATTCTCACAGGTCTGGACAATAATAGAAATTTGGTCATTATGTGTTTTTAAGGAATCAATGGGAATCATTTTTCACTTTGATATTTCTGACTGTAGATGATAAACCAGAAACACACTGGACAATTTTATCAACAAGGAAAATGATACTTAAATTAACTTTATTCATCAATCCAGACACAATCACATACAATTTAGGTTATCCAATCTACCTGACTCTCAGGTCATTTTCTATGGGAGAACACAGCAGTTCATAAAGAGGCTCCATTCATCATGTTTATCTACAGTAAGAGCACCATACCAATTTAAATTTCTGGCCTGGGAGCTTTCATAAACAATTAAACGGACTCTGACAAGTAAAGTACCAACAGACAGTCTGAAACTTTAGTTAGAGTTAATCTTTATTTTCTGCCTTGTCACGGATGTCCTCGCCATAATGGAACAGATGTTGGTACATTGCATTTTATTCTGCAGCATCTGAGTGTCTCTCCTCTGCCTGCTTTTATTATCTTTTTCATGTGACATTATTGTCGCACCAAAAAGAAAAAAAAGCTCTGAGTTGGCTCAGTTTTTGGGCAACACACCATCTATACACAAGTTTAGTGTTATTTAGTCACAATGCAGGCAAAATAGCAGCTTTAACTTGTGCCCTAAATGTGTTGTATCTGTGTGGACAGATGTGCTATGAGGTTGCAGTGACTGCACATGTATGCATCACTCTAGATTATCCTCATCTGCCGCCAGCAGTAAAAACATCACATTGTAACAAGCACACACCTAAGATAGCCATCAGCCATGGTTACTCTCACTGCTTACTGACCTCCACACACATTTTATGCCCAGAAAGACAATAAAGACCAGTAGACAATATGGAACAGTCTTTCTTCCTTTGACGGAATAGTTGTGCTCTCTAAATGGAAGAGAAACTCCACTGATGGATGCACCAGAGTCTCCATCTCTGTGCACATAAATACAAAGAAGAAGAAATATCTCAGGGCTGTGCCATATGTTGTTTTGATTCTGCACAGTTCTACAGATGGTCCAAAATAGTGCTCCCTGTCAGAAAAACTATCACTTTCAGACATCTCTTCCTCTTCGAACTAGGCCTTCAGCTTTACTTAAGCCTGAATAATTTACGGTTGTTGTTTGTTTTTGTTTTTTTTCCAATTTTGCCTTTTTTGTTATTTTTCCCCCTACCGCTCTCCGTCTCTCATGTTCGCAGGTTGCTGGGATTAAAGGGGTGTTCCTGTCAAATAAAGTTGTTGAGAACCAAGTGAAAACTTATATCACATACAACAAGGGGAGAGACTGGCGTCTTCTTCAGGCACCAACAACGGATCTCCAGGGAAATAAGGTCTATTGTGAACAAGTAAGTGGGACAATGACAAGACGTAGATTTGGTTTTCCATTTTCATCTTCAAAAATACTACAATGGATCATGCCATGGTCAAAGAGTGCAGATTAGATGATTTTAATGATATATTTCTATTTAAATCAAGCACACCTAAGTTTTTTTGGCACAACTGTCATTGATAAGTGAATGAAAACAAATTTCATTTTAGTCTTTTAATAGTTAATAGTTAATAATAGAATTTATCACAATATATTGTAATGTGCTGCATTGTTATAATATGAATCATAACTTTTAAGATGATTGTAGTGTAGTTAAGTTAAAAACTTACACAGAACATACAGGATTGTGTATAATAATAATAATAATTGTGATAATATCTGTAAATTGTTATCTGTAAATAACATTGAAACAGACACTAATTTCATGAGTCCAAATATGTCCCAAGATCATACACTGAAAATGTATAATACCAGCTATAATAACTGAAAATGCACACACATACATACAATTTTTCAATATTCAAATGTCAAATTCCTCTGCCAGATAATTCACCAATTTTGTATAATTATCGCTTCACAGTTAACTGAGAGCGGTTATCATGAAACCTTGCATTTGGTGTGAATCTGCTTTGTGTGTCTGCAGCCTTACTGTTCGCTACATCTACACCTTCATGTATCAGAGAATCCTTACACCTCGGGAAACATTGTCAGTAAAGACTCAGCTCCAGGAATTATAATAGCGTCAGGTGAGGAGATTATTTGATTTGTGCTTTGATTTGCACGTCCATACTGTTGTTTACTCTTGATCATATCCCTCAGCGCCCCCAATCAAATTTGTTTCTTTACTTCTGTTCCCAGAACTCTTTCTAAGATGCCAACAGTTTACAAAACGAAATGAAAGCAATCTTTCCCGCACATCTGTTCCATGTAACTTCAATGGAAAGAATAACAAAAACATTTTTTTTGTCTCTGTGACGAAAATACTCAAATTTCAAAAAAGCAACTATACTGATTTGCCAGTGTAACTGTGTAAGTGCTTGAAATGAAGAAGGTGAAGATTAGAAATAGTGCTTTTCTGCCTTTTGTACTCAGGTGTGATTGGACCTGAACTGACCAGCACTAATGTCAGTATTTTCATCACATCTGATGCTGGAAACACCTGGAGAGAGGTACAGTCTGACAGCTTGCTGTAAATGTTGTGATACTGGTTCTTGTGTTTGTGCACGATTACCTCCTGCTTACATTACTTTGCTGTGTTTGATCCTGTCTTTCACCAGAACTCTTTTTTTCATCCAGAGATATTCTTTAAAGTGATAAATGCTGTCTTTCCCCTCAGTGTAACACAGAACAAGATGAGAAAAATACAGCCTCAGTCAGGCAATATCTGAATAAAGAATAGTTGTATAAAACTAAAAATCTGACTCAGCTTTCTATGGCAACTTTCGATTTTCAGTTTTCAGATCCTGGCACTACAGTCACAAAAAAATAAAGAATTACAGCTTTGACACCCAGCCTTTGTGCAAGATGTGCACGTCTGATCTGTAAAACAAATATACCCAAAGATTTCTGCCATCGGCTCGAGATTCAACAAATCATCAAAGGGAGCAAAACTTGCAAGAACTGAGACTTGTTTAAAGAACAGTTTCCAGAGGTTTCCATTTGTTTAGCGTGTAGGCATGAATGTGCATGTTCCTTATATCATCACCGTAGACGAGTGTAGTTTCTCCTGTGTGATCAAGTGAGGCTGGTTGTGTGCGCAGGTTTTTCAGGAAGAGTACAGCGTGTTTTTCCTGAATCAAGGAGGATCTCTGGTGGCCATTCGACACACACCTCTGCCAATTAGACATATTTGGTAAGGCTCTCCAAGAAGGCGCTGCATCTCTTCAGACGCTGTACTCTATCAAACTAAAGTGTGTGACTGTTTTCCTGCTGAGGCTTTTCTTACTGAATTCATTCTCTTTTTGTGGTTGGTCTGTCTGTGAACCATTGTTCTCTCCCTCAGGCTGAGTTTTGATGAGGGCAGAAACTGGGACAAATATAGCTTCACCTCCTCTCCGCTCTATGTTGATGGGGTGCTGGGGGAGCCTGGAGAGGACACCCTCATAATGACGTAAGATGTGAAGGAACCACAAAGAGCTCTTGTGTTTTTTACTTTGTTAATTACTGCACTGGGTAATTATATTTTAGCCCAATGAGGACTTGGACGTGTACATACGCTTGAGTTTGTTTAATGTGGTTAGAAACTGTTTCATAAGCCCAAGATAAAGAGGAACATGGATTAAAGTCAGGGGTTTGAAAGTGGATCTTACTCAAAGGGAAGGTTTTCACACAACAGTTTTCTTTTTCTTGAAACTGTCTTATGTACCAAATGTTTGTGACGTAGTTGTTTCACTTGTTTCTGCAGAATATTTGGTCATTTCAGTCATCGATCCGAGTGGCAACTTGTCAAAATTGACTTCCGCTCCATTTTCCAACGACGCTGCACAACTGAGGATTATCTAACGTGGCAGCTACACAATGAGGTACGAGGATCCTGCTGCTACTTGAGTGTTGATAGCATGATTCAGTCATTTGATAGAACACAAGTGAATGTCTTTGATTCAGTCACACAATAAGAGCAAGATGGTTGGAGATAAAAGGACCTCTGAAATGTTTGTGATGCATTATTCATCACAGGGCGAAGTGTGCATCATGGGAATGAAGAGAATCTTCCAAAAACTGAAAGCAAACGTTCGATGTGTCAAGGCCAGAGATCAGTATATTTCCCAGATGTCCGACTCGTGCCCATGCACAGAGGCAGATTTTGAGTGGTGAGTTCCCTGCTCTACAGCTACTCTTTTCACTTCATTAAATCCAGTGCACAACACTTTATCAATCTCCAGAGGCAGAGTCTGTGAAGCAAACCTAAGGCACAACAGGAGAAGTGTTTCAGAGTTACATTTTATAATTCACAACTTGCTATTCTTATTTCTGTTATTTCTTTCTGTCGGCTTTAAATGTTAGTACAATGATTTACTAACAGGTATGACCAATACATATAACATTTCACTATTTACTATGTCAGGTGTGTTTTAAAATGACATTTAAGTGATCAAATTAAATTACTTAACATCAGACCAAACGTTTAAAACAATAAATTCATTTACTAATTTTGTTCATTTTCATAACAATTGGCATTGACTAACTGGCAACTGACTAACAGCATATTTTTTCTTAAACAGTAATGTTTTGTGATCATTCATCAAAATGAAATTTAGTTGACGAAAGATAACAAAAATATTGAATTCCAGTCCAAACAATATGGTATATGTGTCTTTCTATGTATGTGTCTTTCTACTTATAGCGGCTGTGCTTGAATACACGTGTGTCAAGTTTATTGTTGTTTGCGCAACAATTACAGCGAAGCAATTGTTAGCAATGAAATACTTAGATTTGAGGCTCGTTCCAACAATGTAAAAGTATTTGGCAGGTAAAAAAGCAGAATCTTAGTGATATGTAAAACATAAAATAGTTGCTACGTTAAAAATAATAAATTTATAAAGAATACGTTGTGTGTGATAAATATATTTACCTTATTACTAAAAGACTTATTGAACTTTCCAAATCTGTCTCCTGAGACCGTTTCTCTCTGAACACGATGAAAGGAATCAGACAGGTCCCTCTTTGCAAAGGTGTAATTGTACTTTGTGCAAACACTCACAATGCCTTTTCTGCCTCAGAAGTTTGATGCATAAAACATCAAATCAAAAATACTCTGAGCTGCTGCACTGTGAAATGTTTCAGGCCCACAACACCTCACAGTAGGTGTGTACTTATTGTGTATGATTCTGTTTGAGCTGAGTGATTGTATTTGATATCTTAAATAAGGGATACCCAATCTTGATAACACCACAGTGTAACTTTTTTCTGTATTTGTTGCTCCAACTGAAACAGCGACTATGGGTTCGAGAGGCAGATTGATGGGAGCTGCACTCCGGCTTTCTGGTTCGTTCCTTCAGCAACATCCAGGGACTGCATCACAGGCGACAGCTTCCTCAACACCACAGGGTACACTTCATTCATTTGTACTGTCTAGAGCAAAAGGAGTAATGGGTTTGCACACTAGCTCTTCTTTCTGGAAAATCACCTGCTACTCTGCAGTGGTGGAAAGCAACCAAGTACAATTATTCAGCTACTTAAGTGCAGTTTTGAGGTGCTTCACTTGAGTATTTCCATTTTCTTCTACTTTGTACGTCTACTCCACTAGATTTCATGGCTGAATATCAAGTTTATACTGTATAGCTTGAGTTACCAGGTGCTTTTAAGATGAATATTTTATATTAAAAAACATTAGATAACTTTTTTAATTTACACATTGTTAACTTTCAGCCTCTCAGTTTGTGTATTCACTTTGAGTAGGAATTTGAAGGCAGTACTTGTAATGCTGTGCTTTTTTCACCCAGGTCTTGGTACTTTTAAACAAGTAAATGATCTGAATAGTTCTTCCACCATTACTATTCTGTGTTAAAATGGTTGTTTACTTTACACTCTCCATGAAAGGTTCTTAACCTTCAAAAAGGATGAGAAACATACATGCACATTTTAACTCCTTTTTGATTCTGAATGAATATTATTTTAATGGAGAAAATCAGATCACAGCTAGAATGACAAAGAGGTGGAAGCTGATCTTTAATGTATTTATTGCCACATAACAAATAACCATCAGCCAAAATAAGTCCCTCACCAGCCTGAACAACACATGCTGTAATTGAGAGTGCTTGAAAATTAATTAGTAGACCAGTAGAAAAGTAATTTTTTTATTCATTTTGTAACTGACAGCTGCTGTTAAATTAGCTGAATTTAGAGTGGTGGACCCAGCTGCTGTTATACCTCTCTTATGAATGTCATCCTGTGTGTGCATGTGTTATATGACTGCTTTACACTCACCTGTGTCTTTTTGGGGTCCATAATGAATTCCAGATATCGCAAGGCTTTGTCTAACAACTGCACTGAGGGAACACTGTTGAAGTACAGCCCCAGGCGACAAAAGTGTCCCAGTCAGGCCCCCAGGGGTCTCCAGCTCTTCACCAGTGAGGGAACACTGGTGGCAACACTGGAGAAGAATGTCACTTTCTTGGTCTTTCTGGAGGAGGTGCTGACTTTACTTAAACAAAGCAACAGTAGTGTGGTGTATTTCTGTGTGATACTTGTAGGCTGCATGCTTTTTTTTTTCTTCAGTCTGGAGGTATCTGTACATCGAGAAGCTGTCAGAGACGTAGCACAGAAGCAGGAGCACCACCAGAATGTCAAATAAATATGCAGTGACGTGATTTACCACTTGACCTCGTTCTTGTAGATGGTATGGAAAATGCGCTCTGTTATGTGTCAGGGAGGGTCACTGACAAACATCTGAGGCTGTGGTGTGAGTGACAGTATTTTGTTTTCTTTTCTGAAGGGTCTTGGCTCCATGACAAGTATAACTGTGGACTTCGGCGACGGGACCGCCATATCATATGTAAACATAAGCTCCATCGATGACGGGGTCAAGCATATCTACAGTAAAGTTGGCATCTACCAAGTTTCTGCTACAGCAACCAATACACTGGGCTTTGACAGGGTGACACTATACCTCCACGTCTCCTGTGAGTCAAAAAAAAAAAAAAATCACTTAAAGTTGCAGCTAAAACATGAACATTTATTATTCTGCTTCATATAATGAAATTGGGCCTTGTCCTGCAGAATACACCTTACATTAATGTCTGCATTATTTTGATCAACTGTGTAATACTGCTTCACTTTGAGGGTGGCATTAGTGTAAGAGTTGTTGATAGGCAAGAGGCTGTTTTCAACTTCATTTTAGCTTCACTACAAGCTCATTTCATGATACTTTATCACAGCTAATCATGGACGATGAGATCCAACAGACTTTAAATAAGTCAAAACACTTGTGAGCCCTTAGAAAGATACACTCACGACTCTTGTGTAGCATCAAATTGGCTCATTAAAGTGAGACTGCTTCCAAAAATCCCCATCCAAAGTTTTGAGTGTTACTCACACAGTGTGGGCGTAAAAGACGGCTGTTTGTTGTCTCCTTGTTGACAGAGAAGGGCAGCAGTGGTCAGTGTGAATTGAGCTCATTATAATGGTTACCAATGGTGGCGTTTTCATGGTGGCAAAAAGCATCAAAACATCCACAGATACTTGTCAAACCACTTCTGCAATGCAATCAAGTTCTCCACTGTCTGTCTGAATGCTCAGCATGTTCCAGACGGTCACCGTTGTGCAAAAATATGGCTAAATACGTGGCTCTGGTGGGAAACTTGGGCATCATGAAAGCAATGTTTAGCTATCATTCTAGTTTTATGTTTTCTCTCTAAAGGTCAACTCGAATACGTCCAGCTCTCGGCTCCTTCTGTGGTCGTCAAGAACAAAGCAGTAAACCTGACGACAGTGTTACAGCCCAGCAATGTGGGGACAGTCACCTATTACTGGTGGTTTGATAACAAAACTGAGGTAAGTCTTCTCTCTCGTTCTTCACCATCAGCCGATTAACTGAATGACATGATAGATGCCCGAGTCACAGTAGGCTACATCTCGCTCTGTCTCTTTGTCTTTTAGCCGGTTGTGACCCTGGACGGGGTGATGTCCTTTACTTTTTCCAAGGAGGGAACTCACACTGTCACTGTTCAGGCTTCAGTGGGAAACACAGTTCATCAGGACCAAATGACTGTTGCAGTTTATGGTGAATTTTATATGAATATATACACACATTGTTATTTTATTTACTTATTTTTCATTACTCAGTGGACAGTTTAAGCAGAGCTGTGGCTACATGAAAGCAAGTAGTGATTCACATATGTGTAGTTTCCATATACATAGAGAATAATATGTTAAATTATGTAATAATAATGACCATAATAATAAACATGAAATTAATCTAGAGAGTCTGACACTTAAAGGGAATTCTTAATTGGGTAATGAAAAGGAAAATTATACACACAAACAAATATATTTCTTCTTAGAAGGTCAACGTTTCAAGGTTTTTGTTTCTCTATTTTAAAAGGTTTATAAATTAACATTAAAATACCAGATTCTGTTATATTTCTGGTGCTGCTCTTTGATCTTGATGTAAGAGCTGGCAAAATAGCAGATGCAGTGAGTAGCAATGCATATTCTAGTTGCAAGAAGGGATCAATATATTTTATCTTGGGAACTCCACTAGTGGTACCTAATAAACAAAGTCAAGGACTTTTTGAAAGATAATGGTGTAAAAGGAAGTGATAAGATCACAGAACCAAAGTATACTTTGTCTCTTTGCTTTTTACAATACCAAGGTAGAAAAGAAATTTAAGCATTCATCTTCTTTGTTTTTGCATAAGTTGAATCTTTTGCATCTAAGATGAATGTTTACATCTCAAAGTACATCATATGAACATTTATATACTTTGAGAATATCGCCAGGCCTCGTAGTCTTTTCAACTTGGCAGTCACTTTCCCAGCCTCCTGATTTTCTGCTGAAATACCAAATTGGTATCTGTGTGGGCAGCCTTACAGTTAGGGTCAGCGTTATTTGAAGTAACTGATTATCGTAGAAATGAATTCTATATCATGACGTTAGGCAGAACAAAGATCTGAATCAGATTTCTGTCTGGATTACAGATTATTTCCGGTCACACGTTTTGGCGTTTTCCTCTAATTTGGACGAGCTGAACCCGGGGGTGTCTGAGTGGAGAGAGGACATCGGCAGAGTAGTGAAGAGCTCCATGGTTCAGGTCAGTCCTGCGGCTGCTAGCTCATACTAGAAAGATCAGAAAATGAATGAAACTCCAGAAGACCTCACCCGGATTCTGACAATTAGCAGCATTGCACTAGCCTGAAGAGAAAAGTCTCGGTCTAGTGAGCCGGTGATATTTCCATTCTAGGTTATGCTGGATTTGTAATGTATGCATGTGGTTTCATGTCAAGTGGTGCGCTCCACTACTTACAGTGTCTTTGACCTCACTTGCTGTGTAATTAGTTGTTAACCTCCACGCTCTGACATGGCACATCACCCAAAATCATTATTACCAGTACAAGCTTTCAACTGAACTTGTCAAAACACTAAAGGGCAGTAAAAGCACTGCCATGACAGTTAGCATTTGCTCTTCAAGGAGCTGAATGCCAGTGCCTCGAGAGAACACCAAAACCTCAAGTTAAGAGAACCCAACTGTGGTTAAGTGCATCTGGTTTTCCCTCTCAGACACTGTAGGGATGTCAGAAAAGCAGCAGGTTATGTAAAAGACCTGGATACTGAGCTCTATATATATCCTACAGTAGCCCTCAGTATGAAACATTCACTTTGACCTTCTGTCTTGTCAGATATGACCATGGATTACACCAGGAAACTGACAGGAGACCTCTGGTTACGGCATAAATGCACTAAAAGCCCCGGCATTTACCAAAGACTGTCAAATTGAACTTGCATGTTTCAGTTGATCTGCGCATTATATCTTGACAGTGACTAGTACTCAGGCAAATGATATATGAAGTGGGGAGCCAACAGCATTTACTCATTAATACAGGCAAACCATGATCATTTCAGGGCCAACACACAGAATCTCACTTCACAAAGTGTCAATTAAAAAACCTTTTTAATGAGGTATTGTTGTTATTATTAAAGGTCACAGGAATCAGTGAGGATCAGCTCCTGGTCACAGTGCTTCCAGGCTTACCAACCACGGCAGAGATTTTCATTGTGCCTGAGAGGAAGTCAAGACACAGAGGCATGGATGAAAAGTGGGCGCACCTGGATCAGGTACCGTCTCGTCAAATCATTTTAACTGCCCCTGGCAGATGCTCAGTCAATGTGGTTTTCTCTGATAATTAAAACAGCACAAAAGTAAGCAGAAGAAGTCAAGGGATCATCTCTGGAGAGAGCATCCCTGGAGAAAATGCTCTTTACTTTAGATTGTCAAACAAAACTACCAAGTCAATTTAAGCTCTATTGTTTTATTAAAAAGAACAGGTTTTGTTATGGTTGGACCTTAATCTCTTTATCCTTACATTTTCAAGCTAAATGAGGGGTTTGATGCACGCAACCTGGTATTTGTACCCAAGCACTGTCAACCAGTGACATCTTGGAGGCATATATATATATATAGTCAGTTTTGCCCCAGTATTTTATATACTTGTAGTCTTAAGAGAAAGGTCAGTTCCCTCTTAAAACTAATTTCATTGACAGTTGCAGCCTAGTCTTCCTTTGTTTAAAGTTTTGCCCACAGCCATTTGTGTGATAGTGTTCTTGCTCCTAGCCAAAAGTATCCTGTGCTGTGAGTTTAGCCACCAACAGGAGAGCAGTGGACTTCTATTCAAGATATTTTAATCTTCTCTTTTGCAATGCCTTGCCAACATGGAAAAGACAAATCTAGAGAGTATGATGACAAACATTTTTCCTATAACATTTTCGTTATATTGCTGCAGTCATCCTCAATCAATTTCTGATTCTGTCTTGTGTTTCGCTTTATAAACTTGATATTGGATGTTTGTTTTCTTTCATTTCATTTAGTGTACGTCATTGAATCAACTGATTAAGCAGCACTATCTTGGGTAAATTTGGGTTTGAGCTGGGTTAATTTCTATACTTCAATTAATAGTAAAGAAAGAAAAGGTCACATCTTACCTGCAACTCCAAGCATGAACAGCAGTTTGTACAGATCGCTCCCCTCTTATCTCTTACTATATGGGAACGTGGTTAACACCGCACGTTTTTTATTCATTTGAGACCATAAACTCTTTTTCGAGAGGTCAAAAGTCAAAAGAACTTTGAATTATCATGTATTATTTCCTAGACTCTTCAGTGTGTGTTTTGCATTTTACATACATCTGAATCCATTTCTCTCCCTTCCAGTGCGCCACTGGTTGCCATTTATTTCAGTTCAGTATCAACTTGTAGAGCTTTTAAACTTGTTTCAGTGAGGCAATACATCACAATGAGAATCATGTCTGCATTTATTTTTGTCAAAGTTACATTATCGTTGCATGGTAACACAGTTTTAAGTGCAGCTTTATTTGAAAAGTCTGCACTCCATCGTCACGCAACAATAAGGTTAACTTTGACAAAAATAAGTGCGGACATGATGCTCATGGTGATGGATTACCTACGTCAGCCAAGTTTAAAGCCTCTGCAAATGTATTTTCATACCACAGTGAAATAAATGGACAGTGCTGGCTGCATGGAAAGTAGGAGAAACACTGTGTAGTTCCTTGGAAAAGGTCAGCAGTAATGAAGAGTGTACAAATTTTATAGTAATTGGGGTAAAAGATGCAAAAACTCTGGTGTGGTTCATTAAGTGAAAACACACAGAAAGCCAGAGGAATATGTTTTCTATAGCTCCACTGTTATTAGCACACACAGAGAGCTCATTTCATCTCATATAGCTCCATAAGACACCCTCCTCATTTAGTTTCCAGATTGTGGATTAAACCCCTAAGATTCCCTGTGGAGTCATTCAATCAAAGAGCTGCTTCTCGATTTTACTGTATTTGTGCTTTTATAATGGTTTAGTCATGCAACACAAACTTAAATTGTTAATTTGGGTTTGTTTTCTTCTCCACCAAACAAAAATATGTGACTGCACTCAATGTATCATAAAGGCTCAAGCTTTAAAAAATTAGATTTTGTGTCTTTATTGCTCAAGTGCTGAATGATTTAAAGCGCACGTGCACTTTGGATTTTTAAATCCCTCCTAAAGCGTGAAGCACAAGTTGAACACTAGAGGGCAATGTCACCCCATGTAAACGCACTGAAGCTGCAGAAATAATCCTCACAAAGTGCCTCACTACAGGCTGGAGACTCACCGCCACCTTTTTGGAAATTTAGAGACTTGCATAAACCTTAGATAATAACCATAATCATTTCAAGCCACCGTGCTGCATGAGTATTATTTTCTCTCAGAAAACTAATCCTGGATGTTGAAAACTGGTCTTGTATCATGTTACAGAAAGCAATTAAACATGTAAACAATATAATAACAGGGATGTTTTTAAGAGCAGCAGCTAGACAAGCTCATTTATTCATCATAACAGATAGGACCTCGATGTATCACAAGTAAACATAATTTTACTGGCTCACAGTCAGTCTTGAACTAACTTAATAGGTATTTAATTACATTGATGCATCATATAATTGGCACCATCGAGAAAGGAGACAAACTGGGACAGGCGGCCTGGATTGGGAATTAAAGAGATGTATTTATCTAAAGCCTGTCTGATTACCTGGCAGAACCTCACAGACAATAGGGTAATAAATCTTCAGTTCACTGTTCTCATCTCCAGTGAATGACTTGCAATGTGGATGCATTAAGTGAGCGCGTGCCCACACATACACACGGTGCATGCGTGGTGAGTGTATGTGTGGAGCAGCTTATTAAAATGTGTAATAGATTTACTGACCCTGATATGCCACTAGAACAAAAAAGTAATTATTCATACTGTGTAGAGCAGTCTAATTTTAACCAGTGGAAAGATTTTAGAAAGAGCGAGATGGAATTAGTGAGGCATGGCTAAGGACTCAAATGGGCTCTGGGAAGGCATTTTGGTCTCTTGTTAAATGACTGCTTCATCTAGGTGTGAAAAAACAGGGGAACTTGAGGCACATCAGGGAGAAAAATTAAAACTACAATTTTACAATATTAGAGCACATCTTTGATTTCCAATAGCTTCGCTCAGCTGAACTTTCAAATCGGCAAATTACTTTTTCTTACAAAATATATAAATAAATAAAAGGGTGGAAAATCCCCAGGTTTGATAGAAATAGCAAAAGATTAATTTTCTTTTAAATGTCACTGCCACACCATAAGCAGACCGCCCTTTTACCTGATAGGGTTTCCATCGCCATTAAAAGCCTGCCGGTGCAGCAGGTTTGGATTTTCCGTGTCATATCAACATTTGCTCCTCTTTAGAAGGAAGCAAAAATTCTGATTCATAATTCAAGCTGTTGGATGAAATGACTGCAGTTGAAATATTGATGACAGTGGAATATTGCTGTGCAGCCGCCTCTAACAGAGTCTCCTCTGCTCTGTCACTCCTCCTCATAGCTTTCTCAGGTTCTGCTAAGTGCTTTGAACCAAGACCTCATCCAGTTCACACTCAAACCGGGGGTGCAGGTGAACGTGTACGCCACCCGGCTGTCTCCAGGTGAGTCTGCTGCCTCTGCCGCACACCTACCTGAACAAACGCTGCTCCACTCCATTTCCGGGGAGCATTGTGAGCATCGTGTTGTTTCATCCGAGGCTACAGTTTGTGCAATTCCTCCAGTTTAGAGGTGAAGATGATTAGTCTTCAGGCTGTCAAAACTGAAATCTGTACAGCGCACTGAAATCTGTACAGCGCACCTGATCACACACACCATGTTATGTATTTTAATCATCTTTCTGTTTGTTTTTAATGTGTGTGCCCAGGACTCCCTGGAGAGCAGTATTGATAGTGAGTGGATTATCCAGAGACACAGATAAAGTGTTAATTGGACATTAGCTCACTCTGATTTATAATTCTCAAATATTATCAGAAAAACAAGCCAGCAGTGATTTTCCTTTATTAATTATCACTGTTACATATTTTTCCATTCTTATAGGATATGAAAATATACATTTGTCCTCATTTTGCCTGCATGTGCACTCAATTCTTCTTTTATTCTTTCCCCTTCAAAGCTCCTCTTGTGGACAGCAGCGATAGCGGCCACAGTGGCACTGCAGTCATCATGCTCGTGTCAGTTGTACTGATGGGCTTGGCTGTCTTTGTAATATATAAATTTAAAAGGTACAGTACACTTATTTTTGTAACCACACTTGAGCCATATAAGGCTATAAAGAATGCGTGAAGATTAATACTCTGATTTTCAGACTCATATCATTGCAAGTATCTACAATGAGATAAATGTTACTGTTGTTTTGTTAGCTGGCGTGTGTGTGTTGCATAATGACCCTGTTTAGAGTCGGTACCATTATCTACAAGCAAGCAACTCCACTGCTGAACTGCTAAAACTTTCCACAAGTATTCAGACTCCATATATCTCTGAGTTATGGACGTCCACGGCACAATAATAGCTTGAGGAATAAGACAATTCCCCTCTGTCTCAATCTGCAGAATATTACAGGGAATGACAGTCTAATCAATTCTCCCAGAGTGCTGAATGGGTGTCAGAGTCCTGCAGTTATCAATATTCATCTATCTGACAATGTGAGGGTTGACCTTTCGGAAATGCTAAACACAGCCATTCAAGGTGAGGCATACTCCGCAGAATGGCAGGAAAGGTTGAGGTGATAAGTCCTGAGACAACATATATTATACAGTGAGGGACATACAGTAAATAGCATCCTCTGCTGCAGGTAATCCCATGCCAATCACTGAGGAATGGTTTAGCTCCTCAGTAGTTTGCAGAATTTTACTCATTATAAAAGTGGAACATTACTTAACTTTCACTTTCAGGATTGTAATTACTACATTAAGAAATCAACTTCGAGCCTTTAAAGCTGCCTCAAATGCCACAGCACCAGCTGCAGCACAAAATCACAGGGGGAGGATCTGAAATTAGAAATGCAAGATGTTAGTTTTAAGCAGAATTGGGGGGGGGCATCTAAGGGGATGAAAAATTGATTGAAAAGTGAGGTGAACAATATGAAAGTGAGAGAGCAATGCCCAGTGGAATGCAAAATGCCCTAGTTTCTAGCTTTCAAGCAACCCTTTCCCCATCCTTAACAGTTAAAAATAGTGTGTGACACATTATGCATAGTGGAAGCATTAGTGAAACAGACCTGATGTCAGGTTTCCATTAACTTTCCCTTTTTAAAAATCTTCTTTTTTTTTTCTTCTTCTCCTGTATGACCTAAAGGAAGATCCCAGGCATCAACACATACACAACGGAGCAGCCTGACAAAGAACAAGAGGTCATCCCGACAGTGACCTCCATAGCCGTCCCAAACCCTGAGGGAGACAAGCTGACCTCACTGGATCACGTGGATGTACAGTTAGACTCAAAAAGCAGAGGTAATAATGTGCATGTTTCCACCTTTACACTACAGGCTTTAGGCTACCTCAAGAATGCACAAGGTTTATTCATAATTTTATGTTGGACAATGTATGTCCACACGTTAATACAATCAGTTTTAAAAGCAACAAAAGGGGTAGCGCCAATATTTTGGTGCACTGGTTATAAAAACTGCACAATTACTTAAAGGGTCAATTCACCCAAATGACAAGAAACATTTTCTTCCATCCATTAGCAATTAGCTGTACCCTGCAGGGGCTGCAGCCAATCCTAGCTGTCGTTTCCTTAATTACTTTTAGTGGTGTCCAGCAGTTGTATTTGCTCAGGTTTTCAGATATCAGTAACTGAGATTTCTGGAATTTCATTTGTAAAACTAACAGCATTAAAAAAAAACCTCATACACACACAATCTCTCTGACACTGTTTCCCCATTACTTTGGTTAAACCTCAAAATGTGCAGTCAGTTGCTTACATTTAAAACTGTTTCTCAGGGATGAAGCTGTTTCATTTAAAACCTGTGAAAAGTAAAGAGTGAAGTCATAAAGGTACGTTCACATTACGCTGCCAACACTTAAACTGAAGCCAATGTTGTATGCATGATGGATTTAAAGATGCTTTTAGGGTTTTGTTGCAATCTCCTGGCCAGCTACAGGTCAGCTCCCGGGTCAGACTTTACTTTTATTCAATTTTTCTGTGCAAATTCTGCAGATACAGTGATACACTGCGCAGTCACAGTGATACACTGTGTCTGGAAATGTAGTCCTTATTCTTGCTAATTAGAACAGTAGAGTCAACTACTAACACACACACACACACACACACACACACAGACACACTGCTAAAGTTACTTGGAGACCTATGTAGAGGGCTGCTGTCCTAATCAAAGAACTTTATTAAAGAATATATCTCTGTTAAGTCTTCTTTGTATAATTTTGTATATACACCATGAGTTAATGGTAGGATTTTGTCTGCATTATACAACAGCTCTTCAGAGGATATACGCCGATACCAGTATGAGATCAATATGACAATCGACTAAAACCAGCCCACTGATATATCGGCCAGTAGCATCACTCTCAAACAATTTACAGTTAACAATTGCTCTGCTCATATTTGTTTATTAGCGCGACAAAACTGTGACACCCTTTTTTAGGAGAGGGTGAATGTTGTGCTGTTTTAATGAACAGAAGGCTAATGTAACCATGTCTTACCCAGGAAATTCTGTTTCTGTTGCCGAGCACCACTAAACAACATTTAACTCACCTATTTGTGTTCGAGGGAAATCACGCAGACAGATCTCTCACAGCCTAAGTACATAAAGACAAAGATATCTGTATAATTGGTTGTAACAAGTGTTAAATGAGAAAATCTGTTTTGTAAGATGAACTGACCCTTGAGTGCTGCAAAGAAAGTTGTTGTGAAAGTTGTGACAGTAAATTAACAACTTTACTGGCAAAGAGGGGTAAGTTGAAGCTCACTGACAGGGAAGAGATACTACATATTCACTTACTGTTAAGTGCTGATGCCATTCTTCCTGCCTCTGTATTATCATATGAGTTGCCAAGCTACAGTTATTATTATGCACTGTATATTTATGTATTTGCCAACCTGAGTTTGTCATAGCAAGGTATTAGCATTCACAGGTAAGTGAAGCACAATCAAGAGTGGGCTAAAGTGATGAGAATGTCTAGGTGAATTATTTGACCCAATAAAATAATTAGTGTATCAGGAAAGTAGCGGAGTGGTGAAAGCATTTTCATCAAGAAATATCTACGAGGTTCCAGTTGATTTACCTCTACCCGCAGATAAACAATCGACCCATCCAAGATAAATGTGTTTGCCTGCAAAAATACACCCGTATGCAAATGGATACATAAAATTCCTCCTCTGTCTCTTTCCTTTTTTCTCCCTTGCCAGGCTACCTGCCATCTCACACAGACATCAAGCTCTCTGATGAAGCGCCCCATGTGTTTTAATGTTGAGAGTCTATGACCGACTCGAAAGCAATACATCTTCTTTGGCAGTTACTTCCAGCAAGCTATGAAACCACGGTCACAATGAATGGTCTCGAGTGTTTTGCTACCCATGCATGGATGGACCAGTTCACACTGTGCTGCCTAATCCCTCTGAGGAGACTGTACAGATTTATACTTGCTTCTTGAAAAGGGACACTTTTTGACTGAAAAATACTTGTATTTTTGCAAGGACATTGATCTTTTTATGTAAATAATGTACATCCATAATGGAAGAAGTAAAAGTTATTTGTCTCAGCTGGTTACAGCTGCGTCTGCTCAAATATGAAAATATCAAACAGTGGAACAGAAGTGATGTATAATAATATTTCCAAATACGCTCCAATTTCTGTTCTTTGGGCTTGTGTTTGTGAAGTTTACTTTGTTTAACTGTGTGGAAATGGCTTATCTGTGTAAGACAGTGAGGGAAGCAGATTCATTAAGCTCTGTACAATCAGGAAATCTTATCACAAGATTCTCATCAAATGAAAGCTTGCAATATCCAGGAGATGAGGGAGGACTCCAAGTCCCAGATCTGTGTATTCCATCAAGTCAGCTGCTCAAAATGTTGTATGTCATAACAAAAATAAGAACAGAAAATTACAGTGGGTATATTAGATAGGTATACACAGTAGATGAGAAAGAGAGCAACCACTCTTGTTTAGGACACTCAAAGAAGTCATCTTAGTGACCCAGGAATAAATGCTAATATCCTAAATGTTAAACTACTTAAAAGCTGATTATACACTAGTCTCCTGTCTGATCCAGATCATGCATATGGACTATTATTGCAGCAGCAATCATGTATTAGTTTCACAGTCAATTTGACTGTCAAACAATGCAATGACTTTTAAACTTGTGCTTCATATTTGTGGCCTGGAGCTTTTCTTGTACATTCTGGTTTCTACAAAGTGAACTACATGTAAATTTTTCTGAATAATTCCAGTGTTAACAAAGAAGCTATACAACACAGCAGCAAATATTTGCTGTAATGCAGTAAAAAGTGCTACAGTTCCACATCTGTATTTTAATTAACTTATTAGTTCAAGAATTATTGGTGATTTGTTTGTCTCCTAGATTTAGTTAAAAGGCTTGTGCTCCTTGACACAGTTACAAAATGTTTCCCATATTTATTTATTTTTTTGTATTTTCCTTTGAACTGATCTCACTGTGAAGGTTGTGGTGCCTTCTTATGGGAAGCACAGCAACACTGAAACTACACTGGGTTTGAATGGACATATTGTCTTATTGGGGTTGTGTTTAAAACATCCTTTATTTATTCTGGACTGTTAATCTACCATGACAATACCAGCATCTCCACATGGTGTTTCCTCAGTTTACAGTGATGCAGAGGAGCCTGCAGTCTGTTCTAGGTTTGCCCCCAAGGACTCGGCGGACAAAAGGCTGCAGATTTGTTCATCTCCTTCGCTGCGAGGGACACAGAGATAGAGAAGACGTATGTCCTGTCAACAAGGCTCAGCCTACGCACAGAGCTTTGGTCAGCTGCTGTCTCTTTGGGATAAGTACTGAAGTTCTTCTTCATCAAACTTTTCTTTTTAAGTGTTGTCAGCATCATATGTCAGTAAGACAAATTGACTAGAGGCTTCTCCATACTTCTTCCCTCCAATCCCACGATTGAGCCTGAAGCATAAATAAACCCGTGCTCGTCATCAGACGACCGCCATCTCTCTGCAGCGATCAACAGAAGAGTTTTATTTTGTGCTTGTTATGTATTTAACAACATTCTTTTAAGTCTCAATAATCAACCTGTGAATACGATTGTGAACATATCTGCATGATGCTTTTTTTTCTCTATCAAGATACTTAAAATACATCTTAATTAGGAAAAAATGAAATGTGAACTGCAGTATTTTACGTTTCTCAGAGGCTAGACGACTCATTAATTACAAGTGACGTGATTATTCATTGGCTTGTTCCTGTGTTTTTCATTTGATCTTGCAGGAGTAACCGTGGTTGCAGAATAAAGCAGAAACACAACATTAATTCAGCGTGACTGGTTGTTAAACACATTTCTACAATCAGAAACATCTTATTTTTACCCTCTTTAATCTGTTTACATTATGTGAAAGTCTGTTAATTGTGATCGTTTGATTTAGTCAATCAACAGACTTCATGAAGGGCAAAACTATAATTCCACCTCAACACTGTGTCACAAATTGGTAGTTTGATGGACAGGCACTCTCACTTTGTCGATTTTGTTGCTTTTTCTGCTTTGTCTCTAACAAGTGTTGCTTAGCATGCTTAAAACTTTCAGTGTGGTCATTTGCATGGTACAATGGGGCAGAGTGGGAGGACAATGAAAAGCACCAAGTAGCCTGGAGTGATTCTAATGGGCTGGTTCTTTAGCTCTCCCACTGTGCAACAAATTAATTATCCCTCTCTCCAGGAAATCGACACACACACGGGCTCACACGCACGCACACACACAAAATCGAGGAAGATTTCCCAGACTGGGTAGCACCTTGAATGAAAAATGTCCCACAACAATAACCCACAGCAATATTGTGTTAGCCACAGTGTGAAATTGATGAGCATGTTTCCTTTCATTGAGTGCTACATTACAGTGTCTGGCTGCAGCGAATCATCCATTAGTGATTGTCACCGTTCAATTTGATTGTGCACCGCCGAACATCCCAGGGCAGTTAGAGAAAGGCCTTGGTGTTAATTCAGACTGAGAGCAGGAGCGAGAATAAGACTCTCGGGGCGTCGATGGCTGTTGGAGTGATGAAGATTGGTGTGTGATATGAAGCTGTTGAAGTGGCAAACAAAATGCAAAACAGAGGAACAAGGGCCTTGTTGCTGCAGCTTTGTGTGTGGAGAGTTATTTCAGCCAATCAACCACACAGATCTGTCCTCCAACCTTGTTGCTGTCTCTTTGCTATTTTAATGTGCAACATCCTTTTTTATTCTGAATCTGAGGACAAAGAAGAAGCAATACTAATGCCAGTAGTTCTTTACAAAATCATCTGTTTCTCATCACTCGACTGTCGCCTCAGTAATTGTTCCCCTTGAATAGGAGCCATCTGTAACTGGCAACTTGAGTGATCGAATGATAGCTCAGTCAAAGTGTCAGATGGGAATCTTCACATGGGTGTTATCACACTTCTGCCCACTAAAGCCGACTTCAGAGCCTCTGTGAGATCATTAAAAACGGTATGCTGAGATTGATACACTGGCTGCTACAAGGTACCTATGCTTCAGATAAGACTGTGCAATGCAATGCTGCAAAAAAACAAAGCTGCGTGAACCCATTTGTTTCCTGGTTGTGTCATGACAACATTTCTCATTCTGCGGCAGCCAAAAAGTGTCTCTGCGTCCTTTGGTTAGTAAACCATATTATACAACACATACAGTACTGTGAGTGCATGCATGATTGAAAAAAAAACCAATTTCATATAAAAATACATTTATTTTGAACAATTTTAAAATGGCAATTTGTTCACAGTAAGAAATATGATTTAAAACAAGACGATTGCTATATCATCGACAAAAATGGACAATATCATAGATCATGCACAACTTTTGGCGACTGCACAACTGGACTATTAGACAAGGTGTGTTTAATCATTTGTTTAATGTGAAGAGTAAACTTTGAAACCAACCAAGATATATATATTTATATATATACAGAGTACTCGCTCACCCTAATATAGCATAAAGTCTTTGATCACAGATAATTAGGGCATGCTACTGTAAAAAACTAACAAAAAGAAAGATGACATACAATTTGTTGTGAGACTTAAGGTCATGGAAACATATTACTGCCTGTCCAGTGGGTCAACTTTGCAATGATTAGGATGAAGCTACTGTATAGATTTACATTCCATCTTATTCTATGTACATGTTGTCAGTATTTCCACTTCTAAGGCCAGACTTTCATGTCCACACATCATATTTTTGTTGTGTACCATCATCTGAGAAAAAGTCATTGAAAGCACCGTGTTATCTTACAGAGAAACTACACATTTTGTTTCATTAAGTATTCATAACAGCATATTTACATCTCAAAGACCTCTTGTTATAGGGCGGTAAATGCAAATATTTAAAGTCAGTTTATCAAACATAATGAAATGATAAACCTAAGTTATCTGTTAATTTTAAAAATTCCCATCTTGTGGATGCAGAGCAAGACGTGTTCTGCTTCAAACAGTTAAATCTTTGTTGACCAGGTTGAATTGTCCATTAAGGATGTAAAGAAAAGATATAAAATTATAACAAACAAAAGCAAAAAGTTCCACTTGACAAGTTTTATGCCTGCTGCTTCAATTTATGAGCAACCATTATACCAAGAGAGAAACATTATCAACAAGTAATGTGAGATTTCCAAAAAACATTTTTATTACATTAATTTACTTCATCGTTTTAAACCCTATATTATATTATTGTAACATTCCTTTAAGGTAAGTCGTGATAATTCTCTGCTATTCATTGCTGAAGTTACAGTAACTTTATCAAACTTGTACAGTAAAACCCAAAACATTCTTTCCCCTACTGACCCATGAGTTAATGGTGCTTTCTATATCTTCTCAGTTTTTGCTTTTGAGGTATTTTATTTCAGTAAATCAGTCTGTTTTTCCTCTCCTGACATTATCCAAATTAAGAAAGATGATGATTAGTAGGCAGTAAAGCGTTCGTCAAAATTACGCAATATCATGTGAATATTCATGAAATACTCATATCAACTATACATGTAGAGCGTGGAAATCTTATGGGAATCTGATGCTAAATGGATAATTTGTGCTGTAGTTATCAGCCAATTACAGCAATTCACCGCCCTCAAACTCGAGGCCCTGGAGTCCAGCTCGGTGGATTGATCTTCATCAAGTATTGTAAAGTAGATACAAACTCTATCCATGTGAGTTTAAAACATGACTCTGAACGACTGCAGCTACCAGCGTGAAATAAAAAAAACAAAAAAACAATGGCAACAAAGCAAACAACTTCAGCACAACTGTAACACAACAATATGTACTTACTCAGTAACAGAGAGCGCTCGTTTCAGACATTAGTACAGTTTGGAAATTCCCTTGTAACAATTCTTTCCATATTTATCCCCATTCCTCCTGAAAACATGCAAACAGATAATAAAATATACTAAATACAGGGACAGTCAACTGCTTTGGCATTACATGCACATCACAAGTTGCTTGTTTTGATGTTATGATGAGACAATTATAAGAGAGAATCTTTGTAAACACAACTTTGAGCTAAAACCATTGATATTTTGGTTTTTATCTACATGACATTGATTTTTGGGGTGAAGTAATAACCTTTAACAGTTTTCACATCAACCAAACAACGCAAACTTCAATCTTGCTTTCTCTAATCTTTTTACTTGAAGATCAAATGAATTGTTGCACTTAATTATAAAGTCATCAGCTTTGCATTTTTCTTGTTGAAAAGCCCCCTGTTGCTTCAAAGGAACGTGGTCTATCCACGCAGGGCTGAGCTGGTGATGGAGGGCTGATAAGATAGGATCGCTGTGCCAAGTGGGGTCGTTCAGATTATGCCAACATTGGCTCTTTCAAAAGGTGGAACTTTTATCTGCCGACTGTGTCAGAAGTTTCAGTGATTTGTATTAAGCTACATGAAGCTAATTTCATGTTCATGAATATAACCAATAACCTGACAGTAAATTCATCAAGGGGGAAATCTGGCAGTCAGTTCACATTTGCTAAAGAAAATATGATACGTTAGCTTTAAATTGCTTTTACATGAAGTTTGTTTTATGACCAAAACCTATGTAGTTTGCAGCAAAATTTGAAATGCCCCATGAGGAAAGCAGAAGCCCTCATCAACCTACATGACAGACTGATTCATGTCTATCAGACAGCCGTGGTAATGTAAGGACCATTTTTTCTCATGTAGTATTTTTGTGACTCTTAACATTGTTAAAGTGCAATGCATCACACAGGAGAATCTTAAATGTCTTCTACAGATTAATACATTCCTGTTTCGAATGAACTGCAAACCTCTACTCATTATAAAACATGAGCCTACGTGAGCTGTCATATTAATCATTCAGGACCAATTTGTATTACCACTAATCAAATTAAGATCCTTAACTATACCTTTATTCAAATGTTCATGTAAATCTGTCAACTCTTCCTTCAAATGTCAAACTCTTTGTTTCCACCTGTATGAATTTCAACTGTGATTTTATTTCATAGCTCTCGCTGCACTGTGATGACTATCAGTTGCTAGCAGATTCACCTTCTAAGAGCTTTTAAAGCCTTTGGACTAAAATGAGAACACATAAAATCACTGAACACAGACATTAATTTGATTAAAAGTGATGTTTTTCCTCTGGTAGGGGGCTTGTTTCCCACTGACTTACAGGCAATTGAAAATTCAGTACCGCCCTGTTTGTACTAAGTATATTTTTAATACAACTAAATATAATTGTCACAGTATTTAAACTGTAATATTGATAAAAATCTGCAAGCAATGTTTAAAATGTGATGAGTGCTGCTGCAGTGATCTCTGCTTGCAAATGATAGATCTCATTATATTCTCATAAAAAAGACTGAAGTTTGATACAGCAGACTCAGCTTTGGGTTTGTGTCTCAGCCAACATCTGAGAAAAAACAGGTTCAGAGTATTAATGAAATCTTTAAACAGCAGGTTGCAAATTCATTTAATCAAGCCCCAAATCAAAAGGTCCCATGCTGCTCTGCCCCTTAGTAAATAAACACTTTTCGAAACTAACCAAAAAGGAGTTAATTTGTTTCAGATCAGCAAGGACTCGGAAAGGTAGAAACAGCTGAGAAATGAAGAATAGCAGAAAGTGCTGAGTGACCAGAAAAAAGGCCTGCAGCCCACATGTCTGTGTCAGGAGCACTGCAATGCTACTTTTGTCAAATAATCTACACTGTCTGCAGGGACCAAATAGTTCTCATCTAAAAGACATCACGGTGGATGTCAGCCACAGCAATCAGAAAGTTAACTTGTCATCGTGATATCTGGTTACTGTGCTGCAGTCGTGCTCACAATGCGCAGTTTGTAAAAATACGACACGCTGCATAGATAAAGATGCTCCAGCACGTCAGATGTTCACCGCACTTCAATGTACAGCCACCTTGCTCACAGAAGAGATTTCATTTAAATAAAATTGAAACAATGTCATTGTGTTTTGTGTCTCAATACAAGTTATAATTTATTAAAAACAGATGCTTGGTGATGTGTTTTTTTAGGGCAATAAAATGTTAATCAGTATCAGTCTCTCACAGAGACAGTTATCTTTTAAATCCTGTCTTAATGTGTCTTGAGTAGTACACAGATATTAATATTCTGTATTTATTCAGTCTTGGCAAGAAAAAAACATTGCATCAATAGTGCTGTCAAATACTGCAGTTTAACTCTACATTCAAATGCAACCGCTTAAAATCAATAGTGGAAGATAAGTATGTTCATTTAGATAAGTTCTGTACTCAAGAAATACTTAACCTATGTCCTCAACTTGAGTTTAATTTTACCCTACTTTATACATTTATCCACTGCATTTTAGAGGAAATAAATGCTGCTCAACTTGCAACATGCAGTTTCCTTGTAGAAGAAGGTTTTGAAAACCATTCAAAACCCATTTATACACAGTAAATCAAATTAAAATTAGCATTAAAAAAATTAACACCATTAAAGTAATAACTACTTTTAAGTAGATTTTATTACAGTAGTATATTAGCATATTTTTACGTAAAGGACCAGTGTGTTGAATTGACTGGCAAACTACCCTTGAAGTGAATCAGACAGAAGATGGTGATTACCAAAAACAACAGGAGCAACATGCAGGGCACCCTCTAGAGCCAGTGTTTGGATTGCCCTTTCTGGGCTACTGTGGAAACATGGCATTGCAACCTGGCGGACCATATGGAAGCAGGTTGCCTACCATGTAGATATAAAAAGCTTTTTTTAAGCTACTAAAGGTTCTAACAGCTTGACAACACAACTGTCTCAGATGATATCAGGTTATATGTATTCTACCAATAGATCACTTTAAATCCTACACACTTGACCTTTACATGTGTCTTTGTGTGCATGAGTTTAAGAGTTTTTAAAAACTGTGTTATTGTAGCTTTTACTACAGTAAAAGTTCTGTTTAAAATGCTCTTTATTCTGCTCAAGTAAATGTGCAGCCGGCGTACCTCTGCTCCTGGCCTCCAGCTCCTTTTCCATGAGTTCTTTCGGAGAGGGAAACTCACTGAGCTTGACCTTGGACATGTTGTCGTTCTGACCGACCGTGCTGATCACTTCTGGCTCCTTTTCATGACTGTCCTCGGTCTGAACATGGAGCCAGGGGATTTTCCTAATGGCGCAGAGATAAGCAGGGCAACTGTGTAAGATCTCTACCAAAATCAAAGATAAATGGTTTCCTGATTCACAGGGAATTTAATAGTATTTACATAAATGCACCTCTTAAACTTGTAGATGAAGAATGCAGCTAAACCAACAAATACCACAGTGAGGAGCATCAGCATGGCCGACCCACTGTGGATGGAGTTTGAATCTACAAGTGGCGCTGAAAGACAAACACATCACATGAGCATTATATTTCAACTGAGATAGACAAGTTAAACCCTTTCTCTTTTTTTCCTTAAAGCCTGTCTTATTTCAGGGAGATTACTTTCATTACCCCGTGTCATGTAACAAGTGCAGGTACAGTTTGAAGCGCTGCTCTCTGCATGTTATCCCCTCAGGGTATTAAAAGGAACCTTTAGGAGGTCCACTGCTTCTCCCTGGGGTCTGTCATGCAGGTAGCTTATGCATAGTCATGGCTTTTTAAATGCTGAGATGCAATATTCAAAGTATTTCCCCTCGCCACCCATCTTTCTCTCCTTCAGAGAGGAGCCTATGAAGTCTATGACCTTTCTGGATCATTTTAAAGGCAACCCAGACCTTTGTATGCAGACACAAATGAAGACAGATCCGTTGGTGGATGAAAAGGGTAAAGCCACGCCGGGCTGATCGACACGTTTTTGAGATATGCTAATGACCTGGTGACCCTGCCGAATTCCTCAGTGCATACCAAATGCCTTCTTTGTCAATCACGTCATTGATTGCCTGATTTCAAAGAGTACCACTGTCTCACAGCCGCAGGTACAAAACTGATGCACTGTGAAAGATGTTTAAATCCTGTGATATACTGTATCATATAAGCCAGAGAATCAGAGAATGCTACTGTCTTGTTTTATTTTTTTCAATGTCTGGCAGAACTCAATGTCAAATCGTCCCGAGAAAGGCACGTGGCTTATCTTTTACACATCAGCAAGCAGAACGAATGTACTGTGAATGTGTGGACACACTTTAGCAAATTGGAATAAATTAAGTTTTCAACGCTTTGTTTTCATTTACCTACAAAAGTTGGGTTTTTTTAAATATAACATTTGCATTGGCCCAAGTGTGCAGAAATAATAGGCCAAGGTTACAAACAAACTTACCCAGTGTTTGCTGAGTCATGTACACAATAATGCGAATATCTGCTTTCAGCTCAAACTGGATCAGGCCTTGGTTCAGGGCAGTGACAAAAATATGTGATATCTGTTGTTGGTATTTCACAAAAAAACACACAAACAAACAAAAAACAGAAGATGATATATTACTGTACAATAGATGAAAATTAATAGTTAATCACTGTTAAATATAATGCCTTAATCAAATCATGAACTGGCAAAACATGTTTCATCAAGAGATGATGAGAAGATTGACTGAGTATCAAGCTTGAGCTAGGAGACAATCTTAGCTTAGCATAATGACTGAAAGTATGGGGAATAAGCCTGGCTTCTTCCGTCATCCAAAATTTGAGCAATTAACATGTTACAGCATTAAATTTGTTTGTTGTTTCTATGGTATAAATAATAAATAAATAGTTCATGTGTTAGTTTTAGTGAACCTTAGATGTGCCTAATCTCAATCACTAAAGAGAATAAAATGTTGCATTAATACTTTAAGAATGTTTGTTGGCTCTGCTACATCCCTACATCAGCAGCTATCTTGAAAAAGTCCATAAAAACCAGAGCCAAAATCAATTAATCTAATTATTTACTGGTTGACGTGATTTGGCAACAGCTGTTAAACACTTTCCCCACACCTTACAATTTTATGTGTCAGATCAGTGGAGACTAAACAACTGTTCTTGTTTATGTGTTAGTGAAGACAACTTTTCTACATATCATGCTTCTTACTGTGTCGAGAGCCTCCTCGCTGCTTCTCTTGTGCTCACTTGATGTGTGCTCATCAGGGAGGATGAAGAGCTCAGCTGTGCTTGGAAGTCCAGGGTACAAAGACACCAGCAGCTGTTCCTCAGGAACCCCAGACACCTGCAGCGACAGGACACACAAGAGGCAGACATAACTCCTCTGAGGGGGTTAAAGTTTGGACTTCTACTCTAAACTTTGGACAATGAAGTCAAAATATCCAAACTGACACCAAGGCAAACATTGTGACATCAGCTTCAATTCAAGTTCACACTGAACGACCATGTCTGGTTACTGTCACCAAAGGTAAACTAAAAAAAAGACAAATTTTCTCACATTGACCATAAAACATCACGACTGCTGTAACAGTACTGCACACAGGTATAAAATAGTAATGACCCTGAAAGCCACTAGTGGCTGGTGTTGGCACCAGGAAGGATCTCAGAGCAATAGGGACTTGATGTACCTGTGACAGAGCTGTCCGCACCACACGCCCTATGTCCTCCCTCCACTCGGGGATGTCAGGATTGTGCTCATCAAGAGCTGGCGAGAACGATAACAGCAGCGACCTGAAGAACTCTGGAAGCAAGATGAAGTGATGTCTGTAAGAATATGAATGCTAACTCTGGTTTCGTTTTTGATTAATCTGATGTGCAGTTTTGTCTTTTTTCATTTGGCAACATACGCCTTGAAGTTAATTGCTCCTCAAGATTTCGTGTTCGCCCACCGTGACATTTTATTCATTAGATGAGTCCACGTTGACATCAACGTGGCGCAACTTGCAGAGTGGACCGAGAGACATCACACTTTCCCCGAGATAGCATATTGCATATTCATGTAATGTGCATCGCACCAATTAAAGTGCTTTGAAGAGTGTCTCCCCCACTCACCTTTAACAGTTATAACTTTTGAATCCTGCATTATGGTGCTCCCAGAAGCAACCTGGACCGTGACCTTGTTTTTTCCCTCTCTCTGAAACGTGTAAGAGATGCTTCCTTCCAAGGTTATAATGGGCTGGATTTCAAAAGGAAAAACAAAGAGAATTTCACAGAAAAACCCGCATCCTCTCAGCCAAATATAGAGTACTCCGTACATGCAGCCCTTGACATGCTGTATAATGAGCGGGAGCTGCAGTGAAAATCAGCATGATAAATAAATATGACCACCCATCTTAACTGGCTTCTCCAGAAAGACACAGGCCAGTCACGTGTAGTCACAGTTTACATGATTTGTGTAAAAGCTCAGTAGATTTACACTTTGTAAACAACAACACAAGGATGGGAGAAGAGTTGTGAGGACAGGAGAAGACTGCAGTAGGCAGGACAAATGTGTGTGCGGAACAATAGTGGAAGTGGGAGGTTTCTCACCTCAGAGCTGTTGTCGAACCACCAGAAGAAGGTCAATATTCTGGTGTGACTTGGCCAAACCACCGCAGTAAGATTAGCCTCCTTCCCACGGATGGCGACAATAGGAGAGGAGAGATATAGACGCTCCACTGGACCTGAGACAACAACATGTCCATACATGCATGCACGCATGTGTGCATACAAATAAAAGCACCCACACACAAAACACACATATTCAGCAAACAAAGAGTATTGTTAAGATCACAGCTGATGTACATTTAGCTCCAGGAGTGTGTTTTTTTGCATTTTCCAATGCATTAAGGTAAGATAACCATGACTGAAATGAAATTCTGCAGAGTGGGAATGTGACTATCCATGAAAGAGAAGAGGTTCATGCTATATGCACTGCGGCAGGAATGAGTAATGATGTTTCTTATTCACATACTGGTGATGTGTAAAAACAGTGTGCTGCTGTCAGATCCCTGGCCGTTTTCAGCAGAGGCTGTCACTCGGTAAATCCCAGTCGTTCTGTAGATGTGCTTGATGCCGTCATCAGTCCTGCTCAGGTTAGAGTATGTGATCTTGATGCCATCCCCGAAGTCTAGCTGGATGCTGGTCCTCAGTGAGTCTCCCTGTGGACAGGCAGTAAGACATGGCCTCTGTCACCACGGCTTAAGTCAGGATACTTCAATTAGACCACACAAAAGTGAAGAAAGCACAGTCCACTGCTAAAGTGCTTGGGCTGAGACGTCTCATAAGCTGTGTCACAAACACTTTGTAGGTGAATATGAGCAGATGGAGACAGAAATGCATCTGAGATAGGAGGTGGAAAACAAAAAAATAAGCTCCACAGGGAAGAGAGGTCATGAAGGTGTCCCAAAGCAAAAAAGGATCAGTTATTAATAATCTGCTGCAATCTCACAAACTGATAAAAATCAGCTCAAACAAACACATTCCTATTGTTAAAGTGTTTTTTTTTCACTTATATTACAATAAAATACTCCCACTAACCCCCAGTGGCATCTAGCCATCCAGACAGCTTTGGTTTTATTTACCCACACTTTGAGATATCTGTTCTGCAAGATTTCTGGCAACCACAATAATATAATAGGTCAACAGGACTTCTTTTGCAGCGCTCACAATTTAAAAAAAACAAAAAACAAAACACTTAAAGAATCAATAACAATTTGTCCTTCTGGAGACAGTGTACCTGTCCTAACAAGTGTACCTAACACCTTGTCAACAGCTGCAATAGAGATAATTTTTTTCAGGAGAAAGTAGTTCCAGTGAAAACTGTTCACTGTGAGATAGGGTGGATTTTCAAGTGTAATGGCAGAGTTTGATTAAAAGTATACTGCAGGGCTCTTACATATAAATGAACTTTTGTTACATTCCAACCAAACAAGTTCACACAATGCTCATTAAGCCTAATGAAGCCAGACACATCTCTCTGCTTTTCACAGTATGCATTTGTTTGGTGAGTCTGTTCACCACTTTTGTCCAAAATGAAATACTATTCAATACTATTCACACATCAAATAGTTCCCAGCCTTATGATGTTCACTGATCCTGTGAGTCTTGCACAACCTTGAGCTACCATTTTTGGTTTTGAGTGAAATATCTCAAAAACTATTTGGATGGATTGCCTTCAAATCTAGTACTAATGATGCAACGTCTCCAGGGGAGGAATCCCACTAACATTGGTGATGGCCTGATATCCTATCCATCATCACCAGAGTTGCATGTTTTTACCAGTGAAATATTCCAACATATGCTTGGTAATTTGGCACCAACTATGCCACAGACATTCATTGCTCATTGTTCTCAGAGGATGAATCCATCAGATTCAGATATGTATTGCATGTGCATTGTGTGTCAGTAAAACCTCACACAATGCTTAGTTTTAATTAATTAATTAGCACATGTGAGCATGCTAAGATGCTATACTGGGATGGTGAACATGATAAACATTATACCTGATAAATATCAGCACATTAACATTGTTATTGTGAGCACGTTGGCATGTTAATGTCAGCATTTAGCTCACAGAGTCTGCATCCATGCTACAACACAGCAGCTAGCTGAGAACAATAGTGTGTTTTGGTGACTCACATCATCAAGGGAAACCATGAACGTGACGTTGCTTCCAACAATGGCACTGAGCTCCCCCTGACTTGTGGACAGTCGGAGGCCTCGGGGTGGTCTGGGACGACAGGCCTGCCTCCTGGGTGAGTATACGTTCTTCCCCCCCTCCTTACAGTTGTTGGACAAAACCTTCCGGTACCTTTAAAAAAATTATGTATGGTGTCAGAATCTCCTACTATGTACTAATGGAACACCAAATGAGCTATGTACAAATGTTCAGAATATAAAACTTTGCATAAATCTGTGTATTTCAGTGTGTTGAAAAAACATTTTTATGTATTATTGAATTGGGACATGGTCTAGGTTATTTTGCTTGGCTCTACTAAGAGCTTTTTTTCTGAACCATTGAAGAAGTGAAGCATTATTTTCTGTTTGTGCTCTAGACAACATGACAAACAAGCTGGAATAGAATAATATTGTTTTGTGATGGATTGAACATTGGGGGCCACTTACCCTGTGCTGTTAAGGAAGCTTTGGCTGGTGCTGCAGCTTTTAGCCGCACCATTTGGATTAAACCAAAAAGCAGGGGAGCACTTCCCGTCCGCCTGGCGTTCCCATCCATAATCACTGCCAAAAAAACACGACACTTCATGAAATGATAAACACTGCTACTCAAATAATCTAGCTCCTACAAGCTTTTGTAGTGGGGCAAATGCTTCGCAGTTGGAGCTTCATGGCATATTCTAAGACCATAACTAGAGACATGATTGTCAGACAAGCAGGATCAAACAGAATTTCAGACAGATGGATAAAAGTTATTCAAAATTCATTTAGCAATTCATTATTAATTGAATTCTAATAAGTCACTTGACATTATGCAGATTTCAGTAGCACGATGAAAAGTTCCTAACTCCTATCTGCAATTTCAGAACTATAATTAGATTAAATGAATACAGTCATATTATACAGTAAATATTCAATGTAAGATAGATATTAAGGCATATGAAGTTTTGCAAACTGATACTTCTGGTTTTTAATAAATGTCTACCAGCAGCTGTAATTAAGTGCAATTGAATAAGATGTTCAAAGGAAAGGCGCTGTTTTGTAAACATGTAATGAAAGAAATTAAGGATCACTGAGGATAAAAGTCTAAGTTTCAGTAGTTTCCCAGATGGGAAATATGAGAGGGGAAGTCATTACCATTCAAAATCATAGGCTGTGCAGAGGCAAGGCTCTGAGGAATAGATCCTTGAATAGTCCTGGGCCAGCATGCAACGGTTGCCTGGCCGGCGCTTCATATAGACCTGCTTTTCCCCCATCACGCACAGCTCTCCCTATCAAACAAAGAAAAAGATGATCTAGTTTAACACAAGACTGACAGAAACTCAGGAAAGAAAAGAGAGAGAAAGAGAGAGAGAGAGAGAGAGAGAGAGAGAGAGAGAGAGAGAGAGAGATTTGATCACTCTTTGAACAAAGTTACTGTTTACAGTGACAGCAGGCAAACATTCATCTCTTGAAGTCGACCACAAATCGATAGCGTTTAATATTCCTGTTACCTTGTTGTGCAGGTGCCACATCTGATAATCTCCATCCATGCATCTCCTGCTAAACAAGCCCTTGTAGTCGATCTTGATCAGCTGCCACTCTGACTGCTGGCTGAAGTGTCCAAAGAAACTAGAAGAATGGTTCACAAAAATGCTAATCTTGTATGACACTATCTTGAGATATAGGTATAATTCAGTCATTTACGCTGACAGAAAAGATGACAGCCCTCCTTGATGAAAAGTTAGGGGGATATCAGGTACAGCTCTTTTGATTAAATCCACCAAAGTGCTAATTCTTCAGGTGTGATATTTGTTTAATTCCTGCTGGACTGTACTTGTGAGTCTCTGCTTACGTGATAATGTGATTGTCAGATTCTGGCTCCATTAAAACTCCATCCACATACAGAGGTGACAGGGAGAAACTGTGACGATCCCATTTCTTTCCTTCGTCTAGACTGATCCTGCAAAAAAAAAAGAAAAAAGCTGTCAGTGCATACACATCTGTCTGTTTGCCTGCCTTTCCCTCCATGTTGATCTGCCTGTAGTGGCTAAATATATTGTTTTCTCTATGCACATAACATCAAACATCACAGGCACACAGGTTAAGCGGTGAAAAACAAGGTACAAAGAAATATGATAAAAGATTTCAGGTCATTTAGCTTTTGCCACAGTTGAAAAATGAAGCACCTTGGATTCTCTTCAATGTGAAAAATTATCTTGACACCAAGCTGAACAACAGAACAAATGTTCCTCAGTGCAGGTAAATTTTGAAGGTGACAAAACAACAGAAAAGAGACAGATATGACTCAGGTTGTAACATTAGAAATAGATTTGGGGGGGTTTCAAATCACCTTTCTCAGAGCTTAATCACTTTTGACAGGGCTGTAGTGAGCAGGGACATCAAAGTAGATAGTGTTACAAAGCTCCCACAATATGGGGCACTTATGAGGGCATTCTCAGTCTCATATTTCCACCCTCCTCTACTTTTCATTTACATAAAAGCACTCAAACGATCATGTCCAACCACGAGTACAAAGCTGTAACAGACTCTCGTCTGTTGAAAATGATTCTGACAGTTCTAAAGCTGCGATGCCGATACAGTAATCATGCAAACTTGGACCATCAGCATTTCAGAACATTAAACGTAATCACATACTGCATCAAACCCTAAAAAACGAAATTATACACCAGCAATTTTCCACTACAACTTCCTACCCACAGTAATTATGACGTCAGCTATTACCTACCATAAGTGTCGAATAGGCGTCGCTGCGTGTAAGACTGCCAGCAGAGCCCCTCCATTGTCAAGGAACCAAACGTTGTGCTCTTCATCAAAAATCTGCATCGGCACACAGTGTGAAAAAAAGCACATTTGCTCTGCTCGTGACAGCACGCTTTCAATATGAATACATAATCTGTTTAAGGCAAACGCATGCAGTGTGTAGACCCAGATGGGTCTCACCTGTCTCCAGCTATTTCCTGCATCAGATGTTATAAACATCCCAAGGTTGGTGGAGGACAGTTCTGTTCCGATATTCCCTGAACACAAAAAGATGAATAATTTCCCTCAGTGCGTATTTACATAGCAAAGACTCCATAACACACCTATATCCGCAATCACCTGATAAAATCGTTAAGAGTTATTTTGCAAATTCTGCTGGTGTCCCCGTTTCCCACCCGAGGACACATTTCTGACTTACTGCAACCTAATCATCTCCACCTACAAAATATGAGATTTAGGGGTTGAAGTTTCAGTGTCTGATTTCAATGACAGAAAGAGGGCACTATGTGATTAGTTTTGTGTGTTTTTGTGTCTGCACCGCTACATTGCATTGCATTTATCTCAGTATACCTCTGGTGATGAAAAATTAGCCAGGTCTCATCGCTTCTGTCTAATCTGATCAGTTCAATGTATGAATCAAATGCCTTTGGGAAACTCTACCTGTAGCCACAATGATGCCTGGGACAGACTTTTTGCTGGTGATGGGTCCGGATGTGTACGGATTCTCCGACATCTCCAGATGAAGATGCAGTGAACAAAATGGCTGTCAACAAAATGGATTCCCATACAGCACCAGTTGAGACAATATGTATCAGACAGATCTTCACGTAAGCAATTATAATTAGCTTTGCCTTCAAACTATTCTTCCCATTGAGAGAAAAGTGCTAACATTTTCAGAGACCGTTTCTAAAACAAAGATACTTTGTTCCTATCATCTCCTCTGCCAGGAAGGGAAAAAAAGACTGAGAAAATGGCTGAGAGGACACAGAGGGCATTTGAATTGTTTCATTCTAAAGCAAACAAGGCATGTAATTAAAATCCCCCAAGATGCACTGATAAAACTGGCAAAATTGATTCAAATCATTTTCATTCATTTCTCAGGCTAAATCACACTGAAAAACATCAATAAGGCTTTTCAAACAGCTGAGGTTGAGGGCTGGGAAGGAGGAGTGGGGATGGTCAGACAGCAGACAAGAGCATAATGGTCATCCGTATGACACAGAGAAATACTATAACCTGCTATTGACTCAACGACACATATTATTACTAAAGCACATACTGGATTAGGTGAATATCATACCTGCTGAATAACAACACGGCCACATAATATAATTCAGAGTAATCTAACATTCATTAGTCCAGCGTGACTACAGGTAGTAAATTGAAATCACAAAGGTTAATGGAAAGTCTGGACCTCTGTATCTAAAGGCGGTGACACTCTGTGCCTTACAATGATAATAAGAATATTCCAGCCAAGCATCTCCTCAGCCATTTAGGAGGCTAAAAAGGCACGCTGATGCTGAGGCTGGCACCTGGCCCTCTGCAAATATGGCTTTGAATCAAAGAACATCCAAAGCACAGCTGATGAGGTTGAAACATTTGATGAATGATATATGTCATAAGCTTCATTTCACATGAATAAGGGCATTCATTCGCTGCTGCCCAAAAGGCTTTGAGCTCACCAGGATGCAGTGCAGATTATTTCCTGCCACATCAGTTCCAGGAGCCGGCAGCAGGGCCCACGTTTGTCCCTTGTTGTATGTAATAAAAGTCTTAACGTGATTGTCCACCAGTTTGTTGGCAAGATACATGCCATTTATCCCCTCGACCTACGAAGGAAAACAGCAAAAATGCATTTATCATCTCGAGGCGCTTTAACGGATGTATAAGTCATAAGCAACATGACATTAATCAGTAACAATCAATTCATTGTTTTAACAGTGGTGGAAGATAAAAGTAAAAATACTAAATGTCAAGGTTTTTATATTATGTTCGTTATTGATGCAACAGCATGCAAGAAGCACCTTAACAGTGCAGCTGTTTGTGGTGAGGCTCATTTTAACCTCTTTATATCCATTTGGTAGTTTCATACCAATATAACAACACACCACATTTTATAGGACTTCATATTAACTGCATGAAAAGTAAAGTCTTAATATGAAAATAACTAGTTATTGTAACTGTGGAGTAAAAAGTACATTATGTTTCTTAATTCAAAAATATAAGGTGGAAAATGCCAAAAAGCAGCTGCTGGTACCAGCTTCTTAACTGAGAGGGTTTTCTGCTTTTCTCTTTTATATATTTAAAGGAAAAAAAGAAAGAATATCTTTGGTTTTACAGCAGTTGATCAGACAAAGTATGCAATGTGAATATGTCACCTTGGGCTCTGAAAACTGTGATAGCCCTTTTTTGACAACTTCTTCTACTACCATTAGAAATAAGTGGAAGGGGAATCAGTGGTGCAGTGACAGCAGCAACCAATGAACAAGACTAACTACGCACCTTATAAAAGTCAACCAGTAGGTTACCGGCAGGCCCTCTGCTTGTTCTCAGGTTCTCTAATGAAAGGGTAAAGTAGACCCCAGGGGAGTCTGAGATGTAAAGGCTGTAAGTGTTGTTCTGATTCCACTCCTGGACCGCAGCAAACACCTGCTTCTCATCTGTACTGATAATATGCATGTCCTGGAGGAGGCAATGGATGAGAGAAAGAGAGACAGAGGGGACAGGTGAGAATGACAGATAGCGGTGAGAAAACAGAAAGGAGACTTAAATAAGAGGTCACATGCTGTTGAGGAGCTTTTTTATAGCATTTATTTGCAAAATAACACTGTTGTAATACTTCTGTTCTATAGGAAAAAAGGAGAGAAAAGTGAATCAAAATAATGTTTCTTTGTGAACAATACATCTTTTGTTATTTGACAGTTGTTTGCTGTCTGTGTTGCTTACCTTTGGCAAACAATATTTAGGCAATTTCATCTGCTTGAAGGCTTCTCTCATGTAGGAGACAAAGTAGCTGGCTCGTCCTGACTTGGTTACCTTGGCAAGTAAGTGAAAGAGGCTTTGTCACTCTTTAAATAGACCACATATACATATTTTAGTGTCACTTCACCTAACATCTTGTTTTTTGCTGTTTTAGGTCAGTGACTCTTTAATTTGTACATTTCCATTTTGACTGATGCCATGAGCATGAGTTCCTCCTACATAGAGGGGACTATGTAGACCACCCAGAAAATGAAAAACAACAAAATGGGATGGGAGGCTTTCATAAGACATATGTGAGAGAATTTGCCAACATCCCAAATGTGACTCCGTAGTGAAATGAGGACATGAAGCTAAAGCGTCTCCTGAAGGAGGTGTATTAATTCACAACGCATGACTGACTTGATAAAACGCTTGCAATTTTGCTCCACATTCCACAGTGTCGAAAGCAGACCGAAATTACAAGCACAACAGATATTATTATCATTATCTCAATTAGTCAAAAGCAAAGAGGCACTGAAAATTGTGTTGGCTTTATCTACAGTGTGTGTCTTAAAGATCTTAATGCACTACCACTTTCCCATCCACTTACAGGCAGAGCAACACTTCTTGATTGCTTATTTTCTAATCAACTAGAAGGATGGCGTTTGTCCCCCAACACACTACATTAGGGCTCTAATGGAATAATCTATCGAAAATCAATGAGCTGCATTTTCCCAGGCCACATTTTTGAGGATGTTGCACTTGGCTGTTCCTTCTCTCCCAAGAGACTTTGGAGGTGTTGAAGACTGCTTATTTCGTTGTAGCCCAATCGATAACCTCATTACTCTTTGTCAAGTTAAATCCAACTGCCCCAAGCAATGAAAGTCACAAGAAAGTCATCTGTGCCACCGCAGCTCGTCGCAGACACTCTCCGTGTCCAGTTATTTTCACCAGCATCTTCCTCATGTCTGTCTCTGCCTCGGCGGTCAATCTCATCTCAGCTAAATGCAATTTGGACATTTTATTGAATCACCATTTCTGAATCATGCTCTGATTTTTTTTTTCATACATTTTCCATTCTTACATTGCAGCCGCTGCAATCGAGTCTGTGGATTAAGTGTGTTGAAAGTGAAACTGGGTCACAGCTAAAGTATTGCTACTGCAACATCATATCATATCAAAAGATTAAATCTGTGGATAAATAAATTAGAAAATGAATAGCAAACATTTAAGGGCATTTATTCAAAATGAGAGTGCAGAATGATTTACTATGAATACCGAGTCCTGGAAAACTACTATCATTTGATTTTTATCTTCCTGAAACTTTATTGGGAGTCTAAGAATGACCAAATGCATCAAGGCTGACCAGCAGAGAGAAAATTACTTAGCTGTGGATGGAAATCAATGACAGTGGAGGGCATTTGAAAATTAAATTTCTAATAATGACCCTGACTGCTGCTGTCTAATTGGAGTCAAAGTCAGAGTGAATGGTAATAAGGACACCAACCTGTCTATTCACAGTTCCTTTGCCGTGTGCTCTCAGCTAGCAAACACATTTTTCAGGCATGGAGCACATGTCTGTGCGGAAAGTCAAACACTGAGCGTGCCTTGACATGAACGAGACAAAACATAATCAAAACACACATCGGGCCAGTGGGGAACAGGTGTGTTGGGGAAAGCCATTACGTGAGTTTTGATGGAAAAACATGAATTGGATGCACAAGAGACCAAAATAAAAAGGGACTGGGAGAAAAAAAAAAAGCCCAAGAAAATCAAAGTTCACAGAGACAGAAGCCTTGGCATGAAAAGATGAAGACAACATATTTGGTTTAATCAAGAAATAAAGCAATCTATCTCTATACAAACCTGGGTGAAAACATATTCATCCTGCACAACAAGTGAGTTGGTGTCTACATGTCCAGGAAAGAGGTACTGTCTGTTGCCTTCTGTGCATCGTTGGGCTCTGCACTTTACGTACTGGGCTCCTGGAAAGAGGCAAGAAGAAATCAATCAGCGGTAAATTACAACCATTTACCCTCAAACAGTGCTTTGTATGCACTGGAGCTGCTATCCAGTACGCATATGCTAAACATACTCTAGGTTCACAGTTGCGAAGGAGCTTTCAGCTTAGGTAACTGTATAAATAATTAAGAGAATATCTAACCACAATTACAACAGCAGACGCTCTTGCAGTGTGTCACACTACAAAAAAAAGAGTTCAAGATGTTATTGTTTGAGACAAGAGGAGTTTGTATGCTAATTCAGCCTCAGATTTTCTCACCACAGGAGCAATATGAGTATCTTTTCGAATGCAGGAAAACCCTATAATTGGTTTGACAGAACATACCATGCTGTTTAGAAGGGGGGAGTTGAGGTTTGTCTATGAGACACAGGGGATAGATTAAAGCGAAGAAACATCCATCAACCCACTAAAACTCTCCGTTTTTGTCAGGAGACACCTATTCTGCTTTACTAGACTTCAGGGACCAATCTGAGCAGCAGAACAGGTCTCATCTTCCCCGTGACCTCGCTCTAAATGAGAGGCAAAGGGTCCTGCGGGTCTTGCTACTGCGGTGGACTGGATTGCAGCACTCACGGCCTTTTGCGATGCGCGTCTCAATGTGGACCACATCTGATTCTCTGTCCAGCCCCATTACCGCCCTTGAGGAGGAGAAGATAGAGGAGAGCAGAAAAGGGGTAGAGGAAGATCGGGAAGAAAAGGAAAAAAATAAGAGAGAGACTGAGAGAGGAGGAGGCCAGGTTGAGTATCACAGCTGTAGATGGACATCCCTATTGTGTGAAACCAACAGCAAAATGTTTTTATCTCAGTCAGTGTAGAATCAGCGCCACCAGCAGCAATTAATCTCAATTCACCAAGGAATCAACGCAGAGAACAACAAGAGGGAGGAGTGACAAAACATCATCTATTCCCATAAATATCTAGGCAAATGTGTGCAGTTGGGAAATTGTGGGTGGCTTGCAACACCATTTTGAAAAATAACTATTTGACATAATGTGCGTAAAGGCATGGTTTTCAAGAGCACAAATAATGCATTGTTGCGGGTGTCACTACGCCCGCTGCGTTGTTCTTATTTATCAAACGTCTCACTGTTCATGCATGTGGAGAGGATGTCCTCCAACTAATGTCCTTTCTTTCCAGGCTACAAAATAAAAAAAATACACACACTTGTGTTTGACACATACCATGACAAACAGGGATAAACGGGCTCACATCAATATTCACTGCCTCGTGCCCGAGCAGTCGAGATTACTAAATGACAGCGACAACAAAAACAGCATGTCATGTTTGTGCTATGGAAAAAAGAAGCAATATTCCTTCAGGTCTACGTGACATGGGTGTAATCAGCTTTGTGCTCGACTGCCATGGGTGAGATCTGTTGTTGACAAGAGGTCACCGGATCCCTCTAACAGCATAAGCTCATGAACACTATCATTATGCAAATTACAATCAATCACCATACGAAACAGTTCAAAAATAGGATCCACGTAATCATACCAGTAGAATCGGCCTGGCATCACGTTGTCGTGGACAAGTTGCCATTTCCTCCCAAAGTCCATTGAACTGTACAGCTGCAAGATAAAATCAGGCCGATCTCTATCACACTTATAGTTTTAGGGTTGAACTTATTGTTAATGAGCTGCACAGAAACAATCACATCACTTAAAAGTACATTTTTATAAAGAGGTTATGGATTCGGCATCATAGATCGTCTTATTTCTGCTTCAAAGGTTCATGTAGGATTCAATACCTTGCTGTCGTGACTGTAAGCCAGGATCCAGTTCTCCTGTGCAGGGTGGAAGAGCAGGCTCAGGATATTGAAGTTAATGGGATGCTTCTCAAAGCTTGCCCCTTCATCTGAACTGATGAGAACAGCGCTCTCTACCTCTGGGTCGCTAAGCATCATTATCTAAAGTACAGGGGGCCAGACGAGGGATATGGCATTAGAAGAGGGGCAGAGACAGAGATACAGTCATTTGGCAGCAATTTTAGAAAAAACTGTAATTTGATGTCAAGCTCGTAAGGGATCAGACACAGATAAAAGCAACAGAGAAATCCTGACCTTCTGTTTGTTGGTAGGGCAGACGTACAGGTAACTTAAAACAGTCCTTGAGCCCACTTTGTCATTGAGTTTGGTGTAGGTGCTTCCATAATCACTGGATCTGGACAAAAACAACAACAAAAACACAAAACGGGTTGCATGTTTGATGGGGAAAAAATCATTACAGACCTGCCTGGAACAAATTTCAAAGCACCATACATGGTCTGGCATGTTTTAGCCCATTAACTGCAAATCAGTTCTTCTTTAGGTGACTGCATCTCTGCAGCACGTGGTACATTTTCAGATTGATTTTCTTCAGTCCAGGCAGCCCTTTTGTTTTATGGGATGAGAATCAACTTGCAAACAGAGGCTACCTTCATGGTAATGTGTTATTTTTGTTTTTTTGCTCTTGTAAAAAAAAATAAAATAAAATGTTGCAGTCCTTCAGGAAATATGTGCAGTCATTACTGCACCAGTCATCTAATGCAGGCGCTAAAATTATAAAAAGGAAATGTGGAACTAGGAAAATAACACTCACTTAAGGAGGAGTCTGCTCTTTATTCAACCAACATGTTTCACATGATGGTGGTTGAATAAAAAGCAGACCTTTTAAGTAGTCAGAGCTACACAGATATTTTTTACAGAAATGTGCTGTACAGACCAACAGATTAAATAAGTTGCTGTTAAAGGAACCCTGTGGAGTTTCTGACCACTGAAGGAGCGTTTTTCAATAAGTGGACCTCAATTTTGTTTGTATCTTGCACTCTACTAGTTGTACCATGGGCTATTTTTCAGGAGAGCCACTCAGTTATATGCATATCTGTGTTATAATTATATTTACATATATACAAGATTTTGAAAAATTGAAAGAAAAAAACGCTAACATAAGAGATTCTAACAAGCTTTAACATTAGCCATTATTATTTTTTTTAATCATAGCATCAATATGACTCCGAATCTATCTAAATAACATGAACAGACAGGATCTAAAAACTTGAACAAACTGGATTTTTAGAAACAAAAACATAAATTAGGAATGAAATAATTTAGGACAAAAACAATGAAGAAAGAAACAATGAAATCAATGTTTGGTCTTTATATCCACATTTACAGCTCATTTATGTTACTGTCTGACTGAAGATTGGACTGCACGTTCTCTGAGAAATATTGACAACTTTCCCCAAGTTACAGGGTTTTATTGTCGGTAAAGTCGGCAAATCAGGTGAAAAAGTTGCAAAGTAGGCAACACTCTACTAGTTTGAGGACACACGTGTACATGCAGCGGCACACAGGTGGCAATACCAATCACTGCCGACTATAGAAGACGGTGATGCAAGATGTACAAAGTACAAAGTACAAAGGAGAAGAAGAACAGGTCAAAATGCAGAGTTGGATGGTGTCAGCTGGTGAAGATGAAGCAGCAAATACACTAAAGATTGGCCATGTCTGTCAAAAGAAAGTGCAGAATGTCTCTCTGTTGTTCCGCTGAATAACAACAATTGTCCATCAGCAAGAAATGTAGCCACACACCAGCAAAACACGGGAAGTAAGTACTGATAACCAATGTAAACATAGATTAAGGATTTAACAATGATAACAAGATTTTAAGGCGAAATCAGTTTTACAAGTGATTTATGGGGAAGGCAACACACCACAATACTGTGCTTACAAAAAACTCCACAGGGTATCTTCAGCATTTTGTAATATTTTAAAATAAGTATGTTGCCATTTTGGAGTAATGCATTACCGCACCGGGGACAATCTGAAAACTCCTGCTTTCTAGTACATTAAAAGAAGCTGTAACAATAGTAATAAAAAACATTCATGCATGTGTTGAAACCACATTTTGACAACCATCAAGAAAATATGGATATCAAGAGGAGCATAACGCAGGCTTTCTGCATTACAAGGTTGACATATTCATTAGTCTTTTCTTAATCATAACTACAATAGCATTTAGCAATAATATAACTTCGACAAACATTATGCAGACTAAACATTCACTTTACACATGTCGAGCTGGTCTCAAGGCTGTGCAAGCTGATTTTTATGCTACACTGAATTGTAATGAAACCAACAGCTGCCTGTAAGATATGCAATCAGTTTATAAACTTCAGGTATGCTTTGGAAAATGTACAGCAGTAAAGGAAGTGGATACAGAGAAGCATGTGCAATTTGCAGTTAACGGGGCTTAAACATGTGACAGGAGCAACATTCTGTGTGATAAACATTGTAATCTTACAGCATCAGTATAATAAGTCATTATTCTCCTTATATGCTACTAGATGTTGTTTGTGTAACGTTTCCTCTTGTCTGTCTGACGCATGATAGTAAAGAAGACTCACTTTCCACAGAAATGCCTGTCCATGCATCCCATGACAAGGGTAGATGTGTTTGTCATCCCAATCTTCATATTTCTCCTCACCACAAACAGCCAATCCTCGCTCTCAGTTCTACCTGAGTGCCTCCGAATGTAATTTCACTGCATAATTGGATAGATACCCAGTGTCTGCTATCGTTGTCTGTGCATTAATCTGAATCGTCCCATTTGCCGTTGACATTGTTTTCAAAGACTCGCTCCTAAACACATTCGCATTTGCACTTAAGTACTCCTTTCAGTTGGATCCGTCTTTGATCGTGGCCGTGGAAGAAAGCCTCTTAAATGATATAATTACATCGTGAAGTTTCTTTAGCAGAAAAGGCAGCCATCTCAAAACACAAAGGGACTTGATGTGTGTTTAGATGATTTTTTTCTAGTCACCCAGTGATCTGCACGTTGCATTTTGCCACCAACACTGGCCCAGAGCTGTAGTCATAAATCATTTATTGTGTTATCACAGAAATCATTTACTCCCGTTTCTTTTCATAACATTCAAATCTCTGCTTTTCTAATACCCAGACTAAAAGCCTTCGTGCACCCCCTGAGGTACACTCTAATTTACTCGTGGTGCCATTGTTAAGCAGACACCTTGATGATGGAAGACCTCCTGTACACAATATGGGATTTCAAAACGTGTCAAGTCGGGTGTAAATCTTAGCGGCGCCTCTGGTGAAACAGATATTAATTTGAAACTCTATGCTTGGCGGACTGATGGTCTCTTTTTCATGTGTATTTCAGAATGAAATGAGTTCTCTGCAGGCTATGGGAGAGGTGAGAAAAAAAGCCATATCAGAGGCTGGATTGGGCTCTATGGTATAATCCTTAATGAATTCCATTCTTATTTATGACCTGACAGGGCACTGTAACTCACCTCTCAGTACATACTGAATGGAATTACTACGGCTATACAGTAGCAATTGCATGTCAATTGCCTCTGAAACAAAAGGTTACGAATGACAATCAATCAAAAACCCCATCAGGAAGTTTCTAGGTCAGAGGAAAACAGCCACTGAACCAAACAAAGAATCCCTCAGATAAGTCTGTGCGGTTTGTCTTTCAAAGAGCGGCCGTTCAAAAAGTTTCATTGCTGATGATGGACAGAAAACAGGTTGGGCCCTTTCTAAAAGGTTGCTGTAGTCCCAGTTGTGTTATTTATGGGACTGCAGGAAGCAAAGAGGAGGATACTTCATTCCCAACTACTTCACATTGCTTTATTAAAACATACTTTATATTGGCTTCCAGTGTAACTTGATTGTTCATATCCTAGCAAGGGAGAGCACTATAAATCATACTCGCAGTATGCTGCACCCTCTATGAATATATTATTCTTATTGTTTTTAGGCCTGCGCGTTTGCATTTTTATAAAATTCTTGAGATGATGTCATAACCTTTCTATTTGGATGGGAGGGGGAAAATAGCAGTGATTAAAAACAAACTTACCTCCAGAGTGAGCTCTCAGTAACAGCTCCCAGGTTGAAGTCATACAGCTTAGTCAAGATCAGGATCACCTATAACGGCAACAGACATAATTACATGCCGACACTTGCACTAAAAAACCTTTGCATAAGTGCCTCACCAGTGTACATTACCTGTCTATGCCTAATGATGTGGAATGAATGCAACACGTCTGCTACATCCCTTTACTAATAAATATCAGCCTCATACAGTATGTTATCCCTATGACAAGTGATCCTCATGTTGTCAGGAGATGTCAGTCTGCTGGTGGCAGGATCTGAAAAAAATCTATGTGTGCTGTCAAGAATTGTGTCTGTATCTCATGTGGAATGATACCTACATGACAGCAAAATCGGAACATAATTGTTCACTGAACAATGAAAAGAAATGTAGTCTGTGGCTGCACGGCACCAGCCTCGCTCATTCCCAATTTCCTTTTTCCTTCTTGTATCTTAACTTGTCTTCATTTTTGCCTTTAAAACAGTGAAGTAGTGTAGCTGCAAAAGCATCGACAAACGTTGATCTCAAATGTTTATGGAAGATGTTTTGTCGCTTATTTTACTCATTGGAAGACGTCCAGTTCCAGTTTTGGGCTAAATGCTTTTGCGTGTTCTCGGAGGATGGTTGGACAATGTGTTTCTGCAGAAACAAAAATGTACCCATAAAAGCCTGGCAAGGCACAGAGGGCAGAGTGAAATGGTGTGCAAACGAATTATTGTCACTCCAATGGCATTATAAATGACTTCCCATGGGGATGCTCATAACTCAGGATAGAAAGGAGGGTTGGGGTGGAGAGTTTAGGCCAGGGCATGGAGGGAAGGAGAAGGAATGGTAGATTATAACAATCAAGGAGCAGAAACATGGCATAATATGACTTCAAAAAAAAAAAAAAAGCCTGAAAGATAGGTCAAAAGCTCAATTACAGTGAGTTTAAACGCATTAACCTTATGGGACCCACGGAACGAGTCATTAAACTGAGAAAAGCCACACAAGACTTGGAGGAACAAAGACATGCCTCTAAGTCTGCTTTGAAAATGTTAAAAACCCAATTGACCCACAATTTAGCCATCAAACAGCCACTGTGCATGGCTGGGACTATCTGCATTACAGGTTAATTAACCAATCACACAGAGAGATAAGCATTTGCATAACTAAATGCACCATGTCTGCAAGGTCCAACGCTGGAGTCTGAATCAATTTGGAGTACAGACTTAGTTAAATGGCTGTGATGTTAGGCCTAATTGCCTGCTTTGAAAAATAGATACGAGAGAAAAACTCTGCCAAACTGTTGATCGTTTGTCTCCTCAGCTCTCTTTTGCTAACAACAATGGCTCTGTCATGGGAAATTATAAATACTACGAGGTAAATTGAATCTGGAATTGATTTTATCAGTGTCAAACTACAGGCAGTTCATTTCAAACCAAAGGGATTCAAATAGCCAGCCCAGCAAATTAATTGAGTGAACAACGAATAAATGTTCACAGTTTTAAAGGGTTTCAATCACTTGCACCATTTTGCACATGGATCCAATTTAATCAAATGTTCACGAATTTAGTTGAGGATGTAAAACAGCCTCTAAAAATAGCCCCAAATGACAAAAACTTGATAACAAAAAAGCCTCTTAGCGCCCAAGCTGTAATTGCCATTAGGAGCTCTGCCTTAACTGTTGTCAACGTGTTTGCGCTGTTGGCTCATTAACAAAAGCTGACCCACTGAATTGGGTCAGTGAAGATCTACCTCAGGGACCAACAGACTAGTGAGGCAGATGACTGTTTGGATGATTTGTCCCTAAGTGGATACATCAAGAGTACATCACTGGAGACTATGTGTTCCCACGTCTTCAACACTATTGATAGGCTGTGCATCTGTGGCTCCAGTCAATAGGGAGCTACTGCTATACATGCAAATGCTAAGGAGAGCAAATAATGTGCAACACCGAATATGTGACTTACACAATGCAGACCAGACAAATGAAGGTGCATTAAATGCTTACTTTAAGTTTAAGTTTGTGGTGCAGCCTTGCATTTATGTAAATACCGGGAACAAACAAACACAAAATGGCTTCCAGAATTATTTTGAGCCTTCTAGGTAAATACAATTTTCCATGCATATCATCGCTCACTTGCATACATGAAATTAAGTAAGGACCCCGGAAGGCCAAAAGCAGTGCATTTATTCATGTTTATGTTTTATTGATGTGAGCAAAGAGAGCTTTGCCCCGGGAAAGTCAACCAATCATTTTTCAGATTGGCTCTCACCCTCCGAGGAGTTGGGTTTAGTCATCTTTTTATCCTAACACTCTATTCTTGTTGCTTTCTTTCCCTTGCCTCCCTTCTTGCTGTTTCCTCTTTCTTCCATTCACCCTGTCATTCTGTATTTCTTTCATTTTCTGTTAAGAAACAGGCTGTCCAGGTAATTTCTTTTGCTGTGTTTTTTTGTTGCATCCAGGCATATTTCACGAGGAAGCCGAGCGTTCAGGGGATGAGAAAAATAAAACGTTGAAGAGGCATATCACAGGTGCTGTTTAGCCATGCAAAGATTTTTTGACTCTTTCCATAGCAACAAAGGTGTTACAGCCATAATGTCATTGTGATATACTGTATCAGCTCGACGCCAGTGTCTCATCCACGCACATACACACAAACCCACACGCTCCACTTACACAAGCGTTCAAGCATGCAGTGTATGCATGTACTGCACATTCACTGATACAGACTGTTGGACCAAATCAAATCTTTAGAAATTCCATATCAATCTGCTCCTTTTTCTTGCTTTTTTTTTTTTTTTTTTTTTTTTTTTTTTTAAAGAGAAACGCTCAAATTTTTAGAGTGCTTCAGTGGGACGTGAGAGGCATTTCAATTCCATGTTGGTGGGCAGAAGATTTTCTACATGGCTCGCAATTTAGATATGAATCATCTGTGTGTACTGTACTGCAATATAGCTATCAATAAAATGAAATAGAGTGTGCATCGATACAGTTTTACTGTGCTTTCTAACACAACACATCAGTTGGAACCTGTTGCTTATTCAGCCAACAGTCATTAGGACGGCACCCCCCAAACATTATTTCTGTCTAATTGGGTAGTCGGGGGGGGGAAGGAACCCTTACTCTAAACATCACACCTTTGGATTGTTGTTTAGTTCCTTCTCAGGAGTAACACATCATGGGAAGAAGAAACAATCTTTAGAAATGTGAGGAATACAGTCACTTTCATGTAGATCTGCTACTGTTTTTGAACCTAACCTGAGGGTACAACTGAAGGATCTAAATTAATTTCCAAGGGACCCCCAGAGTTGATAACAGTGAATGATGTAAGGCTCTTTGTAATAACATGGCTAACGGCTCATGCTCTGAGAAGCTCTGACACATATCTCTTTTTTTTCCTTTTACCTTTAGCATCCTGTGAAAAGTTCACCGCTACCACGATACACATTTACATTCTCATGAATACACAAACGCTTTTGTATATTGTCCTGTAGGGTAAACACATCCATACACGGAGGCGTCTCCTGGGAGTCACCCTTGTGTGTTTACCCAGCACGACATCAAAATGTCTGACAACTCCCTGAAATGTGTCGACACTAATTAAATCATTTCTTAAATATATAATATATAAGCTTACAGACAAGGATTTCACCAAAATATGCCACTTTTCTCTGTCAACTTTCTCAAGGTCAGTTTTTGTGACCTTTGATCAACAAAGTGATGGTGGGTTTTCAGTTCACTTAGTGACTGAATTAAACATAATTCAGCAAGCCTTGAGTGCACAGAAGTCTTTTATTTATGTGTGTTATTTAAGTGGTTATTTTTGAGTACTTTGTGTTTTTCATGTCTTGTACCACATACTTTAAACATCCATCATAAAAATGGAAGCAACAATGATTTTGTTTAGCCGGAAAGATCATTGTGAAGCTCAGAGCACTTGCAAGTTTATTTTTACACTGTAAACATTAAACTTAGTCAGTATCTTGGTTACTAATCTTTAAAGTGGCTATTATCCATATTATTATAAAATGTATTAAAGATAATATGAGCACAATAAGAAAAGTGTCCCACATCTTGATGAACCCTTCAAAGAATTTTTACCTGAATCTGCACCTCCACTCTCCCCTCCACTTTACAGAGCTTTAGAAAGTTCCAGCTTTGTATTTCATTGTCCAGACTTTATCCTTTTGGTTCATTCTACTACACAGTGGCAGATGAAAGCAGCTGTTTTCTGTCAAAAACTCCAAAAATCCACTGAACACCACCTTAATTATCACTAAATGGCAGAAAGCTGTTAGAACAATTAGCAGATGAAGAGCCAGATATTTTCCTTCAGGAGTTGGCTAAGACTAAAACAAATTTATAAATAAAAAAATTAAAAGAGAGTGTATATTTAAGGTATATTTGCCAAATGAATGATAGTGTGTATGTGCAAATGAGGATCCATGTGTTATTTACGTTCACCATTTTGTCCAATATGTCAGTGTTTTGTTCACAACTTGTTTCTGCTTCACCCAAGTAGGCAAAAATCAGCTATTAAAAGATTTAAAATATAAATCTATGGGTCCATATCAAGATTGTATGTTTATCTGTTAGTTTAAATTAAAATTAAAGCTTCATATAATCCTCCAGCACTGGCAAGTCAGGTTGCAAAAGCATGTTTTGTGAGCTCAAATTGATATCGACCTTTTCCTTTTGACCATCAAGATCTAATCAGTTCATCCTTGAGTCCAAATGTAGGTTTGTGCCAAATTTGAAGGGATTCCCTGGAGACATCCTGAGATGTCACATTCTTAGGAATGGGATGGACGGATGGATACTGCCCCCAGCCACAGCTGTCGCCAGCATGGAGGCATAAAAACATCACTATCTCATAACTCCCAAGTATCTCAATCAATATCAGCCTCAAAAGTATCCATTTTAGTCAGTCTATAACACAGATCTGTAGGATAATACCAGAAAATAGAGTGAATGTAATGAGAGTAATCAACAACAACAGATCAGATCAAAAAAGGAAATGTAAAATTGAATAACAGCAGTTATTACGAGAGATATCAAACAGATAAGCAACAAATATATTACAATAATTTAGACAATGATGATTGCGATGTATCCTACCCTAAGTTCCAACAAAATGAAAAAGTTGCCTCTGCACTATAAAGAAAGATGTTTGAGAGTGAATAGAGTCTGTAATTGTGCAGGTGTGGGTCCAGCTTTTACATAATATTTCATACCTGTGTCATACTGTTGATGAGCCAAAAATTGACTTTCTGCCATCACTGCTTTGAATAAGAAGCAGAAGAAGTGGTTTGGAAGAGAAAGCGGGGTGAAAAACGTAGAACACAGTGCAAAGAGCCAAGTCTACCAAATAATGCAGATCCATGGAGCCCCCTAATGCATCCTGGCCATTATCAAACACCAAGAGCTGGCATATCAGTGTGAAAAGAGCAAGCTGGGACTCCATTGTTGAGCTCACTCCACTGCATTTCACTGGCCTGTTCATGCAGATGAAATCCTGAGGACACAAAAATAAAACCTGTTTCTTTTCTTTCTTTCTTTTTTTTGGTTGAGCTCATTACATCCCCGACTTCATTAAGAGAAGGAAGACAGAAGCCAAGGGCAAGAAAGAGTCACTTGAGTAATTTGACAAACACTGTGTTTTCTTTAAGTCAACTAAGCTAATTAATGTCCTAGATCTCCTACCCACACTGAGAACATTTCAGGTCCATTTTAGACTATCACTTTTCATTTTCATTTCTTGTGATATGGGGGACAAAGATCAGCAGCCAAGCACAAGAAAATAAAGATTGTTTTGTGTCCTTTGTTGAGCCAAATAGGATTTAGAAAAACACACCAGTGCAGATGTAGAAAGTAATTTGTGAATCAAAATGAGCTCAAAACTTTAGCGTCACATCACATTCAACACTGTAGACATAAATTGGAACACCCCCCCCCCCCCATAAGATTAAAGATTAATATATTCATGCATCCATTAGAAATTATCTGATGCAAACACCTGCAGAGAAAAGAAATACAGTATTGGTTGCAAATTTGCATACATTTCTTTAAGGCTTGACAGCAGCGACGGCAAAATCAAGAAGTGGGCGGAGGGATTAAAAAAAAAACACAACATCTTGATTGTGGCTCAGTGAGGACGTCTGCAAAGCAGAGCACTTAGCAGAAAAAGACAAACTGCTTTTAAGAGAAATGGTGTGGTCGAAGAGAGTCCTTACTCTGTCCTCATCTTATCTGTGGACCAAATTGATTGTTTGTACTTTTGTGGGTGAAAACATACTCCAGGGATGCTGCTTTCATCAAGTAAACCTCAGCGAAATGTCCCTTGTGCATTAGTCTGCTGTCTGTATGTTTGCTTATCCTCCCGACTCCTGAGCTCTGGTCATATAGCCCTGATGCTTTGAGCTTCAGAGGTTCCAGCAATCAATTCAGTCCATTATGGGGGGAAATTAATGAAATGGGCTGACTATAAAAGGGCTTCACTTCAAATACGGCTCTTTTGTGGGGAGGTTTTGTGGGCATGTTATGTCTCTCTGCTGCTAACAACAATACACAGAAGTGTACCGTTTGCCATTAGGGGGATAAAAGATTGTGATTGGTCTGCTTCATTCCCTAAAAGAAAGCTTGAAGTAAAAAGTCAATGAAATATGTTTAATGGACTTATTATAGAGATATAGTCTGGGAGTATTTTTTCTCCATGTCTTCATGTTGACATCACAGCACAATGCACTCTGGCTTGCACAAAAAAGGGGAGAAAACAATGGAAACAGCATTCAAGGACAAAGCTGATGGAAATTTTAGAAGTCATTTAAATGATTTTGACACATTTGACAAAGTTTTAGTCACATCCCGTGCAAATTTTAAATTAATTTGATGCATTGTAAGTAGTGTGGAGAGCCAAAAATACAGCATTAGCATTTTACTCTTACTGGGGTTTTTTGTCTCTCGTTTGCTCATATTTAGTGTTTGAAGCTACAGTAGCATGAAAACTTTCGCTTTAAGTGTGTAATCCTGTTATTCATTGAGCCGTGGACTACAACAGAGATTGGAAATTTACCTGGGTGAAATATGATAATACAAAAACAGGTTTTTGATGAGTTTGAACACTGGTTCACATTTTGGAAGAACTTTGAGCACTGTAACAGACATACAGACATTTCTTCCAATTTCTTCTGTTCCTTCACAGCTTTGGCTCCTAATGGCTTGGCTTGCGCCCGCAGGGGTCTGAGCTGGAGCCAAAGGCGGTAGTGGGTCCAAATTGAGATTTTGGAAGAGAGAAACCCTCCACCTGAAATTACCCCCCTCACTGCCAAAAAGTGCTGTGAGACTCAAAGATCATGAGCTAAATGTGTCACACATATCCCCATTTTGTCATTTCCTCCTATTTGCATTTTACATAATGTGCAGAGGAAGAGACTCGCTGCTCTTTCATGTTCAGTTAACATTTAGTTTTCAGTTCTTATTCTTCCTAAAAATTACTTTTATGTACAGTTTGTTTCTCTAGTTACATTTAGACGGAAACATGGACGCTGCCAGGATTATGTTCAACAGGAACATAATGTTCTTGGGCTGACTTGAAGTCATGGTGAAGTTGGAAGGTAAGCAGCAGCATTGCCAGATTGTGCAATTTCCAACAGATTGGGCTGGTAAATTTTGTTCTGGGCATATCTTGGGATTCTTCTACCATCCCAATGGCTTCCCCTGAGAAAAGTTGAAGATACAGTCCAGTGAATCATCCCTTTTCCTCTCCAGGTATTATGATTCAGACTGACAGGGCACTGAGTTCAACAGGCTTGACACAAAGTGACTGATAACTGATGACCGACAAAACCAAATGTCACTTCAGTTCATTACAACCAGCCTAAAACTTCAGTTGGGAAATCGTAGCTGTGTGATAAAAACCTTGTAAAAGCTTACATCTGTTCATATAAGTGATGACCTTTTATGCTTAATGTGAGCTGACAGACGTATGTTTAATGTGAGCTGCACATCATTTTTCATTACTTTAACTGTGGTTCTAGGTTCACGTAATTATACTAATAAAACAGAAGGAAAATATATTTATTTTTCACCATGTATTTGTATTTGTGTTCAGTCTTAGAACAAAACAGAGCTGTGAGTGGCCAAAATCCTTCCAACCACAGGGAAAACCTAATAATGCCCATTATTGATAAGTGCATTACATCTGGAGTTTGGCCAGGATTTGGATCTAGACTTCCACATGTGCTTAGGTTTAGACTAGATAATACTAGCCAATATTTACCTTTCACATATATATTGGTATCTGCATGTGTTCCTATATATGCAGATATGCAAAGAGGTTTGTTGTAATATTGGTGTAACTGTAACTGTAACTTTTTGTCCCATAACTGTGAAGTTATGGGACAAAAAGCATCCTTGTAAATATGTTTGGTTTAGGTTAGGAAAGATCAATGCTAATGAATATGTGCACAACAGGCTCTGAATCACTGACAGCTTTTTAAGTTTCAATCAAGATTACCACCTCTCCCAACCCTGAACTAAGGGCTTTCAGTTGAAAATAACCACCAAAAATTTTTTTTGTTGTTGTTGCTGCAATTATATTGTAGGACAACAGATTATAAAAGGACATTCTGCAGATGCATTCAGTGTGATGACTTTGCAAACTGCCGGATGCTAATTAACAATATTGTGTTGATAAAAATCATAATATTGTTTGCAAAACATATCAAAACAGACATGTTTAGAACCTCTCACTGACTTAATCTTGCTGTCATCACTTCATTGAATCAATACCCTTTTAAATCTGTACATTCATACATCTTACAGCATGTTTAGTTTACCCACTCAGCCACTTTTGTCTGCAGGAAAAAGTTGCCAACGTCCTCATTTAAAACCACATGCAATGCAACAGATGAACAAGCTCACATTTCCCAGTCGCCTTCATCATGCTGGACATCAGCAATAAAGTGAAATTTCTCCCACTCCACTGTATAATAATAGTGTGCAAGCCAGCTGTGGGATTGCCAAGTAAGTCACCAAAAAGGTTCTAGAGGCAGCAGTGGACCATATATGAGGCATTTAGGAACATCAGTAAATTCTAGCTTTTTTACATTTTTGTTCAAATAATCATTCATTATTTGTAATCGAGATTGTGATATTGATATTGATTATGATATTGAGTCATGTTGCACACCCCTACCTACAATTACGCTGTAAATCATGTGTTGTTTTACTTACTAAGTGTTTACTTTTCTTGTTCAGACCTGAACTGTGTGTAATATGCCATTTGACTTATTAATGTGTTTGTTATTTTCTTTGTTTTAATGTTTGGTAATGAAATGTTGTTTACTTTAATATTATCATAAAGCTACAAATTATCAAACATATTAAGAGGCTGTCTATTTCAAATTTGTCACACTCATTTTAATTTTTGTTACGTCTCATCGTAACAGCTGCAGTAGTTCATCTACACTTTCTAAATACTCTACAGAACATCATGTACGATGAAATTTCAATTACCTCGTGTGGAAAATTGAACCACTGAAAGGATAGGGAAGAATATACAGCACAGGAAGATAGAAATGAGTGGGAATATAATCAAAGATGGTGATGAACAGCGCTATTTAACCATCAGAGTGTGTCAAGTAGAAAAGCACAGCATGAAATCAGGAATTAAAGACTACTGGCTTCAGCTTTAGAGGGCGTGGTACTAAAGCTGGAATACAATTATATGTTATTTGAAACAAAGTGCTTGGTTGTTCATATAATTTGCAGTCTCATGACATTCTTATTTATGTCAATCCACATCTGATCCAATACAATCATTAACTCATGTGAATGACCTGCAGTTTCTGTCAAGTGTTACTTCTGCAAAGATATTTATTGTCATAATTTCTGCAAGTGCCAGAATTTTGTCCATATTTATTGACTCATTTTCGTAGCTTCTGATTTTGACTATAACTCTTTTTTTTATTTTGCTTAGAGCAACTAGTCATTTTAAAGGATTTGTTCCAGGGAACCCATTGAGTGAGTGTGTATTCTGTACGTGTCATTTTGTGTTTGGAAGTTCTCCATCATCGCCATTGATTGTGCAGTGTTTGTGGTGCTGTAGTTGGGACTTTTCTATCTCACTAGATAGGAAAAACCCATTTCCTACTCCAGCTAATACATTCCTGTCACTGTAAACTGCCAAGTCAAACCATTATTTAAGCTGACTGCCACCTGAGCAATCCCAGTCATCTTTAAACATGATAGTTACTGCTGTGTTGCTTCAGGCAACATGCTGCTTCAAGGCCTGGTAAGGCTCAACACATAATGCTACCAAACCAGGGTCACTTGACTCACGTGTGATTCAAAGTGATGAAACTAAAGAGCAAAACAAATCAATCCTGACCTTTGGGCTTAAAAATGTCTTTTCATAAAGTGTCACAGCTTACGTTAACTGTGTCTCCATGAGGACTATTAAAGAAGTTGTCTCGCAATTTGAATTTCAATTTTTTGATTTTCCCAATCAGAAAATGCATAAATTTGTTTTCATAACCAAATCACAGCTATAGTATGTGTCTCCCACACTGCGGCAGTTATTAAACTAATTAATCACATGCAAACCTGTCAAATATGATTCTGCACCCGCTTTGTCACTTTGATTAAAATTGAAGTATAATTGTGTGTATGTGTGTGAGCGTGTTAAAAACAAGAGTGACACTGTGTGTGAAAGGAGGCGCAAAGGAATCAAACAGTGACTGTGTGATTCAACATACATCTGATGGCAGGCCTTTACTTGCTGCTCCAGATGCACTTTGAGAGGCAAAAATACAGTGTAACTGCTGAGGAAGTGCTGAGAGCCTATATTGATGTGATGCATTATGGTCCCTGAGCACAAATGATTCATGAAAAAAAAAAGGGCACATATGCATGTCATTTGAGGAGTAAAAACTGGGATTTCACTGAATTATTACTACAGACTGGAAGAAACTTGTATCCGGTGTGCCATAAAATAGAACTTAGGCAAAATAACAATGGGAACTGCTACCTTTTTCTCAGCAAACCTTTAAAAATTGCCCATCTAGGCTCCTGAGCACTTGTTTTTGCTGTCCTGACCAGCAGTCTACATCTTATATAGCACACAGGATTGCTGCAGTTTCTATCAGCATCTTACAATCACATCAGTGGACAGTGCACCCCTAAAGGCTTGAGACGGGCTGGATTAATGAACAGACTCGTGGTGCTGACACCCCGAGGGACAAGCAGGTAAAGGAAGAAAATGGCTGTTACAAAAAATATCTTGATATTTGTTTTTTGTCCATTGGCAGCCACTTTAAAATCCATATTCAGTCAAAAATCTGATGCTTAACAGCCCAAGAGTTGAATCAGATGGACTTTTAACAGTAATGTGCACAAACACTAAAGAAAAACTAACAAAAGGGCTTATCTGGAATGAAAAATGTGTAAATGCTGCAGAATATCCTAATACAGAGTGCGTCACAAGAGGGAAACAATCAGTACTGAAATGGTAAAATGTTAAATACGTTTGATTTTTCATGAAATGCAGTATGGATCAAAATCCCTTTGCTTAGTAGCTGGGTGGGGCACCATGAAAAGATCATAAATATAAACATTTTACTAGGTCATGGATCAGACCCACTGACTGAGCATCATGTGACTTTTTTTTTCATTAAAATGAATGAATCTTGAAAATGAATCTTACCCCAAAGATGTGTAGGATAAGATGACGATTGTTCAGACTCAGATTGTTCAATGTTCAGACTGTTATATCTGCACACTGGAGATGCACAGATCAGATTGTGAATCACTGACAACAGGGCTAATCACTTCAGTTCTGTTCCATATTTACATCAATATATCCATATTACATCATGCATCACTCAACCTTCAACTCAGTTCAATTTATACAGCAGTGACGTTTAGAGCACATCTAGACTGTGTGTTTTACACTACAACACAAAACACTGACCATATTGCCAAAATGTAGATGGAGCCAAGAAAATAACAATTACTGACATAAACATAACAGATACATCATATACACTACAAAGAGTTAACATTGGCATATTGGAACACAAAAAACACCCAATTTGACAAACAATTCAGACCAGCACAAGGCATGGCAAGAGACAAGGGCTGTCGTACAGTGTGTAAAAATGCAATGTAAGGTGTGCACACCTGTGCTTGAGATGCTGGCTGTATCTATGCATTTGAGCCTGTTTCTTCTGGAATTTCCTACTGTTGTCAGCTGGGTTAATATCCTAACTAGTATAATTAATACCCTAATATGCTATGTCTATACTGGCTATGTATTTTGGAGCTACAGTGTTTATCTTGCTGGATTATCACAGTTGCAGGCTGGACAAATTTCTGCCATTGTTTCAAAAGTATGTGGATGTTCCCTGCAAAAAACTTCTGGTGCGTGCTACAGTAACATTATTCACAACATAGATGTATTAAGGAGAACTGGATGCAGTGTGGGAGGCAGGGCACCATTCATTCCTATGAAAGTTGCTCAGTGATGCATGAAGTCAAAAAAGTCACTTCCTGCTGTAAAGAAATTACCCAGATGAATGCACACCGTGTGTGCAGCGGCCCACAGGGCATGCGCCACACCAGAGACTTTCACTGACCAAGCTGGTTAATTTCAAGCCCTCTGCTAACTTGAATAAAGATAAAATAATTTACTTGTGCAATTCTTCTAGACTTACCAAATATAAGCAGACCTATTAGATCAAATTCTACATCACATGACTGTAAATATACAATTTGGCTGCTATGTCAAATTGGTATCAAATCCCAAGGCATTTCTTTCGGGCTTGTTTCATATGCAGTGCTCTGACTATTTTTCCCCTCTTAAACTTTAACAACATAGTAACACTTAAACAGGAAGTTAAACAACACACCCCACAACCATACATGAAACATGAGACGTGAAATACACCAATTTAAGTATCACTACTTTAATAGAACTGAACCTGAAATATGTCATATTTAGTATTTTAATAATAAATAGCTAAATTAATTTGTATTTTTGTTGTTGTTGATCTTGTTTTGCAAAGCTAGGAAAGCAATGTCAATGTCAGACCTGATGTTGCCTTACACATAAAAGAACCATCCCAGTCTCTTCTACACAGTGAGGCTTATTAATTAAACACTGGTATCAGATCAGTACTTGGGCAGATACCCAAAGCTCCTGTTTCGGTATCAGGACCAAAAAGTCGGTTGGTGCATCCCCACTGAACATCTCAACAGTGTCAGGTTTTTAATGCACTTTTCATCATCCTGCAACACCCACAAACTCCGGTCAAACACCTCTGTGAATTGGGAACCCATTCCATTTGATTTTATGGATCAAGGAGTTTCTATGCAACCAGCTCTGGCATGTTAAATGGAATGGCTGTCTATCTAATGAACCGGTTTTAAACACAAGTGTCCCCCAGGGCCGTGCCATTTCCTCTTTTTTATTGTCTATTTATACCGATGAGATTATGTGCAACAATAACTGCCTCGTTCTGATTAAGCATGCGGACAACGCGGCCCAGGAGGCCTGTCTGATTCCCAGTCAGTCGCAGCAGAAAAAGACGATGTTACAGAGCTGACAGATTGGTTTTGACTCTCGCCACCACAGACAAAACAAAACCAATGAGATTTACTCCACGGCCAAGAAGAACAGCTGGCCTCATCACTGTCCAGCTCCTCCCTGAGCAAGTTTCTAATAGCAGGCCAGTGAAGATGACCGGACCCATATTCTCATGATACAGTAGGTGGACATTATTTACACCAACATACAGTATCATTACTGCAGCAGCAGCTCGGGGGATGTGATGTCAATAACGACTCTCATTAACTGTCCTCAGCCTCAACACAGTGTCCTAGTTTGGTCAGCTGTCTGTGAAGAGCTTGCAAAAATGGTCAATCAGGAGCCTAAAATCATTTCGCTGCCAATAACTCCCTGATCACCAGCTGGCTTGCACACTAAGACTTTTGCCTTCAGGGGGGTGGGTGAGGGGGACTCTGCATCCCTTGAGTGTAGGATGTGCTGCAATGGCTGTTTAAAAAGATTACCAACATAGTCATATCACAGCTTGAACACCCATGTGAGGCAAAAGACTGAAATATTGATTTGCCATAGAGGACACCTCCAGCCAAGTGTATTTATTAGTATTTTTAATTAGTTTCATTTCTATTTTTGCTCATATTTATGGCACACATCATTACAAATCATGAACCCGCACATCTCCATCCCCATTCACATTCAGGACAGATTTAAGAGGCATGAAACATGCACAATCAATCAATACTACATGTAGTTAAGAAGCATGAATTTTAAAAGGGAATTCGTGCAGCATTATGTTTTATTCCCATGGTCGAGTCCAATCAATGTTATCTCTCTTAAAGTCAGAGACCAGAGAGCTATGACTCCAGGCTTTGATGTCTCAGACAATCGCAGAAATCAAATAATAGTCGGGAGACTGATTTGTGGACAGATTTGAGGTTTTATACGATGAAATTCTTTATCACATCTGAACTCTGAAGATCCCCTGCAAGCGCCTTCACCATCACCTTATACATCTTTCTCATTTCGCTCCCTATGGGATTTTACATCTTGGCCAGATCACAGGCTAAGTCTTGAAGTGAATATTTGATAGAACTACCCCAGACTACAGGAATGAAGTAATTTTCCTTCAAATGTCCCTTTTAGATTGGATTTATTATCAGTCATTTACATCTGATATTGCCTGAGCTCTAACATCTAGTCATAAAATGCCATCAATTTAAACTCTGCAGTTCCAGTCATACTTTTGGGATGGCAGACAGGGGGTTCAGACTGTATAAATCTCAGATGTTGACTGGCTGCAGTGACAAGCCCATCAGTGATGATCCAGTGAACAGTGTCCTGCAGTACAAAAGGCCATCGTTGGTGAAGATGTCTCAAACCAACAACATATTTCACGATACATCCCACAAATCAGATTTTATTAGGTGCATTTCTGGTTTATTTCTGTCCACTGCTGTGCATCAATACGGCAAAAGTCTGTGATGCCTCTGACGTTGTGACATATTTTACCAAAAAGAAAACGCAACATAACAAAATACAAGTAGATGTTGAATCATCCATCCACTGAAATGTATCTGCATTTTTTTCTTTTGGATAATGTATTAATATTCGCTGTGTTTCTGGGACACAAATCTTCAGATGTGGTCCCAGATTAATGTTGCTGCCACACACCCTTTTGCCCAGTAAACTGAGGTAATCGGAATTACCTGAAGAAAAAAGGCAGAGTAGCTCCTTTCTTTTGTACAAGGCTATTTGTAGTTTTAAGATCTTTGTCCCTGATAAACACTGGAGCATGCACACACCTTTGTGTGCTGCATATGTAAAGTAGGAGATAAAAATCTCCATGGCTTTGTCTTTGTGGTGGTAAAATGGAGTGCAACCACAAAGTGTGTGTGTGTATGTGCGTGCAGCTATGGTGTGTGTACATGTGTATATATGTGAGGGGGTGGGGGGATCTGGGTGGTTGCTGCAATGTCCTGTCATCCATTTAAGTTGTGCACATTGTGCCCATCAACCTGATCTTAAGTGCAAAGCTTGGCAACATTTCAACAACAAACACACTGCAATGTTGTATTCACGCAGGCAATTAGACAACTATCAACAAAGTATGAGTCCAAATGTCAACGCCAAAGCATGGTTCATTTACCAAAAGGTCAGACTGCGTCTCATCAGCGTCACATTGAGGGTCAGGTTGGACACAGTCCCTTTTAATTGTAGCTTCTGCACCTTCCTGAGAGACATTACTTGATTATTTCATAAATAATTAATGTGTTGTGATTGCTGCCAAAACGCCTGCACCTTCCCGTAGTTCAGTGTCAAATAAATTTACCTGTGGGGTTAATTGTTAATTTAAAGTTCGGGTTGACAAACACTTTGTTGAAATAAATGATTCTCGAGTTTTGAAAAAGCGAGAGGGAATCCTGCGAGGGCACAACCACATCCACCATGCGTCCACACAAACAGCCGCGCAATCCGCATACATTCAAAACCTCTGTGAAGGAAATAGCCAAAAACGCAATCAGGATTGGAAGAAAAGCAAATGAGTTGCTCATTTTAATACGACGTTAGCCGGGGTTAATTAGTTTGTATAAACAAATTCCCCTCGTGCGCACTGAAACAGCTGTGCGTAAAATGTAACTGATTCATGTAAATCTATTTAAAAATGTTCAAAATATGCATTTCACAAACAAGGAAAATGAGTTGTACTGAAATCACTGTGGTAGAAAATTGCAAGCTCTCCAAAATCTCAATGACATGATTTAGTGTTTGGGAAAACTGAAACTCACGCTGCTGTTGTGTCCGGACCAGTGCACCATCGCCTGGTTGTGTTCCGAGTCTCCCGACAGAGCAAAAGTGGAAGTGTCCAGGTGCGGCTCACTTTGCCTCGGGTTAGACCCTCTGGCTTCATCCCCAGTACGCCGATACTCGGCTCTGGAGTTGGGAACACCTTGGACAGTCTCCACAAACCTCTCTCTTGACTGTGCTTCTCCACTTATACTCCTATCCACATTTTCGGTGTATGTTGTACCCACACTCCTTCTTGCTCTCTTTCCTGTGTCCGGATATTTGTTTTCTGCTTTTTTATTAGTTACACGTCGCCTTGGGTTGTCCTCGGAAATGTAGCCACACTTTTTGCAAGGTATTTTGAGACGACTGTGGTGGTTTTGTGAGGTTTTGTCGCCGATCGGTGCCTCATTTCCATGTCCATTCTGTGTTTCATTCCCCACATGCTTACCATTGTTCGGTCTAAAAGCACCGGCTGCTTCCGTTTGAAAAGCGCTTAAAACTTTTGTTTTATCGTCGACTTTGAATGAGACTTTTGATTTTCTGGCTGCACGTGCCTCCAGCGGCGTTACCTCCAGGCGATAACATCTGTCGTTTCTTCCGGGAGAACTTATTTCCGCTTGAGCCACAAACTTGGGTTGAAAGGGATGCAGCAATACGAGAGCCAAAAGACAAAAACTCCAAAATAGCCACAGTTCCATTGTGTTCCTCCAAACTGATAGTCTATCAGTGGGGAGAAAAAAAGATGTGGCAGAGCTATTCAACTTCTAAAATATTCAAGGTATCATCTCTACGAGCAAGAAGCCATTGAGCAGACCCGCTCACGTCCAGGAATTTGTCAAAGTGAGGGACCAGTTGGGGAGGCGCTGCGCATCAGGCAAACGCGCCGACGGAGAGTGACTGCAGGAACGGCTTGAGCTCATTGTTCATGAGAATGTTTGAAAAAAACAAAAACACGGCTTTAAAAGGCTGAAATAACCCGGAATCCTTTCGAAATTATTCCATGCTTTTATTTTCTCGCCTGGAACAGCAGCGTTTTTATCCCGTTATGTCTCAGGATATTTGTGTAAACCTGTAAAAGTTATCCAGCGCAGCACTTGATTGACTCAACGGTTGACAGCAAAAGTAATTTGTGCTTTTGCAGAACAGTGTTGTTCTCACGCTGTGGCAATATTTTTGCATCTGGCATGACAGAAAAAACATCATTTGCTTGCATCAATCAACACCGGATTCACCTGTCAGCTGCGTGCACGCGCGTACGTATGTGTGCGAGTTTTGAGGAAATTCAGTTGGACTTCCAGATAAAGATCCAGACGTGGTGCTGATATCGTTTTGATGTGCAGAGCTGCAGAGTTTTTAAAGTGTGACTGCATTTCTAGTGACTCTAAGACTTTTTTTTTTTTAATTAGGCCACTAATACAAGGTGCCTCAGGCCTTTTACTGCACAACAGCCCAGGAAACAAGAAGACCTTTGAAGTCATACTATGAGGTTTGCTGTCATCTTCACGACTTCTGGTGTCACATAGGCAACAAGCCTCCAACAACTCTTTTTAATGTTCACACATTGCACAATTAATTCATTTTTACAGTGCACATTTGAAAAATTGAGCTTTCTCCAAATCAATATGCTATTTGAAAAGTATTAGTTTCAATTAGTGGAGCCAAATGAATCCTGAAAGGCAATTCTTACTTCCTGCTGACAGAGCTCCCTGTCAGTTCTTGCAGAGCTTGTGTTTCAGTCTTGTTTTCAGTCTCCTGCTTTATGTTTTTGACTTGAGAAACTTATTATGATGCCTGGTGATAAGAAGCTAAAACACATGTTAGATTCATTTGTATCAGCTGCCAAACAGATGCCCAAGGGAAAGCCATAAACAGAAGGATTTCCATCTTCTTCAAGGACGACAAGCACATCTTTGGATTGCAAGAATGGGACAAAGAATGTAACCAGATATGTCCTTGTAATGTGAGGGCAGATGTTACAGTTGAAACCAAGTTAGAGGAATGGCTGCTTTCTGTCAAGGTTAAACCAGACTAGGCGATGCTCAGTACACACTTCCACACCTGCATGAATGTGTCAAGAGTGACTGTTAATTATGAGATAAACTGTAAAACTGAAGAGAGGGAATATTACTGTGCTGCCAACTGTCCTGTCTCACTCTTTATTTGATAGCAGACACAATATGTGAAAACAGGTAAATCCATACCACATACATTTCAGCTTGTTACTGCCCGTACTACCCTCACTTAAAAACCATGCATCTGCTGAGCTGTAAAACATTGTGTTGGTTTGTGTGTGTGTATGAAAGAAAGAGTGTGTAAAGAGTATGAAAGAGTGTGTTGGCGGGGGTGATGCACAGGAAGAACCAAGTACACAACAATCCACTGGAAGGACTGACATTGACAGGAGTTCATTGCTGAGAACAGCACCTTCTGATCTTGCACACGTCCTCAGACAGCACGGTGAAAACAGCAATCAGAAGGCTACCCAGTACTGCCTTCTTCCTCAGAGGGCTCACTTCTTGGTCCCCTGTTTTTTTTGGCATGGCTGTACAAACAAATTGAGATTCATACAAGTGAGGGTTCCGGGCAGCAGGTGCTACTGTTGCAACTCTGCTGCACGCCAGACAGCTCACTCTCTCTACAGGCCATTCCCGCCAGAACGCCTCTGCAATGAGGGGGTAATTGGACTGATCACACTCTGTTTACCCATTATGCTGCTAAAATGAAGTGGGTTGTTCCCAAACACACTGTGACAGGCCGGGGAGGGAGGAGGAGCCTCTTCCATCAATGACACATCTTTTAATCTGTGCTAACCTTGGGCTGGGAGAGCATTGTGTGGATTTTCCTATGTTTGTGGGGATGCATGTGTGTGTGTCTGTTTGTGTGTGTGTGTGTGTGTGTATGCAAGAGAGATAGACATAGAGCGAGAAAGAAAGAGAAAGAGACGTGAAGAAATATCTGAGGGGAGAGTTTTAATGTGCTCCAAATCCTGCATGTGCTTAAACTATGACAAGGAATATTGCATATCTGCTTCCTGGGTGGAGAACATCTCAGATTCTGCTGCATAAATCTGAGCCACAGTGAAAGAGAATAAGAGAAAAAGAGAGATGAGAGGACAAGACTGAAAACTGTGTACATCGGTGTATCTCATTCAATTTTATGTGCTCTCCTCCCCAGTGTAGATCATTAGCAAGATTATCAGATGTAATCATCTCATTCTGGTGGCGCATAACTCAGACGGTCCCTGCAAATGGCGCCATCCTCTCTCCTGTTCCTACTGAAGACAGGGAGCAAACTCTAAAGCTTTCAGGACAAAATCCCATTTGTGCATCCGCTGTCTGCATCCCAAGCTTGTTAGTTCCAACACTTCAGTGATCCCGGTGGAGCGGACGCATAGGCAGTAGCAGGAACCATAATGGCCATCACCCAGACAGCTCACACTCGCATACAGGAGATGAACAGCAAGGTGCACTCCCCGCTCGGCTATACCCATGCCATTAAAAAGAGAAACTTTCTTTTATTGCAGATGGCAAAACACTTATTTTGTACCTCCTTCATCGTCTCGATGAAATAAAGGCATTTTAAAATCACAGTGGGAGGAGTAGTTTAGGACAGTTTGCCACTGCAATAAACTGGCCCTGTCACTGAAAATACAACTCTCCTCATTGGTGAATCGCTGTGTTACTATTATCTCTTTGATGTCTTTGTTCTTGAGCCTCTTCCTGTACATGTTGAAGACAGGGACGAGCCTGTCAAGATATCAATATAATTTGCTTGATCTCACACAGCTGTAGCTCATGTTTCACAAATGCTGCAATGTGTCAGTTTGCAGGATTTTCTCAGATGTCAATTCTGGCTTTTATTCTGTCATCTATGTGCTTTAACATGATCCAAATTATCTAAAGAATATTTCCACTTTGTTACACGTTGAATAATAGTATTACAATTGTATGTTTGTGTTTTGATAATGTTGTGCTCAAATTCATTGCTGTTATCTTGGAATACGGAGACGTTCCCAAGTAAGAAGGGGCAAGCACAAACAGAGATGATCGGACAGGTTGCAAGAGTTTAGGTACATTATGTATGTTTTCATGCCATTTTTTTGGAGGTAACATTAAAAGTAAGCACACCCAAAATGTCCCTCATTACAATCCCTTCTCCTGGAATTTTTATTCATATATGACTTATTTAGATACAGCAGAAAGCTTTTGTAAGAAATGAGATGCAACCAAAATTAAGTTTTCTGTAAATGAACATATCGGCATATTTTGATGGCGAGCACATCAGTCAAATGTGCACCGACAAAGTGTTTTATTTGTTTCCCTTGCAGTGCACACTTCACTCATGCAACACAATTTCCACTACAGGCAATTAAGCATGATAAATGTTTTTTTGGTGCACTGCACTCACAGCACTTGGTTAGGGTTATGGGAAGACTGTGGTCTTGGTTAAAAATTGAAAAGCACAAGACATGATGTGTTTACTTTATTAACATTTAAAGAGAAGCCACAGTCTTTCCCTAACCAAAGTGCTCCAGTTGTTTAAACCTTCTGTAACCACAGGAGTCAGCATGCTAACCTTGGTCTACAGTGTCAAAATCTTTCTCTGGACACTAGGTCTGCCATCCAGCCCAAACTAAGACCAAAAGAGAGAATGTTGCCAGAGAAGTCAGAGAGTTCATCTCATCAATGAAATCTATGACAACTGTAAATTCAGACACAGACAGATCCTCAATAATGAAACTATATCTTTTACCAACCAAAATATCTGAAGAAATATTCAGAAGTTGACACAACAAAGACGGTGACATACATTTTGAGATGAAAGTTTCACTGGAAAAATTTCAAATATAATGTTTTTGTTGATTTAAAATAACAAGATCAAATGACTAAAATGTGACTGAACTTTTCATAAATGCTGACTAAAATGATCAAAATTATTATTACGTTCACATAACAGTTTGGGTAATATGATCTGTACTACTTTGACATAAGCGCTCCTGTTTTTGTTGTTGACTTTTGTTTCAGCAGCATCACCTTCTTTAACATCAGCAACATTTAATATCAGCAATTAACTTACAAAAGTAACATCCACATTGTAAAAATAACCTAAACGACCCTGTTCAGGGCTTGTTTCTACATAGTGCAAGTTTATATGTTTACTCTGTGCTACTCCCACATGGAAGTTGAGTGAAACTCACTTGAAACTGACATACCGAAGCAGGATTGTGTGTGACTGTCTGTGTCTGTCAAACATGTGCTGGACTGACAGCCTTGTTTCCTGTATTGTGCCAAACATATGCTGGAAAAGGCAACAAATCCTAAGTAGGTTTAAGTTGTAGGGAAAATGAATCAATACTTTCACACATTAACCTCTGTATATGAGTGAACATGCTGGATGTGACTCCAGATTGTGTTTTGATTCTGTTTTAATATGTCACACTCAACAATTATGACCAACAGATATGTTATTACTCAAAATTATTAAGCTGCTCTGTTCATTTCTAATGAACACGTTTGTTTTTTGTCACCAGAGAGCGAGCGCCATCTGTTATCAGACAGAAATTCTTTGACCCACTTTAAAAACACCAGATCTGTTTCTTAAAGGGAAATACTAGCAACTTTATATGTTAGGACATTTTGACTCACATAGATGAGCATTTCAAATCAGACCTTAGCCTGGTTTTCAGCATATGCCACTATCTGTGTTGTTACATCTGCCGGATGGAAGTGATTGGAATTGTCAATGAAAGGCAGACAAAGGAAGAAAGAAGCAGCTCAAATCTGTAAAGCCATACCTATGTACACGGAAGCCTTCCAACAAAGTCAACCCTGCTTGTGCATAATTACAGGATGTTAAAGAGTGAACCTAAGTAAGAATTGTAAAGGGAAACAAGGTAACTATATCCTCATCTGGTGCCTGTATACACTGCTGCCTACAGGATAATTGTTTGTAATTGACTGATTGATTTTGAGTTTTTTTCCTGTCAAACAAAAATTGGTACAGTGCACTACTGGTTCAGTTCATCTACAGTTTATACAACTCTCGTGTTTTGCTGTTAAAGTTAAGGCAAGCATTCCTTGAATCTGAAAATTGACCACTGTTTTCACTGAAACAGTATAAGAGATCATCACGTGGACACATACTAGATTCTCTGGTTTCTAGCTTTAGGACATCTTTATAGTCACAAATCCTGCGGAGAGTGTCAGACCATACTGTGGGAGTAATATATGCATGTGAAAAGTGGTATTCTTATTTAAGCTTGTTCCAGTAGGATTGGATGGCAAACAACAACAGGAATAGATTAGATTAGAAAAGTGATAAAAACCAGCATGACACGGAGTTCATCCAAATCCCTTCTCTCCTTGTTAGCATTAGTATGATACTGGGGCAGATTTATAGCGGTATAACATGGCAAATTAAAAGGAACCAGTACGTGTTTGGAATGAGAACTGATAAAAAAAAAAGCCCATCTATCCCATCTTCCCTGCTCCTACATCATAAACAAGTAATGGTTGTATCAGTTTACTGTCCTGTTATATTTTATGCTGACAAGAGAGAAGCCAGGGGAAAGAAGCATCTTCCCCACTATGGATTGTGTCCCACATTTACACACCAGCTGCGTGGGCTTACTTGGACTTTCAGTGGGTTTCCTTCAGGCTTCCCCCGCAGACTGAAAGGAAAGTCGATATTGGTTAAAACCTTCTGTAACTTTTCTGAGATTTTTTTAAATGAGCACTTTAGAACTTGGCCAAAGGTGATGTGTTCTCTGCTCTCTTACTTTTTTTGGGTCTATTGGCAGGCAATTGCTTACCACCAGCAGCCCTTTTCCTCCCACCACACACACTCACATGCACACACCCACCCACACACACACACAAACACACACGTTTCTCCTTTTTGTCCTTCTCTCTTTCTTGGTCTCTCTGTCTTCCTTTCAAGTACATTCCCACCCCCCTACCCCACCCCATCCTCTCTCCCGTCTATGTGTCTCCACTTGCACTTCCTCGCTTCTTTCCCATCTCACCCCTTTTGAAGTCTGAGACAGCTCGAAATCCAACGTGGTTCTTTTTTGGACAGCCAAGGGGAAATGGCTCAGAAAGAGGGGCTCAAGTTCGATTACAGCTGTTAATCAAAAATCTACACTGCCCAGCATGGCGTGATGTGAGAAATGATTTTGGTTTCGATCTGTCAAAGCCACTATATGTTACACACACAGACCTACATGAAGATATATTGTACTGTACATTTGCACACGCTTGCTCTCTGGGCAGAATTACAAAAATGAAAACACGCTAGGACCCAAGAAAATATACACACTGTGAAGATATGCAAGAAAGGACAAATGAAACTGAAAACAGAACAAATACACCACCAAACATCCATGCTCAAGCTACTGTATCTTCTCTGGCTCAGTGCAATTCATTCACCACCCAGATATAATACCATTCTGCAAACCCTGGATTATGTTCTGTGGCAATGTTATTGAACATTCACTCACAACGTTTTTTTAAATCATACAGTGTGTGTGGAATTTTTATGTGATTGAAATCTCTTTCAGTCTGATTGCATGTTTTTATTTCTGGATAAATAAGAGGCAGCGCTGGTAGCATGACTTGCTCTCTGCAACATTTCTGTTTCACAAAAAAATATTAAAACAGATTAAAAATTCTAAGCTTGATCATTTTGGTTTTTTGATACTACTTGGGTCTTATCACCACAGTTTTACTCATCATTCCAATCAACAGTAATTCTAAGTTTTTGGGGAAGTCACTTCAAAATGTGTTCAATTACTCATTACAAATTAGTCATTGAAAAAAGTAATTGCACAGCTTTGCCAACTACGCAACAGCAAAAGTAATTTGCTGTTATGTCACTCATTACTTTCTGCTGCTTTGCATAGCACAACTCTGGAAAAAGTACCTTCGAACAACTCTATATCCTTCACATCCACACATTACATATCAAATCCAACACCTGTAGAAAAAGATTAGCATTACTGCCTCACCATTCAAGTTGCAGTTTACATCAGTGTCTGTCCAGACTCATATAACATATGTAGAGGAATTTAATAACAGGTATGAAGTGAGTTTTGATTTAAAATTAAGGTTAACCTTCATATTAATATATGAGACCAGTGAGAAACATACTGTCTTCACTTAAAGGCTATTTTTACAGGAGGAGCAAATGCAATCACCTGAAGATCAACATCAGCGAAGCCAGTGAACCGGTGGTGGACTGCATTACTTTAAATATGGATACTGCTGCAGAGAAACAGCTCAGTCTAAAATGTGGAGGCTTAAAGTAGCTCCTTAAACCCTGCAGGACCGAAGATCTCTCTCTATAATCAGCACGGTTCCATGGTAGACACCCAAGATGAGTGTCACCAAATCAGTATCAAACTAAATGGGAAATATGGTTACAGTTTCCCTTTCTGTTTCTGCGTAATGGTGTCGAATATTGGCCATAAAAGTGTGACCTTTGACCTTTTGAAAATAAATGTAATTACTTCATCATTTTATCCCATTAGACATTTGGGGGAAATTTTGTCAGTTTTTGAGTTACAGCCAATACTTATTTGTGAACTGATAGAGGCCCTTGACCTTTGACAACCAAATATCAGAACAGCCCTGAGTCAGGTGAATGTTTGAATCAGATGTCACTGGGGCAGTTGCATAAAAATAAGAACATGAGTTTCATTTGGGTCTAACCTGCAGTTTGTAAGTATATAGTGACCTTTAACAGCAGCTTTAACCTTTGCCATGAGGATGTCACCAAATTTGATCAAAAAAAGATCAAAAAGAGTGCAGGCTGTCTTGATTTCACAGTAAAATTGATGTGAGTGTCATTTAATGTGTTTTTTGAAAATATGATCCAGAAAAGTGCAAATACACCCACACAACATTAAACTGAGTACTGATCCATGTGAAACACCATATAAGAACATAAAACAGACAGAGGATGTAGATCTGTGACCGTGTTCCGCACAAATGGCAAAAGGCGTTACTCTGAGACTTGTAAGGCGAGGTGAGGCCCAGCAAAAGAGCCTGTGAGCCTCCCAAAGGGACTGACTAGATTTGGTGCCCCCCGCTTGTAAACATAATAAAGCGTGACCTAGCAAGGACAACAAAGGAAGAAGATGTCTGAGGGTGAAGTGTACTACATGCAAGTCCACCACATTAATGCATATGTTTTCTGTGTGTTTCATTGACGTTTGTAAAGTAGCGTCTCTCTCTCTCTCTCTGACACAGTCTAGAGAACATTTGTTTTGTGTTTGCATGTGAAAAGACGAGCCCTTACAAACGGGTTCGGCTGCTGGAGAACGGAGGATGAGGTGGAACTCTTCTTTGTCCACAAACCAATGGTTTGTTACACTTTCACTTCTTCTTAGTATTAGAGGTGTGTACATGTGGCACCTTAAGGGGTACTGAATGCAGGTGCTCCTGAATGAGGTAAAGGATCCTCAGAAATGCTAGTGTCAGTTTGGTAAGAGTATGCAGATCCAATAAGTGCAAGCATTATCAGTCAGTAGGTATGACTGTTAGACAGGTTCCCTGGGTGCCAAGACACAATGGATATCAGTCATGGCCATAGCCCGGACTGAGAATGATCAGGTAAGAGTTGCCTGGAAGAAGACTGGAAGAAGCTGGTGTTTCTTGTAGCAATTATAACCTATTTGCTGTTGGCCATATTGCATGTAATATCCAGAAAAAAATATCTGGATATCACAATTTAAAATGTTGTGTTTTCTGTTTAAAAAATACAAACACAGTCAGACACCAAATATTCATGTTTTATTTTAATGTTTATGTCTCAATCTGATCTTGAATGCAGAGCTGGAAGGTGTGTATTTTGTTTACCTTACAGAGGAGAAGTGTCTATTTAACAGATTTAGTATGGGCAGAGATTGTCTGATGTTATGTAATGCATTTTAATACTTTGAAGTGAGACTTGAATGAAGAAATGAATCACTCTTCCTCTGTAAATGAATAGTAATTGATTTGAATTGAATTGATTGAAAATAATAAAAATATTCTATGCGATTGTTTTCTTATCTCATTGGACCTTCTTGGATCAACACTTATAATTCAACATGTTTACATCCATACATTAGGCACCATCTTTACTTGCTGTACCTACATTATTATCCCATCTGGGTTTACCTTTAATTATATTTATTTATTATATTATTTTTTAATATAATAATTATGAAGTGCAGTAGACTGATGCTAATGAATAACATACCATGAGACTCACTTGATAGTCACAGTAACATTTTCTGTACTTTCAAATAAGAATACCATGTTGTCATTTTTACAGGCTCCGCTTTAAATCTCATAATAAAACTGTGCAGATAAGGGAAGTAAGAAGGATATATTGAACTTTCTCAAGTTTCCACAGCGTTTCTCACCTTGCACATGCATATTGCAGCTAGAAGACCAGAGCAGACAGTTAATTATAACACTAGAGTTAATTCAGGACAAACTATGGAGCCAAATGAAATGGAAGAAGGAAGAGAGAGACTGGAGAACTCTGCTAGATAGAAAAACTGAATCAGACATGCTACCGATGGGTATTACATACATTTCATGAAAACAGGTTTACATTTATATTTTGCGGAAATGTATTACTTGTCTGCATGAACATGATTCATAATAGAGTATGAAAATGTTATTCAAAGGCCCAATCAGTATTTTTTCAGCATGATCATGCTACTATACGCCAGGTCCATACAGGACTTTGTTTGCACTGACCTTGACCCCATCAAACACCTTTGGGATGCATTGAATTGTTGAGTGGGAACCAACCCTTATCACCTGACATCAATGCCCAACCTTACTCAGGCTTTGTTGATGAATGGAGCAAGTTCTTGTGGAAAGTCTTCCCAGAGGAGTTGAGGCAGCATATAAACACCCATGGTTTTAGAATAAAATGTTACACTACTACATTTACGTGCAATATCTGGGAGCCCTCTTTCTGCCATGTAGTGTAAATCTGAGGAATGGCAACCTTTTTCCTACAAATTATGATTTTATACTATGACTTTGTTTGGGGTATAGTGTTTGATATGTGGATTATGTTCACTGGTAATGTGTTTCCAGTAAAAGACATGCTACGTTGTTATGCAATCTTGTCTTTGCATGTTGTCCTTGCCTCTCTTCCCCTCTGTGTGTGTTTGCTCTTTTCTCCAATCTGTGTGAATGCTGTGATTGAGCTTTGCTGTTGTCAGTCTGTTCCAGGTGGAGAGGAGGTCATGTGGCTCAGGTAACATCTGTCTGACGACATCTGAAGTTACTCGACATCTTTCTGGATCCATTAAGATATACAGTCTATGTATAATTTTGTCATCCTGATTGTCCATTAACATTTCCATGCTTGTCATCTGGTTACTTCCATTTTATTTCCAATAATTTCTTTTGGTGAGTTTTTCCTGATCTAGATCCTGGACCTGAGAGAAAGAGAGTGTGGCTTACAGTAGAGACTGTGAAGGCAAATTGACTTGTGACTTGTGATATTTGGCTGTATAAATAAAACTGACTTGACTCACACTGCATGCAAGTTGATGCATGCAAGTCACACGCCAAGGTCAGATTGGATTGTGGTCATACCAAGCACAAGATATTGACACCATATTGACTTCAGCTTGCATCCTGAGTCCTGCAATTGATGGGGTATAGACAAGAGACACACTTTGGTTAAGATTAGGAGGAGATAATGGTTTAAATTACATGTTTAAAAAGTTTATTGTTAAATTAGTGTTGATTTTTTCTTGATTGAGCCAAGACACCAGTCTTGAATGAATCATGCTTATCATTCAGCAGTAACTGAGTGGCATTATGTTTTGTATCAGGATTGATATTGCAAATTTGTACTTGGTGGTTGCAATTGAATAAAAATGCCTTTCAAGTTACTAATATATATATGTATATATACATATATATACACACACACACACACACACACACACACACACACATATATATATATACACTCGGAGCAGTGACCCCCAAACTGGAGCAGTGGCTACAACAGATCCCAGGAAAGACAACAGACATCTCAGTCCAGAAAAGCGCAATACTAGGGACATGTAAGATACTGCGCAGAACCCTCAAGCTCCCAGGCCTCGGGGCGAGATGGGAAATTTATATATATATATATATATATATATATATATATATATATATATATATATATATATATATATACACACACACACACACACACACATACATAGGTTGGCTCAAATGATAGATAGATAGATCATCATGAGGAACATGAATACCATTAATTTTCTGAGAGGTTACACCACTAATTTTTGAGGGGCCATAGGTTTAATCTAGCCTTCAGGTCTTTTCGAGACACAGCATGGGCTGTGTCCTTCAACATAAGCTCAACAAGAGACAAGAACAGCTGTGCACTTGAAGTTAATATAACACTGGAAAACATATCTTAAACTATTTTTAAACAGGAAACTTAGGTAATTATGAATGTAGGAACATATTTCCTTTTTTTTTTTAAGTTAGTAATATGTGAAATGGGTTGCAATGTAATCATCTAGACAAAAAGGCCAAGAAAAAAAACATAGTGCTTTCTTTCTCTTCTTACCCAAATGAGAAGACTATCTAAATGTGCTGTTCTGGCATTTTTTGATGAAACAAAACTTAGCTGGTCAAGTCTTGCATGGACATGCACAGATGTAGCATAGTGCAGGTGCTGGCCACTTCCAGATTTTGGTGTCTGCAGCACATTTTCCCACTTTGAAGCCACCCACCATCAAAAGGAAACAAAGAAACTAACAAATGCATACCTTGAAGAATTACAACAACAGACTATTATAATCATAATAATATTAAATATTACATATTGTAATAATATCATATATTATTACAATATAATAATATTAAATATTACATATTGTAATAATATTATATATTATTATTACAAGACAGATTACAGGAAGTCCTTTACATGCAGCGGCAACAAGGCAATGCTTTCTGCTTTTGTTTGTGGTAAGAATATATAACCACCTCAGGTGCACATCACCTCACCAAGGAACTGTAGATTATCATGCTCAGAGAGTTTGAAAATGCAGAACAAACCAAAACTAACTAACATGAAAGCATAGCCAGTTTGATTTGAGATTAAAAAGAGGCTGACACCTGGATAGTGCTACATGCCACCTGGCCAAGGCACAAGATGTCATTGACTTCCTTGTGTGGTTTGAATATTATGCAAGTTGCTTCTTGTCCAATCAATAGTGTCAGTGAAAAGCTGGTGTGGGTGTGATATGAAGCATTTACAAAACTTCAGAAGCACTTGAAGAAGATTAAAGTTACTTCAGGTGGCAACAAATCTTGAGGAGTCATTGCCCATAGCCCGACATTATGCACTCATTTTGTATGGCCAGAAGTGGGGATCATTGTGCATCAAATGGGATCATTGTGCAGGTCTGGATGAGTTGATGTGTGAACTGGCATCCACCTTGGACATGTATGCCTCTAATCTGCCCCCAACTGAAGATTTGTTAAAGCGGCATGCACTAAGAGGCGTGTACCAAAATGCTGTTTAGTGCCAGAGCCATCCCAAAATTAAAAAAAAGAAAAGAAAACAGTGCTGTGCGGGAGTCCTGTGGGCAAAGACTGAAGGTTGACGAAAGGAGTCATAGGACCAGTGTGCAGCACCACAAGACGTGCAAGATCCAAGATCTCTACTGCAAGGACAAACACACTGAATTTTGAATCCATAGTTGCAATGTTGGTTCACATTGTATGTCCATACAATATATAATATATATAATAATTTATTTAAGAACCAATGTATGGATCATATTGGATTTTTCCTGTTCAGTTAATTCAGTTAAATCATTTGGCTAATACTGTGTCATGCAGTCTGTTGACTTATATTATTGACATGTATTGTCAGTGCTATTCAAAAAAATTAGAATATATAAAAAAGAGTCTTTTTAAAAATAATTTGAAGAAAGGACTATTGAACCTCTTGCATTAACTTTTTATTTTCTGTCTTAATCTATTTTTGTGGTTCTCTACATATATTTATACAAACCTCTCTTATAATGCCCCACTGTGTGCATCAATTTAAAGTAGTATTTGCTGCACAGGTACCTCTTAGCTGTTTGAGGCAATAAGGTAAAGACACCTACTGTTTGCAATTAGATAACAGTCTTTGGGATATATAAATGATTTTGCTGATTAGTCCTCTTTTAATAATGACAAACATGAAAAGATATTAGATTTTAATTACTTCACAGTTAGTGACTTAGGATCACAATTTGCAGGTTTGTTTTATTAAGAGTATATTTTCCCTGATATTTAACAAATAACACACACAACAGAACAAATACATACATACATAACCCACAAATCATCCCTTCCCAGCATCCAAAAAAAAGGAAATAATGAAGACATTTAAACACAATACAGTACAGCATATTCAAAGAGAGCTTAGCCCACAGCAGTAATCCTACAGACAAAGATGACTTCACATACTATTTCAGAGGTATAACCTTTTTTCTCAGATTGGTCATTTATATGCTTCAAGTTATCAAAATAATTTTAAAAAGGTCTCCATCTTTCATCACTTATTTTAACAAACTGTTTATGACAGAACATCTGTCAGCAATCTGCATGATGAGGAGGTCTAGATCCCCTCCAGTTTAACAGAACAAGGCAGCGTGCCAGAAGTTTTATGAATGCAATCACATGCATATTAGATGAGCATTTTGCAATGAAATCAAACAATGCAGTCATATGTTGCACATCAATAGTGATACCAAATGCTTCCCTTAGAGATCCAAACACTGCCATTCAAAACGCCCTAAGGTTGAGGAGCCACCCTGCTATCAAAAGTATGTTCAGTGTATTTATGATATATTTTTGTCAGTTAAGCTTTAGAAAAGTGAGTGCGGTGGACTGTTTTAAATTGGATAAGACTGTGTCTGCAGGTATGTTTACCTTTTGTTTAATGTGCTGCAGCTTAGAAGCTAATTAGCTAACTAGGCTGCAAGCTTGATGTTTAGCAGCTCTTTCCTGCAGGCCACTCAATAAGCGAAGGTCACAAGATGTGTGTACATGGTTGTAAGTTAAAGTTAAAGGATACTTTAGCAGAAAAGCTTATGTGGGTTGTTGTTATAGTCTGTGGCATGAACAGTGACGTCACAGCTTTGTGCAATGGTTGTAGACGTAGTTAGATGGTATAAGTATTCTGTTGAACTAATGCAAAACTAGGGTGTGCAATCATAAAACCAAAACATATAAATTATACATTCCTCCCTTTGGGTTTCTGATTCAGGACAAGTTATTTACAGCCAATGTGTATGCTAAAGCAGACAAAAAAAAAAAAAAAACCCAACAAATTAATTTAAATTGGATTTAAATTGACTAATCTATATAATTTATAAAAGTGACAAGTGACTTTAATAGGCTGAATAAATGAAAGTGCATACATTTTATATTTGATGTGAGTACATTTTATACATTTAATTAAAGTTTCAATGACCAGTCCAGATTTATCTCATTCATAACAACAAATATAAAAACATGATTAGTATTTATTTATTTTCTGGACTGTATTCCATAGGTGCTTTTGTAAAAATGATAAAAAAAGGAAGAGCCAGTCATGATCCAGATAATGATGATTCACCCTGCACTTCAACACTTTTTGTGGGTTGAAGCCACAACAACAATGATTCAAATATCTGCAGTATGAAAGGGTAAAAGGTATTGCTCATAGTGATAAACCCACAGCTAATTAACAGCCAGCTCCCTTTTGCTCAGCTTTTCCATGCGTTTTAGGATGGTTTTTTTATATTTGTTTTCCAACCCATAGGATTGCTGTTTTTTGGTTCACTCTCCCAGCTCTCATAGCATCGTTTAGCAGACTGTCGCTTTCGGTGAAATTGCTGTAAAACCACTTGTACACTAGTTGCTCAGCATCAACAGTATGGATAGAGTTAGTGACTAACTTGTGAACATAGTGGAGCATTTAGCAGCTGAAGAAGCAGGGTATTTCCCCCACGAGTTGGTGGAGAGCAAAACAAAGCTGAAAGGAGAGTGAATGTTGAACTTACATTTGCAGGTGGACACAAACAGGACTTCAAATGAATGCTAATGTTGCTCTGTATCTGCTTGATGTGTAAATGGTTTGCTAACACATTTACCGTACTATATCATTGTATTTGCAACTTGGTATGTTGCCCCCAGGTGGTAAAAAAATCGATTAATACAGGTTTGAGAGCTTCAGTATTCAAATAAAGACTCAAAGGGCAATTCTTTATTTGATCAACCAATACAAGACTGAAATCAGGTTCAGTGTTTGTGCCTTTAAATAATTAACATTTTACAATTTCATTATTTACTGTACATTTCTACAACAATCACATGTAAAACACAGTTTGCCTGCAGTTTATTTGCCCGGAGCGTCCAAGATTGCTTCATTGGAGACTGATTTGGGTGCAGATTTATAACATGCTTTTGTGAAAATTCAAACCCCCCCCCCTTAAATGTGGAGCTGAAAAAAAAAAAAGATATCATGAATAAATGAAGGATCACATTTAATTTGGTGTTTTGCCAGTGCCAACATTGTCATTGCAAGCTACTGAAGCAAAAAGAATTGCTAGTGCAGAGCTTTTCAGGCGCAGGGTACAAACATGGTATAAAAGTCTGGTGGGCATTCATAATTTCCGAAGTTTAAACTGCCTCCTGTAGGGCCAGAGGCTGAGTCTTATCGGGGATGACACGACTTTTACTCTCCGGATCCCCCGTCTGCTCGCTGTTGTTAACTCTCATGCTTTACATTTTTTTTCCACCCCGTGTTGAGAGGAAACTGCACCAGTTAAGCTGCAAAATGGTGACAGAGCACTGATACTGGCAAAGAGGGCATATGTTCATACCCATTACACAATCACTCGTCATCACTGGAGATCTGATGGAGGTGCTGTGATGGAAGTGAGGGATGTGAGAGGGCAACGTACAGCTGCAGTGCTTCACGCTGTTCGTTCCCTCCCCGGTAGGATAGAGGCTTAAAGCTTTCCTCTGAGACTAAATTAAAGGATCTTCCCCCTGTGCCCCGGCTCCTCTGTGCTCCTCTCCCTCGCTGTTGGGTGGCTTTCACCACAATGAGATGGAAATGTGACACAGTTAGGTGGTATTCCTGCCTGGGCCTGTACAGAGGAGTGGAGGTGTGTGTGACATATTTCCAGCGACTCCTAGCTGCTCCCAGAACAGCTGCTGAGGACTGTTATGACAGCTTTCCACTGAGAGCACAGGAATCCATCTTCTCTCCACGACACTTCTATTCCAGTTCAGTCACTCTCATTTTTCCTTTTTCCACAGTTTTTGGGTTTTTTTTTGCAATGCTGTCATTCAAGCAGCCTCGATTGGGTTTTTTTTGTGGGGGGGTTAAAAGTGGTGGAAAGCATTACTTTTTTGAATAACAGTTGGCAGGTGTAATTACTCAGTTTTGTGAAACCTTCTTACAGTATCAGGAAACAGTGCGGCTGAATGCTCACACTATCTACAGACAGATATTAGAAAGACAACCTTTGATCTTGCATCTTCTCTTACCATCCTTTTCATGTGACTTTTGACAGCTTTATCAAATTAGAGGTAATGCCTTTGGACAAATCTGGGATCAGATTTCGAGAAGAAAGGCAAAACAAAACTCTTATGTTTCCTTGTTTCTTCTGGCTCGTGCCATTGTGCAGCATTTAATTTGATATGCTGAGTTAAAACACATTTTGTACTTTCCATGAACTCTGCAGAAAGGTAGAGGAGTGTGCAGTTCAGCTCCAAATGGTTCACTTATACTGAATAATCTCAAAACGGGCACCTGTTTATCCTGGCTTTGCTGTGCAATACCAGCAGGAGACCAGGAGGAGAGCAACAGCTTATGCATAAAGCTCCGCTGCAAGACACAAGAAAGTAAAAATAAAAATTAAAATCCTCCTCCCAGAAATTAAAGCAGAGAAAACAATAGAATAGGATTTTGTCTGTGTTTGCTGTGAGTCATTGGGGGGATGCGAGGCAAATTTGTATTTCTTTTAATAATCTCTCTGAAACAGATGACATTCATGTTCCACTGATACTGTCTAGCTGTAGGTTAAAGGCTGAAATATTCATTAGATGTTGCATATATGCATGCATATGAGTGCAGACGAGTGAGGGAGAGTGCAAACAGTCAACCACAGGGCAGTTAGTCAGGCTTGCAGCTGGTGTGTTGAGAGAGAAAAGTATTTGTTCTCAATCAACAGAGGAAACTTCACTCTGACAGTTCATCTTGCAACCAACAGTACACACACTAAAATGAAAACATAAAAAGCCTGGGATGAAAGTTAGACTTTACTTGCAATTTTGAAATGTTATGTTATAGTCAGTATGAGTAAACTTTCACTGCTGGCTCAATAAATAGTTAGACTCACTATTTCTTGCGACCTCCCTCAGTTCTCGCCTCTCCATACACAGGAGCCGAACTAATGCTAAGGACTTTGAAAGAATCATGGTCTTTGAAAAACTATAAAATCTGGTTACTAGAAGAGTGTAGAAAGATAGGAGCCTATCAGACTATCAGAGGGAAAGCAGCTGTTGATACAGCTTTCCAGTGGTATTTAATTGTTTAATATTCCTATGTAGTATAGCTAGCTAGCCAATATTCTAATATCTTTCTTGTTGATGCATTTAAGCAGCATTACCTTTAGTGTCATGAGCCTATTTCTATGGATTGTGTCTTCAAGTGTCTTAGTCTACAACAGACAGGGTTAACGCTTGATGGAAACTATTTCACTGTAATTCTGCTGTTTTTATATGAATGGCTTTTAATAAAAAGTATGGTCATACATTTAATCTTTCTCAGAGTTAAATGGCTCTCCATCTTTGTCTTGTGCTCAGTATTTAATGAAAACCAAAAGAAATTATGAAATTATGTTCTGTCATTTTCTAAAACCTCACAGTTAAAGCATGAAATATGTGAAGCACATTTTGCAGACTTCATTACTTATTGCCAAAATAATAAAATGTGTTAAACTTGTTGATTGAGTTATTTGTAGGTATGGAAGTATTAAAAGGGGAACCCCCACATACTGTACATAACAGGCCGAGCATTTTGTGTGCAGTCACATAGCACCATGTCTGTAAGTGATTCCAGCTCAAGGATCTACAGTGGAAATGAGCCTGTAAGTCTGGAAATGTTGCTGTGTGCTTTCCACAGAATTCAGCAGGACAGAAAGCACTCCAGCACTGTTGGATAAAGAAAGATAAAGGTTACACTTGAGAGCAATTCGTGCTTTCTGCAGAACTGAATTAAAATGTGGCTTTGAGTGACCTTGCAGTCAGGTGAGTGTGAGGCAATACTTAGGCAGCTGATTCTAAATACTGCTCGAGCAGGGCCAGATCAAATTCAGCCGAAAGCCTTTCTAAGCTCCAAACTCTCAAATCGCCATTTCTCAACCAGCAGACCACAGTGCGTGGCCTCTGCAGCTCTTCTTGGCTTATGTGTATGTATTTCTGCCACTTTGTTCTGAGCCTTTATGCCTCACACCATTAGCAAGCCACCTCTCTCCCCCCTTCTTTCTCTCTCACTCCCCCTCTGTTTCCTGCACACGCCAGCAGGATTTAGATACCCTATGTATTATGGATGGGAAAAATAAACAGAATGCGCTAGCCATTTATATGACACACTTGTGAGATCACAGGACAGGAGTGATTAGAGTGGTCAAATAAAGCTTCAGCAGGAGACGGGGGGAAAAAAGGAAAAACTGAGATAGAGCAGGTCTTATAAATCTGCTTCATTTTTCGTGACACTTCCCTCCGCATGTCGTCTTGTAACCAATTACATTAAGCCACCACTCCCACTCTTGCTGAGAGTCTATTAAAGTGGGTCTTAATCTAATAGAGGACTTATGTATGTGTTGTTTTGATAATTATTCCTATCATTGAGGGTGATAGCACCTCAAGTGCAGCCTGGCTCCAGAGGACCTCCCTTTGCACATGTAAATTAAAATTGCTGCATATGCAACATGGTCATGCTCTGCAGCTTGATGCTTATGAGAATAATCACTCCCAAGGTTAGCAAGGGGTACTTTTCTATTAAATGGTCCCTAACTTTATGGTTCAAATTGTCCTCTGGATATTAAAAAAACACATAGACCGTTTAGCCTAATGATCATGTAGGTCAGACGTCCTCCCTTGAAACGTTAAACATTGTAATTCGGGTGTAAAAGTAATGCATAATTATACATCAGTGTGTAAATCAGGGTGTTTTGAAGGTCAGTCGTATAAGTCCATACTCTATCAGCAGAAACAACTCTAACTGCTGTGACAGAAACTGTCGTTGTTTGCTTAGATTGCGAGTAAAACTACTGTATTAACAGTTTTTCTGCTCATAAGATTACCAGTATGGACTTATATGTATTTAACGTTTTTAAAGACCCTGAAATATATTTTGTAATATATTTTGTCAATCAGCTTTTTACCATGTGAAATAGAGGGTCCAGCATGAACAGACTTTTTTGCCAAAGTTACAGATACTTTGTCTCTCCATCTTCAGGACGTCTATCAGGCTTCAATATTTATTTTACACTATACTTCGAATGCTTGGTTGGTGAGTTTGTCAGATCAGCTGGTGCATTTGAAGTAACTACAGTACATTAACTGAATTATATTACAGCACCACTTTATGGTATTTGTAGGCTTATTGTAGGCTTCTTTGAGATTTTCTATTCCATCACATTTCAAAAGGAAATGTTGTAATATTGTACATTTGACTGCTATTGTTGCTTTGACATTAAAAATAAAAATAAAAAGATAAACTTGGAATCAGAAAGATTTCATTTCTAAATTTCTCAGATAGCTTCATTAAATAACAGTTCAATGTCCAAGGTAAAATTGTTCAATATTTCACAAATGACCGAAGTATGAGGAAACGTCCAGTGTTTGAGTTCTTCTTTCTTAACCAATTAATCATCTTGCACCCACCACACTTATTCTGTGACCTTTTTAAGGCACCTGATGCCTCATCTGAGAACCAAACTGTGAGCTATAAGTTGTTAAAGAAACGTCATGTAACTTTTATTTTAAATTAATATTTTAAAAAACACTTTGACTGCACTTGTCTGCTCTGGTAATATGACACCTAATGCTTTGCACAATCATTTGTAGGACTATGTGACACACCACCTACTTTATTAGTGATTTTGGTGAAGCCAAGTTAGAAATGTCTTGTGTGGTACTTGATGTTGTTTTTGTAAAGTGGTAACTCACTAGTTTTTGATTGTAAGTGATATTAATACAATAAACACATGTGTACAGCTGCTCATATTTACGACAGTGGTGTGTAAAGGAATTGAAAGAAACCATAATGGCACCAAATTGCAATAAATAAATAAATAAATAAAGTTGCTTTAAAACTAGCTCTACATCTAACATCCACAACAGTAAAATGCTGCTTGTGTTGATGCAGCTAAACAATCAAATTTAATACTGTAAGATAATTCATCACAGGAGCCATTTTTCTACTTTTACTTGAATTACAATTTGCATATACTTTTGTAATTGTACTTATTCCAGATTTTTGTTTGCAATGAAATTTATTTATATTGTGGTCATTTTCAGTTTCTTTTACTATAATCAGAATATTTCTTTCACTATTGGTGAAGAAATCTATTGGTCTAATCAAATTGCTCTAATAAATGAAATGAGAATTTGTAGCCTGCAACTGTACAAACTTTGCCCGGCAACAGTCAAAGTCATGTGAATATTTCTAGAAACAATTTATACTGACACACCCCGAACAAAAACTGCCAAAAGTTAATGATTTACACAGTACGCCTCAATGAGAAGTACACAACACTGTATTTCATATCATGCTAAAAAGTTCATAATATCAAAGGGCACTGGCTGATGATAAGATATCCAGGAAATTCAAAGGCCCACAGAGAAAATTACACATATCCCAACAGCAATATTATGGCCAAAATGAAAGTGATAAGTGTGTAACCTAGGTGGAAATAAAGCTATGAATATATCAGTGTGTTAGGGTGCAATTTTTCTGATTGTCCAAGTGGATCCAAAGCTCATGCTTTTGACATTATTGATATGGATAGGAAAAGATGTGACCTTGTGACCTCTCTTTACCAAACATGGCTACAATGTGATTGGTCGGGTGAGCTTAAGACAAAAAGGCAATGAGGCAATCCACAGCAATGTTGTTGGAAATCCAATCCCCTCTGTGAATGTATGCAGCTCCTCTGTATCTCAGTAGACACTTCATCTGGTATCACAGGCTGTGTTGTCCTTTGCTGTTTTGCAGAAAAGGAAATTCAACTGCTGCTGCTGTATCAGATAGGAGACACGGTGTTAAAATAATGTAAAAGAGTACAAAAAATATCATTGTTGTGGGAGCTGTAAAACATTCAGGATTTTACCAGACCAGGCACTTTAACACTGTTAAAGAGATAATTTAACACTTTCCTTTGATAGCGGTGGTTCTTAAATCTAAATCTATCTCACATCAACTCAAGAGAGGGATTATAGAAGTAGAGGTGGACAAATAGTTTATTTTCTTCTGTTGCTCACCTTCATATGGCCATCGTAGATGAAGAGGATCAGGATCACGGCCCACAACACTGTGCAAAACTGTTCTGTTTGGCACAGACACTGAGCCCATTTTTACAAGTACCAACCGCAGTGTTTCCTGTCAGCTGCATGACAAATAACACTCAGGGGTCCTCAAACGCACCAACTTTCCAGAGTTGGATAAAGATGAATTCAAGTTCTCATTTATGCATAATTCATTATCATTATTCTTTCTATCCTGTCAGTCGGCAATGTGTTTGAGTTCAAGGGCAAAGATGAAATGATAGTACAAAGGGGTTGGATAACTCACAATGGTAAAATGGCATTATATCTCTTCCTTAATGTTTAATCAACGCTGTCACTGAGCCCACACAAGGCTCAGTCAGACTACTCAATTTCAATGACTGCACTGTGTGTGTGTGTGTGTGTGTGTGTGTGTGTGTGTGTGTGTGTGTTTGTGTCAGTGTGTATGACTGTGTATGTGACCAGCTTAGGAGCTAACATTTTTTCTGAAATGTCCTAGAAACTTTCTCTGCCGTCAGTGTATTTTGGGTGCAGAATGAGAGCTGAAAATCACCAATTAAAATGTCAATGCTAAAACCAGCAGTCAGGACAATGACAGACTTTCATCACACTGATGCAGTGTGTTCCACATACATATTTCATAATTGCTTTACCAGTTTAATTAATGAATTCCCTCTTCTCATCAAAAGTGGCTACGACCAAACCTGGCCATCTCATTCATATGCCCAGCTGGGGAAAAACTGGACCAGTGAAATGTTAATTATTACAACTGGCTGAAAATATCGTATTCTTTTTCATGAACTGCTGGCCACTGTCAGTGACTTTTAATTTTGTGCAGTAGAGGCTGTCGTTGGTTTTCAACACAAACCATTTGAAAATGTTGTTTACAATCATTCATTATCATCCACAACACAAACTTAGTGATAGCTTTAGCTTTGTGAATTTTTAAAACTTATTATTGACCTCACTGGTCTCACACCAGGACACGCCAATAGTGTCCAGGAATAAAACCCATTATAGAACTCCCTTTAAAAGTTTAGAAACCTAAAATGTAAAATTATAATTATTAATCAGTGCATCTCTCTCTACATTTCTCTCTGCTTCTTTGAATTCAATTTGCACAATTTTTGCATTTTTAATCATAATAAGAAAAATAGAAACCTCCCCAACTCTGTCATTTGACCAATTGTAAACCGTAATATTTACATTTTTAAAGAAGGAAAATGGACAGATGGACATTATAAATTTCAGTGTATAACTTTGTCCCACAAGAAAGAAGTTTCTTTCTCACATGCTTCATTTACAAACTGCTTCAGATGCTGAGCTAATCGCTAAGTCACTAGCTAGCAGTAAAGCTCTGTTCAGTCACAGTAGTTCGCAGAGATCCTCTGTATTCACTCTCTGCTGTTCTGTTTACTTCACCCTCACACTTGTTCACCATTTTATTCAATGACAAGTTGCTTACGTTGACACAGAGATTCTACCTATGTTATGATAAACCAATAGCTAGCTTGTGAAATATTTAGGTAAAGAAAAGAAACTACCACTGAAGCAATATTGATATTAGATGGCCAGATTTATAGACAGGTATCAAGGCGTGCTGGCCAACCAGAAACACAGATCTGATATAAAGCTAGATTACTGGGTGGGCAGATAAATGGATAATTGACTGCCCCAAACGTCACGTCTGTTAAAACTGCCAAAACTGAGTTGGAATCCTGGTGCCACCTACTGGCAGCAGTAAATTATTATTGTTGTTATATTTTATACTTCAATGTGTTTCTTTTAGAAGGTTGACCTGATCTACCTCAAATCTGGTTGAAAACGCCATAAGACCTTGATGATGCTATATTGTGAAGCGTGTGACTTTTCATTGAGCACTGTTGCCGTTGCAATGCATTATTTGCCATGTAAGAGGAAGCTGTTGAAACTTCTGTGTACATTCTTTAATCCTGCCCAAAATTTCATACGTTCAGTGAGAGCCTCTGTCTGAACAGATCAACATGCCAGAAAGGAGTCATAGTCATTGTGCCTCCTCCTGACAGAAGGAAGTTAAACAACCCTCATTGGATTAGCATGACATTTTCAAGGTGTGGTCTACACATGATACACTTAAACTTAACAACTAATAGGGTCTTCTCTAGCACCGCAAAGTTGGCACAGGAAGAGACATTTAATTATTTTGTGCTGTGTCCAGAACACATGAAAATTCAGAACAGTGTTGATGGTCAGTGGTTCATATAGGGTCATAGGGTCACGGTTGCCTTACAAGGGGCATGTGGGTGTGATGGCTTGATCATCACTATTTGCAGCTTTAATTTGAAAGATGTATTTGTACCATTGACTCCTGTCTCAGAACTGGCTCCAAACCATTGCTCTTTTGTGGAGCTGTTAATGTTTTTAGTTGGCTTTTACATCAAATGTGACAGATGTTATGCATCAAGACAATCAAATTTAAGCTTCTCACAGTGTAATGCTAAAAACATTTATTGTATTATTTCTCTGATTTAAAGGTAAGATGCTTATTTGGACTTTCGTTTTGGTTAATGTTTTCTTGATAATGTTGACATGTTAGGCTCCTGATTGGCTTCAATGTACATGCTTTGATTTGTAACGCCTGTCCTAGTTATAGACTGTGCCACATGAACTGTAATCCTGAACAGGGCTTTTTGCTGAAAAGTCATTTTTTGACAGATGACATATATGCACAGTTATGCACGTGAAGCTTTTCATTTTGTCTTTTTATTGCCAGCACCTTACTAGTGTAGATTTTCAGGATCTTTACTCACACTAGAAAAACTTGTTTGAACATCTGTGTTTCTCTTGGTTTAATACCACCCAAAACAGGTGAACTCCTCTCTGAAATAAAACAAAAGAAACAAACACCGAACATCTTTTGAAAAAAAGAACATCTTTATTCTTCTTCTCTTTGTCACCAAGACTAGTGTCTGCCGCATGGCTGCAGATGGAGGAGGAAATACAATATCATGTTGCTGTGTGGTGATTCTTTTTTGCCTGCTGCACGGTAGCCCATTGTCCTGAAAAGGATGACAGCCAGACTGTCTAACTTGATGAAATGTCAGTAATGCTACTCATGAAAGACAGAACTTCACAGCCACAACAAAAGCTCTACAGCAAACTCTCTGTTGTCCAAAAAGTAGTGAAGTCCATCTACTGACAGATAGTGTGCTATATTCTGACTCTGCAGGTACTCTGGACCCATATGACTCCACGCAAGGAATACTGAGCCTTTGTAATTTAAATCCACCACAGCACATCAGTCTACATTTCACTTACATTTCAGGAGATACTGAAATTCATCTGCCTGCATGATAACGCAGAGCAACTTATTCTTACAAACGAGTCTGTGCAGTTATGCTGCAACTAAACAATAAAAAGTGTTTGTAATATTGTTCTCATATTGCTCTTTTTCTTTATACTTAAACTCAATAAAAAGTGTTTCTCTTTGTGATGTTTAGTTACCATCAGATGAGCACAATAATATCTCAACAGCAAACATGTGCTTTGGAAAATCAGAGATCACTAATAGTAAGTTGCCATCCAAGAGCATCACATAAAAATCTTGCCAACACAAACAATATTTTCAAGATAAGGAAACTGGATTTGAAGCTTTCCCTAAAAAGTCTGAGTTGAGACAGAGACAGAGCTGCAACTGCTTTGTGATGGCAGGTTTTTGACTGTGTGGTGTTTTATTGTTCAAATCAATATTTTTATATTATCAAAACATCAAATGATTGTGTTTAATGTGAAAGGTGTAGCTTACACCGGCGGTCCCATGGTTGATTATTACCCGACTCTGCAGCTCTGCTCAGCTGTACTGACAGTTGCTCTTTGTTTTGGTTTTAAAACTTGTTATTTGAATGTTTTAGTTACTTCTCGATACTCTCATCAGTCCTGTTTCCAGCAGCTCAAGGCGGATGTTTTCAGCAAAGGCACTGATAAAGTGACAGTACACTACCTGCCCAGCACTGAACATCTGACAAAGTTTGGTGAATATAGGGGAGCATTTGGGAGCTAAAGAGCCAGCTGTTTCCCTCAGGAGTTACTGGAGAACAAAAGAAGAGCTAAAAACAGAGTGACTATTGGACTTATAGCCATCGGGTCACCTGAGACAAGACTCCAAACAAATGTTGGTGTTGCTCTATGTCTGCTATAACTGTGGAGCTGTGCAATATGTGCAGCATACCAACTATGTAAGCTGTAAATATATTGATGTTAACGTTCGTTTGTCACATTGCCCATAAATTGCCAAATAATCCAGTAATGCAGGTTTCACAATCATTAATTGATGTAAGTCCAGATTCAAGTTCAGGAAAAGTTATTTTTGGTGATGAAATGTTAAGTACCTACAATTATCAAAATGCCACACACAGGTGAGAGGATTTTGGAGGAACAAGTGCAAGTAATCATAAACAATAATGTTAAGTAAAAATAACAACCAACACCGTGCTGTCACCAGATCTACATGAGCACTGAGCCAGTGGGCTGGTTCAGAGCTATGAAGTAATCAAAGTTTTATCCAAACAAAGAGAAACTGTCTTTGCACTAACACACTATACGAAATACACATTTCAAATGGAGATCGATCGGGTTTGAAGTACCAAATGATTGTCCACTGAATTTGAGAGCTTTAGTTTAATAGTGTGCTTCTTAAATCTATCGGTGAGGTCGTGGTATCATAGATCTGACAATATGCAGCCCTCTCGCAGTCCTTTATCAGTTAATGTCAAACCAAATGTCAGAAACCTGTGTGTGTTCTCTTACACTAACACCCTAACAAGGTCATCCACTCATGCTATTACCATCTGAGGAACAGTGCTCAGAAAACAATTAATGCTGAGTTTTCATGACAGTCAGTCTATTATTCATGCTTGTTTTTCCCCACAGTCGGGTATCGGGCATGGTCTTTTAACAGGTATAAATCAGAATTCAATTAATAGATTCCCAAGTGTGGAAAATGCGGCAGTGAAACTTTAACAAAAACCAAGAAAAGAGAACACATTACTTTACTTTTAATGATCTGGCTGCCCATTTGTTTCAGGATTTATTCTAAGATTTTACTTATTACTTTTTAAGCCTTTTGTGACCTGGCCCAACAATATAAAACCTGAACTACTGCCCCCACACAAACCGATGTTCGGCCTACGAGCCTCAGACAGAGATCTGCTGACTGTTCCCACCTCACAAGTTTGCTTTTTCCAAGCTTTCATTGCTGTGTTTTATGTGTCGAGAATTATTCAACACTGATTTTATGAAATGGTACAAAAAACTTTATTTCCAGTATTATAATAATAATTAACAATAATTATTATAAATGACTGGGTCCTTGTTTTTCCTTTAATCTGTGACACACTGCACACAACTGATGCAACAGTTGTGTGAAAATATTTGTGAAGAAATAATTAGTTTTTACAAAAATTAAATGTTTTCCAATCCTTGAACAAGATTATTTTTGACACTTGATTATTTTTTCTTTAATAATCAATGAAAAAATAATTCTGTCAGCTTGATGTCATAAAAATGTTGCAGTAGCTTCAATTAATCTTTTTCTTTATCCCTGATGTTGAAGTCAATCTATTCTTCATGTTATTTTGTAACCATGGACACTTCAGTGAATGTCTGGAGTGAATAAAGCCTGTCCACGCCTGAAGCTGATCTGGATGCACAATGTGCCTGCTTTCTCCAAGATTTCCAAATGGGAAGTCATTATGTTTGACGAGAAAATATCACTATCATTTCCCTTTCAAAGCTTTCAAAGCAGCCCCTCAAACACAAAACAAACGTCAAAATATACAAGGCATCATGGGAAGAGACGACTATGTTGAAAAGTGTTATTTACATGTGTGCACTTGAACACATTATGCTCTTTATTTACTCTGTGCCTCACACGACATTAGAAACACTTCTTCCAGAGTGCCTGCCAGATCTATGCTGATGCATGTTTTGAAATCCTCCATTGTTCATTTTAAATCACACGATTCCCAATTTAAAAACTACACAGTATCTTAATGTAATATGTTTTTAAGCGCATGTGACCATTAATTCCACTTCATATCCTTATCTTATAGTTTAAGATGTTAGATTTACAAGATGCATCATGCGTAAAACTCTCCCACGCTCTTCAAAGGGGGAGGGGTCATACTGGGCAGATCCCATACTGCTTCTGTTTAATGTCATGTAAAGTACTTCCATCTGAGTGGAAGCAGGTAATCTACTACTACAAGAAGTGCCTCTGGCAGCAGACCACTCTCCTGGTAACAGATAGCGCTGGGGTGTTCAATCAGCAGTCAGGAGTGTAACAAGAGTGAAATCCTTTCCCGTGGTGTCTAATAGCATAAGCCCCCCTCCCCATCACCAACATGGGAGGGAGTCAGGGGCAAAGGTGATTCTGCCTCCCGTGATATCAGAACCACGGCGACAGATCTTCAGCAGATGTGTGTGCTGAATACAAAAATAGCCAGAATTTAATGACTGTGGCGCATTTCCAAAACTGTGTCCCTCTCTGTGTCTATGAACTGTGAAAGTCTATCTGACTTGGGTGGAGGTGCTCTCCTGCACCACCCCCCCCACAGTCAATTTGTGCCTTGAGTCAGGGCCTTTACAGATCAAGCTGTTTGATCCGGCTCCGTTGGCACTGCCGTCTGCTCCTGTGCTTTGCTGCCGAGTCCATGAGCAGCTCTGGCCTATTGACCGAGGCAGCTGTGTCGCCCGCACCAGCCGATGCTGCAGAATTTCCATTCAGTTCATCTCAGACTTTGTGAAGAAAAAAATAAACTTCAGCTCTGGAAATAAGAACATGTCAGCATTGATTCATGTCAAAAAACGATTGTATCCTTGTCCCTGATGAGCGTGTGTGTTTGTGAGACAGTGAGTGTGTTTCTGCCTGTGTGTGTGTATTACTTCTTGCTTAAATTGTCCCTTGTGTTGATGTGTTACCACTGATCTAATGCTACAAAAGCCAAGCAATTACACTGTGTCACTTGAGTTAAAACTCAGTTTAAATATCCTAGGCATGAACATAAAGACTTTGGTACACACGCCACATAAATCCATGCGATTCAAACAAAGATGTGCTTCTGTCATTAAGCTTACCCTCAGTGACATAAATGGGATGAGCAAAATGACAGAAACACCTGTCAGTCACATTAAAGTCGCAGAGCTTTTATTTCTTGTTGCTTTCACATTTGATACATTCTTATTATAAAAATATTGATTATAGCCACTTTTAACTGTAATATGCTAATATGAAAGTCCCGTTTAGAGACTTTGCTCCCTTCAGCAAAAAGAAAACACACCCCTCCCCCCTTATGATTTTCTTACAGTCCCTTGGAGGAGCACACTAAATTTAGAAATGAAGGAAATTGAATTTCTGAGAATGATGCTATTCCAAATTGAGGGACATCTTGATGTACTGTAGAACAAAGTGTTGACAGCAGATTGAAAATTTGACAAAAGCATGTTTGAGAAGGGATAATGTGAGATTTCAGAGTAATATGTTTGGATCAATGTGAATGACACTGTTTAAACATTCAAACAAACAAAGTTAAATACGTAAACAAAGGAATCTGAAGCAAAATGAGATGAGAATGATGACTTTATCTGTTCAAATAAGGAAAAAATGCCTCAAGGAGAGCAAGAACAATTTTGACAAAATCCTTCAGTACAGCTGAGATTAGGGGTTGGACTGAAGATAATGCCAGTCATGATCCACAACGATGAAAAAAAGTAGTTGTATAATTACGGTTGTCATTATAGAGTAATTATAGTAATTACATCTCGTATGGCTTGCATTATTTCAGTTTTGCACTACAGTGAGCCAGTGTTGTTTTTAGGTACCTAATTGCTCCTGTAGCAATACAACGTTCCAGCGGGAACCAGAACATGCACACTTTCAAGACGACAAGTGGCGATAAATGCAAATAATTGTCGTTCAGACACACAAGTAGCATTCCTACCATAACCAAATGAAATGAGCTTCAGAGAGTTCAAACCATTTTGATGTTGCAGAGAAAAAAGAGAAATAAATGAGAGCTGGAGAGGAAAAGAGAGAGAGAGTGAGAGTTTGTGTTTGTATGTGTTTTTATGTTTGTGGGATTCATCACACGAGGCCTTGGCATACATTGAACTTAACATGAATGCCAGATGATCAAAAGGATGAATGCTAAAGTGAATGCTGCTTAGCTTTAATGCACCGTTTGAACATTCGCAGCATTTTCAGTAAATTAACATCTCCTCTGGTCGGCATGTGCTTTGAATCAGCAGACTATGACCTGACAAGTATATTATGACACTATTCATAATTTTTACAAAAGATCTCAGAGACTCGTGTGTGAGAAAAATCTCCTATGTTACACATGCAGCAGGTCAAGACAGGAAACAGGTATAATCTGGCTGCCTTTGTGAGTCATTTTTGGAGGACATCCACGTGTATATAAAACACAGAGAGAAACCAAACCTGCAGCCATTCCCTAACCATAACCAAAGGGGCTTTGTACCCAAACCAGTGCCTTAAACCACTGAGTCTTTTTTATTTGAATTTCAAAAAACATTAACATTATAATACCATATCTTTGGAGCATAGATATATAGAAGATGTGACATTTATCATGTCCAATTGCATGGAAGGCTTTGAGAAAATGACCCAGCTTCTCACTTGATTTATTACGTCTGTAAACATTTTCCTAATGAGTTTATGGTCTCAATCACTAGTTTCTTTTTCAGTACAGCATGACATTTATTTGTAAATTATGGTCCCATTTAGAGTCAAATAGATGATAAAGTATCAAACGCTTAAGGGGTTGGCTATCATGTTATTGTTCAGTCGTTAATGCGACGACTGTCACCTGTTCTGTAAGACATGGACCAACAGTGCCATTTATCACATAATTTCAACCACATGTTGATATTAAAGGTCATTTCCTCCAAATAATTAAAACACTGATAAACACACCAGGCCAGTATGATGGCAGTTAACTTATTGCAGATATCTCTGTATCGGAATATACTATAGCAGAAAGAATAAATTAAGTTGACAATGTTTCCATATCAGATTTATTTACTATAGATACAGTATCAGTTATAATAATCCAACCTAGCTATACTCATGCACATTATTTTGGTTTTATTTATGGTTTTCAAATTTCTGTCACAGATTTCTGGTGAATGTAATCTATCCTATTTTGGATAATTCATAGCGATTATTTATATGGAGTAAAAAGTTTTCAGACAAAGTTTATAAATTTCTATTGAATTATAAAGCAAGTCAACAAAATGCTGTTTTTTTACACTCTGTGAGAAAGGTCTCACCTTGCTGTTGTGATGCAGAAGTGTACTTCAGGGTGCACACTAGTCGTACACTGTGACATCACAGCTGGGTATGCTTACAGCAGCATCACACAGCTGCGGTAGTGAATGTGCTGCTTCTCAGCCTGGTGTCCTTAGAAAAACAGTCAGGTGACAATATGATCATTGAAACTGTTATTTTTCTTTGTCTAATAAAACATACTGACCACAAAGAGACCATTTCTATCCTGTGTAAAGCACATTTGCAAGTTTATCTGAAGATATTTGGAGGCTTCAGCACTCTGCCTTCATCAAATAAAGTGTGTGTCATCCAAAGTTTCAGTCAAAGCTTTTGTTCTCCGTCACTTACACTGAAAACACACCAGAGGTGATTAGTTTATGACCAGATTGAGCAGAGGAATGATTGCACTGAGAAAAAACAGTTTCAGTGCTCCAATGGGCACAGGAGAAAATATGAAGTTAGTTAGGATTGGAGGATTTTTACATCTCATAAAGGCAACTGCAGTGACAGGAATCACAAGACTGTGTTAAAAAACAATGAAACCAAAGAGTTGTAATGTTACTTTAAACAAGGTCTGCAGTAGAAGATACTAAGAACAACTCAGACTTAACCTTACTAGCATATTAACTGTCTAATGTGCAAGAGGGGGACTAAAATCTATATAATTATAAAATAACGTGAAAATTTAGCAGTGTACTGTATTGACATGATCACATTTAATTATCCTGATGGCTTGTATATTTTAATGCAGCATGCAGAGGAGTAAAGTCACTTTTATTTATATAGCTCAAAATCACACATCACACATTTGTCTCAAGGGGCTTTATATCCTGTGCATCGTACAACACTCTAACAAAAGAAATAGCACTCACTTCACTTGGAGTGGAGCCTAAAATCTCACAGACAGAAATCTTAAAGACTGGAGGTAAATAAAACCAAAACTATCTGCACAGAGAGCACCAGAGACAGCCTGAGTGGAAAAAATATGATTTTGTAATTTGGATGAACGGACCATTTAATATGTATTAACCATGTACCCAAGGTAATGAAGTCTTTGGGGGATTCAGAGTCATTATTCACAATATCAGTCTGCAAGTATAGTAGCTTATTTTTGGGAGTGCATGTTCATGTTCTCCAACGTGCACAACTGTCTCAGCTCTCCATATTCAATAGCACCAAATCATGCAGGAGGAAATAGGCCTACGGTAGGCTACACTAGGAGTGGATATGAGGAGAATAAAATTGTATAAGAAATAGAGGCAATACTCATCTGCCCAGAGATTGCAGGGCAGACTGACATTTTGATTTCTTTCCTGCAAGTTTGATGTTAATGATTTGGCTTTGGATGGGGGACCTTCATAGAGTCTGAGCCATATGAGTGCAATTTCCGTCCTGGGGATGAAAGCGCATCGATTGCCCTCTGATGGTTTTTATGGGGGGCTGCTTTCATCCAGACTGAGACATTATTGAACTGCGTTCACCATTAATGCAGAGCTGATTCTGTGTAACTGTATCAACAGGAGTCCAGCAAACATTTCAATATGCTATCCTTGTATGATGTAGCCACTCTACCACTGCATAAGAACCTCATTGTTTTTTAGTGAATATGCAAATGTCAAAGTGAAGTGGGATAATTTCATTTACTTACAATGAAGCAAAAACCTCATATGATCCAGTGAATAAAGACTACAGGAAGTCAGCACGCCAGCCACCCATGGTAGGCATAAAAATGAGCTTTTTATTCTCTGTAATTGATTAATATTGCAATTAGACTTTGCAATCGGCAAACTCTTCTGCATTCACATTAGGGAATTTGATTCCTGCTGGTGTGCAGTGGGGAGGATGCTGTTGGAAGCCTTTCTGCCTTTATGAATCCCTCTCCCAGTGTCTGGTTGGATTAAGGAATCATCCACAGCTGCCTGTACTGCACTGATGGGGTTTATGCTCGGGTTAAACACTGAAATGTGCTCAAGTGATCCCCTCATAGTCCAAACCTTACTGAATTGACCCACAAAGACACGGAGGAATGCGACTGTCTAAATGAATACGTCTAGACAAAAGCTACTTGTGAAGACATCACACACACGAAATGATGCTGCATGTATTTTGTTTGAATTGTTACAGCAGCTACCAAACAGATTCAGGAGTTATTTACATCTAAACCAACAGATTACAGTTCAAAAAATGTTCAGATGTTATGGCATGAAAGGTGCCTTGGTGAAATGAAGACATATCTGTTAAGAAAATACAGTAAAACAAGACTTGCAAGGCAATTACAGGTTTTATACAGTTGTTCTTGGACCATGCATGCTTTCTGATTACATTCATGATGACACAACAAAGATGGTAAAATGTTTTCCTGGTTAACACTTAGTTATCTGTGCAACAATCCACCCATAATGCATGTTTAACCTCCTAAGACCTAAACTCTTGCATGGCATGCTTTATTGATTTCTCTTTGTTATTTGGGTTGATTGGGACCTGCTAAGTGTAAAAACAAATAATTATCTTTTTGCATTCCCAAAATGTGTTGTCCACATATGTGGACGCCAGGTCCTAGGAGGTTAAGTGTGTGTTTCTGCCTCTGAAAGCACAAGAAACATTCAATATATTCAATCAATCTCACTGCTCGGCTGAAGTGAGCGGTTGAGTAATCATGAATGTCATTAATCACCTTTCATTTGTCTATAAGCGGAAAATTCCCAGTTTGACTAAATCTTAACCAGTATAGGAACACCTGGTGATATTTAGTACCCAACACAAGACTGCAGACTCTGCATATTTGCCTGGAGGAGAGGCACTGACCTCTGCTCTTTTTACTTAATTTACTGTCAAAATATAAATATGGAACATAGAGGACTCACCTTTGCACTCTAAATTCGCACAGCAGGAGGTGCACCTTAGGGCAGGGGTGATTTTAGAAGTCAGGCGCGTTTGCATGACTGTGGTATAAACATAAGGCCATATGCATGTCAAGAGGTCCAATTAAGTCCTTCATTACAATATGGGACTTTATGGAGAAAGGAGTCCAGCGGATCCAGGAAATATGACTTTGTTTTCTAAATAATGACCAAGAGTATGAAGTCAAATCTGCCCACAAACAATGCAGCACATTATCCCCAATGCTGCTTCCCCTTGTTGATCTGAGATCTGCTTATCCCTTCTCTCCTGCGCCTAATAGTCTGGAGTTAAGGAAGCACGACTGATTGTTGGTCCAACCTGAACAACATGTTACACAAAAGCCAACGCACCCACAGGACACTTGCATCTCATCCAATCCAATTTGCAGTTTTGTTCGTTTGCCTGCTCACTCCTCTCTTTTTGTTTCTCTTTTTCTCTCTCAACTAAGACCCACAATCCCCTCAGATCTCAAGAGGCTTAATCAGTGTCTGTGTCAGACTACTTCACGGCAGCCTTTGGCCACAGCGGATATTATCCATCTTTTCCTTCTAACAAATCTGTCAATCCACTCAACGGGAAATGAAACTTCTCCTTTTACAGACAAGCAAAGTGTTTGTCTGCAGCAACACACTGACAAAAAAACAACAACAAGAAAGCAGAGCAACATGAATTCAGCATTAAATACACAATGAGGAGAACTCAGAGGTGATGTGAAAGTGGCACAAGCTCCACGAAGAGGGATATCAGGAATAAAATATTGGTCTCAAATCCACAATGTATGCAAAGGGGTAACCAACCAAGGGAAAGCTTGCTTTGATTTGACTCAATTTGCATAAACCCTCCCAACTATGCTTTTAATAAGTGATCTTCACCCAGGGAGTTGCCGGTGCATTGCAGATTAGCATATTCCAGACTACATAACCACTGCTTGGTTTAGAAAAAAATAAATAAAGAAATAAAAAGAGAAAGAAAGAAAAAAGAAAGGGAGGGAAAAAAGTGGTGTGAGGGCAAATTGGAGGAATTGCAGGGGAGAATGAAGGGAAAATGCACCAAACAGGCCTGTTTGTTTTGAATTTCATTTTCAGTAACACAACAACAAACAGCTACTGCTAGAGAAATAACCACCCTTTATGACTCCCCTGCTAATTTGCTAATGGCTGGGTTGTTTCATAGTGCCCCCTAGTGGTTTCAAAGAGCCTGTTTCAGTGACGCCAGAGGAACTGGCTGATCAGGAGACTAATTGTATGCAACAGCAGAGTAAGACCAGAGCTATGAGCTGCTGAGGGCAGAAATTGACTGTAGAGGTTGGATGTGAAGAAGACTTACTGCCAAGATGCAAACTGACATTTAAATAAGATTTTATGCCATTTAGGAGTAATTCTGCATCATCTTAAAGTATCTTACAAATGCTGCAATAGTTGAATAAAACACTAAAAGAGACAGATGCAAGTATGACATATGACAGATTGGTCTAAAGAGGACCTTTGTGGCAGAAGTCTCCAACGTGATCATTTCTTTACACACTAGAGGGGGCTAGATCATTGGGAGGAAGTTACATTAAATGCAAGATGATTATAGTTACAGCAAGTGCTCCAGTCATTTATTTCACCACATTTTCTACATCTACAGTGAGACTCTCCCTCTCTTTGACCAACAGAGAGACACATTTGTGGTTTCTCTTGGTCAGATGTAACAGATAAATAGCTACATCAGTGTCAGCGGTATCAGATACTACCAGCTGGGTCAGGTTAATCCCCTTCCCATCATATTACCCTTGAGAAATGAACCGACTTTCACTGGAGGGTGAAGTAATGACAAAATAAAAGATATAGCTCAGTGGGTCCACACTTCAGTACCCGGGATAAGCTGGGAAGCCAGTTCATTTGCTGCAACTTTAATTTGCATGCATTTGAAAAAACAGAAACTAATTGGTATTAGATAGTTGTGTGTTGATAGAGGAGACCTGTCAGAATATTGGCAGGGACGGGAACACAGGGTACATTGTTTAATTGCATTCCAGAGGGAGAAAATCTCATTAATTGGCGGTGCAAAATTTGAGTTAATAATAAAATTCACCTTAAAAAAAAGGACACAGTTTTCAGATTTTGGATACGTATTTTGCGAGAGATTCAAAGTGACGATTCAATTCCAGCGTGAGAAACTGTAATCATGCTTATTGTGATGTGTTTACTCAGCTCACATCATTACATGTCGCAGTTTCTTCCACAGATGTGAGTCCTCTGTGCCTGTGATTGCACACGGACACACATTCACACACACAGCAGTCATGAATTATTCTATATCCGCACTCCCGGCAATATCTTATCCCTAAAGTGACTGTTTAATGTAAGAAATATCACAGCCGAGACAGCGGCATAAAGGATATTTCTCACACATTTCGAACACTGTCCCTCTTTAATGTAATGGATTTCATTGTCCCTGAGGTTTGTATTTTTTAAAATGCTCTTTCAGGTGTCCCTTGATTGTTCAACAAGTCTTACACTATGACAAAATAAAGCTAGCAGTACATACATTTTTGTTTTTTGAGGGGGGGTTGGTTAGTTTGTTAATTAATTTCTGCTAAACATATTAATGTTGTGCCCAATCCTTTTTTAATGATTTTGTATTTGTAATTCATGTGTTTCATACTCTTTGACAAGATGGAAATATGAAAAAAAATATCTAAAAAAAGGTTATTTTTTATAAAATCTGTAAATAATGTTCTATAAAATGCATCATCGCGAATGCATTTTTCTGCTTATAGAAGCAAAAAAATAATCATGTCAACCAGTCTTTCCCATTCTCACCCATGCTGCCTGGAAGACAACTTTACAGAGTGTCTGCAGAAATAAAAATTGCTCGAAGTTTGAGACATATGCCAGTAAAAACTAAACAAAATAAAACAGGGAGTAAAGATTTGGTCTCTCAAGGTTTCCATGCACTGTATGTATCTGATGGCCTCGGTCAGCAGTAAACTGTGAGCTTCCAAGGCCACTGGACCAATTCTGACCAGTTTCCTTGACAACAGAGTGCAACATCTCAGCCATTTTCTTATCTGTATCCTTGGTGATTAAGCCTAAACTCTTATTAGTGTGATTTATGTGGAATAAGATGTAAAAAAAAACACCACTTTTCTCTTTCAGCCCTGAAAGACAGAGACAATAATGTGTTTCCTTTTTTCCACTGACCTTCATTGTGCCTGTTTTGGGCTCCATCCTGGATTCGTTGTTTCAAACAGATGCCTGTTGTTGATTTTGATTTATTTACCCGTCCTCCATCCACATGCTCTAGAAGTGTCTACAGGGCCTGTGCTGGGGGGAGGGTCGATGTGTGTGTGTGTGTGTTTGCATGTGTGGAGATGATGTCAGCTTTACAGTGTGAGTAAAGACAGATGTGCTGAAGACAGACTGTGTCATGAGCACAGACACAGTCAAGAGAAAGGCTGTGCTGTGCTGCACAAAAGACTGCTCCGTTTGCATGATCACTTTCACTCTTTAAAATATCAAATGGATCCATCATTAGGAGGGTTTTTGTCATTTCATGTCACTGACTGCTATGTTATATTACCATACATTCATGCACAATGTCATTGGATTTTGATCTGCAGTTGAAGGAGGTGAGAAGGTGAAAAAGAAAACAAAAGAAACACACCCTTGATTAATTCAGTACACTTAATACCCACTTCTACAGCCTTCCTTGGTCTAGTATAACCACTAGCTGATGGTAGCATATTTTAGAAAACTTTATATTGCTGTGTGAGTGACATTCCTCAGACAGTTCTCAAACTTAAAGGCTCTAAAACATACAATTAAATATTCATGACTAAATAAGCAAAAATTAAATCAAGGTTAAAAAAATATCCTTATTTGGCCTGTAATTGCATCAAAATATGGAAGTCATTATTGGAAAAGTCAGTAAAATCTTGATACACATAGGAGGATACAATCTTCATTCAACTTCCATTATACATATCATCATAGGACAAAAGACAGTCTGGACCTTGCCTAAGAATCATCGCGTTTTGATTTTTTTTGTTCTGTATCAAAGCAATCCAGTCCAGAAACCACTGATAAATAATTCACAATGTTTTTTATGGTGCCAGTTTGCCAAAATGTAAATAAATATAGACTGCCTGGCAACACTGTACTTCCTGTTTATAAGGAGCGCAGGGTGTGAGGCAATTGTCTAGACTCTGTCTGAGGCAGGCTTCAAAGCATCAGACTCTGAAAACCAGCGATCTATTGTAGGATAATGTCTGTCTCAGGTGGGATGTGAGAGCTTGAGCTGGGGTCACGACCCTCTGCAGAGAGCAGCTGATTCTTTTCATATTTGCATGATTCTTCAGAGTTCAGATTATTGTCATGAGTTACCAGATGGCACTCAGACACTCCGCAATATAGAAAAGCCTTATTCGTGGAAGCCAAACAACCCACACTGGTGTTCATATTTCATCCAGCTTTTGGCACATCTTGTAGTGAGACAGGCATTGATCTGCAGAGCCCACCCTGATAGCAAAATCCTAATGACTAGCTGAGCAGTACAGAGATAACTCGATAAGAGGAAATTTTGAAAAATGTAATCGAGGTCACAGGGGACTTCATATGAGGTTAATGTTTTGCAGCGCTGTCATTTTTGGATAAAGACCAGATGTGCATAAACATACACATATTACTGGTTTACTGGCAGGGTGAATTTGCAGCAATCTTCCAAGTAAAAACATGCAAAAACAGAACCCACTGGCATATGTTTGTGAGCATACATGCACACACTCATGAGAGTTATAATGGTGAATGACAGTTTATACATTGGGTGTTTGAATGGAGACCATGGAGTGACAGTACGTAACTCCCATTGCTCAGCCAAGTATAAAGAGATATGATGGAGCATCTGTTTGGAAAGCACAGAAACAACAGGCGGAACAAGAATGGAAATCTGGACCAGACAGTCTGCACATTGTCATGCTGCTTCAAATTATCACCCATAACAGACACAACAATGGAAAATCACATTTACACAAACAGACGACTTATAGAATTAAAATCAACACATCATGCAATATGAATGTGTTTTCTTAATAATACATCTTATACTATTAACCAACACTGACATGATTTGCGACAGCTGTTATGGATGTGTAACTCTGAGTGTTTGTGTGTCTGTGCTCTGAGAAAGGAGGAAGAGGAAATGTGAACTCATTTGTGTCCAGAGGAGCCGAGCTGTCATTCAGTTATAACATGGCCTTCACCTTGTTGTCAACTTAATATGATTGTGAGTCACAGCAAATGACAGAGCATCTGTTTGTGACACGGAGGAATCAATACTCTGGAGGGAAGCCTCGTTTATCTTGTTACGGACTGACTTTGAAAATAAAAGCACTGGTTCATCCTGAATGTAAGGAAGGGAGGATGGATACACAGAATGGATGTTAGCCCTATCATAAATTATGAACACATACTCAAATTGTGTTGTGGTTTTTGCATATTTTCATATATTTCACCAATTAAAATGTGCTGTCTGGAAAAAAAAGCAATCAAAATGCCAGATTTAAGAAGAGGCAGGATTTGGCTTCTGATATGTTCATCTTAGCTGATGATGTTACTCCATTTCATACATAAACAAACCAATAATACAATATAAAATACTATAATATAAAATGTAGCAGTGAAGCAATACTTAAGTATTTCCACTTTATGCTACTTTATGCTTCACACTAACAGTTCAGAGGTTAATACTGTAATTTTTACTCCACTAGATTTATATAACAGCTATAGTCACTTGCTACTTTTCAGATCAATATTTTAAATGTCAAACATATGATCAGTTTATAAAAGATGCATTGTTTGATATAGATAAAACAACAGGCTACTAAATGCTCCTACAATGTTTATCATGTAAATGTAACACTGTGAAAGAAGACATTTTGTTAAAATTAGCTTAGCTACGTTTACATTTTATACTTTAGTCTGCTACTTTTCCTAAAATAGAAGATTTGAATATATCTTCTTATATCTTCCTTTGACTTTATCTTCCATATAGTTACATGAGTTTTTTTAATTTTACTCTCATCTTTGCCTTTGTTGTATAAATACTGTTTTGTTACTTCTTACGCCCTAACCATTAAATAAAACCTCTGAAAAGTTTAATGGGGAAATCACTTTTTATGGAACTGCTAATGACTCATTGACTTTATTTAAATGTGACAAGGCGCCAGTTTGTAAATTGCTACTGAACTACTTAAACTATACCACCTATGTAATTTAAGGGGTTTTCATATGTTTCTAAGGTAAAATCAGAATCTGAAAAGTAACTGCCTAGTAACTGCACTGTCAGGTAAATGCAGTAGAGTTTAGTAGAGTCAGAAATATTTACAGTTTCATGACAATTGAGGAAATTATATCTGCTGATGAAGACAGAGATACAGTCGAAAGCTCCAGTATAAACAAATAAAAGAAACTTTGACTGATGTGGGGTGGGGGGGGGACTTTACTGTCAGAATTCATTAAAAAAAAAAGATATCTAAAATCTGTTATTTCCATGAAATTGTCAATACCTCTGCAGGAATCATGGAAATCCCTCTACTGTAGTGTACAGGAGAATAATACTGAGGACACTATGAGAGGACTGGAGATGACTCTCCAGGGATGTTGACATATTTCTTGGACCAGAACTGCAGACACGTGTCCATTTTCAGTGTATATCCTCAATAACAACAATAAATGTTCTGAGCTCATAAAGTTAGTTTCCAGTTGGTTGTCCAGGTGTGTTTGCCAGTAAGTTCCAGAAAGTGTGTGGAAAGAAATTTAAAGTTTGTGTACTAGATGCCTTGTAAACCTGTCTGAGAGATGACATGGTTGTGCTCCTTGTTCCATTAGCCTCTCCTTCATGGCTCTCCCTCCCCACTCTTTCTTGCAGTGATTCATGTAGGAGTGGAAAGATTGCAGTGTCGCAATTTGTGTCCTCTGTATGTCACCCGAGTGGTCCAAGTATTTAAGCCGTCGGTAAAATAAGACACTAATGCCTGCTCTTTTAAAAAAAAAAAGCAGAGATCTGTACAGTATGTTTACAGGACAACGATCTATTTAGTTCTGACATAAGCACACCATCAAAAGATATGCTCATGTCAAAAGTATTGTTTGATTCTCGATATACAGTGTGGTGTGCATGTAAACAGTACATGTATGAGTGGTACACAACAGGTTTTTTAAACATCTACACAGTATCACAAAACCCTGCCAACTCACATAGAAAAAACAATGATTTCATCCTCAATGTTGCATTACACGTCTGAAGATGTTTTCTTTAGCCTGGGTCAAAATGGCCCCCAGCTAATATCTAATGGAAACTTCAGTGTGCTATTACGTTTAAAATGGTATGCCGTTTGGTTTTCAGCCCTCAATTTCGGCATATTAGCGTGTTTATCCAATTATGCAAAGCCGAATATGTCAGAGATCTTAAGACAGAGCTCAGTTCTGTTTTTTTCTGTATAATAAAATGATGAAAAATAGGAACAAACGTGGCAGCAAATAGCGTCCTATTTTACCCACCATTCTGAATCATCGCTATGTAGCTGGTATTAAGAACATGGCTGGCAGATAGCAGCTGAGTTTTCTAAAAATATTGGTTTTGTCATTTTTATAAACCAATACATAAAAATGAAAAGGAGAGGTCAATAATTCAAAAAGACTTTCCAAGTTACATCTTGTTGCCAAACATCTCTGATTATCACCAGATGGCATTAAATCAGTGTATTACTTCAAGAGAGATTTCTGAAGCCATCAGTGAATCTCTGCATTACCTCGCTGCTAAACCCTCCAAATTTCAAATCAGTAACAATTTGTTTACAACCATTTTAACTAAATATATTTAACTTAAAAAACTAAAATAAGTTCTCTGGGTATCAACTGTAAAGCAACGTTGTGGACACTGTCTCTGAGTTTCTGTCAAATGATCAACGTTCACATCAATAATAAAGACCAGATCAGACCAGCAAGGGGTCTGGATTTCATCTTTTGTAAATACCTATTGCCAAAAGGAAGATGTTATTTTTTTTTTTTCTCAAAAAAGCTTTTGGTGAAGTTTCTTTTTGTAGTGTAATTCAGAGGTGATGAAAAAATGCATCAGTGTTGTATGAATATTTTTTGTTTTGCACTGAGAAATATTTGTGGTGATTTTGCACAGTATTTAGTATCTAGTGCAGCACTAACTTAACATAGTTTTGTATGAATACAGATAGAATCATCACATTATGCAGCTTATTTATGTCCATTTCACTTCATGTTACAGCATTTTGTTATATGCAGATGACTGATTGCTTTTTGCTCTTAACTTAATAACTTTTTTCAATAAGAATGTTCTGTGATCATAACAATGATTTTGATTTAAATAAATGCCTGTAAAATCACTATCTATGTGTCTGTCTGTAGGGTTATGAGTTTACACAGTGGTGTTTGGTCCACTGTTGAAAGCATATGGAAGCAGTACTGCTAATGCAAACACTTCTCACAGCTGCAGCTTAAAATTAAAAGCACTTAACTGTCTGACTTTTATTTTGAGGTAGTCACAGTAAATGCAACTTGTTTGTCAGTCAGATTGGCAGTATCCTTTGTGTGTTGTGACTCACTGTCACTCGACATATTCAGGATAACAGAATGATTATTATGAATATCAGATGACAGAATGATGCGAAAAGGCCAATCATTGCCTGCCTTCTTTATAAATATGGCAATACTTAACTCAGTTGAGTCACTGAGCAAAACAACAATATTTTGTATTTATTCTTGTCAAACCTGTAGAACTCTTAAGGTTACAGCTTCATTTTTTTACCATTACTTTAATGATGGTAAATTGTTGTAAACCATTTTTAGTAAAAGTTATTATACTTTTTATTCTGTAATTGTCACAGATTGGAAATTTAGTTTTTTACACTGCACTATTTTACTCACTCTTCAGCTTTTAGAGCAGTTTTCTCAGAGAGGAAAAAGTTGATTCATCCCTCAGTCTACAACAGAAACAAACAAATACGGGCTCCACTTTCCTCCTTACCTCAGCTATTCATGAACCAATCTACTGATCTTGAAGTTCAATTGCAACAAAAAGAGTCTCTCCGTATCACTGGCACAGTGCCACTGGTTTGGTTCAAACTGCATTTGAACTTCAGTGTTTTGTTCATGCTGGGGTTGAAGAAAGGCTGTCAAAATTGTATTCAAACATGCCTCCTACCGCAGATCCATACTAACACTTCTCTGTCTACAACTGTCATAATAAATACGATAGCACATGACAAAATATAACTGGAACCATCAAAGAAAAGATGTGATGCTTTGTTACTGGTGAGCTGCTATAATCAGTTGGTATTAATTGAAGTACACTACATGCATTGCATGAGCATTAACTGTACTATGTAGGGATTTTTTTTTTTTGATGGGAGTTAAAATCAGTAACAAACTGCTCCTTAAAAAAACAAAAACAACAACAACAAAAAAACATCATGGTGTTTGTAATTGTAAACTTGTAAGTAGTGAACCTGATTAACCCTATTCCAAGTTCATCTTTGTCTGATTTGATAAAAGACAATTCAACCTTGTCATCACTTGCTTTTGCCTTTGGGGCATGTGCCACATAGAAAAAAAACAATAAACACTATCAAATCCAGTGCCAGATTAAACAGGCTTTTCAGGTCTCAACTCGAAGCCTTCTTGGCACTTCTGCAGTAACCAGCTCTCACGTCAGTCCTTCAGGCCTTGAAGGTTGTTTTCAAACATGTAATGAATCAGATATTCAAACAATTACAGTCTTTTCTTTCAACATTATTCTGTAAATTTATCAACTGTAAAATAATAAGTATTTAATGATTCAGTGAAAGGGAAATTTCATGACAAAACTGGACAAAAGCCATAAAAGTTCATTTTGTAATATACAGTTCTCACCAAGCATAATTAAAGTATATTTGTCCATCAATATGGTAATTGAACGTACACTGAATGGCACTTGTAATTACATTTGCACAATGATGGGGAATATAAATCTGCAGCACTGCAAGAGACCAAGGAGATGTCTTTCATAGCATAGAAAGTATTTTGGATTGTTTTTTTCACTTTAAATTGTCAAAAAATATATATAATCAGTAGAATCAAATCATTTTAAAGTTTATTTACTGGTTCATGTCATGTCATGGAGTCCTGCATATCATGGGAAAATACACATATTTTCTAAAATCAAAACAGTAACACTGATAATTTAATCAGGAGTATCTTGCATTTGAATTGAAGCTAAATATTAAGACCTGCATTATAACATAATTGGTGCTGTAGTAAATCTCTGATTGAGTATCCCTCAAGAACAACTATGTGACATCATAGCACAATCACTGTCATTCAACTCATTTTCTCCTTAGACGACAGACCATTTCAAATGTGGACATTTGGGAATCTTGCCCACAGTAAAGTAAGTACATTGTGGTAATTCATTATGCGGATTCATGGTTCCCAGAGGAATAATGCTATATAATAATGCACTTTTCCATTTTGTTGGGTGTTCAAACTGAAGTTCAGCTTTACTGTGATTATTCAACAGAAAATTCCACATTGACATATAGCTATAAGCTGTCCAATGCTCCATATGCTTGTTTTTTAATAAAACACGCCTTGAGCAGAGGTATAAGATCAATAAATTACACCTCATAAGCAAATAGAGACAGTGTTTGTGTTATGTCCTCTATTGTCATTACATCATTATGAATTTATGTAAAGTCCTTTAATTATGCATTAGGCCAAAGCTGGAGGGACCACCTTAAATATTTATTGATTATAAATGTCATATTTCATTATAAACTTGCTTTGTTCACGGTTGGTTTACTCTTTGCTTCAGTTAACATTCCAGTGTGTTTGCAGTCACACTCTGCTCCAGAAATGCTTTACAGGCTCTATATTAGTGAAGGTTTAAACAGTTTATAATACAGTGCTAACAATGGTGGAAAGACTGTAAACAGCTGTACTCCACTACAGCATTTTTTCATAGCTGCAGGGGTTACATACTCTGGGGTTTCTTAGAAAACGCTGCATTTTAAAATGTAAGTTTTGATTTCTAGTGTGTCTCCTTTTCTCACAATGGCCATATGACACCTTGCTATCATTACATCACCAAACCACAATAGTAAGTGACTGAAATAATAGACTGTGAGACTTTACCTGGCCCTGCTTCATTAGCATCTATTCAGTTCCTCCGCAGCTGAGTAGATGCAGGTGCTGTTTTGAGGTGGGGAAAAAAATGCTGCTCTGAATTCATTTGATTTTCTGTGTTTCTTCAAATGAACCACAAACCGAGCAGATGGGAACATCTGTAGAATAGATGGTGCTTGATTTTAACCACAGCTACTGCAGTGATCCTAGGATGGGGACGCACTATAGCTTACCAAAAAAAAGAGGAAAATGAAGGACTAATTAGTTAAGTCTCTGTTCTTCACCGCTGCCTACTGTGCCCTTCCATTATCAGTTATTGCTGTATTATTTCTCCACTTTAATATGCGTGGCTTTCTAGGTCAGCATATATTATGTACCACAAGAAAATTATACCATATTGTACTTGAATTCTTTCAAATGTATATGGGAATCTGTGCTTAACTGCACAATGGATATTTGATTAAAATAACACTGGCATTTGAACCATAGCTACAGTGATCCAATAATGAGGATTTTTTCCTTTTTTCCTCTGGCATGGATTTTTTATCCGCACTGGAGAGAGATCAATTGTAATCATCTGAACTCTCTGTGGTGATGAAAGTGATGGAAGGCCTGCTTTCAGATGCTGTTTTCACATGCTACAATAAAAGCTCTGTAACTATCATATCTGATTATTGATAAGGGCATCGCACGATGGCAAACATCCACTATCCCAAGAAAGGCTCAGTAACTCTGGAGACTTGCTGTCAACAGCTATTACACCACTTATTACTGGGAACAATTATGCCTCATACAGTAACTGCCAGAATTATCAGTATGTATATGTCTCTTCTATAAACCCTAAGATATAAACAATAATTTTAAATGTGGTACAAGGGATCATGGAAAATCCCAGGCCCTATGAAAAATCTCTAGAAACATACTGGTTTTATCATGTTTATGTTTTCCCTAATGTTATTAGAATTACATTATGAACAACATTTTGATCTGAAGCTCATTTCAGAAGATGATGATGCATTACTTAACCCAATAGCTGTCTGTTAATGGAGATTTCAAATACTTTTTTACTACAGGCATCTAATTATCCTTCAGTTTCAGTAAAATCACTAATCTGAATAACATACTTTATATTTCTTTGTCTTTTAATCACTTTTTATTCAGTGTATAAAACTTTTAAAACATTAAATATTTAGTGGTGTAGCAACAAAGTTTTTTGTCAACTTCATCAAGGCACCTTTATTGATTCTTTTTTTTTCAGGTGAAAAATGGTTTTGAAGGGAAAAAAAACAGTCTTTATTATTATATTTACAAACACAGCAGTCCCCTAGAGCACTGTACTGCCAAAATGCAGTTAAATATTTGGAAAAAGCTGAGTTAAGACAGACTCTGACCTTTTCATACTTTGAATATTATCCCAGAAAGATGAGAGCAGTAACAGAAGTAGAAGCAGAAATCAAAATCCAAAGCAAAGTAGTTAACTAGGCTGGTAACTGTTTTACTTGCAGCCTCTAACTTGTGGAAAGTAGTTACATTACATTCAATGCACATATTTACATTTATGATTAATTACTGGGCACATCAGTTTGTTTGAACAAGTTACTAAAAAATATTAGTACATATTAGACCCTTTGAATTTCAACTCTTTTTTCTCATTTTCACTGATTCTGTAAGTTATTTGCTCTCTGTCTTTGTAAGGTAGCGTAGTGGGCTGCTCACAGCTGGGCACACACTGTATGCACTCATACTTGCCTCGTTCAAAGTCACCCACAGGAAAGTTTTCTTTTATTTTTTTCTCTTTTTCTTTTTTTTCCAGGATGAAATCTGTCATTTTCTACTCAGCCCATAGTCAGCAACTTGTCAGTGAAGTTTTGACTGATACCAGACCATTGAGCCACTGTCATTTCCCAAACTGCTGATGTTAATGGGACAATCTTTTTAGACAGAGAAAAAAAAACAAACATAAAATGTCCATCAAATTTCCCTGAACACCTCATTATTTTCCACACCAACAGTGCTCTGGTGACATGGTCTTGTGTGACTGTTGGTGCCTTTTAAAACAAAGCATATTCACTGGGGGAAATGGAGGGGATAATGAGTGGAACTGCAGGGCAATTGTTTGGTTACAAACAACTGGTTATGGTGCATGAGCTGGTTTGAGAAATGTGATGGACATTTTATTCTGTTTTGTGGATGTGAAAGGATGGCTCCTTTAACGTCCGCAGTCAATGAGAAAACTATGATGGAAATGTGGGAGCTAAGTCAGTGTGTGTCTAACAGTTATCCAAATGTCACTGGAGTTTTAAATAACCTGGGGGTGAGAAGATAATGATGAATTTCTTTTACAGATAAGGCAATTCATGAACAATAAACAAAAAGAATATAGAGCAAGACTTTTACACCATTCTACTAAAAAATGCTGCAGTTCTTGAGTCATTTGGGTCAAGTCCAACTCAAGTCTCAAATCATTCAAGACAAGTCCAATTAAAGTAAAAGAATAGCTCAACATTAAGGGAAATCATCTTACTTGCTTTATGGAGCTCCAGCCAGCTGCTTGGCACAAAGACTTGAAACAAGGAGCCTTGCTCTGTCCACATTGACGAAACCAACCCACCAGGGCACCATAAGCACAGTAATTATTACATTTTGTTTCATTTGTTTAATTCATACAAAAACTAAAGTGACTGAGACCTTACTGGAATATCCAATGGCTGGCAAGTGGTCCATCAAGAAACAGTTTAGCACTCAACCCTCTGTAAAACACAAGACTTATGTTGTGCTATGCTAAGCTAACCTGCTGCCATAGCTTTATATTTAACATACAGACATGAGAGTGGCAATAATCTTGTCATCTAAAGCTGCAACATGAGGTGAAAAGGCAGATTTCAAAACAAAATTGAATTAATATGTATTTGACTGTGACTATATGCCTAATAATTAAATCTGCAGGGTGTGTGGCCGCAAGGCCTCCATGTTGCTGTTGTTTTATTGTTTCAGCATTTATATCAGGTCTGTTCTATCAAAAATTTGATTTTGAGGACAACAGAGCAAGGATCATGCTTCGAGGGTGGAAAAACGTGTCTGTACAATAGCCATATGAACAGAGACTCAAACAGCTAGAGTGAAATTACACAATGGCGAAACAGAATGACAGTACTGGGTAAATAAAGTGCAAACATCAGGACCTGGGCCACACAACCTCCTTTACCACAAAAACCTGGAAAGAAGACAAACTACACGTTACCTGGCCAAAAGTTGAGACTCAAATGCTGAATGTGTTTTTAGACATCAAGTCAAGCCAAGTCTTAAATAAGTTAGAGTTCCTCGCAGTCAAGTCCAAGTCACGTCTCCAGTCTTCATTTTTGTGTCATAAGCAAATTTGGGTACAGCAGAACTATCAGTATCTCAGATGAAAGCGTTTCACATGCGCACATTCTGCTGCTGCGTTTATCGGTTAAGGGCTGTCTCACTTACTTAGACAAACACAGAAGACAAAGGCAACAATAAAACCTCACCCATGTGGTGCACATTCAAGTCCTACAAGTACAAACACTGATGTTGAAATTAGTTCTTCGATGGGGCACAAGCAGGGCCCCACATATAAGAGCAGATATAAACATATGAACAATGAATTCAAAATGTATCTGTATACAAAAATTATATAACTAATAATTTCATCTCGTCTGTCATATAAACAAGAAGAAAAGGTCTTTTATTTCTGCAGACGTATGTAGTAAACAACAGTTTCATTAAAACAGTGTTACCAATCAAATATGTTAACTCTAAATATTTAGACACCACTACCTAGATCTACCCTGTGGTCCTGTCTCTCACTTGCCCTTCATGGAAAACATTCATCCCGAACCACGAGCTGGAGTCAAGTTGTGCCGTCGGCCACGTTTATCCATCAACAACAATTACCCTTAGAGGAAGGCATGGCAGCACCGCTCTGAACCACAGGATATATGGTAAAAGTAGAGGGCTTTGCAATACTCAAAGCTGCTTTTCATTTATCATTTAGCTTAGTTAATGAATGATTAAAGAGATGCAGTGAGATGTTCACCTCTCAGTGAGTCAATGCATGGTCCCTCAGGTCTTTAAACACATCATAATCTCAGTGATGATCCTTCAGTTCCAGAGTATCTGGATCACTGCACACCACTGAGCGCCAGGCTAAATAAAATCTAAACCAAGCTCATAATGCTGTTATGTTCTTCTTGTCAGATCTTCAACCCTTAGCTCAAAAACAGATGAATCCTCTGGATAACTGTCCATCAAAGTGGGAGAGTAAAGAAATGCAGTTGTTTAATGAGTGAACCAGGCACCTTTTGTATTCTTATTTGCTTTGTATAACAGCTACATGTCTGTTTGTTTGTCTGCTCATTTTGGCACTGCATGTAGACACACTGACAACCCCAAACAACTGCAGTCAAAATTCTTTCTACGAGCATCCTTTGCCAATAAATAAACTCGATTCTGGTAAATTCTGATGAATGTTTAGAGTCCTTTCAAGCTACAATTTGCTTTATGACAATCTCATGATCAATAAACTTTCCCGTAGTATCTTTCTTATGTCACTGTCACTTTTGACTGCTATGTGACATCTTGATTTCACCTCTCATACGTGCCTGGGTTCCTTCCCTGCTGATGCCCCCCTATTGAGGATCATATGATGCTCTTGTGTTGCTTTGTAATGTTTTGCATATGGCTGTGGGGCAAGGGTCCAAACTCTGAGTAGAATGATGTTTTTGTTCAACATGGATCATCCCCGAAGAGAGCAAGCCTGCACACTGCTGCCTCAAACAAGGTTGTCAAGATGTCCACAGAGGCCCCACGCCAGCAGACCCCACCAGGCAGCTGCTGCCTGCCAGGCGCCCATCTACAAATAATCTACTGTGGGAGGAGGTGTCAGTCTGTTCTGTCAGGGTATATAGCTGATTATATCCATTCCTGAGTGAAGGTTCAAAGATATTACACAAATAGCTAGGAACAAATAATGATTTAAAAAGTTGGCTATTAAGTTGGATATTAAGAAACGTGATATGTACAGACTAGGTGCAGGCCAAATGAGACCCTAACTCATTAGGTCACACAGTTTCTGTTTGAATCACCAATCAAATGACAACAAAGAGGCACAAAACAACCACAAGGACAAAAAAATTCACAAAGATTCTTAAAGATGCTAGACCACAAAAAGATGCAAAACAAGCACTAAAAGATGCAAAATCACTACTTAGAGACACAAAATAATGACAAAGAGAGGCAACATAACCACAAAGACATGCAAAACTACTACAAAGAGCAGCAGAATGATAACAAAAAGATGCAAAATGGTCACAATAAGGTACAAAAAAACAACAAAACCGGTCACAGAGAGAAGCAGCAAAGACACAAAGAGATGCAAAACAACTACAGACTCTAACAGACAAATCTACCACAAAGATCTGCAAAATGCCCACAAAGAGATATGATACCACACCATATAGCCACAAAGCTACCCCAGAGAGCTATCAAACAATGGCAAATAGATGCAAAACAGCCACATAGACATACAAACTTGACACAAAAAGATGCAAAATATGTATGAAGAGACAGTTGGGATTATTCACAGGCTGTAAAAGATAATGTCCTGGGTAATTCTACATAGTTTCAGAAATGTGATGACAGAATCCCCTCTGGTTTGCAGCACTATGAGGGTGCATTGAAGTCAAATTTAGGGGAAAAGTATTCAGCTTTTCATGTTTTGTAAGTGATACATCACAATTGCATGATATCTGGCAACATCCCTATATTGTATGATTAGTGGCATGCTGCTTTGATATTACTGTAGGACACAAAGCATCATGTTTTATCATTTCATAGTGAACAACACTTCTCCTTGTGTTACAGAACAGCCGATCAGATTTGACAGCCCCGTGATCAGGTGGCATGTCAAACTCCATTAAGTGTGACTGTCATAGCCACGGGGTCCATGCCATAAATTCTTAAGTACTATATTCACACTTTTTACTTTGATATTTTCAGTTCATCTCAATTTCCCATGACAAATAAAATTGGTTTAACCACTTTTTGTAGAAAATCACTATGTAAAATGCTGCACGAAAAAACCCCAGTGGTACGGCTTTACCCTCGTTGTAAATTGCTTACAGACAGTCGAGTTAACCGCAATCAGTTTGTATAAACAACATGAGAATATAGCTCATGCTACCAAGCCAATACAGCGTCTCACAGGCCTGGCTGCCGACACAAGTTATGTAAACGCCAAGGCGACAAGGCAGATCCTGAGAGGTGCCCAGTAGGGACTAGAGCCATCATGACAACTCTGAACCTCAAGAAATAACACTGTACAGTAAATCTGTAAAACACCACGTTGACTTAAGATGCTGGATTTGAACAAACAGAAACAAACAAACTCCTAAAATCTCAGTAGTTGGAGAGAAAACATGAGGGGTGGCATCTCTGTATCAGTCAATTTCATTCATTCCATCCAGATGTGTCCATGAATTGGTTTTCGATTGGTTTAGGCCAAAATAATTCAAAAAAAAACAAAACTGGACCCTATTGTCCAAATATTTCTCCATCTACTGATTCAAGTGATTCCGGGAACTTCTGAGCTTCCTCATATGAATATAAATGCAGACAAACACCAGCCTGGAAATTGAAAGTGAAAGAGTGGGTCAAAGTGGGCAGAGTGAGCAAACAGGTTAGTCCTCACAACAAGTGGGGAGGGGAAATCCCACCACAACCTGTTTGATCGAACCTGGTGCATCTTCAGCAAAAGAGTAGGAATGAATGACATCTAACTATAATTATAATGAAATGAAATTCTCTGTTGCAAACATGTGAGTGATAAGATAAGCATCCTCAAGGAGTATACAGGAACCTAATGGTGATTTATTGCTTGAAGAGACTCTTGAGGTCTCTTCTTTGGTAGCTACAGCGTTAATAGTCCCGGGAAGCCCCACCTCCACTACCACCTTTTATGTTAATTTCAGCGTGATCACTGCACGGACTGGAGAGAGCTGCTGAGTGCTGGATCTGTCGGCTCCCGCCTGCTGCTTCATGTCGATGAGGCTTTGGACGGACACAAACTGCCTCTGAATCACTGTCGGGACTTTTTGTGAACGGCGTCGTGTCCGTATCATGTCGCCGCGGAGGACGCGCGGCTGACTGTGAATATCAGTGGATCCAGCCGGTAGTTAGAGAGGAGGTGAACGCACCTTGCATCCAGCCATGGGAGGTCAGATCACCAGAAATACCTTCTACGGTAAGGGGCATCTTGCACTGCAAAACATTAGACTCATGTAATGATCCAATATTATTATAAAATCCGGTCATTATCATAATAGAAGATGATATAATCGAGTTGTAAGCGCGCTTGTGCAGCCTCCACGCCTCCTGTGCATGGAAATTGTGGGCGTCCTGGCAGCCCAGAATAAATGAGAAGTGAAATTGGCCAAGTTTTTACCACCTTCTGCAAGTCACGACTGGCTCTCAGTATATGGACATGTGAACATGAAGGGATGTTTTTAGAAATGTGATAAAGCTCCACGGCTTCATGTCATAAAAACACCCCAGAGATTCATTTTTTTCAGGGAAGTTACAGTTAGAAGAAGTCCAACAGGGCAGACTGAGCCAACTTGGTACACAACTTTTTTCCACCTGGCTTGTTTGTTGTTTGTTTGTTGCCAATAATTGAAAGTGGGACATTTGTAGGCCTCATGAATGTCATGAATTGTTGCCAAATGGTGTCACAAATGTTATGTTCAAGTAATTAACTAAATTAATTAACAAATCATTTATGCATTTCTCAAATGATGACAACAGAAAACAGGTGCACTGTTCCTAATTATTAATTTGTAATTTAATTAGGAAAGCACAGGTCTACAAAGCAGGACAGAGTGTTGTAAATACAGAAATAAGTGCAGAGTTAAATCAACAATGGTGGAGAAGACTTTCTATTTATTAACTTCACATTGTTTTCTTGCAGAAGCTTCCTCAACAACTAGTTGTTCCAAAAGTAACCAAATAATATCTGCCAAGTGTCTAGTTTCACTTGCTTTCTTACAGCAACGCATACAAATGTAATTAAATATATTTACTAAACTGCTATTTAAATGAGATGAACACTGTGAATCGGTTTGAAACCAAATCATGAATATCAAGTGTGTTTGACTCATTATTGCTGTTTATAACTGTGGATTTAGTATATTATTTATGAACATTATATCTTGATAAGAGATAAGATTGTCCAAAAAATACGCTGCAACTATTTTTTGTAATTAGGTAATCACTGTATTTTTTAAGCAAAATGTAAAATGTAATCTGGTTCCAGTTTCTCAAATGTGAGGACTGGCTGCTTCTCGCTGTGGTTTATATGTAAATTGAATGTCTTTTGAATTGACAGTTGAACAGAACAAACAACATTATGGTGTTACTTAGGGCTTTGGCTAAATTTGTAGACCAGACAGTCAAGAAATTAATTAAATAATATTGTCATCAGATTAATTTATAGTAAAAAATAATTAGTTAGTTTCAGTCCCAATAGTTAATTTGCTGGAGTTGGCGTTCAGTGAATTTTACAATGTTCACTTAGATGTCTTAATATTACATGAGCTGATTTCAATCTTATTGTTTAGCTATCAAGCAGACACATTTACAAATGATGAATGATGATATTTACTTTGTATATAATGACGTATGATGGAGAGCTCTGCAAAAAGGAATCAACGCACCCTCTGGTGGGTGGCAGCAGTAGAGGTCATAAACTCCGCCCCCCTACATGTTAACAGATGAGCCGAATAACAGAAGAATAGCAGAATATGAGCCAAACTAAAATAAATGGTATATATCAAGTAATTTTTCCTTGATACTTTTTGTTTTTTGACATAGCTCATGTAAGTTTAATATATTTTCAAGTGTTTTTGAATCAGCTATTTGATGCTACGTGAAGGCGGTACAACTTTGTGATTGACAGGTCTTGTGTTCTCGTGTTTGAGTAGATGTATAGGCGGGAACACCACGCTGCTGTGGAGACTCTAACTCCAAATGGCATCACCAGCACAAGATGGCATTGCCCAAATCTGGGATATTAGGCTTTTTACACTGGAAAGAAGAAGAGATGTGTCGCCCATCTTTATATACAGTCTATTGTGTGGACTAACAATAAAGGTGTAGGCAGGGGCGCTGCTAGAAATTCTTGGCCCTCTTTCAAGAGCTCAGTTAGAGGCCTGACAATGTAATCCATGTCATGTTGCAGGGCCCCTTTCTAGCTCACAGGCTCATGAATCATTCAGCTCTCCCCATTTGGCAACCTTGCATCATTGTATTGCTAAGGTTTAGGTATCACAGTGTGACATTCGTACATTTTTTTAAAGAAAGGCGATAAGTTTAACGTGTAAAGTTTTAATGACGTATCCATGCATTTAGTCTTGTTTCCTTGTTCAGTTTTGGCTTGTGGTGTCACCTCATTCAGAAAATAGCCCCAAAGAGAGCAGCACTGATGATTCATTGCTAAGAGCTGCAAATTGATTAGTTTATTCATTTGGTTAATAGACAGGAAATTAATCTGCAACTATTTTGATAATGAATGAGTCCCTCTGAGTCATTTTCTAATAGAAAAAATAACCAAATTCTCTGGTGTCAGCTTCACAAAAATGATTGCTTTTACTGGTCCTCTGTGATAGTAAGTAGCAAGTCTTTGGGTTTTAGACTGTTGGTGGGACAAAATAAGACATTTGAAACCATCACCTTGGGCTTTGGGAGGTTGTTTCAGTCATTTTACACAAGAAGATTTTTTGGGGTGTTTGATCATCACTTTTATTTACCTCCTATTGAAACCACACAAGCTATGACATATTTGCAAAAGCTAACAACACATGTATAGCCTTTAGCTCTTTAGGATGCTGCCTGTGAGTTCTCGTCTTGTGAGAGAGCCTTCATACTAACGTCACACCACATTAGGCCCTCTGTGGAGCCTCTTAGTGAGACCGAGCCTGAGGAGAAAACACAGAGGAGCGTAAGAGGCCAGGTGACACTGGCCAGGGCCACTCTTTGTCTCCGCACTGTTTGTCCTTTCCAATTAATGACAGCAAACCAGTCCCATTGTGTGCGGTGGTGCATTAAGTAACATTATCCTTCCTTAAGTTGCTCATCTGACATTTGTCATGGCACCTCTCTTTTATCATGACAGGGTCCTGCTCACTGTTTACCCTGATGTCTCCGTCAGGTTGCATGACTTTTTAAACACACTTCAACAGCCACTGTATCATCAGCACTTTTGGCTCCACGAAGCTGCCATTTACAGTAAATCAAATGTGGTATTTTTATTTATCCATTCATTTACTTTATTCTTAGTTTATAGAGTCTTTTGTGTGCTCTGAATGCTGTAAACACACTCCAAGATGCCTGGGATGTGAAAGTAAAGCTTCCTCTGTGATGATATTAATATAGTAAGAACAAAAGAAGGTTAGATGGTAAAACATGGGTGTTTCTTAACTATCTGCCGAGGCCTGTGAGGTGTTGCTTCTGTTTTCAGACCATACAGGAAATACTCTATTCAGTCTGGGGTCTGGTCATTGATGGAGTACAATACAGTCCAGCTTTGTTTTCCTGAAGACATCACGTCTCACATGACATCATGGATGTAATATGGTTGAAGGATTTGTTATGACTTCATTTAAGACCACTGTTGTGCACAGAGCACAATTCAACATTGTTCTGCTGGGACAAGAGCATGCAAAGGGCTTAACAAATACACTGCACTGCGCCCAGAACACTTGGCAGAAGTTGTCTGATTGTGATTTGAGGGGAAGGACTCTTTCTAGTTTAACCTCAACAAATTATACGTTCTTACATTCATGGAGGGAAATCACGTCAGCATCCACTGCTCAAACCTCTATCTCTGCCCTGAAATCAGAACAATAGGGCCAGTACAACAGAGCTTTTGCTGAAGTCACATGACTAGTCATCACCAGTGATTGCCTCAAAGGTAACTTACAAACCTCCTGACCCTCCAAGGTCACTCAATGAGAAGCGATAATGTGTCTTTCAGTAATGGCTCATATTCTTCTCGCAGATAAACACAAGCAGCTCCTACACAAATTTAGGTGTGGAAATAAAGGCAGTTCTCAAGGACGAAGAAGTGTTAGTTAAGCCTAATTTATTTATTTGGCTTCCAATGTCGACACATTGGCTGGATTTTATGGTACCTAAGACTGTAAAATGTCATAGGAGAGGGTGAGATGAGAGGTTCATGTTATCAACTAGTCTTGTCTTACATTTAATGAGACTGCAATGTCTATGAGAAAATACCTTCTCCACAACACCACAGTGACCTTGGATTTGTTCTTAGAAGAGAAATATGGAAACACAAATGGGGAGAGTTAGTCCTAATGAAAGGGGGTGAGAGTGATTTCAGGCTCATGATGACATTTAGCAAGTTCTTAGTCAGGCTTTTAAAAAAACAGAAAGATGTGATGTGAAAAAGGCGGTTTGCTGTATTGTGAGTCGGTGGGAGCAGTCATGATTCACACATGTTCACAAGGAAACATTTTTTAAAACTGCTGCATATTGTGAGTCAGATGTTCTCCTGTGGGTCTGCTCTTATTTTGCCCCTCCCTCTGACCAGCTACTCACATAAAATGTCTCTAAATCACTTTAAAAAAAAAAAAAAAAAAAGAAGAAGCTATTTTTATATGTTGTATTACTTTTATTTATTTATTTATTTATTTTACTTTGATAAAGCAGATAGGCATTAATATTTGCATTGATATAGTGTTCATTAAACCTGAGGTTGTTACACCAGCAAATATGACTATTGTTAGTATCCATACTTATTAAGCTAGCATATTAATAATAGGAAATTTTGTCCACATTGTCCTTGCCATTCATGTGCTGAAAGCTTGCTATGGCTTTAGGTATACATCCAGCAGGCTGACAAACAGGTTGGATGTGGAAAGTGTCAGCACGGCCACCATCACCCCTGCACCCAAAAAAAAAAACTAGTGTAAATGACTCCGGCTCTGGGGCACTCATGTCCATTCTGATGAAATGCCTTGAGAAAATAGTGGGAATGAATATCAGTAGGAAATCAGCTATCCTGTAGGGTAGTACACTGAGAACAACCTCCTTCTCAACATCATCAAAATCAAGTAGGCTTATTGTTGATTTTGAATTTTGCATAGAGAAATAGAAAGCATCCTGACTGAAAATATTACAAATTTGTGCAACGTATGTGCACGACCCAGGACAGGAGGAGTGTGCATCATTCGATTAACTGCAATATCACTGATATCAGAGTGGTGAGGCGACTGTGCAGAAAGAAAGAATACTAAAAGACAATATCCACCACAGCAACAACCTATTCACTGTTTTGCCATCTGGCAAGCGATATAGAAGTATTACTGCCACTAAACTACAAAGCAGCTTTGCTCCTCAGGCTGTTAGACTTCAAAAACTAGCATTTCATTACACAAACCTGTGTTGAAGAATTGCAAACTGCATTGTTATACAGAAAACTTTATCAAATCACTGAGTTATTTGTTCACTTTATCACCCAGTTTTCTAAATAATCCTGCCTAACATCTAATGAGAACCCAACAGCTGTTACAATATGGCTTCTTCACAAAAGCACAGTGACCTTGGCATTATACTTTGAAGAGAAAACATAAAAGGTGGAAAGTTGGACCTAATGAAAGGGAGTTAGCGATAACAGGCTCATGATAACTTAGGCAAATTCTTGAGGTTTATGAGTTATTGGGGGCAGTCATGATTCACACATGTCCACATGGGAAAATTTTTAAAAACTCTCCTGCATCCTGTGAGTCAGATGTTCTCCTTTGGGTTGGCCTTATTTCGCCACTTCCTCTGTCTGGCTAAGCACAATAAATGATACTAAATCTCATGTAGTCAGAGCTATTTTGTACATACAGTTCTGATCATTTTCATTTTTCATTCTGATAGAGGAGGTAATGTGACTTGCCTCTCAGGCGAAAATATTGTGATTGATATGTGATTGTTAAACCATGAACTAGACCCTGAAACAACATGTAACAGCCTTGCTAACAAGAGGAGCTTTGAGCATACTCCATCAGCCAGCTGAACGTATACACATGCAGACCTCAAGAACTTGCTTTTTTCTCTAATGCTATGCTAAGTAATGTTGGAGCATTTTTACATGTAAGTTAATCATTTTTGTTTTCTTTTTCCTCTCTCTCCTGCTCCATTTCCTCCCCTCCTCTCATTATTGTACAAATGTGTTCCAGCACGATGAGAAACAAACTGTTAAAACACAGACCTGTTTAAAATCTGCCAAGATGTACAATAGCAAAACGCAAAATTACCATTTACTGAAATGAGAGCATTTTATCTGAATTTCTCACAGCTGCATTGTTCTCCTTAATTACGTCACCAAGGGAGCAATTCTGTCCTTGTACTTGATTTTTTTTTCCACCCAAGGACATTTTTGTATGTAATTTAACATATTATTCTTTCATGTCTACAGTAGATGTGTGGTTTTACTGTGCTACCTGGAGAGGCTGGAAGGAGAGCCAACATGTTAAATTATGTTAATGCATTTTTTTATTTAACTTGATGTGACAGGAGCTGCTCAGACATGTTAAAGGTAATGATATGACAACTTTATAATGAAAGTTAATCCTGCCATGTTACAGACTACTAAATGCAATAGTCCAGTCTTATCTAGAATTTGGATATTTTGCTATTAATTCTGTCCCAAGAAGAAATTACGCAGTTATATAGCATTTTCTCCTCACCTGGTGACCAGGCTAAGCAACCATTTTTCCTTCTCCACATATGTAGATTCTCTGAATGGCCCATTTCCTGCTACATCCCATCGATACCACCACAAGCCCAAGCGCTGCCTGCCCATCCAGCAATGTGGGAGTTTGTCCTCCTTCCCTCTGCTCTTCCACCCAAGCACCATGGGCTCACAGATCGTCATGGACATGTCTCAGAGGACCGTCAAGAGACAGGCCAGCTTCTGCAATGCCATCACCTTCAGCAACAGGCCTATTGCTGTGTATGAGCAAGTTCGACTGAAGGTAAAAAAAACCCCAACAACTCTAGCTTTGTCCTAGTTGCATATTTCAAATAATGTATTCAGATTTTGACCATGTTTTCAGACGATCAGTAAACAATGAAAATATGACAGTAGGAGGTCAACTGAAATATCCCAGCATGCAGCACATTGAAAATCAGTGGGTTCAAATTTGGCCCAGTTTGTGTTAATAAAGCAGTAATGCAATAAACTGATGTTCTCGCTCAGTATGTTTTTATTTTTCTTCTCCCTCCCTGTCTCTCTCGCTTCATCCCCCTTCATTGCTCGCCTGTTTTGATTTTCTGTCTTTTCTCTCTCTGCTCTTGTGTGGGCCAAAGCAGCAGCAGCTTAGAACAAGTTTCCACTTCACCTATCAGGCCATCTATGTCTCGAAAGTGAGAGAGCAGGGCAAGCATTGCCATGTGAGGAATACTGTTATCTGGCACGGTAAATGCAAAGTAAATAGAGGTTCGAAATAAGACAAAAATCGTTTGCAGGTGATAAACATACCAAGGCAAAGAGTCCTGGTCCTATCTTAGAGATTTCAAGCCAAGTTGGTGGCTTGGCACTATAGATGGCAATTGTGGTCTCTGTGTTGGTCCAGACTGAAATATCTCAGCAACTATTGGATGAATTGCCACAAAATTTGTTACAGACATTAGTCCACAGCAGGATAAATTCTAATAACTTTGTTTATTCCTTAAAGTTTTCTTATGGTTCAACCATCAGGTCAAAACAAATTCAAATTCTTTGGTTTATGTCCAAATATGTGCAAAACCAACTTATCTATCGGCCTCAGCTATACTTTTTCTTTAGTGGCAAAGGTTACTGAACTAATATGCTGAAAAAATGTGGTGAACATGGTAAAATATTAATTTAGTGTTTCAAATGCTAAACATCAACGTGTAATGACCAAGTTAGCATTATCATTTTAAGTTCAGCCTCACTGAGCTGCTACCATGGCTGTACCCTTTTAATATGTTGTTCACAAAACCAAGAGAAAAGAAAGTGTAAAGATCCATTTTAAGTTGATTATCTTCATTTGTATTGTCCAGATCACTAAAAAGCAGTGCTGCTGGAGCGGTGCTCTCCGTCTTGGTTTTACATCCAAAGACCCATCAAGGATCAACCCTGAAACCTTGCCGAAGTACGCCTGCCCAGACCTGGTCTCCCAGAGTGGCTTCTGGGCAAAGGCCCTGCCAGAGGAGCTCTCCAATGAGGGAAACATCATCTCCTTCTGGGTGGACAAAAAGGGCCGTGTGTTTTACCGAATTAACGACTCCAGCCCAATGCTGTTCTTCAGCGGGGTACATGTCTCTGAGCCTCTCTGGGCTCTCATCGACATCTACGGCCTCACGAGGGGGGTCCAGCTGCTAGGTGAGTCATGCATCAATGAACCAGGTTCTTTCCAAGAAATGACTCGGTTTGAATTATAAACTTAGCACTATTTGGTTTTCTATTAGATTAGATTAGATTTTTAGCCGTGCTCACATTGTGCCTCTTGGAATGACATTTGTCTGTCAGTAAGTGGGTCCACAACTCTGTCCAGATTGAAATATTTCAATGAGGATGAGCTCTGATGACACTGGTAAAAGTTTTAATTTGTCTTGTAAAACTCATGACTTTCCTGTCAGCCCCATCTGTACTGACTCCTGTAAGTACATCTGCACTGTGTTTAATGTCAAAATGTTTGCAGACATGGAATATGGCACATGCTAAGCTAGATGCTAAACAAACATCAGTGTCTTAGCATGCTTATGTGAGCATATAGCTCCCAGAACTGCTGCGCCTAAATGCAGCCTAAAAGTGCTGTTAACACGACTATATTGCTTTACCACTGGAAACCATTCTGCATCTCTTTTTTCACTGTGAGTGGTTAAAAGGTGATGTTACACACAGCTGCTCTAGTTTTCCCACACCAACCAAATAGCTCAGTGGAAAAAGATGGTGGGAGATTAGCTTGTATTGTTACCACGGTTGTTAGTATCAAAGAAATGTCCCTTAAGGGGGAATTTCAAAATGTCTGAAACCCCTCTATAACAAGTTCTCCCCATGCTGTTTAAAGGGTCATTACATCAAAGAAATTAAGAGCAAACAGGTCCCTCCCAATCATTAACAGCAGTTTTTCACCACACTGAATCATCTGAAGTATGTTTGGATTGCAGATTGAGATGCATCTATGAAACACGCATCATGCATTAAAAGCAGCTGTCTCCAATTTCTGAAAACAATACAAAACTATGCAAAATAGATAAATAGGAATCCTTGTGGACGCCTCAGTACTTATTTATAACCATTTCCAAGAATTGCACTGCCTCCCTCCAAAGAATAGAGGCTGTCAGCACTGTTAATAAAAATAGAAGAGGCTCCCATATTGTGCAGATAGTGCCATTTAACCTCATTTCTCGCGGTGTGGTTGACAGCGAGAAGCGTGCTATCTTGTGATGGGCTGTTTGGTATCCAGCGCCAGAGTGCGACTATCTGGGGTTCAGTGGCCTTTCGGTGCTGACCAGCACACAGCTCTTGTCAAGGAACAAGAGGAGTGTGTTGGTCATCCCAAGAGGACAGACAAGAGGAGGGATGATGTCAGGTAATGACATGTCTGGGGTGTTTTTTCCAACACAATCAGACCAGTGGAATGTCTCACTCTTTGCATCCAAGTCTGAATTCGACATTGTAAGACACATGATCACCCTGCAATCACTCCTGTGAGAAACACATTGATCAAATGTTATGGTAAAATAACTGAATTTTATCAGTTAAAGTTCACATTGTAGTAGTTGCAGTTACACTTGCAGTATGATTTTTGCATGTGAATGAGGTCAGCAGCCCTAAATCCTACTGTTTCTTCTCTGGTTTTCCCACATCGATCACCTTTATCCTCACATTGATGGCTTAAACCAAAAAGCCTCAGCCCTCAGTCAACTGAAGGATCACTTGGCTATCAGCTTTCCTCTATAGCCTGAGAGCGTCACTACTCGAGAGCATGGTATATCTCAAAGGCCCAGTATTGTTTCGGCAGTTGGCTGCAGTTCAGCAAACACTTAGTCTCTAAAATATGGGCGGACACTTCAAAGTTCGGTGCTGTGAACTCGCACATGTGTGCATTTTCCTTTAACAAAAGGGTGCGTTTTGATTCTTAATGATGCTTACACTGGGGTCTGAAATTAATGCTGCACCAGCTGATAAATTGAGCCAAATTTCACCTGTTGTGGGCTTGTTATCACACAATCCGTCCAGGTGGGAATTACAGATCTGCTGCAGTTGTTTTGGGGTTTTTTTCACAGTAGACAAATGGAGCGTGGAGTTGTGAATAAGCTCAGTGAAGTGTAGAAAATGGCTTGGTTAGGTGACCTTGATTTGGCTTTTGAGATAAATGTTTAAGACAGTGAGAGTATAAGAGAAAATGTTGTGATAAACTTGTTTACTTAGTCAGTGAGATAATATGTCTTTTCAAAACTTTATGTTTATTAAAGGGACACTCTACCAATTTTGCACATGAATATATACTCGTCATTAACTGTATTCACAATGTGAGATTTAAGTCTTTTGTGGCTCTAGAATGAGGTTTTTGCACATAAAATGTATTTTAAAGCAGAAGAAGCACTGACTCACTTCTTTTGTTTCTTGTCAAAACCTGATGACTCCCGACTATAGCTGGAGATCACATGGTAGATGCTAGCTTCAAGCTGCTAGCCTCCAACAGAGATGAGACAGAGACCATCGCATCCTCAAATTACATCACCACTGCTTCCTCAAGTTCCCTTTCAAAGTCTGAGAAAATAACCCTAATGATGTCAATATCTCGACTTGGGCAAAATCATCTAAAGCTGCATTATAAACTTTAGATCTGGAGTTTGAAAGAAATGGGAATTTACCAAGAAGGAACAGTCTAATGAAACACAATATCAAGTTTCATTCAGGAAACTGTAGGAGTCAGTGTTTCTGGGACTAAAAGTCAGAATATTGTGACATCCGCTGCTTTGATTTTGACCTTTTTTAATCTGTCTCTGTGAGTAAACCAACTTTATGAAGTGCAGTAGTGCTGAATTGCTGGAGTTCCCCTTTGAGTTTATGTTGAGAAAATAAATATACTATATTAGTGCCAATAAGAGATTTCAGAAACCATTGTTCCTCTAAGCTGAACCATTCTTGTGCCGTGACCTCATTCCCCAGCTGACACAACAGTCAGCTCAGACCAGTCAGCCTTCACTCTCTCTAGTGTACTGAGCATAACTGGATCTGATCACATCCTCTCTGCGAATAGTTTCCTCGCCTTTAATATTTCATGGATTAATTATGAAAGTGTCCTAGCTCACAGGACACATTGCTGTAACTGTTACAATTTTTCTGCGAAAAACTACTTGAGTGTAAATATCTATTGTGGACAGTGTTACTGGCATGATGCAACATTGTAATGGTGATGTAATCTTTTGTTGGTGTAATTATTTTGCTCAAACTAATGGCTTCTGTGGTTCTCCCAGCTAGGGTAATTATGTTTAGAAAGCCAGGCTCTGTAAAATTCATTGTGAAATTCATTGTTGCATCACCGTCTGGACCATTTTTTCTAAATTACTTGATTTTGTGTCGCTCAGAAGCAGCGACCTACTGTGAAAATTATACATTTTAGTCATCACATGGTTTTTTTTTAGCCTGTAACCTTGTAACTCTGCAGGATTCTCATACAGTTCTGTTTGATCTTTTACAACCTTATGTGCTGTATTAAGAAATTCATCAAATCCTCAATCCATCGTTGCCTTCTCACCTGTGCCATCTGTCAGTGCAGCCTGCTATCAAACAGTTTTCCTGCTATAAGGTCTTATTCTGATGTTTAAGGATCTTTTCAAAAGCGATGTTGTTTCCTCTCTGAGCTTCTATCAAGGGAGTGTAGTTCAGCAGCTAGCCACCCATGCAAGGAGTCAAAGGTGATCCTGAGATCAGTGAGACAGTTTGAAAGCTGAGATGGTGTTGCGTAAGAGAGGAAGCTAAATTAATCTGCTGAAATCAAACTGAGCCTCAGGGGTTGTCCAGATCAACAATGCTGCCCATGCAATTTAAGAAAGATCTGTTACATCACCACACTTGTCCTACTCACGCAGCTATCAATAAAGACTAAAGTGCCTTGCTTGGGTTTTGTACAGAACAGCCTGTGCTGTTGAGGATCTGCAGCCTTACGCTGAGACACATTAGCTCTTAGAGGGACTTACAAAAGGTTTCCTCAAGTGTATAATATGTCTCAAGCAACCTAACTGTTTTCAAAGCCCAATTTGTCAGCTGTATTTTCTCAAATGTCTCTGCTTACTATATTTCTCCAAGCAGAATTACAGGAAACCTTAATGCCCTTTATTAAACACCAGCAACTTTGTGATTAAAAAAACAGACAATTCACCTATTTTTCAAATTCTAGATTGTTAGTTTTATTTTTTCAGTAGTAAACTTTTCCAGCATTCGAGTTTCATCAGAGTTTGTCGTGGAAGCTCCACAAATCAGGTCACACAAATAACTTGCAAGTGTTTTTAGATTCATTTCCCTGAAGCAGAACACATATGGGAACGCTATACCTTTCTTTAGTCAAGAAAGTTACAGTCCTCTCTTTACACATGTATGGCTGCAATCTTAACAGAATGTGTTTGTTTATGGGACAACTCCCGAGAGACCACACAGCATCCACCGTTTTGTACAGGTATGATGGATTCTTTCCAAGTTAGATAAGCAGAGCGAGTCAAAGGCATCTTTTGATGGATGCAAGATGCTCTACTGGGGGTTTGTTTACTAGAGGTAGATGAGTCACTTAATCACTGACAGAATGGTAGTGATCCGTGAGACCGGCGTCGGCTAACATCATCTGCAACCTGTCTCTCTAGTCATTAGAGAAGAATCCAAAATGGCTGCCAGACTGTCAGGAGGCTGAATACCTCTCAGGTGATTAAGAGGAGGGTGTTGACATCAATCATCTCGGTACACGATATTGCAACGTATTAGGCCTGTAGAGCATCATGGTGGGGAAAACCTCCTGCTGTATGCTTTTCATGGTCCCTAGCATTCAGAAGCAGCATTCACATTTTCATCTCAGAGGATGTAGGGAACAGTTTTGACAGAAGCTGCAGGACTTGGTGTTTGTGAATACAGTGAGCATTTAGTTTTTAGCCATGTTAGTGACCTGACCTTATTTTGTTGTCTATTTCAATAAACTTTTATGAAATACTGCACAGACATTCATGGTCTCTGCAGGAGGAATCCTTTTGATTTTAATAGTTCCCAAACTTTTCCTAAATTGCCACCATGTCCTGTGAAATGTCTCAACTATTGCATAAATATCCATGAAAAATGGCTCAGACAGTGTAACCCCTCATTCTTCACCTCAACATTTTATAACTAAGTAGCTGCAGAACTAGCGACATTCCCATCATCCTCAGCTGTCCTTAATGCTGGCTGTTGATTCTCAAATGGTTGCTTTGTAAAACTAGATGAAAATGATTAACCTTATACCTGCTGAACATCACTTTTACAGCTGCAACTTAAGATTGTTTCATTATTGATTCATCTGTTGATTAAGGAGACTGTGGACATTTTCAACATGTCATCATTCTGTCTGAGATCATTTAAAACTCCAGTTATCGCGTGAGCTTAATGTTATTCAAATGAAAACTGAAAATGCCTGTTGGCAGTTAAAGATCTCTGTACCTTTGACTCATACAACTGTTTTGTCAACAGATAAATAGATAGCATGGAAATGCTGAAAAGCTCAGTGCTGCAAAAACATGTTGGGCTGTCTGAACCTGCGCTGTACTTTCCTCTCTTTGTGTCTATTTTTGTCTGTGTTAACACAGTGTGCCTAATGCTCACGCTCACTTGCTACAGATCTCACTTATTGTTTCACTTGTCAACAAAGATTATGTAGAGTTTCACAGGGTTTTGATTTGTGGATAAAATGGTTTTAAATATAGAAAGGTCACATAGGTGCAACCTGTCATGAGTGGCCAGATATACAGCGTCAGCCAGGCAACAATGCAGGTAAAAATGGCTTGGTGCAGCAGGACAAAAAACAAATTGTCTGCAATAAAACAACCAGAAACAGGAAAAACTGTGATTCAGCTCTATGTTGTGTTTTTAATCATGCTATTACACTCTCTGTCTAGGCGTGGTCTTTACCTGTGTCCACAGGGGTTCACAAAGAGGCAGAACTAATCTGTTTTGTTAATTTTGATAGATGAAGACATGTGAAAGGCCTGAAGGCTCTGATTACCTTACATTCGATTTCTGGCCTGCTTCTTTTAGCCAAATCCTCCAAAAACAATATACTGGAAATTCAGGATGGTAATAATAATATGCAAAGTCATCAGTCAAAAGTCAGTTTCCAGCCAAAGGCAAACAGCAGACAGTGAAGGAGAAAGGCAAAGCGAGATGCTGAATGTCTCCATATTATAAACATTTAGTAATTTCCTTGAGCTAAATTCTTTTGGCAGAATTACACTAAAATCATGAATCATACTACAGGCTGTCACTCTTTTTCCCCTCTTGCTCTCTCTTTCCCTAGTCTGCATGCTGATCACACTAATAAATCATATGAACAGTGGTCCTTTTCCATGAGACTGGACACATAAACCAGATTATAGTCACATTAAGATTTTGCAAGACTATGCACCCAAGTTCTCCTCTTTTGGAAATTACTGAGGCCTACAACTTATGTCCAGGTCAAAAGGATCTATTAGGGCAATGCTGATACCTTTTTTGGGTAAAAATCATGAGACTAGCAGTGATTGTGGTCCAAACCTGTGGTCCATTTCTAAGTAGGTGCACTGTACATCCTAGTTTTCCAACCATGTTTGACGCTGAAGCTGCTCCTTGGCAATCAGCCAACCCCCCATTCCCCTCCCAAGGACAGCATTGACATGCTAGCTTTACTTTCTAAATCTTACCATTTTTGCATGAACCCTTATCAGTTGTCTCACATTCTTCAACAAACATGGTGCAATAGAGTACATTTAAAATACCAACATTCATGTCTGATTTGAGCGTCACACAAAGGAAAACGCTTCCTCGACAATGCGGTATTTTAATTGCAATGTTTTGATTGTGAAATGTGATGTTTTTGTAATCAAATATGACATTGCTGGTCGTAGTTTCACCTTGGGTGCATTCTTGACACTGGCACACTTGACACAATATATCCTGGTAACAGAGATATGTAGTTATAGTAGTTATAGTGCGTCAGTCAATTAGTTGCCAAACAACATACTATTTAGATTAGAGTATAGTATTTATATATGATGTGGAAATGGGATGCAGATAACCTAGAAAACATAAATAACATGAGTAGCATAGACAAGCTTCCAGCCTAAGCTACAGTATGAAGAAATATTTCAAAAATATAAATATATATTGCAGAGTCTGGACTAAAGGTTCTGCCTTATGGACATTGACAAAGAGAAGGAGAAAAGAAGATTTCCAAAAATTAAAACATTCACAGTAACTGATGATAGCAGTTCACCTTGCCCAAAACAATAAGCTTTCTTAAAAACAACCTGCAGTACATTGACTGTTATCAACAAGGCAAACATGTTGGAGGAAGTAAACCACGGAGATGTAATTTCCATTAGACAAGTTTAAAGTCTTTCCATGACTGCTATTTTATAAGAGTATCTTTTTCATCTTTTATTTCTCCTTTGGATCATTATTATTACTGAAGTAAAGTCATTCTGTCAGACAGCTGGTTACAACAAAACAAGCTGCTTGCACTAAACTAAAATGTTGGAGGACTGTCCTTTGACCTAGAATCTGCCAGCACATACGCATTGGGATTAGGGTCTATGTATTTATAAGAGCTCTGTTTCGAGTGATCTCAGAGCTCAGAATTTATTTGATTTGTTGAAGCAAAATAAATGCCGCTGGACAGGCTATTGTGCCTCAGCTGGGATTTAATCGTCCCAGATGGAATCGAACAGATTTGCGGAGAAATCAAAATAGAAATCGTAATGGAGCCTGTCAGGTTTGGATCCTGGGAGCCGTGCTGTACAGGGGGAAGCCTTTAGAGAGAAGGCTAATCACTTTCAGATGACTAGTGTCTCGTCCCGGTGAAGACGTGAATGTGTATAGTGTGTTCTGTGTGTATTAGTGTGCCGATGTGTCCATCTGTGTGGAGGTCCTCTTAATATCATTTGGACCAAAACAATATGATGAATCTACAATTGGAGAAATGTGTCTGAAATCAGGTTGAAACACCAATGACACCATCAACCAGACACTCACAATAAACTCAGAACAAGTGTCCTTCAAAGCAGTATTGTGTGAAAGTACTTGGTGTTTTATGCATGTTGAGACACTTAAGTCAGTTCAGACTTGGCTTTGAACTGCTCTTGGAAACGCTGTGCCCTTGTAACATCCACCAAGCTGCTGCCATTTGTCACCTCTTCGTGTCCTATTTTCTTTCCACGATCACGATCCAAAACCCAGAAACATCTGGTACTAAACCAGATACTCGACTTGATCTCTCAAAAACGCCACATATGTGTCTCTTATTGCACATGGCATCTCGGATCCTCGAAATGTTGGACCTGTGTATCGATATCACAGCGTTGTCTCGCCTTTTAGTCCGTCCTGCTTCACACTCATATACTTGTGTCATTATCTGGACCAGGACACCACTCCTTAAAAGCTCATCAACACTGATTTCTTTTTTGTCTCTGATAAGCAAAAGCCCTTCCCTCTCCTTTTTGGGAATGACACACAACCCTCCACTCCCCAATCTCTTTTGTCATGACAGATGACTTCACTCACTCATTCGGGACAGAGCCCAGGATAGGTGCCGTAGGCATGCATACTCAGGGCACGTCCCCAAACACACACAAACATACATGCACACACATGCACACAATTGGTGCAGCTGACCTTGTATAGAGGTTGCAGCTTCACTAAAACCCCCCAAAGCCTCCTAATCCTGTTCCACCAGGCCAAGAAATAAACCAAACTCTCTCTCGTCTACTCAGTACCATGCCATTGTCTGACTGAGAGCTGTTCAGGACTAAAAAAGGAAAAGTACACACAAAACAATTCTCAAATGAATTGAGTAATTTGGATCAAATACTTAGTGCTGTGCTGTATTACATGCAGGCCTTTCAAGTATTTCAATGTAAGGTGGAGCCAGGCTGTTTTATATGTTGTATCTTAAACGGCTTTTTAACTACAGTACTTAAGTTGTATTTTTGGCATGTGTTCATCGTTAACCAGGATGCCGGTATTTCAGTTATATCCTGGACATCCTCCATTGTCAGCATCTTGTTCACTTTCCAGGAACTGGTTTTTCCGGATTGCGCATTAAGAGTATCTTAACGCTGCAGCTTGTTTGAGTAGGTAAAAGTAAACCAGGTGGAGGGAATTTCTGCAGGTGTATGTTTTGTATTATGGGTGTATTCTTACTCCCATGAAGTTATGAAATGCTTCCATCGTGTTTAATAAAAAGCCAAAGCAAAGAGGTCGACCATTGACCCCGCAGAAGAGTGTCAGTCTGGTATGTGTTCCACTACAGAGCTTTTCTCCTGTGATGAAGTACCCAGTGCTGTCCAAAGACCACTTAGTTTTACTGGGACAATTTCAGGCATACACTTAATCACGTCTGTGTTGTTTTTGTGCCAGAAAAAAGTGATTCAGAGTTGCCCTGTTAGTCAAAAGCTTCAAGCAAGTGGGACTTTCAAAGTTTTAAAGTGGAATAAAATCAACATAATTTTGAAGACATGCTGTAGTAAAATCGTTGGATCATCGCCAAATGTCAAAATTCAAAACGTGTGTTATGCTAAGCTGCGGTGAGTTTTCTGTGGATGCCATGCTCCTTTGTAGTGTAACTCAGTGGACAAAAGACAAGACTGCACCTGTTTGTGTGTGATTGACATTTTAATGACTGAGCAGTCTGAGAGGATGGCTCCTGATCAACAGTAATAACAAACAGCTTCTACAACCCAGCAACCAAAAAAAATAAAAAAAATTGATTGCTGTTCTGTGTGTGCTGTTGGAATATCTTAAGTCTGTTTTTCCCAGAGTTGGGGGTTTTTTTTTCGTCAAATGGACCTCCGCAGCCCTATCAGATGAGCTTAGTCATGTTCCACGTGTTCATTTGAATAAAATTAACTCAATATAATTGAATTGTTTGTTATATAAGAGTGAATATTGTTACAATATGTTTTCAGACCATTGAAGTGTCACTGCTGAAATAGGGATAGTTTTGAGTTTTTGAAGTGGAGCTTTATGAGCTACTTATCCATAGTCAGTGTATTACCTACAGAAGAAGCAAAGTAGATTTCACCAAATATTTTCACAGCTTTGCCATCCGACAGCTCTTTCCATCTCTAAACTGAAGCATTTATGTACCTCTCTTCAGATCTACCAGACTTTCTTAACAAAAGCAACAGTTTCTTTTGGTGAATGGGGACTAACCCTTTAACCCTTTTGTCTCACAATTACACAACAACAATAATAATAATAACAGACTAGCTAAACTAGTCAAGTCAGTGGTAGACCAGCAATTCTTGTGTTCCGCAAAGTCAAATTTTTGTTTTGTCAGTAGAGTCTGTTAGATTGGTAATCAATACCATTTAGTGGGCTTTGTTTTCAGTGGTTAAAACACATTTTGCTTACAGCATTTTGTTGACAGCATTACATTTATACAGCTGAGATAGGCAGGAGCCAGATATTTCAACCTTTCATCCATTACTTCTGGTTATTTTATCTATTTCAACAGTTTATCTTTGGCTTTTAGCTTTTTCATCCATTGATCCATTACTTATGATTTCAGCTAAAACCTTTAACATTCTATTTTAACTATTAATTCATTCATTTTGATTATTTTTTGAAGCAGTTAGACATTACTTCTAGCCTTTTTATGTTTTAACTGTTTGAACTTCTTTACGATCTTGATAATTGTTTCTTTACATATATAAATTATAGCTGATTCAGGGGAATACTTTTTAATCAAATTTAATTTCATTTTTTTGACTGGTTGGGCTTGCACCATGTCCCCCTGGCAACTGTTGCGAATGAAACATAAAGTGTGAACAGGTTGAACAGGGCTATTCCAGCCGTGTCCCTGCTATGTATGCATGTGCTTGAGCACAGTTCTTTACCCCCTTGCATGCAACCATTCAGTGAATGTGAATGTTGGTGCAGACACATTAACACATGGTTATCATAGGACACAGAAGATGAATATAATGTTTTGTGTGTTTCAAGCTCTGTAACTTCACTGTTTGACTGGATGCTTTTCATATTTGTCAGAAGTTTTAAGTGTGAAATTCCATCCCAGACTCCTTTGAGACCAAACCCAGGAAGAGGTCATCCATATTTATGTGGTGCACGTCTTTATCTCTCATTGTTTTGTCTTCTTTTATCTTTTGTGCATCTTGTTTCTTAGAAAAGGTAGAAACTTCCTTGTAATGTTGCTATTCTTCTCACAGCTTGCTTTGACTGCCGCACCACTTTAAACAACCGAAACTGTGAACCACAGGAAGCTATAATAGCAAGAATAGAAATTATCTCTTGTATCCCAAAGTCGGCTAACTTTGCCTTGAAGATGATAAGGCTGCTAATAATAAGAGCCTGATGCTTGGTTGTGGACACTCTTGACTGAGGAAGTAATTAAGTTCAAGCAGTTTATCAGTGGCTGGCCGGAGATGTGCTGTCTTTGTGTGATAAAGTGAAGCTGGTGAGGTATGCCCTTTCTCTCAAGTGTCCACCTCACCCGATTTTTCATGCTCTCCTCCTCTGTCGCACTCTCCTGCTCCATCCTCTTCTCATAGGGGGAAGCCCAAAGCAGATGGAGGCTAAGAGCCACACAACACAGCCATCATGTCACTCATCCCTTGGCCTGTTCCCCCTGCTCTCCTCAAATGTCCAATCAGGCTAATTTTAGCCCATGTTAGAGGACCGTGTTAAATTTGGCAGCGTGTCCCTAAGCGTGCCACGATGCAGATCCGTTTGTACCGACTGTGTGCATGGAAAGAGACACACGCTCACTCTGTTTTCTTTTTTGCAACGATGTTCCCATGTGGCTTCTATTTTACAGTGAGCAGAATTAGCAATAGGAAGGGCTATTTGTGGGGGGGGGGTTACACAGCATGGAGAGACATGTGATACAGTTTTTAGAATGCCTTTCCCTTTCAATGATAGGAAAATAAGCTGCTTTTAGCTTCCAGACACATAACTGAAAATGTTAACAGTGTACAGAGGTAAAATACAGTACATGAAGTCACTGCTGTGGAGACAGTTTGTTATGTAAACAGCCAGGACTTGTGGCAGCTCATTACAACCATTTGAAGCCCACTGTATACCCTACATATACTGTTAATCTGTGACAAAGACTTGACAAAGGTAAACTGGCTTTATTAAAAAGTTGCGTTCTGTAAAAAACACTATCCTTGGGTTTAATAGTTTATAATAAAATCTGCACTTTCACACCATAGGCTCTTGTTCATGATAACAATCCAAGAACACTTGAAAGTGAAAATAAGAATTAGATAGGTCAGAAAATGTGGCTCATTATCACAGGACTTCGAGCGAAAGACAGAGTGGGAGGCTGAGCTTTACTGTCTCTGCCTCATGTGTATCTCTTGTCTCTTTAATATTACATAAAGCTGTTACGTCCCTTTTACTGTGGTGTAGCCACTGGCCTGCAGCTACAGCGTGTCCCCACGTAAAGTCCTGATATGTTTCTAAACATGTAAACATTGATGTATTTGCTCATATTGTTGAACCACGAACGTCAGTACAGAAAGTGCGTAAGAGGTAAAACGTTATAAAGCAGTGAAGCCGGAAGCCAACCATTTGTTTACAGTGACGGCTATGACGAATGAACGCCGTACAGACGGTGAATGTAAAACAAACCAGTGTTCTACATGGAAATATGCAGGACACTAAGTGGGTACATAAATTAAATTTGGTTCTCTGGACACTTTGCAAGGACTGTAAATTGGACTTTATTAGTCACAGTCTGATGTTATGATGTTATCCACATAAAAATCATTAGAAAACCTGACAGACTGAAATGCTCCCTTCAAAACACCACAAACAAGTGATTATATAACATTCCTCTGTGTGTGTGTGTGTGTATGTGTGTGTGTGTGTGTATTTTTCCACAGACAGTGAGATGCTCCCTCTGGACTGCCTGCGTCCTCGTTCTTTTGCTGCCACCCACCGGGCCTCCATTCAGCGAAATGGTGATGACCCTCGCCTCTCCATCAGCCTGTGTGACCTGAGTCTACAGCAGCAGGAAACGCATCTGGAGGAAGATGATGAGGAAGAGGAACAGCTTCAACCATTGAGCTCCACCTCCTGCCATGTGCCCCAAAACTCTCAGAACTCACAGCAGTGTTCAGTGCTGCCCAGCCATTTGGACACTGATCTGCACTTCCACCTGGTGCACGGCGTCCATGTTACTGTGCTGGATAAGCACACAGTGGCACGGCTGGATCACCGTGGTGATGAGAGGACCCTGGTGTTCACCAGCAGGCCGATGCGCTGCTCAGAGACTGTGTTTGTGAAGGTGAAGACGGGTGTCGCCCGGCCTGGCTCTCTGTCCTATGGTGTAACATCATGTGACCCGGCCACCCTAAGGCCCAGTGATCTCCCTTCCAACCCAGAGTCCCTTGTCGACCGCAAGGAATTCTGGGCTGTGTGTCGGGTGGCAATGCCACTCCACAGTGGAGACATATTGGGCTTTGTGGTGAACACAGAAGGAGAGGTCACAATGAGCCATAATGGTGTCAGTGCAGGGATGCAGCTGTGTGTCGATAACTCAAGGCCACTCTGGATGTTCTATGGTCTGCACGGCACCATCACACAACTCAGGATTTTAGGTTTGTGCACTTGATTCTTTTTTTCAACTGCATTCTTATTTGCTTAAAATTACTCCATGATTTTAAATCAGTTTGTGAATTCCATGCAAAGATGTCAACATTTCAGAAAATGAGTGGTTACTTACTCCTATTTAGCTTAACGGCTGATGTTCAACATTTTCTATCGATGGAAACCCAGCTAAGATTGTGTTTACACCTACACCTACATACTTTAAATATGAACACAATGCAAGACTACCTTCTGATGTTTTCAGATATGTTTGTCAGATAGGCACAGATGATCACATTCCAATCACAACATTCACACCTTTATTCAGATAACATGTCCAGATAAAGATGTCATTGAAATACCAGGAATAAACAGGTTTTTTTTAATACACAATATACAAATTCGAAATGTATTTTTTTTTTAGATCTCAGTTACACTGAGAAATAGATGCGTATATTTGACATGTAATTACACCAGATTTCGTTCAAGCTAAAAGAAAGTGTGCTTGCACAGATCAATGGCTTCTTTTTAGTTTGATTATTTAATTGCATGATGTCACTTGACTTTCCATCCAGAAGTTAATGCGGTCTGTGATCCTTGAACGACCTTTGGAGGCCAAATTCCCACTCAGCCGAGTCACGAAATAGCCTCCCCCTCCTTTGCTGTCTGGGCTGCTCTCTGACTTCTTATCAACTTGTGTATCTCCTGGGAATTTACATTCTGCCCCCACAATTTGCATAAGAATGTCAACTTTGCATCTTCAGTAGAACAGAATTTCTGTCTGCACTGTTTGATTCCTGCAGATTTCACACAATGATAACTGAGAGCTACCTGAGGGTAACCTGACAATAATCAGGGCCGCTGTTCAGATTTGGGCTCCCTGGATGTGTGACTGCATGCACAGTCGAGGACTGTCTGGCTCAAAATTAGTAGAATAAGAACATATAATGGCTAACAGGTTCAGGAGCTGTGGAAAATGGTGGTTTAATGACAAGCAGTGGCTGTAAGTTTTGGAAAGATTTCCTCTCCAGAAGAATTTCTGGGAATTTCTGCTGATTTTAAAAGAAAAAAACATGCAACTGCTGCAGCGATGATCACAGGCTGAAGATATGCTTTTGATGACGTGTGGAGAAACATTGTTCTCTGGTCTGACTCTAACAAAGTTTGACTGAAGATCATTCTATAGTTAAATTGTTTAGGCTATATTCTGTGTGAATGAAATATGTTTAAGCAATTTTCTATCTAATCCGAGGAATGCAAAAAAAAAAAGAGTTGAAGTGAATAAATGAAGTCTCTGATATCTCTGAGACCTTATTTTCTAGGTCATTTGACATACAGCACACATCTTCAGTGAAGAGGTAAATAAGCTTCACCAGATTTTGTGGTAATCTAACTGAAGTATTGAAATATTTAGTATGACTTGCAGAGTTTTAAGAGTCCAGCACTTAAAGGATTTTAAATTCTCCATTTTTCATAAGATGGAGCTGCAGCATTGCTTGGACTGTGAAATACTGCAGAATGCAGCAAGCACAAATGTGAGTGCTTTCGATTTGTTTACAGTCGCAGCAGATAAACATTTTATCTTAATTCTTTGAAAACAATCGTCCTCCTCTACATTTCTTCTTCTGCCTAAGTTGATAATGATTTTGTCCCAACAAGTTAGCCTTCTGAGAAACTTGTGATCAAAGTGCATTTGTTTGTTAGATTTTGTTGAATCTTCTAATTTCCCCTCATTATTCATTTGTGAATCGCAATTTCTTCTTCTCTCTCTTTCATGTAGTCACTCAGACCGCGGCTGAGGAGGTTATTTCTGTCTTGCGTGGGCTCCCAGCAGCCAGCATTATGTATCAAGAGGGGGGCTGTGATCGCTCCTTATGATGCCCTCCATATGCATTATTAAAATGTAATTGCATGGAGGTTTGAGATGCTGGGTTTTCCACCCACAGCTCGTTCCCTTAACACTGGCCCTCCAATCGTCTCTGTGCTTCCTCTTCCTCATGCATTTTGCTCTAACTCTCCCCACCCCAATCCTCTCCTGGTTCCTTTGGGTATGAGCGTTCTTCGAGTCATTACCCACTCCAGCTGTGGGGAGTGCATTTGTGACGTCTCTGCTCACCCACTCGCTGCAGCCACACGCCACAGGTTGCCATGGAAACATCTAGCCAGTGAGGCAAGTGACAGTTTGTCATGGCTGGGTGTTTTCAAGCTTGTGAAGTGGAACAGATGGGAGTCTGTTGCTGTCACATGGTCATTTTGTCCGTGTTATCTCAGAAACCAAGATTTTATAATTTCCTGTGAGATATTTAGAATTAATAATGGCCTCCATCCTCATTACAGGTGTCCTGCCATTGGTTGGCATATATTTGTTTCTGCATGTGCGCTGCTGCAGTCTTAAAGCTGCTATGATCAAGATTTTTAAATTAATTGATCAAATGACTACAGGAATCAATACCTGAGCGATCTAACATCTTTAAGCTCGTTGTTCAGTTTCCTGGCCTGCAGCTTAATATTTAGGTTCATTCTCATTGGCGTCACTTTTTTCACTCAGAAAGCTCTAAAAACCCACTGACACTCATTAGTTGGTGAGTATAATGTAGCATGTCATGGTGAGCATGGTTCTCTCAGGAGTTGGTGGAGATCAAAACAGAGCTAGACGAGAGTAAATTTTAGCGCTACCTTCATCAAATGTGCACAAATATTACTTATGCTGAAAGCTAACATGGCTCTGTATATGCCTGATGTCTAAGTAAGCAACCATTTGCAGTCAGGTTTGCTATATCAGCTCAAAAGTTGGTATTAATGTTTTAAAACCTGACCTCTATCAGACACAAACAAAATAGCCAGATGGTGTGAGGTAGAGAACTCTATATTTAATAAGCAAGTGTTGAAAACCACCATACATATGCTCAACCACAAATAAGCCTCCTGCATAGCTCAAGACACTCACATACTCATTCCAGTCAGCATAGCCAGCAGTAAATTCATAATACGAGAGAGGATGAAAGGTCCCCTTGATGAAAGGGTACATGAATAGACATGGAGGTTATCCATTCTTCCTTATTAGAGCTGACCAAGACATTTGCTAACAGCCGGGCTGCCACATAGGTCATGTTAAGTAGGTAATGGAAGGGTGTATGGATGCTACTGTATGCAAACATGCCTCTCTATCCACTCTAAAGCATGATAATAAAAAGGATTAATTAATTGATGACTGGAAAAAGCACGTATCAGCAAAGTGGCACAAACACACTGACACCAGCGCTAACTTAAATATCAAACAAATTTTGGAAACCTTTTTTCTATGAATTACCATGAGTCTTGCAGACTTTGCTACATCTCTTGATTTTTTTAACAGCACGCTGGATGTCGCATGCCTGAAAAGCTACTATGGTTTGTTCACGTAGGCTGAAACTGAGACTGCAGCGGTTGGAGTGGTCTGAGGAAAAAGCATCAGAGTTCAGAGCAATGGATCAGAGCACGTAGCTCCAGTTATGCAACAAACTGTATACATTTTTGCGCTAACAACAGACCACATAAATGTGTCCTTTTCAGTATTTCAGTTTTGCTGCAATTTCTCACCATCTGCGGTTCTTTTTTTAACCGTTTCTCCACTCCACACAGTCAGTGTAGGAAAATTTGGACAAGCTCATTGTGGGAGAGGATGTAAACTACCAATATTAGGTCATTTGACACATGGCAGGATGGTATTGCCAAGAAAGTGGCCAGCTCGGCAGTGTAGCAATATTTCTGCCATGGTCAGTTGAAGGACAATGTGTAAACAACAATGTCGCGTGCCTGCCAGGCAGTCTAGATCAGAATTTGTCCGTGGAATCAGGGGTTGGTATTCTCGTCTGTGAGGAGAGATGAGCTGCCAATATGAGGCCCAATGCCAGAGCCGGTGGTTATGGGGGTGTGGATGGGGACAGATCATACGGGACAGACAACAGATAGACCGTGGAAGCCTTTTGTACCCTACCCAGAGGGATAATGGGCTCATGAAGGAGGAAGGAGGGGGGTTGCTTGGCGTCTCTTGACGAGACTACACCAAGTCACAGGCTCTTGACTCACTCACACACACCCACACACAGACACTGTGGACTCACAAGTCATCTGCCTGGTGATGGAAATGATTTTGTGTGTGTGTTTGTATGTGAGAGAGAGAGCGAGCATGACAGACTGAGACAGTGAGAGAGATGCAACAACACATCCTCTCTTCTCCGTTTGTGAATTCACAGCCCTGACTAACTTCTTAGAGATGCAGCGTGTTAGTGTTGGAAATATTTGAATCTCAATTACAAAAAGCATCACCTTTTTACTTTCATAGATTATCTTGTTTGTAAATCTCTGCTGTCTCTTCTGTTCCTTCAGGCTCATCTCTGCAAACAGACCTTCGTGGCCCATCAGCACCCAGCTCACCCTCCTGTACACCCAACACCCCCACAATGCTTTGCAGCGGCAACTCCGAGCCCAACCTCAATACACCTTTGAACATCAACCTCAATTCAAGCCTCAACACCAATTACCACACAGTCTTTTCTTCCTCCACAGGTGTGTCCAAATGTTATAGTTCACTATTTTCTGCTTCTCCTCTGAATCATCTTGCTATTACTATTATTATTTGTTTATTAATCGTTTTGTTTATATAGATGATTAAAATGCAGACATGCAGGAGAACAATAAAGTGGCCTACAGCACACACAACCACTGACTGAATAGCACCAAGACATCAACTCACAGTGCACATGTTAGCACACGAAGCAAATATTTACCTTGCTGATGTGAATCTGTGATCTCGGCATCACTGCAGTCCCAAGCTGCAGACAGCATGACAGGAAAACTCCAGGCAGATAATGACAGCAGAGGGAGCGAGGACTGGAACACAATTATTCCTCCATAAAGATGTCCTGAAGCTTCATTAGCAGAGAAAAACAGTGTGCAGGGTACTGACAGCTTAAATAAAAGGTGGGCTGGATGCATGTTGCAGTTAGTGTTTGTGACATGTGTGTAACTGTGCAACTGCAGTCCTCTGCCTGAACTGCTTCTTCCATTTTTACTTTTTTTTTTGTTTTGGTTTCTCTCTCACACTCACCCACACATCTCTAATGTCTCCTTTCTCTCATCACTGCAGGGACAACACCAAGTTCACCATTCTCCAGCCACCTAGAGTCCCCCACCTTTCCATCCAGCTCAGGCTCGTGGAGTGATGAATGCACCATTTGCTATGAGAACGTGGTGGACACAGTCCTCTACGCCTGTGGACACATGTGTCTCTGCTACACCTGTGGCCTCAAACTCAAAAAGATGGCCAATGCGTGTTGCCCCATCTGCAGGAGGACAATCAAAGACATCATCAAGACCTACAGGAGCACGTAGGCTTGCATTCGACATTGTGTCACATCGTCAGGTTCAGCTCAAGAGGTTGTCAAAGCCATGTCAGACTTTGTAAAGACAGACACAGCACAGGTTAAAGCCCCGCTGGTTTGTGTGTACAATCTGGCTCAGGTACTCTACAGCAGGAATCCATCATTAATAAACATTTTATCTATTTTATGTCTAATGCACATCCTTGGAAAGCTTATAGTGGTGTCAAAGCAAGGAGCCAGCTGTGAGATTCATCACAGATCATCAAACAATACATTGTGATCAGTGGAAACAAAACTCGTGCTATAGCAGCAACTGAAAATACATCACATCTTGACCTACTATTGTCCAGTGTGACTGATTTGTGCATCTGTTGAAGAAGAAGACTAATCTGAGGCATCTGCCCTACTTCCTGCAGAGTAAACCTTCATTCTGCTGGTGATAGCACTAGTTTTAGAAAAGCTACATATTGTCCAAAATTGCAGAAGAAAGTGTTTCAGAGGAAGAATCAATTCTATAATAAATCTGCAAGAAAATCAAGACAAGATAAATTTATTTGATTTGCTTCCCTGAATGCATCCAGGGGCCAGTGAGGAAAGAGTAAACTTGAAGAGTAAACTAGAAGTTTTTCTGGTAAAAACTTTGCAGCACTTCTAGAATAAACCATTTATGAATACATTGGAAAAACTGTTCCTCCTGCAATAAAACACAATGAAATGCCTAAACCTAAAGGGTAAAGAAATCCTTAAAGGAACTCTGTCGCTTAATAAATGAAGTGTTTTTGTCAAATATCTCACTACCTGCTGTGCTTCTGTGAACTTCAGGCCAGGCGAGATTGTAGAATGGTAAAAAAAAAAAAAAAAAGTGTGAACGTTGTCACCATAGAAGGTCACGCTTGCGGTGAATGAGGATGTAAATCAGTGATGAGGGAGCGGGGGAGGAGGTAGGAGAGAGGATGTTGTATGTTAGGGATGAAGACAAGGGAGGAAGGTGCACGTTTGCTGTGTGTCTGTACATTGTTTCAGCTCAAAGAAACTGTTTGCTCACTCAGGCACTCCAGATACATCAGAGGTTTGTATAAAAGCCTGTAAAATGTGGGACTTGCATGGTTTGCATGTCCTGCCTCTTGGCAGCTGTCCACGCCATCACTGGCTAGATGCTGTAATTGGACAAAAGTCATTCAAATAAACATTGGTGGGCAGTGAAGTATTTTTAAAATGCTGAAAGAGCACACAAGGATGACGAATCAACCTCTTCATCAAGAAACCCATGAAACACCAAGCTTCAGAAGGCTTTTCTTAATTCAGGTTGCACACTCCTCTCTTTTATATGTACAATAAATAAGAACATGAGTATTTGCTTTCAGTGATGACGTATTTCAGTACACTGTGTCTTCAAGTGGGGAAAAAAATTCACACGTGTGCAGTCAGTGACAAGGATGTAGCTTGTTATTGTGGGACATTGTGAGAATTTCATTTGCATATCAATTTCTGAGTGCTGCTCTCGGTTGGTAAAAGCAAACTGCAAGGACATTTTCACTTGACTAATCTCATGCATTATGTACTGCTTTGAAATGTTAAGAAATACAAGCTATTTTCAGGTGTTATTTTGGCCTTGATGAAACATTACTCAGTAATTTGTGAAGTAGTAAGTGCTGATTTGTTTTTTTCAAGGTGTTAGCTTCAGCTTAAGTCATCTCGCCACTGTGGAGGGAAAATTAGCAGTTCTGTTGTATAACGTTTGAATCACGGTTGGTTTTTTTTTATTGTGTGCCTTTAAAAAGAGAAGACAAACTTTTTGCTGTTAGGCTCCTCGCTATGAAAACTAGGAGGAACACAATGGTTTATACTGATCTTAATGTCACTCTTAATGTGGTTGTGATGACTTTGCTGGTGTAACAGGTGTTGCCACACAACCTACCAACACAAAGCAAACATTTCTGCTTGCTTAATGTCTGTGTGAAAGATGAAAAGTTTAAATATCACTTTGTTCCCTCTGTCACTGCATTGCATAATACTGGAATTTTGTTGCTCGGCCATTACATTTCTACCTGTTTTTGTTTTTCCTCCTGACCAAATATGACCTAGCAGAAATAAACGATTGTGAACAATTTTTTGATAGAAAAATGGTATTGAATATTAACTGTATATTATGAGGTTTATTTATTTTGTCAATGCTACTATAAAGAAATCTCACTGTTTATTTTATATGTATGGCTATAGTGTCCAAAAAGTATGAATATTGTTCATTTTACCATGCATAGGTAAAGATTATAGAAAACTTTATTCCCCTGTAAGGCTATGTAGACCTGCAGATTTTCATTCAGTGGAATAGTTTGACAGTTAGGAAGAAGTTTATTCACTTTGTGGTGGAGCATTTGATGAGAGGATTGATATCGCTTTCCAGCAGTGTATTGTAACGTAATGTAGCTTTTAAGTAAATAGATTTACTTAAATTCTGTACGTTAAGTACAGTTTTGAATTTTGTACTTTTACTTAAAATGTATCCAGTTTATTTTTTAAAACAGCTGGCTAAAAATTAGCATTAAAGTTGTAAACAAAGAATCCGCTAGCCTGGAGACTCTTCTGGTTGCCTGGCAACAATTCTCAAAAATTGAAGTCTAACATATACTGTATCCTTTGGTATGTCAAAGCAGATAGTCATCCATTTTAGACAGGTTTAAACGAGTGAGATGTAATGTGTTAAATTTTGAGCATTTTGAGGTGCTTGTAGGTCGATTTTGTTTCCTCTGAATAGAGCCAGGTTAAATCTATCAGCTGTTTAAATTTTTAAGCTAAGCTAATATCTGGCAGCTATAGTAACTTACAGGACAGATAAGAGAGTCACAATCTTTCCATCTAACTCTCTGCCAGTAGGAGAACAAGGACATGTTCACAATGTATCAAAGCATCTGCTTTAATACCATATACTAAAATATGGCCTTAAAAGGGAATAAAAATGTGTAAAGTTGTCATTGGTTACCTATTAGTTTGTAAAATTATGTTTGTCCTACTTGTGCATATTTAAATTATATCTTAAATTTGTGTTGTAGTGAAGCAGGCGTGAGTAGTCCCCATATGGTCATAGTTCTGGCAACCTGTTTTTCAAATGTGACCAAATTTTTCGCTGTCCAAACAAAACAAAACCAGCAAGTAAGTGAAGGTGGGCATTGTGCATTTTGGACAAGAACATGAAGGCGGGCATTGTGCATTTTGGACAAGAACATCAGATCATAACTTTGGTTTTCTGGGTTTGGGATTTGTATTACTCATTAAAAAACATTCTTAAGGTGGCTTAATTATGTTAAGTTTGTTAAATAAAGTTTAAGACTGAATCACAGCTTTGTGCCTGTTGTTATTTCTGATTTATTACACAAAGAAGGTACATCTTGAGTTGATATAGCTCTTTTTTATGCACAAAAAAGCCACTTTGGTTCAGGCAATTGCAATAAAAAGTTAAAATTGACCATTTCCATTTCACAGCTACAGTCCTTATTGTGTTTTATGCACAGCAGGATACTGAAGTCGATCTGGCACAAAAGATGGGGAATGAGAGAGCATTAGTGCAATTACCTTTTCCCAAAACGTACATTATACAAATGGTTGATGTTACCTCTTAGGCAAGAAAATTCAAATTGTGCAACAGTGAGGGAACAAAAAGGCAGCCATCTTTCAGACGTCTAACACCCAACACAATCACTCACCACAGTAGTATACTTGACTAACACCCTGCCATATACTATATGAATAACAAAGGCAAGGGCTTTTAGTAAACAGCTATAACTCACAGAGAAACTGTTTAGAGTGGTGGTATGTAGACCTGGCCTGAGTGAACATCATTTGTTATTTACTACCCTGCAGGCCTGGCTCTAATGCAGCACTGTTTTATGCTGCACTCCAATAGGCTCAGCTACAGCCCATGACGTCCAGACATGAAACAGGCATCAGTGGCTGCCATTCTTGGCCAAGTGTTCTCAGAGGTGAGGGGGGAAATACACAGCCTGGGTCTGTGACAGTGACATGAATACAGTATATCTCACCGGTGTCTGTGTACACACAGACTTTCCACTCAGACCTCGCAGTGAACCTGGCTGCTGGCCTTCTGAAGGCTTAAGGGCTTGGCAGACTTGTTTGAGCTGTGTTGTGGTATCTCTTCTAGACAGCTGTTTGGTCAAACACACACTCCATATATTAAGGTATCAAATTTGTATTCCAAAAAAGCGCAATGCTATCGATTATGAATTTTAACTAGACATCAGACAGTCAGAATTCAAGTTTGTTCCTCTGTTGTAGTTAAGGCTTTAAGCTTTTGATGTTGCGTGATGTAAAATCTTTGCCTCTGTCAGATTTGCAGTGTCGAGGGACAGACTGTGAGAAGAAGTGCAATTATATTAAAAAGAACAACTTTGTTCATAGTCTGAATCAATTGAGGGACCTGACCCCAGCGCTATTACTATGCTGATGAAGATAGAGGTGAAGGTTACTGTGATGCTGGGGTAAACCTGCAATGAGAAGCTGAGTGCTGCTGCCCTCTAGAGGCCAGAAACAGCTCCAGCACATTCTGCACGGACCAGGACAAAACCATGACTAATGTGTGATGAGATCAAAGAGCAAATATGTTTTCTGTGCATGTAAACAAATGCATGTCAGTCAATATCAAATCCATTTCAACATGAAATGACAATAGACTGGAGGCTGTTTTGTCATTTTTTTGTAACAAAGCCAACATACTGAATATTAATCATAGAGATGTTATAAAAACAAAATGAAAAAAACTTTCAGACTTGAAAAAGGAAAAGGCTTGAACGCCACTTTACTTTTGTGCATTTTCTGTAATTTAGTACTGTGGGTGATATTTTGGGAAGCCTCTTGGGGTGTGTTTTTCTCACCTGCACATATTACATTTCTTTTGTCCTATTTCTTCCTCCTGTAATTTACCATTAGCATGCACATATAAACACATACTCTGCACACAGACCACAAGCAAGCAATTACAGACACACTTAAACATAGCCAGAAGACAAACATGCTATAAAGATGATCAGCAGGCTCCCATAACTTAGTTCCAGGCCACTGAGTGTAGTATGAGTGTAGAGATCCCAATAGAGGAAACAGCCAGTGGGATGGACATATTTCACATTAAATTCCTGTGGGCTGTAAATCTTATTATATTTCAAGCACCAAATCCAATATATCAGTAATGTGCAGTGTCTTACACTGGAAAACTGCATCAGTGTTTTGATTTGGTGTTTCTCTGATTATAGCTGAAGGCGACAATATTATAGACTGCAACTCCACACTGGTAACTTAAACTTTTGCTTTGTCAGTTGATGCTAAATTAAGCAGCCCAGTGACCACAGTATGTAAGCTGTCTACACCAGAGTCAAATATGCAGGTTCTCCTGAAGCAGAAGCTGCTGGAAGAGGCCAATCAAAGGAAATTGCACCCACTATCTGGTTCAGTGCTGTGGGTAAGATATGAAAGGGATGCCAACCAACTGTGATCTAATTTATTTGCAAAACAGCATCCAGCTGTCAAACACTTCAGCTGTATTGCACATGCACAGATGTGAGTTTATACTAGATGTTCAGTATTAAGATTAAGGCTTCGGAAGGCTTTAAATGCAACATGACTGAGAGGCTTAAGATAACCAGTGATTATAGCTTGTGATAAGTTTTCATTATACTGTTTATTGTACACCACATTAATTTGCAATTAATTTAGCCAGTAAGACCTCCCATCTCACATGACTCTCATGAACACTTATGGCGATTGTCACACAAAATGCTACATGTGGAACATTAACATCCAGTTGAATTAATTTTTGTCTGTCTGTTTTCCTTCAATTAACAAAAACAGTACATTTTCTTTATTTTGTTTGTTTCAGGATTGCATTTTGTATTAATACGACAGAATACTGTTCTGGTACCTGTCTACATACGCTGAAAGGTTATTTCAATACACCCAGTTATATCTTGCATAAAGCAATGACGTTAGCACTCTAACATAGACAGAGCTCAGACAGTCACATTGTGCCACACAGCAGCCTGGTACACAGTACAAAAGCTCTAGACTTTGAACAACAGACATTAGCTTTCCAATACATGTCTTCTCCTTTCTAAATAAACATTAAAGGGGGTAAATGTACTGGTAGCCTCAAGTTGCAGGCTATAGCCACTAGCTACTATGCTATCATTAAATGTACCCAAAAGTACATTTATATTAGCCTGTAAATGTACCTGCAAATATAATTTAATGGGGACCTTAAGTTCCTTTCACCCTGGACTATTTGGGGCAACAGTTTTTTTAAATTGGCCCAATACTTAGCAAGCCAAAAACAAAATGCAAATAGTTAAAACAGTACACAAAGTTGAAAAAATAGTTAACTAAACAAATAGAGGAAACAGTTTTAAAAAATCCAAGAAACTGAAACATCCAGCTCCTGCCATGACTTGACCACAAAAACATAGCTATTTTAACTGTATAAAAGTATATTGTCAAAATGATTGTCATTTGTGAAACTAATAATTAAATAACATCAGGTTTACAATCTATTCATAAGAATATACCTGGAACATGGCGTAGTATTGATGAAGTGGTACTTAATCTCACGGGCTGTGAGAGCACATATCACAAAAGGTTGGGAGGCAGTAACTATGAGTGAAGAGATTTAAAAAAGAAAGTAGCAATCATTGTTCAAAAGTGCATTTATTTAATTCTTTTCTTTTGGCACTTCAGTTATCATCACTGGTCACACAGTTAACATAAAACAAAAGTGAGCATCCCAGTACTACTTCAGCTGAAGAGTTATGTCAAATTTACTGCCCAGCAGAAATTCAAAATGTTATCATGATTAATAGAGCAGTTCTAAAAATGTTTAAGTGATAGTAAAACAACTGTATCAGTAAATGTCTTACAATAATAATAAAATAAGTATTAATATGTTTTAAGGTAATGAATAAATATAATTTTCACTGACATTAGGAAAGTTATAATTGTGGACAATTAGCCTATGAAATGGAATCAGGAGAGATCTTCAGGCACTGCTTTTACACTTAGGGATAAGAAAATACTGTGATAATCAGAGATGCTCACAAATTGTTTTTTAGGACAATATTACACAATTAAATGGATAAAATAGTTCACATAAAAAGTGACATACAGTATAAAGAGATATTTTAAAAAAACATGCAAACAGATAGCACCAAGATAAGACTAACACAAAGCAGCTTTGGCAGCAACTGAGATTTTCTTTACAAAAAGAGAGGAGAAAAAAGTTTAATTTCAACAGCTCAAGGCATTGTCAATATAATGAATTATTTCAAACATGCAGTAAGCTTTAAATGCTTAAAAAGATTTTTTTTTTTTTTTAAAAATGACATTATAAACTTTCAGAAAGAGGTTCAAGGAGGGGACACAAAATGACATCTTAGTTCAAGTTAAAGGTAACCACTGAAGAATATTATTAAATCATTCCTCTCTGGTGTTCTCTTTGGCTGTGTCAATAAGTCCCAATATATTGCTCCTAATGCAATGTCTCAGGCACTGTTTGACTGTCTGTAGACTCTTATACCAGACGTTTCATTTTATATCAAACTCATAATTTGATCTGGCTGCTCTTTTTGGCAAAAAGGTACCGGGTAAGATTTCAATCCTTCCTCATCGTCTTAGGGTTAGCCTGTTTCACAAAATAAATGTATCTGTTCGAGTAGTCTTTACACGCATGTTCAGAGTTCTGCGCTAGTGCTTTCTCTCGAGGTAATTTGAGGGAACCCATCCCTTTCTTGGTCTGCCATTGTCCAGAATCTTGCAGTACCACCATCCATTGGGGTTTCGATCCAGGACCTCCAGACTCGTCCCCTCAGGAAATCCCATGGTCTCCTCATCACCATGGTAATCTGCTATGGAGACATACACCTCTCTGAGGTTGTTAAGGATGATGTGGGGCTTGGGTTTCACTGTGGATACAGGGAGGGCATTCTTTTGAGAACTGAGGCCAAGGGATTCAGAGCTACCGGTGCCAGATCTGTTCCTGCTGGGTAGGGCGATGTTATTTGGCGCCAGGCTGCGTGGCACAGTGCCGAAGGAGGCATTGCGTCGCACTGTGGGGCTGGCGCGAGGGTGATCTGTGGAGTTAAGGGACTCGTTTCTCCTGAGAGAGCCAACAGGACTGGGACCATCCCTGATTGGGGCTGATATGAAGACAGACTGAGGTCTGACAACCTGCTGCTGTTTGGCACTGTTCTGCTTCCGTGAACTGAACAAGCCAGTAGGTTTGGAGAGACCCCCTGGGGGCTTGGAGGGGATGGGTGGGGTGACCTTCTTAAGGTTTTGGTTGATGTTGTTAAGTGCCTGAACCCTTTGTTCGTTCTTCTCCAGGCTGTTGGACTTGCTGAGGCTTCCAGGTTTAGTTGGAGTGCCATCAGATTCAGACCCTGCCATGTCATCTTGTTGCCTGATTGGCTCCAGGTAGTAAGTTGGAGCCCAACCCTCTGTATCTCCCCAGCGGACATACCACCAGCCACTCTCCTGCTTCTCCAGCACTTCCACCTCCACTCCAGCGGGGAAGCTGAGCTCAGACTCTTGGACTTTCTCATATGGATCTGTGGTGCGATACAGGGTGCAGCCTTCTAGGTCAGAGTCTCCACGGCTGCCTTTAGAATAGATGGAGGAGAGATCTGATGTGCTCTGAGAGGAGAAGGAGTCCTCTGAGGAAATGACTGAAGCTGTCTCAGAGTCCTCTCCTTTAGTTTTGGTTCCGTTTTTCAGCTGCCCTGTTGGACGCAACTGTCGTCTCAAAGTGCTGATGTCCATCTTCTCTGCACTGGATGCCTTGGCTAGTTGTGGTTTAGGCCTCACCACTGGTTTCAGTTTAGAAGAAGACTTTGTGGAAGAAGATTCTTTGCTTTCCTCTTGGTCTTTTTTAGCTCTAGACAGATCTGAAGTGGAATCAGTAGAGGCAGATTTAGGACTGGCAGTCTCCTCAGATTTGGTTGTAAATGGGCTGCCATTAAAATCCATCTTGAACTTGTTACCTGCAGGTCTCCAACCACCTGATGTTGAGTTTGCAGTCTTGCCGGTTTCTGACAAGACACTTGTCTTGGATGAATTTGAGTCTCTGCTGCACTGTCTCACTGGTGTCTCCCTGAAGGGCCGGAAGCCATCATTCTCATAGATACACTCCTCCTCTACCTCCACCTCCCCCTCTGCCTCATGACCATCTTCAAAAGATTCACCCATCTTGAAGGAGGCACTGTGGAGTGATGAAGCTGGAGAAGGCTTGGAGGACAGGTGGGACCCCTTCTCAGAGGAAGTGTCCTCATTCTTTCCATCTACCAAGGAACCTTCTCCCCTCAGAAACTCAAACTCAGACTCCATGTCCAGGTCACCAATGGCAGGGACATCATATTCTGGCTCTTCATACACTGGTCTCCCAGGTGACACAGGGGACTCTGGAGCTTCAGACCCCGGGCTGCTGGGTGGTGCAGTCTCCACTGAGTCCTGTTTTTTGACAGGTGGAGCCGGGGGTGGAACTTTTGGCCGGCACAGTGTGCTTGTTCTACGATTTAGGTTGGGCTTTTTGCGTTTGTCAATGTAGGAACAGGGAGCCCAGCCCTCCTTCTCTCCTATTTGGACATACCACCAACCACCAGAGTTCTTCTCAATGACCTAAAATGCATGATCAGAAAAGAGCTCAGTCTTTGTATAAACATTTTAATTGGATTCATATTAAGCAAGTACAGCTGTTATCACAAATTATTGATTCAACAACAGACAGAGACAGAAGATTGGTATCCAAATTTAACATCATTGTTACTGAAGGTTTCCATAAAAGAGAATGCTTGCCTCTGCTTTTTGTCCTCCATTGAAAGTGATTCCATCAGATATGCAGGACTGGAAATCTGCAATGGTGTAATACTCTGCTTCAACTGTAGGGGGCTCTGGTGGCGAGGGCAACTGGAATCCCTAAGCACACATTAAAAAGGCACTGTTAAATATACTGTGAGTGGTTGCAGGTATGTCAAGGGAACTCAGATACTCTAATTAAGTCCGTGTTTGTCATTAATGCTATTCGTTATTTGTACTCCACTGCCTTTAATCCGACAGCTGTAGTAAATCAATACTTTACAGATCAAGATTTTACATTGACGGTATATATGATACCCTTTGTTACAATTCAGATAATAATATTTGTGATTGTTGTATTTTCATTGGAGATAGTTCACCTTAAAACTTCTCAGAGGCTTTCATTTATATAATTGTTTCATGCTCTACAAAATGATTTATTATTTCACACAAGCACAATAGCAAAGATTACAATAGAGTTGACAAATGAGAAAAATGAATACATTTCCAGGCAGAACTTTTTTTTTTCCTCTTTTCTAGCCTATTAATCACCTCACAGTGCCTGAGATTTATCTTGTGAGACTTGTGAGGGGGTCTGAACACCAAGTTGGGAAGCACTGGACTATACTATCTTACTTTACAAATAGTAGTACAAACCAGCTACACCAATAAAATGCTGATTATACATGGACACATTAGTAACAATCTGATCATGCCCTGTATAAATCAGTTACTGTAGCCATTTTTCAACAAGGTGAGTACTTTTAACTGCTTGATAAGTATGTTTTACAGATTAAAATTATATTTTAAATAAATATTTTCAACTAATGTGTGTTTCAGTTAAGTTGGTTGGATACTTTTTTCCACAGCTGTTTATTGTTGGTTTTCCAATTATTTGTGCAAAGGAAAAGCCACAGTCATAATTCAGCAACATTATGCCCCTTATGGTCCTTCTCATAACACATTTGTTTGTTCTTTAACCTAAAACAAAAGTGAAGACAGCACACTGCTATCTGAAAATGCTTATAAGGTGTATACAATTACTACCAATTGTAAAGGTTTTCAAACTAAGCCCTTTAACTGATAAAAGGTAATGAAATAGCTGTATGACTAAAGGAATGGATGGATTGATTAACGATCAAACACTCTTACCAGGGTTGCATCTCTTCGAGGAGGAGGTTTTTGCCTGAGAACTGGGGAACCTGTGAAAGGTCCAAATCATGTTTGGTTACATTTAAGAATAGACATGTATGAGCTACTAAAGAATGCAATGTTTAAAATTGATAAATCAGTAATCAAATGAAACTTGACAGAACGTCAACATGCATACAGTGCGATGACTAACCAATTTCCACCCGATGAGGGGCGATGCGAGCAACAGCTGGAGAGGCAGGCTCTGCTTTACTCTTTCCATCCTGTGGGGTATTTACAGGGCTGGAGTCAGCACAAGGGATGGGCAAGCTGATCTCCTTCCTGACCACCTGGGGGCTCTCTGGGACGCCTTCGGTTTGTACATCTTTCTCACTTAAGGCTTTCTTGTTGAGCAGGTTACTTATCTCCATGATGTTTCCAATGATCTCCACTGGGCCTGTCACAGTCTTCTTACGTGGAGAGAGGTCATCCTTCAGCTTCTTTAGGTATGAAGCTGGAGCCCAGCCCTCTTTATCCTGGTACCTATACAGCAAGTTGGAACAGAAAAATATAAGAAAACGTTGTGTTGGAAATGAAAGATGCAACCAAAGTCTGCAGCAAGAGGGCCAGAGTTTACCTGATAAACCACCAGCCTTCCAAGTTCTTCTGAATGACCTCCACAATGACTCCTTTCTCAAAAGCAATTTCATCCTTCCCCTGGCTGGTGTATGGCTGTACTGTTACATACTTCTCTTCTGCCAAAGCCAGACCAGAGAATGACAGTAAAACAATGATTTTAGGGACTTTTGGGTCCTTAAAACAACAAATTCATTGTAAAAGAGGAGAAAAAGTAACACAATTGCTATTGCTATTCTATCTATCTTTTTTGGTAGACTTTATATAGTTATATGATCATACATCAGTAAAATAACAAGCATTAACAAATAATTAGTGTTATCTTATGCAGTAATGTATGTGCACAACAATATATAAAAGATTCTCTTGTGATATCAAATTGTGATTACAAATTGGTACAAGAGCAGAGGTATGTCTTTTCTTTTTTTACTGACTGGAACTGTTCTGCACTCTGTGTGAGAAGGTGTGCTGTGTATGTTAAAATGTTGTCTGGCACAAGAGATTTACAGTCTTCTGTACAGAGGGAAGTGGAGGTGATTAAACTAAAAATAATGGTAAAATAATGTGTTATAAATAATTGAAAATTTACCACTTTAGCATTTACAAAGCTAACTTCATAGAAAGCTGTTTATGTACTGATTTGTCTTCCTCAGGTGACGTCAGTGGGCACAAACGTCACTCACAAATATCAAACATTTATCAAAAAATCAACTTACAGAACTGACAGCTACTGGTACTGAAGATGTAAAGTTAGAAGCTTTACCCTTCACAAACTATACAAACTGGAACAAACCTGGTCCAACTTGGTCATAGTACCAAAACTAGTCTGTATTCATGCCTTAATATTGCACCAATCATGATTTGCAAATTAAAAACTCTCCACTATCAGCTATCCACTACTAGTGCATACTCCTCAAAATGCAATCAAATGTAGTGCTCCATAATATTAACCCCTTTAACTGTCTCACTTCACTGTTATTCATTAAGGTTATTGACCGAGGGGAACTAAAGCACCTGGGGCGAGCTTGGCCTTGTCACAGCAAGCATCTCCTAACTCTGCACATAATAGAGAGCAGAGGCTCCATGCTGATTTATGCATTCCCATGAGGCCAAGGGGCACAGCAAAGACATCATTTCCTGTCATTATAGCAATTCCTGTCTGAACACAGACAGCACAGGGAGGAGAAGTGTATTCAAAAAGGAGAAGAGCACATAAAAACTTGCTGTTCTCTGCACCATCCTCCCTGTTGGTACACAGGAATCAACATTCTGGTCACAAATTTTCCATTTTCCTTTTCTCCACCCGTTTCCAAAGAGCTTAAGGGTGTGGGATTGCAATTCCCTTTACTTGCAAAAACTACAGTCGGCTCCACGGGTAAAGATATTTCTGTACACTTTATTTTCCTTCTGCCTGGTTCTTCCGGCCTCTTTGTGTGGAGGCTGGTAAACCGTTTTCCTCTCACCAACCTCTTTCAAACAATATCCAGCAGTGCAATGAAGGGAAACTCTGAATCAGATGTTATGTTAACCACAACATGCATCGCCTACATCAGTGTTATAAATTATTCTTGTGGAGTCAGCAAAATATCAGTCCCTTTTTTTTCCCTTTTTTTTAAAAAACACAAAGCAGGATTTGAGTCCTGGGGTGAAAACAACTCTCTCCCCACTCCAGAGAGCAGTGTCCACTGCCAAGCGCAAAGTCTGGGCTGAACTCAATAGCCTATCCTCACTCCTCTGTCAACAATCCAAATGCATCTCCTGTGAAAATAAAAATATGTTTAGCCTTGGTGAGAAGAACATGTGCAAGTTTGGGAATGAGAATGTGATTTTCTTACTAAATAAGTGAGAGATTAATAAGGCTATGTGTTTGTCTGTCAATATTGGTTGCTATTTGCACCATAGCAGGATAAATGTCTGTTTCTGACACACTTTGGTAGAACACTCACTCATTAGAAAACTACATACACGCTTCATTTGCTCATAAAAAACAAGATATGGCTCTAAAATGCAGCACGAGGCATTCCAAAGTCTATTACGCAACTACTTTCAGATGAGTGGGTCCTTTTTTTTCTGTGATTCTGGGAAGATTGGTTTTGGCACACAGTGTTTAATTATAACAAAAACGCTTACGTGGAGCAATTTTGTAACATAATTTGAGCTTAGCATCAATAATTGGTGTATATAAAAGTTGCTGATTTCACCTTTGCTTTCCAAACTCATTTTATATTAAAGTCAGTTAGTGGTTAGCTGTGGTGGATTGTGGCTCATGATAAATGCATTTGCTGGAAGACAACACAGGGTGAAAGACTGAACAAATATGTGCATGTGGAGAGGGACGAGTTGAGCCATGTGATAAGAGACGATAAGTAAGACGTGGTAAGGAGAACAATAACAAAGGGAGGGAGAGAAGAAGGGAGGGAGTGAGGGAGGTGATGCAGCATCTGTCTCAGTTCACCTCGGCTCTGCTGCCTGCTGATGACACCCCCCAATGTCCATCTCCGGTCCAGCCTCTTCAGATGAGCCTTATGTCGCTTAGTAACTGACAGACACACATTGTGACCAGACGATGACAAACAAACAAACAACATGGGAGACATGAAGAGCAAGCACAAATGTTACACAAGCACACAGCACACAAATGACATGGATCCAAACCAAAAGGAGCCCCATTATTAGCTACACGGAGGACATAAAAACAAGACCACAAAGCAAAACATGGTGGACAGTTAGAGTGGATGGATGGAGGTTACAGAGGAAGTGTTAAACCAAGACATCTTCTCTGTGGCCTGTAATTAGGATGTTGTTAGCATGGTTTTCCCATCCTGTTGTGTTAGAGCATCTGGGACACACATTGCTGCGGCAGGAATGCCAGCCAATTAATAGAGCAGCTGACAGTGCCGCTGGTTGTAGTTGTCAGAAAGTCTATATTTCCATTTGCTTTCTGTAAGTAAAACAGTGGAGATGGAAAGGATTTCTTCCAGCTGCAAGACCTCTGCCTCATGTTGAAGTGATTGAAGATAAAAACCCTTGTAAGTTATCTTATTAAGGAAAAATACATATACTAAATATGCTTCTTAATTTGCAATGATGGAAATATCAGACAGAGTTTGAGAGACAGGTTACAGAGAATAAGTGTAGGCAGTTGTTTATGTGATGAAGCTAATTAAAATGACCATACCACTAGCCACTATAACAGTGAAGTTTGGGAAATATTGTTTTTTTGTTGTTTTTTTTAACTTTTTTATTTAAGGAGAATTAAAGAATACCACCTTTTCTGTAAATATGAAGCCTATGTAATCAATTGGTAAGCCTAGCTTAGCACAAAGGCAGGAAGCACGGAAAAATAGCTAGCCTTCAGTAAAGATCCCTAATAAACACTTAATATCTTGTTTAATTTATACAAAAACTGGTTTGTGAAAATGTCAATTTGCCATTTTGATTGGGTTATGGGATGAGATCATTTGTGCCTCAGAGCAGTTGCCAGACAACCAGCACAGGCTGCAAGTCGTTAACAATTTAGACAGTATGTGTTAATTTGCGAGCTTTACTACATAGCTAGGCTCCTTTTCCCAGTCTTTATGCTAGGCTAAGCTAACCAGCTGCTAGCAATAGTTTCATATTTACCATACAGACATTAGAGAGGCATCAACCTACTCGTCTAATTCTCTGCCGGGAAGCAAATAACCATGTTTCCCAAAAGATCTAACTATTCCCTCAATAAATATGCTTATTTTTTTCTAAAATGTGACCAAAACAAGGGAGAGGGTGCATGTTTACTCTGTGATCAGTGGGAAAACTCACATCTCAAGCTGTCTGAGCTTTCAACATGTCCCTTTTTTGGCTTTTCAGAAGGAACCAACATGAATTCATGAAATCCAGTTTTTCAGAAATATGTGATTTTTTTCTGTGACAATGTGGTGGCACAGAGTGCTGAAGGTCACGGGGCTGACAAAAAGATGCTTTATGAGTTTCATGCCATTCCTATGACTGACTAGAGACATAAACATTAATTACACTGACAGATTGTCCTTCGTGAAACCTGGCTTGGCAGCAAACTCCAGCTATCTCTGAGAGTAGATAGGAGAGTTGGTGTAGTTTTTTACATTTAGGTTTGGGTTTGTGTGTGTGTGTGTGTGCGTGTGTGTGTGTGTGTGGTCATACATTTGTGGTATGTGCACATGTTGAAATCTTCTGCTGATAAATGTGTTTTGTGTGAGTCTCAACGGATGGAATAGGGCATTTTACCCTTTTATGAAACAGTAACACTGTCTAGCCTAATGTATTGTCTCTCTCTCTATCCTTGAGTCATAAGATATACAACACCAAGGGGATCCGGGGTCCTATTGTTACAGAGTACAGCAATTGTACAGCAAGAGATGTTTTGGCCAGAGCGCTGGAAAATCTCAATGTTTGTTTGGAAATGTAACACGCAACTTAATTATTTCCGTACCTCCAGTTTGTTGGGATTTCTCTAACACAATACTGCATAAATCTTAACAAACAAGTTGCTGTTGTTGCACTACCTGTGAAAGCTATAAAAGTCTAAGTATGTGACGCTGATTGAGCTCTATTGCCCTCAGATAAAATGTTTTCTCAACTAATTTTGAAAATGCCTGAAGAATGACAGGGCTTAAGCTGCTCTGACAGGGATATTGATATGACTGCATTATTGGACGCTGTCCTCAGGTTCACATGTGTCTACATTATATTCTGGCAAACTCAACTCTGCATAGGTGTGTTTCATATCAGGGTTTTGGATCCCACCCCTGGCTCTAGTAAGCTCACGAAATTTAACATCAACACTCGTCTACTGCACTGTTACTTATCAGCAATCCACAATCATATGCAGACATTTCATGAAAAAGCCTAATTCATGTCAAAGCTTGCTTTAATTAACGATAACGATAATTTAAAGAGCATGACTCATGAGATATACTATCCTGTTTTATTCCTTACTGCTGATAGAAACACATGCCTCTTTCATGAGCTCAATTTGCAGCAGTCATATCTTGTAATATTGTGCTGCATCTTTACTGTACAGTACATTACTGTGCTACACATCACTTTAGTCTTTGTGGTCTGGTCTCTCCTGGCGTTCCTTCTTGCTGTTTACCCAGACCTGAATCTACACTCTGTTCAAGCATGCTTATGATGGCAGGCAGACAGAGAGAGGTGTTCACACCAGCCCGGCGCCAGCCGTTAGCGTAGGCTGCCAGTGGTGAAGTAGGGGTGCATTTGCTCCATTCTGTCACAGATCAAAGGGTGAGGATTGAGGACAGTGGTGGTATCTGTGTGTGGGTATATTACAGAGTGTGTGAGGTTGTATTTGAGTCTGTGTGTGTGTGGGGGGGTAGATGCAGGAGAGTTTGCAGTGACTTACCTTCCCCGGCTTTAGAGGCACCCAGTTCCAAATCATCCCGTGTGCCGCTGTGGGAGTTGAGATAGGTAGCGGGGACCCAACCCTGCTCCTCTGCGGTGCTGACAAACCACCAACCTGTGGAAACATACAGAGGCTGAAAATCACAGGGACTGTGTTTAACAAACGTGTCATACAATGCATTACAGAGCAAGATAAATTAGGTACAGCCTAAACCTTGAGTATAAAGAATTTAAATGTCTTTGAGGGCTAGAAGATCTGTTGTATTTTTGCAGATGAATTTGGGTGTGTGATTAGAATCCAACCCACAAAAAGTACACATAATAAATCTCTACAAAAACAGATGGAAATGAACACAGATGACATCTGCTGATGCGACTATAGATCCTCTAGTCTGGCTCATATCACCCGTCAGATCACTTGTATCTTTGTATTGGTCATATCACAGGGATGAGCTACAAATGAACATGAACATGAGGAACTTAATTGTGTTGCCAACAGAATAACTACAATCAGAGCCAAGAACATCAGAGGGAACGCTGCCTGGCTGTAGCTCAACTTGTGACGAGGTCTTGTTCAACCTGCATTTCATCAGGATCCGGCCTGATTTCAGTGGGCAGGACATTGCTAAAGTGCGGCTACTAGCCAAAATATCCATTTACACTGTTTAAGCTGATTTGACTCGGCTGCCCTGACGGCACCGCTCTGACAACTGTTTTGTGACAAAATGCTTCAGCTGGAGAGGTGAGCACACAAAGTGATGCTTTGCTAAACCCCAATAAAGCAACTGGAGTACAATGATCCATTGTGTTAGATAAGGTGTGCTGATGTAAAGTACATATGTAGACTAATCATGACATTTTTAACTTGTGTTAAATCACTTCACACAAAAGTGAGCCCACACTTGTGAGGCCGTGTCAGCTCTCAACAGGAGACCAAAGTGACAAAGCTGGCACAAAAACTCCTCTATATGTGGTATGCCACACATACGTTATTTGTTGTGGTAATGGGAATACAATATGGCTGACAGCTGTCTGGACAACCCATAAAGAGGATAGGAGTGTTCCATCACACTTCCACAGCTGGTCCAAGCATCCAGTGTACATTTTCCTACAGACATGGGGTGTTGTGAGGTCATTTAGTTGTGCATAATTAATAGAAAAAAGGCAGAATGTAGTATGATACACATGAACACAAAGAGGATATATTACTTAATTATATGGTAAAAGGATTAAGCAAAATTATAGGACACAATCAATAACAAAAACATTCTAGATCCCCACATTAGGTAAGCTGATTCATCTACATGTACTGAAATATGTAGTAATATGTAGTCCTTAATTTTGCAGACATGCATCACAATTCGACAGGCAGCAATTAAAGGTTGCAACAGATTAGAAGACTGAGAGTGTTTGAGGTAGAAAGTAAACAAGGAGGCTATCTTCATCAGTGTTAACAACTTTTTTCATTTAATTATCTTGCATCTGCCTTATTCTGTGAAATCATTTTATTAAGTCAAGGACAATTTGAAAAAATACAACACAGGAAATTGGCATCTGGTGTAACCTCTGCCAACACAGGACAATCCCTCAATGTGCTGTCACAATCAAAGACGTCACGGTTTTCACTGTAATTATTGATTTTCCTAAGGATGACTGTAAGATTTGGTATCGGGTTCCTTTCTCAGGCAGTTTCAAACTTGAGTAATATTTATAAAAACCTTACAACTGTATAATTTTATGTTGTCCAAATTCTGATGACTAACATAACAGATCAAATAGTTCCCTGGTCATCTGCCTGCCTGTCCACCAAAATCAACTGGAGTGCTAGAAGATATCCTGTTGACAGACTAATTGCACGTCTTTCTTCGTGCAGGAAATAACAGAGGAACTATTTCCAGACCTTCTTTTTATCTCAAACATGCAAATATCTGTGATTCATGTTAAGGATGATTAATTTAACTGATGAACTTGTGAAGCTACATCATGTACAGTGTGGCTATTTTACATAGAGTTAGGGCGGCTCCGGATAGGAGGATGCTGTTAGTGTCTGGCTCTGAACAACATGCTGGCTAGGACTCAGGTAAGTAACAAGCCGTGTAATGTACTCAGTCTTTGCACCAAAGCTGTGGTTTGAACAAAACCTCGTGTCAATAAATCAAGCAGAGCAGCAAGACATTAAAAAAAAAAAAAAAATTCTACAACATTCAGAACCAAAGGACACAAAATACAGGCACAGTGGAGTTGAAGGCTTGTGAGCTGATTTAAGGCTTGTTAATCAGTTACAATGACATCTAATTTTAAATTAGTTCATTATACCATCATTTTGCAATACTTCATTAAGTCACTGACAACATTTAAATAAATCTCATGTGTCCTGTTTAATGATCAGCAAAGGGCAACATCAACGACATTAATGGCACATTAAATTAAATTGACCATAATAAAGAAAGGTCAGCTTGGCAGGAGTAAAAAGACCTGCGTCAAACCAAATGGAAAAAAATAAATAAAAATAATATCCTTGCATTTGCTATTGCCACTTTCGCAGCAACATGGCAGCTTGGTGGAAATGTTATTTTCACTTCAGCAAACCGACACTTATAGAAATGTAAGCAAATATAAGAATAAGGTGTCAGAGTGTACTTTAATTGAGCATACTTGGCTGCAAATCTGACTATATGTACATACACAGCAAAGACATGCAGTCACTTTAAAAGGCGTGAGTAAATATAGGCTGTTATTGATGGCTTGGGCTGCCTCGCCTGCATTTTTCAACCATCCTCCCATATGGCAGGTGCTTAGGCTGCATTCACTGAACCTCAAAGGAAGCAATAAAAGTACCTTTAAAAAAGGCACATACATTACGCAAGTGTTGATTTCATGGCCAATGCAGGTTTATATCAGACAGGTTGCAATTATATGAAATGTGGTAGAAAAAAACGCTTGGTGAAAGCTGCTTCATGTCTTTCATCGCTTGTATTCCTTCACAGAGTGACTGCAATTGAACCTTTGACAGAACCAGCTCCATAGTCAATGTATTACACATTGACTATGGAGCTGGTTCTGTCAATGATGCAAGTATTGTTATTTGCTGATTATCTGTTTTTGCTTTAAGGTTTGGTAACTACAATCTCTAATAGATACTTTACCTATCCAAACACAATCTATTATTATATCTATTATATTACATAATATTCTGGTGTGTACTCTTATAGCTGATGGTATCATATTACTCTTAGATGTAAGACCCTTGATTAGACAATGCCACTAAAAATCTCACTACTATCTCACTTTGCTTGAGACAGTATCTATTACTGGAGTACAACTTCAGTTGGGGGTACATTATGTGTACTTTATTGTAATTTAGATTTTATTCCTCTGCGTAGTTTCCATCTTATTCTATACTAAGTTTTTTTTTTAAGCTCTGGTATTATTTCTATTCAATGCTGTCCTTTTGCTGCTGCTGCAACACCTGAATTTCAGATGAACTTCAAACTTAAAATGAAAAAACCCTGCCACATATTGTGTCTTTTGTTAAAATAATTCTTGTGGATTATTTCTCCATCAGAGCTGGAAGTGGGAATGTGATTCTTATCTTTGTATCTAAAAGGGTCATCATTTATACATTTGTCATGATGACAAAAACCTGAAACTGAGGACATTACAGAAGAAACAACTTTTTTTAGGGTTTACTGCTGCCAAGACAGCAATTTTGCTGAAAGTGAAAAAGCTAAAAGAACCATGAAGAGTGAATGAAGTTGTGAATAAAGTTGTGGATTCTGCTGCACAGTGGCAGATAACGGAAATTAAATTAGGAGATGGATAAATTCTCTCTTCCTCGTTTCCGGATAGCAGAGATTATCTGTACAGATGTGGGAGGAACAAAGGGAAAAGAAGCATACCTTACATCTGGAAATGTGTGTGTGTGTGTGGGTGGGTGGGTGTATGTGTGTGTGTGTTTGTACGAGTGCACATGTATCTGTGCATATATCTGATTTTGATCCATCTACTGTCTCGGTTCCCACAGCAGGGAATGCAGACAAAAATCACAAAGCTACACCTGTATCTTTATCTCTGCTTTGTTACCATCTTGTTGTTTTTGATCAGCCGATAATATCACAACCTGCTTTTCTCTATTCCTCCCTGGAGGAAGTAAAGTAAAAATTTGAAATCTTGGAGACCTACTGCAGGGTTTTAAACCACAAAGGAAAAAAAAAGAACACAGCCAAATGCTGACTGGAAATACACTTTGCTAAACATGATTCAATATTAGGATTATAGCTACTTAGTCAACATCCTGAGTAAATCAGAAAGCTTTTAAATGTTTGAGCAGAGTTTAGTATTGTAACCGTAACCATTTTGGGGTCAGTGGTTGCATAAGACAATAGCTAAACCCACAACCCTCTAGTGGAGATCTCATATAACACCATCACACCATAGGATCATGACCACAGACTTCAACCTCGAACGTCATAGCCTCAAAGAGTAAGAAACCAAATAGTTAGCTTGACAGCACATTCGTATTGCACTACAAGGACATCATGAAAATCTAGATGTTATAAGCAGAGCTGAAGGAAAGCTGTAATTAAGTTAAAAATTTTATCTATTTCTAAAATAAAACTAAAGAAAATGATAATATCAGCCTGGTTTAGATAGCATGAAACATTCGGATACAGATTTAAATAAGAAGTCTCTATAATTCGCATAACTGTCCATTATATATGAGACTACAGCCAGCAGCTTGTTGGTTTACCTAGAGCAAAGACTGGGAACAGGTAGAGACAGCCAGCCTGGCTCTGTCAAACAATGCAAACCCCCACTTCCAAAGATTACATTATATCTCCTTACTTTCTGAAATCTCTGTTGCCTGGCAAATGGTTCCAGGCAAGAAATAGTCAGCATTGCCCTGTTAACATATGAGCTTTGTTACCAATCATACTAATTAGATACAATATGTTTATTACATTTATTAATTATTAGAAATTATTATTATTAGTAGTAGTAGTAGTTGCATGTGGATAGAGCAAGGCTAGCGGTTTCCCCCATTTCCAGAGCTTACACTAAGCTAATCTGCAGGTGGATGGAGCTTTTTACTGAACTGGCCAATATGGGAGTAATATCGACAATCATTGAACACTCGAAAAGAATCCAAATGATGTAATGTATTTCTGAAAATGGCAAAACACATTTCAAAACTAATTGGATTTATAATTACTAAAATTGATGTTGGCTGTCTAAGTTAAAAGTTTTGCATCAGTTTCACACTACCACATGGAAAAATGCTGGTGAGACAGATATTTCTGCAAAGAGAAAACATATAAATCATGGGAGCAGACATTCCCTTCAGACCTCATTGTCTCAGTTAACCTGTATTTTACCCCTGCAAATGCAGATACAGACATATAATGAGAGTGAGCAGCATTTCTGAGCTCTGTTTGTCTCTCATACAGTATCTGCCATCTGGAAACTCTATCAACTTTAAAATCTGAGCCTCATTTTTACTGTAATCAGCAACAGATCCTCAGCTGCAACGAGAAACTAGATTCATGTCATTTGGGGTTTTTGCTAAGGTGACTGGATGACCTATAAAGCAAAACCACAATCTACATACAAAATCAATCTAGTCTGATACCTGAGCAATGGTTTCCATTACACAGTGTGACACTGCAATACTCCTTAATATCCTCCTTATCCCTATAAATTTATCATTAGGACAAATTGACCTTAAATTGCACTAAAATTCATAATCAATCGTGTTTTGTGCTGTGGGGTAACTCATGAAAGATCTCTACATATCTAGCATGAATATGAGAACCACAGATTCAGCAGCAAAGTTTTTTTTCATGACCTGAAATGATGAGGAATGCAGTGGCTCAGCAGTCCTGCAGATATCTGACACCACTGTTGAGTAGTGCAGGAGAAAACCCCATTCATTTCCAGCTTCTGTATTCATTAACAGTGGATCCTGTATCAAAGCACAAGGGGGAAGGTATCCAGTCCAATACACACACTTCCAGTTTTTATAAAACACTGGGTTTCAATTACCTGGGTGGCTGTGGTACGGGGGGGAGGGGGCAGCGGCGCAAAACGGCATAACACAGCTTTCAAGAGCTGATGTTGACCTAAGGAACAACTTTCTCTCCCTCTCAGCCTCTCAATGGATCCCCTCATGGTCTGAATGAAGCTATAGCCCCAGGTTGTGTGCTCTCTACTGATTTGGAGACACAGCAGTCCTTGAGTGTCTGAAAGCCCACCTTTATAATGCTGGTTTAACTCAATGGTCAGTTCTTCAGTAAGACAGACAGGCACCTTCTTGGCTCCACAGACTGATTTCTGTACCCTATTATCACAGCTATTTGTGCTCTTGAATATTGTTCAGTTCTCTCTGCCTGTCTTGCCCTGTGACAAAATGCATGAAACTGAAGTTAGAAACCTCCTGTCTGAGTTTCCATATATAATAATATAGGATAAGGTTAATTTCTTGAGACGGTCATTAGTACTTCCTCTGGTAAGCTGAAAAAATGTGGAGGATGGGGATTACTATGAGAGGATAATGTGTCTTCCATCTGCTGCTGCAACTTCAGCTTAAAAAAGACATTTAACACTTGGCAGGTTTTCCGCATCATGTCTTTGGTGGTTCATTGACAAGAATTATAGGGTTTTTCCTCTTTTATACAAGGAAACATGTTCTTGCTGAAACTGCACATACCAAATTGGGAAACTAAAGGTTTGCACACTACAGCAGCAGCGCCTAGAAGCTCAGTGTTGACCTTGTCTTAAATTCTGCTGCATATCAAACACAAAAAAATGTAATCGTCCAGTACACATGATGCTGTCACCTTTGCAGGAACCAATGATGCTAAAAATATGCAAACTCACTCCAGTTCTCTTGTTAACTAAACAATTATTATGATATAGATACAGAAGAAAGTCAGTGTTATTCTAATAACTTGTAATCTGTGCAGAATGAATATGACGACCAAGGGAGTGTTTCTCAAGTGAAATAATAAATACTGTAGGTTGAGGGCTCCAAGGAGATGCTCAGTTTATTACATCTACCAAAGTTTCACCTTCCTTGTATGTTTTTCATCTGTGCATGATAAGATATAAAAGTCTACAGCTCTTTGTGGCTGTTCTCTAACACAGCACTGCTTTTAGTCATATGCTAACAAGGTCACATTGATAATAATATGCTGATGTTCAGCAAGTATAATGACCACCATCTTGTTTTATAGATCACTAAAAGCTAAAAATGTCAACCTTGTGGTGCAAAAGGTAAAGTCAGCGCGCACAAAAGTAGTCGGGATTCATTATGGATATCAGGACCAATTTTCAGGGCAATCGACCAAGTAGTTGCTGAGATATTTCAGTCTGGACCGACTGACAGACCCATACAGCCATCCCTTTTACAATGCTGTTGGCAGTGCTAAAACAATTAAAAGAACTACAAATAACCCTATTGTCCAAAAAATAAACAGACTAAACTCTTGTAGTTATATGGACCTAGATGTGTTGCCATTACACAATTACTGGCTTATATAACTTTATAGATAACTTTATAAACTTTACTGTTACAGGAGTAATAGTGAGTTTGGCTCTTGTACTAAACTCAGTTCCTGGAAAATGTGCCTCTCTGAACAGCAAGCTCCTGCTGAGCTGAGCCCTGAGATAATCCCACTTCCAGCCCGAAGACGGAGACATTATTGTAGTGGTACATTTTTTCCATGTGGTGGTAAAAAGGACAGTATTCACATCCGTCATGCCATGCTGAGAAGCCAGACCTGCTTAATCTGCCAGGATTTGGACTCCAGCGGTCTCTATGGGCTTACAGCCAGGCAATTGAACATCACCTGCAGGATGCGTCTTTTACCTTACTGCTTCTCTATTTGCTCACATTTGTCAAACTCCAAATGTGTACATGAGGACAAAAGGGGCAAAATTACACAGCTAAGATTACTGTCTCAGTAAGTGACCCTTAAGGCTCTTCCTAAAATTTCCCTCGCTCCACCCTGCTTAAGTAAGCTGGGTGGAGCAGTAGAGATACAACACATAATGGACATGGGTGGTGCCAGGGGGTCTTGGGGGAGCTGGAGGGATTGATGGATGTGAGCTGGCCTTCCAAAACAGACAGGCATTCCTGGAGTTCATTTGGCAAACTGTAATTCATAGAGGCTGATCTGGACTTGGAACGGAGACAAGTTATACCCTGACTGGTCCACAGAGAGAGATTTTCTACACAGGACTGTGTACAACAAGCCCTTGAGGTATAGGCAAACCAGCTGCAATAAGTACAATATTTCCAGAAGTGACTGCAAAATTTTTTCCCTTCCTACATACTACCCCATTAAAGGGCAAAGTTTAAACCACTGAATACATAGCATTTGAATTGACCAACAGGGTTGCTAGCTTAGCTTTGGTTAACATCTCTCCAATATAGTGTAAACTGAGGAGGCACCCTGGAGGATCCATTAAGCCATTATAATGAACCAACCTCTCAGAACCACTAACTTTGGCAGGAAATGTCTTTTTCCATTTTCTCCCTGCACTACTCTCTCCTCCTAAGCCAGCATCCCCCCTTGGCAAAATCATATAAAACAGACAAATAAAATAGCTGTAGACGGAGTGAGGACAGAAATAATAATTATAAAATAGATTTTAATTACAGCATAGTTTACAGCAAAACTAAAATAAAATGTCTATGTTTTTTCATTTTGCTCCTTTAGTTTGAACTTATTTTTAATGGGCTTGGCAAAGACTGACACCATAATTCCAGAAAAAAATAAATGTGACAACAGAGCAAGACGTCATCGGAAAACCCTGCCAATTTACTGCATACTGTACCTACTTCAAACCCAACAAACTAGAAATCAGTGTAAAACTACTGTACCAACTAAAACAAAGGCCACAACACAAACTGTATCGTCAAAGCAGTGCGATGGAAAATACTGCCTTGGCTTGGGACAGCAAGCTGGAAAAGTGGAGAAAGCTGAGCTCGCTCATAGGTCTGACCTAGATTCACTTGCCCTGTCAGAGGCATATATTATCTAATCCAAGGTAAGGAAAAGTCGATAACTGCACTGGGCAGCAGTCACAGCCACTGTCTATGGTACAGTAGCTTTAACTGCAGGACTTCTGTTGAAAGACTAGCGTGAATGGCAAAAATAATATGGCGCTGTAGTTTTCCATTTCTAGGTCTGCTACTGTTACACTCTTACACCTTTGTGTAAAAAAACTAATATAAAACCAGTCACACGCACAATGCTGATACAAAATTAGATGGCAATATGCCTGAATGCAGATATTTTCCACTCAGTGCATCGAGATACTCTACCGGGGAAACCCAAAAATTCAGCATGGCTTTAGAGGAAAATATGCGACTACAGCTGGCGGCTCAATAAAAAAAAAAGCCTTTTATCATTACAAATGTAATAGACACCTTTTAGTGCCTGTTACTCAGCACACTTAGCTCTGTAATACACAGATCAATCTGTCAGAAACCATTAAAGGGTTCCTTCTTATCCTGCAAGGGAATGGATGCTAAATCAAATGAGCTCTGAAATCTTCTTAGCACACACCTGGGCTTGTTAGTATTGGCAAAGGGATACTGAGTGATGTCACCCAGCCAAATGGAGCAGATTTAGCCAACTTCCATTGCAGGAGGTGTTGAGTTTTCAGTTAAATGCTAGCTGTGCTGCTGGAAACAGTCTCCGTAGCAAGATGTGTTGGGGTGGTGGGGTTGTATTTACTTCAGATCTCTGTGAAAGTGTCCGTCGGTGGATAATAAAACTGTCAAATAGCCTTAGGATGTGTTTTAAGAAGCTTGGAGCCTACTGTTTTGCTTTCTAGAAACTCATGACAAATCCAACCAAACCAAAGATGAATGAATGAGCTGAGCAGAGAGCAGCAGCAAAATACAGCCGGCATCAGAGAAGAGGATGAAACAAAGCAATAATAACATGGAAACTAAGCTGCCGCAATAACAGAGAAGCCTGGAAATCATAAATCTGCAATGAGCTCATTGAAGTGCATGAGTTTCACATTCTGCATGGATCATCAACACACAGATCCACCGCTCTAACTTTGCACTGTGGTCAGCTGAAATACACGAGCAAGGAAGGGGCCTCTACTTAAAAAGCACAGGACCATGCAGCTCAAGTTCATGGAGGAAAGCTCTCATATAAGGCCCCTGATAAAAGGACTTCAAGGTGTTGGAATATCCGCCTCACCGTGGCTCCCCATTGAGTTAAAATCCTACTGGAGCAGGAGTGAAAACAAATACATGAGCCCAAAGGCAGGACACGTGACACTTCAAAGCGAAACCTACTCTACGGACCCTCTTCCTTGAGGCCAATGTGGCATGGTGTTTTCACTCACACCCATCATGAAACCCAAGTCCCACTGCCTTCCTGGTCACTGCTTCCTTTCCCTGTCCTCCCACTGAAGAACACATGAGTCCCATTACTGTTTTACTGTCTCAGCACACCATTAAAAGCTGAATGTCAGACCCTGTTACCGGGCCCTATATCTCTCCAGTCATTCTTGTGCTTCATGTGGCAAATTCCCTTCAAAATAAAAGTGATCTGTGCAGGTGTTTAGACATGGGTGTAAGTCAATAGTTTTAGTATATACAGTATATCCTTGTGTCATAAAACCTTTATTTTGGTTGCATCTAAAACATGGATATTAAATTTTTATTTGTTATTTTATAAACATTTGAAAAGAAAAGTAATGGAGGTCTTTTGTGTCTTTGATAAACCCACAAAAGATGCGAGGAGGCATTACAGCATATTCCTAGAGTATCATGAAGTTGTGCTTTACGTCAGCACACCACTGACTCATTAACGATTAAAGACTGTCAAACTGAATCACACAAACCCTAAAACATCATATTGGCCTTGTTTGCTAGCTCTTTTCAGAGGTTAAACAGCTGACTAAGGACTCTCTGCAGCTGGCATTTGTAAATCCAGCATGTCTTGCTGGCTTTCCATTAAAGTGAGGTGGAATAATTAATACGAGTCTGGAAGACATTCCTCTTGCTAGAGGCAACATTCTGGCCCCGAGCCTAAACCAACAGTGGGAAAAAACAGGGCTGACTGCAGGCCAAAGTGAGCCTCCAGATGGGGCTAAGTAACAACTAGCAAACTGTGGACAAAGGAGGTAAGTTAGGGGAAAGGGCACCATGTTTGAGGAACTATGGACCGAATCATGACAGAGTGTTTATGTCTGACATCCAAACAACATGCGGGCTGCTTCTTCATGCTCAACATGTGTTTGTTGTGTATTTGTTTTGATTACTCACCACTCTCGCTCTTTTCAATAACGTCGACCAGTTCACCCGCTTGAAGGCTGATTTCTGCAGGCTCTTGTTTCTCGTAGCTGGCCACCACCACATACTGTTCCAGGAGCATGGGATCTGAAGCATCCAGACCTGGGGTTGATGGGAAAAAACATGCCGTCAGCCAGCTGCCAGCCATAGGTCCACGAGAACGACTGTTGGGCACTCGTTGTGCCATAGGCCACTTTGTCTGTAGAGCTCAGCCAATCACAATATTCACAGGGCTCAGTGCATCTTCCTGAGAATCTAGCCATAGAGCTGCATCCCCCTCCAGCCCAACAACAAGGGCAATGGAGATGCTAAAAGTCAAGGAAAGAATTCACCCTTTAAAACATGAGGGATCAAGCAGTGAAGTGCAGAAAATCCATTCTGTGTTACTAAAGGGGCCTCATCCTTAATGTCCAACAAAGCTGGGCCAGGGTCAGCAGATGCAGGTAGGCGCATTAACACAGTGGAAAGAGTCGCAGCGAAGAGAGAGCAGAAGGAGCCGTAGCCTTGATAGAAAAGTGAGCTAAAGCCAGCTGAGGACAGGACAGTAGAGTGGGAGAAAGAAATGGTTTCCCTTGGAAAATAAACCATCTGCTAAAAAGCCTCCTTCTCCTCAGTTGGGGCTGGAGCTGGAGGAAGAGTAGGGGGTTGTGTACACCAATCATAAGAGTCGGCACTAGAGGCCTTAAATAGAACCAGATGAAGGGGCTGGAGCTGTGCTCAGAGGGATGGCCCTCTGTCTCCATGAAACACTAGAGCTCTGACTACAGCGTGCAGCCCAGCCAATGGAAATCTTCCTTTCTGTACTTCACCAAATTAACCATATAAACACCAGCAGTGACTTAGTTTTTTTTTTTTTTCACAGTTGGTGCCTGCTTTCATAACTTGGTCACATCAACTTCTTGTCCTAAACTGGTTCTAACTAACTACAGGAATGTATTTCTAAGTCAGAAACATGTGATTTCATATGTGGACATGTAAAAAGAGCATATAGTGACGGATACATGGCAATTTTCCTCCACATGAGGAAGGCTATATTAGCCTTAATCATGAAAAGTCCTTATAGCAAACAGCCAAATGGACTAATGCAGATCTAACAAGTCTCAGCTAGTATCCAGACACACACCCAGCAAATATGCAGTCCACACATTAACAAGAGGTTCAACCGAGTTCAAAAGCTCCTTATAAGCTGGGAGCTACTGTCTGCACACTTCAGATTGTATGTTTATTCTAATAACGCTGCTACAACTGATACACAATGTACTTATACTGTATGTTAAAAAAACAACAGGAGATGTACAAAGACAGAGAGACCGTAATCACTGTTTATGGTCACATTGATTCATATGCTGCTTTTACTGCAGTTAGCGTGAGGAAAAATGAAATATACAAGCTCTTGACTGAGATAATTAACAAATATTTCCAGGAAGATATTGTCACAAAAAGAAATGCAGAGAACACTCAAATAAAACATTTTTTGAGGATGGAAAATAAGAACAATTCAGTCCAAAAGGCTGAAGGTTTGGGCCTCAGATAAGGAGTGATTGAGACCACTTGGATTAAGCTGCCATTTCTCCAAAGAGCTGACCTGGTGACAGTCCTTCAGACCTAAGATTAACATTTCTTGAGCTGGATAATATTTTGCATTCAGTTCGGGAAGTGCATTTGAAATGTCAGGGAGCTCATAACTTATGAAGATGAACTCAGCACCATTAGCATCTCAAATGCTAAAACTGCCAAAGAGTCTGACACTGGATTACTGTGGTTGGGCTGTGGTTTATGAAGCTTCACGTTATTTGTGCAAGATGTTTCGTCAAACCACAGAGCTGGGTGCAGAAACACTGGAAAGAACATATTATTTAAATTCTGGGTATTGCCTTCGTGTTCTTCAAAGTATAATATGACAGCAGTTACTTTAGCTACAGCAAACAGTTACACTTCTCTTGACACTATTCTTAGAAAGGTGTGGTTGGGCGATTTCTTCTAAACTTACAGAAGAATTTACACTGATCAATGACAATGCAGATTTAACACAAGATGACTGTCTTAAACATGTTTTGCTGCAAATATTAAATACTTTTCATCTGTGATAACCAATTTACTACATTTTCAAAGGCATGTGTTAATTTGGGAATTTGTACATGTGTAAACATACCTGACACATTTAAGTTTCAAAATACTTGATGTTTTTTGGACAAAGGGAGATTTTTTTTAGGTGAATCGCTTTCCTGTCCCAAGATTTTGAAAAACTACTTCAACTGGGGTCCACGGGGTTGTTGGGGTTTCCAGGTTGCAGTGGCAGATGGGTTAAATTGTGTGTAGAGTGTGGATTGCGGGACATAGAAAATCTGAAAAATTTGAGTGGCATAAGACAAACATATAAAACTTATGGATTTGTGTATGCCGATTATTCACAATAAAAAAATTACAAAGCGTTCCTGGAGAAACAATAAAACCAGAAAGGCACTGGGAAGTGGCCTTGAAACACAGGACAAACCCTGGAAAAACAGGAGTATTGGCAGGTCTCTGTAAATCAAGTTCCCCTTCATTACCTTTGGTCTGGGCCCGTCTACATTTACAGATTTATTAGTATGCAGTTCCTTTACTGAGTGTATATTAAATTAGCTACTCTTTACTTTTTCCATGATAAGCAATTTTTCCTCTACTCAAATCACAACAAACAGTAAACCTGTGGATTTATTATGTGCCTTTGCTTATTTAATACCAAATCTGGCCTTAAAATAAAATAATGATCCTTCAGGAAACAATTTCAAATAACTCTGCTGTCCTAGACATTGTCTTAAACACACACACACACACACACACAAGTGCATGGACATAAAACTCACTATCTTATAAAACCATAATCTATGTCAAATGATGTAAATTGAGGTTTTGAAAACACACAATTAACTACTGCTGTGAGTGAACAGTAAATCTGAGACCTGAGGTGAGTGAGTAAAGACTCTGTCAGCAAAGTCAATAGGCCTGAAAAACAAAAGCTAATATTTCAGCCTCATTCAGGAAATGAAATGTTTTGCAACAGCAGGAAGACAGAGCCAGAACAAGAAGAACATGTGTGAGAAAAATGAGGTGAAACAGCCTTGGACAGGATAGGTTTAATTTCAAATGAACTATGTACAAAAAGAGCTGAGTATAAAATTAAAAAAACAAGGTTTCAATGAAACATTTCAGCACAGAAAAGTTACAGTACTCCAATCAGTCACTCCCTGAAAAAAACAGAGATTCACATTTGGTACACATACAAGTGTTATAGAGCAGCGATTATTGGGGTATGGGGCATGAGAAACAATTAAGAGTTGCTCAACTGATTGAAAAAAATTGAAATTAGAAAAGTACAGTATTCATGTATATAAAAAAAAGTTCAAACAAAACTAGAAAAAGCACTAGCAAACCAACGCAGAAGTTGAAATATTAGATAAATGGTTGAAACTGTATAAAGAAATAAAGGCTTGAAAAAGTTAGCTTAAAGTACATTAGTGATATACAAAAATGAAAATACCCCAAAATAATGGATAAATGGTTAAATTTGTTAGTGGTAGTTGTGTGAATGCAAACTGGCTGTGCTGGACAGTTCAATTATGGGGCATAAACATTGAAAAAATATTTCAATTATATAATTATTATTAAATTATATTGAGTTCATTACATTGAAATGAACACATCTGGAAAATAATGGGCGTGTCAATGAAGGGGTACTTGAGTTCATTTGATAGAGCTGCTGGGGTACGTAAAGCTGAGAGTGCGAGCATGCATGTGTGTTTATATGTGTATTATACAGTATGTGTAGCACTGCGTATATATAAGTATTTATGAGCTTTGAGAAGAAAAGTATTTTCTTCTTGGCTTCCATCAGATAGTCCTATTAGCCACTCTCTGTGTTTATATCTCTCCTCACTCAGATTTATACATGTGCTTCCTGCTCCCACCCTTGCACTCCCAGTCGTCCTAACTCGATCCAACCCCCACCTCCACCCCCACTCACCCATCATCAGCTCCATCCAAAGATGATGACATCTGGGAACTTTGCAATAATTCATCACCAGGAGGAGGAAACCAAGGAGTCTTGTCTACCCATTTATACCAAAGAATTTTTCTTCATGAGAGATTTTTCAGGATCAAGCACATTTTTGTTGATAGCATAGCTGGCACTGGCCCTCGTATTTTGTGCCATAATTTGAACCCTGGGGTAGCTTTACGAGAGCAGATCTGGGTTTAGAGGAGTAAAATTTGGCAAAGTGCAATGCCTTTGTTTGGCTCATCAACAGCAGATGTGCAGTTGGATTAGAAAAGGACACAGGACTGCTGTTCAATGTAGTACAGATGTACTCATGTCATTGAATCAGTATGTGGCCCTAAGGGAGAAGGGGCAGACCACAAACAAATAGTACAGAAACTTTTCCTAAAATCATCTTACAGTAAGACAGCCTTCACAAGGCTGTTAAAAACTGCTGAATATCTTCATTATCTACACTTGATCTGCTGATTCCCTCAGTATTTTAGGTGTATATGAAAGTGAACACTGAAGTTACAGAAAGGAGGATGTTGCTGATTCAGGGGGTCTGTAAAAAGTCTGGAATCAGAGGCAAACTGCAAATTAAGTAAGTGGGACTTCCACTTCATCAGGTTTTCCAAGAGAAACTCTGACACTTTAAACACTTGCCAAATACTATGTGAAGAAAAAGCATCAAAGAACAACATACTGTAATGTATCCCTATGACTGACAACCTATACAAAACTCCAAACTAACAAATACATTTCTGATCTCATTTATTACAGAACACTTTCTGGCTTGAACATGGTGTTTTGAGCAAAAAGCTTAAGTGTTGCCTCCAGGGTGGGAGTCCACTGTGACAAATGGTCACTTATCAGAAACAGAGAGGTCTGTATTGGATCTCGTCTAAGCTGGAGGGGGTGGAGCTTCGCCTCTGCCAGAGTTAAGTGGTAACTTGGGAAATAAACAAACATTTCTGTGCTGATGTTAAAGCTGTATCCATGAAATGAACAGCCACATCTATGACTTTAATAGTGTCTTGCAAAAAAAGGCAAAACTCCTGGTTAAACCTGGTTTAACCACAAAATGAATCTTTCTGCTTCTGTGAGACTCATTGTGCACGAGTCTTTAAGCTGGGGTGGTTGGTGTTCATTGAGAAACAAGCTGCTAAACAGTGTACTGTTGTTAAAGTGATTTGGAAGTACTCATTTGCCTTAATGATTTCCGATGCCAGTTTAAATCTTATCCATCTGCAAATACAAACAAACAGACAAACCTCTTGACTCACCCACCATCCAACTCAGATGGCCAGATTAACCCCTCTTCCTCCCAACAAGCATGTGCACACACACGGGTACCCACCTACAGCACGGCAACACCCACATAGACACAACCTCATGCACACATACACACCCTATCGGCCCCTGGAGACCCGCAGCTCAAATAAAGACAGCAAGTCTGTGCACATAAACACACTCCCTCAGTCCGTGCGCAACACTGAAATGGTTTCCACTTGCCACGTAAACCTCCTCTCCTCTCCAGCTGCTTTTCACATGCACTACACCCCTGAGCGCTCCATTTCTTTTACTCTCCTTCTCAATTTGTAACTGTCTTCAATTCATCTCTTTCTTTTTGAATATAGATCATCGCTAATGCTTTAAAGATGATCTGAATCTGCTGAGCTTCGACATCCTTAAGAGTAAACAGGAATGGATCCTGAAATCTTGCATTAATTTGAAGACTCAGATTGTTTCTTTTACCTATGAAACAGTTCCCCTTGTCTTTCTTTCCTTTGTACTGATAAAATGTGATGCATTCATCACTTTAGTCAAAAGGTGTCTCCTTTAGGGTTTGGTTTGACAGCAGCACCAGTTATCTGACAGTGATTTATGATGACAAGCCCAGTATCAGCAGTCAACCATGACAACTCAATAATATGTTAGACCTTATGTGGATAGTGGCTTCGGTGATGCTGAGTCAATGACATAGACTTCAACCTCAAACTGTGGAGCTGTTGAAGTGGAAGTCACAGTTGGAGGACAATAAATGAGATATGGGCGGAAAACATATGAGAAATTAAATTCCTAAGAATACAACACAATTTTAAATCATTTTCCCCCACTGGTCCCCATTGTCTGGCACCAGTCCTACAAAAAAGAGCCAATGAGGTGCACTACAGACAATGAAAGGTGAATAAGATCGAGACAAGGGGAAAAATGCAAACATGACAGTGACAAAAAATGATGAAGACAAAGATAACAATGGGAGCAACAGTGAGTGATAATCTGTGTGTGTGTGGAGGTAAATAGAGTTTCTAATCGAACCTCTGACCGGCAGCAGTTTTGTGGTGAAGGGCTACATTCTCCTGTTTAGGGCAGGGGCGCAGCAAACTCCTATGGGAGACCTTCACCATGTAATTATGGAAACCATAAGCTGCAGCTACAGCACAAATATCACCACAGACTCGCTGCACTTTATCTGCTGTCCGGCTTTAAAAGAGAGAGATCAATCTTTCAGCTGCTTTAACCGCTAATGTCCAGCATGGGGACTATGGTGAAGGTTTAGAGATCAAGTATGGAGGCCTTGTACACTATGTGCTCCAAGTTGACTGTAAACAATAAATCATCACAAACACATATATATAAAGTGGGTTATTATTGTTTTCATTGGTAGACTTGATCCTAAGGAATGATTTATTGTGAGCATAAACATTCTGTACGTACATCTTACTACATAGGTGATAACAGATTTAATAAGAAACCAAACCATTCAGATTGAAACAGCTAAAATGACAGACACTATTTGACAAACTTTCCAGGAATCTGATATGAATATAACTGGAAACCAATCTAATATCTTACACAGACTGAATGTAGGCTACTTCACATGGACGCACGCGCGCGCACACGCATACACGCGCGCACGCGCACGCACACACACACACACACACACACACACACAGCTGAAATAAGACAATTTTTCCATTTTGCTATGTAGCTGGATTCCCCTGTTACGTAAAGCCTCAATACCATGGAACACATAATGAAATTAGGTTGAGGTCTTATTTCGTTTGGTGGCAACTCCGGCACATCTTTTTCTCAGATAGGATCACCCACAGAAAATTAACTTACAGGTCACTTACTGAGACCCGGCTATGTCATATGTAACTGAGGCAGATTGCAGAAGGGACAGCCACAGCAACTCTGCATATGATTGCAGGACTAACATGTAATTTGGTAATGCATGTGGGCATTCTGAGACTGCATGCGCACACAAATACATAACACTTGCACAGCTGTTCACTAAACCCCTCTCATATTTTTCCTGCTGCCTCCTACGCCTGTATCCCCATGCTCAGCTGAGTCACTCAGTCTTTCTGTCTTCTTTGCACTCTCTCACTCACACATACACACAAACAAACCCTGGCAGAGCAAATGCAGATCATAGAGGCACACACACAGGTGTTCTCTCCCACCCAACACTGCTTTCATGAGTATTTCAACACGATACAGAAATATTAGGTAGGATCTGAGTTTGAAAAACATGTGCTCTTGAAATATATTCAGCGATTCTATAGCAGTGTTGTACTCATCAACGATTGTTTCAGCTATTGATTTATTGATTAACTTTAGAACAGATTAACAAGAAAAAAAAGTTCAAAATCAACTGTATTCATGTAAGTGTTGTATCCAACAAAGGAAAGCACCCATTTCAAGAGCAGAAACAGGAGAAAAATTGGCAAATTTTGCTTAAAAAATTACTCAAACCATCAGTCTATTATAAGAATAGTTGCTCTGCTTTCAAGCAATTTGTCAGATTTCATGCAGCTCTGGAGCCACAAAAGACTTTAAAACAACAATTTTCACAGATGCAGTAGTAGTCTCCTCAAGACCCGCAGACAGTATCACTCTTTGAAGTTCAACAAGTTTTGTGCAATATATTCAAAAAAACAATGGCAGAAACTGTTACAATATGCACACAAAAAAGACCTCAAAACCACAATATCATTCAAATATGCACTACACACAGTTAAGACTCTACTGACCTGATTTGCGTTTGCCGGAGCCTCCACAGTCTCTGGAAAGGAAGCAACACCAGAGAAACATGGTCAGAATGAGCGCAAAACCAGTGAGAGCATTAAAAGGAATCAATCCAGTAACTGCTTATAGCTGAGACCATCCAAATGCAGTTGGCACACAAGTACCAGCCAAGCCCTCATTGAGAATGCGTGCAGAACTTGACCCACTACCAGAGGGTGGGAGACGGGGTGGGATAGGGTGAGCAAGTGTGTGAAGGACAGCAACAAAACAAATCATCAAATCCTTTGGCCAATAAACTACCATGCGTGTCTGTATCTGTTTAAATGCTAGATATGTTGTACATAAGGGCGATGCAGCTGCCTCAGTTTAACAAAACTGCATTTATTTACTCAACAACAGTATCATATCCCCTTGATTAGTCTCATTCATGTTTAAATGTGAAAGCATCTCTCTGTTCCAAAGCCTGCACTGTAACAAAACACTGAAAGGATGAGCATTAGTGTCAATGAACCCGCTCTGTCCTTTAACGCTCAACAGGGTCACAGAGCAGCAATCTGCCATTGACTGTCTGCACATTTACTGTACATATCTGTGTGTGCTTGTATTTTTTGGTTTAGTTTCTTAAATTTAGACTGGAACGGATAATTTGCATAATTGTAAACCTGTCATCTGTTCAGCCAGAGAAAATATGATGCCATTATTTTAGCTTGACAAGAATTAGTCATTTAGATGCACCCCCACCCCTACCCAGCCACAAACATTGGTACAACACGGGATAAACATTTATTTTCATTCATTTAAGTGTTGTCAGTTCAATTTTTGTGCTCATGCTTCATTTACTATAATGCAGGTACATAAATGATGATGCTTCACATAATTACCTAATTCAATTGGATGAGAATTTGTTTCAAAATGCAAATGCATAAACATCTCAAAGCAGAACAAATTTTCTGAATGTGTGTGTGTTTATATATATGTATAGCTAGCAGTTAGATGTGTATTCTAGGAGGCGCTGGCTGGCTGCATATCCTTGTTTAGTTAACTGAGATACTGAGAGAGCAAACAGAGGAGAAGCTGAGGTTTGATGCAGATGGGAGCAGACACCTGGCTCTCCGGAGAGGCAAGCAGCAGGACTGGAGCCATGGCCAGTTATGGATATGAGTCATGTTTGGATAAACCTTGTCCAACATTGGTTACAAGGTTACAGTCTGTTCATCAACTTGTGTTTCACTGATTCTGATTAACATGTTTAACTATTTTTGACGTTAAATATTTTATTCTGTACTACGAAGAATCCATTTCATATTTAGGTTTGAGGAAAACAACAAAAATGTCAAATGAGAACTAAAGAGTGTCTGGCAGAAAGTTCATGCTAAGCAACACTTCTTGTTTAATCAAAACATTTTTTACCAATAGCTGTATTCCTCTGTTACTTCAGATCAAGTCATTTTTGGCACAAGCCTTCTCTGTTTCCAGATGCATGAACAAATAGTTATGAGACATTTCCAATCGCACATGTAAATACTTATAGTTCTGTTCAGCTTCATTACAAACACGAATGATATACTTACTTAGTTTTAAAATAAAACAACAAATCAACAGTGAATACAAAAGTAAATTGGAATGCGACACTGTAAAAACAATGTTTATATTGAATCTTCAAGCAATGTTCATACTGTGGAAATGAATTCCATAACTTTTGATAAGATATGATGGGCAGAAAGAGTAGTAATTTAAACATTTATGCAGAACCCACATAAATCGGGTTGTATGCTATTAAAAAAAAAAGCATAGTATGTGCAGATGATGCATTGCAGATACTTTTAAACTCAGGAGAGGAAACCAAATATATAATTGGGTTTATAATCAAAAAGCACACATCTTACACCGTGTGAATAGTTCACTGATTCTTTTTCGCATGGAAAAGTGAGCAGGGTGAGTGGTGGTATGTCTTTTGGTAATGTAGCATAGGTTCTGGAATAAAACACAGTATGGTTATGGTAACGGTTACAGACACAGTTCACATCCAGGCATCGTGGGAGACAAATTAATTGTAATACATGTTAATCATTTATAAAGTATTTTACGACGGATCCTGTGTTTATTTTGTTAAAGTCTGGCAGGGTGGAGATGAAACTGAGAGAAGCATTACGGAGGGTTGGGGAGAAATGATGGGGATAAAGTAGATGCTTGACCTGCCCTGCTTGCTCATGACCCTTAGCACAGAGCTGGAATAATATTCATCCCAAGAGGAGACTCGGCACACAACTCTGGCTCTGTGCGCTTTCCTCATATCACCAGTAAAATCTAATGGATGACGTGAAGGTAAGGGGTGCAAAAATGTGTGCAAATGCTGTTAAATGCTTATGACTTTGCGCCTGTGTGGGTTTAAACCTTAGTAGTTGATAATAGTAGTTGATAATAAAAGCTAGTTGATAATAAAGAATCAAAGATGTTGGGAGATAGGCTTTACAATACATGCAGCTCTGGTTTCATTATGTACACACCCATGTCAGGAGATGTACATACATTATATAGACATACAGTGAACATTGACTGCATGGGCTGAACACTTCACTTCAAAATCCAGGCCTGTGAGGGTCCATCCTAAGCTTGAATTGAGGATAACCATCTGTTTGCAGCTCACTCTTTGTAGGTGGGCCTATTAGAAATGGAATGTGTGAGACATCAGTCCTTTGCTCACATTTCTTCAGCCAGAAAACTAAAGCGTCTGCGCTCCTGCATGTATACATTACACAGACACTCCTGCTTGACCTCAGATTAACCTCTCCAGGACTAACCTCCAGCTCAGGGGTCAGTGGGTCGACGTCATTGAACAGGAAACCATTATGATAGAGAAGAGGGCTGGTTTGCTCACAGAAAAGGTGCAACTAGAGTTTTGGTGCGACTGTCCTTCAGAAAAGCAATAATGTGGCTTATTCAAATTCTCAAAAAAAAGTGCAGTAAATTCACGCATGGTAGCCAAATCTCCATCAAAGCTTGGTCATGATTAGTGTGATGTCTGGGTAGAAGAATGTTAGTTTGACCACAAATCAAGCTCTAATAACTTTTCTTGCGGTGAAACAATGATGTGAAATTAAGCTTAAGGCTGTAAAGAAACGACTTTTCAACAGCTTCATTGTCATTTAAGTTCGAGGGTATAACAGTGTAGTTGTATTAATCACATTTCACAATGATGCATTCACAGTGTTCGGATTTACCTCACATTTGGGGACCAAAAGAATTATCTAAACGCTAAATTAGAATCAGTAAATAAGACTTGTTTTTGGTGTGGTTATAATTAAAGCTACAGTAAATCTGCAGTAAATTAATGTAAATCATAGCAATGTCTTCCAAAGGCATGCATTTGTATCTGTTTACAAGCATCTGAAAGAAATCCACAGTAGTTGCACTATAATGTATGCACATCTGGAGGACTGTGTTTTGACCAGAGGTTTTGCACCAGCAGCCTGACCATATGTTTTAAATAGAAGCTACAGAAGTGAGATGCCTTGTCTTCATTGATGCCCTTGTCACCGTGTCACAGGCAGCTTTGACCAGATGTTCAGTCTTTACAGTAACAACTGTGACTGTCTTAGAACTATGGTACAAATTTCTGTGCCACGGCTTTGATTACTACTGTCTGAAGTTTAAACTTAAGGTATTGATTCCATTCTGACGAATCACGCATCTTGCATGATCAAGTGTCCTGTAGCTTCTGTCGTGTTAATATGATAAAGAAATAAAAGCCCAAGACCTTTGACCCCTTGACTGAAGGGAGGTGAAGTTTTGATCTTCAAAGTCAAACATCATGAAGCTTTATTGCTTTGCCTGCACGCTGGTTAAATGTGTTTTTATATTGAGCTGTAGATCGTATGCTTTTGTGGATCCTTGATGTCAACGTCACAATCTTATTTTAAATTCTCATTTTCTAAGTTAAGCTCAGCCACATGACCAGTTCACGTTCTCCTTGTTCTCCACAAGTCTGCAGCGTGCAGAGCAGCTTACAAGGAATCCAGTTATGTGATACAAAGGCATACAAAAGCACTGTTCATAAACCTGCTCAGTGTTTATATCCTTTTAACCACAGCTATGGCGTACACTACCTGGCTCAGAGTACACATTCATGAAGTCCCCACATCAGTGAGCATGGTGGACTCATTCAAGATCAACTTAGTCTCCTGTGGTTCAGACCAGTTGCATGAGTCAAGCACACATCTGACATGAAATCGTAACTTGTTAATGTGAATTAATTTGAAGTTTAAATATGATACTAAAATTGACTAGAATAAATTATCAAGACAAACACTATGCAAAATTAAACAGATCATCATCATCTTTTGCAATTTTATTGAGAAGTTTTTATGGTTTGATCATTTCTATTGGCATATTTCCACCAAAAAATGTCTTCAGTCGAGTAGCTGTCAGTGAAATCCTCTCACTGCAGCAGCTGCCTCAGGCTCTTGATGAAGGTATCTGTCTACTATCATCCTCCATTTCACCCAACAGTGTAAAATCACCAACTGTAGACCATAATATCATCCTGTCTTACATCCCTTTGGCCACCCCTAACAGTAGTCATGGACTGCTGTACTTTAGAAGGACATTTTCTCAGCAAGCAACTTCTTCTGAATTGACTGTCTATTTCTGTCACAGTGTTGCTCGAATGACACCCAATTGACAGTTGTGTTATTCACAATGCTTTGTTTTTGACACATTAAAAGATAGCCAGAAAATTCTAACTTTTTTGGAACCGAGTTGTTTATTAAACCTTTTAACAAAAACTGCAAAAAAACTTTTGCCATATCATGTTGTTTATGACATATTTTTTAAATCACATTTGATACATTGGCCGTTTTTAAGGGTAAGAATTTAAAAAAAAATTTTAGAGGGCAGAATACATGTGTCAGGTCATATACAACAGTTTTTTAGGGAAAGTATTGATCATGTTGATAGGATAGAGGTCTCAGAAACTCGTGTATCAAATATGATACAAATGGTTTTATAAGGTTAATAATTTTGATTGAATTTATGACCTAACACCACAACTGACAAATTTGCCGGCTAATTTCTGACTCTGATACATAAGACTCCTGTACATAATAGCTTTGTTTTCTTTTCTCTCCAATAACAATTGTGTGAATTAAACTTGCTCACAAGAGAAACCAAACAGTTTGCCTTAAATGGCAATTAACAGAGCATTGATTATAACAAGGATACAATCTCACAAACGTACATGTCATCAACTCAGGCAAATAAAACAGATGAGCGCTTCTGGCTTTAAACATTCATATGATCAAACAGAAAGACCTTGAACTGACTGGATATGTTTACTGAAAGTATGCCGTAAGAAGTAGTAATATCTGCAGGTATTATAGTAGAGGTACATTTTCCTTTGTCTTCATTTTTAAAATTTTTTTAAGGCTCAGACTCCTAAATCAAGAGCCAGATGTAGAGCTCAAGTCTGTTCAACCACAGTATAACAGTACAAACCAAACAACCTTCAGAGGAACTAATCATGAGCACAGATTTAGCTCAGAGCTAAAATACTTGGGAAGAGGCTCAACAAACTATAAACAGTTTAACAAACTAAAATGAGCTGTTGTGGTCTAACTCGAGATTTGAAAATGTTGCTATGGAGATGACAGATATATGCATTTGTTTATTGAATTATTCATAATCGTGCCATTGTCCTTGACCAGGTTGCTGGCCTCAGAACTGCAGATGGTCTTCAGGCGCTGTGGATGCACACTATTCCTAAATAGCTCGGATGGATCAAATGCAGAGGACAAATTTCCCCACGGGGATTAATAAAATGTAACGTTTCCACTCTAAAAATATACCACAAAGCAAAGTCACATTGCAGATGGGGCAATGAAAGTGTGTTTCAGTGAGCACCCAAAAACATTGACTGGCATTGCTGGCACGTACAGTCTTAGCAAAACAACTTAAAGCTAACTGATGTCAAAACTAAAAGCAAAAAATGACCTACCTGTTAAAGAATAATGGATGACTATAACTTTGAATTTTATTTCATAGCTGGCCAGCGGTGTTTATTACCCAAAAAGAAATCTAAACTCCAGAATTTACATACTCAGAGCATTTACTCTAAATTACAATTTAAGGAGCTAACAAGGCCCCAAGGATGTAAGAATGTGTCTTGATTATCCAATCCAAGTATCAATGGGTCTGTTTTTCTTGATTTGTCTTGAATTTTCTGTGAAATTCTGTTTTCTTGTGGAATATTCATTCAGCTTGATGCCACTGAAACTGCTCAGAGTAGAACATAATTATTAGAATTTGAAGTAAGGATCACTTCAGTCTAAAGTATTAAAGAAGAATTATTTAAGCATGGCATCATTGTTGCCATATTTAATTACCCTCATTTGATACTGATCTTGCTACACTTGAAGGATCAAAAGACATTTTTCAGCTCATTTAACGGCCCTCTGCCATAGCCACGCAGGTAATAGCAGTTTAGTAATACAGTATTTATGTAAAGTTCATAAAGCCACACACCACTTAATTAATTTATTCATCAATATAAATATCAGAAAGGCCACAACAATGCACCAAAACCTGTTTTTATCAATTGTTTATCTTTGATGAAGCACGAACACACAAAGATCCTGTCTGTCCTGTTATCATAATGCAATTGCATGTTGCATGGCTCCCTCTCGTGGTGGAACAACATCATGACCATTTTTTTTTTAATCTGTGCAGTGACATCAGTCGACCACTAGATGGCAGGAGCAAATGAGGCCTTGACAAACAACTCTCCCTATATACTGCAGCTTATTATTTCCATAAATATTATTCATTAATTGATCCAAAATGGGATGAAAAATGCTTCTGAAGAGTTTTTTTCTTCTTTCTTGTGAATCAAAAAAATAATAATTTTAACATCTTAAAAGTCATTTTGAAAAGTGCTCAACCTAGTTGTGAGCTCACAACCTAGTTGTGAGCTGAGCACTTGGGTGGCATTGCTTTAAGACAATCTTAACATCTCAATTTATGCTGCAACCAACCCACTACAGGACTGGAGGGGGATCTCACTTTGAAGTGGGATTAACATGGTATGGGTGGTGGGGTTAGAAGTGGTTGGCCTGGCGGTACAGGAGAGACCCATCAAGAGGCTTCTCAACCACATTCTTCTCCTTGTGAGGTGTCAAACAAAATAAGAGTTTACATTCAGATCTCAGAGGGAAGACATAATATCATTGGAGAGAATATAATTTCAACAAAAAGTAATCTAGCAGCCAGCCTGTAATTACTCCCACTCTGACTCTGAAATGAGTTTGACAAATAGCCTGAGAGCTTTATCTGCTCCGAGACTTGAACTCAGGCACACTCTCATGACACCGCTGATCCTTATGCCTTCGTTTTGGGATCAGGTGTCACCTCCCAGAAATCATTATTAATAAAACGCAGTGCCCCTCAACTAGGACCCATCAATCATGTCAGAGAGCAAAGCCTCTGGATCAGGATGGGTCAGTGTGGGTGAAAGGCACTGGTTCCCAGCCACTGAACCACACAGACACACCAACACACACACACAACTGCTGTTTGGTATACAACAGTTCATTTAAGAGAGATGATAATAATGCTCAATGATAGCTTATGTTTTATCAAAGTATGCAGTGATAATTACTCACTCCGTGGGAGGGTTGAGGTCCTCTAACTTGGTCTCAAAGAACTTGAGCACTTCCTCACTTTGGGAAATGTGGGAGGGAAGCTTCATCAGGGCCTGTAGTGGGAAAAGCGAGGGAGAATGCTACTGGTTGTGATGAAAAACACATTTAAAAGCCTGCATGTTTGTTAAAAAAGCCCCGTAGTTTGGCTTGAATGGCAGTGAGTAACCAGTTTATAACACTTAGTCATTATAGTCAGTCAGATGAGAAGAGCAGGCGGAGATGTGAAGGGTGTGGAGGGGAAGGAAGAAGGCTCTGAGCCCAGACTGAGGGTTAAAACAAAGGAAAACATGCAGAGGTGATATAGTACAGCAGCCGCCTGTCTCAGCTGCATACAAATTCAAAATGGAGATGCTTCAGCCCACTGCACTTGAATCACAACACACATCATTATAGGAACAATATTAAAAAGAAATCTAGTTTTGTTGCCTTTAAGCTTCTTGCCTTCACCGCAAATCTTGTTTAGTTCCACTAAATGAAAACTGCTGCCACACTTGGCAAAGCACCTGCCCCACATTCCCGTCTCTGACCTACTGAAAATAAGAGGGTCAGGTAGCCATCTGCGCTCACTGCTGCACCTCAAGTCTGCTGATTCATTCTTATTCTTTAGATTGTGTTTTACCCCTGCATGCCCCCATTTCCCTTGTTTCCTTTATAGGCTGCCTATTTACATTGGTGACAGGAAATGACCAGTGCAGATAGAGCGGTGGCTTTCCTGTTGAGGCTGGTTGGGGGGCGGGTGGGGGTTGAGGCTTGCTTTGGAAACACTGTGGCAAATGTTCAGGATGTAGAGCTCTGAAAAACTGATCCTCTAACACACACATACCAAAATATTAGTAGTCAACAGGCAGTGTCCTAGAGGGCAAGATGTTTTGTGGTAACAAAAGACAAACTGATGCTAAGGACTTAAAGTATAGTTCTGAGGACATTATGAGACACACAGCCTTTGTCTTACTTTGCAGTAATTATCCAGGTGCTTCAGCCTTCTGACAGCTACATCTCTTATGTGACTTCTGCGAAACAACACTTTACCTGAGGAGAAACACAGTACTGTCAGCTATACATCCATCTCTGTAAACAGCATTGATTATATCTAGAGAGTATATTATCAATATATAGAAAACTTCTATTTCCCTTCCAATTGATGAGTGGATTAATCAGGCATAGCAGCATTTTAAAAATTGCCAGTTGTTACAGAGGTCATAATTATTAGGCTGAATGGCAAAAACAAGGATTTACATTTAAAGGGCACCACTCCACCCTGTCTTTATTAAGAGATGTGCCCGATATTTTGTCCACCCCATTTATGTGCACGAAAGGGCCCTAATATTATGAACATTTTTCAGTATAGTGCACTTCTGTGTGACACAACCACCCATTATGAGCTCAGTAATACACAGAAAGTAGAAATTACTTTTCTGACAGTGATAACAAAACCTGAAACATAAACTGTGTAAAAGGTTCACTGCAGGACTGGAGAGCAATGTACCTCATGAAGTGTTTGGTGACTTTATACGGATTTTGGACATGGGTCACAGACCTGTATTTTACTCCTGTACTGTCTCCCCTAAAACCAATTATTTTCTTAGTTCATGTATTTATTTGTGTTCTTTGAGTTTGTTCGACTATGTATCCTTTTGCCCTCTACCCTCATTGTGTGTAGGACTCTGTCTCAAACTATGTATAACTTTTCCGCCTTATGTATGTGTACGCATTAATTTGCAATAGTGAAAAGCATGTATGGAAATGCAATGTATATTAAAGGGGATAAGGATAAAATATCTATAAATTGCAAAAGAAAATATATCACAATGTATTAATTCATAAGTGAGGGTGAAATTCAGCTTTTGAGAGTGTTAGCCTTCTTTTGACATAACATACAAATCTTTAATAACACAGCCTTGATTCTAAAAACAGAACAAGTCCAAAGGGTCTTTGTAAATTAATGAAAGCAGTTGCAAAAAGTTTATTTCCCCTCTTTTAATTCTCATTTTGTAACTCTTAGGAGACTGCTTACAAATATTATCAGTAAAAACCAACTAAATAGTGAAACTGTGCGTGCTGTTTGCTGTGTGTAAGGGAGTACAGTTCACCCTGTGTCAGGCGTACAGAGAGATCAAAACAGTACTGGCAAGTCTTGAGCAGTACAGCTTGTCTGACAAAGGATCTCTTCACTGCTCTCCTCTGCTCAGGCCCACAATGAGTTTATCAGATTAGAAAAATCCCTCTCTGCTAGCCTCCCACTGCCATGGCAGACCACAAATTGATTTGGCCTGGGTGGAGTATGGCAGTTAATAAAACAATAAAGTGTAGGCTATGGATTATGTAGGAGTGCTAACAAGAACTGGTTGTGCATGAAAATGTTTTAAGGTCTTTATTTTGTTTGTTCTTACATGGCTCTGGGATATATCTGAAACAGATTTGAAATCAGAGTTATGCATGCTCTGATGCATTTTGTTTATCACCTGGCAAAAAAGGAATAATCCTCTTTTTGGGGTCCTTCTGTCCTCCTTCAATTGGGAATTTGTCAAGGATTCGCATCTGTAATAGAAAAGCAGAACGAAAGCAGTGTCACAAACATGAGCTGCTGTGCAGCAAAACTCGTGAACATGCTTTTTGTGATTGCCATGTAAAAGATGCGTGATGAGATAAAACGGTTAGCAGCTGTTTGAGGGCAAAACCATATGAACTCTCTTTTATCTATCACAAGTTTATCAGTCAAAGTTGAAAGTGGAGATGAATATAGACCCAAATAAGGGTGATGCTAACTCTTCAGGAACAGTCGACCTTCTTGTTACGGTACATGAGTTCAACACAGGATGTAATTACATCTCATCTGAAATGCTACTGTGTCATGCAATGGCAAACTGTTTAGCTTTGATCTCGGGGGCAGCAGACAAGGTTACATCACCCACACTTATTTGAGTTCCACTTCAAGAGCTCAAAAAGACAAGAGGAGATAATTAATACTGCAGACCTCTTAAAGTATAGAGAGATAAAGAAGAAACAAACTGAAAAAAAACAGATGCTGTACCAAGCCTTTTATGATGACAGCATACAACTATTGCCCTCTAAGAGTAGCAGTGTCTAAGTGTTTCAGCATGTGTCTGCTTGGATATAGATAAATGTGTGCATCTGTCCTGTGTGTAGAAAGAACATGTGCTGCATTGTGTCTGATGTATGAGCATGTTTTGAAGAGTCCTGAAAAATATGCACCGCAAATGTGTTAAGTATGTGTCTGTATCATGGACAAGAGTTTCTAGTTTCCTCTTTGAATAAATCACGACAATCGCACATGTGAGCATCCTACTGCAACAGCAAGCTCTACATCCAGATATAGCCCCGCCTTTGTACGTTCTGCCTTGCCTTGTTCCAGATGTGCTTTGTTAAACAGCAAAGACTTGGAGTGTGAAGCTGAAGCACACTCAACTGGGAGGAGGAGACCGGGAGACTAGTCTTGGTCTAAACCAAGCCAAAAACAACCAGGTGGACAAACAGAATCAGGCTTGGAGGGTAAAGTTGGATCCAGTCTGTCTGGGCCTGAAGGAGTTGTTTGTGGGACTTCTCCAGTAAGAGGTGGTTTGGTTTCTCCACTTGTGGTTCTTTCTTTTCTTCACCCATCTGTTGCATTTGCTGAATCGTGAAATTTCTCTCAGGGCATGTCATTTTCCCCCCTCCTCTGAAATATAGACACCTAACAAAAAAGGGTTTCGTTTGAAGAGGACAACTATCATTATTGTGGTTTGAGGGCAAAGTAAAAAGGCTGAGCATAAAGAACAGCCCTGGTTAACCACACCTGCACTTTAACATGCACTGAAGTTTCATGTGCTCAAAACTGAAAATGCATGTACAAACCAGACTGTTTTCTTACGAATACTACAGCACTAATATAGTTCTTCAACAAGGGCTGTAATTTCCAAAAATCCCAGTTTCTATTGTTTGGGTGACAACCCAAGCTACACACTCATGTTCATCAGCCTTCCAGCTGTATGGAGCCATATACTCCCTCTAAGATGGGATTGTTCACTCAACACTCTCAGAAACCACCTCGGCTGATGGAGAGGCTCCTCATTCAGAAGCAATGATGACATCACCAACCCCAGGGACCCAGCTGGATACACTAACAGCTCCACAGAACAGGTGTGAAAGCCATCACTATGGTAACAACCAAACAACTTGGAACAAAACTCGAACAGAAAACATTTCTCAGATTTCATATACATTTAATTCAGTGGCATTAGGGACCAGAGATGTTGTATTTACTCTGTATTTCTGTCCAAAATTCTGCACAGGAAACTTTGGTGTATTAAGCTGCAGAGCGAGCTGAATGTCCCCACAGGGAAAATGAACACATCCATGTAGTAACAGGTGGTATGATGTAATCACATTTCCCAGTTTCTTTTTACATACTTGAGTATCAGTGTTGTTAATAAATGCCTGAGAGATAAAGTGCAATAAACACTCAATTATCAAATGTATCTCTATTTTGGTATGATGACATTGTGGACATGATTTCTGGTGACAGGAGAAACCCAACCAGCTTCTGTTCACTGTAATGATAATCATTTGAGGCATTTAAACTTAACTGCACTCGCAGGAGTGGAGAGGGAGGAACAGACAAAGAGACACTGCACTGAGCAGCACACAAAGAAACTGCTCTGGGAGGAATCTCAGACAGGGGGAGTTTGGAGGAATGTTTGAGTGGGAAAACAATCTCATCCCATCTCTTGGTTGTGTTTTGACATCTGCCTGACAGTTGTTTACTGCAGAGAGATTATGATGCAAACAGCCATCTTGGTACTAAAAAGTCTCGGATGGACTTTGATCACATTTTATAGTCTATCTTATTACAAAAGTTTCATTGTCATCATTATCAGAAGTAAATAATGTAAACTCACACTGTTTGTCTCATCTGGTACTGGAGCAAATTGTTGCAACATAGGCCAGTGCTCAAATCTTTGGGCTGTTTATCTCTGCAGCCTATGGGCTCAAGTGACTAAAACCAGCTTATTCATTCAGAAAGGAAGTCCAACAATTTTACTCAGAAACATGTGTTTGCAGATCTGCTACACAAGTAAAAATAGTTCTCCAGGGGTAGATATCTAGAGGTAATTAGCTCAAGTTAAGATAAACAGGCCACAATCTATGTCACGTGAGGCAGCAGACATCAAGTATTGTCAATTGAGGCAGCAGACATCAAGTATTGTCACTTGAGGCGATTGGGTCTGATGATTACAAGTTTGAAAATGACAAAAATCTGGGTGTGGCATAGGAAACAAGAGACCTTACCCTATCTCTGACCTACATAGCACACCTGCATCTCTCACCTAACTGCCTATTATTGTGCTGCATTGTGTGTAAGTAGGAATAAGATTTTGTGAAGAAGGAAAAATGTGCATTAAAAAAAACTGTCCATCATTAGTCCAACCATGTTATACTCATCATTCCTCTGCTACTGGAGTTAATAATCTTCAAATATTATTCTGACTATTCTCAGTCAATACTTTGTCTTCCTATATATGCCTGTAAAGAAGTCCAGGTTAATACCTCATCTTATGTAGGGAATGTAGGGCACACAAATTATAATGCAGACAGAGTAGAAATGACCCTGGTCCAATTCTTCAATCCAAAAATAATGACGACTAAGGGATTTTTGTGGAAGTTTCTGTCCAAAAGGAAACCAGGCCAGCTTGCACACTCCACAATCCCCCTGTGGAATGCTGTGACCCATGTGCTCTGTGGTTGAAGTGTGTGGAGTGGAGGGGGGCTCATTCACTTCTCTCAGATGGCAAACTCTGTTTGACACACTGACCATTTCTGCTCACGTCAAACATATGTGGGTCAAAAACATTTCCCTTTGACACCAAAAACAGCATTTGGTGGAATTCAGGCTCAGCAGTATTCAGCACAAAAACAAATTGTGCAGAATACTGCTTTAAAAAATACAGATACTGTGTTCAACTCAAAAAAGGAGAAGACTTCACTTTAGGTGAGCAGAAAAGACAAGGGAGAATCAGATTAAAAGGAAATTGGACCTGATAATTTATGATAACCGCTTCCCAGAGGGGCAGTTCTGAGTTATGTTTAGTGCACTGGAGAGGTTTGAAACATTAGAAGTGAGTGCACTTTTGGACATCCATTTGGCAATGAAAATGGATACTTATGGACTTCATCCTTAAAAGACAAACAGCAAAGCTGCCTGTTGTTGGTGAAGGGTTTTATATGACCGGCTGCACTATGCTGAGTGATGCAGAATAAAATACCAATGATCACCCACTGCTGAAAAGGCGTTTCTTGTTCTGTGACCTTACTTGGCTTTTCTGAATTCAGAATTAATTTCTATCAGATGAGATCATGGTCACATTTGTCAGGGGCCAAGGGTGTCAAATGCCTTTGTTTCTCTGTCAGCTTCTAGTGAACATAAAACATTTGTGCTAGAGGACAGAGAACTGTGCAGAGATGGGGAAACATTGTAGGTGTCAGTTGGCAGACACACGAGCAAAAGCTCAAGACAAATATTTCAATACAGGCACCAGAAAAGTCTGTCATTGCTCATCATTACTGAAATCATAAGGAAACACACAGCAGTTAAATAGCTCTTATCTAAACGTCCAAGGGAAAATCATCTTCCTTTTAGTCTTTTACTCCAATACTCCAATACATCCTCCTCTTTTTACTCACTGCATTCTTGAAATGTATTTCTGAAAAAACAACAAATTGATCCGATACTAATCAAAGATGTTTGTTGGCGTGCTTTTCTCAAGACACTTCATCTTTTACCTATAGGACTTTTTTCATATAAAAACAAATGAAACACAGTCCCAACCCATTCAGTATAGACAGCTGTAGACTGTTGTTCTTCACGAATTACCGTGGCCAGACAATCACACCCAGGCAGTAGGGATCTATAGACAAGACTAATGTTTACAGAGACAGCAGAGAAGCTCTGTTTCCATCAAACAGACCAGGGCAGAATTTTCCTGTCTATTAGCAAGAGGCCAGAGAACAAAGGGTTTCCTCTGCTGCCTTCAACACAGCCAGCCCACCAAAGCCACAGCACTGTGGAGCTCAGTCTAGCAGAGAGGGTTATCAGAGACAAGCCAGAGACAAGTAAAAAGTGCTTGATAATGTGTGTGCTAATTTATGTTCAAACCGCTGACATGATTCTTTAGGCTACTTGGATTTTTCTTATAATTAAGCTATAGTATAAACAATTTAGCCCTCTTTGTCTGGTTAAAATGTAAAATTATGTCATTGTTATGAAATGTAAACATTTCACTAGAGGCTACAGGGTGTTTCAAAAGAAATGATGCATAACCTTGCCCCATGTAGTATTTTGAATAGTGACTGAGGTAATGTTTCTCCCTGCATCTGCGGATTTCACCCATTTCCCTTTTTCCAAACAGGCTCCAATAGCCTTAAATGAGACCTTTCACTAAGCATACCACTATCCAGCAGCTGAACAGAAAGATGTGACCAAAGGGTCAGACTGGCCCTACAGAGTTTAACATAAAAAAAAAAAACAAACTCAGGACATTCTCAACACACAGTCTGGAGGTCTACAACTTCAACTGCTCATCTGTTAAGTGGCTGCAGAGGCATATAGTTTGGTTACCAGCACAACATACCTGCAGGTCGAAGAATTTGCTGTATCTCCTGTAGATGACATGGGAGGTGGAGTCTGAGTAAGTGACGTTGATGAGGTACACCTAGTGAAAGACAGACAAGCACAAACAGAATGAAAAGCCCATTAGGTACAAGGTCATTTTGTCAAAGATACCATGGCACCAGTTCAGCTTGACTTACCCTAATGACACAAAGTGCCTTGCCTCCTGACTTTAATTCATGAGGTCATTAAAGGTCAAATAAACTCATTAAGTTCATTTGTTTCCATCAGAAATTGGAAAGCTATCAGGGGTCAATGAGAGGGCCAGGAACAGATTTTAAATATTAAAACTATTTATGATGAATTACATCTGTATTTGAGTGCAGCAACTTCATTGTGACTCCAGTGGTTTTAAGATAATCAGCTTAAAAGAAGCCAGAAAGTTACCTTTTGAGAAACTGTACAACTAAAAACTTTACTTTTGCATTGTTTACCTGAGTCCACTGAAGAAACAAACGATGCTTACTTTATGTCAGCAGCATCCAGCTCTTCTATCTATCACAAGGCATAATGACAGGGAAGGACTGTTTACTAATACAGTAACTGATGCATTTCCTTGGTAGATATCAGTCATTTACCAAACAAAACACTCTTGCTGGATGTCTTCCCAAAATAAATTCTCTATTTGCCTCAACAATACAGGGCCAACTGAGTGTGCCTTGAGGCTCAGAAACAGATGGCTGCACCTAATGCGTTTCCATCTAAGCGCATGGCACAGAGTGTTTACAAAAGCAGCATTTAGACATATGGTGGCAATCTGCAAGGACACCAGTTAGCAGTTTGAAATGCAGTCTTCATTCTGCACAGAGTTCATTACAGAAAGAGTGTGCAGTGAGGCGAAACGAGTTAACCAGCAGCTCCTTAATTAGATACAGACAGCATGACTGAACACTCTGGATTTAGGCAACAGCAAGGCTCAAAGTCAGAGTGTGTGAGGTCAAGGTACATCCCCAAAGAAGTGTAGACCATGTTGATGTTTGATCATGGCAATCTATTTTGCTAAAGAAAAAAAAAAGATTGACATATCATTATGGGATAATATGTATTTTCTAATTGATTTGTGATGGTCGCAACCAAATTACCGATACCTATTTTAAGCCATATATAATTTCGTTAACAATATTCTAAACTACACTATTATGTTGAGGGTCACTAGTCATACTTAGCTGAGGACATTTTAATGTAAAATGTTAAAGCCTGTATTTAACAATTTAACATTTATGCAATAAGTGTGAAAAATGACAGCTTCTCATTGAATCTCATCTGCCCTGAAATGATCCACTGGCAATGTATGTAAACAAGGATTAGTTGCCATGCTGCATCTGGCTCCAGTGCCATGAGTTCCTGGGAGGAAGTAACACTTGAACAGCAGGGACAGAAGACAAAGGGTGCTTCTTTCCTCTCACAAACCGGATAAGCATTTTCAGCTGCTTAGCTCATAGATAATGACATTTAAGTTTTTTTTCCTCCTCCCTCGTGGGGACTTCCCAGTCAACCCTTACCTCCAGCCTCTGTCCCAAGGGAAACTCTGTGATCCATGTTTAGTAGCCTCCAGTAGCCTCCCTAAGCAGGAGATGGATGATGCAATTGATCCTAACTCTCAGGTTAATTAATCCAATTGTACCTGATGGAGTAATTGATTTTTGCTATCCCACTGAGACAAGTCTCATGGCTCATCAGATTTGATTACTCAAGTAAGTAAGATAACACCAACATCAGACCCTGCAGTGAAACAAAATTACCAGTCTACAGCTCTGCAGCAATCGAAAAGTGTAGATATAATCTAAGAATATGCTACCAAAATGTAACTTGCAGTTAAACTTTATTAACAGCCTTCATTTGGACAAATAAAAGAAGGGGGGGGGGGGGGGGTAGCTGAATCCAAAAATTGAAAACCGCATACTTGCCCGGAGACTGACTATCCAAATTGTCAACTATTCAGGTGAGTGAGTAAATGAGCAAGCTAATGATTTGATCTGAGATCATGGATGGCTAAGCTTCGACCTGGTCCATGATCTCAGACCCATATCCATAAAGGTTTAATAATTGTCTTTGTGGAAAGTGGATTTCCTTTATGGAATGAAGTAAACATCATCCCCTGCACACTGGGAGACAGCTTGAACAGTTCTGAAATGATCAGCAATTGGCTTAAATAAACCAAAACAAACAGTTAACAGGAGTGGTCAACACAGAAACTTACTAACCCAAACAGGATAAACAAGATTTTCAATTATTGTCAAAGCCTCCACACCCATGACAAAAAAATCTCCGCCTCAAAATTCCATCCAACTGTCATACATACAAGTCTGACAAACAAGAATCAATCATTTGAACTACTATTCTTGTTTAATTGTGTCCTAATAAAGCACAAAAACCGAGCATTTCTTTCATTGCATGCTCTCTCAGCAGTGAGCGTGGATGCTATGCCCTTATCCCTTGGGGAAGCAAAACTGAAACTTAATGGTGGGCAAAGTGTCAGAAGAGAACAACTGTTGTACTTTATTTTATGTATTATTTAGATGCTGTAATTGTACTATGATGCCTATTAATAATTATGGATCCTACATACTTGCACTTTTGTACCTCACAAAACATAAACGGACATAAACAGTGATTTATATTAGCATATTTAAATATTCTTTTTGATTTTTTAAAAATTATTTTTTAATTCATTTTCTGCACGAATCAAACCTTATGTTTGAGCTATCTGGGCTGTCCATATAAGCTGCCTCAGTGGTTAGATATGAGGAAAAAAAAAAGCTCCGCCTCTCACAAACATCTCACCACAGTCTGAAATGCTGACACATTTTTATAAGGGATACTCGCTACATCCTCACACTCAACTATGTTCAGGTAATAACTGTTTAATCAAGGTTGGTTTAATTGCATTCTATATGTTTCTTTGAAAATATGTTTGTCTTTAAGTTGAAAGTTAAGTGAATTTTTAAAATACGTAGATTTAATAAAATTACTTTGTTATTTAATCAGTAGAATACATGTATGTTCTGAGTTTTGGTCTGTGTTGATTAACTAACATTTCTTAACATTACACCCTGTCTAATTCATACATTTTTGTTTCTCATTTAAGCCCTCATAGTTTTTGTGGTCATTTAAAAAATAAATCTTTAAAGCAAGGACGTATCTAAGACGTATCACATTCTTTCAAGGTATGCAATTAAGTAATGTAATTAAGTAATGCCAGGTTGTTTTTTGTTGGGGTTTTTTTTTTTTGCTGATGTCAAGGAGTTGATTTATTTCTATTTGTATCTGTCACAGTAACATGTGGTGCTGGTAAACTTTAGAATAATATTTTCAGAATTAAAAAAGGAAGTTGTCTGATGGTGAACAGAAGACTGCTGATTCACAACAGGACAAGCAGGTCCAGTTGCTTCACAAAGCACTGAACAAGCACAATGCATTCCTGCTTTCCATTGTGCAATATACTATGCAGCCTGATAGGAGATGTCAGGGACTGACTGGTTACTGTCAGAGAATCCATGCATCAGATTAGATGTATCACACATATTTTGACAGTTTTATTTCCTCATTCCTCCCGTTCAGATCTATCAAACAAAATGATTGTCTCCTTACTCATTTGTCTTACAATATTCCTTTTTTGGCAAAAAAGAAATATAAAAAAAAAATAAAAAGTATAAATTAAATAAATCATAAATTCTCCCCATTTCAGCCTTCTGGCGCACTAAAATGGTGACTGTCTCAGATGAGGGCTGTAATGCCAACTGCTGCTTTTAAATTTTGCTTGCTGATGTCTCCTCTGGTATGCCGTCTGTCAGGGCCAGCTTTGAAAAAAGTAGACCACCATTGTTACAACACTGCAAAAACTCAGCATATTAGTTTGACATTGAAGAGAATCATGCATCTCCTCTCCTACCACAGTCCTGTCAACCATTTCAGTTGTAAACATTGGATGAGAAAGTAGTCAAGGTTTTTTTTTTTTTAGGAGCCAACATCCCAGAAAATAAATAAAAAATGCTCTGACAAATGAGTTTATAATAATCTTTTTAAAAATTGCACTCAGCTCAGAAAAGCTTGAAATTATTTCAAAATGTTGTTTCCACGCTGGTGTACTTTTATTGTACATTAGAAATAACTTTCATCCCATTAAATTCTGTTATATTGTTTAGTTGTAAAATGAACTGTAATGAATGCATATCTTAATGATGACTACAGGTTTATTTATTGCAAACCCTAGTTCTTTCAGTTGATGGTAATACTGTTTTGTTTTTCACTGCAGACCTTCAAGCAAAGCCATCAAAACAAGTGCTCCCTTCCTGATGGGAGCACTAATGGTGGCTTATCTCTGGAAGGATTTTTTGAACCACGAAAGCATTTATGTCCAAGAAGATGTGAAAAATAATGGCAGTCAAATGAGAGGGCACATCAAAAACACCTCTTATGTATACTCCTGGCCAAAATGTCAACAAAATTTGTTAGCTGCCAAGAGCCCAAACTTCAGCTCTCTTTCTGCTAATATTCAAGACTTTCTTTACTATCGTCACTGTCGACATTTCCCCATGCTGCTAGACCTCCCTGACAAATGTGGAGGAGCTAGTGAAGCTGCAGACATCTTTCTTCTGCTGGTTATTAAAAGCTCTCCTGTGAACTACGACCGCCGGGAGGTGCTGCGCAAAACCTGGGCTAAAGAAAGGTTACAAAATGGTGTGTGGATTCGAAGGATTTTCATCTCAGGGACAATGGAGAGTGGTTTGGAGAAGGAAAGACTAAATGAACTCCTGAAACTGGAACAACGCGAGTACAATGATATTCTCCAATGGGACTTTGATGAATCACTTTTCAACCTCACCTTGAAACAGATACTCTTCCTTGAGTGGATGGAAAGAAACTGTCTGCAAGCTCGTTTCTTGTTTAATGGTGATGATGACGTCTTTGCCAACACAAACAACATGGTTGTGTATCTCCAAGGCCTCAAGGATAATAACGGAAGCAAGCATCTCTTTACTGGCCATCTGATCACAAATGCAAGTCCCATCAGATGGCCAAAGAGCAAGTATTTTATTCCAGTTCAGGTGCACAATGCAAACTCATACCCTCCCTACTGTGGAGGTGGAGGCTTTATCCTGTCCAGCTACACAGCATTGGTCATATACAAGGAGTCCCAGTCCATTACACTGATACCCATTGACGATGTTTACATGGGGATGTGTTTGGCCAAAGCAGGACTCGCACCTGCCTCTCATATGGGTATAAGGACACTAGGATGGTACATTCCCTCCAGCAAACTAGATAAATACGACCCTTGCTATTTTAAAGAGCATTTACTGGTACACAGACTCCTTCCGGCTGACATATATGCCATGTGGCAAAGAATACATGACCCAAATCTGAAATGTGGTAATTCTATGAAATGGATTAAGGAGGGACAAGCTGTGATCTACAGGTGGTAAATGGGCTTTTTTGGCATTCTTTAACACAACAGTGGTATTAAAGAGTTCAAACCTTACAATATGTATTACTACAGTAGTGAATGAGTATATGTGATATCAATTGGTCTTTAATGTATATGACTACGCCAGCAGCTCTAGGTATGTAGGATGTCCTTAAGCTCTGAAAAAACTGCTTGGAAAAAGGCTGTCTAAGGCTGGTCAACCATCTAAACCAACCAAAAGCAGCTTTATCAACATCAGAGATGATGATGATGCACAAAGGCTCAATTACAGTAGCTCACATGGCAAAACAGCACTGTAGACTGGGTGTGAGGGCCCAATGCTTTAAAAATGCAGAAAAACTTTTTCAAAACAAATCTAAATTTTGTATATAAAGCACCTGTTTCTGTTTATTGTTTTCAACTTAACAATAGAATTTTAAATTGATACTGTAAACAGCTACTAACCTGTATACAAATATTTGAATGTTCTGAAACCTGGGTGAATGTTATTATTATTGTAATTTATTGTCTATAAAAATACAACACACATATCAAATCATTAGAGGCAGAAAAGCTATTTATTGCACACTTCTTCCAAAAACACAAATAATAATGCAACTGCCTATAAATATAGTTTTTAACCTGTTTCCTTACACTGTCTTGTTTCACAAAGTCTTGCCTTTTTTGTGAGATGTAGTTGTCCACCTCTCTCTCTCCGTTTTCCATAATTTTTACCTTTAACCATCAACTGAAGCACTCTTGAAAATTTATAGGGGAAAAAAGAACAAAATGGTTTTATTACTGATTTTATTTTGCACACTGTGATATGAAAAAGTAAAACAAAATTTTACTGAAAGTGCACTTTGTTTGGGTCATATCAATGCAAAAATCTTTAAGTTAAAAAAACTACAACTGCATCTCATCTGCCTTCAATGTTTTTATGCAGTTTTGAAGCTAGTTTAAGATGGCATTAAGGATGCGCAGCATACCTTTGAGGGTTCCAAGCTTGTGGGGAGTTAGGAGTTAGTTGGGGAGTGAGGCATTCCTTCCACGACATGCTTCTTAAACTCAACTCCACTGTACCCCATATGGCAACACCCAAGTCTTTTACAAAGAGTGAGTCTTTGGTTGTGGAATTAATTTTCTCCACACCTATTCTCACATCCACATTTATTTTCCAATGTGGATCTGAAAAAAGTGGGGGGTTTTATGCCAAAGAGATTAACCTTACCAAATATCTTTGAACACAAACATTTAATCTGCAACCAAAGCTTGAAATTAAGTTAATGCATCAAGAACTTTATGTACTTAAACTTATTTCAAAAAGCTGGTGAAGTAAGAGCTTAAATACAGTTAATAATTGTCTGTCTCTTCTCAGGTTTCTGTCCAAGTAGTAATGTCGCTAATATTAATCTTCCGTTTTACTTTGCCAGCTATCTGATTTACCTAAAATCCGTTTAGCAGGATAATGTTATCTTGTTCAGCTATAAGCAATGTTTGCTAGCTTAGCAAATGATGATTTTGTGTCACATTAGCTATATACCTTTCACCAGGAAAACCTGACCTTTAAAATAGTCATCTTCGCAAAGTACTAATAAAGAACATTTCTCTGGTATGTTTAGATCAAATTTTTATATGTATGTATGTAAAGAGGAACAATAGCTTTGCTCAGAGCTGTTTGCCTCAGGGATATGTCTTGTCTGTTAAAGGACTGTGAGTGGCACACAGATGTAATACAGAAGGTAGTATACAAGTGACCTACACTGTTATTGTCTTATTATTGCTCATAAGTACTAGTTACCACTGACATCTAACATATTTAAACAGTAAGTACTTTTAAATGCAGTTGATGAGAACAGCCATAATTTGGCAGTCACTACATACTGGCCATTGTACATGCTAAATTACAAGCCTAAATGTTTCCAGAAGAATCTCAAAAATGCTTATAACATTATTTTGCTGTTGCTAAAAACATATCTGGGGCCTTGCAGTAACTCAGCAATACCAAGATCTGAATTTGTCAACACAAGGCTGCAATCCAAGTACTGTAAATGTGGTATAATTATGTCTTTCTTTCATTACCCTGATCCTGCAAACAATGTCTTTCATGTGTTGGTTAGTACCAAATTATATATTAGGAGGCACAAGGTGCTTAATGATTTGTAAAAAGTATATGATAGGTATGCCATGTGTAATGTACATGTCATGTCCTAAAAACACAAAGAGACACCAGCTGATGAAAGTGACTGTGAGAGATGGCAACATTTATTTGACATTTGAATTCATTTAGATTGTGTCTCTATGTAAAATTGAATAATTTACACTTATAAGATTGTTCTTTAAAATATTCAGGTTACTTCAGATGGGGATTTGCCAGATGAGAATACCACAGCATCAGGTGACAGAATACCACTGCAAATGATGGACAACTTCTTGTGATAGGGGTATATTCTTTTAAGAGTTACAATGTGTACAATTGACAATGTAGCCTTTAGACAAACTTTATCGCTGTTATGTGTCTTTGAAGCCTCTCTTGAAAACAAAAACAAAAACAAAGTAGTCATTGCATTCTGGGTGGCCACGGAGGGGTGACTTATGCTAGAAGGCATCAAATAAATGGATCTGTGGTTGATGATTTGCTAAAACTAATCATGGGCAAAGTCATTTTTCATCTTTACTGAAAGGCCCATAAAGCCAACTTGGGAAGTCAAAATGATTTGCTAGGGAAGAGTATCATACTGTGTTACGGGTGTAATTCACCAGCCCAAAACAATGAGAGCTTCTTCATTATTGTTTCCATAGCTCCCCAGATTCAGTACATTGCTGAAATTCAAGAGCTTCAGAGCAAGTTGAGCTACAGGGTGGACTGATGAGGCAAAGTAGAAAAGCCCATCAGACATTGGTGATTCGTACAAAGCATTGCCAGCATCAGGTGACATTTTATCAGATCCTGAAAACCTGTTCTACACATTCACTTCAGATCGTTCACCTCTCTACAAGACATCCAAATTTTCCATGTGGCCTATTAACTTTCACCTCAACAAGCTGTCATCAAACATTAGGTTCAAACATGTGAAGTTATACAGGTTGTGGTTTGAACCAACACAGCCTCAGATGCATGTTTTTCTTAAGTCTTTTGTAAATCAAGCAAATGTGCTTGCAACCAAGGGAGTGTCATAGCGAAAGGATGGACAAGTTGAAAACAGCAAAGTTGTGGGTGTCTGTTGACAAGGCCAGACCAGCTATGCAAAACTGTATTTTGACTGGTTTCTGCCTCCACCCAGGTACACTTGTAAAAGTGAGTGAAATACACTGTCACAGATACAGATTACCCTGACAGAGATGCAGAGAGCATGTTAAATGACACAGAGGAAATTCTCAATGAGCAGAAAAATGTAAGAGGGGTAAAAGGGCCATCCCCTTTGATTAATCTGCCATACTTTGACATGGTGTAGGGCTCTGTTCCTGATTATATGCATGTTGTCTTGTTGGGTGTTGCAAGGCAGCATGCAGCTCTTCTACTGAGAGCACAGATAAGCCATATTACTTTGGTGACCCAAGCACATCAAGAGTATTAAATGAGAGACTTTAAAGTATCAAACTACCACATCCTATCACTCAACTTCCAAGACCAATCTCAGATTTCACTTGAACTGAATCACTTGAATTGGTCAATAAACAATATGTATTATGAAATCTTGATTTAGCGGAAAAAAATGATCAATGTAATTTTTAAGCTAGAGTTTGCAAAGACTTTTCCCCTGTACACTGTACTCTTTCTTTGTTTCGAGAACATTAATGATATGTGATTTTTAACCTAGATGTTCTGGTTTTGCGTTGTTTTTATCATCTTTAATCTGTGTTTTTTTCTTGATTGATTAGTTGCATGTTCATAAATTTCAGAAAGTGGTGAAATATGTTCAAAGCCCAAGAATACAATCAACAGTCTACAACATAAAATAATTAGTTTACTGTCATAGAAGTCTTAAGAAAATATGTACATATAAAAAGATGGAATCAGAATTTGGACATTTATATCTAAACAATGACTCAAGATGACTTATTGTCAAACAATGTGGTGTTTTATGTAATGTCAATGGAACAATTGTTGCAGATCCAACCTGTTGTACACTGTAGCACATAGGAGAGTTTAATTGATCTTTTTTCTTTTAGTGAAAAGATGCAGTTGGTATTGAGTTATGTTTAATGTATTGTTGGGTTATTAACTTATTGATGAAATATCACTGTTTAGCTTTCATCTTTTATGTCGTGTCTTCTTATATAGTTCTGCTGTGTGAAACAGATGATGAAAATAGGAAAAAACAAAGCAAAAACTGTGACACTGTAAGTAATTTGGTGTGGATGTAACTTTTAATTTCTACCTATTTGAATTTTTCGTATGAAATTAAATCATTATGGCACCTTGTCAATTTATGAAAAGGACTCTGTCATGGTTTGAGTTTGAGTTTCCCTGTTTTGATAATTTCCTGTTTTATTTTGTAGAGTTTTGTCCTCCTTTGTCTGTGTTCCTGTTTCTGCCAGCCCTGGGTCAAGTGACTGCATTTTAGGTCCTACCCCCTAGTATTCCCTATTCCCTTTTTGCCTCATTTGGCAACAAAATGTAACAGACTCAGATTTAATGGGGTTTGGCTGTTCAAAAAATCCAAAGTATCTTGCTTTTTCAATAGCAACTTGTAAGTATGCTCATCAGGCACTCCTACTCATTATATTTTGTCCAGTGTTGTAAGGAAGGTTTCATCTTAGTGTCATTAAAAGCGGAGGTGAAAGAAGACACATTATCTTATTTCTTAATGTATTTTTGTTTTATTATATATTAATTCAGATGGACATTAGCATAAACCTATAAAATCATCTTTAATAATAATAATTTAGATTTCATTTTTAAAAGGTTTGACAGTTTAATTTTTACGATATGTCAGTTAAATATTTGTCATTTTAATTTTGAGTGCATCCACATATGTTTGACCAAATTGGCCCACCAGTTACACCAGCTTGACTCAGCCTGTCCCAGCTTGTATAAGCTGGTCTACCACCTATTGCAGCTTGACAATGACCATTCCAAGCTGGCTGACCAGCCTGACCTGACTCAGCTGTGTAGCAAACGTGTTACACCAACCTATCACCACCTTAACCAGCATAACCATCTTTATACCAGCTAAACCAGCAACCACCCTAAGCTGCTTTAAGCTGTTTTTTTTCCAGCATCGATGCTTTGTACAAAATGCTAATATGCTACTGTATAACAGGTGTAACATTCACCATCCTAGTGTACCGTGATAGCAATTGACTAATGCTAATCATTGCTACTCGGTACCAGTTACACACGAAAATATCATTGCTTTTCATGCATTGGGTCATAACATAACCAGAAATGTTGTTTATATTGAAATTTTGACCTGTTGATGGCGTTACACGCAAAGTCACCAGAAGACCATCACCGATGCCAGTTAGCACTCCAAATGTCATCTATCCATCCACATTACCCTTGTGTTGCACTTAGGAAAGCCACAAATGCGAACCTCGTAGTGCCAATTGTGAAAAAAATATATTAGCAAAGTCACTGGGGTCCGTCCACTGAACACCGTGTCTAAAGCAAATTAATCTATACATGCTAAAATTTCAAGAGATGAGACCATAACTTTGAGAAGTTAACTACTGAATAACAGAAAAAAGGAATAAGGAAACAACTTACATAATGTTTGGAGGGATTCCTTCTCTTCTGCACGTCCACAACATTAACGTCAAGGACCGTACGCAGCTGCATCTTGACAAGTAAAAAAGGATTTGCTTCGAGAAAAACTCTATCAAAGAAGATGCTCACCCATGAAAACGCTACTGTGCGTCAAAAAAACCCACACGGGAAAAGCATTGAGAGGAAAAACGGAAAAGGCAAAGTTGGTATGCAGACAAAAAGTCGCCGGAGTCGGCTTTAAGTGAATCCAATGATGCCAGGCGGTCTCGGAGCTTCTGGGTTCCCTGTGAAACATGACATCGCAGTAAAACTGGCGTTTAATCTTCTCCTCCCTCAAGAGGGGCTGGACTGCAAAGTACGGTCAGGAGGGCAGTGCAAATCAATATGCAAGGGGCGGTTCTGCTTCAGCTGTCTGGGCACGCTACATGGGACCCTCTATGGATGTTATGGATGTTAGATTTTTTTTTTGTCCCTTTTCGTATAACATTAAAATTTAAATCATCTGTTGGAAACCATTAAGAGTTTGAAAGAGAGTCTGAACATCATATACGAAAAGCACATTTCCATTGTACAAAAACTGGATGGGAAAGAGAATAGGAGCCAATTGTTGTGTTCAAATGTTCTCGGTTTCGCGTTATTAGCTGTACGACACAAAACATTTTTGTTGTGTGGCTTTTATTTTTTTTTAAAGCAGAGGCACTGCAACAAAATTAAAGAATACGTATGAAGAAGCATTGATGTATGCAGGTTTGAAAGGTTATATATTTGTGACAGTAAACTTAAAATAGTCTTCTGTATGTATATGTCTTATTTTTATCTTCAAGAAAACGGTCTGTATTTTTACACGCGCAAACAACTACACAGAAATATACAACTTTTCTGTTAGGCTAATAATCACATAACATATGACATCCATTTTTCCGTTAGTTTCAAAGCTTAGGATTTCCGACACCACATAAACTCTGCATATGGCAGATGACTTTGCTCCCTCCTGGTGGAGAAGGAATGAGCATGGAGGAGAGGCGGAGAATAACACTTACTTAACTTCCCACATGAGGGCGCTACACAACACAAACGTGGTTCTCATCATCTAAATAATGTGAAGAAGTTCATTTTATGTTTGATAAAATATGATTTGCACTCTGCTCTCAGGTGGATAACAAGGTATATTTAATCAACGATTGCACTTAAAAACAGTTCTGGGGCATTGTATAATGCCACTTTAGATTTCAACTTCACTGCAACGGGAAATTTTGTACAGGTATAATTTTTTTATTGCTTTTGATTCTATAATAACCTTGTAAAATATGATCATTACTTTAATTACTGTTTAATGTGTACATAGTTAAGTATTATCAAATATAAATCTAAGCACGCTATGAAGTTTACACTGTACTTTTACATGCAGTCATATCCACCTAATGTCTTTTCACACTGCACAACTGATAAATGCTTGTTTACAGCCTGACTTGTGTATGCTGTTGTTCATTATTACTTTATAAAGATACATATTTATTAAAAAAAAATGATATACATGTAAAGATAAACTTTTTACATTTTAATTGTAGAACGTTTGATCTCATTGAATATTTTTGCTTCTTTTGTGCCATGAAGCATCTGAATACTGAACGTTGAAGCTGACTTGATGTTTTCAATTTGACAATAATTTATGATCAAACCATGAATATAATGTGCAAAGGGTTTATATGCAGCAAATTGTGAAAACAAAAGGACAACCGAAAATGATCGTGAGGTCACAGTTTGTATGCTAAACCAGCAAGTTGGGAACAATCTCAGACTATGGCTGGTTATTTACTGTGAATTAGCTAAACTAATCAGTTTGCAGATGTCATCCATATAACCCTAACGCGGGCCTGAAAACGGCTAAAATTTAAAGACATTAACTTATACCAATTTTCCCTCGTCATGACGAAAGGAACACACGTAGCATGCGTCGTAGGGCCGAGGGGCTGAGCCGCTACAGTAAGCACGTCCTGTCGAGGAGATGCAGGAAACAGATACTGCTAACCAACTCCGTCAAGCTAACTACCAACAGGCCAACAGACAGCGGAAGCATTGACTCTCAGATGTAAACACCTTCAGAGGCTCTCTTGCAGTGTTAGAACAAAAAATAGTAGTAAAAGATACTCACATTTGGAACCGATAAAACGTTAATTATGAGAATTTAGCATGGAAAATACAACAAGCATGTTGGTTTAGCAAAACAGATGCCGCGTTTAGCTAGCGTTACGCTACGCTGGACAAAATGGCTGTTTGCAGCCACGACAAGCGGTTACTCCTCAAACATCAAAGCTAGCAAGATATCGCAATTGAAAGTCACACGATGGGTTAAAACGACAGCGAATTTCACACTATTTATCTTTTTATGGTAGTAACATGTATTCTTAAATTTCTCTTTGCTAATGGCAGTGATTAAAGTGTCACACGCCTGTTCGTTAGTAACGACTTTATTGTGAAGGTCTGTAACGGAAATACAATTAATTACGTTAGCTATCTTGACGCTAGACCGCTAACTTCTGTGTGGCCAGTCAGCCGAAGCATGGGGGTCCTCTGACTCTCCGTTTTTTACTCGCTAACGCTAGCTAAATGGTGAAAATGCCACGGCGAGTGTGAAGATACGGTAGACATTTGCGGTTTCCTCTTTTGAAAACGGAAACACCAGCCTGGGCGGAACGGCGAACTCCTCTCTGTATCGCTACACCTCACCTCCGCGACCAGCGTCCTGTGAACACTGCTAGCTATGATGTGATTATGAATAACTTAACTGTCGTCGGGGGAAGTTATAATTGACATTATCATAGCTGAATGGCTACAATAGCGGCTCGTCTGCCTTCATTTTACGACCGCATGCTGTTATTTCGGTAGCCATTTGAGCTCCGCGTCGGGTGGAACCGCTATATTTTCTTGGCGGAAATAACCGAAGAGACCACAACTAACACAGCACTGTAGTTCACGTCAGAAAAGATGTCTTTCTTTAATTTTCGGAAGATATTCAAGTTGGGGCCTGACAAGAAGAAGAAGCAGTATGAACATGTACACAGAGACGTTAACCCAGAGGAAATTTGGGACATCATTGGGGAACTGGGAGATGGAGCATTTGGGAAAGTGTACAAGGTAATGCATTAACCTACATCCGCATTGGAAGTTTCTAACCCGTTTTTAGGATAAACGCTTCCATTGTGCTTCATGTTGTTGCATATAGGTCGTAAGACGCAGCTATGGAACGATAGCACGGATAGCACAGTCCTTTTTCAGGCCACATCCTCTCGTTTCCTTACAAGTGCATGATAAGACACCCCACTCATACCAACGTTATATATTGTACTGTCACTGTTACCTGCAGGCTAAAATGTTCCTAGACGTATGTAAATACACGTGTGTTTATTGACAGCATAAACTCACATGGTAAGTGTGTCATTTTGGAGGTTTAAGTAAGTCCTGTTACACTGCCAGTTTGTATGACTTTGTCATGTCATTGGGTCAAACTGTTCTAGTTATGGTTCACTTCCCCAGATTAAACATGTTCTCACAAATGTCAAGCTGGATTGTCAAAGAAAGATCAGAGGGAGCATATAGAAAAAGAAAACAAATCCACAGAGTAGGTGCTCTTACAAGTCGTATGTGTCACTCCCACCCTTGTAAAAATGGCCATTTGTGAAAAGGGACTTTGTTTACAAAGGCAAGGGCAAGTAGTTTGTTTGTCATACACTGTGGTGCACAGGTGTGTATGTAAATTTAGAGTCTTGATTAACACTTAAGGTTGATGGGCTATTTGTTTCACCAATGCAAACTCTACAGTATAAATGAGCTGGACCCAATATCCATCACAGCAGTATAGTATAACACAATTTTAACGAAGTAGAAATTTGTGTGGAGCTTTTAGCCTTTTATGTTAAGGTAAAGACAGAGTAAGGTTATTTTTTTCTGTGGTTGTTGTGAGTGGTGTTAGATTGCAAGGTATGGTATTCATGGTTTTGTGCCCACCACCTGTAATCTCTGCTAACTGACACTGCTCTCAGGGTTATCATTGTGTGAATTTCTGTTAGACTGAGAACGGTTAGCAACTTGAGAAATACTCAACTCTGCTCATAAATCATTTTTGTGGTTGTCCTTTTTTAACATAATCTGACTACAACCTCTCAAAGTTTTGAGCAAGGATTGCCATGTATAATAAAAATCAGATACCCACAATTATCAGGTAAAAAAAAGTAGGCAGTCTAGCAGTAACCCCAGTTGAGCAGTGGTCTCTCTCTCTCTCTCTCTCTCTCTCTCTCTCTCTCTCTCTCTCTCTCTCTCTCTCCCCCTCTCTATCTCTCTCTCTCCCCTCTTTCTCTCTCTCTCTCTCTCTCCCCCTTTCTCTCTCTCTCCCTCTCTACCTGTTTCTCCCCTCTTTCTCCCCCCCTCTTTCTCTCTGTCTCTCCCTCTCCCCCTCTCTCTGTGACTTATGTTGTCCCTTCCGGGAACTCATGTGATCAAATAATGCAGCTAATGGCCCAGAAATCTTTATTTGCCAGTTTCCTTTTCTTATTATCTTATTAACTAACTGAGTTGAAAACCAGAGGACTTTCATTCCTTTTCATACTGCAATTGTAGACAAATGTAAATACATATACACATTTGTTTATATGGAACACATAGAAAGGGTAGAGAAGAACTGCCTTAATCAGATAACATGACTACATGTTTCATCAGTTATTTCACAAGCTTTTGATGGCTGCCTCTTTTGGGTGGGGTGACAGAAATCACCAGCAAAGTGTGAATCAGCTGTTTAAGACAGTGAAAGGGACACGATTCTTGAACTCACGCTTAGATCAACACGTCAGTATAGCTTGTATTGTACCGTTTGTAATATGTGAGCATGCCATTTATTTGGACACAGCCCAAAATTCTTACATAATTCTGCTCACTCAGCCTGTTAGTTCACAGAGCTAGATAGGCATACCTTATGAGTGGCACAAATTCTGACATTCTGCCCAGTATTGTGCCCCTGCAGTACAGCTGTAGTGGTGAGAGGTTTATCATTATTACAGACTATCCACCTTCATACAGGTGACACGATTTGCTTGTCCATAAAAATCTCAAAATAATGCAGGATTGTTTGATTTGTTATTATGAAACCCTCAAAGTCTCACATTTAATCCCTCAAATCAGACCAGAGTTTACTGTAAAACGTCATTAAACTCAATCACAAAAGGCACGGCACTCAAATAGCTGACAAATTACCACTGCCCTCTTCACCAGAGTAGCTAATATTGAATCTACATATGTATTAGTGACGGTCTGTGGTAGACAGGCGTCGGCCAGTACAAAGGGAAAGACACAGGCAGTGTGTCAGGTCAGAACTGTGTAAATATAGGGTGTGACACATACTGCAGCAGTTGGTCCAAACACTCCCTCCCTTTTCTTTTTCCTTAACTCCCTGAGATTGTGTCTGTATCCATAAACATTAAGTCCAAAGCTGGACCTTAAAATAACTTCTCAGCTACTTGTTTGACAGTGTGTGGTAATTTTTTGTAGTAATCTTTTTAGGGCATGTGTCACCACTGTAAATGAACAGAAACCCTTTACTTTATTAGAAAACTATTAACATCATGGATTTATTCAGCATAATATCTAAGTTATTGCAACAGCAGCATCACATTTGATCTTACATAGGTGTATCAAAGTGAAAGGAAGGAAAGAAAAACAAGGAGCAAAAAGAGGAGGAAGTGATAAAACTTGACATGATCAGCTTTTGTTAGAGTATGTTAGAATATGATAGGGCTTATTGTAAACATTTTGACTTTAAATGGGTGCTGTGTTGTTTTTTTTATTGGGAATTTTCCTTTTTAATATATAACAACATATAAAAAGTCTATGATAAGTGTTTACAGAAATTGCTTTGATCTGCACAAGCCATAAAGTGTTCCTGTGTTTATTATATTAGCTACAAAATGGCTTTTGTATTAAATAAATTTGTTAATGTTGATTGATGTTCTGCCACGCTAACTTATCCACAGCACTGCTCCAGCAAAGAAAGCCAAGCTGATTGCTGTTAGCCAGCCAGCAATATCAAAAATGTATTGAATAGAATACTCAATTGACACAAGCCCTCTCTTTGTTCTCTCTCTTTCCTATTTCATATATTCTGTATAGTGACAATAGAATCAATTTCTTCCCATTGTTGTTCATGTTATTTTCAGGCACAAAACAAACAGAATGGGACTCTTGCTGCTGCCAAGGTGATTGACACAAAGACAGAGGATGAGTTGGAGGATTATATGGTAGAGATTGACATTTTGGCTTCCTGTAACCACCATCACATTGTCAAGCTGCTGGATGCCTTCTATTTTGAAGGCAAACTTTGGGTAAGTAACTAAGTGCCGGACTGAGAAAGCATTTATCTCTCTCTCTTATGTGTTGCTGTTGATTTCAGTCCAAGAAGACACCGAGGCAGTGAACCAGTCACGCATGGAGACACGCAAATTCATCACAAGCCAGTATTCGTTATGCTGTTTCTCAAAGGACTGGTGTATCATTTTATTTACGGGAAATAGCATTGCATTTTTTTCTTCCATTTACATTTAAAAAGTTTAAAACGATCAGTTGACACAGTCAGGTGCTAGTACGACGATAAGACTGCATGTTCTCCTGCAGCATTGTCTGGCCTTACAGAGTTGATGGTTTATAATGTAAAGAAACACATTGTTTGATTAATACACTAACCTATTTAAAATGATAGATTATGGATTTTACAGTGTAGGTTTAAATAGTGTTCTGACAACAGCTGGAATTTGGTACTTCCAGCTTTATGCGCCACAATTTCAAGAGCTTGTACTCTCTAACAGTGTATATGGTTTCTTTATAGTGACAAAAAAATTTTTTTTTTCAAAACCCATTAGTCTTATCAAACTAATTAACTGTGAGCAGAGAGTAGAGTCACTGTGCCGTTTTAATACATAGGCAGGAGATCTCATTCTGTGTGCAGTAAGAGCCCACAGAACAATTAGGTCCTAGCAGGTGGTGTCATGTGACCGTCCCTTGTGGACTGGCTGCATCTATGGGATGATAATGGAGTGGTTTTGGTGGCTGGAGAAAGTGCCTGTGAATAATTCAGAGGAGCATACAGGTTGTCCCTCTGGCCCTCGTCTTAAAGCAGCGTGATGACTGTGTAACTGCCTCTGCTTTGCATGTGTTTGCTTGAGTTGATACATAATATGTTCCTTTTTTCCACAAAAGATTTATTGAGGGAAATGTGTTGCTAAAAATGAGAGGATTTCTATGCATGCATGATGCTCAATTTAACCTGAGATTCTGAGTAGCAGATTTTAATTTGTGTACACCTGTCAGAATCCTTAGAATTTAAATAACAAGGGAGATTCCCACAGTACGATAAACTGTTATGCAAAACATGAACAACCACTTGGCAGCTCTTTATTTTGGGTTCCTGAACAGAGGGTGGTGTTCAGTTGTAGCTTTGATTGATTTTTGTCTATCATATGATACCATCAGCTGCCAACGAACTGGCAATGCCAATATAGATGAAGTGGTCGGTTACATTACATCAGCTTTTACAACTGAAGTCAGGAGCTGGTCAGTTTTACATCTCAATAACAGTAGTGGGGAATGGTATTATGTTCATCTAATGCACTGCATCTCACGGAGATAACTGGAATGTGATCTGTGAATTAATGAATCCATAATTAATGATTTTATAATCAGACAGCAGATCATTTTGCAACTGAGAAGTTTTGTTCAAAGCACGTCTGTTGAGCATTATATAATTTCAGAATCCACTAGTCTATACTTTACTGTAGGTTTAAGTTCTAAATTGTAAAGACTTGAGATGCAGTGACAAGTGAAAGTAAGTTACAGTTGTTTAAGTTATTAACTCATTGGCTTATTTCATCAGTGCTTTTCCTCTCACATTGTCCCTTACATAAACAGTGTGGTTTTGATATGTGTTTCTAGAATATTTGTTTGGGACTGAAGCAAACAGTAGGTACTTAATTGTATTACAAGTGACATCTGGATTTAAAATAATTTGAGCGTTTGCTTTATGTTGTATTTTCTTTGTATTGTCATGAATATTTTTTATCAGGATGTAATTTTAAATAACCTAAATGTGATTCAAACATATACAAATATACACTCTAAAGAATTAATTTTGTAGAAATTGTTCTTAAATGATCACTATCTTTAGGCAAACCATCACAACCTACTCTGTACACTTCTGAATAAGAATATGGCTGAACTGGTGTATCGTAAAGAAACCATAAGGAGAGGATCCTAGTCACTGTCTCCAGCTTGCTACTAGAACCTCTACTGGTGCGTTGATCCATCAAAGAAATGGAAAAGAAAGATGTTTCTGCAGAGGATGCTCAGTTTAGCTGTTTTGTGTCTGATCGATTCCCTTCTTGGAATGTCTCCACAGCGTAATCAATAATATAGATTAGGAGTTCTGAAGTATTTCCCATAAAGATCATGTGGTCCCCACACATTGCATTACAAGTTCTTCCTTTAAGTAAACAATGTGCTCTGAGATGAGTTATGTGATTTTGTGTATTACAATACAAACTACTTTTTGCTCTACTTTGTTTTGTGTGCAGATCCTGATTGAGTTTTGTGCAGGTGGCGCAGTCGATGCCATTATGCTGGGTAAGTCCCGGAGGGAAACAGAAAATTATTAGAAAGTTCTGGAGCTTTTTTCTTTGCTCTACCAACACATGCCAACTCTTTTTATTCTGTCCAGAAGCCTCGTCTGTGGGATATCCCCCCCCCAGTTGGAGAAACCATTCCAACTGTGTAATTATTGTAGCTCAAATTTCAAGGAGTGGTTGGTCCACTTCTAATGTGAGCAGTTTCTCTCTCTCACAGCTTGAAGACCATACCACTTTTTCTTACTTGTAAACTACAATGACAAATGGGATACCAATTAATTTACTGCACTGTTTGATGTTAATGTATTCTGCTCTGTGGTCTGACTCACCTAGAACAAATTTCATCCCCCAGATTTGTCCAGTCATGCATGCTAGCTGGTGTCAGGGTGGAGTTTGGTCCTGCAGTTGCTATTGGATACCAACGGGCTATCTTTTTTGTTATTATTTCTAAATGGCCCAGTCTGTCAGTAAAAGTGCATCATAAAAACCACAAGAACAACATGCATTTACTTGAATAATCTCTGTGCATGTTTATCAACAGAACTGGAGAGGCCCCTGACAGAGCCCCAGATCCGCGTGGTGTGTAAGCAGACCTTGGAGGCCTTGGCTTACCTCCACGAGAACAAGGTCATCCACAGAGACCTAAAAGCTGGGAACATTCTCCTCTCCTTGGATGGAGAAGTGAAACTAGGTAAATATCTCTCAACTTTTGCTCCTGCTTTCACCATCCTAATATTTTACTGAATGTGAAGGATTATTCAGCAAGGAAAGATCACTCATGTTCCAGCTAAGCACTCATTAGGGTGCTCACTTTAAAGTACTGCATAGAACAATAGCCGATTCATTGTTGATTCCTCTCTCAGATATGTGTCCTTGGTGGCCACTCTGAACCTTCCTGCAGGGCTAACACTAATAAGCTTAAAAAGCTAATTAGTAAAGTCAATTGCGGATCCCTTTGCCATCAGTGCTGTAGCAACCAGCTGAGCTATGTGACTTTGGGAATAATGGTGACAAGTGCACAGCACAATGTTTACATATGATAAAACTAGAATGAGTCATTCATGTGGCATCAAGTTTAAAAAAAACCTGATTTGTTTTCTGTAACCCCGAAGGAGAGGACTGTATTTTTAAACACCACTTATGGACTGGAGTTTGTGATATATTGAATTGGTTACATAATATTCCAGAAGTAAAAGTTTTCATGTTGCTGCTGTAGCATACATAGCTGCTGGCTCCCCGATGATTCATTTTCTGTAGGCAGAGGGTCATGACGCAGCCTGGCAAACAATAATTATCAAGCAGTCACCAGGGACTTAATGATAGATCTCTCTTTCCCTCTAATGTGTACATACAGTAAGCAATGTTAGAAAAAGAGAGCTGTAATAGTTTCACAGGTGGCAAAGGTGCTGGGAGTGATGATGGACTGTAAGAATATTATTGAATGAGGATTGTGGCTTTTCTTCTCAGTTATGGGGGCAATAGTTGAAACCTTGAAGGAGAATAGTTAACAAAGAATTATGCTTATAATCATGTTATTAACTGTGTTTCCCCAATGGAAATGTTATTTTATATATTCTATTCCAATTGATTCACAGTACAGAATGTGTTATTATACAGTTTGATTTACTGATTAAAAGAATCATAATTCATTTCTACTTTCAGCTGACTTTGGGGTGTCTGCTAAAAATACCAAGACATTACAGAGAAGAGACTCTTTCATTGGAACTCCATATTGGTGAGTCATACAGCCTTCATATAAGGGAGCATTCACCCCTTTTTGTCTGATAATTGTCTTAGCCTGTCCTGCAGCAAGGGTTGATAATTTTTCTGCACACTGGTACATCAGCTCTCATGAAATGTGGGATAACAGAAAAAGCCTATTTCATCAATTCAGATGCACTTTGGTTTTTGAATACCTCAGCTTTAACTCCTGAATGTTTCCTATTTTTAAATTCCACACCAAAATCTACACACATGCTATTTAATTGTATTTTTTCAGCTAACCTGTAAGGATTATGAAGAAATCATTGCAGCATAATGACACACTTTCAGTTGCAGGCAAAAATTAGCTTAATAGTTAATGCTAATCAGAAACGCAACAACTTCTAATTCTGCAGGATGGCCCCAGAGGTGGTAATGTGCGAAACTTCCAAGGACCGTCCATACGACTACAAGGCCGACATCTGGTCCCTTGGGGTAACCCTGATAGAGCTGGCACAGATTGAGCCACCCAACCACGAGATGAATCCCATGAGAGTGCTGCTGAAAATAGCCAAGTCCGAGCCACCCACACTCATGCATCCCTCTCGCTGGTGAGATGGTGTACTGGTGATAACTAAAGTAGAGGTGGCACTGGAATGTTTCTTGATTAGAGATAAGGCTATGTTGACTGTTTTAATGTGTGAAAGCTTATTGAATTGTTAATTGCATACCTGAATGGCCACAGGGGGAAAAAACTGAAATTTTATTTCACAGCGCAGGACAGAGGGACATTTACTGTCCGTGGCGAACAAACTGATTCTTTTTTATTTATTCTTATTAGGTCACCAGAATTCAATGACTTTCTGCGGAAAGCACTTGATAAGAATGTGGACAGTAGGTGGGGCTCAGTGCAGCTTCTACAGGTGAGCTGCCCTACTTCATTTACTCAGTGCTGTTATCTAAGCATGAAACATCTTTGCAGCTTACATTGAACACAGAAAATGCACACACACGTAAATGAAAACTCTCAGTGTTCCATAACTTAAATGGTGTCACGTACTGTATTGCTGTTTGTTCTTAGAACTGACAAAGCTTGATGTTTTGAGGGATAAAGATTTTTATTTCATGTTGATGTCTTGCGTCCCTGTCCATACATGTAGCATCCTTTTGTCAGCAATGTAGCTGATAGCAAACCTCTCAGAGAGCTCATCGCCGAGGCCAAAGCTGAAGTCACAGAGGAGATCGAAGATAGCAAAGAGGAGGAGGAGGAGGAAGAGCCTGATACACCTGTGGTTTGTAGTTTTATTTGTGTATGTGTATAACAAGCAAATTATTTTTAAATAACATTGATATCTTTATGAAAGATATTGCTGTAACCATTTTGGTCACTTATTGATGACATGTTGTGTTCTTCATGTTTCTCAGGCGGCTCCTGGACACAAACGAGCACCATCGGATGCAAGCGTGGCCAGCTCAGAGGATGACAAAATTCCACCAACTCCCTCCACACTAGAATCTGTTACAGAAAAGATGGAGGTCACACCTGCTGAGGACAGGACCAGTGATAAGCTCTCTGATGAAGGACTTGGAACAAGTGAGGTCGACAAGACTGAGGAGGAGAAACTCAATGAGGTGTCTGATGCCAGTAATGAAGACCTGGTGCCTGGACTAACAGAGCCCAATAAGGACATGATGTCACAAAGTCCAACACAGCATAAGCCTGAAGATAGTCAAGCGGAAGAGATTCCTGTTGAGTCTGTAGTATCACAGCCAGAAGAACCTGTAGATACAGCAGATACTCAAGAACCTGTAACAGATGGTCAGGAAACAGAGGAGGAACAGAAAGAAGCACAAGAAGAGAAAACAGAGAATCAACCTACCCTAGTAATAGAAAAAGAAAAAGAGCCTGAGGATGTAAAAGAAGAGAAAGAAAAGGAAGCGGTTACAGAAGAACCCAGACAATTACTGGAGCAACCTGAAGATGCGCCTGAAGAGCTAGAATCCATACCAGGAGAAGTGTCACAAATAGAAGAAAGCAAAGAAGCAGATAAGGACATGCCTCAGAATAAAGTGACAGAGGACAGAATAGAAGACACAGCTAAAGGCACGGACGTAAATATGGACACAGAGAATATAGAATCAAATGTAATAAACACAAACATAAATGGAGATGAAGACACAAAGTCCAGTTTGGAAGAGTCCCCCTCTGAGGTTTTGTTGGAGAAGGATGCCGTAGGAAGTCAGCCAGAAGAGAAACCTGAGGATGACGTTGCTGAGGAAGCAGAGCAGCCTGAACAGGACAATCACACCCAAGTTGAAGTGGAGGAACAGGCGCTGACTGAATCCACAAATGGAATCAGTGTTGAAGCCAAAGACACCTCTGAAGATTCAGAACAAATGGTCCCATGTACAGATGTCCCTATAAAGGAAGATGAGGAGAAAGTTCATGCAGATGAGATCACTTCCCAAGATGCTGTCTCTGTCCCAGAGAGTGAAACAGATTCAGAAAGCAAGATTGAACATGGAAGCCCTGCTGTGATCAAGCTGGATGTGGAGAAGGACTCTGACTCTGGAAGCAGCTCTGCTGCTGATAGTAACAGCCTTGACCTCAATCTGTCCATCTCCAGCTTCTTGTCCAAGAGCAAAGAAGGGGGCTCTGTGTCTCTGCAGGTAATATAATTTGTGCCTCACTTATAAAATTAGTTGTTAATTTATCATTGATGACTTTGTTGGTCATTTGATCATCTGTGTTTGATTTGTAGGAGTCAAAACGTCAGAAGAAGACTCTGAAGAAGACACGAAAGTTTATGGTGGATGGTGTGGAAGTCAGTGTGACAACGTCAAAGATAGTGACAGACAATGACACCAAGAACGAAGAGATGAGGTTCCTGAGGTACGTCTCTATCCAGTCTGCTTACCATACTGTTGGTCTAAATATGTGACATGGCCTATTTAACATGCCTGCCTTAAATAGTTCTTGTTCACTTGACAACTCCCACAGCTTTTTACAAATGCCAGATGGGTTATCTCCCGTGATGAATGCTGCATTATGTCACTGTCATCTCCCGTGTTGCCTTTTAAAGACATGAGACATGCTGCTCTGAATGTTTACACAAGTGTCGTCTGACTATTTGCTGTTGGATTCATGACCTAATGTCAGTTATGCAGTCAGTTAACATGCATCAATTTAACAACTATTGATTCACAAAGCAGAAAGGTCTGCTATTAAATATTAATAAGACACTAATATTGTAATCAATTTTAAATTGCATCATCAGTCCCATCTCAGACATGAAAAATAATTTTTGGACGGGCATAAAATTTAAAATCGTCAAAGAACAGCTGAATTACATGAGTTAACATGGTGGCTCCCTGCCTGATGTTAATATGGTTTCCTCAGGCGGCAGGAGTTGAGAGAGCTACGCCTCCTGCAGAAAGAGGAGCAGAGGGCCCAGCAGCAGCTGAGCAACAAGCTGCAGCAGCAGAGAGAGCAGATCTACCGGCGCTTTGAACAGGAAACTACTGTGAGTCAGAGTGCTCATACCACAGTGGTGTGATGTGGTGTTTTTTTTGTTTTGTTTTTTGATTATTTGGTCCTAGGAAACAAAGTTGATTTAAATCTGAGAGACATACATGAAGCCCGTATTCACTATCATTTATCATTTACTAATTCAGAATTTCTTCTGTGAAGTGCAAACCAAGTTGAAATGACATTATATAAATATCTTTTACTGCCACCCCACCCCCCACCCCTAAGAAATAAGGGCTTAAAACTGTTTATATTAATCAAGAAATTTTGTTTTACAATGAACACTTTTAGTTATTTTGTCAGGCTGATGCCAGTGTCTCTTGAATCCATATCTACAGGCTAAAAAGCGCCAATATGACCAAGAAGTGGAGAATCTTGAAAAGAAGCAGAAGCAGACCATTGAGCGACTGGAACAGGATCACACCAGTCGACTCCGAGATGAAGCCAAACGCATCAAAGCAGATCAAGACAAGGAGCTCTCCAAGTTCCAAAACATGCTGAAGAACCGTAAAAAAGAGGTACAGCCACGCGTTACTGTTTCTGCATGGAAATGTCTTTGGTGGGCTGATTATCTCTTAACTGGGGTAACTTGGGGTCTTAAGCATTTGCATGTCATATGTAGGAGCTGTTTAATGGTGCATGTGTGTAACAACTTAGCTGGTTGCATATTCAGCTGCGCCATATTAATCGTATGGGAGTGGTGTGCCTCGCTGTTCTGTCTATTACTGTATGTGTGTGCAAAGGATAGTAACAGACAGACTGTGCTATCTTTCTCCTAGATGCTACTAGCTCCATGCTGTTGTATCCATTATTCATCAGCCTCGAGGCTTCTGGTTGCCTCCTAAGCAATACTTTGCTACTGAGTCTATTTGTTATTTTTAGAGAACAATTTAATAAAAGTTCAGTCTCAGGCTAAGGATAAAACCTTATCATGATGGTGTGCTGAGCTTGTTATAAAGATACGCTAGGTTTTTATTGGTCCATTCTGCCTCTTCTTCTGCTTGGCAGCCTTGAATGCTTTGCTGAGTTTTTTGCAGATGTGCTTGCAGTTCTTGTGTTTTGCTTTGTGCATTATTTTTAGGGCAGCGGTGCCAATTGGAATCTATTGTGCTTTAGCAATCCTTGTTGGTTGTTATGCAGCTTGCAATTTGCTTTTTGGGCAACTTAGAATGTATTTTCATTGTGCAAGTTAGCTTCAGCCCTCAGCTGTGTACTTTGTTGCAGGTGTTTAGCTGCAAAAATTAAAGTTATTTCTTATTGCTAATATGTCTATTTTTAGTACTTTTTGTTATTTGCAATGTTGAATTCTTTCTACAAAATGTACTGTTATTGTGTATTTTACTAACCATGTCTCTTGTATGAGTGTGTGAGATGGCTTTGGTCATGGGATGGCCAACTTGGTGTTGGGCTCATTGGGGAAAATAATGGAAGCCTTAATCAGACTAACTGATATGGAATCATCAAAACTTGTGCCCTGGCTGCTCTCCAATAAACATGACCAATATGCACAATCACACACAGAGTTGCACATGTACAGTTTTGCAATATAAACACATAAAAAGGAAATAAGTAGTCTTGAATAAATAGCACAGAAAAACACAGGTAGTTAGTGGCAACCTGCTGCTATGCCTTTCGGGCTGTTGTGCAGTCCTATTGCCAGAGAATAAAACTGTCTTTAAAGTGAGTCTTGTGGGATTTGATGCAAAGACTTCACCTACTCCTCAGTGGCAGCAAAAATAAGTGATCGTCTGGAAGGTTGTCGTATCTGAAAATGTCCTGTACTCTCTTTCTGCAAATGTGCAAAGTTGGCTCAGGTCAAACATAAACAAGTTAACGAACCACACTATTAAAATTATTTGAAAAATAATTGTAATATTGGATATAATTTATTGGATAATATTGAAGTTTTGTATTAGTATTATAGAAAAAAATCCATAGTTGTGCCTCGGACTGAGAGTTGAAGCCCTGTTCACAGCATTAATGTGAGTTATTTCCAACCCTGACTGTTTCTTTACATTTCTTTTTTTCTTTATTCTTTTTTTAAGAATATTTTCTAAAATATCCACCCATGTTCAGATTGCATCAAACAGACCTAGTTTGTTTAGTGTAGCCACCTGTTTCACGATAACACAATGTTGTTAAATGTTAAGCTGTACTTGGTGAACAAGCTTTACTCGGGGCAGCAATCTGAGTAAGAGTACAACACAAAAGATGATTCCAACTCAGTTATTCGTGTTTAATTTCTAGAGGCAAAATAATCTTGAAAGTGGCCATGGGGACTTGACTGAATGCAAAGTATGACAGGGATACATGATACGCTTACAGGTGGAGCTGATTTCAAGACTAACATCTTCTGCCATGTAGCAGTTTTTCTTTGACAAACTCGTGACTTGACTCTAACTCGTGCAGTGTAAACTTACAGTTGTGACAGGCTCTGAAAAACTACTAATCAAAACTGACAAGTTCAAAGGAACATCAAACACAGGCAATGGGAATTAAGCATGCTGACTTCAAATCAGTTGGTGGCTGGGTGCAGTATCTCTCCTTTCAAAGTTGGCCATGCATGTCTTCTGCTGTTGTTGGCCAGTATTGTTAGACTTTCAGAATATACAACATCAACCAGTTTCTGCACACACACTGTAGGCCAAACAGGAAGTTGGACAGTCACCCAAACACATGAGAAAAGAGCTCATGAAACGCTTAAAGGAGGACCTTTCGCTCATTAAGACTGCAGAGGTAACCCATCACCTGCTGTCTCTTTCTCTGTGAAATATGAAGGTTATTCTTTCTCTTTTCACCCTATGACCTCATTCATTCTTGTTCTCATACATACACAGAAACACAAAGAATTGCTGTGTCTGTAATCACTCATTTTGCTGTCTAGTGCTCTGCAGTAGCTTTCTGACATTGTATTTGAGCTTTTGTATTTGAGACCATATGAAATTACTAGCATGGTATTAACAAATTATGGGCAAAGATGCAAATCTTGGTGTATTAACCTACACCTGTAGGCTAATATTGGATTCACAGGACATTTTCACCAATGTGAGATTTTAGATTTTGTAATAATGCAATATGGCATAAAAGGGTTTTTCCTGTTTTTGTAACAGATGCATTACAGTAAAGGGATGTGATACTCTAGACTTGCCCAACTATTCTGACTGTTCTATAATTTTCCTTTTTAAATGTAATCATCATCATATCATCTCCATTACTAATGACCATTTATCAAAAATTCCATTTATTTATAAATGTCGTGAAAAAGTGAAACAGTGAAAAAATGAACAACGGAGCAATTGCAGACACAGATTTTGTGTCCTCAGTCGTTGTCTGTACTGTTAGCCCTTTCCAAACTTTGTTTTCACGTGCCTCTATTATGAATTAGACATGAGTCATGTGCACAAAGGCCTTCTTTTTGTTGAGCGCTAACTCTTATTATTATTATTAACACTCCATGAGCCAGTAGCACAGAAAGTAACAAAACTGCTCTTTTGCAAGCTGGATTAAACCCAAGTGCTGGAATTATGAATCGCTTTGAAGCATGAGAAGAAGTAATAATAACTAACTGACTGACCTCCTTTTCACATTTACCCAGAACTGTGCTGTATGCCTTAAACTCACCGATATTCCCGAAGTGGGAAAGGGCCATCTCTTATGTAACCTAGAAAGGATCAGTGAATGTGTGTGTGTGTGTGTGTGTGTGTGTGCGCATGCGCGCATTGGTGCTTGTGTGTGTGAGAGATCCTCAGCCTGCTGTGTGCTGTCTGTCCCTGATCAGGGTGAGTGCGCTGTGTGCTCTCCTCCGCAGGCAGTGGCCCAGGTTATGATACAGTCTTTTCAGTTGTCCTCATGCGCACTCTTCAACGCTCAGATGCAGGATGTAAGTCCCCTCCCCCCACCCCGTTTTTCTCCGTCTCTGGCCCATACTTAGATGTGAGCAAAGTGAAGTGACAGGATAGTTTGTAATGGTTCAGTTTTACTGTAATTACAACACATGTAAGCATGGGCGGTGTTGCTTTTCTTTTCCTTTTTTTTATTTTGAGTGTTGTCATCACTGTGTTTGTGCAGTGGTTCTCTTTTCCTCTCCTGCTCAGTAGTTTTGCTCTACCAATCCACAAATGTTTTACATCTAGTCTGTTTATTTTATATGGAATTTATCTCTTTGACATTGTTTGCATTGGACCAGATTCGAGTCTGAGACTAAACGTGTTAAATGCTCTTTCCCAGAGGTGGTGTAGTTGTTGATCCCCTTCTGTCTGGATCCATGTTTGTCTGTGTCAACCAAGGTCCAAATATAGAGCAGCTGCCTTACAGGATGGATGTAAAAGTCACTTGTATTGTGCACAATTTGGTTACTGTTTCACATTTTAACCAGATCAATTTGGATTCAGTAGTATACTAATGCTGGTACCCAGTATTTCTACTGATAAAATGAATTCAGTGTAATTATATGATCAGTTATGCCTAATCATAGTTAATTAATAGCAGTGTATAACCTACAATTTCCTACCAGCTGGGTGTTTTGTTTTGGGTTTTTTTACTTGTAAAGAAGAGAAGAAATTTAATTGACTAGACGGCATAATGCAGGCTGGGCTCTGGACACCAACAATGTGAATGTCACTGTTGATGTTGTCTCACATAAAACTGTGACTCTAAATCTTTACTGAACTGTTAACTTTTCTTTCTTTCTCTCTTCACCTCCATTGTGGATCGTTGCCATCCATGATCTCTGAGTGTCTCCTCCTCTGATTCCAATTGATGATGTGACATCTTAGTGCTCTGTGTCGTACTGAACATGAAGTGGTCAACTTAACTGAATTATATCATCTATTTAGGCAGTTTTTGAAACTTCACATGCATTTGTACTGTGACATTTTCTTGTGCTTTCTCTCTGCTGTCCCTCTAAATGATGGCTTCCTCTGGCTGTTTCTGATTGCTCTTCTTCTCTATGGCTCCTCAGGAGCAAGAGTTCCTACAGAAGCAACAGCAAGAACTGGATGGAGCTCTAAAGAAAATCATCCAGCAGCATAAACTGGAGATTGCCACGATTGAGAGAGACTGCCTCAACCACAAGCAGCAGTTGATGAGAGGTAGGAGATGGAGGGAAATGCAGGAGATGAAATCAGCTATTTTACTGTAGAGTCATGTTTTTACATTACAGCTCACCTCCTTCCAAAGCATATATTCACTCCTGCATGTGCATTTTCTATGTTACAGGGAGCTTCTAATTTCCATTTGTTTCATTTCATCAGACTGTAGAGCATAGTAAGCAGTTGAGAGCATTGATTAATCTTAAGCTGTTACACTGTGTTCACGTGCTGGTGAGAATGTGGCTCTGATTTCCTGACATACAATTGAAGCCACCACATCAGCAGACACTTGTTATCAATCCAAACTTAGATCATAATTTCATTAAATTTAACAGAATTTAGATGGCATTATGTGACATTATCTCTCAAGCACCAAACATCCTGTGTTTCAAGTTTCAAGTCATTTGAAGGACAGACATGAAACCAGCAACAGCCAACAGTGAGTACAGTGTGTGACATGCAAGCAAATGAGAATACACATGTGCCGTTTGAGAAGACATGTTCCAGCTCGTCTAACTTGCTAACAGTGTGGCTTGTCTGTTTTGTTTTCATCACTCTACTGGTCTCCAGTCAACATGCGTGTGCATGTTTGATAACTCGTATTTGTCTGACATGAGAACATGTGATATTTTTGTGTGTGCCTTGTAGCTCGGGAGGCAGCTATGTGGGAGCTGGAGGAGCGCCACCTGCAGGAGAAGCACCAGCAGCTGAAGCAACAGCTGAAAGACCAGTACTTCCTGCAGAGACACCAGCTGCTGAAGCGGCATGAGAAAGTAAGAGCTTAGAAATCTTCTAAAAGAGAATCTCAGTCAGTGTACAGTCTAATTTAACCCTTGTGTTGCCCTGGGGTCATTTTGACCCCAAATGAAATCTTTTGTTGTCAAAATATGTTTTTATTCTGAAAATAATGGGTGTTTTTCGATACTATGCTCTTCATGATTAAAATAAATTTGAAGTAATTTGACTGAATTATGGGTGAAGATAAAGGTGTAACACAGAATTGATTAACAATTTATACTATATGCTTAGTTTAAAGCATATAGTATAAATTAGTTAAAAGTTTAAACAGTCAAACCAGGCGGAACCCCAGAGGACAAAAGGTGTATGGCAATGGGGAGGACATTATGAGGGTTAAATCAGCCTGCTGAACTGAAAAGCTGTGTGTGTGTGTATTTTATAGGAGATGGAGCAGATGCAGCGCTACAACCAGCGGTTGGTAGAGGAGATGAAGAACAAACAGACTCAAGAGAGGGTTCGTCTGCCTAAAATTCAGCGCGGTGAGGCCAAAACCCGCATGGCCATGTTCAAAAAGAGCCTCCGCATCACTGCCACTGCAGCCATCACGCCAGAGCAGGAGAGAGAGCGGATAAAGCAGGTATAGACAGTGTGGACTAATGCTACAGCCTTCTCACACTTTCTGCAGGTCACATTGAAATGGCTGATCTTGCATGTTTTTTTTAACAACACTAAGTCACTCTGGCTTCGAGTCACAGCCAGGATATGTCCAATAAAAACACACTACTCTTAATGAGCTCAATCTGTCTGACCAGAAACTTTCCATTCACCATTTCACATTTCACTCCACCGGCATTATTGTCCTCAAATATTGTTTCTTTTTTAAACCAGTGCACAGTCCTGAAGGAAGGACCGAAATGCTTTGAAAATTGGTTGCAGCCAATGTATTTGTTAAAGAAAGGATGACACTTTCAATGTGCACACAATGTACACAAAACAGATGATGTGGAAAGTAGATGCAAACAAATCATGTAACAGCTCACTTTGTTGCCGTGTTATGGGTTTGAATTGGCGTTACAGTTGTCTGTCATATTTTGGTCCAGTTTGCATCTCAGGAAGAAAAGAGGCAGAAGAACGAGAGGTTGCATCAACACCAGAAACACGAGAACCAGATGAGGGATCTGCAGCTGCAGTGTGACTCAAACATCAGGGAGCTGCAGCAGCTGCAGGTGTGGCTACAACACACAAATTTTCACACTCGCATGTCATTGAGTTTGGTTTCTTATGTCTACTGACTTGGAAAGAATGCAACAGGAGAACAAGTTTAAAAAACAGACCAAAATAGTGGATTGTACAGAAGGATCATTATAAAAAGAAGTGTGGGGAGGAAAATAAAAAAAATGGGGGAAAGGGTCAATTAAGATTAACAAAAGCAAAGAGATATAATATACTCTAGTGCAGATAAAGTGTTGTGAGGTGTTATTTAGTAATCCATCACATTATTATCCTGAAAAAGCTTTATAAACATATTTTCTTACAGAATGAGAAATGCCATCTTCTGATTGAACATGAGACCCAAAAACTAAAGGAGCTGGATGAGGAGCACAGCCAAGAGATAAAGGAGTGGAGAGAGAAACTCAGGCCCAGGAAGAAGGTATATTTAAAATCCTTTCACTGTCTCTCTTCAGTTGCACCATGTTCAGTATCACCCTCTTGCACAGAGAGAGGGTCTCAACAGAAATCTTCAAAGGGGTTGACTGAGTTGTTTGTATCTACTGCCCCCTGCAGGCATTAGAGGAGGAGTTCACACGGAAGCTCCAGGAGCAGGAGGTCTTTTTCAAGATGAGTGGTGAATCCGAATGCCTTAACCCCACCACCCAGAGTCGAGTGTCCAAATTCTACCCCATCCCAAACCTGCACAATTCCGGTTTATAGCCTCAAGTTAGTCTGCGCTACAAAACAGACTTCTGTGAGACTGGGCTGCACTCTTCCTGGTGGAGCTGCATCATCTCTCTGACCGTTACTGATAAACATGAAAATGTCTTCACTGCTTTGATTCCACCATTAGTGAGCATGACGTGCCTACACACTGCTCCTTCACGTAATCAGATTTTCTCAGCTTTTTGGGAAACATCAAATGGATAATATGCACTTTTTTGAGCATGTTCAAATTTGAAAAGTCTGCAGCCGGTAGCTAAGACCAATCATGCTTATCAGTTTATTGTAAGCATAGCCTGCTCCAGTATGAATGATCTCCAGTGCCTCATTTGTTCATTTTTCTGCATTTAGGCCCTTCTTTATGTTTTATACAGCTTGCCATAATTACAGAACCCCCTGAATGTCTTGCACTTAAACAACTATTATTGCCACCTGTAATCATTAGATGTGGAGAAATTATTCTTATCAATTTCATATGAGCTGGTGATTAAGCTGATTCTGTGATTGTGTTACGCTGCATGTAAGGTAGAGCTGATTAAACAGAGATATGCTGATGAGTTAAAAGACAAAGGCTGTAGTTGTACGACTTTGGTATGTCTGTGTAGTCATGCGTGCGCAGTGTCTAATGTTGTCACAGGAGTTAAAAACAGCGTTGTGGTTGGATCGTAAGGCTGAGTTGAAATTATAAGGAATGTACTGTGTTGTAAACAATGCGCTGAGTGAAACTGTTACATGTGCAAACCTATTTAGTTTCATCAGATACTGTGCTTATCAGAAACACTTTACAGGCTAAAGAAAAACAATCTGTTGCTTTAGCACATGACTACATTTCAGTGCTGCACCCTTAAACTCACACAGAGGTGACCTGTTACTTCCTGTTGACTGATACAGAATCGTTACTTTGAGCAGTGGTCTCACAAACAAATGCTTTGTTGTGAAGTATGAAGATAAAGTAATACAAAAGGAATGTAAAGCTGTTGATTTGCACTGTTTTGCCACTTGAGCTAAAGAAAAAATATGCAGTAGTAAACTGTCAATGTGTTTTTGACAGTAATTCTCACTTTTGTCTCACCCATGCCTATTCAAACTTCAAACTGACTGAATTGTTTCAACATTTTTGCCTTTTTTACTCATTATTTGACATATTTTTTCCAAGTAACCAATTTTATGACCACAACTAGTTTTCTAAACATGTACTCTTGCTGTATCGATGCTGTAATTGCTCTTTTTGGTGAGCCCTTCCTCTTGTTGAGACCAGTGTTGTATGAAAGGTAAAATGCTGTACCTGTAACTGTATGAATTTCAGTGTGTGAGGACATGTCCTTCGCTGTATTTTGTGAGCAAAGTGTTGATGGTTCACAAAAAGAGAGCTACTCCAGGATAACCTGATTAGTTTATTTTGCCACATCAGTGCATGTTATCATTTCTGTACGATGACATTAACATTGACTAGTGTTTTGTCATGAATGCTGGATTTTTATTGGGGTTATTAGAGACTGTGTCCTGTGAATTACACCATACGCCCTGTAGATTTCAAATATTTTTTTATTTCATTAAGTTACAGCATTTTTGATGTGTTGATCAGTTGTCATTTGTCAACATTGAATATTCTTAGTATATGCATTTTGGATGTCAGATCAAATGTATTTAAAGTGTCTTTATAAATGGACATTTTTTTGTTGTAAATAAAATATTTACTGTTTATTTGCCATTGGAAACACCTTGAGTGAAATAGTTTTCAATTAAGTTCATGCAAATATCAAGACTCACAAGTCCAAAAATAGATTTATTTGTGTGTCTTTCAGATATATTGATCAAATGTCAATAAGTTTAATCATGTAAAACATTATCTGGGAACAGTTTATAATTTAATCTTTTCAACACTTGTATAAAGAAAATATATCAATTTCAGTGCGCTCTTATACAAAAATATACAATCCAATCAGTCATTTGTTAGTGATTATCTGAGTCCCTGTCTTTCAACCAGTATTTTAACCAACAAACCTTCAAGTAAGTCATCAGTCCTGACTGCAGCAACATTTCCTGTAAGCCTCTCACCCCACCATCCCTCCCCCCACCTCACACATGACCCTCAGCCGTGTCAGGTTCAGATAATGATGCATTGCTTTATATATTTAAAAATGTTTTGTATATATGCGATGAATGGACGAACTGCCAGGGGTCTTAAAGGCTGGACATTTGCTTGATTAATGTGGGTAATCTGACAGTATTGTAGGCTTTTCATGGAACATTGAAGGGCTGCCTTGACACAACATATAACACCTATATAGTCCTCGACAGAATATAATCCTTGAAAGACACTGAATACAAAAAAAGTACACCAGACACTCACGTTACACAAGCAGTGGAGAAAGATGCAAAGTGCAATCAAAATATCAGCCACTTGTTGCTTAAAATAGATATTCTCTTAAACAAAATCTGCCCCTGGAGAAAAAGTATGAATGCAAGCTAACTAAGCAAAGTAAACATTATACACCCACATGTGAAAAAATATGAAGTCTGTGTCTCAAAAAACACTGACCAGCAGCTAAATCTGTATCTCTACTGAAGCCATTTTTAAAGAGACTGATGCATTTTTTGGCCACTTTTATTTTCTCAAACTGTCCACTGACTTTTCTACAAATGGCAAGAATAAGGACTGTTTGGACTACTTGCATGTCTAAAGAAGAACCTAAAAAATGAAAGATGAGTAAAAATGAAATCTGACACGATCCAGTAGTATGTTAGCCCTTTAGCCACCACTGACTTGACGGCGATGCCTCTTATGACGGCCAGCCACTTTATTGTCTGCAGTGAAAATGAAAGAAAATTTAGTGATGTGCATGTTGCATGTGTGTGTAATGTTGATTTTTTTTTCATGTGGTTTGAAAACATTTTGACTAGCTTACCAGCATCCCTCTTCTGCAATCTGTGTGGAATTTGGACAGTGTACGACCCTGGCAGTCCAGGTAAACCAGGGGGTCCGGGATCACCTGTAAACATCAAAACACACTGTTAGACTGTTTGTCTGACTGAAACATTTCTCTGTAAAATATGTAGTGTCTCATTAGTTCTGTTTAAATGTACCCTTTTCTCCTCTAGGTCCCGGGTACCCCCTGTCTCCTCTTGGTCCTGGGCCTCCTGGAGGGCCTCGGATTGTGCCATAGGCTGTGCAAGAGCAAAAGCACAGATTCAGTCACAATGAAGCAACATTTTCCAACTGCACTTACATAAGTCTGGATAGTTTTCCACTGCTGTGAGGTTGAACCCGATGCAGTATGTGGAAAGTCATAAACTCTGCATGCTCACTTCTGAAGAAATCCATGAGGTCAGCTGTGACATTGCCATAGGCACCAATGACGCGGCTCTGACCAGGTGGTCCGGGTGGGCCGGGTGGACCAGGGGGGCCTTGAATCGCTCTCACATTTGCCCTCCAAGGACCTTCAACCAGATACTCCTGCAGTAGGCCTTGATCTAGAGCAGGGTTGTCATATTAAAGTACTGTAGAGAAACTCTAAAAAATAATCTACTTTCATAATTGTTTATCATAACTCACTGAATACAGCAACATCACCCAAAGCATGATGGGAACTGTAGTTAGAGCATATTTACCAAACAGAAGTAAGAATAAGTTTTTTTTAGAATGACTCACTCTTGATGTAGTCTGTAACTTTCATGGCCACATTGGTGTAGTCGAGTGTCTCAGTTATCCTGCTGACATCAGTTTCTCTGCGATCAGACCCGTGGCGAGAGCTGCCCTGAGAGTAGCTCTGGCTGTGCGTGTAGCTCTGGGTGTAACCTGGCTCTCCGCGATCTCCTTTCGGGCCCCTTGGTCCTGGAGGCCCTGGAGGCCCAGTGATTGCATGGCGAACGTTGTCACCTGAAACATTCATTTCACGCTCAAGGTTAAAAGTGTTGTGTTTGACTGCAGATCACAAGTCTTTAATCTGTCTGTGGTGGATGTTAGGAGCTTACTGGACAGATACGCCTGAATTTCAGTGCGGATGCTCTCCCGAGGGAAGTTTCCACTATAGGAAATTGACCCAGAGTAAGTGCCTGGTGGACCCTGTGGTCCCTGTGGACCCTGAGGACCAGGAGGGCCAGGAAGACCTCTGAATCCAGAACCTGAAGAAGATTCAGTTCAACATTAGTGCCATTGTAAGTGCACAGCAAGATGAAGAAACCTTGTTCAGCCTCATTCATGATAACAACAAACAAGAGTCCAAACGACCGTGGGGTTAAGTTTTGCTGAGCTCCAGTACACTTCACTGTTCACTGTAGGTTGTTTGTTTGGGGGGCTTTTTTTTTTTCAAGAATTCTTGGAAATTCCATTCAGACTTAGGCGTCAAGTTCAAATACAGATGGATTTCACAATGTAAATATTAAAGGATTGTGTATTACATATATATGCAGAAATAGAATATAATATTCATAATTCTATTTTCATGCATTTATGATCACCTGTAACTATAAATTGCTGCATTAAATGATGGAAGAGATCTGAAATGTTGCATATTGGACAATTGCTCTGACTAATGAGGTTAAAAGTATACAGATTTAATTTGCTTTTTCATTCATGTTCTTGTAAAGGAATACTGAAAATATTAACATTTGTATCCTGTGTTTATGGGCATGAGTAATTATAAAAGTAATAATATTATTTATGAAGAAAAGGATGGATGTAATGTTTTATACATAGCGTATTTATGGTGATGAAATGGTCACAGTAATGATGAATCAAATTAAGCAAAGATTGCTTAACCTGATAAAGTGTAAACTCAGTGCATAATAGTGTTTACACAAGGCTGCATCACATAGTGAGTCAAAGTATTTACAGGTTGATTTTCAGGGTTTTTTGTTGGACTATGCATGCTTAATTTTTTTTCCCTCCTGTTGGTGACTCAAAGCACACAAACGCTAAGTGCATCTATTTTATGTTTACAGGAAATTAAAATCTGTTTCACCGTAAACACGTAAATATTTAATCCTGTTTTCAGTAAATATTATTTTAGTGTATTTAATGATATATTTAATCTTGAAACTGTAAATATGGGTATATATAAATATATGATGATAACACATAACATTTGTAAAGCTTCTGCATGTAAATCTCTGTCAGTGGCAATAAAATAATATAGTGTGCACAATATGTGTAAATATCATATTTGACCTGATTTTGACCTGGTTTTCTATACTCTAGCATGTGACATAACATTAACTTGCTATGTGAATCTAGGCAATAGCATTCGTTGTTGTTAGGCAGCTGCAACAGATGAAACTGTGCAGTCTCCTTCAGTTTATACAGCATGTTCATCCTCTCTGTCAGACTCACTCTGCAGGTAACGCTGAATTTCCTCTAAGCTGTAGCCACGACCTCCCACAGTGGCAGAGCTGACTCCTGGCGGCCCCTGAGGGCCAGGAGGGCCAGGTAGCCCTGGGACACCAGGAGGACCAGGAGGACCATGTTGTACGGCAGAGCTGATCCAGGAGCGGAAATCTGCATCTGAGTAAATGAAAACATGAGAAAGACACTGAGCAAGAGACTAACTTTTCAGTGTGAATGTGCTCTGTATATGTAACTCTCCAGGGGAAACAAGGTCAATGTCATTCGATCGAAAAAATGAATTAAATTACTCTTCATCAGTGCAGAATAGTCAATCGTAGCAGTAGTGAAGCCAGAGCCCCCTGCACCAGCAGGCCCAGGAGGACCAGGTGGCCCAGGCGGACCTCTTGCAATCCCTCGATCTGAAAGTGACAACAAAAAGCAGTTTGACTGGCTGATAAAATCAAGGCTCCACTCCAAGGTTATTGTTTCCTGTTTGTGCAACATGTGCTCACCATTCATGATAGTGAAGACATATCTTGCAACCTCCTCAACACTGTAACTGGCTGAAATTCCAGCTGACGTCCCTGGATGTCCTGGTGGTCCTGGTGGTCCTTGTGGCCCTGGTGGTCCTGATAAATATCTTCTCACATCATCTCCTGATCACAGCAAAGAGACAGTGTTCAACCTGGTGCCACCAAGTCATCAGATTTCACTAGACTACAGTGTGGATAACAGATGTGTTATTGGCTGGAATACATTTCAGACTTACTCTGAAGCATGGCGATGAGACCACTGACTGTCAGAGATCCAGAGCTGGATCCAGGAGGACCAGGTGGTCCTGGAGGACCCTGGACACCAATGCTAAAGCCTGAGCCAGAACCTGAAAATACATAACACAATTAATTGTGGCCCCTATTTTGCTTTGATTATAATAAAATATAAGTCCTGGGAAAACCACAGTGCTTACGTTGTATGTATGCAATGATTCGACTGGAGATATCTTCCATAGAGCCTGAGAAGGTTCCTGGGATTCCTGGAGGTCCAGGTGGACCTGGAGGTCCAGGTATTCCAGACAGCCTGCTTCTACCTGCGAGGAACAGATAAAGTATGCTCATCTTCTTTTCTGTTCATCTGACAGCCTGTGAGCTTCTGACTATCAGAAAAGGTCTTACTTAGATAGTTGACGATGTACTGCTGCATGTCAGTAGAAGAAGCGAAGGAGCCTGGAGGGCCAGGAGGACCCTGGGGACCAGGAGGACCTGTAGTGACTAAGACGAAGGAAACATTAGATAGCAAAGACCCTGAAGAGGTCATTTAAACTAAAATTTTAACGCCATTCATAACTACTTGAGATAAAACACTACACTTTAATGTATTGCAAAGAGTATTTGGACAATAATGTATATTTTCTCTACCTCTTGAAGTGCCAGGAATTCCAGGAGCTCCAGTGTCACCTTAGAAAGTGATGAACAAGAACCAAAGCATTATCATCACATGATGCATGCAGCAGTTACGCTGACAATAAAACATGGACAACAGTAACTGATTTCAAAATCTTGTTAAGTTTTACCTTTAAATCCTTGCGGTCCTGGATGTCCAGGAGGCCCTGGTGGACCTGGTGGTCCAGGAATCCCATGTCCCCCGGTATAAGAGACTGTATGGAAGATATAAACATAGAGTTAGGCATTGAGCCAGCTTCCCTCACAATCCTATAACAAGCCTGCTATATATGATTCTGATATGATGTGTGTTCAGGTGTTGACCTCTCTCAGAGCTTCCTGGCACACCTGGCTGGCCTGGTTCACCTGAGACACACATGAGACGTCAAAGTTACTCATCCTGGGAAGGCTCAAAACTATTTAAACTGTGTGGGACACAAATATTTACACAAAATTAAAAAAAAGACAATTACCTTGGTATCCTCTTGGTCCAGGAGCCCCTAAAATAATAATGGATAAGTTAAGATAATACAGTAGTCATAATAAATTTAAAACTTTTAAAACTAATTGAGGTGTACAGAGATCTTCACAAAATCTGATCACCTGTTGATCCTTTAGGTCCAGATGGCCCAGGTGGTCCTGGTGGTCCTGGTGGTCCAGTGTAATATGTTCCTGCAACGAGAGATGTGTTGAAATGTTTTCTGTTACTGCTCATTACATCTCAAACCTACATCAAGATCAAACAAAGGTTTAGAGTTTGGGTCATACCAGAGCTGGATGCAAAGCCTGCATCTCCTTTGTCTCCCTTTGGTCCTGGTAGTCCATAACCTACACAGCAGAAGTGATGATTAAAGTTTGATATGAAGAGTCAGTGAGCTTCACATATTAAACAATGATGAGCTCAAATACTTACCTGGCTGACCTGGAGGTCCAGGTGGTCCTGGAGGTCCTTGTCTTGAATCCCCTAATGAAAATATTTTTTGAAACTGTCAGAAACATTCTGTTCACTATCATGTTCCCACAATCAACAGAGCATGTTGTGTCTTATTTACCTGGACGTCCAGGAGGACCAGGTGGGCCGGGGGGGCCAGGTAGTGCTACAGCTGCACTAGAACCAAATCTCGCTAAAACAGAAACAAAAACATAAGTAATGAACAAAACTGAGTGCTCTGGAACAAACAAAAAAGTGGAGAAAATTACAATTTCTGTTTTATTTTGCTGCCACTGTGGTCGCAAGTGGAAATTACAGGACAATGATAAATGATAACACATTAAATTCTGAGTAAGGAAGAGTTTCAAACTGACTTTGTACTGTCACTTTCATTATTTGCTTGCATTAGCCACCATACTTTGCCTGAGTTCTGTTTTCCCTTTATACTTCCACTCTATTACAGTTCAGAGGGAATATTTTTATATCGCAATCAATTTGAAGTTATAGTGCGGGATTTTAACTAATTAATGAACGTCTGTTCGATTCCAGCCACAGAAATGCTGTTAATGAATATCACTGCCAGATAAATTTGTTGTCTATTCTCATAATAGTGCATGATGTTTTATGGATCAAGCTATAACATTAGACCATCACAAGAATGTAATTCTACAATATACGCCATGACAGTGAAAGAGGTTATTTATCTGCATTGAGTACTTTTACCTTGAATATGCTGAGAACATTTCTGTTATTGCAATCACATACTTTTACTGAGGTCTAAGTAGAATTAAAAATGCAGAACTTTATTGTCTTGTCTTTATTGTCACTCTAAGTATTTTTACAGTGTAGTATTAATAAAGCAGTAGCATGAAAACAATTGTGTGTGCTGATATGTATTGTTTATGAATTCAACTTGTCATTTTCAAGAGGAAAAAGAAGAAGAAGAAGAAGAGAATTGATTTAGTTTTCGCTCAGAACTAACACGGTCATGCTTTAAGTGTATTCTGCAGCAGATACTGTAGTTAAAGTCAAAAGTCAAAGTCAGCTCTATTGTCAATACTGCTATATGTAAACATATACAGAGGATTGAAATTGCGTTTCTCTAAGACCCATGGTGAACACCAAATAAGAAAAATAAAAATTTTATAAAAATATAAAAACTAAATGCATGCAAAAAAAATAAGACAAAAATGAAGTCAATAAATATAATAACTTCAGGCACATAACAGGTATAAGGTGGCAGTAGTGCAAAGAGAGCAGTCCAATGCTGCATAAAGTGGCTGGTGCAGCCCCTGAGTTCAGTACTTACTGCTACTTGTACTCTCAGACGTTCTGACTGTTATTCCTGCTTCACCCTGCTCGCCCTTCAATCCTTTGTCACCTTTAGGACCTGTAAAGACAAACAAACTCTATGAGACTCTATATGTCCATGCAACATATGAAGGAGCAAAAGAAGTGCAAAGACTTACCAGGTTGGCCAGGCAGACCAGCAGGGCCAATGGGACCTGAGGAAATCAAGAATGAGGTTGCAAGAACAAAGGTGATATACGAATTCTTATTACTGATGGGGCATGAGTGTCAAGGTACCCAGCATGTCAAGGACATCATTTAGCTAATTTTGACAGGAATTAAAGGTCACACCTGATAATCCTGGAAGTCCTGCAGGGCCGGGAGGACCAGCAGGTCCGGGTGGTCCTGGGATGCCAATAGTAGAGGCCCCGGCTGCAAAATAAAAGAGAGGTTCAGATATCTAAAAACTATGATTTAATCTTTAAGATGCTGATCATAAGACTTAGCATGTTCAATTACCTGCATTGATGATTCTTCCCTGATCACCTGTTTCACAAAAAGACAGATATATGCACATTAATGAGACAAAATACATTTTAGAAAACAAACAGGTGTTGATGTTGACAGGAGCTGTACCTTTGGCTCCAGGTCTTCCTGGATTCCCTGGTATCCCTAAAAGAAAGATGTACACCCATTGAGAGCTTTAAAAGTAAGGTCTTTACAGCTTTGTTTAGAGTTAATAATAAAATACAATGTGTGCTGTATTAATAATAAAGTCATACCTGGTGTTCCTTGAGGCCCTGGTGTTCCTACAGAGGCAACGATAGTATGAATTTATCTTATCATCTTGTTGATAAGCTGATAGGCTGAATGTCAAGTTTAAAGTTTACCTGGAAGTCCAGCATCTCCAGGAGGCCCAGCAGGACCTCTGAGACCAGGAGGTCCAGAAGATCCAGGGTCACCTGAGGGCCAAAGATAAAAATATTAGTTATTATGTGTTGGGAGTAGTTGAAATATTAAAGTTCAAGAAAAGGAAGAAATGTCTTGTTTTGAGCTTGGACCATCATCCATTCTTGGGTTGTGTAGACTGTAGATTTTGTCATGTCTGTTTAATCATTTACCTCTTGATCCCTTTTGACCATCAAGTCCAGGCACACCTGATGATATGAAACAAAGATAATTAACAAAACATTTTTGTTACAATGGTTTATTTTCAGTGTTTGTTGTTCTGTAATTGATCAGTAGGGGCCACAAAGCCGCTATCAGTAGACCAATCTCTGCTGCCCTCTGGTGGAAAGATTTAATGTTACTGCCACAATGAAATCAGTGGTCAAATTAATAAAAATTAAATTAATAGTTCAACAAGTCTGAGACTCCAGTTAGTTGCTGGAACTGACCCAGAACATAACCCCACCATAAAACACTTTGTCTTGACATAATGGTTTTTAGTTGTTTGTACTGACACAATATAACACAATATAAGAGTTTTTACTTGTAAAGTTAGCTTTATATAGGGCTAGCTTTAGATAGGGCTAGGAGAGCTGTCTCATCTAAGAAAAGAAAGTCAGACTGTCAAGTTCAGAAGAGGAATACCTTAATCTGAGAGTCTGAGAATCATATTAGTATCTGAGACTGAAGTTCCTGACACTCACCCATTGACCCTTTGGCTCCTTTCTCTCCAGCTGGTCCAGGCAGACCTGGCAAACCAGAGTCACCTGAAGAGTGGAACAACAGCATCAGGAAACTGCACAGAGTAAATAATGTGCCAATCTGACGGCTTCAAATACAATTTAATTCACACAGCTGTACTGACCTTGCAGACCTCTAAGACCTCTGTCACCAGCTTCACCTAAAATAAACATTAAAATATGGTTAGAAACATTCACTGACAAGACCAGTCCTATAAAACAATCTGATGTGGTTACAACAAACCTTTAAGTCCTTGAAATCCAGCAAGTCCTCTGTCACCTGCAGAGTGAGAAGAGTGACTGTGAGCATTAGAAATTATGATGTAGACACATGTTTCACTGTAATTAGAACATAGCCTACCTTTAAACCCAGGTGGCCCAGCCTCGCCACGGATACCCTGCAGACCTGGTTGACCTGGAACAATAGAGTTCAAGTCAATTTAAGTCAAGGCACTGCTAAAACAAAATAGTCAACTTGGAATCACTGCAATGCTCCTGCATGATGGTAACATGAAGAAACTGACCTGGTGGTCCAGCAAGCCCAGGAACTCCAGGTTCACCTGCAGCAAAGACAGGAAAAAAAGTTTATTTAGAAAATTATAATAGCATTTAGAAATAAAACTATTAGACTTAGGTGTGGAGTGACAATCCAGTGAAAGATTTAACAATAATGTTTATTCTATAATTCATGATGTAAAGGCAGTTTTTCTTTCTTTTTTAATTAATTGACATTAATTCAAATAATTTATAGTTTAACTGATTACATCCAAGCTGAGTGTAAAACCAACCCCCATATTTTAATTGTAATAAGTTCAGTAGTGAGAACACTAATCACACTATGCTGCCACCTGCTGCTGCTTTCATTTCATACACCATGAGGTTAAAAATGGTTACAGATGTCAACATGTTCATTTCTAGTAAAAACACCAAAAAAAATGCTGTTGCTGTTCAATGATCTCACCTTTAGGTCCAGGAGATCCAGCAGATCCAGGAATTCCATGATCTCCAGGAGCACCTGTATAATAAACCAAACACATGAGATCCTGCAGTGACACAATCAAGACAAATTTGGAGCTATTACTGTCACTAATAAGCACAAACATTGTGCTGGGAATCTGGACCATACCTCTGTCACCTTTTGCTCCAAAGCCTGATGGTCCTGGTTCACCTCTGGGGCCAGCCGGACCATCACGACCCCTGATTCCCGGTAGTCCATCCAGTCCATGATCACCTGATCAGACACGTGACAAACACATGAAATGTCTCCTTCTCAATTATAAAAGCAGCATCTATGTCATATAGTTTGAACTGAAGTGCTCTACCTTGGTTTCCTTTCTGTCCTTTCGGACCCTCAGAACCTGGATGTCCCATCGCACCTGGAGCACCTGAGGTCAACGGTCACAGGTCAGTAACATGACATTATGATGCCACAAAACAGAAAACATAAAATACTGGTAATGACTGAAGTCATCATTCCTCACCTGGGGGTCCAGGAAGACCAGTATCTCCTGTCACAAGTAAAACAAACATTTTTTTAATAATGAGAGTTCAAAGTAGACAACAAATATGAGGAACACAACAGATATGAACAGAGTGAAAAATCTGAAAAAAGATTTTTAGCAGTAGGTGATTTTGCTTTCCAACCTTTCAATCCAGGTTCCCCTGAAAAGAAAGAAAAGTAAACAAATATTAGGAGGAATCGGATGAAGGCGTGTTACTAGGACTGATGCACTTCAACCCTGCGGTACCATCTAAATGCAAAGCATGTTGCAGCGAGCACAGAACCCGGTCCGAGTACAAACAGGAGGTGTCGGCAGCCCAAACTCGATCAAATGACTGGCTTCAGGACCAAAATTAGTAAGTAAGTGTTATAGCCTAATGTACAAAATAATTTGTAAGGGTAGTTGGACTTTAAAGGAGATTTAAGCCTCGTCAAATTTATATTTCTAGTTGTTTTACCAGAAGAAGAAAGAAGTAGAAATTGCACTTTATGTTGAATTGTTGTTGGGGTTTTTTGTTTTGTTTTGTTTTTTGTTTTTTTTACCATTTAAAGTCAATACTGTTCTGAAAAAGTACTTCAAGTACTTCAAACGGCACTTTAACTTTAGGTCTGTTCAGTTTTGGCCAGGGATATTTTCTATTTCTTTTTCTACTGTTTTTGAAATTGAAATTTAATTGAAATTCAATTAAATGCATTTTTCCAGACATTAAAAGAGCTTGAGTTTACAATATTCATGTCTGTGTCTATTATTTGATTCAGTCGTCCACTAAAATCCATTTAAATTAAAAAATTTTGCTTTTTGGGGCAAATATTGTTATGCGATAAAAAATGTGATTAATCGAGTCCCACCCCTAATTGTGACTAAATGAAGCCAGTGAAAACACATCAAAACCAAAAGCCTCAAAATGTATGCCTAATTTTTTTTTTTTACATGAACTATCATGGAAAATATATATTATTAATTAAAATGATAAGCACAGAATGTAAAATATCAGATGTGCACATGTGATAGTGATTACATCAGGGTGGCATGGGCTTTGAAAAGGAATAATATGTGATTTTCACCTTGAGGTCCAGGCAGTCCTCTCTGCACTGAGGACGCTAGAACACCTGAGGCAGAAAACAACAGTTCAGTGGACATTAACTCAATGAGTGTGTGTGTGTGTGTGTGTGTATAAGTGCAGTACCTCTGAATGCCTGTGAATGGATTTCGGATCTTAACATGCCTTGGATCATCATCTGAAGAGCAGCAGTATCAATTTGTCCTCCACTCACACTGACACCGAGGCCAGTGCCACCACTGTAATCAGTGCCAGCACTGCCACTGTAACTGGTACCAGTACCATGTGAACTTCCAGCCCCAGTGGACCCACTGGCACCAGCTGTGCCACTTGCAATGCTGACGTCAATACTATTGGCCCCGTTGGAGCCTCCAGTACCAGTGGAAATCCCAATTCGTGTTTTGGAGCCTGAGCTTCCACCTCCAGCCCCCAGGTGCAGCGTGTCGTCAGTGTGGCTGCTGCTTCCTCCTCCTCCGTCCACATAAGTGTTGATGTCATTGGCAGAGCCTGACCGCCGACTAGTGCGAGCAGCAGTCACAGAGGACTCAGCCTCCAGCGTAGCGACCCGATTCTTTAGCTTTCTCACGTCCTCAGCTGAGAAAGGGACATCGATATTTGGTCAGATAGACAAATATGTAGTAGACAATTACATAAATTAACACAACGTCACAGGTTACAAATGTTTCTGTGTCACCTTTTGGTGTTTTTCCTACTTTGATCCTTGCATTTTAGAAAGCAGTTTGTGTTATAAGATAAAACAATCAGTATAAATTATTGTTCCGATTACTGTTTTTCTTATTAGCATGATTACAAATTAAGCACTTGTTAAGGGAGTTACTTTTATCATCTATCTAATTTTATATATATAGTGTGTATATAAAATTAAAGTATGCAGAATTATTATTTTTTTTATCAGTTCCTGTTTATGATGTAACCATAAATATACAGATACAGGCAACTATCACTTTACTTTGACACTGAAGAAAACTCGAACAAGATTGAAGACCCTGTTACACGAATTCATGTTGGATTTGTGGACATTTATTCACACTGAACATAATAATAGCTATGCTCGTGTAAAGTGAGAGTCACACTGTTTCTAAAACATATTTGTATTATCTGTATGTCATAACTCACAAGTTAATAAACCTGTTAACTCTTCAATTCATATCTCAAAACTTATATTTATATAAATATAAATTACTGCATAGATGTACATCTAACTCACTACAGTAAGTAGTCAGAACAGTGCACTATAAAGGCACCAGATGAGTAGTCAGTAACAGCCCAACAGGTTTTGATATACACATGTTTCTTAAGAGTAAATATATACATCAAATCAGAGGTTGAAAATATTATTTCAGGTTCATTTTCATCACATTTTAACTGAACTCAACAACTTTCTTGCTGCAGGAAAACAAACTGGAGTCTCTGATGTCATCAAGAAACAATTTCTGGAGCTGCTCCACTGACAATGAATGCCAGACCGACTTTATGGCAGTGAGACAGTACCCACAGATCAAGTTTCCAGGGAAAGGAGATGCATTTACAACCTCCCTGCTCTTAGCAGCAGTGTGAAATAATGCTCACTAGCCTGTAAAAGCTGAAACACACATTTTATTGGTTCAAAGACATTTCAGTGTAGAGCAGCTGCAGGGAGAATCTCACAACTTGAGAGGTTTTATCTTTGGGAGGATTTTCATTTTGCCTCATAGGTCTCATCATATTGTATTAGTTTAACTTACCGAGTGCAATGAGCCCAAACAAGAGTCCCAGCAGGAGCAGGGACAGGAGGAGAAGACCCAGTAGCCACTTCCACCAGGAACAGCAGGAGTCAGAGCAGCAGCATAGTCCTCCACCTCCAAAGATGCCGCTGTCTCTGTGAATCTCTGAAGACATTGTAAAAACAAAAACAATCAATTTTAAACGCTATATTAGCCATCACGTAAACATCAACAAATACGCAATTCAAAATACCTGCATAGGTGGCCTTGTCTTTCATCACAACTCCTGATGATCCATCTGTCGAAGTAATAAACATAAATCTTTTTTTTTTATAAACAATTAATTTTTTTAAATTCTTAGGCATGTTTTAATCACCACTCACAGTAAGAGTTGCCTGTCTCTGCCTTCAGTGGCATCGTCTCACTGTAGCTTGAAATAAGCTTCTCTTTCTTTATTGAATCTCCCGATAGCGACCCTGTGAAATTTAAAATACCTTTTTTATAATGCTGCTTTTATTGTTTTTATTGTGTTTAGTAAGCAGAAACAGTGTACACAGAGCACAATATAAAGATATCATAGACAATATTATTATCAATTACATCCAACAGAGGACTGGCCTCATCCTGTTGTGTGTCACAACAGCACAGCAAAAATAGATGGAAATAGGATAGAAAATAAGTAAGTATGTAACTCAACAAATATTCTCTAATTAAAGAAAGTTACAGAATTTTTTTCCTGTTAAAAATAATAGTCTGTTTGTGGAGAGTAAAGCTAATAATACTAAGCTTTAACCATTGGAAACACTTTGAAATCCAGTTTAGATCATCATAGTTTTTTGGTTAGGAAACAGAAATACTGGAAAGTTGATGACATGTGGTAAAATAACTGTGTGGATCCAGGAGGCTGAAATTATTCTAGTTACTTGGGAAGTGGGGAATGCTGGGATCTAAAATTGTGCCCAGTAAAAGTTGAGAAACTTTCTGAAACTGAGAGAAACCTCTCAGAAGGGGGTAAAAACTGCTCATCTCACCTCCTCCAATAAGAGCGGTGGTGCTGCTGGTGAACTGCTTCCCACTATCTTTGGCCAAAATGAGCATCTCTGTGTCCCTCTTGGCAGGAACATTCTCCTTTTCAGAAATCAGGAACTTATAGTCTTTCTTATATGAATCATCAGTTTGTGATCTAGTGGCTGATAATAAAAAGAAAAAAGACAAACAGTCAAGAATAGTTTAAATTTAAATATTATTTTTTTACTGCGAGGAGCTGAAACCACTGTGGACTAACTTGTAGAGACTCCAGTGCTGACAACACCACCACTGTTTGACACGTTCTTCTGAACGCCATAGCCTGTAAATACAGACACAGAAACAGATAAACACTCACACACACTAAGTTAAGTGCTGTTGTTATAAAAAATTTCAAGACACTGTCGTACCTCCTAGGTTAGCACTCATGTTGGCTCCGCTGGTGGTGAGCACGCTGCCAGAGGTGGGAGCCAGATTATTCTGAAAGCCGTAGACTGTAAACAAGAGACATAGAGTTTGATTTGATTAAAAAGCATTAAATCACAGAATGACACATGTGAGTCACCCAATAGTCACAAACGAGAGAAAAGAATTAAAACAAAACACAACACCCACAAGACAGATGAATAATCTGAAACAACATAAAACAAACTCTTAAAAGTGAATGTAACCTGATTATAATTGGAAAGTGGGGGGGGTTGATGTTATGCTAATAAAAACGTGCATGATAAATTTTATGTATTGTGTTTAATGTGTTAAACAGAAACTGTACAAAGACGGTAAAAATGTGTATTTTCAGGACTAGGATGATGAAGATTAACATTATCAGCATGATAATGTCTGTATAGTTTTCTTATTTTTGAAAATCTGTTTTATCTTAATCTGCCTGATTAAATTAATCCAAAATAATGACATGAGTTTGTTCACACACTTTAAATATTTTTATATTAGTGAATCTCAATGAACATTATATTTAATAATTTCGGCAAGAGTGGGCTGGTTTGCTTATTTATATATTTATTGTATGCATAATATGGTAACAGAGACAAAAGTATTGACATCACAGCTGCGGGTAACAGGTAACGTTAAAGGGCCGTGGGGTCTCACCTGACAGAGATGAGGGTGAGGTGAGGCCGACTGGTGAGGATCCCCCTCCCATGTTGTTGGTGCTGGCCTGGTACGTGTAGCTGCTGGTGGTGCCAGTGACCACCGTGGTGGAGGAGGAGGGCAGGGTGGAGGTGGACCAAGAGAAAGATGGAAGTATAGCGTCCAGCGAGTCATACTGGCCTGATCTCATTGTGCCATCGTACTGGCCTGATCTCATGGTGCCATCGTACTGGCCTGATTTCAAACTCATGTCATATTGTCCTGACTTCACACCAGTATCATACTGGCCTGATTTCACACTGATATCATACTGAGTTGACTTCACACTCGTGTCGTATTGGCCTGATTTTATACCAGTATCAAACTGTCCTGATTTTAGACTACCATCATACTGGGTGGATTTCATGCAAGTATCACATTGGCCTGATTTCAGAGTGACATCATACTGGCCTGATTTTACACCAGTATCAAACTGCCCAGTTGTCACACCGGTATCATACAGGGATGTCGTTTCAATGGTGTGGAAGCCACCTGATCTCACACCAGAGCCATATGAAGACGACCCTGCAGGAGAGAAAGGGAAGACAGAAAGAAAAAAATGTCAAAAAATAAGAATAATCTCTGCAGAGCAGGTTTTTGAAGCTCTCTTAATTCAAACATACATAATAACAAACATGTGACAGACTGGTTAGTTTCTTTAACATTAACCAAAACTTATTTATGTGTTTTATTATGTGTTGATTTAATTTTCAGACTATAATAAATACTAATGCAATGATATTTTACTGTACAAAATAAGCAAGATGATACTTCATTTGAGTAGTATCAAACAGCAGACACAATATATTTTGATCTAGATGTAGAAACGTCTCTCAAGATTGTGAAGCAACTGTAACTGTGGTATGTGTTGTTAGATGTCTGAGTTCAAAGGGCTTATATTTCCGGACACCACATACTTAGCTCTGTGACTCTGTGAATGTAAGATAATACACGAGAGGCACAAACTGAGGCCATTTTAAACCAGACATATCGCTAGAGAGGGAGTCGAGATGTCTATGCATGTGAAGTATGCGCATATATGTTTTGCTCTGGTAAGGGTATATACCCGACTGAGTGGCCACAGAGATGGTCTTGGTTTCCACGCTGGCCTTTTTAGGCACAGGCAGAGTGATGGAGGTGTTGGAGGAGCGAGTGGGGCTGACACTGCAGGAGCGTCCCTTCAGCAGCTTCTTCACGTCATCAAGCTCCGTCCCTGCAAAACCAAAGTGGCACAAGCAATGGTCACCAAATATAATACTGCATTATCTCTGAGAAATTCATATTAGTGTATCAGTTTAGTCTGAAAGTCGATGTTGAATCGCATGTTCATAGTCTGTTAGCAATTTTATTCAGCTGTAACTGCAGATGAAACTAAGAAAAATGGTTTAAAATGCTCATGCTGGGTAGAAGTTTTTAGTTTTTTTAACTGTAGTAAAAGTAGCAATAGCACACTGTAACTGTGCTCCATTAAAGGTGATGTGAAGTGAATCCTGCATTCATCGTTTTATTTATGCAGAAGTATAAGCAGCAGCATTAGTTTCAAGCACAAGTTATGATGCATTACTTTTGATATTGCAGTGAGTGGAGGCTGATGTCATCTACTTTATACACTCTGGGTAGTTTGATCTGTCACAATGCATTACATTTTAAGAGCTGACACACAGTTTTGTGTGTTAGGTACCTGATATATGTCAAATAAAATGCAGGTCAGTGGTTTTCCCTCTTAAATGTAGTGACCTTGAAATAGCATAAAATCTAAAGTACCTAAGTGAGTAAAAGTATGTAATTGCTATCAAGGTTAGATTATGTTGCTGGACTGCTCCTCAAGTAAAAGCACTGAACAAGCCTCCTTCTTCCAACATTGCTGAAAGTAAAGAAAGTGCAAAATAGCAATCTGAGACCCAGCTGGGGTGGATTAAGGTGACTCCAAGTAACTAATTGTTCAAAAATGCGGCTTAAATATTTGCAGTTATACTTTTGATTCAGCAGGGGGAGCGTTCGACGTCTGTAAAACTCTGACTCTCCACTGTTTGGCTCCAAAAGGGTGGTGGTGCACACAGTGACTCATGTGTGCCATTGTTGCCACCGCAAAGTCTGTCCCTTAACTTCTTCCCTACATGAACACAATGCAAACAAACCCACGAACCTCATTGCTTAAGTCTCACTCTATGTTCTGCTGATTTACTGTATATCTCCTATCTGGAAAAGGGGGGGTGGGGTGGGTGGCAGGGGCTACACATGTGTTACTAATTGAAATTTCATGGAGGTAAACATCCATGTGAGAGGTGGAGGAGAAGGAATGTCCTATGCGTGATATACTGAACACAGAGCCAAAGCGTTTGACAGCAACATAATTCAAAAAACTTGTGTTCTGATGTGACCCAGCAGTAAAACATTTTACTATCCGAGTGGTTCTCTGAATGAACACACTCAAATAATGATCCTTTGTTGCTTTATGAGGGCTTGCATAACCAAAAGCCAATGGATCAATGTGTCTCAAGTGGTCTTACATCTGCAGGCAGTGGGAGAGGCACTTTGCAATCTGGCTCTGATCTCGCTCTCTGGAAAAAAAAACACAATGGACAGAGGAATCCTGATTTAATAAAAAGAAAACTAGGATGATTCGTGGGCAGATGGTGCAGAAATAATGAAGGGAGGAGGGGGAAAGGAACAACTATTGAATACCTCTGCTTTCGCTCCTCCCTCTTGTGGAGCTGGAGCCTGCAAAGAAAACAGACACAGGGGGGGGGGAAGGATAAACACAGACATATCATGAGGATAAACCTGGAAAAATATTGCACAGTCAGAAAGTATGTAATCCCATGCAGCTCATTCCCACTTACAATAGACTCCATAATCTTTGCGTGTAAATTCAGGAGAGGAATTAGCACTGGAACTTCCTAGAGAACAACACAATAGAAGCAGAAATGTTAACAGCACCCTCATGCACAACAGTTTCCTTCTCTTTTTTAGGCTCCTGTTTCAGGCACCACTGATGCCAACTGCGCAGCTTTTTTTATATTAACAGGATCTCACCATCATAACCTGCTGAGCGGCTGGATATGGTCTTCCTCTCCCGGAAAGCTGGCGACAGGCCTCCTGATGAGCCAGCAGCCTGCCCTCTCCTGGCACCGCCCGACGAGCTGGATCTGACCTTTGACACCGAGCTCACGAGATAACTGCCGCTGCTGCTGCCTCCTCCTCCGCCCCCACTTCCATAACCCTCTCCATCTAAGAAGCTCCCAACTCCATCGCCTCCTCCAGAGGAGTCTCCTCCGAGGTAAACTCCAGAGGAGGAGCTGTAGCTGCCGGTGTTCACGCCTACAGAGGCTGCAGGGATGATACATGCAAGTTATTTTTGATTTTTTCCTGCAACTGTATCCTCTCTCCAGTGTAGATAAACAAACAGGGATATGGCTGAGTCACTAGAGCCCCAGAGACAGAGGTGGACTGTAACTGAGTAACTTTACTTTTTACAAATACTTAACTCTACTCTTCAAATATTATATGCATTCTGTGTATATTTTGTACAACTCATTGAACTGCACTTATCCTACAGAAGCAGTTACTTTACCAGGATTTAAAACATATGGTAAGAGTATGATGCATTCTAGTTTACAAAGTACTGTGTCAAAGTAATGTTTTATATTACTGACTTCCAGAATTTCCTGGAAAATGTACAAAATGAAGTACAAACTGTAGAGAAAGTAAGGACAATGCTTTGAGTGGTTGTGTCATTCAGCAAACATTGATCAATTTAAACTGATGATTTACTATTGAAAACTTTTCTCTTTGGTCTCCCAGCTCTGATTGAAAAAGCTATTTTGCTGGTTGTTTATTAAGGGAAAAACACATTTTATGAGCTTTTTTCATACAAAACTCTTACCAGCAGCTATACCTCTGGATAGTATCTATAAAAACTTGTAGTGGAGTAATAGTGACTATTAATATATAATCTAAAAGTGGCATGAAGTGGCATAGAAATACACTTAACTTGTGGATTTACAGTGCAGCACTTGACCAATTCTACTCGGGATAATTACATTTTGCAAATAACACATATGTTGTTTTACTTTATGAGTGTTTTCATTGCAGAACTTGCTGTAACTTCCTCCACTGCAGTTCTTAAAAACTGTAAGTAATCTGCAGAAATCGAAAATTAGTGTAAGCTTCCTTCTACTGGGGGTTAAAAATACACCTCAGCACATAGCCGCAACTTCCCAGTTTTGGCCCATGAGTGGAAATGTGCTCTCACATGAAGAGAAATAAGTTCCACTGCTGTTCTGGGTTAAGACATTCTTCTCCAAGCCCAGCCCTCCAGCACCGCTGGACATATTCCTGTGATTTGATCCGCTGGTTCCCTCTAGCAACGAGAAGACACACAGCAAAACAAGGAGACGCTGTTACTCATCGGGTACTTCCTTCAGCGCTGCTCGGCTATAATTACCGTATTATGCATTTAGTTCACTGCCGATAATTAAAGAAAGCATGACTGGTAAAAACACACACTTACTTGGTGGTAGAGAAGTCAGTCTGGTCGTGGAGGTTATAGTTTCTGTCACGACTGGCAGTGCATAAAAAAAGAAGGAAAGTTATTACTCTGTGTACACTGAGCAGTGCCCAGGAGTAATCCACAGCAAACTATACTATTCAAACGTCTATATGTTAATCCCACTTGGCAGGTGTTCACTGCATGACTGGCGTGGTGATGATTTTTGCACTTCCATGGTTGAAGTAATATGACTTTGACTGATTGACAGTGTTGACAGTGAGTTACTGCCACTGTGGTGCATTTAAGTGCCACACTGATACAGGGTTTATAAGTATTAACCAATGGCTTTATTGCTGGATAACACATTATTTAATAATGTTAAATAAGTTATAAGCCAGTAATCAGATTTGGTTTTTCAGGCTTGTTTTTACTGGCGTTTTTAACAACTTACTAACATTTACAAGCAGTAGTTACTAGATTATTAGGTTATTATTATTAGTAGTAGATTATTATCATTATAAGAACCATTTCGTAATGACTAACTTTTGCTGATGACTTCAGACAGCGACAACCTACAAGGTGTTCTTCGCTGACTTATGCGTCACAGCAGCAGCTTTGGACATGATTCATAAACCATTAATAAAGCCATTAGTTGCAACTTATGACTCCTTTCTTCATTATTTATATTAGGAAGTGGTACCAAAATTTCTGAACGATGAGCCCTATAAAACATAGCTGTTTTGATAGTTTAGTCAAATTCAAGCTCAGGTTTATTTTGATAATGTAAATAAATTCTTAAATAAAGTAATCAAGTGTATCTGATGTGTTGTTTTTACCGTAGCAAAAACTTCTGTACCAAAGGACACGCTTACTTGAGATTTTCTGGAGCTTTCAGCTAGATCGCTAAGCTTTTATTTGTGGATACACTTTGCGCCGTCGTCATGGAGATGGCTTTTTTGTTATCATGAGACAATAGTATGGGTGAACAACTAAACCACCAGTATGAATGTGTTGGAAAATTTCCAGTAAGTGAATCTTTGTACTCAGATTTTGTTTCGACTGTTTCCAAAGTCAATAATGAACCTTCAGTCTCTTTGAGTCCCTGATGACTGCGCTGTGATCCTATTCATGTTTATGTGTCTTAAATCTGTCTGTGTCCAACCCCTCAGAGGCAGTTAAACTCATTGCTGAATGTAAACGAAGTGTGGGAACAAAGTTTGCACAAATCATGTTTATGTTGGAGTGGGTGCAGCTGATTAATATTAATAACAGCCTTCTTCCACTAGGAGGCATCTTGTCCTTCAGCTGCAGCCTGTCGAGTTTTACTGGATCTAGTTATAGATAATGTAAATTCCATTTCAATTTCATGCTGCCTCCTCGCGTTTGTCCTCCTCACTCCTGTCCTCCTCCTGTTTCCTTTTAGGGACTTCTGTCTGTTTCAGGGTCAAGGCTAATAACCAGCAGTGATCATGCTTCTGTTGCCGTTGCCCCTCTAGACCGCCTCTAGAAAGGTCTCACAGAAAACATTTTCTTGAAACTTACTTGTTTTGGCTTTTTTTTTAAACAATCTTTGTCTGACTTTGTGGGCCGGCCACATGATCTTCTGCTCTTTTCTCTTCTTTCTCTCACTTTGTAACCACTCAGTTGAAAAGTGATATCGACACAGCTTTACTGACCACCTTTTAGGTGTGACATTAAAAACCAGAAGGGAGCAAGAGGACGACAGGATGGCCGATTATATGTTTGTCTCAGTTAGCGTCAAACATGTAACCAGGCGTTGCTTGACCCTGTGTCCAAAGTTGTCAGGCCAAGATGAGTTGTCACTTGACATTCGGTAAGACTACTGGAAGAAACCCCAGAGGATGTGAAGAGGAGGAAGAGAAATGGAAACTCGAGACCAGTGAGCACATGCCATGTTGTTAGTGATAGTAAGTCCCCACCAAAAAAAGACACACAAAAGCATCACCCAGGAAAATAACTACATGAATGTTTATGCGTCTTTAAACACAGACTTGCTGTATACCAATGTGTCATTAAGCTTTCAAATGAGAAATCAGATTTTTATATCTCTTGCCACATTGAGGTCTGTCGAAATGGGAGATTGGTTTTGGAAAGGATGCGTTTCTGCTGAGATTTTCAATAAGTGCCAATTTATCTTCATTGTGTTTGTACGGCCAGAGACGTTTTGGTAACAGATATCTTGTATCTATGTGTGTGTATGTGGTGTGGGTGAACCAGCCCTTTAACTTGTGTTTTTTTTTTTTGTGGTGGCTTCATTTCAATATGTCATAGAGCGAATTCAGAAATCTCACCCGTTTCCTCTGACAAGCCTCCTGAGATGTCCATCTGTCTTGTTAACTCGTCCATCCCATTTTATCTGGTGAGATGATGATAAAATGTTGACCACAGTCATGAGAGCGCTGTGCCAACTGTTGTTTAAAGTTTGTTTATTCCTTTAACTTGTAACTGCAGCTGGAAGGAATTTTAACAAACATCTGATGGGAAAAGTGCAGGAATGATTTGGTTTTACAGACCAGGCCGCTTGTATCTGATGTTTACTGCATCAGTCTCAAACTTCATGCCACTTTTGACCGAGAAATGCCATCACATCAGTCTCATGATCACAGTTTAAAAAATCACAATCTGAGATTTTAGTAGACAAAAAAGCCCCTTTAACAACCAACTCTTAATGATCTTGATAAAGGCAGAGGGAAGTCACAGCTCTCAGCCCTCACCAATGCTCTATTTTAAAAACAAATAACTTTCCAGACACATTTAAATCTCACGTGGACAGCAGATACCACAAGAAAGGTCTTCAAAAGCCACAAAGCATTATCTATAGATTTTAATAGAATTTGTATTCACTTTGTCTCTTTGAAAACCAACAAAAGAACAAAGGACATGAGTGGATCACTGCACAGCTCTGAGACACCATCCTCTCACCACACCCTGCCAGCCTAGGACATTTAACAGCATGTGCCTCATTTAACCCCCTGCACACCTATAAACACTTAATATAATGTTTAGAGACTAAACAAACTGTCTTTGCTGAGATGTCAGTGGACTTCTACCCTGCAAAGTGCAGTTACCATGTTTTTGTCCATGTAAAAGTAAAGATATGAGTGCATTTCTCAGCACACCTACTTTCTTTAACGCGTTTTACAATTCTCTCTATTATAAGCTGTAACTGATCTGCACAGCAAATATAAAAGGCTGATGTCACGTAAAGCTGGCGCTACAGCCCGGCCAGGTCCTAAGTATATTTAGAGGGATGTAAATAGCGCAGAAGAAGTTCATGTAAAACTATCCTGAGATCACATAACAGACTAATTATATAGATACCGCTGCGATAAAAAGGATGCCCAAAAACCCCCTACTGCATTTTACAGATGACTTAAGAAGTACTAGTCATTTTTATGGGAATATAGAGGACTTTGCTCAATTCCAACAAGCCAACAAATCCAAACTATAAAGCCCCCAAAGAGCTTGACAGCCCACTTCCAAAGCACCACAGTGCAGTTGTTAGAGATAGAAATGCAGCAGCCAGGTGGGAAGAAACATCCAGCAACAACAACAAAGTCTCCATGTTATCCCAGTGTACTGTGTGCTGATAAAAGTCCATACCTTTAGCCAGCTTGAACAACAATCAATCAAATCCCGATTCCTCTCAGAGAGATGGACCGACTGATCCACGGGAGGAATAATGTGTCTATATGAAGTTGACGCGCCGTGGTGGGATGTTCTTAAAGTCCTCGGTCCTTTTGTGCCTTTTCGCTCAACTTTCCCAGGCAAGTCAAAACAGAGATTTGGGCACTGGTCCGAGCCGCGCCCATCAGAGCTGCAGCTTGGCAGGCAGGTGTAGCAGACGGTACGAAAAGCTCAATCTTTAAAAAAAAAGAAAGAAAACACAGCGCCTGAGGGAACCAATTAAGTCGTCAGACTCACCTCTGCAGAGACAGATAGTCGACTGTGAAAAAGAAAAGTGATGAACTCCTCCTGCCGCCGCTGCTGCTGCTGCTTTAGTCACCGCTTTTTGAAACTGGCAAAGTTTTCGGGAGGGGGTGGAAAGGAGTGATTTGGGAGGTGGGATTTTTTTCCTGCCTGTCTTTCTTTCTTTTCATGGATTGCATTAGTGCAACCATCGCGGGGGTTTTGTGTGCAGCGAGTCCTGCAGGCCTGTTGCAGCTGGAACACATCTGGAGCGCACATTGGAAGTCGAAACCGAATATTTAGCGAGCCTATATGGCTCCAGCCACTGTGTTATTACATAACCAAACAGTATTTTACCACATATGCAGATGGTTCTTCAGACAAAAGCTGCATGCAAGGCTCAATATACTCGTCAAAGTGACTTAAACTGACTTCCACGTCTCTGCACAACAGGCTGTTTGTGCAGCTGCTGAGGGATAAGTCCTCTTGTTTATTATTGAGATTAGGGACTGTGATGGTTTTCATGTGACACTGAAGATGCAGCCATCAGAGTGTTCCCACCACAAGCACACTCCCTCATAAGAGCTGTTTTTAACTGTATGATCATCATAAAAGTTCTCCATCCATTCATTTGCATTTCTGCAATTTTGAGCCAAATTGGATGCTTTATTCCTCCACAGGCAGCCGCAAGCGCCAGTAGGATCCTTCACCCACCACACCCTGCGTAGACATTCACCCACCCTGCATGACTCACACCAAGCATGACTCCAATCTGCTCAAATGATGGAAAACAAATGGCCCCAAGGACAGTGTAACGGAGGGGGAGCTGTTCTGCTCACATGTATGTGTGAACTTGAATAATGCCATATCTAACGGAAAGGGGCTGGTTTAAAACAACAGATTCCAGGATGGACAACAAAAGAAAAGAGTTCACTGGCTTGTTCAGCCTTTTTGGCTAAAACACACTCATGTCGGGGGTTGAGCATAACAGCTTTCCAACTGAGGGCTTGTTATTTCTCTGCAACAAGGGGGAGGCAGCAGCTCTAAAAACTGCCCAAATTAGGTGAGATTAGAGTTCAAAAGAAGTGCACTACGGGGAAAGGACTTAATCACTCCAGGTTTATCAAGATAATGGGACAAATAAATGATTCACTGTGAAAGTAACAGCTAGGCGTAGAAACCACCATCTTTCCTCAGGTTAACCAGAAAACATCACTCATTGTGCTGCATTACAAGAACTGATGGAGTAGATTAGAACAGATAGGCTGCACTGATTCTCTGTGGGTTATGAAGGAACATCTGACATGACGTATGTTCATCACAGTGTCTGGTGAAATCTCCTGCAGGCATCTTTTCTCTGCCATTAGGCAGCGTTTGTTTATAGTTAACTATAAAAGATAATATATGGGAAAACTCCAATGACTTTGACTAAGCTTTTTTTGACAGTTTTATTGAGATAAAGCTGACGTTCGTCTTTTCACAGACGCCACACTTTGTTCTAAGTTGAGCTGGTAAACTTCACCAGTAAAATCTCTCTGCAGAAAGAATGGCAGAGAGTAGAAAATTCCAGGAAGGCTGCACCCTTTGTGTGTGGTCGAACAAAGGAGAGACAGATTGAGCCCTGATTCATGTACCTGGATACTTAGCTTACAGAAAGTTATACAGGCTAACTTTGGAGAGAGTATTTTCTCCAGCATCTTCTCCTTCAACAGATTTTGGTCTTTTTTCAGCTTTCACTCACTCATTTATAGGTATAGGTAATAGATCTATACATTATGTTTATTTGTAAGTCTTTGTGCAGCTTTTGTTGTGCTGGTTTTTAGCTGGATGTCCATTTCCCTTGTCCTGGAAATAATTAGTTATTAATAGGATCAGTTTCAACCTCCTTACATGTCTTTGGCTAACAAAGTTATAATGGTCAAGTAGAAAACTCAACTTTAGCTGAAACAAGCTTAATCAGCAATTATTTTTAAAATCGACTAATAGTTTATGCAATTAATCCTGCAAAAATCCACAATATCAAGTAAATCTAAAAGTCTTTTTGTATTAAAATATTTTTAGAGCAAATGAATGGGTTTTAGGAAACCCTGATGGGTTGTATTTAATTTTTTTTACATTTTGACTTATTGATTCATTCGCTAATCCAAAAACTAATCAATAGATTAAATGATATTTTCAATAACAGTCACACTATTTCTATGCTCAACACAGAAATTCATGTGCTGAGAGCAGGAGTGATAACATTGTGGGTCATGTTTTGTTTTGTTTTTTTTTAATGGAAAGATTTTTTTGATTTATGAAGTCAATGTACAGTATTTTATAATTACTTCAGTGTTTGACCTTGATAGGAAACACATGTCTCATTCAGGAGGATATTTAAAACTGATGTGCAATAATCGCAATCGTCCAACTAGCGCAACAGTCAGTGGGCTGCAGGTCAAAAGCATTTCATCATTGTAAGTAATAAGCCCTCTCTTCACAGAAAAAAGCACAAACAGAAAAATTCACTACATGCCAGTTAGTTTAAACCGTTTCATAATTTACATATTTGTCATGAATCTGCACTACTTAAAAACCATATCAACCAAGGCAGATTGATAGGCTAGTATTTTTGGACAGACAGTGATCAGAGCAGTTATGTAAACCAGGAAAGGATAAGGATAAGGAAGTGTTTTGCAGACAAGACATTATAACCACACAAAAGGGACATTTCCACCACAGAGATAGCAGATAAGGTGGAGTGTCAACTGAAAATCAAGATAACATACAAAGTTAAAATCAAAAAGCAGCCTTTCAGCCAACAAAGGACAATCACATCTCCTCTTTGGGGCATGGACTTCAGAGAAAGGGTTAATGTCATTAATCTACTAGATTTAAGACTGAATTTAAGACAAAAGATGCCACTTTCTCACTATATATTATCTGACAATATCTTACTATTGACCTATTACTGTCACTGGCCCATGTGTGCAGCTTGATATTGTGTTTATGAATGCCCAGCATACATAAGCCAAAAGCGTGGGCATTCCTACACAGTCTCTCACATTGCCTCTAAATTCTATAAATTCATAACATTGCAATAGTTGCTTCATGTATATTGCCGAGGAGCAAGAGCAGTAATTCATGTCAACTATCCTAAAGTTTAAAAGAAAGGGCACAGAAAACAGTCTCCTGACTCACACATGGTAATTATCTTAAACCCTCAGCCCCGCAAGATTCATGCATATAAAATGTTAAAATTCCCCATTCCCTGGGGTGTGTAATATCAGCTGCCAAGTGCTGATGTTCAAGTCAAGGCAGGATCCGTTTTTAATTCACACCTTTCTCCTCACAGCTACAGAATAACACACACACACAAAAGTAGGATATCAGCTCAAATCTCAAAACAATCTTAAACAAATACACCGGGGTTTTAAATAAATCCTTTAATAGAGATGAATCAACTGATGAGAAAAGCTGAATCACCATATGACTCGATCCTGGTAACAAGGGTAACTAAGGAACACTGCTCCAACACTGAAATCATCCACATGCTCATAAAGAAATTCAAATTTTACTTTTTATTTCGTTTCAGCACTTTATTCCCCCTTCAGCTGGATCAACATGTCTGCTTTTAATCCTCCGAGCACAAATTCAGTATTGTTTTCTTCTCTTAAAAAAATCTCTTCGTTTATCTATTTTTTTAATCCCACTTTACTATATAATTGATGCTAATCAGTTGTGTACTGTGACCTGATAAGAAAATGCGAGTTGTGATGTCTGAAAGTTTTGTACAACATACTAAAGTAATTTTTAACTTTATATTAACAAGAAGAGAGCGATCATCGAGTTTTATGCGTATATTTCGCGTTATAAAAATGACAAATGACAAGGAAACTTTAGTTTAAAGTGGTGGTTTCAGGGAGATTTTTTGCCGTAACGATTCTAAACGGCAACAACTACAATACCCAGGATCCTCGTCGGTTTGAGTCATTAAATTCTGCCCAATCGCTGCCTTTGGAGGTTTTCTTGAGTCGCAAAAATAAGGAAATAAGTTAGCGTTAACTGGGAAATTCTGATGGTCGATCACCAGTTAGTTGTTAGGGAAGTGTTTGTCAACGGGGCTTTTTTTTTTTTTACATGCTGGTGATAGTTTTGTTTTTTCAGTTATTTTTATCGTGTCTGTGAAGAAACTATGTGACGAACGTTAGCTAAGAGTCGCTTAGCGAACTCATTAGCTTTGACTTGACTGTACTCACAACAGTAACAGCAGTCAGTTCACACGAGTCAAAGTAACTTCATGGAGATCACTCCCAAAGCAGCCAAGTTAAAATCAGTGTATTCTTCACCTTGTGATTCAGAGGAGTCAAGCCCCTGTGAATACAAAGAGGTAAAGGTAGGCTGAAGTTTCATGTCATTTAGGCGCCTCAAAATGATTTCGTCATATTAAAATTCATTAAACACGATCTAAAATGGACTATTGTGGCACTGAGTGCCCCGTAATTCATTCATTGTCATCTTCGCAGCATCATCCATCATTGAGTTCCTCTCTGAAGGAGAGGCTGAAGAGATCAAGACGCTCCTTCACCTCGCCCTTCTCTGTGGCCAAACGCCTTTGTGTTGATGAGGAGGATGATGGTCGACAAGTTTCAGCAGATTCCCGTGAGACAGTTAATAACTCTCCACTGATCATTCCTAATGTAGATGTAAACAGAAATGAGGCGAGTTTGGGGAGTGAAAGGTTTTCTGGACCCATTCCCAAACCAACAGATCCTCCTTCAAAGGACTTTGCACAACAACTAAACCAAATGAGGAAGGAGGTTAAAGACAAGATGGAGACTCTTCGCAGACTCAAGATGGTTCAAATGTACAGAAGCAAGGTAGCTGCTACCTTTAAATTGTCTGGGTAGTTCTAAAATAAACATTATAGGATTTATTTTTGGTTATTCAGACTGAAAGTGGTCATTTTATACGACACATTTCATGTTTCTCTCCCCAGAATGATTTGACACAGCTTCAAAACTTGATTGACAAGTGGCGGAGTTGTGCTCAGGCTGCACTCTATGAGCTCCAGTCAGATGTCCCCATAGATGGAGGAAGGGCCAGTCTGTCACAGCTTATTGACCTCTTTGGACTGGATGATGGCATTTTGCACTTTGACCGCACAGAGGAGGACTTCACTACCTAATATACTTGAAAACATATGCATTGCACCCTCAGTATGCCAAACACCACAGAGAACAATCACATTTCAAATCCTGTTAACAAATAGTTTTATTAGGTGCTGCTAAGCCATTTTTGTTCACAGCTTGAATTATACATTTATTGTTCAGTTTACTCAGAGAAGTGTAAATAAACTTGTTATCTGTGCAAGACAAGGCTTTGCTCAATTGTGTTTCAGCTGATCAAGTGAAGGAAAGTTCTTCATCCTCAGACGCTCGACTTTTGCCCAGAGGAAAGCCAGTTCCTCCGCGTTTTCTCTGGCAGTGACCTCCAAGTTCCTCCTCTGAACGATTTCCTGGTATCGCTCCTGCATTTTAGCTGCTTCATTTTCCTCTGAAGCTAAACACCAAACGAGCCACATAGTCAGTCTGAACAGGCTCTAAGATCTGCAGTGTGTTACCTGAGAGCTGAAATGATTGTCTTATTACCTGTTGCTTCATAGATATGTCTCCTCTCTGCCACAGTCACCTGCATATTGGGTAGCTGCTGGTCTACAGTTGCGTTCTTCTTTGCTTTCTTTGCTGCCTGCCTGTTGAGCTGTTCAATCTTTTTAATGTGATGCTGCACACTCTTTAGGTGCATCTAAAAATAGAGAATAATATGTTTATTAACAGAACTGTCAGGCACAGAAAGTACACAGTGCAGAGCTGCTTGATGAGGTCAAATTGGTATGTTTCTGTTACCTTTTCCTGGAAAGCTATAGTTTTCTCCAGCATGGAAACTTTCTTGGAAATGCAACTGTCTCTATCTGTGTTGTTGAGATACTAGGGAGAAAAGGGAATAACTGACTTCAGTGAAGCAAGAACTCAGAAGGAAAGAAGGAGCAGCTACATAAAGTGTCTCAGCTGGGTTTTCCTACAAGTGTCTATTCTTGTTCTTTTGATGAAAGATCCCACAACAGTCATGGCAACAATGCTTCATCATAAAATGGTCTCAGGATGGATTTGTTTGTGTTCAAAGTTTTTCTCCCTCAAGTTTTCGGGGGCCAAAACAATGACAGGAAGCTGCGTGCCACACCTCAGCAGAGCTACCTGAGCCTTTTGCCAGAGGAAACTGGCATTCAGGCCAGGAAACATGTTTTAGTGTGTGCCATGCTCATCGACTTGTTGAAAATAAGATGACGGGTGATTCATTTGATTTTAATGTATTTTGTTGCTCAACCACCAGCCCCATCTTTTTTTTCATGAAATTCCTTGTGTTACGTGTGTCAACGGGTTAATTGATCGCAACCCGGAGCGAAGTATGTTTCTGTTGAGTTTAGTGCTCTGTGTTTAATTAAACTGCTGGTTCACGCCTTAGAGTGTCGATTTGCTGCCAAAGGAAGAAGAGAAGCTCATTTGTTTTCCCAAGATTTTGAATCATTGCATTAACACAGCTGAAATATTTAAACAGGAATCGAGCGAACATAAGTATAGTTTAGATCTCAACCAGTCTTCACCTGTTGGGTAACAGTTTTAAAAGATACAAAAAAAGACAAAAATGGGGTGGGGATCTGGCATGAATACGGTGTCTGTCTGTGATAACAAAAGATCATCCATCTGCGCTCAGGGATGGTAACAATTTTCTGCTCACAAAACATGTGATGCTGCCAAAACCCAAATACCTGCCTTGATATCACTGACTGAGGTTTGGCCAGAAATGTGAACGCAGTTCAAGTTTCACCCCAAACGCAGAGACCTTAATGCTGTTTAAAACAGATGCTGAACTTTCTGAAAACTTGACATATAATTACCATGTCAGAATTATGTACTGGGTAAAGTCTGTTAACTATCCAGTAACATGCTCAAAGGCTTACCTAGTGCTTGCAGGTATGTGTCTCAGAATAATTAGAATTATTAGAAATAGAGTTCACACTCACATCCTTTTGGTCTTCAGTGAGTCGTAACATCTGGATGTCCCGCGCCTTGTTGGTGAGGTCCTCGATCTGCATCCCCATCTTTTTGTGCTCCCACTGCAGTTGGATGATGCCCTTTCGGAAGTCTTTGCACTCCACCATGGAGGCTATCTTCTGCTCTGCAAGTGTCTGATCATATTGATAACTTTTCAGACACATTTTAATAATAGGTTTCTGAGAATTAGACAAATCTTGGCACCTTTAATCAAACACATCATTTGTTCAACTGTTGTATTTAGAATATAAGGGAGCACAAAGTGTAAATGCAGTTATGACCGCTTATGATTTTTGTATATATCCATCATAAAAATCAATACTGTTTTTTTAGCTGCTGGTGGTTTGTGTTGATAGTGTCTCTGTGTTAGGTGGGCTATAGGCTGACCTTGATGGTTGTGTTGAGGTCCTCGACCACACTCCTATGGAGTAGTACAGAGTCAGTGTAGTCAGGGGTCAAGTCTGTGGTAGCCACCTCCACCTGGCCCTGTTTGAGTTGGACCTGCACCATGATGTTCGCCAGACAACGGTTCTTCTCCTTATGCAGACTACGAGGGAGCAAGACCACAAAAACCACTAGAGGATCATTCTTTCATAGAGAAATAAAATAAAATATGTTATGTCAAATTTTATAATTGTTACATGATACAGAGACAGATTTTCACATTTAAGACTTAAGATCATACTGTATTTTACCTTTGTGATAAGAATTAATGGCAACATTACAGTCATACCTCTCAAGTCCATCAGAGATATTTTTAATTTCCTGTTGAACAGCAATTTCCTCGTCTCTCCTCCTCTGCAGGAATGCCAGCATCTCAGCAAGAGTCAAAGCTATTAATTTTACCTATAAAGGACATTTTAAGCAGTAAGCGGACAACTACATCCAAGACACAACAATTTGGTAAAGTTGCCTCAATCTATCTAATAAGCTCACTGAGTGTAATAGCAGTGACTTATTGTCTGTTTTTGAAACCTTTAACCTGTCCATGTCCTCATTGTACCTTGTGCTCACTCTCTATTTTTGCTCTGCGGACCCGACAAAACCTTTCCCAGATCAATGGGTTCAAGCCTTCTGGTATATTCTCAGGAGCATCCAGCCCATCCATGGCTTGCAGCATTTTTCCAAGCGCATTAGGAGCCAGAGAGCCGCACAGACGCTGCTCTTTTAACAGGCTGCTGTTGTTATCAGTCTGGGTCCTCACCTTTTGAACCCTAAGGCAAAAAAGACAGTGTACGTTAATTGTTCAGCCGTTGTATGATGTCGATATCAAACCAGACAGCTTTCTAAATATGAAGCTATGAATCAAACAGCTGTATTATATTTCATGTTTGTAACTAAATGTGACAATTACAAACCTGGGTCTACGCCTGAATAACCTATATAGGTGATCGATAATATTGCCTGGTACATCAAAGAACTCCTTCCTGAAGTCTTTGTCCAGTCCCTTGGGAGACATTAGTGGATATAATATTATATAACTTATGCACTCTCACAGTCAGCATGATTTCAGTATTTTACCAACTGGCTTACGTTGTCATAAGAGACAGCACTGTCGTAGGTCTCATGAAATAATTCTACTTCTTCTTCATGTCTCTTCACTTCCTCCCTAATTTCATCCTGTCGGGGAAAAAAAACATCAATAAGTTGAGAGCAGCCTGTACGGGACATAGTGATTGGCAGTCTTGGAGCCTGAACAAATGAGCGTGCTGCGCAGGTTAGCTCTTGCAAAACACACCCAAGCGATGGGAAGATTTTAACACTAAAATTTGGAAGAACACCATTCACTCAGCTTCCTTCAGCATAACTGCATTCTTGTTTTCTGACCTTGTATGCCATCATTTTTTCAAGTTTTAGCTTGAGCTCCAACTCTAGATTTCTTATCTCCTCTTCTACGAGGACTGAATGGACGAGATAGGACATTTTGAGCTCCTCCTATAAAATACATGAAAACAAAACATTTAATGGGAATTTTTCAGGTGTCACATACACAAGATATCATATCTCCTAATTATCACAAGGAGGAAACCACAATAGGAAGAAAGGGCTCTTTATCTTGGGTGAGGACAATAAAAAAGGGGAAAGCAAAGGAAGGTATTGCAGATTGACTTCATAGGTCCCTGTATGTGTCTCACATATACGTGTATGTGTGACACACGTACTAAATGGTGTGTGTGTGTGTTAGCTCACCTGAAATATAGCCATTTCACATTTCATTTTCTTCTCAAACAGCTTTGTCAGATTTTGGTCAAACCGCTCAGTCGCCTCTTTCGTGGATGCCTGCAGTTTTTTCATTTCGGTCTCCAGTAACTGCAGTTACAGAGTTAAGCAGATGACTTGTATTGATCACTGATGAGATGCCGGTCATATTTCTGACAACAAAACAGAACTGTGAATCTATTGACTGTAATACCTTTTTGTATGTCTCCTTCTCCTCATTCAAGTCTTTGGTTTTCTGTTCATACTCTTTGAAGACTTTTTTCTCTTCCTCACTCCAGTGGATGTCAGGTTTGGTCAAAACAAACTCAGGCGGAGGTATTTCCTGTGGAGTCCATTCAATAGAAACTATGTGCCCTTCATGCTGATTTGTCTAATTCAACTGACACTGACTAGAAAAGAATTTAAGTTAGAAAAAAAACCAACTCAGCACTTGTCTAAAGGTGGCGGAGAAGTAGAGGTTGAAGTTGCAGGTGTAGCGTTTTGTGTAAGAAATGACGGCAGGGCACAGGGAAGAGTTTTCTTTTTTTTTCTCTTTCTCTCCCAAATATTCAAAACATGGTTAATACTTTGTGATCTAATTACGTAATAAACATCTAATAAAGAAAATCAATCAAAATCCTAAAAGCTAAATTTAAACTTGGGCAGCACCTAAATGTTAGTTTCTTCGTTTCCTATAAATTGTAAAAATGGCTGTCACTGTACATGTTGCCACAGCTGAAGGACATGTTTCAGATATCTTTTCCAAACCCCAAAGACATTCACACTTAAGAAGCTGAAACCAGGGAATGTTTGGCATTCTCAGTTGCTGATTTTATAAATGACTTAGTGTTACAGCTCTAATTCATATGTGTGTACTTTAGATTGATTTAATACAAAATGGACCATTTTCCTATTAGCTCTTCACATCAGTGGTTTCATTTCAACATTTCAACTGACACAGAAGGTGGTATGAAATTCAAACTAAAATCATTTATCAAACAATTGAGCAAATACTATTTCACAGGAGGAACGGTCTGTCTTTTGTATAACAATATGTCTGAGGTCAGTCTCTTACAGGATTAATGCTTGAACAAATATTTTTACCATTTTCAAGATGTCCTTCTTTTTCACTTCGAGCACTCCATCCATCATGTCATCAAGACCCCTGTCTCTGAAGTTATCACCCTGCAACACAAAAACACATAAGTCATGCATATATCTAATTTCAATTATGTTAAAGGACTGTACAATTTATTACTGTAATATTGATTACGAATGCAGTTTTTTTATGTGGAAGTATTTGGAGAATTTGTAAATAGCGACGAAGAGTTGAAAAACAAAAACACATTTATTATGGCAGCATACCTTGGCAGCCAAACGTCTTTGCTCTTCCAGCGTCTTCTTCTCCTCCTCCTTTTTCTGCTCTGGGGTGAGGTACTTCTCTGCTTTTATCTAGAATGGGACAAAGGCACATATCTCTTGGCTGAACTGTGAAAAAGAATCGTCCTGAAAGATGATAATTACATACAATTTCACACTACGCTAAATGTAAAAATAAACAAACCAACCACTAAGTAGTAGAGGATGTACACTTTGTTTGTCGAACTTTCTGTGAACTTTGTCAACATTGTCTGTTTAGATGTATCAGGAGGAGTTCAGTAACCTCAGAGTCGTCTACACTGAGCAGCCTCTCTGGCCACTCGCTGTTGGTCAGGCTCGGCTCCCACAGCTTCTCCTTCACGTCCAGTTCTGCCATGATCCCCCTGATATGTCTGTTCCTCTCCCTCAGTCTGTTCAGCTCCTGCACCTTCTGTCTGTGCAAGGCCTCAAAGTCAGCGTTAAAAGCTGTTTTAATGTGATAAATCACATCCTGCATTTGGTGTTGAGTGAAATTCAGCAAAAAAGAAAAAGGAATTATTAATGATGGTGATGGCAATTTATGACAGGCAGTTTTCATAAATCGCTCATTGGTGTGATCTTTATTTTACTTTCTTTATTTTATTCTTGCATTTTGGGAACTGTTTTGGAAAAATACATTTAGTATTTTCAATAGGTTTCTTCCCACCTGTAGCAGAATTATTTGGTTGATCCTCTGTTCCGTGGTTTGCAGACTGAACTGATCATAGATGTAAGGATTTGAATATCCTAACTGAGCGGAGAAGCTTCCCGTTACAGCAGCACCCTCTGCCTCGTGACCTTTCTCCCCCTGCTCTTCCTCCCTTGTGCTGGCTGTGTTGGAACTTTTCTTTAGGCTGCACTGCTGCAGATGAAAGGTGGGGAAAACACTTTGAATGAGAGGGCTGAATCTGTGGCCATATGATTATAAACTTCATCTTAAGAGTATTTCAGTGAAGTGAGCTATCGTAACACCTAACAACTAAATGGCCACATGGCCATAAATCGAGAATGGTTTCAACACTGGTGGACGCTGGCTTGTATTCAAGAATTTTAAAAAGTTACAACAGCAAAAGGTCATACATAGCACTGTGATTCAAATCATTTTGCAGCAGTGAACCTCTTTTGACTTGAATGGTTTTGTTGTAAAATTAATTTTCAGAGAGAACAACCCCAGAAACTGCAGAGGCTGCATTGTCAAAGCTTTAGAAAATGTGGAACCTCTGATATGTTACTTGCTGTAACTTTGCCTACAGCCTTTCTGCTTCACATTAAAAACAGTCAACATATCAACAAACCAATCACATGTGCTTCTCTTCGCAGTGTTAACTAGAATCGAAACCACCGACTGTTCAAGCCTGTGGACCAGTTTTGCTTACGTTGCAAGCAGCCTTTTCAAACTTCCTCATATTCTGAACCCTGCGAAGGTCCTCCATCTCTATCTCTGTTCGTTCTTTCAGAGGGTAGTTCTTCACCTCATGGTCAGTGTGAAAGGCCTGTGGCAGAAAGCCAGAAGTGATTTACAACTTATAGTCAGTTTCTAACACTGTACTTATTGTAATGATTAAGAAATCCTTCCTACCTTAACAGCTTTTCCTTTGACCTTCATAGAGTCCCAGCATTCTCTCTTCAGGACATCATGGAGGTAACACTTTGCTAAAATCTCCCATTCGATTTCATTTCTTACCTACAATGTGACTGCATTAAAAATCACTGCCATCACAACCTCAAAGCATAATTTAGGCTTTACTGCATTCATGTCTGTGTGTACCCGAGTAACTTCCTGCTCCACCATGGCCTCCAGTCTCCTCTGCTCTTCAACATCTAAGTTGAACTCCTCTTGTTCCAAACGCTCGATATCTGGGAGGCTCTCATTTTCAAGCATCATCTCCTGAATCTAAAAAACAGGAAGACAGTTTAGTTGTTGCATTGTAGGAACTGTATTGTATTGTATTGTGTGAACATTTTAACCACTTATTGTGTCTTGTTTTGCAATGTACAGCTGCTGTTAACACTAAAATATATTTCAAATCTAACTAAATTGTTGCACATTTATTTGTCATGATGGGTAACTACACTTTTTATTTGATAGAAACCAATAAAACTGGAAATTAAAGGGGTAAGTGTTAAATAGGTAAAATGTTCTGGGGTTGCTGATGAAGCTTTGAGTGTGATTCAGTGCTGACACTGGCTAATATTAGGATGGCTTTTTAGCCTTTTTGCATATGTATTTTTATATAATATCCAGCTATTAATATACATTTACTTTAAAATTCTACATACAGTTTTCATTATTTAGCTTTTGTGCTAAATAATAAATAATTATATGTGAGTCTGGGTTGCCCTGGATAATAATCTGGTGCATATAATTATAGGAATAACTCTTACTCAATTGAAAAGCACTCACCAGACATGTTTAATGATACAGTATTTGTGCTTACATGCACTCTGTACGATGTTATTTTGTCAGCAGGTTTGTTATGATGTGTTTTATCCTGCTGTAGACCTGATCACTAAGACAGGACTGAAATAAAAAAATATGCAAAATAAATGTGCATGTATATGTAAAACTCACTTACAGTGTCACGCAGCTCTTTGAAGGTTTTTCTCAGGTTTTTCTTTGTCTCAGAATATTTCTCATTCTCTTCCTTAATAACCTGTTAAAATGCATAGATAAGTTAACAAGTGAGATATTTCAATCCCAACAAAGTATTGAATCATTTAGCATATGGACTTATGGCATCATGACAGCTCGACAAGAGTTACAACACCTTCTGACAGTATGTAAACCTAACTGACAAACAGCATGTCAATTACGATAAATTTTACAACATGAGGAAAGAAAATTAAATCATCTGCTATCCAACATTTCATCAGTCAACATGATGCAGCTTGATATAAATTGAAGTCCTTCCACAACACATGAGTCAGACCAAAATTCAAAGGCTGCCACACCTTCAGTATCAGTTTATTGTTATCAATAAGCTTTGTCAGGTGACAAAGTACTGAACTTTTTTTTTTTGCAAATGTTTATCTGCTTTATAATGCTTTGCGTCATGCTAATTGGTTGATTTTCTCACTAAGTGAAGATAAATCCAGCTGCTGCTCAGGCAAACTGTGCACCAAAAGCAACAGAGTAAGATATCACACACAGGTGCAAAGGGCACTTTCATAATCCTCCACCTGCACCGCTGTAAAGACATGACAATAATATCTAAACATAGCTAACATTATGCCACTGCTGCAAATATTACAGCATGTTAGTCACTGACCGCTTCTCGCCTGCTTTCCAGCCATGTGGGATGTGAAGGTGGAGCAGACAGCAGGCTGTTATAACTCTCATCCTGCTCTGTCACATCCACAGTCTCTGCTCCAACAGTGACCTACAGAGTGTTAACAACACATATAAAAATAACACACTCACAAGGACAAATAAAACCATTTTCTTTGACACATAGCTAAAATGTTAATCTAGTTATGTAATGAATAATCAATAAATAACATAATTTAATATCTTTTCAGTTGTGTAATGCACATACCAGAGTTATACCACAGTGCCTAATTATGAACAAAAATTTTTTTTATCATTATATTCTTTAGATTTAATGCCTCACACTGTTAAGCCTACAATACTAACAAACTGCAGTACAGCATAACAACATCACCCATGTCATAAGTCTGTAACACTAGTTTTGTTGAAACTGTTAAAGAGAGTTGTTAATTGAATTCTATGATCGTTTTGGAGGTTGTAATTTTTGTTGCTGTTGAATTGTGTATTTTTCTTTCATTTTCTGCAAGTGCAATGTACTATTGGTACAAATCAACACAGTTAGTACTTTGTTATACAGCACTTATTTACAGCTAAAACAGAGCAGCATATTATTTACCTCACTTTCCTCTGTTTTTTCAGTGCCGGCAGGCGAGTCTTGGCCCCACTCTGGCCACTCAAAGAGGACGGGGTTCTCAGTTTTATATATGTTCTTCAAGAAAGGAGCCATCGACTGGCCATACCGAGAAGCTTCATTCACCTCACCAGCATCCACACCTTTAATTCTGTACAGAGCCATGGAAAACACATAAGATGTTGACAATTAGACATCATATATTTCTTAAAGAGAACTGATGATCCAAATAGAAACAGAAATAACATTTTTTTGGTTATCTTTAAAGGGTAAGGGTTACATACACACTGAATTGTCCAACTGATTTTTTCACCAAAATTCATAGTAGAACTATGAATAATCACAGTAAGAGTAAGTATAGAAAAGCAAAAAGGCTAAGGCTGCTGATATTCCAAATCAATATTTTATCATCATCAACAAATCCCAAGACCAAACTAGCTAACAGTACTTAAATCAATTCTCTGTAATTTTCATCCTCACCCCATCTATAGCAGTCAGCACCAAGCTTGTTGGTTATGTCAAAGATGTACATCTTTAAAAAAAAGGTCATAAATATAAACCAGTTTCTTTCTTAGTGAGTTTTTGAAGATATTTCATAAAAGAGATGGAACAGTATTTTGTAGTAAATCAAACAGGGGTGAATAGTCCAATTGCTGAGAACAGTTTTCAAATGTGAATTCAGTGCACTACAGCTGTAGGACTGTGTATATGGGATTGACTTAAAATAAATTTTTGCTGTTAATCATGATAAAGGAACATGTTACCCAGCGAAACTATGTGACTGGTGAGACTGTGGTGTTTGGTCAAAATTGGTTTCCTTGGCACAAAGGAATAAGCGATACAGACTGCACTGACAACACTTGTATTTGTCAATTCATTGTTGGTTTTCTGTCTTTTCACACGATTCATTGTCCAGAAATCAGGAAAAGAAAACACAGAGAATCACCAAACCCGCCTTTAAATTCCCAAATTACGGCACCAAAATTCTAAGCAGCCAATGGATTAGACACAGTGAACCAACAGTAGATGTGAAAAGAATTTCAGTTCCTGGAATATTAAATAAGACGTGATTTAGGATGATGGAAAATCAGCAAGGGTAAAAAGAAGAAAAAGTATTTAAACTTCAAAACAAAAGGGTGCGGGAGAAAGCAGAGAAGGCAGATGTGGAATGCGAGTGGGATCAGATTCAGATTGTGCTGTAAAGTTTATTGGAGCTTTGTTTTCCTTTAGATTATGACCATGATCTCCTTCAACCCACCACTTCAGTTTTATTTATTTACTTTTGTCCCTCACAGCCAAAACTGAGAGGAAGACTACTGTTTTGTGTGCACAATTTCAAACTGCATGAGGGAGACATCACATCTGTGACCAACAGTTCCCTCTACTGTTCACAGCGGTGCATCATGTAGAACAGACTGCTTGATGTTTTACCTGAGATTAACACAAACAAGAGAGCCATCATTATAGCCAGTAGTGAGGAGTGTCTGGCTGTCTGCTGAGAATGACACACTCCGAACTCCACCGACACGGTATGAATGGCTTTGCATCTCAATGTACCGCTCCTGTAAGTGCAGCAACAGCATAATAATACACACAACTGGAAGTGAATAAATTATTAAGTAAGAAATGACACAGATTAAAATGAGCTCTTACCATGGAAGCAGTTTCTCGGATGCGCAGTAGACCATCTCTGCCCACAGAAACCAGCCATAACAGGTGGGGAGACAGAATGAGAGAGGCAGGACCGAGGGGATGACCCCCCACTTCCTGTTCTGGTTTTAGCTGGATCACCTGTTGAGTGGAGGCACCTGTGTCCTGGACAGGAAAAATCATGGACTAGGATTTTATATGTGTTTGATGGATCAGGAACACAATCTCTCGTATGTTGTATGAGTCCATAAAAAATTTCTATGAACGAACAACTCAATGATGTTTCAGGTGGATGTAGAGAATATGGATCTTAAGAATTGGACACACTGGGCCACAGTTAACCTGAGGAAGTTGAAATCGCTGAAGAGTTTTCTTCTTGTGGCAGTAAGCAAAGACTTCACCGACTCCCAGAACACAGGATGTCAGTGGATGAGGCACTTTGTATTGGGACACTTGGAGAATGTCAGAAGACAGGCAACCATGTCGATCTACAACATCTGGACCTGCAGGTTTGCAGAAGCACATAAAAAAGACTCATTCAGTGTTTCCTGTGGAATGAGAGTTTTGCTCTGAGGGATCAGGAACAGCCAACCATGGCAAAACATTACTGGCACAAACACTGGTATTGAAATGTAAATAAATAAGTAATTAGAAACATTCAGGCTCCTTTTTGTGTTTAGTTTACACAAAGCTGCCCAGTGACCACTACTGCAGCTAACTCTGCTAATCCTGCCTCTACACATCTACATTAACATTGAGGGATTCATCAAAAGTTGGTCTTGGAACATCTGTTTGGACAGTAGAAGAGTATCATCTTAAGTGTGTAGATAAAATAAACCACATATAGAATGCTTCAATAAATACTGCTATATGTTATATCAAACAGATTGTATTTTACCTAAAGTTTTATGTTTAGTTCATTTTTAATAAAGTAGTTGTCATTTGTCAATTTAAATATCATATAGATAGCATCTTGAGATGTGTGTGGAAAAATTGTTATCTGCTGCCACACTCCAGATGTAGTGTTTGCACTTTCCTCTAGAAACCCGTCTGTCTCATGGTCTGTCTTGTACAACATGGTAGTGCAGGCTGTATAAACAAAGGGTGTGTTTCTGTAAACCAGCCAGTCAGTTTTTAACTCTTTTTACCAGTGTCAGTGACGGCCTGTCTAAACATTTGGATAAAAATGTCCAGTTGAGTACTATTAATCAGTTAACTACAACTACATTATGTATTGCTTGCATATTTTTTAACTGTGAAGGAAATTAATAAAATAAATTATGAAATTAATAAAATAAAGGAAGCTACAGGCCATTATTTATCTATGTCTCTTCTGGGGATATACCAGATATTTTATGATCTTAGGATCAACTGAATCTAATTAAAAAAATCTTCTCACCAATTCCTAAAGTGTTTTTTAAAAACATGGTGAATTAATCAGTTCTATCAGTGCTGTACCTGCAAGGTCCCTCGCAGGCAGAGAGAACACAGTGAGCAGGCTACCATCATCATTTCTGTCCCCCTGTCCAGACCACAGTGCAAGAACTTTAACCTGCTCAGAGTCCCTGATACACTGAGTGCAAAGTGATAGAATGGGTCCAGGGACAACTGGAAAAGAAAAACATTTTTTTAAAAAGCAAAGATGAAGGTCAGCTTAATTTTGCGCAATTTATAAACATTAAAGATGACAATACAATCAGCTGTACAACAGAGTATTTACCTGTGTACCCTATGACTGAAAACTTCTTTGATGGCTTTGCATCTAGCACATAAATATGTGAATCTGAGCCACCTGTGAGAAGGTAGTGCCCCTCCTGATCAAAACTGTAAAAGCACAAACTCAGGCAAATAAGAAACACAATAACAAAGCCTGAAACCGTTTTACGTGACATATTTATTTGCTTTACGAACCAGAAGAGAAAGAGAAGTTGTCCCTTCAGGTTTTTATGGGTAGAGATGACCATTGCTTCTATTTCATAAATGTTTGATGAGATACTTTTTTACAGCAAAGTGTTTTAATAAACATCGCATAGATGGATGATACTTGCACTAGGTGGTCCACAGGAGAGTGGTAGAGATGAACCTGGTGCACCAGGCGGGGCTGCTGCTCCCTGTTTAGGTCAATGAAGAGGACGTTTCCTGAAGCTGTTCCAACAGCTGTGTATTGTGCAATAGGACAACAAGCCAGACTTGTCACCTAAACAGACACAGATTACAAGTTTTACGTTATTTTACTCATATTCTGATGAATTATTTGGTTGCTCTGTAAACATTTTCACATGCTTTAATTTGACCTCAGTTTGAAGAGACATGGAACCGAGGCAAATGCCATCTGAAGACCACAGCTGTAGTTCTCCAGAATCCCTCACCGACTGCAAGCATCAAAAACACAAACATCACAACTCACTTCAAAGACAATGACTTAAATCACCCATGCTGTCACAATACACTGTAACTCTTGAGCAACACAAATGTTTTTTACCACACAAGTGTTCTTGCCAGTGTGCAACCAAGCTGCTGCCACAAAGTTGCCACTGAAAACATCAAGAACCTTCACAGTCTTGTCTGACTGGGTTGGGTCCAACATGTAGATCTGCCCCTGGAAAAAAAAGCAGCTGTTATGTTCAGCAATTTTCTTTTCAACTTAAGTAACATGATGAATACGGTATTTTATGTATAACAGGCCACACTATATTAGAGTTGAGTACGTACCGTATTAGAAGATAATGTTAATGTTTCATAGTCAGGGGAGAACCTCACAGTTGTGATAGGTACTTCTAATTGCCATGTTTGTGTGATTGCTATCTGAGCCCCTTTGATTTGCAGACAGTGCAGCACACTCTCCTGTAAAATATAAGCATTTAGTTATTGAGAAATCCAGATGCGTGAACAACAAAATTTAATCACAGATTGGCAAATGAATCAATGGTAATGGCTTGTACCTTTGTACCTTGTACATTTCCTACAGCAATCAAACCATTTTTGCTAAGGGTTAAACCTTGAAAGCTGCTCCATTTGAGTTCAGGAATAGCACCAGCAGCTGAACAAACATTAAACACAAATCAGATGTTAACAATTTAGTAAATTTAGCCAGTACTTATACGGAACAGTAGAAATACTCTCAGTGAGTTTTTAAATGACTAACACATCCCAATGTCCAAGTGTGCATTTGTATTTACCTGAGGGGTTGAAAAGGACTGAGACAGAAAGGTTCTCTGGGTCAACAAGAAGCAGGAAGCCTTCTGCACAACCCACATAAAGCTCTGATGTGGCTGTCCAGCAGATGGCGGTAGGAGCTAGTCTGGCTTTAGTGCAGAGTTTAGTCTGTGTAAACACATGAAGAATTAGGTAACAGTTTACAGTTTGTCTTTATTTGTGTGCTTAACAAACAAATAGTTTCGCAAATCCAAAAATCACAGATTAAACCACAAAACAAACATATAAATTCATTAAACTGTTTTTTTTGTTGTTGTTGTTTGGGGGGGGGGGTAGGACAATACCACAATGCTTTCTGCCTTGTCCCCCCTCAGCCCAAGGATGGCTGATGCTGGCATCTCTGGACCAAAATATGATAGATTGTTGCTGACAGTCTGAGTTGTGGGCACCAGTCTCTCAACAAAGGAACCATCAGTTGCTGGAAGCTCTATCACACTGCAATGTTATTGATTGTGAAAGATAAATGCAAGTAATATGGTTTCATTTCTCAGCAAATATCAACAACAGCAAGGTCTACATTACCTTGGTTTCAGCGCATGAAAGCTGGCACTTTTCTCAATATTCCAGACAGTAAGGGATGTAGTGCCCAAAGCGCAAAGTTGGAGCCAATTCAGAGGGTTGAACACCAAAGATATTACATCACGACCAGCTTGTGGTCGTGTACACATTAGCTCAGCTTTTTCCCAGTCCCTGCATCACACAGTCATGGTTACAGTAACATGTCTGCTCTGCCTAAATAAACATAACAGAAATGTGTGGCACAAAATATAGGGTAGTGTACTACTTTCAGTGGCTTACCACACTGCTATGGTGTGGTCTGGAAGAGAGGAACAACAGCCCAAATATGGACCATCATAACTTAATGTTAGAGATGTGTAGTCCAGCTGTGCTGTTCCTAGAATCAGTCAATAGTAAGTATTTAGGATTTGTTTTAGACAGTTGATGTAGTAGGGATGAATGCAAAGAAACATAAATAACTCAGTACATTTTAAATGCAAAATTATAGTAAATCCAAAATTGTAGAAAGAAACAGCACCTGCCAGTTATGGCAAGTGCATATGTTTAGGCAGCAACCTCAGATGGAAAATAGTATCACCTTACCTTTGAGTTTATTCTTCAACTGAAGATCAGGGAAGGTGTACACAAATATAGACGGGGATAGCTTTTGCTCAGAGAAAGCAAATATCCCATTGTTTCCATTGGCTGTCAATGCACCAGTGCCTGTGCCCGGACTCTGAAGCACACTTTGCACTTTTGTCTCCAGGTCCAGGAAAGCGATATGACTCCCACACGTATAACATATTGTTTTATTGTCGACAAACTCGATACTGTTGTTTGTAAAACCTTGTATCCACCTAAAACAATCAAAACAGTCAAAATGAGTTAGGCCCAGTATGCCTATCTCAAGTATTAGCAGATATAAGGGTCAAAGAGATATTAGCAAAGGGGCTAAACGTTAACTAGCACAGCTGCTATGGACAACTGTGATAAAAACTGTACATTAACGATGTATATAAGTGAAGTGAAGATTTGGTGTATCTGTCGCAGCAACATACCTCAGTTCCAATATTCCAATGTCATCCATTTTATGAAATTAATAAAAGTACACGCTTCAAAATGAAACTCCTTTTCAACGAAACAACTAGCAAACGAAGAGGTGAGTCGTTGTGTATCCCTGGCAACCAGTAAACTTGGTAACCACCCTTTTATGCTATTGGCTGATGCGCTTGTCTGACGCACCCATACCGGAAGTAGTGTGCAAATTAAACAATCGTTCGTTCTCTTGACGGTCTTCTCGGGTAGTTTTTTTCCGTTCGTGCCAAGGACATTTAAGTGTGAACATGTCTACTGAAAAGTGTTTCGCCAAAGGTAAGACCTACAGCGATCACGTGCAAACTGAAAAATAACTTGCAGTCATTCAACGTATTGCTAGAAAGCTAAACTACAATTAGAGCTACGACGATAGACCTTTTCACTTTCTAAAATCTGTCATGTGCCTACCAAAGGTTTGTGCATGTTTACTTTACTTTCTACTTATTGCAGTGCTTTATATTAAAAGCTGTGGGCAAGTATACGCTGCAAGGTGTTTTCCTGCCCCATTTATTTCTTCCGCTGTGCTGTCGCGTCATGAAACATTATATCCAATAAAAGGAGCGATTTTTTTTGCTAATTCATGGTGACTGCGCATTAACAGAACATAAAATGCATGCTTACATGAACGGTCCATGTAAAAAAATCAACTCCTTTTCACTTGAGTGTTAATAATGTCGAATCATTAAATTCTTCAAGACTGAATTTGCACAGGGTACAGCGACTCTCCGTGGATATATAAAGTTACAGTTATGAAAGGCGAATAAATCCGTCTGTATTTCCGGCTACTTAATTGAAAATAAACGGTAAAATTACTAAAGTAATTTATCAGAAAAGATCCCGTGGTCACTCCTGTGCGACTGTAAAGGGCTGAAATGATGAGGTAACTTCTTCACGTTGTTAAAGAATTACTACTTTTACCACTCTCACTGCAGTAAAACTAGAAATACTCCACTATGGGTAAAAAAGTGCTTCATGAAAAAAAGCACAAGTCTAATCAGAAAAATGAACTTAAAAATTAAACTGGGGGGGGGGGGACTTTTACAGCAACAAATAAATATAAATCTGTGCTTAATTTAGGCATAGGTGGTAATGAATATGAGTCAGAATGTATCTAATCCAAGAATGTATCCAAGAATGTTTTTTGTTTTTGTTTTTTCGTTTGTTTGTTTGTTTTTTGCTTTTTAAAATTCAGGGAGTGCTGCACCAGGTCCAGTCCCCAAAGACCACATCAGACTTTACAGCATGAGATTCTGCCCTTTTGCCCAGAGGACCAGATTAGTGCTGAATGCCAAAGGGATCAAGTAAAGATACATTTCATGACTTTATTTTAAATTGTAGCATCACAAATACATAAATCCGTGCTTTTAATTACATCTTCATGTATGTTTTTGCCTATCAGGCATGACACTGTCAACATCAACTTGAAGGACAAACCAGATTGGTTCCTTGAAAGGAATCCCCTTGGTCTTGTCCCAACACTAGAGACATCTGCTGGTGAAGTGGTCTATGAGTCTCCCATCACCTGTGAATACCTGGATGAAGTTTACCCTGAGAAGAAGCTGCTTCCTGCCTCTCCTTATGGTAAAGCTCAGCAGAAGATGATGCTGGAGCATTTTTCCAAGGTATTTTTGGTGGAGACTTTCATCTAAACCCTGGGGGAAGGGAAGTTTATGTATTTATGTATACTTGGCTACTGCTACAATTATTTAAATAATCCACTTAATTGCATCAATTTCTACAGGTAACACCTTACTTCTACAAGATCCCAATGGGGAGAAAGAACGGTGAGGATGTCACAGGACTGGAAACTGAACTGAAAGAGAAGTTTGCCAAATTAAATGAGGTAGGTTGCAAAGTCAAGTGCACTGGTTTCTATATACATTCACCACACATGTAACTTGGTATCAAACATCACCAAGGAATGGGTTTGAGTGGATTAATACAACGCTGATGTATGCAGTGTGTATTTTTTCAGGATCTGGTTAATAAGGAGACCAAGTTCTTTGGCGGTGATTCCATTACAATGATCGACTACATGATGTGGCCGTGGTTTGAGAGGCTGGAGATCTTTGAACTTAAACAGTAAGTAATAGTCTCACAGGATACTTAAAAATAAATACATTTTATTTATGGAAGAATTTCAAAACACTTATGTCACTGTAAAGAGCAGCGAAATGTTCAAATATAAGATACAGTACAAAAGTAAGAGCTGTTATATAAAGAGCAGGGAAACTCACAGGAACACACAAGTCAAGCTTATTTCATGTTTCATGTGAATGACTTGATGTCAATTATTTGATTCCCTTTGTCTTTTCAGCTGCCTTGATAGCACACCTGAGCTGAAGAAGTGGACAGAGCGTATGCTGGAGGACCCGGCTGTCAAAGCTACCATGCACAGTGTGGACACCTACAAGGCCTTCTATAAGACTTACATTGAGGGGAAACCCGACTATGACTACGGCCTGTAAATACCAAGTGATCACAAACCTTTAACCGTCCAATTCTTAGGGTTTTTGGTCAGGGTTTTTTCAAGCTTAAATGTAACAGAACAAAGAATATGATGATAAACGCACATTTAGGAAATAGGGTAGGGAAAGCAAATCTGTTTTTATTGGACTTGTTTTCTTATTGAGGAAAAAAATGTGAACCCATCATAATGGGAATGAGGTACTGTGAGGTACTGTGTTTTCAGGAATTAATTCCAAAGTTTGGCACTTTTCCTAATAAAAATTGGGGATGTAAGATTCTGACCGAATCTGAGTTTTCTGTTTCCTGGAAACGGGTAGAGGATACCGAGGCTTGTTTTCACTTGTGCAGGAGCTTGTGTCTGAAGATTCACTAGTGCTTGTAAAAGTGCTCATTCACTTTGGCAGTTTTGAAAGTTTTAGTTTTTGATGTACATTAGAAAGACAATCATGATGTAATTGACTAATTGAATGAATATCACTATCCTCTCACATTACATTGTGATTCATATAAAATTTCACTTAAATTTAAAATTTGAAGTTTAAAAACAGTGGTACTCAGATTAACTGTTTGCATCAATGTTTGGTGTTATAAAAGTAATTTATCCCAACATGTGTATTAATTTAACTACCATATTACTTAATATTATCTTCATATACTGCAGAACCCCTGAATAAGAGTATGCTGATTTAATAACACACAGGCTTCTTTGACATCTGTTGCAAACATCAGACTGAAACTATTAATATCTGCATAGAGTGGTGGTGCTTCTGCTCTAGTCTTGAGGGGCTGCTGTTAGGTTTACAAACAACAAGATGTCACTGTGTTTGATGCCCCGAGGCTTCAAATCTTTCCCAGCACAAAAAGAAAGAAAGCCAAAAAAAACTTCATAAGGCTTCATCCGCCCATCGGTAGTCCCCCATCCTAACAGGCTGCACAGACTGGCCCTCCTTAATAAACTGGAAATCCACCAAAAATGAATATATTTAACATTTAGCATTACAAAATGCAATAGCTGCCGTTAGATTTGCAAAAGTATGAGTGAAAAACAAAAAAAAATGCTATACTGGTTGGTGAATTATTTCACTTAAACCAGCATAACATGAGAGGTATTTCTGTTAAAGCTGCACCGTCAAAAGTGCCTTGTTGTTTTTCTACGCGAATGTTGAAATACATTGCTAAAACAATCATCCTTCATGTAGATAGCTGCTATTTTAGAGGCAGAGGGACATGTATTCCACAAGTTATGCCTCTAAACAAGCAATACTACTTGTAAGCTTCAGAAACAGTCCTACTGATTGACTTAATAACTCCACGAGTAGAAAATATACCCATCTAACCATCTAGCACACTGTTTTACCACTAGTTGTCATAAATAACAGAATGTACTGAAATGTTGCTAACATTGTTTGAAGGCCATATTCTCAATACACTGATTACCTTGTTAAGTGTTAAGTAAGCAGCTGCAGCATAAGCCACTACATGTCTAGATATCATGACTAAAATAACTATTGCACCTTTTCATTTAAGTGCTTGTGTATCTGATGGAACCATTCGTTACATTGTTCTTGGTAACACTGAATATAAATAATTAAACAAAATTTGCTGATTTTCAAATGCTTTCATCAAGGCTGTGATGTAAGCCTCCGTTTGATAAGTGGGGCGTGTACTCTTGTATGAGAACAGGTGCGTTTCTCAACATCTCATGAAAATGTCTGACTGTTGCTGCATGAAGTTCCCTCTGCAACACTAGAGACCGGAACAGATTGATGGGCTCCGCTTTGCAAATTATATCAGGAACCTGAACGTCTTTCGGCACTTTACTGTTCCCTATCAAAATGTGATGGAGTCTCTTCTCCTGCAGGCTCCTCTGCAAGAAGCAGAGTACATCCCGCAGCCTGTGCTCCAGACTGTCAATGCTCCAAAGAGAGGGCTTTTTACTCAGCAACAAATGCAACACAGCAGTCTTTAAGTGGTAGTTAGTGAGGGCACTTTTTCCTGTGAGTCCTGTCTGCTTTCTGTGTAGGAAAGTAACAATCTGAAGGCAGTGTAAATGACAGGAATGTTGTGGTAGACGCTTGGCAAAATGTTTCAGCAAATTCCTCTCGTAGACAGCAAAAGAGAGGGGCCAGTGTGGGTCTGGAGAGCTGTCGCAATCTGATGGAAAGTGTGAGACAAAATAAGCGTCTGTATCCTCCAGCTGAACAACTGGTATGATGTTCAATACAATGACTTTCCCTGAACGGAATCTGATTTTCAGAGCACCAGCAGCATCCAGGTTGCGAAAAGTGACCTCAAAGTCATACTTGTGAGAGATGCGCCCCCATGCTTTGGTTACAGAGATCTGAAACCACCTCATGACCTGATCTTTGGCTAAGAAAGATGTGTTCCTGGAGCACAACAGTTCATCAGGACTGCACTCCACTTTGACTGTGTCATTTCTGCAATGCAACAGACACAGCATGTCCTCACCAAGGTTAGCAGAGCCGCAGAGACAGCCCTCCTCATCCTCCGCAAACCTGGTCACCTTAATCTTTCCACAGCCCTGCGTGTCTGGAGTCATGTCACTGGAGGGGGTGCACCATAGATGGAACTGGAAGGAGTACGGATATGGAGGCGAGAAAGGCACCATAATATCGCACATCAGTGGCTTGCACACCTTCCAAGACTCAAACATGCTTCCAATCCCGACAAAGTCCCCGACTTCCATGTCTGCCTCCCTGTCACACACACTTCTGAGCGATTCCAGCAAGTCGTCAGCAAAACCCTCTACAAATTCCCTCACCCTCCAGTTTTCGTGGGACAAAGTGTAGGTGCATTTGTCACAGAAGTTGCTCAGGACATCCTTATCTAGTACCATTGTCCTCGGGGTGACAGATCCAGTCTCCAAAAATACATCCTCTTCCTCAACTGGCCGGATTTCGGTGTCAGCAAGATCCACCCTGCACATCTCAATAGTGAGGAATATGAGGAAAGACACAGCGCTCCAGAAGTACCAACTATAACCCTCCTCCAAGCTGGTTTCTTCTTGCTTTGAGTCCAGCTGTGAGAGCTCTTTCTCCAGCCTGGCCTGCTCCATCTCCAGCCTCTCCTCGTGCTCCCGCATGCGAGCCATCAGCTCCTCATCCTGGTCCGGCAGTGTGGTGTTCTCTTGAGGAAAGAGCAAGGGGTGGTTTAATATGGCAGCAGCCACCACCACACACACTCGTGCAATGGCCCCCTGCATCTTCAGCTCGTTTTCTTACATCCACATTTAAACAAGTTGCTTATGTCCAGGCAGCCACAGCTCTGATGCTGAAACAAAAACAGAGAGAGGGGATTAAATGTAGTAGATTTCTGACAAAATAAGCATGAATAAAAATATGCTAAAAGCTAAACTCCACCCTAGCTGGAAACACAGACTGTACATCTAAATATAGAGGCAGTGGGCTGAGTGACTCACTCACCCACTATCAGACTGTGCAACATGGGAGGAAGGAAGATTGAGCACTTTAGAATACCATAGCCCTTCTCCGATAACCCTGTTTAGTTACAAACATTGTGCCTCTTCACAGTTAACATCCTGTTAACATTTTGTACACCATAAAATGAATGACATCTCCCTTTCTGGAAAATGTCCAAATAAAAGTTAAACAGTGTGGAAAAAACTCCCATTGAAATTATTATCTTCTTTCCTGGACGTCATCAGATGACTGACAAGTAAGGCAATATACTGTACGAAAGAGGAAATTACATAAGTCTCTCGCTCATGTTGAAACAACTGCAAACTTTTTTTAGCGAGGATGTACTAAATTAAACTCGTTGTAATCTTCAAAAACAAGGGTCCATAAAAGACAATAAGATAAATGCAAGATAGGAAATGTACGTGCATCACGACCTCACCATGAGATCACAAGATTATGAGCTTTCCTCTGTCAGACTTGAGCTTTAAAATGGCAGCAGTGATGGCAGTGCATTAAAGGCAGGGTGTGTGAGGTCACAGAGGCAGGGAAACTTCCCATGACTTACTCTCTGGGATGTTTTCCAACACTTACATTGCTCAGTCCATCTACACAAACATCAAGCCAGACTTTGCTGTGGTTCATTAAAAATGATTCCAGATCATCTATTGATGCAGAAGATGAGGGCTGTAGTTTTTACTGGTACACCTCACTAAATACAAGACAATGTTAGCTAATGTAAGCAAACCTTTAGACAGACTGTTGTGTGGGTTAACTGACATGACTTAAGTTACTAACTTTGTATTTTCTTTATATATGCTATAGTTTCACAATGTAAACGTTTTTACCATGGTCTAATTACACTGAGTACCAGGACCACTATGTAAAAATACCCTGGTGCTTCTGTGTTAAACAAGTATGATCAGAGGTTGTGGCTGACTTATTTATCATTTTTGGATTGAACATCTAAATCTATAAAGTAATCCATAACTACAGCTATAAAATAAATGTGGTGAAGGCAAAAGTAGAATATTTTAGTAGCAGAAATGGAAGTACTCAAGCAAAGTCTGGTGAAAAGGAATGAAACAAACTTAGTCTACTTAAGTAGACTTTTGAGGTACTTTACAGTAATTTACTTGAGATACTCCTTTTTCTGCCACCTTATACTTCTATTCCACTTCAATTGAGTGACCTACAATGTGTTTTTGTCTCTAAATGATATTCTATAATTATAAAGAATATACAACATAGCCTAATTAATTAAATAAATGATGATGTTATTATGCACTAAACTATCTGGTAGTATAAAAACAATTAACTCCACATTTATCAGCAGCTCATTAATGTATCAATAATTATAATAAACGGTATGTCTGCAGAATGAGTAGCTGTACTTTTGATACTTGAATTATATTTTAATGCCAATACTACTCTGAAAAATAAATGTGACCTTTTGGAGTAGCACTGTTACCTAGAACAACATAAAGGAGCATTTCTGTAAACACTGAGTAAATTATAAGACAACCACTTTAAAATATAAAATAAATGTTTGTTTTTCTCCAACCACTGTTGACTTCAGCGGCCAATAAACGTTTGGAGTAAAAAAAAAAAAAAAAAAAAAAAAAAAAAGAAACTCTAGCTGTGGCGTGACTGTTGGAGCGCGGACACGTCGCCCACGGTTACTCAGTTGCCCCAGCAACAAAATAGTGACCCGCGCTCATCACGGAAATGTGGCGACGGACAGACGTTGTTCCAGGCGCATGAGTCACTTCACAGCTAACAAACGGTGCTCTGTAGGATGCTCCGTGCAGTTTCGAAGCGATTGTTTTATCGAGTATATGCTACAGAAAGTTGCGACTAACTCAATGTGCGACAATGACATCCTGCAATGCTCCAAAATATGACAAACAAGTATAATTTGGGGAACATTATTGCATGTTTAGATCTCGCAACTCGCTCTTCGTCCATGTGCACGTCTACAGTAGTACATTTAGAAGATACACTGTGTATGAAATGTTGATAGACCTACCTTTGTGATGCTCCCCGTCTGAGTTCATGATGGTAAACTCATGTGGAGGTCTCTCTAGGGTGAAAGCAGCCTCGCCAAACGCATGCGAACAAGGAGGGAACAGTTTCTCAGCTTTTTTTCACAGGCTACACGTTTCCTGACTGTGAGCTCCACCCATACTGACAAACACCACCCAGCTTCCTCCATGCAACCAAAATAGGGATTTAAAGCTGTGAGAAGCAGGGTGTAGGTTTCACTATGATTTGAATATCATAAATGGTGTGACAGGCCAGTTTTTGCGCTCATTGTGTATCAGTGAGATCTGAGCATGGTACACCGTTGTGCTTCCTTGATATATTTTTACCTTTCTAATGGGAAAACCCTACTATCTATTAGGAGACGCTTTCATTTGTCTAGCCTTCACACTTTAAAACAGCTTTTCGTGTCACTGTTTGTCACTGTTTTTGCGTTTTTCTTCTCAGTTTGTAATGTTCCAACTGCTAACACTGAGGGGGCGGAAGTTTGTGACCAACACTGCAACCATCCACCAGGGGGTGATGTTTTGGCTTCACTCTTGGGGAGCTGTCATGCTACCCACGCGGTCTATGGTCCGTAGTTTATACTTGCTGTATCATTGCAACACATGTCCCATGATGTGATGGTTAATCACTTAAATTCTATGAGAACACTTACAACTTGAAGTACCCTTGTTGAAATTCAACAGTTGTAAACTATGGAGGATATGATATTAATTCTTTTAATCCCCTCATACGATCAAAAAACATTCCTTAATGTGAAAAACTGGAGGCAATCTTCTAGTTTTAAAAACTACCCCCCCACCCCACAGTTAGAACAAACACCTCAAAAAGCCAGTTATGCAGTATGTAGTCATCCTACACAGAACTGCTGTCTACCTATTTTATTTTTTTGTTACATTATTAGTTACATAATGATTACTTAAAAATAAAAAAAAATTCAATTTTTCACTTTTCACAAAGCATTAACGCATTCATCCAGTGGACAGTATACATAGAAGCATTAAATTGTGATTTTATTCATATCTACATTTGTGATCCTATTTAAATTAAGATGCTGAAAAATACAATACACATACATGTAAACCATTTGTATGCTATTGAAATTGAACAAGTTACTGTGGCTCAGATGTTCCATAATTTGCCTCTGCTAACCTTAGAAATGGCATTAAAACAAATCCATACAATAAACAACACATTGTTAAACTGTTTGTACATGATGGTCACAGCATTGCTTCCACTTTAGCAGCCATGGTAATTGTGACAGCAAATATTTTACATGGCCAAGGTGTTCATACTTCACACTAACACAGTTATAAAACATATTTACCTTTATTCTATTTATTCTAATCTAATTCCTGTACTCTGGAAATCTTTAAATTTACTATCTTAAAGGAGTGTGAGCTTAAGTATCACTCATGTATTTTAAATAAATCTTCCACTAAGTTTTTTGGGGGCTGTGTCTTCCACATGAAACTCCTCAGGAAATGCTTTGTAAGTATATTGCGTAATATTGCAAAGCGTCACTGACTAGTAATGAGTCTGTACAGTGAAGTTATCACATTCTGCAGAGATGACAGACCCAGAAAACACAGAGAAGCTCCTCCTGCAGATTCTTTGGGACTGGCTAAGACAACAGGGCTTCCTCAGATCCCCATTTTTCCCAGTTTTATTCGCTCTGAGCGTTTACCTGAGCTGCTGCTTGCCTTACATTTGTCTGGATCTCCTCTCTTCTAGACTCACAGTGGTACGTCGCTTCAAGATCCAGCCTCAAAGCAGGATGACATTGGGAATGGCATGGAGATGCTTGCGTAACATTCTCCACAACTACGCCTGCTTCATCTTCCCACTGTCTGTTGTGCATTGGTACTTTAGACCTGTGTTTTCTCCTCCACAAGCTCCTGAGATGCTGTTTGTTATTAGGGATGTGCTGGCCTGCCTCCTCCTATTTGACATGCAGTACTTCTTCTGGCATCTGCTACATCACAAGGTGCCCTGGCTCTACAATTTCTTCCACAAGGAGCACCACATCTACACAGCCACCTTCTCCCTGACGACAGAAAACATGGGAGTCTGGGAGATACTGAGCCTCAGCTTCTTCACAACACTGAACCCTGTACTCCTGGGCTGCCATCCACTCACAGAGATGCTCTTCTACATCACTAACATGTACCTGTCTGTGGAGGCTCACTCGGGCTACGAATTCCCCTGGTCCCCACACAGGTTGGTGCCATTCAGCCTCTATGGGGGAGCTCAGCATCATGACCTCCACCATCTCAAATTCAGAGTAAACTATGCGCCATACTTCACACACTGGGACAGACTCTTTGGTACACTGCAGGAAGAAGACACACAGAGGAATTTGAGAAAGACTTTAAAGAGGTAATGATTATTCAAATATATGAGGGACATTTTTTCACAGTTAACCTGCAAGAAAATCAAAACAATGAAGAAAACTGAGTGTCTGAATCAAATCTTGATTACAGCAACCAAGATCTGTTTGATTATACATGTAGCACTGACATGAAATTGTTATTTGCATGAAGACAGACATGACAATTTAAAGGTGACTGTACATACTTTGTAGTTTGCAACTCCAGGTACAACCACATTTTTTACAACCCAAAAAAGGACAGCTAAATATATAAATATATAAAATATAAAAATAAAAAGCTAAATATTAACATTATAGTGCACTGCTAATAACGTTGATTGAGACCAGTGAACAAGGCTTTGGTGTATACAAAAATGTATACAGAAATCCAGTGTATATTAATGTATTTTGACATGTTTTGTCATACATAGGACTATTAGTAGATTGACAGAGGTGAAGCGGATTATGCTGCGGGAGTAGATGGAAAAGGTTTCTGTGGAGAAATATTCATCATGATATCAATGTATTTCACCTAAATGATCATTTCAACCTCTTTAATTGTTATGTCAAAGTGTATTATGTCTAACGTATTTACTTAACTTTGCCATAGACTGTGAATGTGATATTGATGTTGTTTTGTACCTTATTATATAAAAGAATACAATTATTTTTAAGTATCCAAATCACCTTCCTCTGTATATGAAGCCTTAACTTACAAAATGTAGTGTAATAATATTGGTTATTAAATGTTCATAAATAACCCAGTAGTATGCTAAATAATTTGAAGTGTGAAAGGAATATAAAGATTGATACATGTCCTTCAACCTCTGATGAGTTTGTAAAAAAGCAAGAAAAGTTGATTTTTTACCACCACTTACTGATGAATTCATGAATGAATAAATTCAAAACTTACATTGATAGGCATACAGATATAGCTATATTGATATATTTTACTATTCTAGTTCTTACAACTCTTTGATTGTTGATTGTTTTTCCCGAGCGGCTTTTCCTATTTCCTAATTTCTGAATATATGTAAATGAGATGGGTGTTGATGGGGTTTCCTCCTTCATGAAGAGGCTGAAGTCAACTCAGTTTCAATCACATATAATGGTGTTTAATGGGAACGTCACAGGAGCAAAAAAAAAAAGGTGAAATGTCTACAGAAAAGTTTTCACTGAAAAATTCCATTGCTGTCCATCAGTTTGTCCAGTCTGTTACAAAAAGCAGCAGTAATAGCTGCTAGCTAAAAGTGTCACCAGAATCGCTACAGTTTGCATGAGTGCTTGATAATCAGGGAAGGTCTCTGCATTGCACTTTCACAAAATAATAAGCATTATTGCAAATGGATGCTTTGCGGTAAAAACATTTGGGAAAGACAGTTACATGAAATTTAATTCTAATGTAATCAGGCAATTATGAACACACACAGGTCAGACTTTACTCAACAGGTTAGTTGCAGGTGTTTGAATCGATTCAAAATGACTCATCACATTTTCCTAATACCAATATGAACATGCAGCATGGAAACATGGCAGGACATGCTCACTTTATGGCTCACTGCTGAGCACACCCTCAGGCCCACAGGCCAATGGCTTTCGTAACAAACTACTGTGGAGTGGGAGTGCTACACCCACGGAAGGTCAAATCGAAACTTGTATGCCCATCCATAATTACGACATGTGAAGGCAAAATTCACACTAGCAGAACTGCAATACTATCATTCTTAATTTATCAGTCCAAAACAACCATGTGATTACATATTTAAAAAATTATTAAACAACAACAATAATAATAAATACACATATAAAGAAAATATTCACTTTAAATTAGAGGCATATTGTTTGTATTTTCTTTAACATTACATATTGATGTAACTATGCTCAGCAATAGTAAATAACTCCAAAACAGCATCTCTTAATATTCTCAACAAATAGCTTTACATCCGATCATTAATTTTTCACAACATGTAATGAACACTGAGTTCATCCTGTGGAGCTGCTATAGAAATAATAACACTGATGTGTCTCATATGATGCTGATGCTTCAACAAAAAGACTGGGTAAAAATACCCAGTGTCAGAAACTGCGTACATCAGTTTCCAGGAATGATTCTTTTAAAGCAGCACTATCTGATGTTAAAAGTGAAAGAAGGCACACTGGTGCCAGTGTTGCAATCTTGGATTGAATGTTGAGAAATGAAACCAGACTGGCTGATCAGCAGACCCAAATAACCAGGGCATAAAAGATGGTCCTTCCTTCCTCAGAGATTTACAAGACAGGAACAATTGTCTGATGAAGTCTTTAGTTGGTTTTAAGTTCTGTACTGATCCTGATCATTTTGCTGCTTGTTCACTTTTAAAGGCCCGCTACACACACATTCTCTCACAGGTGTTTTCTTTAATCAGGTAGATCTCTGCTCAGGTTTTTGTGGATGTATGCTGGGAATTATTTCAGTCTAAATTCCAAAACTCACAGCTGTAACAAAGAAAGCCAGAAGAGGCGAAGGGGTCAGTTTACCATATTTAAAAAAAAAGCACACACAAATCACAAATCTCACTTGCCTCTAGTGGTATCTATTTGTCGTATTTGCCTTTGCGTACTGAAAGAGAGATTTTATTTGTCACATAAACAAGCAACACTTGCAGTGAAATGCAGTGCAGCATGCTCATAGAGGATGTGTGAAAAAGAGCAGTTGGGGGGAAAAGAGTCACAACCATAAAGGATAAAAATGTTATGTTATGAAATATGTAAAATATCTAAAAACCTTGACAAATTGTGACGTGAGTTGATGTGAATTCAATGTAGAGGCGATGGTAGTGTAAAGGAATATTCACAGATATTCATTAAAATGTCTTTTGTCAGACAGTTTTTGTGCAACATCAGAGTTAATGTTTCAGAATAATACATAACATTCAACCAAAGATTGCACATCAGTTTCCATGGAATTCATTTTTTTATGTCACGTCAGTGTTGACTATATACTGAATTATACAGAATGTGGAACTTTGATTGGGAAACCAAACTGTTAAAAATAAGAAAGGAAATTTAATCTCACACTACTCAACTCACTTTTCTTTTTCTTATATGACAGTAATTACTATAACAAACCTGCATTTTGGGAAATTGAAATTCTTAACCATTGTCTGATATTTTATGGATCAAGCAGTTATTGAACTAATAATCTTCAAACAAATCAGAAAATCAGAAATGAATATATTTGCTTGTTGAAACCCATATTAATAAAATCACAACAAAAATGTAAATACAACTGAAAAAGAGAAGTCATTTTTATTCATATAGCAAAATGCACAAAATACATCACATTTTTCTTCCAGGACAGACAGGTATGATGTGATTCAAGAAAATCACAGTACCACACATACACACTCACTCACACACACACAGAGGTAAGCATCCCTGATGCAAAATTAGTTTTTAAAAATAAAATATAAATAAAATATGTCTACAGTATCATTATCAATTATATCAAAATGAAGCACAGAGCACAGCAGTGCAGTTTGAGTGGAGTGGCAGGCTCTTGCTGATAGTTATTAGGAAATCCTGGATCGTCATAAGTGATGAAGAAAACTCGAGATGTGAAAATTGTGCAAATGTGTGTCTATCTCTTACTGGATACTTAGACAACTTACAAAACAGCGTTAAAGAGTGAAAATTATTCAGAGTACAGTTATTGCAACAAACCTTAATAAGTAATGAGCAGTACAAGTGAAGAAAGTACTGTGGTATTCTGGTTTGAACATTTGGAATAATTTCACAAATCATATGGAGTTTATTAGAAATAAATATCAAATCTAAACCAGTCCAAATTTCTCATTTTTCCCCATATTTGATATGACACTTTCAGTGATTTTATATCTATTGCAGTTAATCGCACAATATCCAGGCTGTCGCAAGCAATATTCATATGGTACATACACTTTCTCAAGAAACATCATGTCAACACAGGAAAAATGGTGCAAAACAGCGCAAGCAATGTAACCCAATCTTATTTTTGAGTACTTTTACACATAAAAAAGGAAATGGTGACAGAAAATCTTTCCATTATATAAAAATAGAGAATCAAATGATGATGATTCATCCATTTGATTCATCTGTAACACCACCGTAGATTAAAAATCCCCCTGAAAATCTACTTAATTATGTAAACATTGCATCTACTGTTAAAATAATAATTCATACATTAGACAGCACTGCAAATATTTTAAAAAGTGTTTACAACAGGCACATTCAAGCAAAAGGTTTAGGTCAGTGTTTTCCCAACCTTTACTGAGGCACAGCACATATTTTACATTTAAAAAACCCTGCGTCACTGATGAATTCATGAATGCGTATAATAAAATATAATGATAATTTAGTCACAAATTACTTATTCTCAGTGTGAGAGTCGGCACCATCGGTTCCCCTGTAAAAGTAAATCCAAAGGAAAGATAACTTTCACTGTTTTGCCTTGAGCTCTCTTTTTTGCTTTGTTCTGATCACTACTCATACTAGGGCCTTCACCTGGGTCAGAAGTTTCTCCAGGACTCGGATTGTGTACTTTTTCTTTTCAAATATTTATCCATCGCTGTCACCACTGTCACACCCAAGGCATGAGTAATTCTATTGTTTGGATGGCAACACGTAGCTAAACACAAGGTAATTACCTACCTGCTGCCATCTAGTGAAAGAGTATTTAATTGCTCTGCCCGTCACAACGTCGCTGGCACAGACGAATGAAGACAGCACAGCTGGTGATCTCTCACTGCACACTAGTGTGGTTGGAAATCACTGATCTAGGTAGCACTAGACAATATACTTGTTATCTTTTCAATTTTGGCAGTTTTATCCATCTTTTTTAGCACTTCGATCAAGTCCTGTGGGGCCTTCTTGCCCTTACTCTCCACCCATTTCCCAAGTAGTTGGATAGTTTGCTCCTGGCAATCATGCGGGTGGTCCAGTTGAATAGCTTCAATAACAGTATTTGGCATACCGTTACGTCTCGCTATATCCTGCATATCCTTCCATCCAAGCACGTCTGCAATGTCAGGCAGGTGACGCTGGATATCTACATCTGAAAGAACAAATGTGAAAGACAGGAGAAATGTGACTTAATGTTAATGTAACACATAATACAACTTTCACGATCTTGCAGCATCCTAAGCATATTTATTCTAATTGAAGAGAAAAAGACTCAAATCCAGATAAAGGGATGTTTAAGATGAAGGGAAGTCAGATGTCATTACAAAGTCAGACACAATCCATATGCTAATATGCATAAACTAATTGAGCAAGCAAGGTAGTACAAGTTTAAGAGTATAGCTCTTATATGCTATCAATGAAATAAAGTGTTTTAGGGATTTTCCTACCATTAAGAAGTTGCATCTCCTGAGAAGGGAAGTAGATGGTATGTTAATAAATGATTTACAACTCCACAGTGATAAAACAGCTTTACAAATATGTCACACCACAATAGTACCAACACAGAACACACTAACAAGAACACTGAAGAGTTCAGACAACTAACCTGCACCTCCTAAAGAAAGGAAAAGCTAAGTCACATTAGAAGAGAGACAGAAATGAGTTTATCTCCCATGCACATGTGCAAGCATGAAAATTTAGGTTAGTTTAAAAGACAGGACAAATGCCCAACATGTTACAGCGAAAGTTAGTAATGGGCTACAAGAGACACTGGAGAAAAACTTACCACGTCAGATGCATTTCCATTCACAACATTTGATCGCTCCTGTTGCCGTTTGTCTTATGAGACAAGTGATCAAAAAACAAAAAAAACACAAGTGTATTATTAAACAAGATGCAAAAAAAAGAAAAAAAATGTTCATGTTGCTTGAATATGTATGTAAATTAAAGCATTTTTATGAGGTTCTGGTGCGCTCTGTTGGTCAAATTACTTAAACAAATACTCACAACACGGTGTCTTTTTCCAAATAAAAACAGCAACTACTATCAATACTGCCAATACAATTATGGTGAGAATTATGCCGACTATCAGTCCCACAGGATTTCCTTCTGAAACACAAAAGTATGAAAATTCCTTTTTTTATGACAAACAAAATGACAAATATTTCTTTTAATTATAGTAACTGAAGCATCATGATTTAATTCAAATGCAACAATGTTAAAGTGAGCATACCCTCAATTTCATTGCAGACTGTGTTTTTGTTGCCAGTACAGGGTATTTTGACACCCGCTGCACCACATCTTGAACCAAAAGAAAAGCAAGTATGAGTGACAGATGACATCATTTTACTTATTCTGCATGCAGTCTATGAGGTGAATTCCATTTAAACTTGCACTGTGAAGAAATTTTTAAAGAAGCTGTATAAAGTGCAAACAAAATGTTACACTTTTTTTTGTTTGCTGTTTTTCATAAAAGTATTTTCTGCTTCAGCAGTTGTCAGCTATTACTGGAGTAACTAGGAGTTACTCTGACTGTGATCCAGAGACAGCAGTCTTGGCAGTAGAAAAGCATGCACAGTCAAGGATGTCGGTGCATCAGGTCAGGAAGACATGCTGGTTGTTTTCTCTTCTACTGTCAATACCAAGCTCTACTACACTATACTTACAGCACATTCAAGATTTACGTTTTTTTTAAAAATTGTCTTCCCGCCCTACTCCGTAGACTTACAAGCTGAAGGGTCACCATCTTCAAACAGTGGAGGAGTTCCAAAGGACATCAAGCATGCATTGAAGATAGAGCTTTACGAGTTTACATAATGGGACTTTCATTAAGCAGTCCGAGCATGGCAGGACACTGGTAGCAGTGTATTACTGCACAGCATGATGACTTTAAAGAGGATGGCAGCCAAACTTAATTCAGGGGTTGTTATTGCCTGTTTTAGAAGCAGTAGTGTAATTATGATTGCACTTCTTATGTGTATCTTCTACTTTACAGATATGCAAAGGAGCAGAACTTACTTAAGACAAGGTTGGCAGAGTTTGCAGGTTTCCGTGCCACTGACACAGTAGTGATCTTGTTTACACCGACACTTTCTGTCCCTGGCAGGTGTACAGGCTTCTTCCTCCTCCAAATTTTCTTAAAGGAAAAAAAACACAATATTATTAATCATTAGGTTGACTTACTTAAAACTGTTGCAAACTCTCATCTTGCACTTATTCTTTGATAAATAGCTTGAGTTTAGTTTAGAAAATGGTGAGCTAGAATTTCTGTTTCCAGTCAAGTTGTAGTTACATGTCCATGTCCAGCCTGTCGCTATGGCTGTTGCATGCGAGTGGCAACCAGTTGTATTATTGTACTAATTTTTCACAACACAAAACAAAAAAGTTTGCCCTTAGAGAGTCTGGAATGTTGTTTCTCATATTTGCTTCATAAACATCATAAATGATGATGATTTTTTTCCAATTAATTTTGTAATTAACCCACTAATATATTCAATAATATCAATCTGTGTTTCAGCAATCAGTTATTTGTGTACCTATAAAATGAGGCTGTCACTACACTTCACTCCTTTACTATAAGTGGAGACATTTATATAGTACTTTCATAGATAATACAATTAAATAACATTTTAATTATGTTGTTATAAGTGTAAACATATTTGTAGTTGTGGCAATATTTAGAGTTACATTTGTGCTGTTACAATTGAGAGAGAACAGTGACTACAAAGAGTACTTAATGTGGATTGGTCACATCTGGCTGACATGTTTATCAACAGGGTTTGTATACCATGCAGCATGATTTAAACCAGTTACAGTTACAGTATGAACAGCACAAATGTAACTAACGAGATTAATGATGGCTGAATTCCACTCCATTTCAGTATGATTGCATACTGTGATGCTCTCATGGCCTCCTGGGCCATTTGAATAAAGTATATACAACACCAGGCCTTTCCTGGTGTGACAAATCAAAATATCTGCTGCTGTGAGAAGCTTTGTGGCACTGAAACCTTGCCTTTTGGATTTTTTAAAAATTTGTTTTATTTTAGGTTTGACTGAAAATAGAAGAAACAGTGATGTCCCATTGTGTCTATACCATTGGGGTGTGAGCAGGATGTGCAGGGATTACAGGACCTCTGGTCATTAGGTTGACTTGTGAACATCTCAGAACCACAGAAGTTGCATTTTCCATCATGAAGATTCATCGTGCAGTGATCTACCAGATACTGACCTACAGTGGTGAAATACAAGAGACAAAGTTTGTTTTTAATCAGTTTGGGCCGACGTATGCAATATACACATATACGCAGACAGCAACACGCAAACATATACTAAAAGGCACCATTCTGGCATCACATCATCACATTTTAACCAAACAAACAAAGCATTTGCTAGTTTGTTTGTTGTTTGTTTTCGTGTTTTATTTATTTATTGTCAAACCACACTTGCTTCTTTTAGGATCACTTAATATTAAATTTAATGAAGGAATACATGTACCCACTGCCACTCACCGGCACCACACAGACAACAGGTCCTGTTGCCATGGGTGTAGGTCCCATCTGTACACTGAGGTGAGGAAGAAGAAAAGGTCCTGGTGGTTGAGAAAGCAATATATATTTATAAATAATAAAAACTACAACTCAAGTAAATAATTCAAAACCGAAAATGAAACTGAAAGTAAGTTTTAGCTTAAAAAAAAGAAGCCTGTTTAGAGGCAGCGTTTTGAGAAAACACCCGACTATTTTCGCTTGCTTCTTTTCCTAAAGGCTGGGTCTTAAGTAGTAAGTTTGAACTCAGGTGTTGTGGCGAACTGTCTCCCTTCTTCTCCCTCTTTTTCCCCTTAGCGAACCTCGAACACCGCCCATCCCCAAAAAAGCCCAACACAAATCTTACTGTAATTTTAATTTCTTATTTCATACACTGCACCCTCAAAATATCCCCTCAACAACAACAGCATCCCCTGTTTAAATTCACTCACTCTGACACAAAAAGGAAGATCAAAACAAAGTTGATGATCCATGTTTGGGGCTTCAGCGAGGTAGCTGCCATGCTGGTAACCAGATAACAAACTCGTTCAAGATGAGCCAGGCCTGCGCAGAATCGATCACCGGCGATCGACGCACAATGCACGCCGGTTAGTTTTCTGTCCGATTTGAGCCCGACTTTCTCTGACGTCATAAACTAATGGACAACGATCATCCCGGGAGCTCGAGGCGGCCGCAGGGTTCACAGCTAGGAGCCGCACTTGCTCTTCCTCGACTGCAAAACTCAGGGCATGATGGGAAACGCCTGGCTCTCGCCCGATCAAAGAGCCGATTGGCTCTTAGTTTGGCTGTCACACCAAAAGTTTTGTAGGAATTTTAATTTTTCATGTAATTTCAGTAGTTTAGATTGGTAATCATTATTCCTATGTTGTGCGTGAAGGATTAACCTGTCTTAATGTTTTGGGTGGAGGGTGTGTTTTTTTTTGTTTTTTTTTGTTTTTTTTAGTGTATCTACGGAAGCTTCCGTAGATACACTTCTGTATAGTCGCTTGCTTCTTATTAGTTTTGTCTTATTCATGACAAAAACAGTTACTGTACGTTTATTCTGGAAACCCCCAAAGTAACCAACTCGCGGGGTAGTACCCGGTGTTTTACAAATGGTGTTTCGAAACCTTCACAGATCTGTTAGACTAACGTACAAACGTACAAAACAATTATAAACCAATAAGATCTCCAAAGTTGGGATTTTATCAAATTTCATTAGAATCAGAATCAGTTTATTGCCACAAATGTTTATAAAATACCCACTGTAAGTTTCTGATTGCAGAATGTAAACTGCTGCCCTGTTGCTAAAATGTATGACCGCAGTCCACGGTAGCTACTCTGCTGGTTAAAGGGACTATCCAACTGTCTTTTCTGTATCTCTCTATGGAAACATTTATTTTTACAATTAAGGCAGAGTCAATTCATGGACACAACTGAACAAAAATACTTAAAATGTGTGGTGCACCCCCGAAACTGTACGAGCACTTTTGTATTTATTTTAATAATTAATTGAACATTTGTCCAGTAATTACCAAAGAAGCAATTTCCTTTCATTTGGAATGCTATTCATATTTTTATTTAGTGTACATGGTAGCTACACTACTTTATTGTGAAGAGGAACAGAAAATGTAACCGGCATCAAGGCGGAACTAATTTGTGACTGGAACAGCTGTGTGCTGGGTTTTTCCGGGGGGAGCTTGACGCGTTCCTCAGATGCAATCTGAACGACGAGCTGAGTACGACGTCTGCATTTCTGTGTACTTTACCGATCAGTAACTCGTGGAAATTACGGTTGTCAACTTCTGAAGCTAAACGCTAGTAAAGCAAGGGTTTCTGGTATTGTTAAAAGCACTTTCTTGAAGTCGAGCAACCACTAAGTGGGCTTCCGCCGCTGCACTGCGTTGTGTGTATGTACCTGAGCGTAGGTCCCTACTTTATGTTTACTTATCCTTGCACAGAGTGCGTGTGTGCTCCGACGTTTATTAGTACTTAATTGAACCTCATTTATAGTAATGTATTCCAGGTATTAAGACAGTTACATTACGGAGTTGCACTACTTGTTAATGTTGAATGTAATGATGTTGAATTAAGTTAGTTAAGGCTCGTTATCTCAAACATGTTTATGTCTGTGAATATTACTGATGTCAATACGTGTGAGAACCCTTTATTTCCAATTAGACATTTTGTGTTCAAAGTACAGTTGAGTAATCCTGCAACTGAAACTATATGGTTATAGTAATCTGTATTCACTTTTATATTGGTGATATTGTGTGCTACAATGCTGCTTTAAATGCAGAAAAGTGAACAGTATACATAATTTGAGAAAACTGCAGATGGTTCTAGTTTTCACAATGTATTAATTAAGAGCCAGATGTAGGAATGGGTTTGTTGAGCACTTAAGCCATAGTATGGACTGAACCAGAGATTGACACTGTAAAATGTTAAAAGTATATTTGAGGTAAGTGAGTTTAAATGAATTAAAGGGGTCGCAATCTGAACAACGAGCTGAATACGACGTGTGTTCATTGCTGCTGCATTTCTCGGTACTCTAGACTGACGTCTCATTTTGTTGCTGTGGTACTACCATTCTTGGGACCCGTAACAGATGCAAGACTGAGATTTCGCCACTAGGAGGTGTAATTGGTCAACGAAATAATACAGTGGGATCTATTTTAAAAGTCTAGATCAGAATAATATATGACAAAATGGAAATTTGATTGTATCCAATACCTACAATCCACACCACAAACACAACTGAAATCACCTAACAATGTATTATCTTAGCCCGCTCAGTGTTTGTTATACATTCCTTATAAGTCATGACTGTAATTTAATTACATCTTGGCACCCATGCTTTTTGGGTCACAGGCAATTGTAAGGTGATTTAGGAAAGTGAGGTCAATTTTAAATCACAAAATCAGCAACATAAACATAAAACCCTAGTCACGAACTGTTTGCCCTCCTGCCCTCTGGCAGGCGCTACAGGAGCCTAAAAAGCAGAACAAACAGACTGAAAAACCGTTTCCATCCATGGGCCATAAGATTTGTGAACAGCACTATTCATAACTGTGCAATAACCTGAATTTTTAATTTAATTTATTATCCATTTATTTCCTTTTTATCATTTCTCCTCTGTGTGTGGTTTTTAATATTCTTTTTTATATATTTTAATATTGATCAAATGTAGCACTTTGTACTGCTGCTGTACAATGACAATAAAGCATACTATCTATCTATCTATCTATCTATCTAAAATGAAGTTGTACAGATGAGTAAAGCACTGCACAGTTGGAAAGATGCTACCATGATGCAAACCATAAGAAAAGAAAGTTCTGTAGAATGAAAGTCCATCCCTATAAAACTCTATGAATCAATGATTTTAAACTCAGTCTTTGATTTATAAATTTCTTGTAGTCTGATTTCATGAAGCTCTTAATATTCTATTCAAGTCAGTTATGTAGAAGAAAATCCTTTCTATCTGTGCCACTAACAAATTAATGCCTCACTCCCACCCTAACCCTCAAAAAAACCCTCCATATTTGTTTGATCTCTGCCAAGTGTAGTTAACAGTAAATTTATCTTAGAACAAAAGTGAAGAAAAAAAGATTTTGGCTGGGGAATAAAAACTTAACTTGAAGAGGGAACTCCTGTGGGATTTGGTTGTTTTTGCAAGTGTACCAAATTTCAGCCCTTTGTAGTCCCACTGAGTCCCAGTGTCGGATTTGTACCAGTCTGCTGCCTTCTCATTTGGCCCACTTAGAGAGCAAAATGAACACACACACACACACGCACACACACACACACACACACACATAGGTGTTGTCAAAAAAAGGAATTAATACTCTTAGCCGTGCAAGCAGCATGGCTATATGGATGGCAGTGTCTGTCCTTCATTTGTTCGCCACTTTAGTCCAAACTCAAATATCTTTTCAGCTTTTTAGTTGGACAGCAATTCATGCACAGATATTTTTGATCCCCAGAGAAAGACGGAGAATGAATTTGGTTATTACCTGGCTTTTCTACTGGTGCAAACATGAGGTTGACATTTTTGCTTTGGACTAAAATATTTCCACAACTGTCGGCCTGATTGCCATGAAATTTGGTAAACACAGTAAGGCCCTCGGGATGAATTTTAATTACTTTAGCTATCCCTTAACTTTTCAACTCGTGCCATCATAGGATCCAAATTTTACTTTTTTCAAGTTTATGAATTGTGTGCAAAACTATTACCATCCCATTATGGGTGTATATGTTGTGTTTTGTGCTAATTATCCAATGTTAGCTTGCCAGCATACCACACTAAGATGGGGAGCATTGTAAAATTCTCCTTGCTAAACATTGTTTTATTGGCATTGTCAGTATTTCAACAGGCAAGCATTAGCATTTAGCTCAACATATCACCATACAGCCTCAAACAACCACTATGGAATGATTTCACTATATGTTCTGCATAATGTACAGCCAAACCTGAAAAAGGCAAGTAGAGCATGCTGAGACAATGGCAAAACACTTCTATTTTCTGTGTCTGCAGCCTTTTTTATTCTGTCAACAGAACAAACTCTTTACAGGATGGATGTACACAGATGAGAAGAGAGAAAAAAACATGAAGGACACTAACATGATATGGACATTTATACAGCTCAGATGTGTAAAGTAAACCTGATGACCTTCTCCTTTGGCTGCTAGCTCTGAGGATGAATACGTGGATAAGTTAGGCAGTTGGCCACAGTGAAACTACTACTACACTTCTCTCCTCCGTTCTGCTGCACTGCAACAAAACCAAAAAGCTGCACAACCTCCACCAGAGAAGTGTGAAGCTCGTAGATTTCAGCTGTGTGGAAAGACATAATCATCCATGGCCAATGTGTTCTGCCTCCCATCGCCCCCAGGTCATATGCAGAATGAGGCAGAGTAATAGCTCCACTGAGATGGAGGGGAGGAAAAATAAAATAGAATAAAACAATGTTTTTGTTGTCGAGAGGAAGCTGCTGGAAGGGACTGTGTTGCAAAGCCTCCCTGGGGACACAGAAGAAGAGGGAGGAGATGAGTCGGGGAAGCAGTAGGTAACAGCTCTTCTCTTTGGGTAAAAGAAGCACCAGAAAGAAAGGAGACTTCAGTCGTTGTGATTGCTTCTGTATACTGCCATTCACTAATGCTCTACTGCATTATTGTGTGTTTCATAGATGTAGATGTTGTTGTTTGTTTGTTTTTTTTACAAATTAGGTCACCATAGATAGATAGATAGATAGACTTGTAATTCCCAAGTCTATCCTGTGTAATTTCCATGTTGCAGCAGCAATTTACAAGCACCCAGCATGACAGATAGACAAATATACAAAAAATATTTACAAAAGATAAAAAGAGATAAATGTATGATAAATATATATAAGAAAATATATGCAAAAAAAAGTTTACTGAAAGTTCACAGTATCGTGTGCCAGAAGTGTGCAAGCTGCTGCTGTCATTATACTGTTAACCCAAACCAAAAACAAGGTTTTATTTTTGTAGAAATTGTATTGCATGCATGTCAGTGTCAGTGCCCCTAAAGTGCACTATGCTTTTGTTAATTTAAAATTTCATGCAAGTTGTGAGTTCTGCATATTTCCTATTTACTTCCTTTAGTTCGAGCTTCTTCTCTTACTTCAAGTGCTGTAGCACTTCTTTTATAGAGCTGAAGCTTTTAGGCCTACATGTAGTAATCATAAGCCATGAATGCACTGAGAGAGAACGTGAAAACTATTTTTCAAAGGCATCAACTTTGCCTTTTCAATTCAGAGCAGCTATAGGACATTTGACATTTAAACATAACCACTGTGATGGTTTTCATTTTTTCCATCTCAAAGTGACTATTTGAAACAGTCACCTTAAAAAGAAGCAGACCAGTAAGATTCAGTTTTAGTAATCAGTGATCTTGTTCAGATGCCGAAACTGTGGCACTAGCCATAATTCAGCCATATTTAATCAGGATATCTTGAATGCATTGAGACTGAGGGAGGAAATAATGTACGTTAGGCAAAAACATTTATTACTAACTGCTCTTCTCCCATGTAACCTGTGTCCAGTATAGTTGAGACTGCGACTGGGGCGGAGGCAAACCTGATGCACATTACAGGAAAAGAGTCATGCTGCTCTTGAACTACAGGAAACAACCTCTGTGCTGATGACGCAGGTCTCAGGGGAACACTCAGTAAGTTGTGTAGATCTGAAACACACTGTATACTGTGTGAGTGCATGAGCACCAGGGCTGTGCAAGGTCGTGCAACATGTTGTGGCACGGACACACACATTGAGACACTCTTGCATTTCCATGAGTGCTGTTTTGTGCCATACATTAAAAGCAACGATTGTGTTCAACTAAATCGTCAAAAACAACCGCATCTCACTGTCCTTCTCTCCCTCAGCACCAGCTTACACACTTGCACACAAACTAGATGAAAAGACGTAAATCTATAAAGCTGCCACTAGATGATGTGTCTGTGCAGAGAGATTTCCCCCCACAACACGTCCAGCGGTCTGCCTAATTAGAGCCGAGCGTATCAGTGGGCAAGGGAGTCTGTGTCTGCACATGGAAGGAGGATTTGGCCAAGAGGATTCATTCACTAGGCTGTCTGGTGGGGAAGACAATGGAGAGGAGTTCAGATTGGATGTCTTGTTCCAAACTGTGCCGAGTGCTTTTCTCCAGCACAGAGGAAAGACAAGAATAATGCTGGTTGGATATCCCATAGAGATGGATTTATTGGGACTATTGGTATTGGAAAAATCCGTTTAGGGACTTAATCAAAACAGAGCAGCAGCAGCAGCAGCAGGAAGAGACTGAACTGAGCCTGTAGACCAGGCTAAATTGATCTCAGCTTGTATGTCCTGTCCTTTACCTGTCCTCTCTGTCCTTAGAGTAGGTCCTCTCCAGACATTTGTCCTCTGTCAAAACCATTACATGAAATTAAGTCTTCTGAGTCAAACTTCTACAACCGACCCTCTCTCATCATCTGTTTTTCAGACAGATATCATGAGATAGTTCACTGAAAATTAGCTAAGATGCTAAACTGTTTCACTTAATGATAGGAAATCCTTTATAAATAACTGGGTCAGCCACACTCACATAATTTTCCACCACATTTGAAACCTTTTTTGAGATTTGACATCTTTTTTTCAGGTTTTCAGCAGACAAACATAGCGAACTAATAAAACATGTGTAGCTTATTTACTTAACTGGCAGCAGCAGCAGTTAAATTAATTCACTTTTCTAAAAACAGAGACATCTTACATGAAACTTTTCTCATTCACCCACACAGAAATTACATATGAATGTGTAATCAAACTCAGACACACACACACACACATACACACACACACACACACACACACACTCGTGAACACACAAAGCTATCACCTCCCACCCACCAGCCTGGAAAACATTAACCTTTTCATCTCATGTCACATTTTCATCTAACTTCATGCATCATGCTCACATGCCTACAGACACATGCCACACTGCACACATGCACATTATGAACTGTTGTAAGAGCACACACATTCATAAATACCAACAATTCAGACACACAAGTGGCTGCAGATATCTCAGAGGAACTTCAGAGAATTCAGGGAGTGGAGAGTCATTTGGTTAAAGAGGACCAAACTGCAGGAAATGAAAATCATTGACCCTCCCTTGTGACCGAATTTACAATCTACGCCTGAAATCGGTTGGAGGAAGAAAGAAAACAGAAAAAGTTAGCTGGAGAAGGAAATGTTTGAGCGTCTATAAATAGAAGGCGCACGTTTGAAATGATTCTGAAAGGCATGCAGTCATTTATTATTCAGCTCATATTGCTCCATGTTTATCACATAGAATAAGTAAAAGGATCCTGTTTTGCATCCACACTCAGTCTCTGACAATAGCAGAATTAAAACTACTGACAGGCCTCGCAATATATTTATGAAAGTACAAAGACATACAAATTCTTTTTCAGTAAATAAACCTGGGTTTCAGAGCAGCGTCATTTTTTTTTTTACTTTATCCAAATTTACACATTGAGATGCAGCATCAGCTTTCAACTAATCAAGAACCATGGAATTGAAACTTTGGACCGATATCGCCATAAAGTTGCTGTACCCCTGCAAAGCATAAATTAAGTTTAGCTCCTTGAATGCAACACCAAGCAACCTAATTGTCTCAAATCAGCACCTATATGTCAATTGCTTTGTGCACTATTTGACCATCCTCAAACAAAGGGGATTTAGAGAAAAAGCCCCTCAAATACTCCTGAACCTTTATTTAAGATTTTTTATGATGCTGAGAGGCTGCGCTTGAGTGTGAGGCATTAACGAAAACAAACAGTATATTGTGAGCACGAGGAGAAGAAGCCTTTTGCATTGAATAGGTGCACGGGGCCTCATTCATAATTCAGAGGCGTCGCAGCAATATGAGAGAGGAGGACGCATCTGTCTGCATTACGCCAGCGTTGCCTCTGCGTTGCATCACCCTCCCGGGTGGTTCGTTTTCGAGAGTTTAATACGCTCCCTATCAGTTGCGCTCTGGCTGTGGCTAATTTCAGCCTCAGATAAGAGCCTTTATTTGTCACCCAGCTCCTTTGCCCTGTCACACGGCTTAGAAGTGCCTTCTCTGTCTAAAATCTTTGAAGGAGTGCTGACTGGATGAGCTGCTGTTTGTCTGTACATTACCGGTGACTGTTCAGTGTGCAGCATCACAAGTAAGGATATTATGAACCTTCAACGCTAACTCAATACCCATCCCCCACACACACATGTATAGCTGTCTCCCCACACAAAGAGAGGCGCATGTGCCTTATTACACACACACACACACACACACACACACACACACACACACACACACAGCTGGCTGCTGGTCTGTCTGACCTAGTTTATTTCTGTAGGCTGCTCTAATGGAGGGAACGAGTGTGGTGTATTATCTGACTGCATCTGATTTGCATTTCTGCCCTGTCACTGGCAGATGGCACCAGAGGTCGTGAGCAGAACTTTTTGGAAGCCCTCTCACACACAACACACACTGCACGTATACTTGTGCACACAAAATCACAGGAGTTTCACACATACTTATCAGACAAGCTCACTCGTGACATCCTACTATAAATACACCTCATATCAAGTAAAAGTCTGTATTTTGTATCTGATGAAGATGTGCATGGGTGTAGTGGTAAATGCATGCAAACACACACATATAGTGAATGTTGTACATGTAGTGCATGCATGTGGGCAGCCTGCTGTGCTCAAATTGTAGCGTTTGGTTTACAGCCCCTGCTCTTGCACCATGCTTAATAGGAAGGAAGTGATGAATCACACTCACTTATTTGTGGTAGTGGTGAGTGTTCAAGTACAGATAGGGCCTCTCTTTCTCGCTCTCTCTCTATCTCACTCAAACACACATATGTGAACACACCCTCTCTCTCTAGAAATCACAGAGGAAGTGAACAGACATGAAACCTCAGCACATTGTCATTTTCTATCAGATGGAAGTCTCTGTCATGGTTGAAATCATTCAGACAGAACGTGATGTTGGGTCTATTGTGACACACGAATGGTGTGTTTACGTCTCCGTTTTTGCATCAGGAGCACATGAGACATCACACAAGATAAGAGCCGTTACTGTGCCCCCTTTACCTGTTTGTGCTGTTTTTTTTATTATTAAATCAGATCAAACCTGGCTTTGTGTGTTGCAGAATAAATACACGGCTGCTTTAAGGTGTGTCTTCACGTCCTGATTAATCTGACTTGTACGCACAGAAACATCATCCCATTCAGCTGGGACTTTCATTGTCACAGGTCGTGCAGCGTATGTGTCTTAAATGTATATAACATTTTAAAACATGCCTGCGTTTGTGTTTTTCGACATGTGCGAGATGTCTGTACATTCTGCATCTGCACACACATGTGCACGCACAAGCCATCAGTCTTTATTTGGGGACAGGAAACATCAGGGTGTGCTTTTGCTCTCTTTACCTCTTTCTCTCTCTCTTTTTCTCACACACACATACACACACACACACACACACACATAACCGTTATTGAAGGGTGTGGGGACATTTTCCATGCGGTTTGAGTGGTTAAACTTTGCAATTGTAAAGTGTGTGTAAAAAAATGTGCCAGATCTGCTCGACGTAAAGACACAAATGGCTGAAGTGGAGGAGTGGGGTGAGACCAATTAGTTTGAGGCTCTCACTGAAGTGTTGGACAAAACTTGGCAAAAAAAAAAAAAAGAAAAAGAAAAAGAAATAACCCTCACACAGCCTGTCACGCCACAGAATGACTTTTCCATTAGCTTTGGTGAGTTGAAGAGGCTGACTGAGATATGATGACATTGTTATAATTTTACTTTCAGAGTTCAAAATCAAGGGCTGAGTTCAAACAGAATGTTACTTATGCCTGAAAATCCCCTTCCTTCTTTTGTCTTTTGCTTTCTCAATTTTCTTTGACATGGCCATCTCCTCTCTGACTCATCCTTCAGGTCTCAAGTGTATTGTGGCGAACCACTGCCGAATTTGCTCCTCTTTTATATCCTTTTTCTCTCCTGTATCTCACTTTCCTCCCTCTCTCCATTTCCGCTTGCTCTGCGTCTGTCTCTCTTTAGCAAAGGTTAAGTTCTAGTTCAACATAGACAGCTTTAAATAATGCACGTTTCCAGTAAAATATAAATGAGAAAGCTTTTTTTAAAGAAAATATTGTAAATTATACAGAGTATGTCAATCTTCTGAGCTGAAATATTTCAATATTTGGACAGATATGCAGGAAATGCCAGACAAGGGTAGATTTGAGCTCTTTCTGCAGTCAATGTAGCCTTCTGAGGTTTTCACAAGCGCTAGAGAAGACTAGTCATTAACTCACAGGGAGCTAATTGTGTGGTTGGTGCCCCAGTTTAAAAGAGACTGAGCAAAAATCTGTGTGTGTGTGTGTGTGTGTGTGTGTGTGTGTGTGACATCAAGGTGCCTCAGCTTCTTTAAAACAGGTAATACAGGCCCATGAGGTCAGCAGTAGAGGAATCTGACATCTGTTGCACCGTTCTCTTGTGATCCTGATTAAAAAAAAACAAAAAAAACCCTTGAGATTAATTCACTCGTGCACTTATGCCCTTTCTATTGCAGTAACTTTTGACAGCCTCACCACTGCGTCGTCTTCACTTTAGGTCGGCATGTGTGACAGTCTCATGGCCACATTGTGCGCTGTCTCTTCACACCAGCAATTGTGTCATTTTTACCTCAAAACCTGTTAGCCACGCAACAGTTTTGGCTTTTCGTGTCTTGCTTAATAGCCTGAAATGGATGCAAGTGGAACCGACATAATCCTGTGTGTTTATCTGTCATTGTCTGTGGCTGTGAGCATGTGCTATGGGTGTCCTCTGTGAGTTTGTGTGCTCTCCTGTATGTGTTTTTGGATGCTGTGGGTGGGTACAGTGTATGTGCATGCCATGGATGGGAATAATATGTGTGTATGTGTGCGTGTTCTCATTTGGTGGCTGCTTGCTATCAGTGTTTGTTTGGGGTTAAAAGCCCCTGTCTCTGAGGGTGTTAGCGGGGGTCATCTAAACCGGATCTGCAGTGGAATCGCTTGAGAGGCAGAAGCATAATCTGTAGCTGGCTTTGTGCTCCCAGATTAAAGTGATGATGTTTTAAACCTTTCTCACGGCCGCAATATGCCTTTGCTTCCCTCCCTGCTACTCAGTATGTGTGTGACAAGAGATCCACACAGCCGGGTTCAAGAAAAGGACACCTTCCTCGCTATTTATGAAACGGGGAGCTTTAGCACATTATCTGAGTCAACGCACGCATGTTCTATTCATCTATTAATTTGCCATCAGCGTGGTGTAGCTACAGCATATCTCCTCCAGTGTTTGAGGGGAAACAGCTGCTAATCCTAATCCCCCCACCGACTCCCCCCCCACGGGATTCTGTCAAATCACAGGCCCTTTAAAAAGCTCTGGCTGGCTGGTTCCAGGGCTGGTTGAGTGGCTGGCTGACTGGCAGGCTCTAAATGAGAGGATGGACCACGCTTACCCACTCCCGTGACTGACATTCACTAGGCCTCCAGAAAGTATGTCACTTGTTTGTACAAGTGTGTACGTATACACACACACAGCAGAAATTTCCATTGCATACTGCTTCTCCAATACGGTGGAAATAGCTTTGCCCATAAACATTTGCAGACAAGGAAGGAAAGTTTTAAAAAGTGCACGTGTACCATACTGTGAAGCAGATTAGAAAAACAGACCCTTTGGTTTACACAGGACGTATGTTTACACGCTGCAAAATGTTTGTTGCTGTAAAAGATGTTCTGGAAAAATCAACCTTTGATAATTTCATCATGAGGGAGACGGACCTACTATCTGGTCGGCTGTAGTTCAGGTGATTACATGTGCTGACTGCTGATTGATGGTCTTAACCTTTTCTTTTCCCGCCCACATGGTTAAGGGAAAACTATGTCATTTTGGGAAATATGTTTGTTAGCTTTGCTTAGCTTATCTTATTTTAGCTTAGCTTAGATTGTCTTATCTTAGTATAAACACTGTATAGTGAGGTGAACATGGAGCCTGGTGTACATTTAATGCCATAAACTTGTTGCCAAGCAACCATAAAACTTCAGGAAGCTGCTGTGTCCAGTTAAAAGGGAGTGTCCTGTTCAGGTTTTACAGATTTTTTTTAAAGGATCAATAAACATTAATAAACAAAACACATAACATTTAAATAAATGAGCTTTACGGGTGCTGGTAGGTTTTTTTAATTTTCATATTTAACAGACTGATATCAATCTTCTTAAATTATTGCTTTGAGTGTCCTTGGGCAAAACACTCAATCCCAAACTGCTGCTGATATGTACATATGTGTGTATGTGGAGGGGAAAACCATAAGCCGCTTTCAACGTCAGCCAAACGAATCTTACACATGTAAACTAAACACAGAGCATATGGCCGGACTGAAAAGACCAGCACAGAATCAACATTAGAGAAGAAGAAAGATAGTCAGGTCTGTAATTCCTCCTTTTTGCATCATTTCTGTGTCAAGTGATGTCCTCGATGTCACCTTTACAGCAAGACTGTGCAACCTTTTGAGGAAAATAATTAACACATTCTTCCTCTTACAAATGAAAAGCTGAACTCACAAGCAATAAAACCTCAATTGCTCAAACCCTCTGTGCGCTGAGGGTTTTGCTGCTGCTGCAGTCATACTTAGTCTCATTTAAATGGTTAAATTAACCATCATTTTAAGGCCACTGTAGACACTGTTCAGCAAATGTTATGAAAGTCACGTTTCCATCTCACGTTACCACATTTCTTTTTTTTTTGCAAATTTGAAAGAAAGCTGCAAGACAAAGTGTTTTATCAAACACTGTTGTAACTACTTACATGGTCAGATGCCAGCCTCAAACAATGGTGAAGCATGCAGAAATTGTGATGAAAATCAAGCATTTATATTTCATTTGTGGTTGTATTCTCTTCAATTCATCCAACAACTCTGATGTTTAATCACGTTTCACATCATGATTTAATAGCTAAGCTTTTTTCAATTTTCACTTGTGTTTTTACCACCAACCTTTCAACTTCATCCAAGCATAAATGTATTTTTGCAACATTTGGACATTTTTAGAAAATTTTGAAGATTCACTTATAGTTTCATTTTAAACCACTGAAAGACCAAAAGTTCAGCTATGAGTGTTGCTGACTGGTCTCTGGACGCATCATTTGCTGTAGGTAATCAACTGAGAGCCAATGTGTTGGTAACAAATAAAAACAAATGCTTTTGAAACCACCAGAACTCAGTGTGTCTGACTATGTCCTCAGCAAGCTCTCAAGATGTACAGTACATGCTTTTTTGATGCATCTCATGAACTGTAAAACCCTGAAGCAATTTCTCTTCTTTGAAACTCTGAAACTCTGCAGTACCATCTCTAACTTTCACTCCGCAGCACAAACACTAATATCGGTCTTGTCCATCAGCCATTCTCACATCAGTCATTTCAGATAATGACTCTCAGCTGGGAGAGACAGAGAGCGGAGGGATGGGGAGGCTGAGCAAAGAGTATCAGCCGTCACGCTCGCGTCTCCCTTCCTTGTTCTTGGTGTATAAGGATGAGATGGGGATGAGGAGTGCGCGGGTAACTATCAGTCATCAGCGTGAGGATTAGGGACTGTCATCAGCAGCCATATGCCTCATATTACCCTCCTGATGACACTAGATGGTTAGAGGAAAGAAAGCAAGGAGGAAGAAGAGGAGGAGGAGGAGGCTCGGGGGAAGGATTATGTCTGCTCTAAGATTTCAGGGTAAAAGTCAGGTAAAGAGCAGAGTGTGTCAAAGTAAAGTCTGATAAATGCACAGGCTCTGATGTATGAATGTACATATGAATGTACATTCAAATGCACACAAATTGATATACGTAAATGGCCTGCAGCAGAAGCACTACTCACTGTCAAAGAAAGCCAAGATAGAAGACACAAGTTCCTGTTGTAGAAATGTGTTTGTGTGTGTGTGTATGTGTGTGTGCGTGTATATAGGTGTACTGTGCTAGCTGCAGGACCCCATGGTAAAGCTGATATGCTTCTGTCCATGTTTTTATGCCTCTGGCTATGCATGCTGACTATTATTCAGTACAATGGACACACGTGTGCTCTCCATTGATCACGTAGAGAGAATAAGTGTGTGTGTGTGTGTGTGTGTGTGTGTGTTGAGGAAGGGGAGGGGTCAGTGGCGACAGCAATACAGTAAGTGTTTCCATGTGCTTCTCTTATTCATGAAGACACACACAAACACACACACACAGACTGACAAGCATGCTTGCTGGCATATCCATGTCAACAAAAACTCTCTTACACACACACAGAAACAGAGCTTGTGTGACTCATTAGGTGACTCAGGTCTTGACAGTAAAAATAACATCTGAAAACATTTACCGTATATTCATTAACAGTTGGTCCAAGTCATGACGAGAAGCACTTTAATGGATTTCCATCAAATGCACCTTGCCAGCTGAAGTCAGTCTGAGCTGCTTGGTACGCGTTTCCAAACATCTCCCCTCATCTTCCCAATTCCACTTCCTCATTCAGTGTAGTTCCTGTGTGCTATCGCCGGGCTATTTTGGTGCGTTCACACAGAAAAAGAGAAACCACGCAGAATATTTGCTGAAAGTTGGACTGAGCTCACAGCAAAGATAATAAATGACACTATTTAAGAGCTAAAATGTTATGCAAGGACAGAGGAGTGATGAATATTCAACACCTGATGTACTCTGATCAGGGTTTTACAGAGATTTATGCTGTTTTGGATGATACTTTCATTGGCAGATTATGATTGTTTTTATGTGATCCAGAGAGAACATTAGGTATTCATGAAGTTCGACCCAAAAGAGGTGATTTAAGATTCATGCATAAAAGCATAAAAAAATAAAAATACAAGTTTAATTACATGCTAGTAAAAGCAGTAATTGTTTTAATATTCATCTTAATCTCCTTCAGAGAAAAACTGGATGTGATTCCAGCTTTAATGTAGTGGTTTGATTTAAAAGAAATATACAAAAATGAAGTGCTGCCACATCTCTGTGCTATTAAACCAGGTTGTATGGTCATCAGAGTGAACGCATAATCAGAGCAACTTATGTTGTCTTTATCTCGATCGCAGTCGTTTGTGTTGTGAACGTAATGGTTGCGTGTCTTCCCATAACCAAAATACTCCCCATATTAGCATCATTACACTGGCATGCTCCAAGACTGATTGAGCATGTTTGCTAGTTTTCCTCATCAGCCGCCACAGCAGACCACCATGAAGAGGGGAGGAGAGGCAGAGAGGCACTTAGCATGTAAAAAGACCATATGTGTGAGCATGAGTGTGGGCACGGAGAAATGATATGCCTGTGGTCCTGCCTGGGCTTATGTGAGTCTGTGGGAGGCAGAGTATGACTTTGTTCATACTGTAGTATATTTGTGCGCGAGTGCGATGGTCTACACGTGTGGGTGTGTGCACTTTTTCCACAGGCTGTCACTCGTTTTTTTTTTTTTTGCTGCTGAGTCTTTGGTAACTTACGCTGCCTGTGTGTGTGTGTGTGAGAGAGAGAGAGAGAGAGAGAGAGAGAGAGAGTGTGTGTGTGTTTAAGCTTTTGTTTAATTTCTACTTCCTGTTTTATTCTTGGCCTAATCCAAACGCAACACAGCTGTGCAGTCAGCCAGAGAAAGAGGGCTTGGGGGATGGGTTGCCAGGTCCTGGTGAGTGCAGCCATGCTCTACAACTGCTACCAACAGATGGAAGGGAAATGGGGTTACCAGCTTGGGCTTATCTTCTCTTTGTAGGCCAGACTGACCCCCCCAACCCACCCACACCCACACACACACACACACACACACACACACACACACACTCCCCCACCCACTCATATGGTCATAATACTATGCTTAAATCTCAATATTTTGGTGTTAGCTTTTTTTTTCTTTTCACAGTGGTTTGATTCATGGGTTATTGAGGGCCATAACGAACCAGACCAGAAAAAAACTACAATTACTACCTTGTGGCTGTTTGCCTGCGCCTGTCCTGTTAGGGTTTAAATCTACTCCTTTTCTGCTGTATCAGAGTGTAAATTCATTACAAGAAACAAAAACTAGAGTCAAATTTCTAGCATGGGTTACATTTCGTGTCCAGTTTAGCTTATTATTACAAAACACAAAGATGTAGCTGTGACAGACGACAATGCTTCAAATATGGGCATCACTGAAAGAAGCTCAAAATTCAGTGCGGATGCTTCGCACACATCTCTTAACCTGACAGCACTGAGGGTCTCTACAACCAGCACAGAATGTGTGCACCCAAGAGTTTGAGTCACCAATTCAGTATTCAACCAAAAGTGAAATTTGGTCACAATCACTCCTTCTCTTCACAAGTTGGATAATGTGACATAATGATGTCACAGTGAAAATGCTGTCACTTCATCCTTTTATCCTGTGGGGGATTTACATGACATTTTGTAAAAACTTGTGTGTGAATTCTTGAGTTATGGCCGAATATGTGTTATGTGAGATCACAGTGACCTTTGGCCACCAACACCTGATCAGTTCATGTCTGAGTTCAAGTGAAGGTTCAAGAACAAGAAATCCCCTTAAGGCATTCCTGAGACATATGGCAAAGAGGCATAATAATGTATAAAAGATGGGCATGATAGCTGTTGGGTCAGAATCACGAGATAAAAATACAATATTATGAGCTACTAAGTCATAATTTAATATAATGTGCTGTACAACTTCTGGAAAGACCAGAAAGTGAAATGTTTCTTGTAAGTTTTGTTGACATGGTGACTGCTGACGTGCGCGCTAACTGCTAATTCGCTAACCAGCAGAGCCAGAGCAAGTCAGTCACAATGCCTCCTGGATGTTGATAAGTTCCTCTCTGTTGTTCTGTTTGCTCTGCACGTGTTTTACAGCCTTTCATTCAACAAAAGAGTGAGAAGAGAAGAGTGAAAATAAAGTATGATCACTATCACGACAAACAAAATACAAAAGTCGACTGTCAGCAAACCAAATGTGTATTTCATTGCTGGGGAATGCGACGCCCATTCCTCTTGTTTTCACTCAGACAGAGAAGAGTTTAATTAGAGTAAATAGTAGAACAAGCTAATAGGTTACATACTTAAGCCACATCTATCTTAGCCTCTCCATCTCTTTGTCACTTTAATGGTCAGTGGCACAGATTTGCAAGCTAAACTGTGACTAGTTGAACTTTATGTGCCCTCAGTCTCTTTTAACATTGACTCTGTTATAACTACATGTTATAATATTGACCGACTGTCTTACAGCTTTGCCTGAGTATATTTGTAACTTAAATGAATGTAATAAAACATAAATACGTTGTCTGTATACTAGATTTTCCTGTTGAAAATGGCCGTCCACAGTGGACAAACAAGAGTGAGGCAGACTGGACCAACAGATTGTAAATGCAACATAAAAGTATTTTAAACATCATTCTCTAGATAAAGTGAATAGGTTTGTACCTTCATTAGGCCAGACATATGTGACCCACACAATGGAGGGAATATCAGATTCAAATAATCAAAGTAAATGTTCTTTCAAATCAGCAGTTTCTCTATGTTTGTGTCACCTCTCATGAGGTCTTGATGCAGGGAAAAATCAAACAAAACGAACATCTTTGAGAGGAGACGGTGCTTGAGACATACAAATGAAGCTGTATTTTGATTAGATTAATATTTCAGATGCTGCCGTGTCGGTGTTTGTGCGTGCAGTGAGGAGGGCAATCAAAAGCAAAGATGTGGACTCTCGAGCTCCACTGAAGTCAGCCCCCTTCGCTCTCTTCAGTCTCGCCTGCCTGTGGAGAGCTGAGGCATCTCTCTCTGGTCTCTCTCAACCCAGCACAGCACATTCATTATTAATCTAGCAGAGTCTCTCCCTCCTTCTCAGCTCAGCCAATTACAGTAGGGCCCCTGCGACTGCTGCCTGTCTCATTTGACGCTGCACTGGTTGGCTTTGATGTCTCTATCAACACGAAAGAGCCGGGGACCGAGTCTTAATAGAGCAGAAGGGGATTATGTGACTGCCTGCCTCTGGGGGTGGAACATTTTTTTAAAATATATATGTTTAATTCATACTTTATTTTTATTATCAGGAGACTTTAGGCCATGCTTTAGCCAGGGTCTTGCCACTCTCTGCTCTCCTATCACAGCGACATGGTCGTTAATCCTGTTACTCTTTCATTTGGGGAGTCACACAAGCCTGCAGGCAGAGCAGGCTCGTCTACCCGAGGACTCGCGCTCCTCCCTCCTGGGCTGGTAGCCTTTCCTTCCTCTGCTCATTTCACGAGGAGAACGCCTTTGCTTAACTAGCAGCAACTACTCTGCATGCAGCGCCAATGGTTTGGTATGAAGTCAGGCTGCTTTTTGGCTCACAAAAGTTAAATTTTTTTTTTGCCCTCCATCAGAGTTCAAAGGTCAGTGTGCTTTGAAGCCAATTCAGGAAATGGACAGTTACTCAGCAGAAATGCAACAATCCTTCTTCTGATCCATCTAGAAACCATAAAAGTGAAAGCAGTGAAGTTTGAATGAAAGCAAGCTGTTGCTGCACAACTACAGATCCATATGCTTTCTCTCATCAATAGACTGACATAACTGTTGTTGCTCTGCTCCCTGGTTGACTCACTTATTTGTTTGAAGTGGGCTCTTCAACCTCCGTTGAACTTTTAATAATAATCCTTCCATCACTTCCCTACCTCAGGTCCCACTCGCTATTTGCAGCGCTGACCTTTAAAGCAGGAAGTTACTGTTAACACAGCTCCAGCAGCTGCAACGACAACCTGCTTTACAGCATTTTTCTCATCAAGCGCGGCGCTTGTGCACATTTTCCTCCCCGACTCGCTGCACACGCTCCACCTCACACAGGCTCAAGTTTAGGTTACGGGGGCTGGGTGCAGTCACTTGAAATTACGGCTTCAGTTGACAGCGGCGGTGTCGAGTTAAAGACTGCACTGGCCTTGTCATTTGATGACAACTGCACATTAAAAAAAAAAAAAAAAATCCATTTTCATTCTGCGTGATTTTCATTAACTGCGAACAGCGAGGGGAGAATATTACATAAACCTCTGATGTAATTTTCTGAGCATGACTCAAAGCACTGGGGAACCCCACGCAGAAGACACATCTCAAAGCTGGTTTCTTTAAGAAAAGACAACATTGCATACATTTATTAGGGATGGACGCCAATTCCAATACATGCAAATCACCATTGTCCTTTAAATGTAGTGTTGACATTATTGCAAACACTTGTCTCCCTGCTGTTTTGTGTATTATATTTTTATTATCTTAGGATAAAAAAAAACATTAACAATTACATGGGATGCCTTGTTCTGCATAATTTAACGTATACACAGTGGGAACAGGAATGGCAATGCTTTAGACATCATCACAGCCTCTTCATAACCCCGCCCACCCCCAACCCACTGCCCGCATGCAGTTTGCACTGCACAAAGACCAAAAGTCACGTGAGACAGCCTGCAAAGAGCACAAGAAGCATTCACAGTAAAGGAGGATAGGAAGGAGGATAGGATGGAGGGGAGGGAGAGTAAAAGATGAGAGGAGGTGGGTGGGGGGAGGAGGGAGGGAGGAGAGGTGAAACAAAGTGACTGCAGCACTGGCCTTGGTTTAGACAGGAAAAGGAGCAGCATAATCCTAGTATATCATTCTAACTTCTCCCACACTTCAACTCCCGTCTCCTGATTGTGGTACTCTTTCCATTGTCTTTGACACAAAAAAAAGTTGTTTACTATGTATGTATATATATACATATACATATGTATATATATATATATATAAATACATTTTTATAGCTACAGCACCTTTTCCCATGGGGCAACAGTGTCAATACCTCGCACATGGTACATGGCCGTGCCAAAGAAAAAAAGAAAAATAAAAAAACAATATATTGGTCAGGATATTTATCTTTTTTTCCCTAAAATTGGCATTTGACATGATGATATTCTATTGCCGTCTGGGGGAGGGAAGGGACAAAGGTTCTTCTTTTGAGTTCATATTCAAGTTTTCTCCTTTTTTTTCTTGTGTATAATTTCTTCTTTTCCTGTTTAAAAAGAGTTCACACTTTTGTGATTTGCGTGTGCTGCTCTTCATCAAAAGGTTCATTTTCCGGATCAGAGTCAGTGGTGTCAGAGTATCGATAATGGTCTGGCTCATTGTCGCTAACGTCCGGGGTGACGGATGTCGAAGTGCTTGCCTCAGAATTCGAAGGCTCTTCCACGGTTTTCGTAAAATACAACTTCACCTGCAATTGTAAATCAAAAACTAACTTCAGTCTTTGTGATTTGATAAAGGAAATCAGCAACAAGTCTCATCATTCCACGCTTTCCACAAACACACTGACTGATATGGCAGCAAAACAATTAACTTATTCCCTAACAGAGATAATCAATCCATTTATTCAGCTAGTATCTAAATTAAATCTTTACCTTGAAGTTTGGCGAGAAGTAGCGGTTAGCTTTGTCTTTGTTGGCCTTGTCCAAGTCATTCTTGGTGAGCGTCAGGATGAGGTAGTCCCTGTCCCTGTCGCTTTCCCTGCCGCTTTCCCTGCAGCTGTCCCTGCACTCGGCGCTCTGCGGCTGGCCCTGGCCCGGTGCCGGTACCCCCTGCTGGCTGTCTGCATTGTTCACTGCCCCGTTCTCCATCTTGTCCCCACTCTCCTCTGGTCCAGGGATGAAAAAGGTGTTCACCCAGAAGTGGAACATTTTGTCCTAGAGGGCAGAGGCGATGAGGGAGATGTAATGAAAACTTGGGAAAAATACAGTATTAAAAAAGGAAACTTTGATTAAATTTGATTTTGGGCTCAACTCTTTTATTCCACGTTTTTAATATTGTCAACAAATGTCATTAAAAACAAAACCAACAATGTGTCAGCCTGTCTCCATACTTTCCGACGTCTCTACCCAGTCCAGTTGTTTCCACGGAGGATGAGAATATTTAAAAAAGGCTCCTAAACAGCAAATGACTGAGCCTTTAGGCGCTGTAGTTTTTAGCAAACATTATTCAGCAAGAGTAAACAGTGCATTTGTTGGGGACTATTTTCAGCCGTGGATTAACACACACTTGTTGCGTTAGTGACTATTTAGAGCAGCAGGAAGGGTCAAAATAAAAAAGTAGCGTGCCTGTTCTCGTGGCAGTGAAGGAAACTGTCAATCAGTGTGGCTAACTGATGTGTTTCTGGATGACAACGGAGGTTAACAACTAAAACTGTAAAAACTGTTTCATGGGATTTGTTGACAATAAAAACAAATTACAGAATATAAAAATAATTTCTGGCACCTATATGTGTCAAAAAATGCTTAGTTAAATGCTGACTGATTGTTCTTTGACCTAGCAGAGGTCATGATGTCAGAAAGTCATCAGCGACAAGAAAAAAAAGCAACTCAAGCTGTGGTGAAAGCCCCCCCAAAACACAGAGACACACACAAAACTAACCTTTTTCATCATTTTATTCTGTTTATGGAAGAACTCCACTTTGATGTCTCCACAAACTGGCAGCGGCTGGGGGAATTCGAAAAACATGTGCTTGTCCTCACGCCGCGTGTGAGCGGGGTTCGACGTGTGGATCTTTACTTTTAGCTGGTACACTACAAATTGTGGATCTGCAAAGACAGTCGACGTTGCACAGGGAAGGGGGGGGGAGTTGGAAGGGGTGGAGGAAGGGGTGGAAGGGGGTGAGATTATGAGATTTGCGAGGAGAAGAGACAAGAAAACACAAGAAGAGTGAGTGACAGGAGTGAATCAAGAGAGCGAGACAGGATTACCAGTGTTATTACATGAGTTTGACAAAAAGAAATAGCACAGCACACCATCACCGCTTCTCCCCACTGAGTAAGTGCAAAACATTACATTTAACTTAAGGAGGAGAAAGGGAAAGTAGCAGACCACAAAATGTAACACCCAAAGAGACCCAGAACCAGAGACACAGGACCCTATTCTGATAGACAGTCACGGTTTGGTCTTGGACCAGCGCAACACGTTGCATATAGAAGAATTTAAGCTTCCTTCTTCCTGTCAGGGTGGGGTGGAGTTGGAGATGACATCATATGCCTGTAAGCTAGTCCTATCCTGCTAGGCAACATGTCTACCTCAGACTGCTCCTGCCTGGTGGATCTCTGGGGCCATATAAAAGCAAATGAGTGAAATAATAATAATGGATGAAAGGCTCATTTACCCCAATGCCAATTCCCTTTCTTGAAGCCCTGAGGGGTCGGCTCGCTCCTGTTTTTAACGGTACTGTCCCCTTAGAGAGAAAGAAGGAGATTATCACAAACAGGGCCTGGCTGGCCTGCCAGGGGCTTGACAGCACAGCAGGCACAAATACAAGAGCTCGACACAAATATTTACAGATATCTGCATAGCTGCTTTTTTTTTTTTTTTAAATAAACAACATACAGTATGTGGCTTTGGACCTGGAGATGTGTGTCTTGAACATTTGACATGGGACCTGGTGTGTTGTGAGATACACAAAGGGGAAGGAGGAAAAGGGGGAACTTGAGGCTGCTGACGGCCACAAACGACATCAGAGTTTTCTTTGGTGAATTTAACAAAACATACGTATGTGATGCAGAGTTATTTGCAATTAACATCAAAATAGCTTCTCCTCTTTCTATCGCCGCAGTGAGCTAAAACCCGAGGATAGAAAAGGGTGATGTGTGTGTACATGTATTGAGATGTCAAACTCAGAATAGGGGCCCTTTTGTTTTTTTTCTTCTCCTTTTAAATGGGAGGGTTAGGAGGAAAGAGAAGGATCGATATAGTCGTGGTTGTTCAGCACAGTCAGGTGTTAGGGGTTTAAAAAGCCACAGAAGTGAAGGAAGAAGAGGTGCTTTTTCTGGACAGGTAAAAATGCACAAATTCAGATATGAGAAAAGCACAACATTGTGTGACTCAGACACATTTGAGCAGAAAAAAAACAGGATCATTTGACCAAGACAATAAAGTACACATTTTTGAGAAAAATAGACAATAAAAATACATCTCTGCTGCAAGCGAAAAGACATCTTTATCGTTTAATGTTGGAGGGTGCAGAAAGCTAAATCACTACCGTTATCAGTAAAGTTGGCTTTGGTGCGTGTTTAAACTCAATATCTACTCAGAGTCCTGCATGCTTCGGCGTCTGTGTCACTCTGCCACTGAACACAGGAAACAAGAGCAGCCACCATATGCACACACACACACCATTTAACAACAAAGTCATACCACCAAGGTCCGAGCAAACATACAGTAATGTGTAAACACTCATGATTGACAGACACTACCATTTGCTTTTTAACACTTAAACACTTATTTAATTCCTTTACGTTTATGTGCACGTCAGGCACATAAAACTAATGCTTATATGGCATTAACTGCACTGTCTGGTGTGTGAGTGTATGACAGTTTACTTCCCTCATGCAGGGCAGTACGTGCTCTACTGTTTCGACAGCATGTATCGCAATTTCTTTAAATACTGTGCACATAAACGTAGCACAACACCGAGCCTGACTCCTATAAAGGCAGTCCTTTTGAGGAAGTTAAACGTGAAATGCTTGAAATAGTAAATTCTCACAAGGTGATTAATTGAATTATTTTCTTGAGCTTCTCACAACATTTGAAAGTTACACTATGACAAACAACGGAGGATCTGATTCGACTTCTTTTCTTTTAAAGTTGGCCTTGTTGTAAGCTGTAACATGAGGTCTTAATCAATAAGAAGCCCCCGCTGTTTGTCAAAAAGTCCAAACATACTGCAGCAGATTCAGCCACACGAGATTTGGGGTTTTAAAATCCCGGCGCAGGACGACTCAGCTCCACCACAGATGACCCTCTCCTGTTCTATGGTGCTAAACTGCAGCGTGGGTGAGCCCTACAGTGCACAACACATCCAAGGCTCTCGTTCCGTTTGAACAGCGCTACGCATGCCTACGCCCTAGTTTGGAGTTAAAGTTGAACATGAGCGTGACTCACTGCAGGTGCCCCCGCTGAACATGGGGAGAGTCTCGAACACCATTTTGTGGAAGAGGAGCGCCACCGGCTTGTACTCTAGCTGGTTCTTCAGTAGGTAGCTGTAGTAATAGACGTAGCGGCGCTGGCTCGGGATCGTTACTCCCTGCAATGACAGAAACTGCGTTTAGAGATCTCAAACTTACCAAAATGATGTTTCTCTTTTGTGTGTGCATATACTTAAGTGTTTCCTACTAGAACTGAAACTAAAGAAACAATAATATCATCTTTTTTTTTGTGAACATGCTAAATATTTTCTGGGACCAGTTCCTTAAAATATAGAGAATTTTCTGTTTTTCTAACATTGCAAACTGGATATCTTTATATTATAGACTAATTTAAATGTCACTTTAGCCTGTAAAAATACAATTTGAATTTTTCATAATTATCTGACATTAATAAGTCAAGAACATCATGTGCAGATTAATACATAATTTAAAAAAAACCCCTCATTTGCAGCCTTGTTTGCAAGAATCGATCTGAAGAGATACAGAGCTGCTGTGTTGAGACATGTGGTCCTTTGATAATATCTCACCTTCTTGTCCCTTGTCCTGACTTCTCCATAAAAGTCAAGCGCTTCTTGGGCCTCCAGGAATTTGCCACGATGGAGGAGATAGGCGCAGATCATGACTCCAGTGCGGCCCTTCCCGGCCTTACAGTGGATGGCCGCCACGTGATTGTCATCCTCGCTGAGCCACTGGTCCAGGTCTTCACAAAACGGCTTAATTAGCTCCAGCTGAGGAGGGTTGTGGTCTTCGAAGGGGTACTGTGCAACTGATGCGTGACGGGATGCAGGCCCACGCAAAGTTGTAACCGGAGAGGGGAAAAAAAAAAATGCAGAAAGGTCAGAGGAGACAGGACACAGTGGACATTGTGTGAGATCAGTTTTCTCTTTTCTTTTTTTTTCTAATGTAAAGCAGCCTACCTCTGCAGTTAAATTTGGCAGCATCGTAGTGTCTTTCTGCACAGCTGAAATGGGAAGAACAAAATCCAGTTAGCGAACACACAGGGGAAGTTATTAACTAAACAGAACAGGTCAGGTGTACGTCGAACACTTACAGGTTGTAGATTTTGTAATGGTTTTTATGCTTTGAATCCAAAAACCTGTTTGCGAGACAGAAGATGAGATCAATGGGAGATCAACTGCCAGGGTGAAATGAACAAACACATATCCAATAATAAAATGCTATTCTCCTGCAATAACATGGCAGAAGCAAAGGCAACACAACTCACCGTACTACATCGTCTATATTGTTTCTGTACACGCCTTCGAGTCTCTCTGCTGGAAAGCCCATAGCAATAATGTTTGGGTAGATATCTGTTCAGGAAGGGGTCAAGGAAATGTACACTGTGCGCGACTGTAGAAGGAGCTATAACAGAGATGCCATGCACCACATCTTTGACTTGAAGAATATGTAAGTCCATCTATGCTCTGAACAGCTATATAAAAGTCTAAATCTAAAGAATTTGCTTTCTATAGGAATTCATCATTAAAACACAATTATGCACAATTATTAAAATGCAGAGGCAAGCAGCAGTGTGTGATAAAGTTTCAGCCAATGTCAATATGAGGGTGTCACTGTAGCTATGGATGGAAGGGAGCGCAGAGGAGGGGGCACTGATTATTACTGTATTTGTCTGTGTGTGTGTGTGTGTGTTGTGACAGATGGCCTTGACAGTGAGAAGCAGGGAGGGAGGACGGGAGTAACAGCGCTCCTGCACGAGCCAGGCCCACATGTGGGTGCACGAGGAGAGTCTCCGCTCCCTGACCTGCATTTATTTTTAGAGCCCAAAGTTATATTGGGATGATCGCAAATGTTCGGCTTATCTCTCTTTCGAGCTCTGCCAGACCAATTTGTATATCTGCTGGATCGAAACAAGGCGGCATGAAGACACGTAGGTAGAGGAAAAAAAACCCCAAAACGAAACACTAAATCAAACAAATAACCTTTGTGTTATCACTTGCAGGCTGCACACACAGCAGAAGGTGCTCTTATGTCATTCACTGATGGACAACACACAAAGCAACACTGTACAAACCACATACACCAGATTCCCCTACAAGTTTAACTTCTGGTTGCAACACCTTCTCTCATGCTGCACCTAGCTGCCTTTACAGTTGCCTTACATCACTGAATGGGGCGCCGTATGTCAGCTCAGGAATATGTCTTGACCGATTATACGGTGACATGCACACAATCTTTAGGCACACATCAGTGTCGTGTTGCAGTGAAAAGAATAATTGAGCTGGCATGCATGTCTTTGAGGCCCTGCTGCAACGCCTACCTGTAACTGAAGTCTGCTTGTCGCCATAAGCTGTGGGATTTCACACTTTAACCACTGTCTAAAGGGCAACCTTTTCTTACACTTCCTGTGCCATGGTGTCAGAAATAGAAAAGCTGAATAATTCTAATTGGATGTGTCTGTTACATTTTGAGCGGACCATATTTTTCCAGAGTCAAAATCACTTTTTAGCTGGTCAGAAAAATTTGACACACGCATCTGACAACTCTGGTGAGGGAGCGCGGCTGGTTCTGCATAATCCTCAACTTTGCCGGTGTGCACACATACAAAGTATACGCACATGCAAAAGCCACAAGGACAACCTGTTTCATGGTACACCCAGACACAGAGAGGAATCACTTAATATAGAACGATGGTGGACTCCAGGCAAACATGAACAAAGATTAATGCTGTTTAAAACATTTTAGGCAAATAAAAATAACAAAAACAAATAGTGATCTTCATTTAAACCTGGCGAGAGGAATTTAAAAAGTGCATTAATGCAACACAGGCCTTGATGCTTGAATTCAACAAGCCAAACGGCAAACCCATGCATTATTTGCATGCTGCCAAGCTACTTCCCTGTAGCTTATGACAGAGAAGCCTATCTGTATACACTGTGCCGTGATCCAGTCCATTAATGCCTCAAAGACCTAATTAGGAGCCAAATGCAAGTTTTCTATGCTGCTGGATGGGCTAATCTAACCCTGGTAACTAATGGCAAAGAGATCCCAGTCAGACTATTATAAGTGTTTTTAAAAAGCTCCAGAGCTCCCAGGAGAGACTCAGCCCAGGGCATGGGGGGCTTGGTCTCTGCAGCTGGGAGGAAACGCTCATACGGGACCCCCGACGGAAGTTCCAAGTAGGAGGGAAAAAAAAAAAAAAAAAATCAGCCGTTTCAGGCACGCCTTTTCTTTAAAGCCAGCCCTGCCTCAGCTCTATGCATACACCAAATCCACAACTGAGAGCAGGAGAGAGGGGGGAAAGGGAGAGTGGGAACCAGCAAGCACTGAGCGAGGAGGGGGTGGGGAGGACAGGAAAGGAGGAGAGCAGAGGAAAGGGGGCATGCAGAGGGAGGGAGAATTAGAGTGGGAGTAGTAAAGAAAAAGAGCAAAGGAGAGGTGGTGGGTTGAGAGGGTAAGAGACAGAGAGCGTACTCAGACAGCAACACTGATACAAGATCACTGGCAACTCTATTTTAAGGGCAATTCCCAGAACTGTGATACTGCATTACATAACTGCAGAGAGCCCATATTGTTTTTAGACACCGTGCCAAAAATGATAAAAGGGATAGTTCGAAAGTGCCCACATCTGAAAAAAAGAGGAAACTTCAAGCCAAAGACAGATGCCACTTTTGAGTGGCGTGCCCCCTGCACACCTGCACAAAGCCATAGAGACGCAAGGCAGAGTCCTGCCACTAACACACGACACAAAAGCCTTACCACATAACAAAACCAGGTGAGAAACATCTGACCCAACATTGTGATGCACACTTCTCAGCATCAGCACTAACATATACGTTCCAGTTGACAGAACCATTTCCATTCAGTTTAATATGTAATCTATACTGGCAGTATTGAATCAAAGTAACCACTTTAGAAAAGAGGGGGGAACAAAAACGCTACTCAGCGATGTAATCAGGTTTATGCAACAATACTGATAATAACCAGAGCAAATTATGTCTATAAAGACCAAGGCCTGTTTAATTTTCTACATGCTGTACAGAACCACATGGGCCTGCAAACCTAAAATCATAATCTGCTCAATATTTTTTTTTCAGATTAATCAATTAATCATTTGGTCTATAGAGAGCTAAGAAGTAGTGAAAAAGCACAATTTCCCAGAGCCCAAGTTGACACAATCAGATGTCTTGTACTATCTAACAACCAGTCCAAATCACAAACTTACTCAATTTACTCTCATAAAAGCAAATGCTCACATGAAAGACAGGAAGCAGTGATTTTGTTGCATATAAATAATCTAAGAATAACAATCGATTATCAAAGCTGTTGCAGATGAATCTTGTGTCAACTGACTTGTCATTTAATCGACTACTTGTTTCTGCTCTGAAAGCAGAAATAAGCAGCTCAGGCCTGAAAAGACAGTTGACCATCCTCATATGAAGTGAGCATATGCACACACACCCCACAACTATGACCATGACCCACTCTTAGCACTATCACACATTATATTTTACATTCAGTTGCTAATCTAGTTTATCATCAGCCAAGAGAGTAACAGTACCAAGTTTAGTACCAGCGATACAGCACTGGGGAACCAGGTCAACTATTATCAGTGGTAATAGCAGAAAAATGAGTCGTTCAGAGGGGCCACAGAAGCTATTCTTAAATGGCTACTTAAGAATGGAAACAAAAATGTTTTAAAATTTCGTTTTACAAAGGTTTGCTGAAATCCATCAATGAATACTCACCACAGAGGACTTAGGTGAGGTGAGGAAAAGTGAGGATGAGCTTACATCAGTGATGCCTGATGTCCTTCCAGCCATTTGAATCATAAACCAGAACTCTAGCATATAATGCTGTCACATATGCACTACATCTAAATGCACGAGCAGAAAAATACTTAAAATAGAAAAACCTTGTGAGAAAAACACGAAACACCATCTACCTGCCTTTAAACACATACTGGTTTTTAAAAAATACTGACTTCGGTTCACAACCTCAAGCTGGGTCCCTTGCTGCGAGACTGGTATGCACATTAAATACATCGTAGTTTCTTTTCCTTAAACACTCACTAATGTCTGGTAGAACAGGGGGTTTTCCAGTAGTAATATGACTGTGAAATTTATGCGTGCTGGTTTGACAGATCCACCATCTTTCAAACATGCTGGGTGACAGCAAAGCTGCGCTGTCTGACCAACTAGCCAGCTAGCTAAGTAGCAGGCAAGCTAACTACCGCACATTACTCCGCTGACATTTCTGGTTGCAGTGCTACTCGTCAGTGCAACATTACATTTCTAGGAAATGTCCTGGTTGCTGTGAAAATAAAGACCACAGGGAAGGATACATGTTAAGTCCAGGTCGAAGCCATCCTCTTGATATCTCCTTTTGTTCCGGCTGACCATTTCTTTTATAATCGCAGCCATTGTAGCAGGTGACAGGAGTCTATGTGGGGTAAATAATGAAAAAACAGTTTTTTCTGTTGTTGTCTGTCTAGTTGTTTAAATCTCAATCAGTGGGGTTGCTCTCGGTCGCTGGCTGCTCTCTGAATTCTGCAGGTCCTCGCAGAGACGTGCTAGCCAGCAGAGCTAGCAGTGGCTGTCGGTAGGATTAGAAAGGCTTCCTCTGGATCATAAAGACGGGCCTTGCTCTGCTCCTCCGTGCAGGCCCGACTTTCACAATCCTGCAATTCGTCTTGCAAATGCCCCCGAATTAAATACATGCAGTTGTCCTCAGAAAACCCTTGAGATACGAGACACAGTCCAAGCCGATGGCTCGATCGCAGCCTCCACGATTGACAGCGAGAGGACAGAGAACTCACCGGTTCCCGAAACCCGTATCCAGTCACTCAGACGTAGCTAGCTCGCTAGCTATATAGCTAGCTAGCGCAGCTAGCTAGCAACAATAGCTAATGCTACCTCCTTTTTCGATCCAAAAGCCTCCTAACGATTCAACATTGTCATCGACTGATTGCCAAGAACACATCTGAAAAAAAGTGACAGGCTCCACCTTAATTGTATATAGACTATACAAAGATCAGAAATCTGCACAGATTGGTTTGACAGTTCCGTCCCGGGGAATCATCTTCTTTTCTCGTTCCTCTCGCTCCAGCTGAACTCTCAGGCTCCCATCATGGCCTCCACCGAAGGAAAAAAAGAAGGTAGAGCAGGCTGGGATTTTAGAACAAATATCCCGCCGCCTTCACTATATAGTTCTACTGTTTCATCAAAACCGGTAAGTAGAGGGTGAACTAATATTGTTCGAATATTTTGTATCAAATGCCGACAAAGATCTACTGACAGGTGTAGTTGTTTTAGCCACAAAAACCGCAACAATCGAGTTATTTCGTGCTTCTGGCGGAAGGATAACGTGAGTCCGTATGCGACGCTCCCTTCTGTCAAAGTGATCACGTGTGGCTGTAATTAGGGAAGTTTCCAACATAATGTCACTTTTCGCGGTTTCAACTGTCATTTAAGGCTATAGAAAACACGACCGTGTAACCTATAAATTCATAAGAGATTTAATAATTTTTGACACAATCTTCTCATATTAATTCAACATTATGGTATAACTAACACTATCCATTAATTGCGTTGATCATAGAAAATGTTATGATTCCATAACACAAAAATACACGAATAACTTAAATTTAAAAATGATTATTGTTGTTGTTATTATTATCATTACTAATACTACTACTAATAATAATAACGAAATTAACACTTTAGATTTAATTTATTTAAAATAGTACACTTAAATAAGTTATAGGGTGACACAGACCTCAAACAGATGGTCAAATAATTAATTGGTGGATTCACAGAAAATTGTTTACTGGCTCAAAGTGCATAAACATAAATATTTTGTGGGTTTTTTTATTATCTGATGATTGTAAATGTGTTATCTTTGGGTTTAAACTGTTGATAGGACAAGAGTAGCAATGTGTAGTTGTCATCTTGTATTCTGGGAAATTGTGATGAGTTTTTCCATTTTTCTCTGTCATGTTATATGACCAACTCATTAAATGATTAGCAGGAAAATTGATTAGTAAGTTCACAAAAATAACAATTACTTGAAGCCTAAATGCATTTTCACCACACCAGGAACAACACTATGTGAGACGATGCTTTGTCTTTCAGAAACTGGCTCTGGAGACAGGGCCTGTGATTGTTAGAGCAACAGACACAGAATAAGAGGGGGCTCACATTGACAGTCTTCACATAACTTAATTGTGCCCATGCAACATGACTGTACAAACCATTTCAGATAAAATCAGCAGTAACTAATTCTCATTTTTATATTCAAATAAGCAGCTGTGCACATCAGCATTCATCCCAGTTCTGAAAATCTCTGTACTCCCAAAGGTGCACCACATTTTCAGGTGTTAAATACAGGTAGTGTATTTCCAGAAATACTAGACCAGCAGGACACAAGAGGTTTACACCAGCAGCCATCCTGGTCATTTCTCAGTGACATGACATGTTGGATGTACAGTAGTTGGAGATTTTATGTAAGTACTGAGGGTGCAGTTCAGCAGATTTAAATGGGGTTACCTGGAACATCGCAGATTAAATGATCTGATCCCATGTGAGGCTAATTAGCAATGTGCTTCTTACAGCGGGAGAGTGGTTTTCCTCATAGAAGAACACTCATCTTAGAGCTTACGGCTTAATGACCAGCAAAATTAATCAGTCCTTCAAGTTCACTCAACCATCTCTTAAGTGTAATTTAAAAGCGTCTCAGGATCTCCTTAATCTGTTATAAAAGATCTAGCTGGCAAAGCTAATCAAGTCCCAAATCCACTGTTTTCCAAAGCAAGTAAAGGTTCACAAGATATTAGATAATTTTGACAAACATCTCTGCTGTTAATTGTGACTGAAGTCTAGTTTCTTCTCTTTTTAACTGAAAACCAAAATGGCTGTTTTAGAACGTGAGGTGGAAACACTGGACTATTTTTGGGTCTGCTTTTGGTGAGTGTTATCATGAATGCAGTTATTAGTTCTTTGCACTTTCAGAGAAACCCAACATGACTATGCCTTTTTACATGCACTTTTAGTCTAGTCTTCATCTACTATTTTTGTTATTGCACCAGTTCTTACCAGCAGATGGCAGCATTGCACTTTTAGCTTTACAGCCCCAAATGCCACCCTGCACAGTTGACTTTGACCTTTCCCCTTCAATTGATAAGTATGTACCTTGCACAGACAAAGTTAATGCAAAATATGTTGCATAAGAAGTGGCACCTAGATTAGATAAGGACAGAGATATCAATGAAAAGAAAACATTTCAATTCGTAAAAATAATCGACATATCTTTTCAATGCAATATATCAGTATTAGTCACCAATAATTCATAAAATCAATCAAGATCCATTATTACTGCATTTGACATCTGACTTCTTAAACTGCAAGTCTTTATTACATGAAAGCACATTACCAGTTTGTAAAATCACACAAATCTCAGACATTTCAGACAAATGTAATTATGAAATTTAAGTAATTGTTTTACAATGTTGACATTTCAGAGAAAGGCACTTTCACATTATTAAAAAAAATCTATGTTGTATTTCACAATAATGTGGAACACTGACATGATGAATTAATCAACATCCATACATGTAAAACAAATAGGCACTATAGGTAGTAAAAAGATTGAAAGTGACTCATTCAGGTCATACAAATAACCCAGACAATGATATAATTTCCATAAAATGCTATAAAAGAAAATTACATGTTTTTTGTCATGCATCCTTCAAATAAAAACATGTGACTATCAAAATGATTTCTGTAGCTTGGGATGTGCCCCTAAACTTAAAAAATAAAAAAGAATATCACGTTAGCATTAATTTATTAAAATACATAGCTTAAGTTAATATGCATATAAACATACAATGGATTTAAAATCACATTGTTTTATAGGAATGTAAAAATGAAGAAACCGCTAAAGAAAAGACATTTTGATTTGGTGAAGACTTGTGCAAAACACCCACACCTGACCGAGTGACTCATTATTAATAGCAAACTACGTTTACCACTCTAAATGCATAAAACAAGACTCAATCTAAAATACACCCTCAAAGGACTGTACTCTCTTTATAGTATGCTGCTGACTGGTGAGCTGAACACTGTGTTGATTACTTGTCCTTCTGAAAAGAGGTGTAGTACTCAACCAACACCTTCCAAGCCTTGGGGGCCATGAAACCATCTGGAGGGTTCTCTCCGCTCCGAGCCATGTTCCTCATCTTGGTTCCAGAGATGAATTCAAACTCAGCACGTCTGATAGAATGAGATTAGAGTCAACAAATGTATGCAGGAGGACGTAATGTAATGCTGAATCTAAATGTTACAGCAAGATTTAAAAAATGTGGTGCCACGTGCCAAATAAAGAATATAACAAAAGAAACTTACCGCTCTGGGTCGTAAAAGTCCATAGCTTTCTTTGTCTTGTTGTAGGCAGCTACCCTGAAGGGGATGATTTCCACAGAGGTGAGGCCTGGTGCCATGGTGAGGACCTTCCCTCCATGGGTGGGATCATACAGGTCCTTCTTAGTCTCTGGGTGAGGCATGCCTGCAGGGTCCCGGCCAACGATGTAGAAGTTTGCTCCAGCGATCATTCTGGCTCTGCAGTGCCACTGAACCTGAGAGGAATTGGAAGACATGCAGGTTAGTACTCAGTCATACATATAAATCATGAGTAAATGGTTGAACAGTGAAGTGCAAGACTGATGGTAACCTATGACTAAACAATGAGCCAACACTACTGCTCACCTCTGTGGGTCCAGCGTACATCATAGGTGAAGGAAAGATGGCGACAACGGTGCTGGCTGGATCTAGGATTCCCTCCTCCAAAACAGCGGCATGCTGCTTCATCCGCCAGTCCAGAGGCACATCGTCATCTTTGGTCCAGCCGCCGAGTGGGTGCAGAAGGAGGACTGGATTCTTGTAGCCTCGCTCCAGCAGACGGCGCTTGGTGTCCTGCATCAGCAGGGCGTGACCATTGTGGACGGGGTTACGCAGCTGGAATGCAAATACCGCATCTAATGGAGTAGACATGAGGAGGAGTAAAAAATAAAGTTCTCAAAAGAAATATATTTGTAGTAATAGCATCAATATTGTGGTACAGTGGAGCTTCATGGTATGTGCAGTCCACAGCATATGCAGGATACTGGGCATTTTAATAGCTGTCACAGCAAACATGCTTTTACTGCCTTTTATACAAATCAAATCTTGTTTCGTACATTTGACATCAAAATTGCTTCTGGTTGGTGTTGATGGATGAGGCTGTTGAACTTCTGATGTATATTTTTCTTACTGTTATCAAATCACATAAAAAGACCGAAAACAATGGTTAATTGACAATATTAACAAGCCTGTCGCTGAAGCAAAACCTAATATAGTTTAATCCTCTATATCATTCACCAGCATACCAAATCTGTAGCAGAAAATAGTCCTTTGTGCAGCTCAGTAATTTTAGGATATAATTTTGGCCATTTTTAACATTTTCAAAAAGTTTACTTCCTCTGTAGGAATTACTACTACAGGCTGAGAAAGTTGTAAGTATTAAGAGACAAACTAACACATTGTTGGTCTTCTCATGAGATTCACAAACAAAAAGAAAATATAAAGCTATGCCAGCCTTATCTGTTAAGTGCACATTACAACATGCCGGTAACAGTAACAAAACTCAGGGTGAGACAACAGGGCAGCAACGAATACTGAAAAACAAAAAAATGGACAAAATACGTAGTGTAATATGAGGTGGATAAATAAATGATACAAGTCAGTGAGTGAGAATAAAAACACTTAATCACTTTTTACTGTTCATTACTTTTTTTAATATCTCCTTTGATCACTGAAAACAGATCACAAACAAAGCCATGCAGCTTTAAATTTACCATTTTACTTCATCTGGTCCTCTGTCAAGTTCTTCTGAAAGACAAACGGTGCACCTCTAAATACATTGCTTTCAAGTTTATGTTTAATTTTTGACCAACAGTGATGGGGATTGTATTTGTTGAATGGTATTCATCAAAAGTATTATGCTGGAAGCTGCTTACAACAACTTGTTACCGTTTTTTGTTCCTGATTATTTTTTGTGACTGTAGCTCTATGATTATTTTAGACTTTCTAACCTGCTTTCATGTCTTTGAACTTCTGCTTGAGCTCCCATGGAGTGAGACGGTACTGGTCAAGTCCATCGTTCCATTTGATCGGCTCCAGCACCTCCAGGTCACCACCTACCAGCCAATCACCTCCCTCCATAACCATCTGTAAAAGTTAATAAACAGAGAATGCAGTTATTTTTTGGTGGCTCAAGTTTATGTGTCACTAGTATTAACACTGAGGTAAAATCATTAAGTCTGTATTAAGTTTAATTGTTTAAATGTTTTTTCTGGATTTGTTTGCCACAAAATCATAAACAATGACACCAGGAGTACCAGGGGATCTGACTGTCTGTTATGCAGTCATGTGAAATTATAACTATGTGTGATGAGTACCTTATTACCTTAATGTAAGGGTGCTGTGGACAAGTGGTGCCCCACTGTCTGGCACAGCGTTCCTCTTTGCGGTTTTCATAGAACTCTGGTTTCCTGAGAATAGCCACACGTGAGCCCTGATACTCGAGGGCAACAGCCGCGCAGCCGTCCAGCTCCTGCTTGGTCTCAGTGCTAACAGGAAGGACAATGGGAACTGACAAGTTGATGGCCCCACCTGAGACAGAAGAGGATGCAGTGATCTCAACCAGTGATCCACAAAATGCTATAAACACTAAAAATACATCACAGCCCATATGAGACTATAGGATTATTTTTGGAAAATAAACACTTGATTCCCATTCAGGAGTACTTGCTCCTGAGGGGATACTTTAGCAGTCCACAGGGGATCCATGTTGAAGTTGTGCAAAGGTGTGATCAAAGATAATATTTATTTTAAATAGATATATCCACATATTCCAGTCCACTGTTACATCATGAGACCACATGGAGAAATTGACAGTGTGCTAGAACTACTTGCTGTGCTGTTGTATCTCACCATCTAGCAGGTTGCCGAAGTGTAAGACCTGAAGGAACTCTCTCTCTCTCATAAAGCCCTTCAGAGGACTCGCCCAACCCTCTGCCAAAACCTGCACCCACTGTAGATCCAACTGTGGACGCAGAATAATTACTCGTTATAAACAGCATGAAACAACAAAAAATAGATATTGAAGACATTTACATAAAATTTGGTGGTATTCCGCCTATTGTAAATGTCAATACACTCAGCCAAAAGTCTATAATTACACTATGAGTGAAAGAATCAATGAACTGTGTGTGTAAGAAAGCTGGATGATTTGAAAACAGGCACAGTGCCAAACCAAAAGAGAGCCTCATCGTGCTGTCTCTGACTGAGACATGACTGTTGGTGTATTTATGATTAACATCCACAAAACTATAACTACAAAGGCCACTATAAAACATTGCAGACATGAATAATAAACTTTAGTTATTGTAGTTTCCTGTCTGTACTGCAGCTTGACCATATAGAGATAAACAAGGTCACAGAACTACAGAGCCACAGATAAAACAACACATTTCAAATACAAAAATAAGGAGTGACCAACCATTGACTAGGCCCGCTGAGGAGATACAGTTCAAAGTATTTGCGCTTGTGTTGCCATTCTCAAGACACTGCCTGATACACAGTCAAATGTGCTTTGCTTTGACATCAGTGATTGATACATGTAACAAACTGTATTACGGAGATTACAAATTGACTCCCATAACTTTATTAAAGGTTGAAGTGGTATATCACTTTGTATTTTGGAAGACATTGAAATTATTTAATGATAATAATAATTATTATTATTATTATACTATTCTTCTTCAATCATTAGCAGCCATAAAAGGTAATTTGATAAGACAAACATACTGCTGTAAGCCTGGTTGGCTTTTACTCTTTTATTAGTACCAGGGGAAGTCAGAGCAGTTGCATTGGTACACACAAAAGATCCAAACAGTGGGGTATGTTTATAGGCTCTCTATTATGTCTGATAGTGACCCTATGCCCATTTGCTGTGTGATAAAAGAAACCATATACTGGAGTGGTGAGTTACCTTGGTGATGCTGATGGTGGGAAGAGTGTTTGCATCAGCCACTGCAAGGTTCAGCTTGTTCTCAGGAACAAATAGTTCATTCAACTCCTCCATGATCTCGCCTGGTACAATGTTCTATATACAAGAAGAAAAGGGAATGGCAATATTTTATTTGTATACAGTTGGTAAAGTGCCGATGTTTGCTATCAGTTCATGCCATGATTCTTTTCTTGATTAATCATTAGGTCCATGAAATGCAAAAAAATTAAATAAAATCATCAGGAATTCAAATTGCTTGTCATGTCCGCTCAAAACCCAACGACATTTTATTTAGGAAAGATACATACAATGTTAAAACCCTTCCACAAAGCTTTGTATTTTTACAAAAGGATGGAGATACGAGTCCACCAAGTCTACATATAATACACTTTCCTCGTTGTTTTGGTGTGCACTTGCATCCTAGTAGAGTGTCACCACGCATTAAAAGTCTCCAGGGATAATAATTGAGCCATCACTGTTTTATTCAAACCGTTAATCGATTCTTAGCTCTAGGTCTCAAATAAAAAAGGTGCTATACTTCAGCAAATTTGCACTTCTCCAAAATGTTTGCAGAGTCAATAATATTACCAGCTACTTACCAACACTGCACAAAGTGAGCATTCGATAGTTACATTCATGACGCAATTCACATCTTTGAGGTTATAATGTTTCATTTTACTCTGATTCTGAAGAATCATGACTGTTCAGCCAGTGAAGCAACTTAGACACAGCTTGTAATATCCACTGAACAAGGCAGATATGTTGCAATTACTCAACACCTATTCTGACACTGTGGGACAGTCTTTGGGCATTTTATTAAGCAATTCACTTAGGGAAACAGGTCTCAAGCGTTAGAAAATCTTTGCACAAACTCATGCTGACACAGCATTGTTTTATTCAAGAGTAATTCGCCCATGCCACAATGACTGGGCAATAAAGAGCTCATGCGTTTACACATTTACTTTATGAGCAACTGCTTCTTTATCAAAGTTTGGGCCATGGCACCGGAAGCAACATAACACCTAAGTGTACTTGGCATTTGTATCTCTGCCCAGATCTGTTATATATATTTACAAATGATCCTCTGGGTCAGATTGACACAGAGTGTAAAAATTATCTTAGAGAAGAGAGCAAGACTGTTATGGTGTATGTTGCTCTTTGCCTTGAACTGAATCATTACCTTTAAATTCATCAATCTTGTCATTTTAAAAAAAACTACTAGTTAAGATTCTTTTTATTTTGATACACAATGCTATAATTATTAATTACACAGTACTTCATTTTTTTAACTATTATTTTTGCCACTGCAGAGACCTTTAATCCCTAGCTGAGCTCTAAGCAACCAAACACAATGACAGTCAACAAGAACACTAGGATCTTCTTCTCACTAGGATCAATATTTGATGTAAACCAGCTGATCAAGCCCATCCCTGACAACAGCCTGCTTGACACAAGCCATTTGTTTAAAACAGGATGTATTATTCCATGTGCTGACATAATCATAGGTTTTAGCATTTGGCAGGTATGATGGATGATGAAGGCCTGTGTGAAGTACAAAATCTACAGTACAGCAGGTAAAAAATTTGGACAAATGTTAAGCGTTTGTTTGACTAGATTCAGGCAAGAAAACATCTAATCTGTTACACCCACCTGGTCCCTGAGCAGCTCCAATACTTGGTGGAGGCATTCATTTACTGAGAGTTCTCCCGTCTTCAGTACAAGATCTGGATCCTCCGGGCGTTCATATTCAGAGTCAATCCCGGTGAAACCTAGCAACAAATGCAAGAACTGTTACAAGGAATGTCATCGAAACCCCAACAGCACCATTTTACTTGTATAAGATACATTAAAATGCAGGGAGTAATCTACCCTGTAGTTAAAAAGAGTGTTTGGCACAATCACTGATAGGCAGTGTGCAAAAATTGGGACAGAGTTTGCTGAGAAGACACACAGACCTTTGATCTCTCCAGCACGGGCCTTCTTGTAAAGTCCTTTTACATCCCTGCTCTCACACAACTCAAGAGGGGCATGGACAAACACTTCGAAAAATGGCAGACCGGCACTTGCATGGATCTTCCTTGCCTCTTCACGATCCTGTGGAAGAATCACAGAAAAACAGTTTTATGTGTTGCAGTCTTCTCAAAAAAGTCTAAAATCAACTTTCATGAAATGTGTTCTTCTATCTAAATGGAGATATATGCACAAGAACATTGTTACAACTGATTCCTGACCTTGCTAAAAGGAGAGATGAAACTGGTGACGCACACCAGGCCAGCATCGGCAAAGAGTTTGGCCACTTCAGCAATACGACGGATGTTCTCCTCGCGATCTTCAGCAGAGAAGCCCAGGTTCTTGTTCAGGCCGTGGCGAATGTTATCTCCGTCCAGTGAGTAGCAAGGAATAGCATTGGACACAAGGTGCTCTTCCAGTGCAAAACCGATGGTAGTTTTCCCGGCACCAGACAAACCTGGTCAGAAAATGTGACAACAAATATGACTGTGGGTTGAATGGAGCACTGTTTTTAAAACAGGCTACATCAGATTATCCAATGTATGTGGCAGATGAAGGTGCTGGCTCATGACCAGTAGGTAGGTATTAAAGAACATCAAAATTTACCTGTGAGCCAGATAGTACAGCCTCTGAAGCCTCCCCTAGTGCCCACGACCTGCCCTCTCTTACTCCGGCTAACATGGTGGGCCTGGTACACCACATTGGTTGACCTATTGAGATCCTAAAACAGAAGAACACTGAGTCAGACTGAGGCAAAGTAAAATGCCTCATGTGAACAAATTATCTTAATAAATAGGCAAACAGGGCTTGTGTGAATGTTAAGCATAGTAGGTAACGTATACATTCTTCCTATACATGATCTGTTCTGCAAGTCTGTCAAGGCTTGAGACATCCGTGAGCTAACCTGTCATTATATATTCATCCTTTGTAGAAGCCTAAGGCCAATTTGCTTCTGACTTAGCACGGAAAGGTACGACACACAAAGTCACATGTTTACAGAGTGATTAAAACGTAGGTAAAACATAGATTAAAGCATAGCATGTATGGTTCTACTGTCCAAAGTGACTATGTGGACCTAGCTTTGAATAAATGGGTCTGTATTGACTTTTAGAGGGGAGGGGTAGAGGAGGGAGGCATGGAAGGGATGAAGAGAGGAGGAGGGCTGACCAGACAATGTGTCCAGTGTGCTGCCTGCAGCCCAGAGATGATGTGGCAGTGCTCATGCCCACACGTTCGCCCTCTACACCCACTCTCTTCTCCCCTACACCCATCTCACGGCTTTACTTTTTGCATACTCACCCTCCTCCTCCTACTTCTCCTTCTCTCAGTTACTACCCTTTGTGTCTATAACAGGTCTGAAAAGACACAAGGAGGGTTTCATCCCCTATCTAACTGCTATTAAAGACACATTTTTCCACATATACACACAAATACAGAGTATATTAGTACTACCACAATGGCAGAAATCAATGACCTTGACACATTACACATAAAGGTGCATTTCAATCACTTTTCTTCCAAACACAGATACCTTCTTCCCTTCATAAAAAATGCTTCATTACTATTAATTTACTTCAGGGACAGTGTCCTTAGGCATGATTCATCCAACACCATAACCCAGTTCCTATTATTAAACTTACTTAATTGTAATGCTGTTTTCTGTCTTCCCTCATTTACATTCACTGCTTTTACATTTCAAATGCATTACTGTGTAATGCATGTGTTGTAATGTAAAATCTCATGTAAAATCTTGCTATATACATGTAGAGGATATTGTGAGTCCGTTTATCTGTTTTCTCAGGAAATCACATTAGATAAAAAGATTGTTAAAGTGTTCTGAACTTTCTCATCTATGGAAACCCCTTTCTGCCAGCAAAAGAAAAAAATATGCTCATATTAAGTCATAATTATAAGATAAAAGAGTTGAAATTATGAGATAAAAATAGAAATTATTAGATAAAATGTCATAATTATGAGATTAAAAAGTCATAATTATGAGATTACAAATCGAAATTATGAGATAAAAAGTCATGATTATTAAGTCAAAATTATGAGATCATTTAATCATTTTTACCTTTTATCTCATAATTATCAGATACGTTCAAACAACAGTAAGCATAGCAGGGTGAGGCGTTTTGATTCAGAAATGAATTGTGAGTATACTCAGGATTATTTAACACGTGGGTTTACAACAGATGAAATACTTCATTTGCTCGCTGATTCACATGGGATTGTACTAAGTAAACGGGCCCCTGAAAGAATTTTAAGCAAGAGGCAGCTCTGGCATAGAAAGAACAAAACCGATGTGGTTGAGGTGGCAACCTTTGTTGAACAACTGGAAACATCTTGCCAGTGTCAAGGCTGCAGATGGATGTTACATGAAATTGTGACTGACAGAGAAACAGTTTAAATTTTGCTACAGTTAATGGATGGAGAAGGTGTCTCATAATTTCAGTTTAGTATCGCATAATTTCAACTTTTTATATCATATTTTTGACTTTTTTATCCCATAATTTCGACTTTAAAGCTCATAATTATGACTTTCTTTTACTGGAGGAAACAGGCTTCCACACTCATCTGAAGACACACAAGCAACAGTTTCTTGCATGTGTCAAGTGGGAGTCAAAAACATAAAGATTATCCATACAATCTTATAGGAAAGAGAAACACAGCAAACACTGAGATTTAAGATGGGAAGGGCACATTTTAGTTTTCATATAAAGTGCTGATACTCGCCTATATCTGGGTTCATATGGTGAAATGTACATGGTACATACCTTGAGTGGTATATAAACTTCAAATGTCAGCTGTGTGGGATGAAAGATACATGACAGGTTTGTCTGTGGGAATATTTTACATGCTTAGACTACAAAGCATTGCGACTTGCCATTCTCATGACTCCACGTATGAGCTCACAGTCTGCAGCATTGCCGTGCAGCATCAGCCTGGAGTTTCACAGTGGCTTCTTTCTCCCCCCTCACAAGACACCCCAACGTTATGAATGGGCCAAATTGACATGGATACGTTACTACAACAACCGGTCTATTCAGGGTTAAGGCTGTAACCATCACACCTGGTAGTTAGTTGCAGTAAAGAGGCACAACATGAATGAGGTGTTGTAAAAAAATAACGTTTTACACCAGCGATCCCAGGGTTACTTTGAAGGCAAAACTCAACTTAATAAAACGACTTGTCACTATTTTTTCTGGGCGATCGTAACAGACCCCAGTGGTAAGACAATCGCCCAAAAGAAGAAGATACAGCGGACAGTCGGGTGTGTAGAAAGAAGAGGAAACTTATTTTATACACATTTGGGAGGAGTTTTGTACACCGGGCGCTGGCTGCACATCTGACACATATTTTAACACTAATCTGATGACAGCTTGAATTGCAGTTGTTCCCCCGCCGCCCCTCATCTCCAGATTTACTTACCGTACGAAGCTTTTTCACTCCAGACATGTCGCACGACTGCTGAACACCGGGCTCGGACACACAAGAGGCCTGGATGTGTGTGTGTGTGTGTGTGTGTGTGTGTGTGTGTAGACAGTCTGTCGCTCGCTAGAGTTGTAACGCTAACCTCCAAACTTTTGGCTGCGGTAATCCAAGAAGAGGGCTTTTAAAAGGGGCTTCCAAGACACGTAGCATTCCTCTGGCCCAGCCTCTAGCCCTCCTCCTCCGACGTCCAGAAATCTGCATAATTCCCTGTATAACGTTACCAGCCAATACTCAAGCACAACGACATGACGGGGCAGAGCGCAGAAACCGGCAGAACTGGGCTGGAGGCTGGCCATGACAATCAACACAACCTATCGTTGGAACTACTACACTGTAATTTACTGTATCTATCAACAAGTAAGTTATGTAGCATTTGTTGCTAATCTTATCGCAGCTCAAGGAGACAAACTGGCAAACAGAGCCAACACTCAACTCGGGTTACAGAAAAATAAATTAAGAAACCTGTAAATGACCAGATTGTTAAACTGAACCGTTAAAAACACATCAGCTATTTTCAAATTACTGCCGCCTCAACGGGACTTAGCTAGCGAAAAGCTAACTTTAAAAACTAACGTCAGACACGCAGGTTCAAGTCTGTCGGAGCAAAACGGAAAAAAAAGTTTAGGTTTCTCTCTGCTGTGTAGAAATGTTTGCATTTCAGTGATGTTTATCAGTCGACGTTACAAAGTCCTGCACACGATGACTGTTAACTGAGGTAATGTCAAGAGAGGAAAAATGCTAATAAATCCCCCCAAAACATGACGTTAATGGGTGAAATATTGAGACGAGTTGCTAGGTAGCCGTTACCATGGTGATCTTAAAAGGAAAGTGGTCGACGATCAAGGGTCAGATATTTTCCGGTTGTGTGATTAAACTTAAGCTGTCAAACTCCAAATAAGGGAAGCCATTATAAAGCACAGTGAATGTTTGTCCTTGACTGTCCATATTAAATACTAACGCATAAAAAAAATGCAGTTAAAATTCTGGGCAAGTCATCAATGCACTCAATCATAGTCAGGTGCAAATCTTAATAAAAGTCAAGCTAGGTTGCCCCAGGCTATAACTGACCTATAAAGAATTAGTAAACTATTATCCATAATGAATGAATTAGCTACAACTGATAAGCCCTGTACAAAGGGTGCCTTATGGTAAAGAGCCCCCTGAAGGGCACTATGGAAAATATCAGTAATTTATCGAAAGCTATTGCAGAATGATTTATCAGCCTATCCAGCTGTCAACATTTTCAAAATTACTCTAAAATATCTATAAGAATGTGCACACTGAATTGTATAATGGAAGCAAAAATATAAAAATGAAATAAATACAGCATCATAAAATATCCATACTACAAATAACAGAACAAAGAACATGTGTACACTGGAAAAACACATTATTTAATTCCTGTTTTATCTTGTGCAATAATGAAAAGAAATCTTGCAAATAAGCAAATTAGCATAAGTAATACTGTAATGGTACATGGAAAGTTAAAATTGAATTCCTAGGCCAGGATCATGGAGCATTTCAGACCCACCCAATATTCCTTTTGATACACCTTAGGTAAAACACTAAGGGAGTAAACAATGCTAAATGCTGAAAAGGCAAGCTGAAACCATCATGTGTTCATGGTTTACTCAGGTTAGGGATTAGGACGAAGATTCTCTCATTTAAAATCATTTAGATTTTCCCTCAACTTTAATGTCTTTTTTCATAAACCTCCCTGACTGTTTGAAGCTGTTTCAGCAGGATGCTTGAACAGATGACACTCAGTCTCAAAGTCACAGCCTTGAAGCAGTTCCTTGTAGTGATCTTTGACATCTTGATAGAGAGGTATTGAGGCCTTCTGGTCAGCGAGACCAGGGAAAGTCACAGGTTTCTCATTGAGCAGTGGCTGCAGTCTCAGGTCACCTCCTCCACAGTCATACAGCACCAGGAGTAAGTTAGCGGCGTAGGGTAGCATGAGGCTGGTGCGGAAGGAGCGTTGGGTCTGGGAGGCGTAGTTGGTGGATGTCAGGGTATTGCTGTCCTTAAAGAAGCCCAAGAGGGTAAGCAATGGCAGGATGGTCTCTGCGTGGCCAACCTGGATTGTCACAGCTTCAGTCACCTGTGGGCCTGACCTACCATACAAAACATAGAACACCTGGGGCAGGTTAGACACAGAAAATACTTTGTTTAAATGATCAGTTATCTGATCGGTTATCAGGTTGGTTTTGGATGTCAACACAAGACTTTCAAAGACATTACATTTGTCTATCTGCATTTTTTAAACATTTCTGATGTTTTGCAGACTAAAAAAAATGATATTTTAAGGAATCTTTGATGAATAAAAGCATGAAAACAATCATTGCAAATTTAGTCAATATCATAAAAAACCAAATGTTTCCAAATGTATTCATATTCTGTTAAGCAAAGAGTAAATAAAGGTGTTTATCAGTGCCATATCAATGGTGCAAACAAATTAAGGTGGAGAGCACTGTCATTTTCTCTAAAGCTTACTAAAACTGACATTGTAAACTGACTATAATTAGAAAAACAAAATTGTGGACTCATTTTGCCAGGCTACAAGTCAATAACTGTACTTGAAAACACACAAGATGGAACAAAAACACAGTGCCGCATACAATTTGAAAGATGAAACTAAAATGTTTGTGGTGTTAGAAAAGGGACAACATCACATTAACTTTTCAGTGTACATCTGTGAAAGGATATATTTTAGACCCTCATAGTAAATAAGGGCTATGGTAAGTCTTTAACCAGGGTATGTGGCTAAAATAAAAGTTTCGAATTGGAAAGCACTGCCTCTTGCTAAAAGTGACGGCAAAACAACCTAGTGATGATTACTTAATCCATTCCACTCAAGTTTTACATCTGAGGAAAAGGACCTGGATAGAAACTTAATCTCTAAAGAGTGAGAACTTGGAGAACTTGGTGTATTCATACAAGAGGTTGATCTCTTATGATAAACAGTTTGTTTTGTTGTCACTAAATCGCTCCATTGTTGGTTACCAAATGATCTGAGCACCAGATTAAAGGCAAAATGATGACTCTCATTATTGTAATGAATATCTGTGTTTTACACGAGATTTCCAGTTCATTTAAGTTTGCCACACCTCTTAAAGCTTTTGAATAAAAATAAAATTGCAATTCACGTCAATATTAAGACTAAAAACCTGTAATGCAAGGGCATTTCATAATTGTCTTTTGTTGGAGCAAGGACATTGTGTTGTTACGTTTTGTGTGTCTTGTACTATATCTTGAGCTTAAGTCAGTATAACAAGTTTTTACTTTCTACTTACTTTAGTTTTTACTACTCTATGCATTCCCTACTTGTTTGTACGTCATACCTGTATTTACACAGATTCAATTTCAACCCAAGCTCTGATTTTACTGGAAATTTACCACACTTTCTCCACTGAACAACACTGCCTCTTTTGAGTACCATGCTATCATCGTCACTGTTGCCGACACACTAATTGCAGTTGTCATTTATCGCCCACCAGGTTGCCATTTAAGTGACTCTGTAACCGAACTTGACATTTTACTCTCAGCTTTGTCTGATGATGACACACCACATATTCATGGGTGACATGAATATACACACTGATAAGCACCAATCAACTGACTTCTTGTCTCTTCTGTCCTCTTGACCTGCAGCAGGTCCCCACTTTTTTTCCACACCCAAAGCAGGCAATACTCTTGATCTGATTTTAACCCAGAACTGCTTCACAGTAAAACAAACAGTTACTCCCCCGCTCCTCTCAGTAGCAGAATCACTCCGCCAGGGGTCCCTCAGGGGTCAGTACTCGGCCCCCTCCTCTTCTCAATATACCGCCCCTCAAATTTTCTCCCATGGTTTCTCTTACCACTGCTATGCTAATGACACACAACTATTTCTTTCTTTTCCCCAACTGCTCTTGGTTACCTGAACCCCATCATCCAGATCTATCCATCCCATCCCATCCCGCTCTCTACACCCTGCAAGTTACAGATGCCTAGTCCTGACATGACAACTGGGCCCAAAATCAAGAGCTAGACTCTTCTTCACTGTCGTCCCTCAGTGGTGGAATGAGTTACCTAACTTCATTCAATCCACAGAGTCCCTCACAACCTTTAAGAAACTGCTTAAGACCTAATTGTTTTCAGAACACCTTCTCACATAATCATGCACTATAACTTATCAATAAAAACAAAGAAAAAAAACGATGCACTTGACAGCAGCACTACCTGTCAACACCTTGGTCCTACTCGACTCAGAACATTTCTTAGCACTTGTCTGTGTAGCTTCTCCTACCTAGATCTCTGCTTGTGTTGTACTAACTCCATATGTACGTTGCTTTAGATAAAAGCGTCTCCCAAATGAGATTGTAGATTTGTAGACTTTCTATCAATGGAATTTCAGGTCTACTTGGTAATTAACTGCAATACAGAAAGATGCTCAGAGAATATGTCTAGTGATGTTCTTCATTTTTCTTACTCTTAACAAATGCCATAAGAAGACCAAATCTAACATTGTCGTGTATATGTGTATATATACACACACACACACACACACACACACACAGACACACACATATACATCTATATATTTGAGCCTGTTATATCTATATCTAACAATGTTGGACTAAGCAACATGATTAAGACAAACAAGGGCACTGTTTATTTGGAGTCAGTCCAACATACCTCAGCATCCTATTCTTGAACTGTAATTAATGTATTAAATGTCTATTCCCCTGCAACTGAAAACAGTCCCAAACAAATGTGCAGGATATTTTACATCTTTTGCAGAAGTCAGAAGTATCTGGGCTGATACCACTGTAACATCTCCTGGATGTTTCTTTTGATTTTTTTTTCATTAGATTTGTGTACAATAAGAAATACTACCACCCTGAATGTTTTAATACTGAAGGACATTCAAGTTGTACTCACCTTTTCTCTGTGGCTGCTTTGTCCAGCCGACTAAACAAATCATGGAAGAGAATACAGCTCGACTTGCTGTTAATATCGTAACCATAGCCTCTTTTCCAGAATTGTTTCAGATCATTTGCATACTCCATAACCTGTTGAAGGGACAGAAATGATTGTCTTGTCTGGTTGTGTGGTTAAAAAGTCATTTGTAGGTCTGTTATGCAAGGTAACATTACATGCTACCTTGTAGGTCAGCCTGTAAGACAAAACACAAAACACTCTTTGTCTCATCAATCACGTCAAATATTTGTCTTCGCATAAATGCTGAGACAGAGTAGAGAAAGCATTACATACTATTTAGGCAACAGTATTTCTCTAACTTGGCCTTGCAAACATATTTAACAATACAGATTACATAGGAAGAAGTATGACAATAGATATAATATATGGGACAGCCTACTGCCCGTTAAAAATGCACGACTTAACAGTCTTTATTGACATTGTTCCTCCCATGACTTGTGGGTGTAATTCTGATGGTACATCAAAGGTGATTAAACAGGACTGTTAGTTTGTTTAATCCTGCTATTTTGGTCCTTAAAAAGGACCAGTGTTTAGTTAAGTGGCATCTAGTGGTGAGGTTGCAGAGTGCAACCAACTGAATAACCCTTCGTTTACCTTCCCCTTTCAAGTGATACAGAGAACAGTGTCTGCAAAACTTGTGAATAATGCGAAAGGCATTCTTTGAAGCCAGTGTGTAGTTGTTTGTTTATTCTCAGCAGCTGTAGAAAGAAGGTGGTACAACATGGGGTACCTAATGGAACAAGACCTACTCCCTCTGTAGACATAAAATGTTTATTCTAATGTAATGAAAACAAAACACAACAGCGTTTGAATCTTGCTATTTTTTTCTTTTAGTTCTTTTAGGTTTTCTGTTTCTTGCAGGCTCTCCAATGGTAACATTAAGCAAATGATCAACTTGAATAATTATTGAAATGAATAATTATTGAAATGAATAATTATTGCACAATATACAAGTGAAGAAAACATACAATTGCTGCTGAAGATGTAGCATGATTGTGACATTTTGCATTTTAAAATTTGGGACAGTTTGGACAAAGAATGCTTACGCAGTAAAGCACCATACCCATCCACATTATGATAAATGATTAAGAGTGACTTAACAAAAAACACTTTGAAATTTGATGACACTGGCACATTTAGTCTAGAATCTTTAAACAGCCCATACCTGTGCATCGACCTCATCAAAAAGCCGACACCAAGGGGAGTTCACAGTCTTAATGGCAAACTCATAAGCACACAAGTAAAATGCAGCTTCGGCCATATCTAGAGGAGAAAGGTTGCAACAGAATGTCAGTAAGTAGTGAAATTAAACAGGCCAAATAGTCATTAAAACATTATCTTAAGTGTCATGGTAAGGCATGTGATACTTCTTAGAAATTATTACAATTATTCGGAAATAAGAAATAATTATTAGAAAACAACTCCACCTACTGTGCAAGTACTAATATGGATATGGATTAATATCGTGAGATGTTTTGCATACTATCCCTCCAATGTTGCGTATTTAGTAAATACTGCTCACTATACTTCAGTGACTATTATTGTTTTAAATTTGGGTATGTTTTAATAGTGTGACCCAGACTGAAAGGTTTACTGGCTGCATTGGTACACTCCAAATGAATTATTTCAAATTAAATCCAAGAGGAACCTTGAAAGTCATATATTCAGTGCACAACTGGTGAGCTCTTATCCAATATAAGAAATTTGTTTACAGGCAAGCATTGAGTCCAACATAGAGTTTATGGAAAATATATTTAATTTAAAAATGAGAGGATTTAAATGGGGCACCCATGTGCAAACTGTGTATTCCTTTTTCCATTTAATGCTACCTTTTAATTTCATACACACAGGTGGAATTGGATAGATGGAAAAATATATATTTTAGTCCACTACTTTCATTTGACAACTGGAGCTTAAGATATTTTTTTTTATGAAACAATGTATTGTTATATCCAACTACCACAGTAAATGCAACACACACATCACAAATACCTAAATTTAAGGAAACTTAAGAAGCTTTTTTTTTTAAACTTTTGCAGTAAAGCAATAGAAAGCTGTCTGACTGGGAACAAAAAACAAAAAATGGGATGAGCCCAGGACAAGATGACTCTACAGTAGGTGGTAAAAAACACCCCGAATGACTTTAATAGCCATTTACCGAGCATGATACTGGTGAGAAGAGATCCTATGTATGATCAAAAAAATACAACCACTTTGACCCCAACAAGACTTATGATCACCTTGCTGCAGCCTGGCAATCGATAAAGATGTAAATACTGTTGCTCCGTCAGTCTACAGAACAGCTTCTTTCCTCAGGAAGTGAGAGTCCTCAGACAGTGTCAGAGACGTTGTGAACCAATCAGAGTCAGCCTTACGTAACTGCTTTAGCAGTATGGAGTGGTATGTGTTTCAAGACAACAACACAGACTCAGACACTGTCATTGATTACATTGGAAAACACGTCAGTGCTGTTGTACCAATGATTACTGCACAGACACTACCCAACCAGAAGCCCTGGCTTAATGCCCTGGGAAAGTCTGCGTGCCTGATGTCTACAATTGAAGTGATTTGGAGGAGTAAAGGAAGCCCAAATATGGGCTTATATCATATTAGTATATCATATTAGTATTGCTAAGAGACATTACAGAGAACACGTAAAGTTCAACTACTATGGTACAACATGAGAAACATGCAGGCTGGACAAACAACTATTACAAACTACAAAAGAAAACCAACACTGCTAAGATCATGTCCACCTGAACTGAACACCATCATTGCATGCTTTGAGAACAATTTCCCTGCTAAAAAGAAAGAAGAAATGTACAGGTCCCCCACGTATTCATCATATCCAGGGCAGATATGTACAGATCCTTCAAAGGATTAATTCATTCAGACACCAGGCTTTGGCAGTATTCCTGACCAAGCTGTCAAGGTGTGTGTAGGCCGACTTGTGAATGACTTCACTGACATATTCAATCTCAGTACTCCAGTATGTGATCACACTTAACAGTGAAGTTTCAAGAAGTCTACTTTTGTCCTGAACACCCAAAAGACCAAAACCCTTTGCCTAGACAACTATCACCCAGCAGCACTGACCTCCATTTTCATTGAGTAGTTTATAAAAACCCATCACCTCCATGACTCATTGCACCTATTAAAATTTGCTGACAACCAAACAAATCTACAGATGCTGCCTTCACCACTGCCATCACTTCCACACTGCCTGTTCTCACCCGGACCAGAATTACATATGTAATAACACTGTTTATTAACTATAATTTAGCAGTCATTACCAATCTGATCATTAAAGTCAGAGATGTGGAGCTCAACATCGCCACCTGTGACTGGATCCTGAACTTCCTGACAAGTAGACCCCAAGCTGTGCAGAAAGGCAGCACCACAGTCTCCACCCTGAGGAGAGACAGATGTGCAGCAGACATACACCTGCCAGAATATCTGTTTAGACGGTATTTAACAATTGCACGAGGCAGCCCCCACATCTTTCTTGCTGAGAGTACAGATAGTCAAATGGTTTTCTGCAAAACTCTGGGCTAAATGTAAATATGGTGTCCTGATTAAGGACTTGCAATCAGTTGAAATCATATCTAAAAAAACATGAAAAGATCTATATCAAGTGTCCAATGAGAACTCCAACATTTCTTGTGAAAAAGAATATGGATGAGCGAAAGATGAATTTAGACAAGTACATCAACAAAGGAGGTCTGTAAAGTTGACACAGTATCATATTTTTTCAATCAAATGACACAAATCTAGCCTGGATAAGCTACAGACTGTCTGGTAAAATTTAACTTCTCCAAGGTCAAGAAATTTCCATGTGTGGTAAAACATTAAGTTCAAAACTGCCTATCAAAACAACTGATGGCAATTGTTGTTAGGTCATGGCAAACATTGGTTCTTATATTATTTCTATTACAAATGACCATAGACTGAAACCACCAGACAATGTGACATGCGACGCTGATGCAGCATTCGATCAACAGAAAACTGACTCTGACTGCTACATGCTAAGTGGGTTAACCAGATCCAAGCATGCTGTAGGTGCAAAGGACATCATCATGTTGGTGTAGCAATGACGTGCTTATTATTATGGTAACATGGCTGGAAACAGTGACCATTAATATATTACTTGTCCAAGTTGGACAATGTAGCACCCAGTCTGTCTGTCTTAGTGCAATAGCTGCAGCATAAGGAAAACAAAGTGACAGCTGCCTTGTGTGACGTTGAGGGTTATCAGACGGTTGCATTGTTCAACTGGCACTCATAGCTTTTGTTCCAGTGGAGAAAAAAATATCAGCTCTTTTGTCTCTGGCACAGTGGCTGTAATATCAAAATCAAATGTTCAGCATTAGACCTGATACTCTGCTTCCAACCATAAATGATGGTGAGTTACATACCTGTTTAGAAGTCTCATGACAGGTTGCAAACTATGTAAATTTACCGGGTGCCAGAAAAAAGGTAATAAGTGAATGTTTTAACCAGAACTTGTACTTAAACAGGGGAATCATTAACTGCTTTTACTGAGAGTGGATACCCATTTGCACACTTTGGACATTTTTTGACAACATTTTTCAACAGCATAGCAATATCTGTCTGTATATTGGGAGATTTCATTACAAATTTTGATCCAATTTCAACATCGGAGGAGGCAGCCAAACAGAAAACTGCAAATATCACATACCCTGATACAACTGACACCCTTCATTTCTCCTGCAGATTTAGCATATGTGAACAAAATGTGGCAGTTTAAGGACAGATTTCCCTTCTCACCAAAACCTTGAGAAAAAAACACATGAGATATGGTGGATGCAAACACTGGTGCACTAGAATTTCCACAAATTACTCAAAAATTGGGTTTTTAAAATGTTTAACATCACGAAAGGACCAGACACACCAGTTACCAACCACCCTCCACCTGACAAACCATGTTACCAGTTGCAAATGAAATCCACAAAAGATAAGCAGCAAACTGAGCCTGGGAAAGACTCTGTTCACTTCTGCAATTAATGGACAGTCACTTGGGACAAGAGAAATCGAGCCTACTGGGACAGTGGTTATGAGAATGACTTGGCTAAAGTCTATTTCTAGTCTCATTAGCGAAAGTACAAATATCCTCTTACCAAATAATAACAACCAAACATAAAGGCAGAAATATTAAAAATAAAAACATTGTTTTTAACTCTCAAAGTTTGAAATGTGGGTTACTTTGCTTCCACAACATGTAGACTAGTGGACAGAAAACATCCAAAATTAACATTTGGATGTAAATTTTATTATTTTCTGTGTATTTGGAATTAATGCATATTTAATTAGATGGCAATTAATCTGCATAACTTAAATGCAAAACAATCTCTTTATGTAAGTAACCAACTGGGAAAGTTTCATGGTAATATAAGTGGTTAAAGGCATTTACTCTACTCATATATACTCTATTTTACTTCACTCCCTTTCAACCTTTTTTTGTTACCACTCAAATACAGTTGTGTTGTCTTGCATGTCTTGTTTCAACATGTCAGCACAAGCCAAGAGTTTTGCAATCCTTCCTTGGTAAACAGATCATGCTAAATTGATGAAACACTGAATGAAAGTTTGATTTTTAACTATATGTTTTATTTTTGTTCTGTTTTCAAGCTTGTACTGAAGTTTGTTTTTATCTTATACTCTTCACATTGATCATAGGCCTTAAAATGCCAGTATTAAGAGCTTTAATCAACAGGTAGATTTCATGGTTGCATCTGAGAATATCGCTATAACAAGAGGACCTGGGTTAAAGTCATCTATAGGACCATGTCTTTTACACTTCTCTTTGTCAATCAAAAAAATCCAAACTCCACAACACCCTTCTTGACCAACTTGATTATGCCAGTCCCATAATTTGCAAGAAAAGTAAGGGAGTGGGAATGAATGGTTGAGGTCCTTCCTCATTGAAACTGATAACTCCTGAGCCATGGAAAACTTGTGTTCCTGTTCAACCTACTCAACTAGCTCCACAGCTGGGAGCCCACTCTAATAGGAAACCATCCACTAAAGCTTTGCCTCAAGCACTCTCACAGCTGACCTGACTGGTATTTCTTCTACACATATCACACTACATACCAGCTGTTGAATTGGCAAAGTTATTATCCACTCTCCATTCAGAACACCATGTCTTCCACCATCCAGGGACATTCAGCAGGAATCATCTTCTTTATCAAAGAAATCAATGGCATTTTTTTTTCTCTCCACCTCCACTTGCCAATCACTTCTACCCATGTCAGCGTCTGCATCCGTTCTCTATGTTTTGAATACACTATCCGCTTTCACTGATTTTACCCCAGAGCCCATGTCTCTGCTGGCTTTTTTCAGCTTCTTTGGATGCTCAGAATTTGCCCCAACGTTGCACCAATTCTGTCCACAATGTGCCTTATCACCCCAGTTTATCTGACATCACCATCCACACTTCTCTCATGTGTTTTAGTTCTTCATGCACAAATGACTAATACAGATCACTAGCTGCTGTCCAATAACATCAGCTCTAACCTACTTATAACTTCTCCACATTATTCCATCCACATTGTAGCAATGCTCACTGCAGCCAAACTGGGCATCTTGTTTAGACCATCAGGTCATCATCTGCTGGTCTTGTTTGGCATATAGTTTGTACAGCTGCAACAAACTTAATGATCTCCATCAAGCAATACACTCATCTCAGCTCAGTTTAAATCTGACTCTTTCTGGGACCTGTGATCACTTTCACAGGTCCCACTTTTACCTATACATCCATTCATCTGTCCTCAGCATCCATCTTCTTTTGCATGTTATCACAAAACTACATTTGCAATACCTTCATTCCCACTACAACCTAACATTTTTGCACTACAACTTGTAATAATGTACATTTGTGAGTATACAGTGTATGTATATGTGTGTGCAGATACATATACATTTTCCTTATGAATATAATTCAGTTTACCATTTTCTTGAGTGCTGCTTAATTTTGTACTGGTATTGTGTTGTTTAACTGTATTCTGGTTTAAAATATTTTACTAATTATTTATGCATTTTCTCTGTGTTTAGTGTGGAGAGGCTGCAGTGTCAAATGTGTAATGCAGCTGAACCTTATATCTTGAACCTTTACAGTGTGGCAATCTGTATGTTGTCTGTATGTTTTTCATTTAAGTCTGAAGACTTCCATCACTGACCATCTGTGATGAGACTGTACGGTACTCCAAGACGATCTGCAATCTTCTCCTGAACCCTCCTCATCTCTGGTCCCTGCTTGAACTTGTCCACCTCTGACAGTGCTGATGGGTTGTTGTCAACTTCCTGCACAAACCTGGTGCACTGGTCAAAAAACCTCATCAGAGCATCATTCACTGCATGGTCAAACTCTTTATCTGGGTAGAAAAAAGATAACAGGTTACATAGATGCATATAGATGGTAAATCATATGGTCATGACATTCTTACCTTTAATACCCCAAAACTCTGTTAGTCCAGCCTTAAAGGACAGTGTGCTGTTGACACACCTGTGCTTTGAGCTGGTTATGAACTGGATGAATCCACCTCTGAGATTCTCCTCTGAAATCATTGAGGGGAACAGCTTTGACAGCCTGATGGCCAGATGCTTGTGATCGTCCACACCTTTCTGAACGAGTCGGCCGTCCATGTCCTCAGTGTACCACATTGTCCACTGGGTTTGGATTTCACGCAGCCAGCTCTCTTTGCCAGCTGCGCTGCTCTTGACCAGCTCGTAAAGCTTCTGCATCTTCTTGACATTTTTGGTCGTTGGGTATCTTGTACCGTGTCTTATAATAGCTGTCACATGAATTTCTTGACATTGTGCAGATGGAGGCTGTAAAATAGATCTGTTTACAGCAAGTATGTCCTCTATGAGATACGGGTTCACTTCCTCGTATCTGCCTTTCGTGGTGAAATATTTGGCGATGGCTGGTATGTCTGTATTCCCCTCGACGTTGACATCGTTACGAAAGCAGCAGCAAAAGCCGATTGTGGTGGTCAGATAAACAACAATGAGTTTCCAAACAGCGATCGTCATGGCGCAGCCTGGTAGATGGTACGTACGGCCGCGTGCACCCCACCTACCGGAGTCAAACCGAGTGACGTTGTCCACGTCGGACTGTCCAACCCATCCGTTACACGGAGGCAGCAAAATGAGCCTGTCCGCAAACTTCTACATATTAAACTATAATGTGGACATCCACCACTTTTAATCACATGAATGCTTGTGCTTGTTTACAAGTTCTGAAGGGGTATTTACATCTTCAAATGACTTTATAGAAGTTAGAAATATTAGTGTTTGCCACCTCTGATTTTAGGCTGCCGTTATTGTATTTGTCATGAACCAAAACCTGAACCATCGAATGGAGATGTAGGGATCGCGTGATTGTCAGGGAAACTGTGTGTAGAGTTTACCCTTTTCAGGTGTGTGCATGGCCTCCTTTCTTTACAGGGCATACATACAAAACATGAAAACACCATTAGCCTCTTTGCTCTTATTATATATATCCCTAAAAGACAAACCTTGAAACTTTTACATCTGTTGCTATTAAGTTTTCCTGCTCTGAAACCTTAATTTTTCTTAAACTTAATGTGCCTGAAGATTTGCCAATAGATTTCATTTTTCATTATTTCTTAAAACACAATAGTGTTTCCTTAAAATGTTGACTACTGTTTAAAATTTTTATACCAATGAACAATTAGAAAAATGCTTATTCACTTAGTTACATGAGCACATTGTTTTTTCCTTTTTGCAAATAAAAGCAAATATAACTTCAGAATTATCTCCAGGACTGACTCCCTGAATCTTTAAACTTCAGCAGGATGCTTGAACAGCTGGCACTCAGTCTCAAAATCACAGCCTTGAAGCAGTTTCCTGTAGTGATCTCTGACATCTTGATAGAGAGGCATTGAGGCCTTCTGGTCAGTCAGACCAGGAAAGGTCACAGGCTTCTCGTTGAGCAGTGGCTGTAGTCTTAGGTCACCTCCACCACAGTCATACAGCACCAGGAGTAAGTTAGCGGCGTAGGGTAAGATGTGGCTGGTGCGGAAAAAGCGCTGGGTCTGGGAGGCATAGTTGGTGGATGTCAGGGGGTCACTGTCCTTGAAGAAGCCCAGAAGGGTAAGCAATGGCAGGAGGGTGTCTGCATGTCCAATCTGAATTGTCACAGCTTCAGTTACCTGCTGGCCTGACCTGACATACAAAACAAACATGGTTCAGAATTTTACACAGCTTCTGCTTTAACACTGAAAGATTGGCATTTCATAAGTTAATTTCAATTAAGGAATAGGACACAGACTGGTGCTTAGTCTTTAATAGATGACTGATAAATCTTTTTTCGATTAAAATGGTGAAACTTGCAAACAGAGTGAAAGGTCAAGAGCAACAGCAAAACAAACAAGGCTAAAGGACAAGCAGACAAAAGCAATAATACTTGTGATCTATCCCACTAAAGGTTTTCATTAATGGCCTCAGCAAGTGTATTTGCATGAACTAGTTCACTTCAGAAGTTCACTTACTTGTTCTCGCCAGCTGCTTGGTCAAGCCGGTTAAACACATCATGAAAGAGCACGCAGCTTGCTTTGCTGTTAATGTCATAACCGTAGCCTCTTTTCCAGAATTCCCTCAGGTCACTCGCATACTCCATAACCTGTTGGCGTAGATAGTTTAAAGGTAGCCTGTATGTGAGTGAGCTTTTATTCCAATTTAGAAACCAGGTTTGCATATCTGGGAGATGAGATTTCAGGCTGCCTGAGTCTCATGTCAGCCTGTAACACAAGACACAAAACACTCTTTCTTTCATAAACAATGCCAAAAGGGGTTCTTTTTGCTTAGCTTCAGAGCAAGCCACTAAAGTTAATAGTCATATTCTTGAGAAACAAGCAATCTGATATGTGGATGATATGTCCGGTGCTGAGGTTGCTGAGTACCTCTGACCTAGATGTGATAGAGTTGTTTGTTTGCGCTGTCCTCTTTGGGTCAATGGTTGGTTTAGTTTTTGTGCCCTTATGTGACCTACGTGCCTCCCGCAGTTGGCCCCAAAGTGCCAGTCTGATTGGATGAAGTGCCTCTCTGGTAAGCTCAATTGCCAACTTGTTGTGACCTTATGGCAAAATAAAATATTAACATAACCCTTACATGAGCCCTGTGTTCGTTCTACGCCCTTGCCTCTGTGTTACTGTTCCCTCTGCAAAATCCTCTAAGACTTCCTTGTGATAAATATTATTAATACCTGCTTTTCTACAAGAGCCCTATAAATAAATGAAGATGAGATGGTGAAATAAGGCATGAATTTGCTATATTTACCAAAGTTGAAAAGAATATACCTTTTAAAATGTAAGGCTATTTATTGAATGTCTGATACAACATTATCACAGAGGAAATTTTAACATGTCACAGTAGGAAAACACATGTTTAACCTCCCATAAAACATCCAATTTCTTCTCACTGTGAAGAAAAAATGAATAAATTAACTTTAATCATTCTCATAAATGTCACAGCTGAATTTTGATGCTGCTGTCGCATTAAAATCTATCATACAGTTGACCACTAATTGTTCCTACCTTTGCGCCATCCTCATCAAAGAGCTGACACCAGGGGGAGTTCACTGCCATGATTGCAAATTCATATGCACACAAGTAAAATGCAGCCTCAGCTAAATCTAGAGGGGGGAGATCAATGTAAAATGCCTAGTGGTTAAATGACACAGAAAAGAAAGCCTTTTGACAATTGGAGGTGTCAGAAGAGTTACACCTTCTCAAAATAAGAACTTGAAAACACTTGGACAGCAGAAACTTACATCACAACCTACAATCTAGTAAAACGACTGTTGCTCTGAAGTAGTTGTCTTTATATTAAAATTGAACCTGGTAGTCAGTTTTTTATTATTAATTGCATCTTTTTGAAGCCTCTATTACTAATTCAAGGCTATAAATGACCAAATTTACGACAACCTGCAGCTCATTACTTCTAAATTAGGAAACAGCTCCATCCAGTGGACACTGACCACTTTACTTTTTTGTGTGTTCAAATTGGTGTACAACAGCTGACATTCAGTTTCATATGAGTCTTCAAACTGTTTGGGGATGTGACACGGATTCAATACTGTAAACTTAATGTGCCTGGGTGAAGGAAAAACTTACACAAGAACTGGGAATGACTTTATTTATTTTTTATATGGGCACTTGTAAAACACTAATAATCAACCCAAATCATTGTCAAATGTAAGCGACCACTGAGAACTTGGATCCTTTGGAGTTGTTTTATGATACGAAGGCTTAATACTTTAGAGTACATACAGACACTCAACTGCATAAAAAGGCAGTGTTTCTGTCCGTGTTACCGTGTGTGATGAGACCGTATGGAACTCCGAGACGGTCTGCGATCTTTTCCTGAACCCTCCTCATCTCTGGCCCCTGCTTGAACTTGTTGACCTCAACCACAGCTGACTGGTTGTTATCCACTTCCTGCACAAATCTAGTGCAGTGGTCAAAAAACCTCATCAGACCATCGTTCACTGCATGGTCAAACTCTTTATCTAGATAAACAAATAAATACAGAAGATAAATACAGTGGGTTACATAGATGCATATAGATGGTAAATCATATGGTCATGATGTTCTTACCTTTAATATCCCAAAGCTCTGTCAGTCCAGCCTTAAAGGACAACGTGCTGTTGACACACCTGTGCTTTGAGCTGGTTATGAATTGCATGAATCCACCTCTGAGCTTCCCCTCTGAAATCAGCAAGGGGAACAGTTTTGACAGCCTGATGGCCAGATGCTTGAGGTCGTCCACACCTTTCTGAACGAGCCGGCCGTCCATGTCCTCAGTGTACCACATTGTCCACTGGGTCTGTATTTCACGCAGCCAGCTGTTATTACCTGAGGCATTGTGCAGGACAATATTGTAGAGCTGCTGCATCTCCTTTATGTTTTTGGTCGTTGGGTATCTTGTGCCATGTCTTATGATGGCAGTCATATGAATTTCTTGACACTGTGCAGATGGAAGCTGTAAAATAGATCTGTTTACAGCAAGTATGTCCTCTGTGAGATATGGGTTCACTTCCTCGTATCTGCCTTTTGTGTTGAAATATTTTGCGATTCCTGGTATGTCTGGATTGTCCACAGGATTCACCCAATTAAATAAAGAGCAAGAGAAGATGAGGAAATAAAAGCCTGTAAATCTCCAAAGAAAATTCTGCATGATGCAAAAAGAAGAGGCTTGAGAAGCAGTGAATATTACAACTTTGCCAAACCTGAAACATCTGTGCACTGGTATCAAAGGTGGGACTGAACAGAGTCCACCCCAGTTTGTTTACCCTAATTTCCTCACAGCAGCTTAACCTGAAATTTAAAGTTCCTCAACAGGTATGTGCTTGCTACTCATTGACAACTTCAGAAAAAAAAGATTAAAAATGGAAATAAAAGCATACACAACTATATATATATGTCTTGTGAGATTACAAAATGATCTTGTGGATTATACAGTTCATTTCCATATAAATGTTTTACAAAATTCCACAATGTTTTCATTTCTATCACTGTAAAGTTGCTTCAAAATGAAATAGTGTTTTTTACTGTCTGACTGCATCTGTTTGACATCATCTGTTTGGTAAACAAACATGTCATGTCACGATCACAGCTCAAACAGTTGCACTTTAACTACTTTCAGATCAAAGATGCATGATAAAATATTCACCAGTAACTCATGAAGATGCAGCACAAACTGTTAAAATTATATGGTGGCAAAATATATCCAGATACAGATCATTATGCAGTGTCATGCAGATTCATGGCCTGTCCATTTTGTCATTTATTTGTCTATCCACTCCACAATATCAGTCACTGTAAAGCTTATTTTTCTTCTCACTTGTCTACCAGTTATTTCAGTCTCTCCACTTTTAGGTAAAAAATACATTTTTAAAGTGTATTTCACTTTAGTCAGTTTTGTTTCATCATGGACTTGTACTTCATAGCTTACTAATATTACTCTACTTATTGGGAAAAAAGCTGAAAAAAACTGAATGCAATTTCAGTTCTTCTGGCCCTTTAAATTATACTTTTGTGTTAATACAGAGCAGGAGTTTGACAAGTGTAAAACTTCATATAAATTAAATTCCTGATGAAATGAAAAGGAAAGACTCTAATTTAAATGTCAACTGGCACCATAAGTTGTTTAAAATGACACATACAGCAGCTATAAACATAAAGCACATGACTAATATCACAGACAATAAGGTAATAAGTAATGCTCTTTATTTATTTATTTCTGTTTAAATTGTTTTAATAATTACTGTTTATTTATCATTAGAATGATTCATTTATTACGACTCAGGTATCCTTTATAAATCAGGTAGCCTTCATAAAAATAACGTACATTGCCCTACAGAAGCTTAATAGAGCAGTCACTCAATTCAAAACCTTATTAAACAACAGAAACTAAAAGTAGATTTTTAAAAGGGAGTGGAAGTTGGTAAAGAGAATTACGTACTGAGATCATCTGGTTTATTTACCTGGAGCAAATCAAAAACCCTCTGTGCTAGCTGTAGTTGGATAGATAGATGAAGCTAAAATACAAATCTCAAGATAAGCAAATTTAAGAAGTGAATCACAGATAATACAAGGATTTGTAATGATTATGATTTCATAATAATAATAATAATAACAACAACAACAACAATAATAATAATAAATTGTCTGGTTGTAAGGATTTTATAACTTGTTGGGACCTAGAGTGAGGATTTGTATTTTTTGTGTTAGTTAGAGAAAGTTCTGTTCTGTGCAGGTCTTAGTGGCAGTCAGGCATCCATGCTTTACATACCAAGAGATTCTGTCCTAAGTGATGAATAAAAAGGATTAATATTTGATCCGTGAGGGAGCCACGTATCAGTTAGGGCTGATAAGGATGTAAAGTTGGCTATAGAGACAGTGAATTCCGTGTCAGACAAAACAGAAGAAAATGTACACAATGGGTATTTAAGATATGCCAACTATCCTATCTCATCATGACGTCAGTATGAGCTGATCAGTACTATCAAAAAAGCTTAAAAGAAAAATAGAATTAGTGCAGCTGAGTTGGGCATTTATATATTTTCTCCTCCTAAACATTGTTCATGCCCTAAAGACAAAATAAACATACATGGAATATATATTTGAAACATTTTTGACTTACAAAGTCTGACACAAATAGATTGCTTCAGATAAGTGAGAGGGGTTGGCTTCTCTTGTTCCAACGCTGCATTTTCTGCGTAGTTGTCACCGCTGCTGCATTCAAATGTTCCTGCTGGGCTCCAACTTCAGCGTGTCCAATGTGCCTGTGCGTAAATATGTTTTGTCTTGATGCGCATTTTTTGGCTAAAATATCATTATGGTAGGGACGGTGAATGCTCTGTGAGACTGAAGAGACGAAAATGAACTCGATGGTTCAAGACATTTGAAGTCGCTTAATCTATCTCGTCAAGGGACATCTTATCACTAAGAGCTGAACTGTGGTATACGAAGCAGCGTTAAAGAAAGAACGAATTAGTAAAGTACCCATAATTAAGGAAAATAAACATACTATGATACGCGTGGTTCATCGTGGTGTTTCAAGATTACAAATTTGAGCGTGTTGCTGCGACACATCGCATTATATTCCGTCTTTTATATGGGCTTGAGTTGCAAATTCCCGTTGGTTGTTGAATGCAGCATGGGTGACGGAATGACGGGAACTCCCCACTTCTCCAGTCAGAAACTGCCTACCCGTGAAAACACCGGACAGACTCACAGAAAGATGCATAGTTACCACATTGCGGTGAAAACCACTACATTTTGAAGAGAAGTCTCTCAACATTTCGACAACGAGGTAATTGCATGTAGCATGTAGCTTTTAGCCTTTTGTCGAAAGCAGTCCTAGCTACCCGCTGGGCGGTCTTAGCCTTGTGTGAGGATGGTTAGTTAACACTCTGCTTCCAAGTCGTGGCAAGGTATCTGTTAGTTAACGTTAATGCGAAGCTAATGCTGTAAGACAAACTCTCAAGACTCATGTCTTGTAACACACACTAACCCAATCTCGTGCGCCGTTTGATGGAGCACTTCCCAACGCTTGTCTTGCCTTTATGGCTAAACATAACGTCAGCCACTCACTGGCCTTGTGTTGAAATATTTTGTTTTATCATTTGGCGACAAAAACATCTCCCGTTATCGTTAATCCCGACCCAACGTGATTGGCAGGGATGCTACACTCTGTTAGCGCTGTGTGAATTTTAACTCGGTTAATATTAATCTTGTTAGTATTTATCTTGCAAACCTACATTAACATTTTTTTTTCGTTGTTATCCACAATCATGTAGCTAACCGTTACCCCAAATCGCGCTGTGAACACACGACCCCAGGCTGGGCTGTTTTAGCTAGCGAGCTAGCTAGCTAAAATACTGAAGACGCCAGCTTGCCTGTCTATTTTTAGGTGGCCAGACTTTAAGCTCTTAAGCCACACTATACAGAGGCTGCTGAGGCCTGGATGTTAACGAAAGAAATGTTTTTAGCTAGTAAAACCACCTGTGTCACCCTTGATTTTTTTTTTTTTTTTTTTTGTGTAACGCTATTTCACAGGTGTGCCCACTGAAATAACAGTGACAGTGAATCGTCTGACATGTCCTCAGCTGATCTCTCTCGCGCTCTCTTTCTCTAAATGTTAAGAGTTATTATGAGAGACAAACATTTGTTTCTCCCCGCGTTGCCGTGTCTTTCTTGGGTTGGTCACACTTGATCGGTTTCGTCCCGTTTATTTGCCTCAGAAAAGGGCGGAACGAGTGGCCTGATTTAGTACTGTTTTCCATTAAAGTCTTGTAGACGCGTCCCTTCCCCTTTTTGGGGAAAAGAGTGGACACGTTTAATCACAGATGTCTTTGCAGAGTCATACAAAGAAAAGAATAAATAAAGACGCATCTGTACTGTTATGACATGCTTTGTGTGACTTCTGAGCTTTTATCCATTAAAGCCACAGTAAAACTCAGCGAACAGACAGATGAGCCAGCAGAGACAGTGATCGAAATAAACTGGGTGATGTCTGTATGTCTGCACTGGTGAGAAAGCAGCTTTACACAAACCTAAGCAGTGTGACTAGAGTGTGTGCAAAGGGGGCAAAATGTTAAAGTGAATCAATGGGGCTTATTGTTGGCTGTGCATCCTGCCCAGTTGCTGAGAAAGCCTCATTGCCAAAGCAAAGCATGTCAGACCATCAACAACTGGAAACAATGAGTTTTCTGTAGAAACAGCTATGATTCTGCCTTGGAAAACCATCTCAGCTGACAGGCAAACGTATTGTACAGTACTAGCTTAAATCATCAACTTCCTTTGGCCTAGGAAAGCGCTTTCATGTCACTGTTGTCCTTAGTGGATGAGTAAACCATTTTTTCCAAGACGCGAACTTCATATGAAGTTATCTTTTAGTTTCAAACAAAAAACTGTATATTTCTCTAACTTTTAATGGCACACACCCCCTTTCCAGGAAAGTTACTGGTCACTTCCTTAGACTGCAGTTTACTTAATGACATAATGGGATGGTGTATTTTTAATGAATGAAAACAGCATAGCTTTACTTGATATGACTGATCAGTTAGTTAGAGCCTCGCATATTGTATAGCATGCCACAGTGAACTACATCCCTCTTAGCGATGTTTACACTTATCTGTAACACATGCTAGCGTCAGTTAGTGCACATGTCTTATGTTGGTTTTGAAGGACAGTTTAGAGTAACAGAGAGTGCCCAGAAAATGAGGAAAGACACAGATATCAAGCATACAGGATGATGGAGGCAGATGAGACTGATATGGCAATTCAGAGATAATAAGAAAGAGGCAGCAACAGATGAGAGCAGAGGCAGAGAGACAACAGGGAAAGAATGAGTCTGCACTTTACAGATTTTTTGTGTTTTAAAAGGTGAGCAAATGTCTGTGGATAGTTCGATGGAGTAATTAATGCCCTTTACACCTGAATAACATGGTTTTTAGCATTTTGCTGAAACATCAACTCAGTATCACCTTAACTAACATTTGATCAATCAAAATGACAAACAACCAACAATTTGTGTTGAAATTTTCATTTCAAATTCTTACAATTGAATGGAAAAGATTATTTAAAGCTACATTTGTTAAACACTATAGAGAAGGATCATTAAAATGAACAAATTAAAGTCCCTTTTTGAGTTTAAAAAAAACAGTGACCAATTTATCAGTTACTCTTGTACGAACAAATGCATAGCAATACAACAGCAACGCCATTGCATTTATCTTTATACAGTTTATAATGTTCTGTTATTGTTGACATTGTTAGAAATGTGTAAATACAATTATATGTTATTAATGAGGCCTTAGTTGTGGCTGGTGTTGTACTGGATTACATTGTGGGCAAAAATAAGAAGCACGCACTAAATGTCAGTACACTATCATCATGATGATTCCTGTTATTTAATTAAAACCTCTATGACTGTGCAAAGCTAAAATGAATAATACGCCATCGTTGCTGTAGAATCTACAGGTACATTAATTACTTTAGATATACCGAAAAAAAAAAAAACCAACCCAAAAACTGGCCACTGATGGCCCATTTGACCTTTGTCTCCATTCCACTCATTAATAATTGGTGTTGTCTTGTAATCCTTAACGATCCCCTTTAGAGATTTAATGTTATGGAAACACCTGTACTAAGCTTTAAGGCAAATTTTACATATACACACCGTTGCCAAATCAAACAAAGTTTGCATTGTTAATTCATTTACACATTGTTGTGTAGACTGTGCAGATCCCAGGCAAATTACCCAGGCATTTATTTTGTTGTTTGTCTTTTAAATAGGTTACTGGTCATAACAGCTTCAGACAGCTAATGGAAACACACTCTGTTTGTCTTCAGACAGTCTAAAATCAATACACATTTGACACTTGAAAAATGCATATTGGTCTTTTTCTAAAGTGATTACACGTTTGGAAATGTTTATATCTGCTTTTCTCCAATGTATTTGAGCCTCAATACTCAAAGCACAGCTGAGGTATAATGCTGTTACCTGATGGCTTTGACCTGTTTGTTATTCTAGTGCATGGTAATACAATGTTTGCAGCAGCCACTAGCCATTGATTGTTTGATTTCTATCATAGGTTTGCCTCCAGAGAAACAATACGTAATGGCTTCAGTCTTGGTTCTGCCATAATTAGAAACACATGAAGTTTTACTGCTGCTCACATGATGTCCCAGTTTCCTGTGACCTACAACTGCTATTTGGCAATCTAGGCTTGTAGCACTTTGAAGCCTATTTTGTGTTTTTCAAAAAAGAAATGATGTCAAAATATGAGATACAATTTTAATAATCCTTTAGGGACTGAAGGGCATTGTTTAAGTAGTCTAATGTCGTCATATTTGGCCAGGCTTTGTTTGAATAAAATGAGGAGACCACACAGACTTTAAACGAATTTTGCCCAGTTAGAAATGATGTGTATGTAAGGTTCTGTATTACACTTGATAATGCAGGCACATGATAAATGTAGTGACCATTTCATTTGGACATGGGTGGGAAGTAGAGATATAGTTAAGTGTAAACTGTCCGTGTGAAGGCCTGCTTGTTTTTTCTGTTTTGTGCTTTTGGGCGGCCTGCTTACACTTGAGCTAGGTATCCCCCTGTCCTGACTTGTTTTGAGACTTACTTCCTCCTGCATTCCTGCATCAAGTGTCTGGTATGCAATCAATGGTATGCCAGTATTGATATATTAGTAGCTCAATTGCCAGTAGACCTCTTTCTGCCCTATTTTTTATATAGTGTGTACGTGTGTATGTGTATATATGTGTATATATACACACACACACACATATATATATATTGGATTAATTTACAGTATATCCATGTACACTGTGCCTCTAAATCCTCTAAATTGGCAATTACACAGTTCAGTCTTCATAGAATGGAACTTTATCGCCATACATAACCATACAAGATAATGTACAGTACAATAACTTGGTCTGTGGGTGTGGGTATTTTAACTCTACTTGCATAACCCTTTTGAAGCTGCAGTTTACACTTCACGGCAAAAGAATTAAATGGTGTTTTGCACTGTTTAAATTACATGATCAAAACAAACATTTTCTGGAAACAGTAGACCTTGAAGTTAAATGTGTAAGGCCCCCCTGTGAGAAACTTTATAAATGCAACTGCATCACTATGAAAGATAGTCATGGAAAGCAAGAGCCAGAACTTAATGCAACAAGTAAGTTAGAAGCTGAACTTATCAGCCTCAAAAATACCAACATACAAGCCAGAAGAGAGCTGTCAGGTTATGTCAGGGCGTTAAATTATACGGTTCACTTTTGCTTTGAGTTGAAACACAGGAAAGACCTGCATTCTGTGAATTTCTCCCACGGGACACAATAAAGTAACCTTAGCCATAACCGTACTGGGTTACAAGGACCATTCAGGAACAGTTCAGACAGTGTGAGAATGAACAATTAAGTAGAAGCAGAAATTTCTTGTGTCAGCCATGCAAAAAGGGAAATTAGGAAATTTCATGTTTCTGCTCTAACAGGTCTGTTTAATCTGTCAGTCTTGTTCACACAGATATTTGCAGGTCGGACAGCTGAATATGAAAAGATTGACTTAATGCTTTTCCAGACATACTTACTCCCTGTTGACAAAAAGTGCCTTGTGAGCTATCCTAGATGTGATTATGATGTGTCTGCACCACGTGCAGGTGAACAGAGGGGCAAGGCAAGTTGTGCGTTGCTCCTCCGAGGCTTCAATGGCCTGACATCCTGATAAGTGTCTCATAAAGCCACAGGTGGTTTCCTCATTAGCAGATAGCACCTACCAGCATGGTTGTTGTTTTGTCTTTCAGCTCATCTCCCTCCAGACTTGTGCAAGAGCCATCCATGTTCCATGGTCTGTATTGTCTTTAGCCTTGGCCAAAACACCTTTGTTGGTTAATCAACAGACTGACTGGGCATAATATTGTTCTGTGATCGCAGGGTTGCTGAAGTCTGCGTTTTTGAACTAGAACATGTTGCATCTGCCCTTTCTGATATTAAATCAACTTTACCTTAGTTGATTTAGATATTAATGAAACTTTTGTTATAAAAGAGTAAACATGCCTCATTTTAATGACAAAATTAATCCATGAAAAATTTTCTGTTAGCAAGATAGGAAAATTCTGCTTCACTTCTCTTTTTTTGATGATGCAAAGAAAACCAGTCATCAGTACCAGAATAGTTCACCTATCTGCTTCACCTGCTATGACACCTAAACCTGCCCACACAGGAAAAAAAAAGTATCTATTTGTATTACCTCCCGTTAATAGCACATATTTTCACTCTCCCACTTTGACTGTGGTCTAGTTATCCGCTAAAGTTTGAATTGCAATATTCATTGACAGTAGGAGGCTGTTATATAAGGCTGTTGTCAGCTGTTAGGGCTAGCAGATTGATTATACCCTGACAGAAAAAAAATTATTAGATGTTGCGGATGGTCGTACTTCACAGTGACTGTACTCAGTCAAGGCTGTCATCAGACTTCAGTGTTAAATTTCTCAGTTTCATACATTTTTCTTTCCCTGAATAACTTGTGTGATACTGGTAAGACTTCTTTAATAGCTTGGCCAATGTAAGGTCAAGACTGTGTTGACATTTCCTGTCAATGGAAAGATTTTTTATCTAAGGATCTGGGAGCTGTTTTATGGATTTTATGTACATTTGTTAATCAACATGCCAACATATCGAACCATGTGGGACATTGTTACCTGCCGTGATGAGTAATTTGCTGCCAACTGACGCTGTAGAGTAAAAAAAAAAAAAAAAAAAACCCACCCTGGACAGCATTTTATGTTATCAGCCACAATTTCTTCACAACGGCAAAACTTAAAGTGTATGTGCAAACATCAACAACAAAAAGAACGTGTTGGATTGCTTCTGATATTGATTTGCTCTTGTCAAAGGATCCATGGCCATGTTGAATCTTACACACGGATAGACCTTGACTGTTCATTTGCTTACACAGCAAGAGCATAATCATACAGTCGATCCAATCTCCTGAATGGTCCCGATCATATTTATTGCTGGCTATAAAGTAGACTTTCCTATGACTTAGCGAGCAGAGTATTCAGACAGAAATGGAGGTTTTGTTTTATTGCTAAGAAAAAATGCACAGTTCTTTTGCGGAAACAGTAATTAGACTTCAAATTAAAAAGTAGTACAAATTTAGAATAAGTGCAAATTAAACAATTAAATTTCATTGCTAGTTAAGAGTTTTAAGTTTTGGTAAAGTTGGATGGAAGCAAGAAATGTGTCCTATTAACAGATCCTATTAACAGAAATAATTTCTTTGGTGGTATTTAGTGAAATTACATGTGAATGATCATTTCAAATATTTTTGTTTCATTGGCATAAGGTTGTGGTAACATGTAGTCTTTTTGTGATGGGATGACCCTTTTAATCTCTAAAATGCAGCACATTCCAAACGAGTTATTCATTCTCTCTGGATTCACTGAAGCAGTTGCAGCATTCAGCCTTTTCAAATAGTCTTTTCCAAATAGTTACAAGAAGATGAGCATCTTAGAAGGTTAGAGTGCTTTACCAAAGTCACCAAAGGTGTATGAGGGATTTCCCCCAAGATTTTACTGATAATGCTCTTACAGTTTCTTAGAAAAAGCAGGAGGGGCCACAGTACGTTGCTTCACAACACTTAGCGTATGAATATTAACTAATATTAACAACAGGGTAGGACAACAGTATAATCTACAGCATGAACGTATACGGTTACAGTTTAACCATAAAATCTTTCACTTCACCACTGCTGGCCCCGTTGTGTAAATATTGACCTTGCATTCTCTACCTGTGCGGTATTTGTGGATGAGGTGTAAAGGGATACAGGTGAGAGCTTGATGTTCACCCATTGTCAATTTGTCTCACAAGGAAAAAAAAAACCTGTAAAAGGATACTACGCTTTCAAAAACTGTATAATAACAAGGACAGCACCCATGGGGCAGAGAAAGGGCAAACAAAGCTTGCTTTTAAGCTGTTTTGAGATTATCATCGATATTTGGCTTTAACGTAACTGGTATTATTTGCTGGTTGTGTAGAGACACGTCTCCTCCACCATTTTGCGTAACTGTACCTCCTGCAGATATCCAGGTTAAGTGTAACATGAGCTGTAAAATATGAGACACATCAGTGAAACCATGTGCAAGACTGATCTTTTGGCCTTGAGAATAAAAGCAACTTTGGTTTTGGTTTTCTTTTTAGCGTTTCTTCTTCAACATGGGAGTTAGTAATAAATGATCACAATAATTTCTGATTATTCCTCTGCTGATGGACTAATTGATTAATCAGCTAGCTGTTACAGTTCTTCAATTCTACTATTTCCTTACAAGCTGTTGTAACTTGAGGCAAAGTCATGATCTACTGTGGTGGTTGACAGGAAGTTGCATATCATGTCAAACATGGTTTCTAAAAACAAACATAGCAAGTGACCCAGACAGTTTGTCAGCTTGTATCCAGCAAGACAAAAATCAACACTATGCTTATCATTGTTCTGCCTGCATTTTTTCATCTGTTGTAGTCTGATTTTCTCTCAACTTTTCTTGATGTGTACCAAATATCTTTTCAACTTTCCAGCTCTTCTTGCTGCTCTCTGCTTCTACTTGCCTAAGAATGAGCTTAGTTGCACTGTACATGTTGACATTACTGTGCATCTGTGTTGGGCTCGTTGGTGGAAACACTGGAATGAATTGAGATTTGGTTCAGCTACAAGCCGAGACATGTTGTTAAAATCCCTGATCATGATGGTTTCTCGACCTGAGTGTACAATAATTCTTATTGTTACCTGAGTGCATACTGTATTTGTGATATATTGACCCCATATTCCAGTTAACATGGTAAGACTGGTAGGGCAAACCAATATATGCCTTTAGGTTGGAGTGTGTGTGTGTGTGTGTGTGTGTGTTTAGCTTCTGCTCTGTATGTGTGTGTTCACATCTCAGTGGTGTTCCCGCATCTGTACTTGTGCCATTTTGTCTTTTCAGCTGGGAGATTTCAGGTCTCAGTTGTGTTTGTAAGGGCCAAAAAAGAGAGACAATGCACAATAAACCAAACAGCAGGAAACAAATGTGCAGGAACAGAGATAGAGTGGAAGAAAATACAGTGAACTGGTGCTGGCTCCTGATCCTACAGGCAAGGAGGAGAATGGAGGAAGCTAAAAGACAGAAAGTGGCAACAGGTCCAGAAACAATTTTTCTTCCTTTGGAGGTCAATGCTGTTAAACTGATGAAAGACAAGCAAAGTTATTAATAAATAACAGCAAATTTATATCACACAGGTGCTTTTTATTCTGAAGCACAAAATTCAGATCTAGCATATATTTTAAAAAGTCTAGAAGTTGTGGTCCAACAGGTTTGTTTAGGGAAAAAAACAAAGGGAGATTTGCTTAGTGATATCACAAGAGTACATCTGGCTGCTATTTACACATCTAGATGAAACTTAACAGAGTAGCAGAGGAAGTTTGTATTTAACATTGGTTTCTCATTGCAAGTTGTTACACCCAGTCTGATGACTCTTCTCTGGCTGAAAGGCCTTTCAAATCCACTGTGAATGAGTCATTCGCTACCACTCTTGGCTGTCTAAAGATGGGCTATAGATGGTGTGTGTTTATGTTTGTGTCGGCTTGACATATTGTCGCTCCTGGGTGGGATATTTATCTGGTGATGTCATATCCACCGCCTGGTGCTAAACCACCCATCCTCCTCTTCCTCTCCCCTCAGCTTTGCTTAACTTTCTGAGAGCAAAGATTCGACATCTAAAAGCAAAGGTGCCGCTGTGGTAATTTTTTGAGTATGATACACACAATTTGACTCTGATCCCACTTCTAGTTTTAAATCTGCCACTTTCTCAAGTGAGCACAGTACATTTAGCTTTCTTCCTCCTAGTGCTGTTGTCACTTAATGTTTAAAATAATACTATTTTCTGTCTGTTTTTAATGTGATGGTAGTTTTTCTTCCTAATTAAGTCATGTTAATAGCATATAGATATGAAAATAAGAGGAATGTGTGACTAGGGTTACAGCAGTATACTTGTTTAATAGTATAATGTGATATGAAAATGATGATTATACTATATATATTTGCTTATTGACCGAATTAAACTCTATTGGACTTATAACATATAACTTTATTAGAGTTGTTTGAAACAATAGTATTTATACTCGTGCTTCGTTTATGTCAAGTTCAATGTCTGTCTGGTGAAAATGCGGTTCTGGTGACATGAAACATCACAAACATGTCATGTACGCATGTGATGTTTCCATTACATGGCATGTTTGAATGTTGCTTCACCAGTGTGCTTCTGGAGGTTTGGCCTTTGATAGTGGTTTAGGTATCTGTTTCCCTCAGGCTGTGCTGATAATTCACTCTTGAATAGAAAAAGTAGGCATTTAGTGATTAGCTTCAGCCATTTAGCAGCTAAATTGACTGACTTTGGATCAGAAACTATTTTCTTTTGGTGTGGCAGGTCAGTGGTTTACTCATCAAGCTGAGCTCCGTGCACTAAAGCTCAGGGTCAGAGTCTTTGTGGCTGCGTCCCAGCTTGGCAAAGGCCTGGCGTTTTTTTTTTTTTTAACGTTTGTGACCGATGAGCACAAAATGCTAGCCATTGGTATATAAAACAAACAGGCTAGAAAAACGAGTTTCTGATTAGGGGGTTAACTAGTTAGATCTTGATTGTTTGACCTCAAGGATGCACACAATGAGTTTTGCGTGTAAACGTAACTCTTGTTTGTTTACAATTCCACGGGGCTGCTTAAGTAGTGTTTGCCCAACTAACACAAAGTTGCCCTTGAGCCAGCCCTGTGAAGAGATACTCCACCCAAAAACCCTGATGCTCCACTTCCTCTAAACAAAAACATTAAGTAGTCAAAGTTGGATTCAAGCTTAACACCACAGATTCAGCAAAGTGAAAATCCGTAAATAATTTTATCACTGTGATTGATAACATTTACCAACCTTGAGTCTGTCTTCGTCACTATTATAATCTGTAAATCCATAAATTTAGCTGGGCTCAGCTTCCGTTTTATGATACGGTGCAAACTACAAACTTTTTACCGCCCCTTTTTGGGCTTCAAGAAGGTGAACGTCATTTGTTCAAAAGATTTTAGCTGTTGTATCACTTTGAACTAAACTCCTCACCTACTGAAAGACCAGACAAACTGCATCTGGAGCAGTGAAGCTGAAAAAGACAGGTGTTCTGAAACTACGGTGGATAAAAAAAAATATCATTTAAAGAAAGCAAAGTTTAGTAACGTTAAAATAATAATCATAAACCAGTTGCTGAGTTTCCTTTTTTTCTGTCTATGGTCTGAATGCTAAAGGTGCAGTTGCCTTTAGAGATGAATTTTGATATTTTAGGCTAAATTATTAATGTTCTTTGATAGTCAGGTGATATTTATATAACAAACAAGGCTTTCAGTGTGAAGATAGGCCATAATACCACCATGCAACACCATAGAAGACCGTGAACTGAAATAAACATTGTCATGATAACAATGGAAGCAGCAAGAGCGTGTAAAGGTAAAGAATTGAAAGCCACTGTAGTTCCTGTTAGATGTGATCTATAGCAAACACACACGTACACCAAGAGGCGGGGCCTGTTTTTAGCCACAGCACCCATCTGCAGTGTGCAGAAAGTCTTTCTCATAGTCACGTCTCACAGTCACGTTTGTGCACTCTGTGCTGGTTTATGAGCTGCATTTAGAATCAAAGTTCAGTTGGTTTAGCTTATGCACTCAAAAAAAAACTTCAAAGACCCCAGCACTATTATCTTAGGTGTGTGCTTGTGTGTGTGCGTGCACGTGCCCGCTTGTGTGTGCACGTGCCCGCACGAGTGTGCCCTTGTGCCTTTCTCTTGTGGTGAGGAAAAAAAAGGCCTTAGACATTGGCAGTTGAGTGATGTCAGAGCTGTAAGGAGGAGTTGGCCTACAGTGAGTAAATACACGACAATAGAACTCCCCACTCACCGCGGCGCTGACAATAAAGGCTTCAGCAGTGTTGCATGTAACAGTCCTGTCCTAGTGGTGTTGTCTTCCTCCTCCTATTTACTAAAGTTCTGACAGAAGACAAAAGGCTTTCAAGGTGAAAGTCCGTTGTTTAGGGAGGAGCTTCAGCGTTTTCTTTTATCTTTATCTTGTATCAAAATTTACAACATCATAAGGCCTAAGCATTTCCAGACTTTCCTCTGTTTCTGTAGTTAACTCAAACAGTATTGTCCCGAAGTCACGCTTTATCACATTTCCATCTGTTTTGGTTGTGGCTGAAACATTTCTATCAAAGCCCTTCCCGTTGGTCATCAGGTGATGACATGAAATATGAATTTTCCACAACCCCATGTTATTCCAGGGTCAGGTTACAGCTAATCAAAAGTAATTCAGTGCATACATGAAAAATATGACGAAGAGAGGAGTAGCACGACAACATCTCAAGCTTTCCATCGTTCCATTTCCAAAACCAACATAAATATTCTAAATGCAATATAAACATACACGTTGCAGAACACCTCATATGCACAGTTTCTGAGAGCGCTGTATTGAGACACCTGAGTAAATACAGGTTAGTTTATTAGTTTTTGGATTAGTTTGTTTTCCCCTGTTCACTTGAGTGAGATTATTTCTTCACTGGGCTCGCTGTAAGCTGATTATTAGACCAAAGGTCTTCCGCACACAGCTAATTCAGTGGCAGCTAATCTCTGATCTGTCTGACTTGTTACTGTTAACACGCTGATGTAACTGTTCTGTCTCTGCATTTCTCTTTATTTCCACCAAATAGAGAGCACAACCACTATGGGATTTCAGAGACCCATACTGATTTTTAGAGTGGGACAATTCACTGATTACCGATAGCAATGCCAAAAAAGTAGACTTTTTCTAAGTTGATTTTGTATTGGTTATTTTGCTCTGATATGACATATAAGGATGTCTCTGCAATAAATTTGACCAAACTGGCTGTACTTCACACTGTGTTACTGTAGTGCAGGTCTTTTTTCCCTCCCACTTCTGGCAGTAAGAACATCTACACAAACATGGTTGACATGCTTCTGATGTTGTAGACTCGCCAAGCGTCTAGTTGCTGTAGTTTACTGTACAGCTACATTTCCTCCTCCGTTCAGCTTTAGTAAACCCTGCTGGTTGATGTAAAGTGTGTCATTAATAGTTTGCCAGTGCAGGAACCACTCTTGCCACACCCGTTTTAAAAACCCAGAATAATGAGAACTAGAGAGAGATTTATCTGGCAGAGATGGGCTTAATTATCATAGTGTGTGAACTCTTTGTCTGGATTGTAACAAACATCCATTCGTTTGTAAATGCCCTGCACTATAGCTTTAAGGTACACAGCTGGGGTGCAATGTTGCTGTTGCAATGAGGACTCTCGTGCTGTGCTGTTTGCATGCTATCCATATGTTTATTTTTACACTTGGTCTCTGTGTTTTTATGTTACAATAGAATACAGGGGTTATGAGGTCAAATTGTTCCCCAGACCTCAGCAGGAATAAATCTGATGGCAGGTGTTGTTGCTGTTGTAGACGACCCAGCTTATAGCCCATTTATTTGGCCCTGTTTTGCTGGCCTAAAATGAACAGGCCTCTGAGCTGAGGTGAGATGAGGGACTGATGTGCAGTTTGTTGTCCTGCCAACCAGACAGCCTGCCAGTGTATTTAGTTGCTGTTGGCCTTAGCTGAGCTAGCTGTGCTGGGGTCTGACTGCAGGCTGATTGCCCTCTTTACGCGGGTGGGGCTCTCCATGCTCATTGCTGACCTTCACTCTGATTTATGCCTTCCTCTTTGCAGTCCGTTTCCCTCCGATCCTCCTCCTTTCCTCATATGCATGCAGTAGATCAGAACGAGCCTCCAGCTGTACCTCGTACTCCCACAAACAGGGCCACCCTGTGTCCACCACCGACATTGCGGATTGTAAACAAATGCATGATATGCAGCAGATGTGTGATTTCACCTCCTTGATGCTAGGCCGTAGCCGTTGCCTCATGTCTACAGGGGAAACAGAGACACACAGGAAAACAAAGTGAAGTTGAAGTTAAAAGATGAGAAATGAGATGTGAAAGAACTGGTAGGATAGTATTTGTCTCTGTATCTTGGGTTTTGTTTTCAGTGATAAACTGATTATGTAACCTGAATGAAATGGTCATACCAATGCCCGTTTTCTCTATTTAACTGTACAAATTAAGACTATCCCTTTTTTGATTTGTTTGACTCTTTATTCTGCTCATCAAATAAATTATTCGTCACCACCTCACTGTGAATCTTTTCTCTCGCTTTCTCCTACTTCAGTTTACCTCAGATCTGTTTCCACACTGTTCACTAATAATAATGCTTTTGAACCAAAAACTTATTCATGTGGGTAGTTGAAAAAATTCCACTGCATCCAGTATTTGTTTATGTCAATACTTTCTCAGTGGTAAGGAGTAATGCATCTTCACCACTTGTATGTGTAATTATGTTAGAGCTAATCAGCTCCGGATGTTGCCAGTGATGTATGAGAATGTTTTCCTGTTTTGAGGATTAAAGAGTGGAAACCCGCTGATTGACCAAGTCCTAATACTGTTGATGTTGTAAAAGCTTTACTATGATTTAAATTATTCATTCAGTGCTCCATGTCTGTAAAATGAAACTTAAATAGCCTCATGGGCCTTTTTTCTCTGTTATTTATATACTAGCATCTCTTCAGACATCTGGTCCATGACTACAACCAGTAGAGCTGTGTAAGTGGATATGGTAGTCATCACTGCATAATGATTCACAGCATTTTTTTTTTCTTTAATAGGGGTGCAGCCTGTGAGCACGAGCTGATGAGGTGAAGAAAGCCAAGGGAGGTCACTGTGGTTTATCTGCTATCTAGTAGCATTTATCTTGAGTAACCCTGCTGCCTATTTTCTCCACCCTTCCCTTGAAGAGGAGGCTGTGCTCCCTCTGGGTGCAAGAAAACACCATGTGCAAAAACTTGAGAGGACTTTTTACTGCCCCATAAACAGCCAAAACTCTTGTAAACCGTCCCCTCAAGTCTGAGGACCCTACAAATCCACCACATTGCCCACTGGCCAAGATGACGAAGGTGGCAACATGGTCACCAGAGGACGTCTCCGATTGGCTGAGCAAAGAGGGGATGCCGGAGTACATAGATGCCCTTCGTCAGATGGATGGCCCCGCTCTGCTCAGGCTCACCGAGTCAGATTTCCAGATGCCTCCCCTCTCACGGGTGTCTTCTGATGGTGGGCAGCAGCTTCTAGAGGGACTTGAAAGGCTACGGATAGAAACTCACATTGAGGCTCACAAAAATGGCCATGCAAATGGGCACACTGGTGGACTACCGAATGGAACTAGCAAGCCTCAGAGAAATGGCACGTTGGGGATGAAAGACTTCAGGGTGGAGATGGTCCACATCCCCATCCCCACAACGGAAAAGACACGCACCTCGTTTCCCACCGAGTGGGGGAAGACTGGCATAGCATTCATCTATGCGGTGGTGTGCTTTGTCACCACTACAGTCGTCATTTCAGTAGTTCATGAACGAGTACCGCCAAAGGAGCATACCCCACCACTGCCTGACAAGTTCTTCGACCTGTTTGACAGGGTGGAGTGGGCCTTTTCCATCTGTGAGATTAACGGCATGCTGCTGGTGGGACTCTGGCTTATTCAGTGGATTCTTCTCAAGCACAGGTACAGACTAGTTTAGTCACCCAAATGAATGTCTTTTTCTTTTAGTTGAAATATAAATTGCCACTGACTGAAAACTTCACGTTATTCATTTTCATTCTTTTGTTGCAGGTCAATTATAGGCAGGCGGTTCTTTTTCATTGTGGGCACCCTCTATCTGTACCGATGTATTACAATGTACATCACCACTCTGCCTGTTCCTGGGATGCATTTCAAATGCTCTCCAAAGGTATAATACATACACAATCCTCTCACCATTATAATTAGTTGTGCATGTATGGCTTCTTTATTACTTAACTGCTTTCGGCACCATTGTGCTGAATGGGCAAATTCAGCAAAAAATAAGATCTCCTTTGTAAGCTGAAAGTCTCTGCTCTCTGCTGACTACTAATTGTAAGATGTGTGCGTGTCCTTTTTTGTTGTCGTTCGTATTAAATTATGTTGCAACTGCTTTATTGGTGAAGCGGTTTCATTTCCCTTTCTTGAAGCCAGTGTTTTGCATTTCTGTTGGGTTTAACAGCAACTGATTCATTGAAAGCCCTGGTGAACGTGGATGTTAAAACAGATGCCAATGTGTTGGGTTTTTTTTTTGTTTTTTTTTTGCAGCTCAACTCTGCATGTGTGCACTTGTATGCTAGAACCACGAATAATAGCAACATGGGTACAAATTCATCAAAACACTGCTCTGAAGCACCACCAGTGGCTAAAAACATGGATAATAACCCAAAATGTTGCAAAGTTTCGGGCAAACAAAATTCCTGCAAGAGATAAAATCATTTAAGCTGTAAAGATTGTGATTGTTATGGTTAAAAGAAACAAACACTGAGTGCAGCAGACACGTAATGATCCGTGGCCTCCCATGTTAAGAAGTCAAGCATGTAATAGTGCCCCTCCACCAACCTCGTCTCCACACTGCCTGCTCTTACAAGGACGTTGCTCTGCTTCTCTGTGTAGCAGCAAATGTAAACAATAACACGGGTTGTTTACATTAAGGACTGAACTTTGTGGAAGAGGGCAGCCTAAAAGTCAAAGACGACTTCTGTATTAATGAATGATGCATGAATATTTGCTCTTTGTGCTACTTTTTACTTCAGTGCCACTACTAATATTTAAAAGAAATATTTGTGCTATGTGCTACTTGTATATTTACTTGACAGATGACTGAAACAATGAATCCGGTATCAAAATTCCCTGTTAGTCCCCTTTATTCGAGTAATTGACTAATTGTTTCGGCTCTGGATAGTTTCCTCTGATCACCCATTATTTGCAGTACATGAGACAATTTGATTTATATGCATGTTACATTTATGTTATATTAAAAAACAAAAAAACCAAAACAAGCTAAAGCAATGCGAAAGAAATTTGGAGGTGAGACAGCATCACAGATACAGATCCAGACTCAGTGGAAAATTAGCTGCAGTCTTCACTCATGCCATGAAGACAGGAACAGTCTGGATTAACTCATGTTGTGCTGCTCTATTAGTCAGTTATTATATTTTCATTGATATTATAAAGGTGATTTAATGAATGTCTGTTTCTTTCAGCTTCTTGGGAACTGGGAGGCACAGATGAGGAGAATAATGAAGATGATCGCTGGTGGGGGCCTATCAATCACAGGTTCCCATACCATGTGCGGAGATTATCTGTACAGTGGCCACACCGTTATGCTTACACTAACATACCTCTTCATCAAGGAGTGTAAGTGTCACTCTGTCTGTACTATACTTTGAGGAACAAAATACAGGAAGACTTTACTTTCACATCCTTTTCTGTTTCATAATGCCCTTCGTACTTTCTTGGGTTTGGATTTGGAAAGGATGGTACTGATCAGAAATGTTTGTTTAACCATCTGCTTTTAAAGGCAAAGAGTGAGCAGGCTGGTACTCACAGTTAAATCGAAATGAGGGCCACTTTTGTATAATATTTGCACATATGTGCAGCTTGATTGAATTCATTTTGATTCTTAAACTTGTATACTAATACAATAACTGATGCCTCAGATTCACGCACCACATCTGTACCTCGCTGGTAAACGTGCACACTTCTTTAAATAGTGTCAGGAAATGTAGACACAAAGGAAATGTTGCACTACTCACACACACGAGCGTGTGCACACACATTGACATGTTGGCTTCAGTGGGTTTGGACGTTGATCTGTTACATAACCACCATTTCTGTTTCTCAGTGAACATGTCGCTTATCTAACTTCTTTGGTTTGCAGACACGCTTGATTGATAACTAAGCAGAGGGGTTAGGAGTTGCACCATTTTGACTTCTTGGTGAAGTTGTAGACATTATAACATTTCTAATGCTGGCTATGAGTCAACAGTTCATTTCCTCTGGTACATCACATGGCACTGCAATGCTTTTTCCGCCTGGTTTGTGCTGACAGACCAGATTTATATGGCACTGACATCTAGTGGCGTAAAGGAGAACAGTGTAGCTAGTATTTTCCCCTTTTTGAGGTTTCAAGGCCCTTTTTTCAATGTTTTTTTTCTAGAGCTGTATCTCTTGTGCATCAACCCTGCTGTGTTTGTTAAGTTCTTTTGTTTTATTGACAGATTCCCCCAAGCGGTTCTGGTGGTACCACTGGTTTTGCTGGATCTTAAGTGCAGTGGGGATTTTCTGCATCCTTCTGGCACATGACCACTACACTGTGGATGTGGTGGTTGCATACTTTATCACTACACGCCTCTTTTGGTGGTACCACACTATGGCAAACCAGCAGGTGAGTGCACCATGCTGCATGGTATGTTTAGATAATTTTTACTGTAACTCCAAAAGAGTATGACAAGTAAAAAGGTTTGTTCATTATTTATTCATTAGTTGTAATGTTTTTTTACCTTGTGATGAGCAAACGAGAATCTGTATTTCAGTGCTCGGGTTGCACAGAGTATGAACACAGACGGGGTGTAGATGAGGAAACTATGTCATGTGAGTTCCTGTGTTGGCAGCATGTTGGACAGTCACGTAGATTGTCAATCCGTCTACACATTTTGGTCAGCTGAAACACAAGTTACAAAGATACATCACATTCCTATGTTTGCTGTCTGGAATGATTAATTCATTAATAAATGATGTGTTCATAGTTAACAGCTGAGACAAAATGTGTCTTGTGTGGCTGTGCAACATGCAATTGTCAGATTTCCTTATAGTTTTTATGCTGGACCTGCTGTCAGTTTAAAAGGAATATTTCTAAATTTGGGGAAATGTGTTGATTCACTTTGCTGTTTTTTATAATGAGAAGATGGATACCAATCTCATATCTTTAGAAAGCCGTTGCTAATAGGCCATTAGCTTAGCACAGGCTGAGAATACTAATAACACCACTGATGTTTTTACACTTTGGCTTTTCATGATTCAAACGATATGAGATGTAAATTATTGTGCTTTAAATATACAAAATATATTGCTCCTGTATCCAGCGTAACCAACTCCTCACTGTAGCTTCATATTTTCCATAGACATTAGAGTTGGGTTATTTGCTAGTGATACAGATTTTAGAGGGAAAATTGATAGATGACTGATCAGTGTGATTAAGTATTTTGAGTTTTCAGGTATTTACTTAACTAGATGAATCAAATAAACGTTTCTGATTTCCACAGGGAGCACATTGTTATAACCACAGATACCACAGATTTTGTACAGGGGAAAAAAAGTACAGCTGACACAATGTGAAAGACAGAAGTACCTGAATAATTTGACATAGATCCCTCAAAACAAAAACGAACTGGTAGAGAAATGTGTATTTGAAGTTTAACTACCCCACACTAATCCTGTTTGTGTATCTTTGTTTCAGTCGCTGAAAGAGACGTCACAGAGTAACCCTTTCTCGCGGGTGTGGTGGTACAGACTGTTCCAATACTTTGAAGAGAACGTCAATGGCACGGTTCCCCGCAACTATCAGCTGCCATTGTCACTGCGAGCGTTGCAGTGGAACCGCGGTGTGAAGTACAGCAAACTAGACATCCAGTGACCCTTAATCATGTCAAAGCAGACGAGGACTAAGACTTCCATAAGTGCTGTTTTAACCATGGAAAATGGCACTGTTAAATGTAGCGCGCTGTCCTTTCACCTCTAGTAACAGACGCACCCCTGATGGGTGGCACTGTGACCCACTTAGTATTTTTTTTTCCTCTGCGTGCGTGTGTGTGTGTATGTATGTATGTATGTATGTGTATATGTGTGTGTGTGTTTTTTATTTTATATATATATATATATATATATATATATATATATATATATATAAAAAAAATAAATAAATATTCTTTTCATTTTCTCTTGTCCTCTCTCTCGTCTGGTAGTCAACACAGAGCACTAATTTGTTATGTGGGCCACGTAACCGTTTCTGCTTTTGTAGCAGATCTATGAAGCATTTCAACAAACGTCTGAAACTCAAACTGGTTTTTGGCCAAAAGTACAATTACTTTTTTTTCCCCCTCTCTGCACAAAACTATAGTTAATGTCTTTATGGCCTCACAAGATTTTTAGTGCAAATGGTGTCATTCAAATGCGTCTCTGAGAACCAAAATGCCATAAGCGTTTTTTCTTTTTTTAAATATATATATGTGTGTATGTGTCTGTGTGTGTGTGTGTGTGTGTGTATATGTGTGTGTATGTGTGTGTGTATATATACACACACATACACACACATATATACACATATATGTATATATATATATATACACACACATATATAAATAGTCTAAAATTACTTTTTTGTAAACTGTCCTTGCTAAAATGAGTCAAAGGTGCAAAAAAAATTATTTTTTTTAAGTATGTCAAACTTTATTTTTCACAAACAAATGATGTCCAAGAAAAGATTTTTAGATTTTTACCTTTTTCAAAGATGGATAACTGAGAGCATAAGAATCTAATGTGGTGTAACATTATTCCAGTGCCTTTCTTAGCTTGATTGTAAAACAGTTCAAGTACTATGTGTCTTGCGTCTCTCTGCCGCGGGTGCAACCACACCGGTGGTACCTAGTTAACAGTCTTGTTCCCTTGAATGTAAAAACTACGCCAGCCTTACCAGAAAATTGGTTTTCCCAAAATGGAAGTGCAGTGAGTGAAATGTCCTGTTAAGTTATTGATGCTTTATGATGTCAGTTTGTGTTTAAGTTGGTTAATGCTGAAAAAAAAAGACTGTTAATTGTATTTTTTTAATGTCCATAATTTTCATCTTTACCAGTCAGTCTTTAACCAACACCAGCCATGTTTAAAACCAGATCATTGATGCTCAGTCACCTGTGGACATTAACACACAGGTCTGCTAGTTTTATTCTACAACGTGTTATCTGCTAAACATCACTGTCTGATTGGAAATTGCATAAGAAATATCTCAGAGGTGCAGACTTAAGATATTCTGCACCTCACGCTCTTGCATCACTGCTGCATCTAATTGCTCGGGAGATAATAAGCCTCTCTCTTGTTCCCCACATCAAGTCACATTTTAAAATCAAAATTAATCCTCATTACTGTCTCGTCTTTATTCTGGTGATGAGATCTAGAGGAAAACATTTCGACCTAACACTTGAAAACAGAAGCTTTGGGCAGAGTTTCTGAGCATGTCTGTGGTGAAGCTGTACGTGCTTTGTTGTTTGTCTTGTGCTGAATCAAGCTGCTACCTTACTGTTCAAACACAGCAACTCTTCTGCGCCACAGTGATCTTTCTAGAAGTAGCAAACATGGTAGCTACTCGTGTGGGGAACAAGCTGAAGCATGATGCACAGAGCTCATGATATGTCTGGCCATATGTGTGCAAACAGGATATATTTCATTTCCATGAATGTGAAAATGCGTCCTTATTGATTATCTTAATCATACACATGTTGACTGTTTTTTTGCTTTTCTTTGTGTAACTGACTGAATTGTAAGTATTATAGGGAAATATTTAACTCGTGAAACTTTAATTTCAAAATTAACCTGATGACTTTTAATGAAGAAAAGCTGCACTAAGATTTAGATTCTACATATTACAAATAATAATACAGATGATGCGATTTAAGGAGGTGAGCTTTTGATACCTTCCAACAAGAGTCTTCACATCTGAGACAAGTTACAACAAAGACTTACCCTCCTTCCTGTAGCCAATCATTTCACTTCTAAAAAAAAAATGGTTTCAGTTTTAAAGAGCACAGCAGGATCCTCGTATACGGCCATATTTTGACTTTGGTGACTTTTTGAAGTAAGCGATCCGAACATGACTCTAATAATGCTCGAGGGCTTTGATGATGATGACATTTGGAGTAAATGTTTAATGTCTCCTAGTTTTGCCAATCAAAATTTTTCTTTTTGTCTCTAAGAAATGAAAGTTGGTTATCCTGTATGTTTGCCTGTAAATGTCTTCTCACCCACTTTGTCCTTTTTTTTTTGTGAGTGTGCGTGTGTGTATGTAAACCAGATGTTTGTAAGATATGACAAAGTATTCTACTTGAGAAGCTTTTGAATAAAACCTTTTACTATAATGTATCTGATTCACACCCAGTCTGTTTCTTTCAAAGTTCATCATGGCTGTTTTCTCTCACAGATCACATTCTCGTTGTGTCAACTCACTGTGCCAAATGATGACGTCATGGCAGACCCACTAACAGCCAGCAGATGGACACCTTGAGTTGCATAAACAAGACCAGTATAGTGAGGGGTGGCCTCCCTCCCCAAAAAGTGTTTTTGCTTCCAGTCATGATTTACTTAAAGCGTGTCTGACAGTTAAATTTGCTCGTTCTGGGCCTCTTGTTAACCCTTCAAACATGCCTTGCTCACATCTTCACATATGCTCTCTCCTCTTACAGCCAGGTGTTGCAGTCAGCTGCACTCGAGACTCTTGAATAAACACACACCACCTACACATACTCACACTTGTTCAGTTTTCCAACCTTTTGCAGCAACTGCTACAATCTGTCCATTACACACTTTATAGTAATGACTAAAAGCTGTATCGCTGAATGTTCATTACTACATGAGTAATGCAGTCAAAGCTTAGAGAAAAAAAATACATTTCTAGCTTTAATTTATTATTTTAACTCAAAAAGTCATAAAAATGCCCTCCATCAGTACCCTGCATTGCATTTAGATTGAACTGTTTCTAATCCTAATATGTGCACAGAAATGTGCATTAACTTTTCCCCACCAACAGAGTACTGACAGAAGTGTGAAACTGCCAATATGGTTCATGTTTTCAAGTAGGACCCCGTCACTCACAGCAAGAAGTTTAAAAGAGAAATAGCTTTTCCGGGCCTTTAAGACAGCCAAAATCTAAAGTTAACTACTGACTTTCACTCAATTTCACTTCAGGAATGAAATTGTGAATGCACTCTTAACAAACGCATCCAAAAAACGTTATCTTGCAAATTATCAAAGGACTAATCCGGTGCTCATTATTGTGTAGTTTTGCCATCACAGTCTCTAGAGATTCATAAGATCCAAATAAAACTAATTAGATCACGACCTCAGCTGCTAATAAATCGTTGCTAGGGGGTTTGAGTCACCTCTGGCGTTTTCTGCACTTCCCTGCTAAAAGAGCAAGAGGGTCCTCGCAATTTCCTTGGATGAAAAGGGGCATATATTTATCTCAAAACCAGCTCCTCGGCCAGCTGGAGAATTTGCTGGCACCCTGGAGAGACTGTGCTGGCCAGCCAAGCCAAACTCCCACACACACACACACACACACTACTACTGTACACAGTCAAACGAGGGACAGGGGGGAGTGAGCCTGTGCTCTGAACATCTTCTAGTTTCAGCTGACTTCATTAAATAGGCCAGAGTGATGCTCTCAAGATAGTTCCCAGCTTAATGTGGCTGAAAATATTTTAATTATGCAGGTGTGCAGTCTGTACTTTGGACAGAAAACAGACTGTTCTTAATTACTGTCACCGTGTATTTGATTTGACAGTTCAGGGTGCTAAAATGCTTTGTGTGTTGCACTTTCTCTTGGCTCTGATAGTTACAGTGGTTGGGTATTTATTAAAATCATATTCTGTAAATGATTTTACAACATGAATAATGTGTTAGCATGTTGTGAAATGCAGCCTCTGCTCTGGTGTCCAACACACTGCAGCAGCCTGTTTTCCAATCTGGACACTCTCTTTGCTCCGCCGTCCATCAATCATTTTCGTACAGGGGAAATTTACTGCAAACTGTGCCTCAATATATGAAAACAAATAACTTTATTTTCACAGTTCCACTGTGGCATCCCAATGTCCACTGCTACGGAGTAACCCACCCTCCCTTGAGGCTGTGAAGCCAAGAGAAACAACGGTCTGATTCATGGGTTCACAAGCAAATTCTATTCTATTCTCAGTGGTGCTGCAGCCTTTCACCATAATACCATACTTAGTCTGCAAAGATAACGTTGTTGGAGTGCAAATGGAGTTTTGTCTATTAATGGCTGGCTCAGGAAAGTGGGTGGTATGAGAAAAGGGAATTTGGGGTAATAAAACTGCCATGGTGTATACAATCATGTCCTGGACTATAGCCTCATCCCCTCCTGTGCCTGTACTGCTGACAGTTTATGGACAGACAGATACACGCACATTCACTTGCATGAAGACCACTGATTGATTAATGTCTTGTAAAATTCGTTAAGTTTGTAGTTTGAATTTGTCTGTTTTCAATCATTTTTCTAGTGCAGTGGAATATTTTGTTTGAATGAGAACAATTTCTTTCGCTGACTGATATCTAAGATGACGTCATGTTGCTTTCTCAAGTCAGAACACGTTTAAACCTTTGATAGCTGAATGATTTGCCCCCTTATGGGCAGCAGAAAGAAGCTGTGAACACTACATTGATGTATCATCAAGCTGACATCATGAACGTGTTAGCAAACAGAGCAACCAGAGCAACGTAATGATTTACTTGGAGTCATTTTACTGACTACATGGTGACTTTAGGCCCAGTGTTCAGTCTCTTTTAGCTCTTTATTTGGTCTCGATTAACTCTTGTGGAATAATATCTGACTCTCTGGATGCAAAATGCTGCACTATGTTGGTCAGAGTGTTTGTTTATCTGTCATATCGTGTACAACTGTACCACCTGCGTGCTGTGTCCAAAAACGAGGCTTTCAAAGCAGTGAGGGTCAATCAGAGCAATAAAGTTGCAGCCAGACGGCAAAACAATGAGCTGAAACCTGCTGTGAAGCCAAGGGGGAGAGGCAGATTCAGGTGGTAATTCTCTGTAGGTTCATTACTACCAAGTGAGCTCTTTCACAATTTCATTTAATGCAACAACTGAATATTCTCTGTGCTGGTTTGAAAGACTGCAAAAGGCTGTAATTGCAAGTTTCAAAAGCTACATGTTTATTTCTTTTTCATACTGTTAAGTCTTTTTAAGATGCTGCGAGGTCATTAGAGAGACAGCACTGCATGATTTGGACGTCTTTTTTCATTTCAAGTACTCAATATGGTCGAAGCACTTCAGGCCCAGAACAAACAAGGCTGCTGCCGTATACTGTGATGGGTTTAGTGATGATGGTTATTTTCATCACGGCCACCTTCGTCAGGGATAGTGGGACATAATGCCCCACCCCCTCTACCATCAGGGCCTCACACACATCTTAAGAGGCCATGAAATGACCAGAGCTTAAAGAGGCGACCGTGTCATTCCACCTCGCTTACCACTGAAGTTTATCCTTGCTCCAGAGCTTTGCTCATCTCGCCACGCTCTGTCAGTTGGGCCAACACTCCCTCCAGCCTCTGACCACTTGAAATTGCATTGCAGTTTTAGTCAATCTACCACTGGAGAGGTGACTCATAACAGCCAATATGACAAGGTGGTGATTTTCAGTGGTGGAGGTCTCCCGAGGGCCATGTCTAGCTCTAAGAAGGTCTGAGGAGGCTGGAAGTTAAACTACAGCTTAGACTTTGCCGTTAAGTTGAGATGCAGCGTGTGACTTTGCTTCTTCTACCTTCTGTAATGTTTGAAGTTTTTGGAACTAGTCCCTGTCTGTGCTAGAGTCGTCTGAGAGAGCGACATACTGTGTGATATAACAAGTCAAATGTCAACTCGCACCAACTGAGGGGACACTCTCATGACTGATGGAAACCGTTTCGGTGCCATCTGTCCACTGTCCTTGCCACCAGTGCTTGCACAGGAGGCTGAACATAGAGAGACGTCCTCAGTCATCTCACCATTTTTACCTGGAAGGGCAATTTTTAATGCATCATCCCTGATCAGACTTTGTGATCTCTGGCTGCTGAGTGGTTTATTTTTGTCCAGGGATTTTTTTGGAAATAGGCCATGATATTGACATGTTTGGCTGAGCAGATGGCAGACTGATTCCTGTCCAGGTCCTGGTTGTCAGACTGTCATTTAGATATAGACCACATCACTGCTGAACTGCTTTACTCAGTAGGTGATTTGTTCATTTTTTAAAGGAGGGGGAGACAGTTATCCCCACCGACTGATGTCTCTTGTGTAGTCTGTGTGTGTGTTTGTGTCACTCACTGCATTGGTTCAAGATGCTGATCAGAATGCACAGATTTGATTGGCTGAGTGGCATCATCTGAGTTTCCTTGTCCAATAAACCAGTGCTTTAAAGCCTGGAAATGTGGCAGCAGATACAATACAAAGATAGGGAAAATGTAATAATTCTCAGTAACTTATTGGTTACAGGTCCTGGTAGAGACAGAGCAGTGTCTGATAGACAACAAGTTAATATGGGGGATGCATTTTGGCGATTTTGCTAACAAAGGGTATTTTATGTCCTTAATCCCTTCTCCAATTGCCAGCTGTTTTTAGTAACATCTACTGATGTCCCCCTATCCAATGACTACACTAATATCTGCCTTACATTAAAGAGTAACGTAGCCACTGTCAGACAGCTCACTGGACAAATTCATGACTTACTGTCTGAGCCAACAATGAAACGTTAGTGTGTCTAAATACAAAAAAACGTTTCTTTTTCCATCACTATATGTTGGGTCAGAGTCCAGACCTGAGCAATCTTTGAGAGGCCCATCAGCAGGGAATCAATCAATACAGAGCGATTTTGAAATATGGCAGCCAACTGCAACGTCGACTGAAAGCGAGCATCCCTCCTCCTGTTTTCTCCTCCTTTGATGATTCTCAGTGGGTTTGCGAGGAGAGCAGATGATGATTCTTGGCAATCCCTATATTCTAATGCTTTGTCTGTCTGACTGACTACTACACGTGGATCATTTTCAAACACCAAAAAGCCTCAGAAAGCCACAGAGACAGAGCAGCCTTTGATCCAACATGCCATTGTGACTTTTTTCTTTTTTAGCTCTGACATGACATTTGGATGCTCTGAAAGAAGAACAAAGCTTTGGTCAGCAGATGGGGAAATGGGGAAAATGTCAGTGATAAGTACAGACTCCACAAAGTCTTATGTAACACTGTATGTGGCTGTCATATTAGTTCAGTACGTTGCAACACTACCAGGGACAAAATAATGACCATATATAGAGAGTACTGAGGCTGTTGAAGCCAGAAAGCACACACCCTGCATTAAGTGTCCTTGAGCAAAATAGATCCTTCACAGGATGCTGCTCTGTAGTTCAGTAGAGCACCAATGTACGTGTTTGTAGAGATCTCAACCCATCAAACAATCTTCAAGACACCTGCTATTTTGAACATCTTGGTTTGAATCTGTAATCTTTGAAAACTCAAAGAAGAGACTGCTCGATTCAGGGATTTTAAAACCCCAAAAGCAGAGCCTGTAAAAGCTCAGTTCAGTCGCTGTTTCATCTTTATTGTTTCTTTTTTGTTTTTTTTTAAAGCTGATTTATGCGTCTGATCTTCTAAAGGCCTCTTTTGTTAAGTAATCAGGCTTCTTCGGCCGTGGGAACGTTACCTTTTACCGAAGCAGAAAAAAAGGAGTTTGTGCAAGAAATACTGGAGATGAGATAAAAAAGAAATATATGTGTTTGACGTGGCCTAAAAGGCGCTGATGGCAGAAATGAGAGAAACACTGCAGCTGAAATCTGAATCTACACCGGATGGTGAGCGTGTCCACTGAGTGATGCTGTTTATCTTGATGAGCATGCACGAGGTCAAAGGGGTTTCCATAATGGAGACCTGCACGGCTGATTTACTGCAGCACACGCAAATGAAGAGCGATCACGCCTGCAACATGAAGACGTGGAGTGTTTCCCAGCAGCCATACTTGATATTGAACCAGATATCTCCGAGCGCTCCTTCAGGCTGAGTCATCCACCAGTTATTTTTCCTTCCACAGCAGTGAACATTGATATGCTCTCATCCATAAAACACAGTCAGATTTTTTTTTTTTTTTTTTACTGCATTTGGAAAGTCAGGAGGGGTCTATCTTAACTTAATGCAGGGTGAGTATACTGTTATGTAATATAGGCAACACTCCATCCAAACATCTATGAAGGACGCGTCTCTGTTTCTCTTAATATCTCTCACAGTAACGCTCCACTGTGATGTCCAAGAAAGAGATGGCCACTCAGCTCGTGCATATTACATTAGTGAGCAGTTGCCTCTGGAGGCCTGTCCAGTTATTCTGGGTGAGCTCCTCTGGCGCCATGTGATGTCGATTGGAAATGAAGAGGGCGTCGCTGGCTACTAGGCAACTGCAACGTACCGCAAATCAGCAGCAACGCAACAGGAGCAGCAGATAAGATCTCAATCTCCCCTAATATCAATCAGTCTTGTCTTTGTTATGCAAATATGGAAAGTACATTTGCGTAATCAAGAGTGAGCCAGCTCCTTCTTGCTGAAGGATGGTTTCTTGAATAAGACATCAAAGCAGATCGGCGCATTCAGCTGCCAAAGAAAATTAATGATGCTTTTTTTATCACAGTCACTCAATCTTTTTTAACGGGATGACTTGAGAAAACACTCAAACTCTTCGGGGGCCACACACTGACTCCCATCAATCTGAACGAGACAAAGCAAAGCGAAGGAAGAAAACAAAAGATGTTCCAGTGTGTGTGTGTGTGTGTGTGTGTGTGTGTGTGTTTTATTTTTATCAAGGTGGTGAAGAAGATCTCAGCATGTGGATGTGACTGAGAGGCGGGGTGTGGGAATTTTTCTCACATTTTCCCACCACAGGCTCAGAAGTGACAGCTGAGACAAGAAACCACATCTTTCCCTCCCCCGACTGTTAAGCACGAACAGCCATGGGCAAATGTCAGTCAAAGACAGCAGCCTTTTGTTTAGAGTTTTAACTGCATCCTCTGCTTGTTTGGATCCCTGATGTAGTCACTTCATTGTAAAATCGTCTCTGTTCTCTGCACTTTTGTTACAAATCATTATTCTTTCCCGCATTTTCTATGACTCCTCTTTTTGCCTCCTATTTTCCAGTTATCTATGGACAGTGTTCACTGACAGGTCCACTAAGTAACATGCTATTTTTACAACACCCTCCACTTAGGGTGATGGTAAATGGTTTCACAGTGTGTGTGTCTGTGTGAGTGTGTGTTCTATAGTTTTTTGACATGCTGCATGTGGTGGCCTGTTGAATGTCCAGCTGAGGAGGTCCAACTGAGACAGGAATGTGCAGACCCTTTGGGTGCAGAGTAGACAGGATGAACCGTGCAAACGGGAATGGGTTCCCCAGAAGAGCTAATGCCGTTGTATTAGTACACTAAAGGTGTGAGACATCTTTAATGTCACTGTTAAAACATAAAGAGTGACATAAAAGGCTTCAGAGTATTCAGCTGCAAAGCAAAGACAATAGCCAAGACCTCAGCCAGGTCTTGAGGTCACAACACACATCATGTGTGGGGTGTAGTTCAGTGACAGGCGGAGGATCAGTGTACGCAAAGCTAAGCTACACCATCTGAGGACCCTTTCTTGTTGGGCCCTGGGGGTCTCCTACTGATTTACTGCTGTCCCTCTGACCGCCTGTGTCTATCTTTGGCTGCCCAGACTTTTATGAGCTTGTTGAAGTGAAGGCGTACTGTGGCACTGTTGTCAGAGCTCGCTCCAGACGCCTGGGCCAGCCTCCACCATGACTCGTCCCTCCATAGGTTGTGCAAAGCTTGCTTAGTTTGCTGGGATCCCTGCAGAGATAGGCATGTGCCAGAGGAATTCAAGGGTCCAGTAGCTGTGCTTTCTACAATTCATGACTGCTACTGTCCTCTCACTACCCAGTGGTGCACTTTAAGTTTTTACAGGAGTGCTTCACTTACGCACAAACTTTAGTTTTACTTTACACTCGATACATCTCCTTCATCACAAATCAGAGGTAAATGTATATAAATATTATATACAGATATTCCACTGCATTTATTGACAGTTATAGATGAGTTTAGATACAAAGCATGCAAAACATGAAACTACTTAGGAGAATGTGCAATTAGACCTGAAAGGATTAATAAATTGACAGGCAACTATTTCAATAACTGATTTATTGTTTGATTAATTTCATGCAAAATGCAAATACAAATTCATGGTTCAGACTTTACAGACTTAGACTTACATAGACAGTCAAAACATATTGTAGCTATTAGCTGCTAATGATGTAGTCCACTTGTCATGAGAGGAGATGCCTACTTTTAAACTCAGGTTGGGGTTGGATGAATAAATATTCTGAGAGCTTTGAAGTGATTCAGGAATGTTTTCAGAGTGGTGTGGAGCTATAGGAGCAGACAAAACCTTTTATCTCACTGAAGAGGTAAGATTCTCTATTTCAGAGACTGCCATTGGTCAGAATCTCAGCACGCCTCTTCTTCATTCATTCATAATACACACAGCTTGGAGGAGGACAATGTGTGCCCAAATGTGACTCACCTGTAGTGTTTAAAAATGCACATGTTTTTAAAAGTTTCATTTTTAATATTCCTATTGTGATAGTATTAATGATTGTGGAAACAGTTTGAAGCTTTGAACATTTAGTATCCCTACTGACCCATTTCCTTTTGTAAACAGGTAGCTGAACGTGTTGTGGTGTAACTCCCTCAGAGTATACAGTCTAGTATGAAAAGCTTAAACTGTGGAAGAAGAAGTTTAAGCAGATAATACAAACAAAGGGAACTCTTTCATTAATAATCCTGCATATGCTCAGTAGTTGTTGCTTTAAGATGTCTTCTTATTGTTGCACTATTTACTGTTTGTGCTCTTTATTACTCTATATTCATTTTGTCTGTATGCTTATTTTTATTTCTTTACTCTACTTTTAAGGGCTCTGCATGTTTTTCATTTTACAGTTTTAATATACATTACCATTATTTAGTTGTGTGGGAAAACAAATTCAATCAACCATAAGCACTCTGAAAATTAGCTTGTAGAGAACATTTGTCTTACCCCGGCAGCTTGTTCTTCTTCTTCTTCTTTTTTGCTTAAGAACCTTCTGACATTACATTCCTCCCTCCTATAAAAGGCATTGACCTGAAGCTGAATAAATTAAGGAGCTTTGGAAAAGCTTGACAAGAATTGCTTTTTTGAATGAACCCATTCTTAACTCCTTTGACCAGAAACAATGAAAATCCTCAAGTTATTTTTAATGAGACTGTGCCAAAGGGTAGAGACCTCCAAATTGAAAAATAGGGGATGTTGAAGCTAAGTATTTCCCGTTCCCTTGATATGGTTATTGATTTACACTATTTTGTTCAGTAAATAGAAAAAATATAGTCCATAATTTTATATATATATATACACACACACACACACACACACACACACACAAATAGATAATTATATATCAGAGTTCTAAAAACTTCACAGATAAAAAGTCTAAATAACAACATGAATTTGTGATGAAAATATACAAACAGAAAGAAAAATAAAGATCTGTGTTGATGATGATTTTTCTTCAGGAGAACCTTCAGGAGAGAAGCTGCCAGAAAGTTATTTATTTTGGCCTTACATCAACTGAGTACTAGCGAAGCTCACTCATGTTGAGTACAGTACAACTAATTCATAAATAAATCAAGATATCACGGCTCAACATGTTCTCTACCAAATGGTTGAGAGGAGCACTGAAGGGGAAAGAAAACGGACCAGTGAAGTCAGTTTTGTTCACACAGAAGAAGAAATGCTGGTGTATAGCCTCCATATGGTGTGGTTTACCCCGGGGGAGGAACGTGCTCTCTCCAACTAGCCTCCATTAAACACATTCCTTGCTAACAGCTCGATAACGGCACGCTAGTAGGTCCCAGCTCTCCAGTGATGTGACTCATCACTCAGGTGTGTTTACAACTTATTACGCAAGGAAAAGAGGCTTCTCTGGAGACAGACGACCATGCTTTCTAACACATGTCCGAGCTCCAGGAAACAGTCAAAGCAGCTCATCCTTTTGGGCAGTTTATTCAGCGCAAATGTGTCACACACCTTTCCAAACATGTGCTTTCGCTAACACAAACATGCTGGAAGAGGCAGAAATGGGGAAAGAGACGCTCTTCGTGTATGTGTGAGGCCAAGGGGGCTGGGGTGAGCGGGAGAGATCAACGGGGTCATTTCATTTCACGCAGAACCATCAATTACGTCCCACTTCTGCCACTATATGAGTTTGTTGCCTTAGTGCAGCGGCTGCACAGCCAGCTGGGGAGGAAAGACAGTTATTTGTTGTCTTAAAGCGTCCACTGCTTACGCAACATGTTTCTTTTCATTTGATGCAGACGGGACTTTATCCATTTACGTAGACAGGTATCAATAATGTGATGAGTGCAAGGAATTCAAACTTTTTTTCACAGATGTGGCATCAGTTTGGCTGCAAATAGAAGAAAAAGGTAAACAGGCTCAGATGACCTGACTAAAATGAATAAATGTCTTTTTTACACTTCTTTGTCTTTATCGTACTGATATGTTTATCTCTTCACATATGCCTCAGTGTGGATAAAATAAAAACATGCAGGAAACAAACAGGTAAATGTTTCTGCACTGACGACTTCGCAGTCGCTCCATGATGCTCCTTGATGGTAGAGTGTCAGACAGCTTGGGACAGGCGTGAAAAGAGACACCTCTATTACACCCGAGAATTACTGGAGGAGCAGAAAATAATCCTGTTTCAAGCGTAGCCTCTGTTTTCTCCAGAAAAATGATCTGACACCGGAGCAATCTGGAGTGGATCTGGCAAAATAACAGGCAAAGGGATAAGAGCTCATGATGGTGATCTGTTTGTCTGTTTTTACGTCTTCTGTTACCAGGTTTCCAACCTGTTTATCCATGAAGCAAACACTTTCAGAGGCGTTTACTTGTAATCCGCGAGATAACAGCCGCAGACCCAGAATATCATAACAATGCCAACACCAAAAATGTTCAGCATTTACTAATAGCACTTCATTTAACATCGGCAGAGTTAAAGGAATTCAAACAATTTGATTGTTGACAGGGAGAAAGAGAACTGAATTTATATATAAGATTAGCTTATAATCACAAATTTGGCTTAAAGGCTTCAGTCTCTGCAGCACATGAGAACATCTATCCTTTTACTCTATTTCCCCATAAAATGTTATTTTAAGTTGACATCTTTTTGGCAATTAATGCAATTCTCTTTTAATACAGTGGCTGTGACAGCTCAAAACATGCAACTTAGGTAAAACACAAACAGCTCAAAAAGGAACAAATCTTCTTCAGTTGTAATTGTGTGCATTTTGTCATTTTATTTGACTTTTGCAGCTAGTATGGCTAACACAAGCATACAAACTTAAATCATTCTACTTCACTAACTCTCTATGTATCTCTATGCTGCATGTGTCAAATTAAAGTATTGTGTTTTCTCAACAGACTTGTATTTTATTTTTGTGCTTTCAGCTCTCAGGGCCACCGTAGACATGGCTGCAGTCATTAACTCATTAACCGTGTTAGTCACCCAGCACACCTGGAAGATGACGGGAAAGCAGCATTCCAGCCTCTGACCCCTGACCCTGTGTTCACCTCACCGACACGTTTCTTCTCCCCGTAAGACAAATCCAGAGTCTATTCTCACACTCACTGTCACCATGTCATGTTGGGACCACAGATTGTCTCTCATTAGTCTTCCCAGCAGTTCATTAGCAAAATTAATCCGCACTAGTTTTCATTATTCATTTAAGTCTTTTGTCAAACTTGAAAAAATACCCAATTCAATGGTTCCAGTTTTTCCATTTTATGTATATATTGTTTACATAAAATATCTTTAATATCTTACGTGGGTTTTGTTGCCCACATGGGTGTGGTAGAGACAAGCTGTAAACAGAGCACTGGCATATTATCTCTATCTAGTTTAATGTAGTTTGGTTGAGAAACTGAATGGAGCAACATTAGGATTCACTTGTATTTCTGTTTCTGTCCACCTGATAAATGTAATCCAAATATTCTCAGCTTACATCATTCAAGTCTAAAACTTTGTCTGTCTGCTGTTTGCTGCTGAGCTTTAAAAAGCTTCGAGGTGTATCTGGAAACAACGCTCAAGAGAGCAGTAAGACGGAACCAATACATAAAAGCTGCACACAGTAAAACCAAAACAATTTGTGAAAAGATGCTAAAATGCTCCATAATGCTGAGGGGTAGCCAAGTGAGCCATTGTAAATAAAAACACATTGATTATGATCACATTAATGATCAGTAGTCTGCACTGTTAGTCTAGTCACCTTTGGCCGAGATTCTTCCCAGACAGATTCACTGATAGGTTCATGAATAATGAAAATAATCGTTAGCTGCCCTAGCATTGTTACAAAAAAAGTTGAAATACACGCTATCCACACCATCTGATTTTGACAGCGCTAATGTAGGAAGGCAGGAAGGAAGTATCATTACTGCGTTTGCTAAGTCAATTTCCTGAGCTATGCTTCTATCCATCTCCAGTGTGAGCTGAGTGATCAATCAGCAGCTCTGGATATGATATCATGTTACGATGTGAGACTGCGTCAGTGTGATGTGAAGTTGGCGTATTGATATTGCTGCTAAAGTGCAGGATTTGCTGTAGTTTTCTTTTCTTTTCTTTCTTTTTTTTTTTTTTTTTAACGGTACTGGAGATGCTCAGAAATAGATTGCCCCGGGCTCGAGCATTTCTAATGTCCTCGTCCCAGTGATGACTCTCTTCTGTCTTTCACGTCCTCCCAGTGCTCGCTTCACTTCTCCTGGGACAGCAGGCCCAGGCAGGTGGCCAGCTGGTGGTGTCTGTCTTGGGATGGCCGCAGAGACACCGAGAGCACAGTCAGATGTGGTATCAAAGACATCAGCGGCTCAAGGGGGAAGATTCTCAAGGGACGCTGCAACATACCTCTCCTACCATTGCACTTACTGTAATCCCCTCTAAGGTTTCCGTACGGGATGCTGGCATGATTGTGTTTGTGTGTCTGCTGGGATTTTAGCTTTGTGAATGGTTACATAAATCTTTATATGCAAGCGTGTGCGTGGGTGATAATGATGTGCAAGCATATGTCTGGGTATACCCAAGATACCTCTCTGTCTTATGTGTGTGTGTGAGTGTATTACAGGAAAACAGTGACTAATGTCTGCCCTCTTCTCTTCCGTAAGCTGATCTGTCCCAGAGGCGAATGAGAGGGCATCGGCTCTTCTCTGCCCAGAGACGCTTCAGAAACACTGCAGATGCAGCACATGAGCCCTTTATTACAGCTCAGCCGGACTCTGTGATCACGAACTCAACAGCACCCATGAACAGTCTCTCTCAGAATATCTGTTTCTGGGTGTTGCAAGGTTAACTTGGCGTCCATTTCCCAACCCGCAACATCCAGGGGAGATGACCCATGTAGTGCCCAGACAACACAAGCTGGAACTGGTAGTGCAGCATTACTCACTCTGTGTAAACATGGGCATAGACGAGTGTGTGTGTGCTCTGGGGGATTGCAACACAGAACACCTTTTAAGCCAATGATGCTGATAAAGCCATGGTGATGATGTAATGAGTATGTATAGGTACAAGCACTGCTTGCGTGTATTGATTGTGGTAATGGTGTGAGATCAAATACAGTTTAATGCAAAACTGATTGATGATATTCAGCATCTTTTTTGTCCAAATGCATGAATTGCCCTTTTTCTTGAGCATGATGTGCTTTTTCAGTGCGACCATATTCTCCGTGGATATGGGTAGGGTCACAGGAGGTGACACTTAATTTACCACTGTCATAATGGGCACGGTCTCTGCTGCATACATAATTAATCGATCACTGTTTTCCACATTGATAACAGCACGACCCTGGTCCTCACCTTGTCTTTGAATGCTGATTACATTCACTTTGCCACTCACATATTACTGCAAAACACACTTGCAGAGAGAAACAGCAGTAAAGAAGTGGATTGCATTGATTGAGACGTGCCCAATGGCTGGAGTCAGGCGAGAGCTACGCGGGTTATCACAAGTCCTACAACCAGTTATCAGGATGCATTTGGAGAGCTGCAGGTTTAAAAGGACAGGAAAATGTCAGAATATGTGTCATAAAACTGCAACACCTGCAGGCTCCAGCCACGCTTTGCAGCAACTAGCATTCATCTCTAACTCAATAAGAGGTGGTTGGAAAAATAAGAAGGCAAGCAGTAGACAAGAGTGAGATACGTGGAACTACACCAGCAAAGGGAAGATCTGTTCACTCTATTTTTAACTCAGAATCTTAATGAAACATCCCCCTAGCGCCCATGAGCTCCCTTTTTTTCTCCCCCCTCAATGAATTCATTGAGTTGAAACAGATTTAGGCAGTAGAATGAAAAATGGTGCATAGAAATGACTGGCTGGGTTTGGAGATTAATATTACAGAGGCAGAGGAGATGATCTATTACTGAACCCCCCTCAGTCCGCTCAACACTCTGAGGATGAAAGTGATGAGTGCTGTTGTTGCCAAAGTATGAAACGACTGATTAGCCTGATCGCTACGATAACACACTCCGAATCTGTTGTGTAATTAACTTCAGTTCATGTTGGATGCATTGAATAACAGCCACTTCTTTTTTTAAACCTTCTGCAAGCACGAGTCATCCACTTTGTCCTGTTTCAAAGTAAAGTCAAGTTTCCATATAAATTTTATACACTTTCTTTATAAAATGGGCCAAAATTTGATGCTTCATATACCCACTATTATTTTTTATTTTTGCAGCCAAACTTTCTTAAATATACTTTGGTTTTAAGTGAGAGTACAATCATCCAAAACATGCATATACAATAAATAAAACTTTATATGAATGTTTAAGTGCAATTAAGGAAGCAAATCACCAGCGCACACGCAGAGGTCATCAACCATATATGGAGATTACTTTCACTTCATAATGTGTGCTCACTTCATATGCAAAATGTAACCATTGCAAAGAAGCTACAGCCCAGCTCACTGTCCAGTGAAGCCAGTGCGGGACAATTGATTTCTTTTGCTATAGGCTAGGTCTGGGAGGTGATGTGGGAGAGATGGTAAACAAATATTTGACAGCAGCAGCAGCAGCACTGGGCTTCCTCTGTGGTGTGTTTGCAGTGTGAGAGGCGGTGAACTGCAGGAGTTGTCTCGGCTCTTTAGTGCCCAGTTTGACGGCCTGCCCGCGTCCTCGGAGAGGAAGAGCTGCTGTAATTGGTTTCTCAATGAAGGATCATCAGCAGCTCCCCGGAGGCTCGGTGGACTGTAGCGTAGCGCTGCTCTATCAGCCGTCCGCCGCCCGGCTTTAAACACCGCTTTGCTCGCTTCAAACGAAATAAACAAGTGGGCAGTGAAGGGGATCCGCCGAGCATCATCATCCTGCGCGTATTTAGAGGAGTAGGGGGGGATACGTGTCCCGCTTTCACAACCTGCGCGAGTGTTTGGAGTTAATCGTTTTTCTTTGGTCCACATCGCGGCAAAGTTTAACGCAGATTTCAACATGAGTGACCTAGAGGACGACTTTGCCAAGATCCTGCTGCTAAAGGAGGAACGGATACGGGAGTTGGAGAGGCGTCTGGCGGACAGGGAGGACGAGATTCAAGAACTCAAGAGAAAATTGCACAAATGTCAGTCGGTTCTTCCCAGCGCTCAACTTATCGGACCGAGGACCCGCAGGGCGCAGGGCATCTCCGCGGAGCCTCAGACGCACCAGGACCTGTCGCGGCAGACGTTTCGGAAATATGCCAAGTCCGACTGGTAAGACTCTTTCAACAGGCGTTGGTACTTTGCTCCTCGTGTGTCAGCTTTGTGCCCCCTTCTCAAAATATCTTTCTGAGTGTTTTTTGTGTTTTTCACCACCAAAAGGTTTGCCATGAATGGCGTGAATCGATCCACTGTTATTAGGAACTCTCTCTGGACAGAAATGTGATTGGAAATGAATGTGCATGTGCTGACAGTAACTCCACACACTCAGATACACACACGTTCCCGTGGCACTTAGTGTCCTATCTTCACAAAGCTGTTCCCCTCCTGTCTGCTTTCTACCTTTTCTTTTCTTCTTTTCTTTTTTCTAAATGGAGATGGAGACATTTGCCATGAATGGACGAGCACTTTCATTCTTGGGGCCGATGACGCAGCTCCAAGACGAGCTTCAGAAAGAGCTCCTAATTGATCAGATCCATCATGGCAGTCCCACAGGACACAGACAGGAGGAAGTGCGATGCATTATTGGCTTTTAGTAGCTGGACGCTGAGGACCCGAAGTGCATGTCTGAGGATATTTAATACTCCATTAGAAAACGCTTTGTTTGACCATATGCTTCCTTCATCACCTTTACGTGCTCGTTTTAGCCTCACAGTTGGATTGTCTTGATTTTGAAGGTTTCTGAATAGTTGTCAGTGTCTCATCCTCTTTGTTTCGTCCAACTTGTTTTTTCCTCTAATTACTCTCAGCAAAAAAAGTTGTGACTTTACCTTTCCTTTACCTTCCTTTCTCCATTTTTATTATTACAGTCCCATCAGGATAAATGATCTCTTATTGATATCATAATAGACACACACACACACACAGAGGAGCAGAAATCACTCTGCCAACTCAATTGATGCAATAGACAATGGGGTTAATTTTATTAAGACGGCTAGACAATTTCCAGTCTTCATTTGCATTAATAAACTGCAGACAGGGAAGGTCCTCATTTGCACTCATTACCTGACATTCAGTGTGCCTTCAAACAAACACAAAGGTGCACACACAGAGTCCCAAGGCAAAAGAAAAGACAGAAAAAATACTTCAGAATGAAGTATGGAGGTCATGAATGACCCAGGTTCATTGAGAAATAATGACTAACAAGCTAAATTCAGGATAAAAATAATAAAGTATGCTAATTAGCTATTGTCAACCTTGCTATAGAACCAGGGGTCATTCTGAAAAGGGTCAAATTATGCGTCAGCTCATGAGGCACAATAAGGGTTTGAATGGGCCTTCAGTGAACAAATGAGCTGCCTGTGGCCATGCACACTGTGCAGCGAAACGGAAGTAAACCTGTTTTGTTTGTGAAAAGCACCGGTGAGATGACGTGACTGCTCTTGATGCGACCGGTGTCTGAAGGAGGGCCTCCACCTGCTCCGCTGTGCCCACTGGGCCGCAGAGGGGTCGGAGACGGTGTGACCCCCCCATTAGAGTTAGGACATGGCACCAGCCGGCGGCCTGCAACGCTCATCGGATTACCGCAGCATAGAGCAACGGATCCTGTTTCTATTGATCTACATAGGAAAAGGGCTGAGTTGGATGGTTGGAGAGGTGAAATTTAAAGCGCAGAGGTGCTTTGAAGGACAGTGGGAGGGCCTTTTGATGATGGGAGGATGTGGGGATGCAACACTGGACAGAAGGGAGCCTAAAATCTCCAGTCACCTGCAATTGCCTGATATGAGGGAAACTTTGCTGTTGCTTGAGCTTTGCGCCCTGAGCCCTTCCCTTGACAGAGATAAAAGAAACCGTGATGGTTTTTAATTAGCTGAGAGCAGTGTTCAGGTGTTTGCAGAGAAGAGCACAAAAATAATCTTTTGGGGTGAAAGTAGTTATAAAAAGCTTATTATTATTTATTATTAAAAAAGTATTATTTATTTTAATGAACTAATTAGACAGTTAGCATCATTGTTTGTTGAACAGGTTGCTTTATCTCTTACAAACTCACAGAAAGCTGAAATCTATAATTTTTCTCCTTGTGATCAGTGAAAATAGGTCTAGCATTGTTTGCTAAGCTGCTGGTGTGCATTTGATTTCACTTCCTGCACAAAAGGCTACAGTACATGTCAGTATTTGGAATGGTAGAGTGTAAATCACCATTATTACAGAGCACACATTAATGCAATGCTACATTCAACATTGTAGGATCTTCATGTTTGTTTTGCCTGAATTGATGCACTAATCCACCACAAGAGGGCAGCTGTGATCTTTTAGTGGACCAGCTGTCTCTGTGCAGGGTTGTTTACATGCTTTCAGTCAGGAAAAAGATGCTTTTTACATCACACACATACACACACACCACACATACCTATCCTCACAACCAAAGAAATCTCGCTCATCCTGCCTTTTGTCCTCACTGTTGGCATGTGACTCCCCATCCTCTCAGCACAGTAATTGCTGTTGTAGCCTCAGTAGCTCCCCATCCTATCAGATTGTCCTTGGCAGTTTATCCTCCTCTGAATTTGTCCAGAGCACATGAGGCCAAATGCTGCTCGCTGAGCTTCAGATGACTCATTGGGATAATGTGGATAGACACCAGCAGCACCAGAGTCCACACACAACACAAGATTAGATGAGGAATGTGGAGCTGCTGTGGGGAGTCATGAGCCTCAGTGGCTTTGGTATTGTCATGTCTGCTGCAGCTGTATGACCATCTGTAAGATTATCTCTTTTTTTTTGCCTTGAGCACCTTTTCACTTTGGAATCAGTCACAAAAATGAATAGTTGCAGGACAGGGATTTGGGAAAAGTGGAACTATCCTTTTCCACTTTAATAGCAGACGTATGTCTATCAAGGCATCATTTGGGTTCAAAGTGGACACCAGTAGTTTTAAATATTTTCACTTTCCTTGGAGTGAAAAAGAACCAGCAGAGTCTCCTCCACACTTTGTTTATTTTTACATTGAGGTTCATTAAGTTTCCATCACCTTCCATTAAGGCTCTGGTGCTCATCTATTTGTAACTCAGCAGCCTCAGGGCGAGCTGCTGAGGTATGATGACATGATTCCCCGAGCAGTGGCTTTCTCCCTGAGTCCATTATTCATGTGAGACGAGCTCAGCTCTCTCTGGAGTGGCAGACTGCACTGTGCCACAGATTCCTGTAGGCGCCCTTCTCGCCATGCGCTCTCTCCGGGTCGCAGCCTGACGCACTCGGGGAGGACGGTCCTCCGCTGTCACACCGCCGAGGGAGGGAGAGCGGGAGAGAAAGACCGTGAGAGAGGGAGAGAGAGAGAGAGGGGAAACTTTGCGTGATTGTGGTTGAGACGCTTTCACCTTGGCAATCGTGGCAACCGCCGAGCATACCTTCGCTTAAATTCTCAACATCAGCTGGTGAGGCAACGAGGAATCCCCCCTCAGGAGAGACAGAGGCTGCATCCTCCGAAGCTGTTCATGCCGGATAAAGTTTATGAGCAGCGTGGAAGAGGAGAGAGGATAAAGACCCGACTGCATACCTTTCGGTAAAGTTATTGGAAAGTCGCCCGTCGCCGCGCCGCCAACTGAAATGGGCACCTTGCGCGACCTCCAGTACGCGCTCCAGGAGAAGATTGAGGAGCTGCGCCAGAGGGACGCGCTCATCGACGAGCTGGAACTGGAGCTCGACCAGAAAGACGAGCTTATTCAGAGACTGCAGAACGAGCTGGACAAATACCGCTCCGTGATCAAACCGGCAACCCAGCAGGTCCACAAGCAGAGTGAGCTGCATGAGCAGCAGCGGACGAAGAGGCAGGCAATTTCGGCCGAACCCACTGCCTTCGACATCCAGGATCTTAGCCATGTCACCCTACCTTTCTACCCCAAAAGCCCACAGTAGGTGTCCAAATTATAAACGCGTAAGATTCACTTTTTTGCCTTTTCATACTTTGCACTGGCTGTGGAGGCACACATCGAGTTCATTCAGCCTCAGTCACCTCTCTGATCCTTGTGCGTTATTTTACGTGTGGCGCAGCAGGTACGGCACCTGTAGCACATATGGACGAGGTGCTGCGCACACACACACACACACACACACACACACACACACACACACACACACACACACGGAGTGCTTATAAGGAAAACGGGATGTGATGCATTCAAAGGAATAAAAAAGAGAAACCTGTCATCAGTGACAGACATCAATGGTATTATCAACAGCCCAGTGATGAAAGGCTGAATACATTTCAATAAGCCTGATTGTAGTCTAACATGAGACAGAAGTGAAACGTCATCTGGTGACAGGGAATTATAGGTTTAGAGAGTGGATGGTGCCAGCAGCTCTGTGTAATGTACCAGTGCCTATTTTATACAAGCTGTGATTCTGTGACAAGCAGTCTTAACAGGCTCTCTGTGCATGTTTACCTTATGATTTGTCTGGAGCTGGTGTCTCTCTCCCCCGCTCCCTCATCTTTTCAAAGCCTGCTCACCTCTTTCCTGTTCAACTTGGTCTGCAACATGAGGTCGGCTTCTCAAACTGCCACTCAAGCAGCCCTCTGTTGTGAAGTAATCCAGGTGTCTGTTGGGTTTGAACTTAAAGGTTATGTTATTATTATGAATCAATACACTCGCCCCGATGGTGGACAGAAAAAACATCTCCCCTTCCTCCTGCCAGCACAGTGAAAAGTTGACATATTGAACATAATCATTACGTTTTCATAACTAAATCTAGCTTTGAAATGCATTGTGGGCCCTTCAAGTAACTTAAGATGAGCAAAATGGGTTGTTCAGGTTGAATATATAGGTAAACTAAGTACTTTTAATTAAATCCATTATTCTATCATATGAAATGTCGCCATTTTCAAACTTTGCAGCGAGATCACGTGGCAGATATCAATATCATTATTCTGTCGACACGCGAACAAACAAAGCTCCAAGGATTTCATCAAAGAAGACTCAAAAATGAAGGGGATTATTTATCTGAGCAGAAAAGGCCATTTGTCTTTGTTATACCTGTCAGCTCTCTGTGTTTGGAAAAACACAGGAAGCCTCTTTTGTGTGTTTCTTTGTCTTGCTGGTGTAAATAAACCCTGGTCACTGGCTTGGATTGGCAGATGAGGAAAACGCAATAGAGCAACTATTTCATTATGATAATTGTCTTCATCCTAAAGCTTTTACTCTATATGCTTGTTTCCATTAAGAGATTTCCCAAAGAGGCTTTTAGTGAGACCTTGACAGGCAAAACAAAAACATGATCTCCCAAATATCAATTTGTCCTGCTTTTTGACATTTTTCGAACCATCTGCAAAGACTTTGACGTCTCTGTTGTTGAAGCATTTCAGTGCAATCATCTGTCGGTTACGACGGGGGGGGTAAAAGGCTAATTTGAGATTTTAAGATTTAACATTGAATGTGGTGAGCGACAGTGGTTTTGAATGACTGCTGCATGATTTCTGATGCTAATCCTCACAGGGAACCTGAGAGGAGATTACACGATGGATATGAAAACTTGTTTTTCTTTTTTTTTATTTACCAAGAGGTTGTTTGAACTTCCATTAACACCTCTCAACAACAGCTTCAATTTTCTGCTGATCATTCAGCTTCACCTTTTCGCACTCTGTCTGACAGAGAATGATAATTACTTTCAACATCTCTCTTCTATTAATCATATACATATAAAAATGATTGACAAGCAGTGTTGAATGCAAATGCCTTGAGCATGTTTGGGTGCCGATCTCTTATTAGTCCAGGATTATCATCATTCCTTAGTGTGTTTGGACATCTGCGTTTGAGCAGCCTGCAAAAATTTCTGGTTTTCTCTTGATGAAGAGCTCAATTAATTTATTTTGTTTTGTGTGTAACTTTTATTTTCTCAGTAAAGAAAAGAGAGGGTTTTTTTTTGTGAAATACGCAAGTGCCCTCACGGGATAGAAACAGCCCCATTACATTTTCATTTTGTTTTGGTTATTGAAGTGTAGCGATATTGTCTGTTGGATTTGGCCAAATGTTTATATTTTTCTTTCATTCCCACCCACTTTATCTTCTTTACAAGGCCCATAGAGTGTTCCTTACACATACGCTCTCCATCCCTCTCCCTCTTGTCTGCCTCTTATTTCCGTTTAGCCTCTCCCACTTCTCTGCCACCCCTCTTCTTTTTTCTCCCAAAAGAGCATATTTTCTCCTTTTAAGGAAGGCTGAACTTGCTCAGCCCCAAACTTCACCAGTGGATGAAGGCAAATATATCATCCTCACAAAGGAGAGGCAGACAGATGTTTTCATAAGGGTCTGGTTGGAGGATGTTGCTCAGTGTTGCCGTCAGAGGCTCAAGTCGGGGGGTCCCGATTGGGTTAAAAAAGCCAGAAATCTCCTGGGTGTAAATGTAACAGAAACAGGGTCAAAGAGGCGGATTTCCATTTTGGAAAATATTCAGTTTCCAATGTGCTTTTGTTAGTTTGGTTAATTAAATGCAGACACCCCCTTCTTCTGCATACAATTAAACCTAGTTTACAGCATCACTAACCCAGTAAGAATCATAAAGATCCGATCATCACAGTCGAAAAACACCAACGTTCACACCTGTATTAAGGTTTAGTCTGCAAACCCTAATGAGATCTGTCAACGTTAAATATAAATTAAAATTTTCTCCTCCTTTAGTCAGTCTTGGCTGATGAAAGGATGGAGGTTCGGGAAGCACAGTGCACATCTGAACGTAGATCTTGGGGTGGGAATTCAAAAATAGGTGCAGCACCTTTGTATTCTCTTTTCAATTCCCCGGAGTAACTCGTTCTGACTCTCAAGGGCAGAATAAAAAATATCTAATAAGGAACCTGTGGATCACTGGTGTAGCAACTGCTCTGCTGCGCTAAAATTAATTCAGAGAACTCAGTACTGGGAATTTGTCACAAAGCTCTAATTTCTCCTAAATCTGAAAAATGTCCAAAGTAAAGGTAAAATCGTTTTTATAAAAGCATGTCCACCGATGACCGAGAAATGAGGGATAGTGATAATGCTTTGGGGAGATCTTGTTTGAATACACAACTCTTGTTCATTGGTATATAAGTCAATGGTATTTCATGGGAGAAAATGCAATATATGAGGATTTGTGACCCGTTACTGAGATTATTATATCAGTGATGAAATGTAATATCTTAAAAATCCTTAAGAAATCAAGCAGGACAATGCTTTGTTTTACTTTTTTGTAGTCAAGTAAGTAATCTGTGTTTTCCAATAGATTGTGACAGCGAGCTAATGTTTGTCTTAAGTAATCTAGCGCCCAGCTTTCATCCACAAATATCACAGCTGTCAGAGAGTAAAAGCAGAGTTGTTTCATCTGAAAACTGATCAGACTGTCCAATGAAACACACACATCATGAGAAGCTTAAGACCCAAGCCAAAATTCATTCAACTGACAGTGCACAAATGATGCACTTGAATGATTGCTGTGGATGCTAACCAAGGTTGAAATCTGTATTTACGAGCCAGCTGTGATGGCTGCTTTTCAGTGGCGTCTCTATCATCTGATGGTGCAGCACTGTTTCTCCACAGATTTGATACTGTGTATTAAGATTGAATGTAGCTGCATTTGAGCTACTGTAAAAGTTTTAAAACACAGACATGCGCATAGGGCTCAGTGTATAAATAAAGAAAAAACCCACAGGGCACTGCTGATATTGTGTCAGGGCAGACACTGAAGTTGTAGTGCTTGCAGTTGTGTTGGTGTAGTTCTTGTGGTTTGTGGAGGACGCTGCTGCAGGCTGACAGCATGGCAGAGAAGCCTGTATGTGTGTGTGTGTGTGTGTGTGTGTGTGTGTGTGTGTGTGTTGCGGGAGCACTACTTTATAAATGCCTCCCAGGTTATTTGCTCTCTTAGCTTCATGCTCCTCAGGTGATCAGTTTCTGAAAAGGGCACCAAGCACAAAAAAAAAGTCAAGAGGCAGTTCACTTGCCTACTATCAGGGGAAAGAGAGTGCTTGTTGTCCTTTTTTTGTATGATTTAGGATATGAAAGCTTCACTTCTCAGTAGGTGGAGACTCCTTGTTGGATTAACCTTGATACATATTATTAACCTCATTCATCCAGCTGACACTCTGTCAAAACCAGCCACTCAGCCGAACAGCTCAGACTCTGGTGATGACCTGCTTCAAAGATTGAGTGATCTTGACTCGCTGTTTAGAATTCGGTTGGATTTCTCTCCCGTCTCTTGACACTTTTCTTTGTATCTGAGCGGATCAGACTGATGCTTGCTTTGATGGTTTCAACCCTTGCTGAGCCTGGCCTTTGTTCACCTGTTGATGCCAATGCATAGATGTCCTTTATGAGCTAATGGCTGTCAATGTTACGTCAATTGCATTTGTTTCTTGATTTAAATAATCATTTTACGTAACATCCCCTTTTAGTGTTGTCTAATTCCATTTGCCCTTGCTTTTCCTTTCAGCCCGCCTGACAAAGTACTCTTTCGTCTGCACATTGAGCTGTACCTTGACGACTGCACATTAGCTTTACAGTTAATCACATTTTCTCTCTTGCTTGTATAGTCACTGCAAAAAATACTTACCTGTCGAATGCCCTAATGACTCTGCAGTCTGAAGGCTGATCTGCCTTTCAGAAATGCACCCATGAGTGGAAACAATCTGCCTCCATTAGGCATGGACTTTTCGATTTATTGACTTGTTCCAGCATTGGGAGGGGATAAAAAAGGCTTCACCTTGATACGTATTTTTTATTTTTATACACCAATATTTGTTGCATATATGCAGATTTCTATACAAGGGTAAACCTGCTAAAACTAGCAGATTGACTCCTTTCACATTGCTAGTAGACACATCTGACTTTCTGTGTTCTTTGGTGTGTCATGTTCAGCATCACGATCAGCATCACAAACACTGACACTGGAAAATAGGGTTACAGTTGAAAGCAATATGGAGGTATGTGGTGTGGCATCTTTCACAGTATGAAGTATAAAGTCACTTGTTGCTCCCACGGGCTGTAAACAGTAGCACAGTTTCTGGTAAATCAGCTGTTTATATGCTAACGTCTGCTCATGTCACAGCATCATGCCAGCAAAAGGGCAAAAATAAGCATGACTACAATCACATTGTGTTTTCATCACTGCTGAATGGGGCTGGAGCTAATAAACACCCGTCATTTGACCCAGGTTTGAATGCCAGTTGTACACTAGATGTTAGTGGGTGTTAGTGGGTAAATGAGACTTTAATTGCCTGCTGAAATGGTCAACACCTTCACTGGATTGTAGAGAATATTTTGATCTCTACCACAACTTCTCTTTGAAGCATGCATGGATAATTATAATAATATCAGTCTCATTGTGTGTTTCTACAATGAACTTGCAGTGAATGTGTGTTTTCTCAGATGTCATTTCCTTTTGCGTCACCTTGTCTCCAGGTCAAAGGATCTGATCAAGGAGGCCATCTTGGACAATGATTTCATGAAGAACCTGGAGCTGTCGCAGATCCAAGAGATCGTGGACTGCATGTACCCTGTGGAGTATGGAAAGGACAGCTGTATCATTAAAGAGGGCGATGTGGGCTCGCTGGTCTACGTCATGGAAGGTAAAAGCACGCATGCACAGATGTAAAATGTAAATGAAGCAAAAATCTTCATAAGTAAAAAGATGAGAATAACTCCAGAATGATGTATTTAATTACATGTAGGTCAATAATAAGTTAGATTTAACTGGATCTTTAGGACTCTGTCTGGAGAACTTTAAAAGCACTGTTGTGACAATGAAGGAAATGAAATGAAAGAGCATTATTGATGAGTTTTTGAAGGGTGATGAGCCAAAACTGAAAACTGCAACACTTTGTGGTGCTGTATGATTCTCTCACATCCAATTGATTTTATTTTGTGTAATGCTGGGTGTCTGCTGAGTATTTTATGCTTTATTCTTTTTCCAGCAGTATTGTTTCAGCATGTGGTTTGTATTTTCCTGTTTAAAAAAAAGGAGCCTTGATGTTATGGAGTGTGGGAGCTCTAATGACAGGAACAACAGCACGGCGTCCACGCTGGTGCTGATGGGATTTGTGAAAAGGCATTTTTGCTACGTGATTTGTGACAAGTGATACTGCTATAAAACGCAGCCGAAGGACGTTGTCCCTCACAATAGATTTGACCTCCAGGAAAATGGTCTCAGTCAATGCCTGCACATTATAATTGATCATTATATAGACCCGAACTTTGACATTCACAGACATAATACAGTTTAAAAACGTAAAAAATATTGGACATATTAAATTACCATTATTGCTCCATTCCTCTCTAAAAGCCTAATAACCTCCACTTGCCTCTGACATACCACTGCATGGGCAATGTAACTGTAATTAAGATTAGAGAAAGGTTTCAAGGTGAAAACACTTTTCTCTAAACTTAAACAACATGGCAGAACAATCAGGGAAAGAGAGAGAGAGAACAAAGAAACTCGAATCAAATGCTCAAATCTTGTTTTGTGTATGGACAGTGACATTTAAAGGTTAATATTTTACAAGGAAGGCCACTGATATTGATTGTTGTTCCTATTGTTTCATGTCAGCCACCTACTTTGATTATGGGGTCAGAAAGACATTTCCTGGATGCCCTGTTTGGCCAAAGACTGTTTGGAGCAGATCTATAAGCCTAAAATATTGAGACAGCGGTTTTACTAAACCAAGGAGAGAGTTTTGTCATTTAGTTCTACTACACAACTATATTTGTATGAAAATATAGTCTTCGCTTGGCTCTGTTCAGGCAGAGACAGGTAGTATTTGTTACGTCTCGAAGCACTCCAGGGACAGGCTGTGTCTCTGTTTGGATGCCAGTAGAAGTGTTATGGCTGCTTTCTGTCTTCATCTAGGTCTTTAGTGAGTCACTAAGCATGAATTCAAAAACTGTATGCGGTGCATCTAAGAGCTGTGACTTTAAAGGTTATTGTATTAGGGAGATGATTCAGTTATATTGATCAATACGCCAGCAGTGGCCTTTTAGTTTTGTCAACTATGATTGTAATGAATAATGCCATCTTAGAGAAAAAAACAAGTGTAATTATATAAAATATAAAATAAACAAAAATATAATTCTATCTCTCAATCAATAAAAGTGTCAACTCAATAATAGCTTGACTAAATGTTTTAGCCTTGCTTGCTCTGTTACAGAGGCAGTCGCTACGTCACTTTGGTCCAGACTAGCCAACACTGAATGGATTACTACAAAATTACGTACATCACATGATGAATCCTGCTTGCTTTCATGACCAAATACCTGCTAAACTAACAAGATTTCCAACATTTCCATCTTAATTTTAACTGAGATAATGGTTGGTTATTGGATCGTGTGGTCACCAGTCAAAGGCGTCATCAGATCCCCTTTGTGTCATGAATTCAGTTTTTATCCACCTTTTAGTTATAATTATCATTATTTGTAATTGTCTGAGAGATGCTTGGATTGAGAGATGCTTAGACGCAGACAATTACATAGTGTACAGTTAAGTATGCATTATCTTGGTGGAACAGAACAGGCAGAGTATTTTTACTGTGTGGTACTTTAGCAAAGGATATGTGTACAGATATATCCCTGGCACAAGAAGGATGTCACTGGTTGCCCTTATCTTTATACTGCAGAGAGAAGTCAGATATGTAAAGAGTCTAACATGTAACTGGCAGTATGCAAATGTAATGCAAAACTCAGCTGTGGCTTGTACAACTGTGACCTGAGATGATGCAATTTTTGTCATTTGGAGAAGTACTGGAAATTGTATAAAAGATGGAATGTAACTGTATTGTATATTCACTGATGCCAAGGAAAGAAATCAGAAACCACACCTTCGATTACTACACCACTGTGTTCTGTTCAAGAGTTATGAAGGAAAACAGGAAAAAGACACAGGTGGATTTCTCACAGAAAGCCAGGACATGAACCTCCAGATGCTGAGCCGGTGACCTAAAAATCTGTTGTCTTTCACTGAACATGTCACCCAGTGTCACCCGTTCTGTAGGGAGTGAGAAGATCTGAATCTCTCCCTGTGACGAAGACTGTGAGAAGTTGATTGTGCCAGAGGTGACTCGTCATGCTAGGTCACAAATGAGCAAGTGTCACAGTGACATGATGAATAGGTTCCTCTCAAGCTCAACAAAAAGAGAGGAACAAATGATACCAATCTGTAAAAGAAATAATTGTTGAGGGGCTTTGTGATTTCCTTTCTGACAGAGATAGAGGAAAGAGCTGGAGCGTAATTGGAAATAGGGCCTGAATTCAACAGTGGTCATATGCCACTAATATCAAATGTGTGATTAATTATTTCCCATTTTCAAATCCTTAGGGCAGGCTTAACATATTTATCTTCAGTGAACATTGTCAGCTCTCTCTTGCTACCCCTAACTCCTTTCTACTCCACTTTCTGTTCGTCTCCCTTTTGCTTTTCTCTCTCTCTCTCGTGTCACTTGCCTGCAGTTTTTCACCCTATGTGTCCGCAGCCTTGACTCGTTTTGCATAAAAAACAAATGTTAAAAGCATTAGCTCAAGGGGCGACGACTTTGTGCCAAGGTCTGTGAAAGCTCATCACAGTCTGTGACTACTTAATCCATGCTGACAGGACGTCTGACTGTGCTATGCCATGTCAAACACACACTGTACATCATTTTCCTAGCAAATGAAGTGCTCAGTGCTCAGACAGTAGAGTCATTTCTTATTGAGACTTGGCAGGCTAATCATTAATGTTTTGCCATGGGGCTGACAGAGAGCCATATGAGGCACAATCAAACTACACTGATGCAAACACAATGATAATGGTGCGTTACATCATTGCCCTCACTTCAAATATAACATTATTTTAACTTATTTTCCCCTTATGATAGACTGGACTTGATATTTCAGAGAATTTTGCAGCATCCCTGTTCAAACAGCCTCAGAGTAGTAAACCATTGTTGCAGATGCACCTGATAATTAAAGTTCAGACACAACAGAGTGGATGCTGGCACTGGCTTGCTGCTATGATGAGGCTGCCTGCTTGGCTGTGGCTGCCTTGATGAATGTTTGTTGTATTTTGGTTGCATCCACTGGGCTGTAAACGATGCTGGCCCTCTTAAAAAAACTGATTGCAACTGAGACAAAAGCTCACATTTCCATGGAGATGAGAGAGGATTTTTGATTGGCTGTGTCATTTGCAAAGACCCGTACAGGTGGCTAATGATGATAATAACTAGTATAATCACATCCAATTACTATCAAGTACTTCCTCGACAGTAAAACCCTCATGATTTCCTTCATAGTCATCAGTCAATGTAATCGAATGAAACTGTGGATGCTAATATACAAATGGGTAGCTCTGGTTCTACCTGTCCTCTAGGAACATATTACAGCAGAAGACAAGAGTGTTGACAATGAAAGCAAGCTTGTTAAAGGTAAGATTAGGTAATTTGTTTGGATGGAATGAACTGACTGAAAACAGGGCCTAGGTTAAAATACTAACCTATGAAGAGAACACCATCCGTCAGTCTAATTTGCAATCAGAAAGCTGATCAGTGCACCTGTCAGCAGGGAAATTTTGAAAATGACTCACAGCAAATGTTTGCTACAATACAATAACTACAATAATGTGGTAAAGTGACTGACCTGCGGGGTCTGAAGTGTGTTTAGGGCTGCAATGATGTATTTTCATTTCTAATTATTTCTCCCAATTTATTGATCAGTGGATCAATTAGAGTCATCCATCAATGTTTTCCACTTCCCAGTTTAGGTTTTGTCCCACAAGTGGTCCATAAAATGTTCAGAAAAAATGTAGAATATTCTCATTTGAGAGGATGGGGCGTTTTTACCAAAAGACCATTGATAATTAATTTATCATCAAAATAGTTTGAAAGTGCTTTTGTTGATTGGCTTATTGATTATTTGAGTAATTGGTTCAAAATTCAAACTTCAACAGCTTGGTTTTAATGTGTATTTCTTTTGTGTGCGTCTCTGTCTGCAAATACCTACAGTTTAGATAAGGAAGCTCAAGCGAACAGATTTCCTCTGTTTGACAACTTAATCGTGATAACTGGATGCACTCAGGCTCTCCTGACTTGGTTTCCTGTTGCCAACTTTGCATTCACATTTGAATATTTACTTAATATTCCAGCTTCGCCTTGTATCTTCCATCCTGTATTAAAAACAAGTGTATTCAAATACAAAAATAAACCCAGGCGTACGTGATATTGATTTCTGAAATATTTTTTTTCTATTTGTTATCTTTTAGGCAGAACTAGCTGTCTGCCCTCACTGTATATTTTATTAGTTTTACTAAGTGTACAGCGAAGGCAGACAGAAAAGTGAGTAGAAAGCGTGGTGATGTTACAATACGAGTCAGCTCCAAACCCCAAGTGCTCACACTGACAGTCTCTTTGACAGGTTCCCCCTGTTTAATGCAACCATTGATGCACTGTGGACCATTTTATTCAGGTGGAGGTATTCAGGGGATTTGAGAACACGCCCCGGATTTGACATTTTCACAACACAAATTGGATAGAGTCCCAATTATTTTATTTGACCTGCCGTTAGAGAAGGCAAATATAATATTCTGACAGATTTCTCCAAGAAGACTTGAAGTTTGAAGTGAGGCTTAAATGGCATCCTTTAATGTCTGAATGACAGTAAGGAACAATGTGCTGTTTTGAGGCTCATGCTGAACCACTCCTGCAGTTATTTTCCTTTTTCCTGCTGCTTTTACTGAGACAGACCTCTGAATAACAATGAATAGTGATGTTTGCCCACTGTGTCTCAGTATTTCTCTCTATAAGGGGAGATTCTGATGATATATATTTTTTTTTTTACTCTTTATGATATGACACTTAAGATGTTTGGTAAACATGCTTGTGTGTGCAAAGCAACAAACGCTCATCTGTTTGCGTGTATCTCTGATCAAATATAAACAACATTGGGAAAATGAGAGGCACAGGTGTCTGTTTACATATAATTTCATGGCATATTTTATCCTGTGATAATCCCCTTTAGCATCTACTGGCACCTTATCACCTCCCTGTCACCTTGTACTCCACCTTAAAGGCTGACTTATTAAAACCTGACATAAAAGCTGGTCTCTAGAGTCTCTAGAGCTCCCCAACATTCACCTCTTTTATTTGGTTTTAGACTGACTAGAGAGCCTTAGCATGAAGTGCATTAGTTCATCAACCTAACAATAATTTTAACTCACTTGTCCCTGGGAAAAACAACTACCTAGCCACAAGATTAACTAGACAACTAACTGGCCAACTTCGCAAAGAATCAGAGAGGAGAACTGAGTGAATATATCTGTCTGGGATCCTGACAGCAGTTACAATTTAAAGGGCTCATCCTCTCACTGTGCTATAGGCTTAAGTCCCTCTGTGCTCACTGGCCAATGAGGCAGACTAAAGGGAGATGGGCTCCTTTCTCATCTTGAGCACAGCGAAGAGATGTAATCAACAGGGGTACCTGACTGTGACTCAGTGTAAGATGTGCAAAAAAAAAGGACACAATACATAAAGAAAATTAGACGCGCTATCTAGTATAACCACTGCTACTCATAGGAAAATGACTGCAGCCGCCACTGTTAATAAATTATCGGCCAATCTTTGTAATTATTATGATATATTCGCATATTAATAAGCTGATATGAAAATAGAGAATACATTGGTTACAGAAACGTGAGTGCACAAGCCTACTGCACTGCATTGTTGCCTGGCAACTTAACTAATGCGGCACAGCAAAGTAAAATGTTGAGGCTCACGGATTTCGGTGAGACTGGCCCCAGAGACTACAGCATGTTGCCAACATTCGATGCAGACAACTGCTGCCTCATGTATCTTGACAGCACTGTACAGCTGCCAATTTTAAGTTAATAATGAACCTTAACCCACTGCTGAGCCCGAGACTCACCCCTGCTGCTGAAAAGGCTTCTCAGGGAACTCAATTTCATCTTCTTTTGACTACAATTGAAAGTACCTCGCTGTATTGTATGCACACTGTGACGTGTGTGTATACGTGTATTCACGTATGTAACATAGTGTGCAATACCATTATTATCACAATATTGAGTCACATATAGCTGGCCCCCTCACAGCTATCGGCTTTCATGATGACTCTAATGAGGCTCCTGGTGGAGGTTTATTAAGGCGTCATCTGGGGAAAAGGTGAGGGGGTCTGTAATTGGAATGACATTTAAACACTCTCCTCAGTTATCTCTCTCTCTCTCTCTCTCTCTCTCTCTCACACACACACACACACACACATCAGAAGTAACTGTCATGATGAGGTGTTTGCCCTGTATGTGTCCACTTAAATGTGGTCACTCTATAATGAAATAGAAGCAGAGAAACTATAAAGTTGCACATTATTAAATAAAATGCTGGGTGTAATGACATTTTTCTGTGCTGCTGCTGTCGCAAATGTCACAGAGATTTAATATATCAATATATTTCTTTACTCACAGCTTAGAAACGTATACACCTCCGGTACCCGTGTGTGTCTGTGTAATTCTTATTCTATTGACTGACAGCATTGTTGGAAGAAGTGATTATTATGAAAGAGCAATGTTTTTTTGCTCTCTGGCATGCTGTGTTTCCAATTTAAAGCTGAGATTCTAAAGGTGAATTAACCGGATGCAAAGCACCTATATGTAGCACCAAATCAGAAATTGATTTTTTAATTAATGAACAGCTGCAAAGAAGAGATGTAGGCCAAAGATGCAGGAAATAGGGGGTTCTTCACACCACAACAAATTCTTATTGACTTTCAAGAGGGCGGGTACACATCCACCTGCATTTACTAACATATAATAGCTTAATGATAACACGTCTATCCAGAAGAATGTAACTTCAGCTAATGTGTCATTTATGTGCAAATAGTGTGTATGCGTGTGTTGCAGACTAATAATGTCCACCTACGCTGAGCAGTGCACCATCTGCCCTGAACACCAGGTGAAAATACTCTTTCTCTGGCAACTGTCTTTTCTCATTTGCCCTCTCTGCCTTTAAGTAGTTCCCTTTGTCCGTTCTCTCATTCATCCTCTCTCTCTCTCACTTTCTCCATCTCACACAGGTACAAGTTATCAATTCAAAATCCTGAAATATGAGACATGCATGTTCCCCTCTATCACTCCTCCTCACATTTTACCGACTTTGACCCCAATCTGTCCTCTTGTCACCATCTTTTCTCCACTTGCTCATCACTTCTTCTCCTCAACAGTCTTATTCTTCTTTGTTGCTCCTAACCCATCTGTCCATTTCATTCAGCTTTTTTTCTCTGTTTGCATCCTCTGCCTTTCTTTCCTGTTCACCCCTTTTTGCGCTCTTTTCCTCATCTCTGATTAGCGAGAGATGGCCTTTGTTTTTTTCTGCTCAACTCTAGAATAAGAATTGATCCCCATTTTCACTCCACAGAGGCTGATGAATACACCTCAGAGCAAGAATTAATGAGTAATTTGTGAATGATCCCTGAGCCTTTATCCCCTTTGTGGCTAACCCCGCTTCTGAGAGTTCCTCATCTGGAAAGACGATGAAAGCAGTGCATGTGTGTTGGTGTGTGTGTGTGTGACATAAGAGAGGCGGAGGAGGAGGAAGGAAAGGCAGCCACGGACAAAAAAGAGCTCACGAGCATCATATGAGGCGTTATTTATGCAAATGTTTGAAACTCCATTCTTTTGCTTTGAATTAGGTAGGTATAAACCTCACTGTATTGAATGTATGCCGTGTGTGTGTGTGTGTGTGTGTGTGTGTGTGTGTGTGTGTATGTGCGTACGTATGAAGATTTGGTGGCCACAGACTCGCGAGTAAAGCTGAGAGTCTGCTGTGACTGGATAAGCTCTGTGTTTGCTGAGGCTCAGACTTGAGGATACAAGATAGGGCACGGGTAGACTGCTCTGCTATAGTGACAGACAAATCCTTCCCATCGGCCTTAGACTAGCACACATACTGTATAGATAATTATAAGAAATAGCGCAGAATTAATGAAAATGTTGCAGCCACTGGCTCCAAACAACACTTTAAAGCAGTGTACCGATGTCCAGCCTTGAAAGTTGATCAGTATTCTTGGCTTTTACTATTAACTGACATACCTCAAGAAGCCTGAATACACCGTGCTGAGAAAGGCCATTTTCATCAATCAATGTCACTGAAGTCAAGGTTCAAGATAAGGGTTTCTTTTAAATTTCTCTTCTCACTCTGCAGAGGTTTTTTTTATTGAGTTAAAATTCATCTCTTTGATCTCTTTTTGAACTTTGATTGCCTCTGCCAAATACATTCAACTCCAGCCTGAGAATTCTCACACTTTTTGTTGGAGCCAAAGTACAAATCACTGTTGTAACTGACTGACGTTGTGTGTGTGTGTGTAATATGTGTTCGTATAGTGTTGCTGCATGCATACACAGTTACATGACCAGTCGGATATATCGCTGTTGTATCTTAATTATCTAAACTTTTCTTACTCTGAGAGATCCAGCTTGTTTAAAGCTTATTAACAAAGCCTTTTCTGACATTATCTAAAAGGGATTTTGAAATGATTACATGAGCAAAGGAGGTTACACAATTTTCAGCCCACTGAGCAAATGTAATCTTTAAACAAACATGAAATACAATGTTTTCAGTACACTTTGGCAGTACAGAACATCACTCTGTAAATGGCAATTAAGTCCTGTCAGTTGGTGCACTACTTTGGTTCAGACTGAAATATCTTTGCAACTATCGGACAGGCTGCCATGAAATTGGGTAAAGACATATGCACCCCCCTCGGCATACATATTGTAACTTTGGTGTTTTCATGTAGCACCTAAACCGTTGATCTGTCCAATACTTTGGTTCATGCCCAAATACCTAAAAAAATGATGGCAAAAATAAAAAAACATTCACATTAGTTTAAGCTTTACTTTGTGTTTAGTGCTATTTCCAAAACGTATGCATACTAAAGTAAGATACAGAACATGGTCACCTAATAAACATTGGCATTAAAGTGGTTTCTAAGTACACCCTCATGAAATTACGAGCAAGACTGCAGTCTTACTGTGTTTATGTGTATATTTATGCAGGTTTATACATGTTTGTGACTATTTGTTTCCTCAGCAAAATCCAGATTTCCTTGTAAATGCCATCTCATGCCTGTGATGATGCAGCGAGCAACTGAGATGAGAGCAGGCTGTGGAAATGAGAGAAGCCCATTACTGTAGTGCTTCAGATGTCACATTAATCTGTATTCTGATTCTGAAGCTGTCTAATTAAGTCTTGCCTGCATAAAAGAAAAGCTACAGTATGTGCACATAACTGCTAATTACAATGATGTGATTTGGTCTGTGAATACAAAATGATCATTTTCACTGCCCCCTGCTCAGCTATCAATCACCTTGTCAACACAGGAGCCATAATCTCAGTTTGATGACTGGGAGAGTAGCCGGGATGAAACCAGGCCTATTATAAAGTTTTAATGAAAACACAGACAGGAGAGGGGTTATAGACAAGGGAATTTAACTGTTGTGTCTCACCTCACATGTCCTATTACTCCCACCGAATAAAAATAACCTTGTCTGTGAGGCTGAAAGGCCCTTAAAGTAGACATATGGTACTACAGTATGTTCCCGCCGATTTCTTGTCTCCACGGTAAAATGATGTAAAGAGGATGAAACCAGCTGTCCTCCGTATCCCGTTGACAACACACTGTTTAGTATCCTTACGCCTCACAAAGCACTTGTACAAAACTGCAGTGTAATTTTCCACCGTGCCGGTGGCAGGGCGCCCTGCGTGAGGGTGCCTCAGTTCAACTGAAAAAGATTTGAAGTGCTCTCATCTCAAACGATGTGATGTTCAGCAGTGCTCACCTATAGCATCAGGTGTCCTTCCTCGTCTTTCTCCCCCGCTGTCCCTTTGTTTGTCTCATCCTCTCTTCTTTGCTGCCTTCTTTCATTTCTCACCCCACTTCTCTTTCCTTCTCCCCGCTATTTTCACTTCCTTTTGTTGTACCTATAATAAAAACGGAATATATTTAAGAAGGCTGTTTGACATCAGGTAGTTCGCATTCAGATCCAAACCGCAGAGCAGTGCATATATACAAAACTGTTTTCTCTTCTCATTTGAAAAGGATGGTGGCACCAGCGTTTTTTGAAAAGGTGCAAAACAAAATGAAAGTGAACTCTCCCTCCTCCACCTTCAATTGGTAAAATTCCTGGAGCGGCAGAGGGCTGCACAGGCGGATCCACAAGTTTGTTGACAGGAAGCAGACAACAGTCAACAAGAACATGTTTGGAAGATGATGCGGATGTGCATCTGTGGAGCAAGGATGGATGACTCAGGGCAAACATCAAACTGCCTTTAAGTTCACAGGCTGCTACTCAAATTCCCTCATCACATAGCTAAAAGGAGCAATTGGACTACAAGTAGAGCGTGATAAAGAATGGTTAGATGCAATTAATAGAGCTGTTACAGTTAATACACTTGTAGCCAAATAATCATCATCATGGTTTATTGACCTTGAAGGTTGAAGCTGATTTAAAATTGATTTTGTGAACTGGTATACACTCAGTTGTCAAACTAACACAGTCTAACACAACAATCCTCCAGCAAGTCCTGCCTCAGTTAAGGTTCAAATGTCCAGTTTTTATTGAAACTGGTTTAGAGGGGTGTGAATTCAACTTATTCTTCATTTTGGAGGCTGCGGTTTGTGATGTTGAATTTTTTGTGTTATTTAGATATATGTCTGTGATAATTGTTGCTAATTGCTAACCATTCTCTTTACTTAAAGCTAAACATGCTCTACGAAGCCACTTGATTAAAGTGGGTGTAGTAGCTGCCTGTAGCACAGGGTACAGAGGGTTGTTAGTAGGACTGGATGTAGCTTTAAGCTGTGAAGGCAGAGTTGCACCCTGCTGCTGCCCATTCAAAATACATAACACCAACATTGCGGGGTGGCATATGCCAAAAATAACCACTCACTGCCTTAAAATATCTTAACATTTGCATTTCACAAGTCAAAGACAACACATGTTTCAATCAAATTCCTTGTCTGCACCCAGTATTGCTGCTCATCATCCTGCTGCTTGTATTCTCTCAGCCTGCAGTGATAGAAACAGCATCTCTGAAACAACTACACTCTGCGTTTGTCACTTTGAGTCCTGTGGCGAACTTAACACAAGTGTCATTCCCTTTCTCTGCCTTCCTCACTGATTAATAACATAACAGTGCCTTAACTCTGTTTCTCTCTGCCTTTCTCTTTGGAGTTGTTCTTGCTGTTGGCTTCAGCTCATCCCTGTACTTTCTTAAGGTTTGTTTTGTTCTTTTCTTCTGTACAGAAAAATAATGCATGACTTGTACGCTTGAACACTGCTCCAAAACAATTACTGAACGTGGTCACACTTCTGTAATCAGGAGAAATTACCAAATTTGAGTATTTTTGATTAATTCAATAAGGTTGGCCATCAATTGGCATCGAACCCAAACATCTAGCCCTCTGAATGTCTTTCCACTGAATGTGAAGTAGAGCGCCGCATTCATCTTGAGATCTATTTATTTTTCATTTTCTGATGTCTGCTTGCTGTGTTGATTCATGTGTCTCATTTTTCAGAACAGCACAACTATGAATATTTGTTCTGCTGAAAGTGTTTGGGTTTTTTTGAGAGGTCACATTGTGTTCTTTGAAAAATAAGGTGAAAACAGAAATTACTGCTAAGAGCTATCAAAGGCTATCTTTTCAGGCCTACCTCAGTCGAACTTTTGAATAAACTGCAGATTACCAGACCTTTTAAACCGCAGCTTTTTGTTAAGAAATAAAGAGCAGATAGTGATTTTGAAACCCTGGAATTTTCTGAACCCATTTTGGTCCCTGTTGAATAGATCTCAAGCTCAGTCTTGTTTCTCACATGGCTTTTCCCTCGACAAAAGCGTTCAAACTGTCAGACGTTACTCGACTGTTTTTCTCACAGACTTATCATTGATGACCCGAAGTTAGAATTGCCTGCTTGAGTGCTATAGTACATAAAACCTTCAGTGGTAAATAACCCCATTTTTGGCCTGTGGGAGCAGGATGAAACAATGTTCTGCTTGATCTACTTTCCAATGGATAGGAATATGATTGGGTAATCTGACCCCTGAGTAGTGGCGGAAGAACAAGGCCTCATCAGGATGGGATGGTGGCTGTATGTTATCCTCTAGGGATTTGAACTCCCCCACATCCTGTTTCTTGATGTCTGTTTGTGCTGCTTGAAAAACATTGAAAACTATCAATGGAAGAAGAGAAAGAACAATATCCTGTGCTTGACCCTTGAAATTTAACTTTATTTATAGATACAGCTTAATAGCCTCAGTGTGAAAGACTCCATGTGGAAATTAACAGATGTCCTTGTCTCCAAATTTATTTTGGGGGTAACAGAGAACCTTGTGTCACATGCTGCTTACAGAGGCACAATTGAGTAGACTTTGTCTTTATCTTTAATCAAGTTTCTTGCAGTTTTTAAAGTCAAATTCAGTGCTCTTTAAGACCTTTTTACGACCTCTACAAATATATACTTAAAAATCTCCAAGGCTGTCAAAACAATTTCTTTGATAGAACCAAGAAACCATTTATTGTCATAATTTAACTTCAGTGAATGGTGCTTGCTCACACTGTGCGAAGAATCCACAGCACCTCAGTCCTTTGTGTTTCTGGCGGTGACTCAAAATTATTGAATGTCCACCGTTGAGGAGTTGAGGGTCAGAGGAAGTTTCAGGTGTGCGACATGCAAACAATGCAGGAATTAGCATAATCTTACTAGTTGATGCTGTACGCTTTTCAGATTTCATGTGGTGTTCATTCACCCCCATGATCCCTAACTATGAAGTCAATCAGCATAAATTACAGTTTGTTTCATTCTTTGCCGACACAACCGCTGCAGGAATTCATCTTTCTTTAACAATTGTCTTTAGATATTGCATCTCCCCTTCTTGGCCCATCTCTAAATTGTTAGCCAGATAGTCACCACAACTGACAACAGTGGAAAAAATACATTAATGTCTGTTAATGTCTGTCTACTAGCTAATGCAAACCTATTGTAAAATGGTGGAGGCTTTCTTTGCCACTACTAAGTTCATCGATCAAATATATGCATTGGACATTTTCCTGTAGGCTGATAACTTTCCCAACAGCCTAAAATGTGTTATCTGCAAACTGAATACCTATAGCAAATTTGGAGTAAATTAAAGACAATTTATGACACTGATTTAATTTTCAGATCTTTTAAGACTTGGGAAGCCTGATAATCTAATCTAATAGCCATCAGGTTTTGTCTGAAAGACAGAGATCTTAATAGAAAACAGCAGATAATTTGGTCAGATTTGTCACTCCTGTTAGAGGGTTAGTATCAAAACAGTTCTATTGTTTTTTTTTGCTGTGAAGTCTTCAGCACCAGTGTGAGATAAAGTCAAACCAAAAGACAGCAGCTTTCTGACTTGGAATAGAGCCAGATTCACATCTGATCTTGAGCCAGAGGGATGTCTGCTCCGAGGTTTGTCCTGATGCCCTGCAACGTGCTGCATACCACTGTGTGCATTCAAATGATCAGCCATTAACACAGCTCAGGTTGAAGGGGACATGCTGTGATACACTGACAGAGAAAACACAGTTAACATTATGTGTATGCATTATATGCACGATTTTATGCATTTTAAATTTTTCAATTTGTCCTCTTGTCATATTTTAGTTTGCCTTTTGACAAGACAGCAAACAGCTGTTTTTAAATGACTCAGAGAGATGTAAATGTACTCACTTTGATATCAGATTGATGGCCCAATGTGGGAGCCTGTATTTGAATAAGATTTGAATAGCACTTGCATACGAGAGGTGAATTTCAAGTGAATTTGGACCCACTGTGATAAAGACGTCATGTCTTATCAGGAGCAAACAACAGGAAATGAAGTGGACCACCATGTGTTGTTGTGTGTGTGGATGGTTTAATGTGGACTTCTGGATTAAAGGTATCTTAAAAAAGCCATTCCTGAAATTCCAATAATTCAATAATTATGTTTCTATAATTTCCTCTTAATTCTCTCACAGCCTGCAGTCAGTGAACTGTCCAGAAAAAGCACCATGCTCAGACTGCTCACCTTTGTTGGGAATTAATTACATGGCTATTCACAGGAAATTATCAGCTCTGTCCATAGTCAAGTGTAAAGGTTTTGCAACCTTATGCGTCCTTGTCCGTACATGAACTCATCCAAAAGGCACTGCAGTTATTAAAGTGTAGACATTGCACTGAACTTAATGAAGTTCTGTGTCACTTGTCCTTTTGAAGAGGGTAGCAATTGTCTGTAGTGATACAGTCACATATTGTGTCTGTTTCTCTCTATACATCATCTGTATACTGCAGAGACTTTCTTTGTTTGCACAGCAACACAGAGTTTTTCCCAGCTGAAACCCAAAGTCCACTCTTTTGATGATGGATCAAAGCCTTCTAAAAACAGTAATGTGATGGCAAGGCTCAATAGTCACTTCGTAGTCACTTCAAATACGGTGCACAGTTGATGATAGGCACTTACAGATGAGCATGAACCCTTTCTACACCTGATTAAATAAAGGCAACTAACACACATGGTTGTCTTTGCTTAAAATTTCTGAATTGGAGAGACGTGACAGCTGTAGCGAAAATCATTGGCAACTTTCGTCTAAACTATTCATCATTCAATCTCCATCTATGACACCCAGGTGTAATAGTAAATAATAAAAGCTTAGGAGTTTCGAGGGATCATCTCAACACCCTTCGCAGTTCACTGATTAGTTTGGCTCATATTTGTCAAGCTCAATCGATTCTCAGTGGCTTTGACTTAAATCTTACAGCAGATTGAGCCTGCTAATTATAGTCTTTATGAACACTGCAAGGCCAGACTGACACTATAAAAATGATTGCAGCTATGCTCAGTTCATGAAACATTTTACAGATACTTTTGTAAACAAGCACCAGGAGTTCCCTCTTTCCTGGAATAAATCTCCAGGTGAACAGGAGGACATCCATCTCATTCTTATCAAAGCGACAAGCATCAGCTTGTTTGGATAGAGTATAAGATACAAGGAGAACTATAAGAAACTTTGTGAATGTTTTCATATACATTTTTCTTACTTGGAGAACCAAACTTTAAAAGTGTAGCTATTGTCGTTATCAGGTTCAGATTTAGCAAGTTTTGAAACATGATTAGTCTGTTGAATGAGACGTGAAAGAAATATTTATTGTGGGTGTTTTTCAGTCAATCAAAGAAAGCTTAAAAACTGATAATAATGAATGATGCACCAGCGCTGCATTGTTAAAAATCTGAAGGCAGCTTTTTCACGGTGAGGCATCACCATGAGTTTTCCTTTTTTTTAAAAAAAATCTCCAGCAGTTTCTTCATTTGAGTGGAACAAGTGGTACAGGAAGCTCTGGCACACAAAAAAAGGCAGTTAAACAGGGGCAGGGAAAACAGCAGGGAGGTCGACAGTAAGATGGTGACACACTTTAATAGCTGAAGATTTTTTCTCTGTGTAGAGTCTCATGCTGGGTGTTAATGGATAATGTATTGTTCACTACGGTGAAAAAAGTGCACTATGGCTCCAATAAGGTGAAAAAACCCCCCCACAAAGCAGAGAAAAGAATGAGTCCAGAAACATGGCGAGTTATTTGAAGGCGTTTTGTCAAAGGGGTTCATGGCCCTCTCTAACAAGATAACGTGTCAAACTGTTTCCTCTGTGGATGACTCGTCTGCCCTTATCATCTTTTCATATTTCATCAGTAGCCTAGAGCTGACTTTAACTGTTTTCTCTGGGTTTTTGCTCTCTGTGAATCAGAGTTATGGTCCCGATGGAATGCTGAGTTTCCAGGAAAGCATACATGCCTGATGAGGTTTGTCTAAACTCAGTGGCAGCTGCCATCCCCACAGTCACAGGGGCAAAGATCCTCTTACAGTACTAAAGAAGTAAAATACAGATTTATTTTCCTTAAGATGGAATCATGCCTTTCTGAGCTGTGCATGTGGGCAAACACACACAGTTTCTTTTACACTTGTACAAATTGGGGGCATAAAATAAAGAAACGTACCAACCAGGGTGCTGTGGCACATACAGCAAACCAAGATGTACAGAAAATGTCACCCTGGAGACACTGTAAACAAACCACTACAGTACATCAGAGAAAACAAACATAAATGAAATTTGGATTTATTCGCGTACATGGAAAATGATATTAAAGGGATAATAAGTAAGGTGAAATAGTGAAGTGGGGTTGTATGAGGTACTCATACAGGAGTGCCATGTAGAAAGCAAAGCAATGTACTGAAGTGGACAGTGTCAGCAACAAAACTTATTTTAGCCACCTGAAAAAAAAATCAATATCAGTTTAAGTGGACTCTACGTTAAGAATATGTGCACTGCTTTCCCTTCAGACAGACCTTTTTTAGGTGGCTAAAATACATTTTGCTGCTGTCCCCATTAAAAGCAATTAGCCATTCCTGAATTGTTGCTCTTAATACGCCTGAAGTGGTAGGTAATGCTTTTTCAGACCTTTCATACCTTTCACATATTTTTTAGTAGGTTTTCAGTATATCGATATAATAGTCCTAAACTAGAGGCATACTATACTGTGTCTGTACGTTATGGAGTTTTAAGCTTTAAGTAGATTTTTCTCACGTTGCTGCTGTTGCATTTAACATGGCCATGCGCAGGCCTTGGTAGGAGGCCAGTAGCCCTTGGAAACTCCACATTGCAAAATAATCTTTTTTTTTTTTTCCAGCCCAGTGAATCAAGAGCACTCTGGCTGGGTGCCCCCAAAAATGGAGCAAAAAGCTCTCAGACACCCATCATCCACTCCATTTCATCACTGAAACTTTGTTTGCTGCAAATATTAAACGCAACAGAGGGTAATCAGGTAGGAAAATAAATGTGCAATTTGAATGACATTGTGCTTAATGACGTACCTGTACTTCTGTGCATGTTTCAGATGGGAAGGTGGAGGTGACTAAGGAGAGCCTGAAGCTCTGCACCATGGGGCCAGGAAAGGTGTTTGGAGAACTGGCTATTCTCTACAACTGCACCAGGACTGCCACTGTCAAGAGTGAGTCTCCACAGACACCTGGAAAAACATCCAAAATGTTCACAGATGTCTGTGTTGGATGTCCACATGTTCACGCTCTCTCTCTCTCTCTCACTCACACACACACACACACACACACACACATAAACTTTCCCTTTGTGTGGAGGATTAGTCGTCTTTCTCCCTGCAAGATATCAGTCCTACATCGACACAGAAAGCGGGATCACACTGTCACTGTATGAACGGGGAAGCACAGCGGCCATGATGAAACACCACCCATCACCACTCCAATGTTTTCACAACACTCCAGTTAAGTGTCTTGCAAGACCCCCAGTGAGCAGAATGTCAAGGTTTAGTGCCTCTGCTCTTTCATGTGTCAAAGCTGCAGCTATGAGGGATGCACAGTGGGTGAGTAGGTGGTCTATCAGGCTGGCAATTTGAATAGTCAGCCTAATAGAGTAAGCAGAGAAGACGGAGAAAGGACAGGACAGATGGTGTACTACGCACATTTGAGACCTAGTGTGTTACAAGAGTGTGTGTCAGGATGAGAAATGTCTGTTTATGTGAAGCAGGAAATGGGAAATAGCTGGAAATGTGTCTTTGGATAGAATAATAAATAGACAAAAGGTTGAGGATGAAAAAGATGAGATGAGTTAAGGTCTGGTGGGCTTTTTTTCTGCACATAAGTGCAGTTAAAATTAAAATAAATGAATATAGGTCAGTGTCTGAGTGAGCGCCCCAGTTGACACTAAAGAACATGCTCAATCATAATTCAACAGAATCACTACTGACCTGGTAAACAATTCCACACATTGTGAGCTGGTTTTTCCCTGCTTGGGATGAAAATGTATGTGTGATCCAGGTATGAATGAATGCATGAAGGGGCAGGGGGTCCCTTGGGGCTGCAGATGAGGGCAAGGAGGCCCGAGTTGAAGTGTGCAGGAAACATGGTTGATGATGGTGGCAGTGAGGTTGCAGACCCCTGGTTGGCCCCTTTCATGTCCCATGATCCCCTACCACTGACCAGACCAACCTGACCGAACTCCCAGCTCCCGTTGCCAGAGCAACGAGTGCCCACAGGGAGACAAGCCAACTCTTATGGGTTAAAATATTCCCCTTCCCAGAGGCGACAGAGTGTCTGTCTTTTTCTTTTGTATATTCTTTTGCCTGCCACCAGCCCACGGGCCGCCACTTTTTGTCATGATCTTTTGAAGTCTACGTCAGTGCTTTGCTGCCTAATAAAAATTCTGCATGGAACAAATGATGTAATTGTCTACATGGGCAGAAGTGTGTTTACAGCCTAACAGGGTCACTGGCACTGTTTCTAAGGGTGGCTGTCTTTGGTTTAATGTATGTCTCTACACAACAATGCATAGAGGAATTCAGCTGTCGTATAGAAAACTAGGGGTGACGGATCCAAATGAAATCACCTGATGAGTGTGCATGGAGATTCAGCCTTCAATCAACCAATTAAATCTGATCTGTGTGTGAACCCTGTAGGAATATAAATCCTCAGCGTGATTCCAATTTACATTATATTGTCCCCTTAGTCATATGCATGAATAATTACATCTTGGATTCAAATGATGAACCTAATGTAGAATAATTAGAAACTCTTCCTTAGCACTGTGTATAGTATCAGCCGGCCCATCATTTAACTGCAAAGTTAACTCACAGTATAATGACATTATTGTAAACAGTGATAATGAAGCGATTATTAGTTTCTCATCTACTAAGACAACTCTAAGAAACAATTAAGTGCAATTATATGCCATGATTTCACTTAGCTTTGAACACAGTGAGACAAATCAAGCAGTCAGCAGTCCTTTGTTAAAAGAATTGTGCAGTTAGCAACATTGTGTGTTATTTTGCAATTAAACGAGCAGGTTCAAATACAACTCAAGTTTTGAGACATTTCATTCACAATTTAATTAGTTTCAGTGAGAGTAACATTGGGCTTTAAAAGTTGTAGGCCAGCTTCCTTTAGTCTTCTCTCAAAGCAATGTTACAGTGATGGAGCCTAATTCATCCCATTGACTTTAAATTAGCACTGGCCATTTCCAAACATTACTACAGAGTCTTAGATTTTTCGTTGTGTCTTCCAGGCATGATTTGGTTTCTATTCATTTCAGAGCATTATGAAAATCACAGACTTGAAACTGGCATGATTTTGGTAATTCATCACACTGAGCGTAGTGTTTGCTGGCTTTCTGAATCAATCTGCTCTTAATATTGTCTTACAACAAAGAGACTGCATGAGTCTGACAAGAATAAAAGCAGAGATAATGTTCACTAAGACAGATTATCTATCACATACTTAATTTTTGATTTTCTGCAAGTTATTTGCCGACCACAATTGTAAGAATAGAACTGCCTGGAAAGAAGAAAAACAAATTTTGGAAAATGGTTGGCAGTAATGGAATGAGCAGTATCTGTGATTTATAGTAAAAGTCTAAAAACTGCAAAATCACTGCTGCAATCTTTTAAACTACAATGAAAAAATATGCAAACGGAAGTAAAAACAAATGAATAATACACTACATTTCTAAGCTGTCACAAAATACTATGTTTTGGACCATTTTATGTGGGAATGTGTTTTGATTGGCAAAATGTGCAAGCATCCATTCAGTTAGACAATTTTATGTGGATGTATTGCAGGAATAAGACAAAATTGCAGTCTCTTCCAAATAGTACAGGGATTGGTTGAATTTGTAGTAATTCTTCATATTGCAAATTCCTGGAAGGACTGACAAGGATATTCATTTCCTGTTTTTAGCCTTCAGGTGATTTCATATGTGAGCTCCCAAAAGAAATGAATCCTGTAAAGTAAGTTTATTCTGACTTGAGCATTTGGAGCAGCACTTACTCCAAGGCTATGCTGTGTATTCAACAAGCTTCACCAATCAATATGTTGTGTTTCATGATACAGAAACTTAAGTGTGGACTTACACTCACATTTGGGGGCCCATCTCTACCAGTTTTGGCAAATGTGGGGGGATTTCACACGCAGCCTGGGAGAAAAATGTTGCCCGAGATGCGAAAGCCATCAAATCCATATCACATCATTTTCACATGACAACAATCGGGAGGATGCTGGCCGAAGAAGAAAAGGCTGGGAGTGAGAGACAAAAGAGAGAGGTGATAAATACAGGATAGCAGTGACAGCAAAATGAGGGAGCCACCTCAAGGGAAGCAAGACAAAATTGGTATTTTTTTTAAACTGTGGACAGATGAGAGAGGGACAGTGGCTCTCTGCTAGAAAGTATTTTATAGCATCAAAATATTACTGTTTACTGTTTCTTGGCCTTGACAGCATAAGAGGATGCAACTCAGCATCATGCACCATAAAGCTGTTCAGCAATTGACAGCAGTAAGCATCACTGCACCACATGACAACAGTGGGAAAGAGATCATTTTAAAACAATATTACTGACTTGTGCCTATATATCTTGAAAATGCCTACTTAAGCTGCTGAATCCAAGCAGTTAACTAATTATTTTCATTATCAATTAAACTATTTATTATTTCCTTGATTAGTTGTGTGGTGTATAAAGCGTCAGACAAATAATATAACTATATTCTTGCTTGCATTTGACCTAGAGAGATTCAGTTTACAGTGATATATAACAAAGAAGTGCAGCAAATCCTACAATTGCAGAAGTTATATGTACTGTCAAGGACTGAAATGACTAATTAGTGATTAATAGAGCAATGAGTAGACAAAAATAGTTCCTGATTAGTTTGGTGTTGATCAATTATCTGATCATTTCAGCAATGGACTTTAGCTTGTAGACTTTATACTTTCATCTACAAGCAGTTACTTGTTTGAAACTTACTTGGTCCAAATGTTTAACAATCACAAGAAAATGCTATTTGTGGCCCTTATTAAATAGTTTGCAATGAAAATATAAAAAGTATATAAGTGATAGTGATAAATGATGATTTAAGATTTTTTGTAAATTACTCAAGTGTAATGTTTGGCATTCAAACACATACCTTTCTGTTATTATCAAATCATTAAAAATTACAAAGCTCTAACAAATACAACAGCATGCACTCCAAAAAAAAGCATATTGTTCAGTCATCATGGCTCTAAACGAGCGTTGGGAATCCTGACATTGCTTTGGACCAGTCGTCTCTTAGAGAGTGAGGTCCATGCCAGTCACTACTAACATAATCAACTAGACTGATTATCTGTGTTCTCCATCTTAATGATAGTGGTGGAAAAAGCAGTCTAAGACGTCATTGCAGAAATGCAGCTGTGCTTGTGTTTGGATCATATCTAACATACATGAATGCTTTAACACGAGTGCTTTATAATTCTTGTCGAATAATAGCAATGCCATTGTTTATTTTGTGAAACACTGGGCTAGGCAACGTTAGAACATATAAATATAAATATAAATGGATGTCCTTTGCATTTGATAGAAAATCCTATCTTGTTTGAGCCATCAAGTATGCTGTTGAGTATATGCCAGCAGCAGGCACACAGGCATGCACAAACACACATATTTCTCTGTCTGTCAGTGGCTGTCACTCACTCTCTCTCACACACACATACAGAGAGCAGTCAGGTTTGACTACCATTTATTTTCATGATGATCAATGTCCAATAAGGGTCGGCCCTTCACTCCTTGCCTTTCACACTCCCATGCACATTGGAAAATTAGGTTTCAGCTATTTGAAGGAGTGTGGCTCTGCAGGTATTGGGAACAACAAGCATGGCAAAGAAAATAGTGGTATTAAATTGACTGGAAACTAAATGACTGGAATTAAAGCTGTTGCATAGCAAATGTGTGTTTTGCACACCAAGCAAGTCAGAGAGGAGATGATCACACTAACTTGTCTAATCTATTGCTTTTCTAACTCACACCACGCCCACTTCTGTGTGGCAAAGCCTTGACAGTTTAAATTAATTTAAACTTGACCAAATCTCATAGAAATAGCAGCCATTTTATGTAATTAATAGTGTTAAATAACATCCAGTTTAAAAAATCAAGAGTAATAAATATATATTGATGAAAACCAGTCTACGTACCATGCATCAAGTCATGATCCCAAAATGGCATTTCCTTTCTCCTAACGATTCCCACTATTTGACATTTATACTGTCTCTCTCAGATAATGTGGAAAACACAAGTCTTAATTAATATGATGGAAGATTTTCATTTCCTACAGATGGCAGCCATCCAAGCCGTGAATGAGCCTGCCTATAAGATTAAGGGCTCCGTTTTCATGAAGGCAGATGTTGGGTAGTGGGGTAATGGCACCATACACCATTTACTCATGAATGCAAACTTCTAAAAACCTAAATGCCAGGAGTCTAAGGCTTATTTGCTTGTCCTCATTGCTATTGTTTTTGTACGACATGGAGGTGAACTACCCTTAAACCCCTATAGACAGCACAGACATGCACAGTAACATACTTTTTGATGCACACACACAGGTTGCATTTTGACACGTGCGGTTTCATATTCATAGATAAAACATGGCAGCTAGTGGAGGCCCAATGCTTTGGCATCAGTATTCACACACGCGCACGCAAATTACTAAAAACAGCTCTTGATATCAAGGTATCACAGACAGAAAATTAAGCCACAGCAGCAGCATTGTTCCAGAGACTTCTGACAATGGCCCTTGTAACAGAGTGATAGCTCAGTCGTATGAAAACCCTTCCTTCCGCAGGGAGTGAGCAAACGGCCGTCTTTCTAATCAGTCTGAGGGAGGAAAATGTGCATGTAACTGTGTGTAAATGTGTGAGTGTGTGTGTAGTAGACTACATCTGCTCAGTCTCAGGAATCACCCTGTCCACAGTGAGTGAATCTTGTTTTGGCAGAGAGAGATAAGTTAAATGTTTGACTCCTGGGAGAACCAGGCACCAAGTTAAACATTATGACTGGTACGGAAGGCAGAGGATGCTGGATTTTGCTGGGGACTCTGTTTTGTTAAGGTAGTATATAATAGATAATAAAACATTGTGCTTGTAAGACTGTCAGTGATGTGCTTTCTCTCTTGGGTCCACCACACAGAACAAAGAAATGCAGTCTACCAACAAGACATTCATGCTGCATTTTAACATTTTTCACACATGACTTGTTAATGAACTGTGAGATCACCTCCAGCCTCTCTTTGACCCTGCAGCGTGATTCCACAACATCTGCGCCTTGTCTTTGCCTCCTCTTACTCTTGGGCACTGCTCTCATGTCGGATCTGGTGCAGAATACCAAGCACCAGCTATCTGCCTTGTAAACAGAGAAAAGCAAGAGCATTTTAGACAATTTGTTTTGAGTGCAATTAAGATCAAGTGAATGCAGGATTTGAAAGCAGCATCCTAACAAAAGCTTCTGGGCTTTTTGAAAACCAGAGTGAGTACTTTCACTTTGCACTTCAAATGTGTCAATTTACAAAAAATCAGCTCAGCAGTATTTAGGAAATATGTTGGGGAAAGTGTAAACTCTATGTTACATTAATTCTAATTGTTAGCAACTGGTAGGTCTACATTAGCCACATGTAGCATTAAATCAAGTAGCATTATATAGCTGATGATATAATGCTGCCAGATTTTTAAATCATGTTGGCACCACATGGTGCAGGTCATCTTAGCATCTAGTACCAAATAATTCACAGATTTAACCATATGGATTTAGTAAGTGATATAAAATGAAAATTTTCTGAAGACAGTGCACATTTTTCTATTGAGAAAATAGACAGATGACTTGCATGTAGGTGTATATATGTAACTATTTTTATTAGGAGAAGTATATCATAGATATATTCTGTGCAGATTTGAAAACTACTGCAGCTTTTGTTGTTGTGAACTAAGGGTACAGAGATAAGGAGTGTTAGAATCAGTGCTAGAGAGTGCACACTAAACAAGGAACATAGAGGAACCATCTACTGTGTCTTTCCCAATCTTAGACTACCTACCATAATTAGAGGCGCAGCAAAGAACAGGGAAATGCCAGACTGACGTGGAAGACATACAAATACATTGAAATATATCCATGCAAATGAGAGCAATAGCAAATGGACTGAAGAGTTTATGTAAGCATGCCACATTCAAATTTAGACAGGAAACTAGACAAGCAGAGAAACAGATCACACAAAACCAGAAATTGCAGCAACAGGAATTGTTAATAACTGAAATATTACTCATGAAAATAAAAACAAAACTTGCAAAGTAGCATCTTATTTGATGATACTGGCATGTCCAGAGCAATGTCTAGATATTTTGTTGGAAAAGTTAAGGCTCCATCATTTTCTTTCAAAAACTCCTGATGTGCACAGAGGTTCAGGGGAACTACATTACCATGGGATGAAGGATTTCGTACAGGTTAACTGAAAAGAAATGCAGAAACAGGGACAGAAAGAAGAAGACAGAGAGAATGGCTTTGGTAGATACAATTCCAGTGGGACAGAGTGGGAAAAAAATGTTCTCTGTTTCCATGGCTGCCATGGTAACGCTGTTGTCAAGAGTGCAGCAAGAAATGTGGTGGTAAAATGGTGATGGCGGCAGGGTAGCCCCCACCCAGCTGTTGGAAGTCACTGCTTTGTGCTGGTCACTGTATGCATTTTTGTCAGATGTGTCTGTCTATAACTTGACAATGTGGTTTATTTTAGTTGGATGATGGCATCTGAATTTTTATGTGCTTTTGTGTATAATGTAAAAGTGTGTCTGTGTGTGCGCGTTTGGACTGAGGGCCCCTGCTGCTGTTGTTGTCCTGATCCTCAGTTGGAGCGCAGGTGTGAGCCCGGAGCTAGAGGCTCTTCTGGGGCTCTAGACGGCTTGAAAGGTTAAAACACCCAGAGAGAGGCAACCTCAGACAGCAGCAATATACAGTTAGTCAGTAAGAAAACAGCCCTGCAGGTGTAGCTTTAAACAGCTGCCTTTCTTTGGCTGATGTATGCTAATAGTCTCTTGTGACAACATGAACAGGCTAATAATAAGGACATGTATTTTTCTCTAGGGGATTGTTGGGTAACTAAGGGGTGTGTTCTGCATATGCATCATCCGGAGGACATTTGCATTGCTTGGCTTTTTTGAAACAGTTTTGGGACACATTTTCTTCTTTTCAAAAAAAGTTATTTGCTGGAGAAGCTGTACCTTAGTATCTGTTGGAGAACACGCCACAGGGAAGCAGCTGCTTCTCTTAGCAATATTTTGAATCAGGTACTATTTTTCTAGAATCTCTTTTATGCTTATGTCAAGAAGATATCAGCCCAATAACATCCCAAACTCACAAACATGGGGCTTTGGGAACAAAAAAGGGCATCAGGGGTGAAAAGTGATCATTTCATCATTTCACCTTAATGTCATCCAGACAAAAAGACAAGCATGTCATTTTTTGCCTTCCATGACATATAAGGATATCATATCAGGATACAAGACAATTGAAATGAAAAGTGTAATGGGGTCTGAGACACTGAGAGAAACATAAAAGCTAATCCTCCACTGAACAAGTTGGAACATCTATGACTCACCCCTTTAGCTATTTTATTACCTTATTGATTTTTTCTGAACTCGTCAATCTATCTATAGAAAGTCTCCAACATAGTGTAGAAAAGCAGCCATGGGAATCAAGGTTGATGAGTGTGGAACAAAATGCTTGTTATATGTTAGTTTTTAGTCCGTATTCACTTATACCAATCCATATTCATTGCATCACTGTATATATTCCAGTTTTTATTTTTCTAAATTGTATATATTGTTTTCTTTCTTGCTAATTTAACTTTTATTTAATATTAAGGGACGCCAGGTAAAATTCCTGTGTACATTGTACATTTGGCCAATAAAGAGATTCTGATTCTGATTCTGATTATTTTCCTAGAGCAAAGATCTGCTGTAGTCCTGGGGTCTAGGAGGGATAACATATAGGTATTTGTAGCCGAATCTCTAGATTCACTAATGCTGAGCCAGTGTTAGAGAGAGGCTGGGATTAACATTTCATCAGAGAAGGAATGATTGTTGTTTCTTTGATGGGGGCTGGATGGGTGAAATACAAGCAGCAGAACATGCTGTAAGGCTAGCAGTGAGCATCCAATGTTTAAAGAACATAGGGCTTTATGCACTGTATGTTGAACATTTTTTCAAATGCTAATATTATTTAACTGGGGTTGCTTGATTATATATTTTATATAAAACGCTAAATATGACAATACTAATTAACAGTCCACCACCTTACCTGGTTATTGTTAACAACTGTCACCTATGCACAACAAATATTGCTGTTAGCTGATCTGGCTGTTATCCATCTTTGAATCAGTGTTATTCTCCATGTTTGTTATAACATGCTCACTTTATACTTTCAGTCAACTTCCTACCAACATTACATCCTGTCCACCTGCTCCGTTTCACTCAGAAAATATGTTAAAATACAGAAGCTACATGCGCTCGTAAAGTTATTTCATTTGAGGGTCTGAAAAGGAGACCTCAACACCTTGGTTCCACACCCACAGCAACTCTTAATCACTCCTAATGTCGTAATAAAGCTTAGATTCATGTATGTTCAGTGGTGGGAAGTGGAGACACGTCATCCATTTTTAGTCTATGGTTCCATCCTAGAATGGCAAGCTATTATAATACTTAGCATCTAGTCTTTTATATCTCTGCTTACAGTCTTTCCCACAATATTTCCTTTCCCACCTGCTTCTGTGACAGCCTTCAAGTAAATTTTGTCTTGCCAATTCTGTTGAGGCAGTGAAGAGACCCTGATGTTTGAACCATAGCAATACAATTAAAGCAACTGACAAACAATGAAATTTCTATTTTCACGTCTTCACCCTCCCAAAACCAGCCATAATTTCACACCCCATGGAAAGTGGATAATAGTGAATAAACTGATATTTCCCATCATCCATACATTTAAAGCTCTCATTATAAATCAAGTTATTGAGCCTTTCAGCAGTGGCCTTTAAAGTGTTTGCTAGAAACATCTATGAAAAAGAAGAGGAGAACTAAAAGCACAGTGTAAAATGAATCAAGAGAGTAACAAAAAAAAGACTGATGTACATAAGGTATAGACTTACTGCAAATTTAGCTACTATTCACAAGGAGTTGGGTATAGACAGACAGTGCAGAGGACTGTGACATAGGGGACCATGGCTTGCATTTTCAGTAGTACTATAGAAAACAAAACATGTTTTACTTTAAGACATTTGACTTTATCCACAACCACAATCTTTCTTTCTCTTGCCTAAACCAAGTGCTCTAAGAGCTTAAATATAACCATAAAATAAATTTAGAATGCCCTTGTTGCTACAAGCAGATAATGTATTATAAGAGCAAATATTATAGTGAAAACAATTGAAATATGTTGACAGCCAATGCCTTGCTCTCACATTAAGTGCAACAGTTTACGACTTTGTAGCTCCATTCATTAAAAATAAATCCACATTATGTTCATTTTGCGTCTCTTGCAAACATGTTTGCAGTTGCAAATTTGTAATATGAGAAAACCCTCGAGAGGTTATCATCAAACTGATTGCAGAAAATGACTTCAATATGTCAAATTTGAAACAACTTTAAGAACATAGCTACAGGACATTAAGCAACTACAATAAACAATGCAACGAGGGCATTCAGATGATGGATTAAAGATGCCTGTCAATATTTACTTGGTCATGGATCTGACAAGTCAGCGGTTGTATCAGTGTCAGTTAAACTGCTCTGGAACTGTGCTAGTAATGGTTGCTACTAGCAACAGAATGTTAAACTGAACCCGCTGGTGAATAATAACACTGCACACATGAACTGATCAGTAGGTTGGAGAGTGAATGAAGGTAACACAAAGACTGAGGAAAACAGACTCATCATATACCCTCAAGTCATGATTTTTAGGTTAAATGTCATAATATTTGAAACATGGCAGATTTGTTTTTGACTAAGCAGAGAAAGACATTTATAATTACTGGACCTCTCACTGGGGTGCTTTATCAATGTGTGTATACATCTTTTCCTCATATAATATAATAAACAGTTTCTCCATGGATATTATAGAAACAGAGCTGAATGTAGGATTCCTGCAGAGTAAAGAGGCCTCTTGTCAGAATAATTGCTGGTTCTTGGGGAAAAAAATGAGCAAGAGTAGCATCCACACATATAAAATGATAAATATACACACACATGCTGGCAGGCAGTTACTTTCTCTCTCTTACGCACACAGACAGAAACATATATATTCATCACTTTCTGGCAATGCAGAATCCAAACTATCACTCTGATGTTTTTGCCTCAGCAGGTTGCAAAGCATCAGTCTTGACTGACAGACATCCAACAATGACGCTACAAGTTTCTTCTTGTGTCAGAACTGAAAAAGGAAAATAGTCATGTCTTTTTAGTCATTTTTGTGTAGACTCTATTGTTAACCCATTATTTTCTCAAGATATTATGTGACTATATCTGTCTGACAAAGTGCAACACACAGTTTCACATTGTTCTTAGGACATTTGATTGACTGACAATTTAATGATTAGACAAAATTAGGTCTACAGTTTGAGTTGTCCACAGAACCTGGTTTATACGAGAACATGTCACCTGATACAACCTGGACCAGGGCCCTAAAAATAACCTACTTGCTGATGAATAGCAAACACACTTCATTTCCTCCATTTGATTTTCTACAGCCGGGCACACTGAAATTTATCAGGTTATTCAAACTGATTTCCTCTGTGGCAAATAGTTTCTGGTTCATTGTCTATAATGACGAGAACAACAAGCAATTAAAATTTATCTCACAAACCGATGAGAAGGCAATTTATGGTGAAAAGGTAATTTTTTATGCTGCAGGAAGTGGATAGCTAAGATGTTCCTCGGTCCCCCAACATAGAAGCAGTTGTCCTTACCATTGACGTCACTGGCTCAGGTAGCAGTCCGTACATCTTGAGACCATGAAATGAAATCGGCAGAAAAAAGAAAAAATGAATTCCTCCTAATGAAAAATGTTTTGAACTAAAGACGGGGCATTCTATTAAAAACTGATTGGGACATTTAAAGGCTTTTAAAAAGGAACACTGATTTTTCTGATTTTTCTTTGATATTTCACACTTTTTTACTTTTTCAATTTTTTTTTTCTTGTCTACCAATTATTAACTCCTCCTCAGAGAGAAATGTCAATTTTCTTCTTGGCCTAACATCTGATCTATGTCAGTACTGTTAATGTTATTAATTATGACTCATAAGACTGGATTCCTCTTATCCCTTTGAATTTTAAAATATATTACCATTTCTGCACAATGCTGTCCAGATGTCCAATTTTCCTTTTTTGTCTGCAAATGTGTAGTTTAACCCAAATGAATTCTGTTTTTCCAAAAGTATCGGCCAAAGACTTAATGTTTGTATACTTCCCTTGACTATGTCAACCATCTGCTTTGCTCAGACTTGGATTTATACTTGTATGAACCTCAAATGTTTGAAATAGCTTTAGGTAATGGAAAAATGCAAATGATCCTAGTTGTCACAATGCCACCCATCATGACTGATTGTGCATAAAGACAGCACATCCCATCTAGTGAATCTACTCCTCAAATGATTTCAGTAGAGTTAGTAGCTATCAGAGAGTATGATGAGGTCCAATGTTTACTGCTTTGCTTCAGGTATGAATAACATTAGCAAACCTGCAATCACAGATCTAACTTTAGATGAACCATTCTCCTTTGGGGATAATGGAATACTTATCCAAACCAACCAAACTCCAGTCCTCCAAATGTGTGTGTCTGTTTATAATAACATTTCAAACAAGATCTGCTAGAATTGATGAATAAAGGCTGGGAGTGAGGTTTGTTAATGTTAGAGATGAGAAGTGAATGGTGTCTTTTCATCCTAGGACTCTCTTAGACAGAGAAAGCTAAAAGCACACTTTTAGGATTACTCCTACTCATTCAATCTCTGACAGGAAGTTTCTAACTGAAATGTAAAGAGAGTATCCTGTCTGTGCTCAGTGTTGGATTTATGCATTTTAATATAATGACTTCCTAGGCGCCTATTTTATTTTTTGTGGACATTGTTGGACATACAGTAGATGGTTTTGAGAAGAAATCTTTTTGTATTAAAACTAATGAAATAGAAACACCTAACCACTATAATAACAGCAATTAAATCTATTTCAGTTGTACAAAAGATGGGTGTTGCTCTGTGCACTATACAGTATAGCGTGGGTGAGCATGGTGGGTAGGTGGATGGCTGGTGGTTTAGCACAATATTTCTCAAGCAGCTGCTGCACCAAGTTTATGGGCTCCTGTCTCCCACATGGGGCGAGCATTGGCAGAGTTGGCAGCTGGAGATTGCATCTGATGAAGCCAGCCAGTTTTCTCTGTTGGGATCCACTGAGACGTGAAAACTGTCATAAGAGCACATGCTACCACCCTAACTACAGACATGTAATGCACCAGTTCACAACAAATCATGTAAATCAACGCTTCTTGTTCCTTGGCAAGTGAATTTATGAAACTACATTACAAACACTGCCAAACACACTCAGTGTATTTGTATCTTCTACATTGTCTTACAGTGCTTTAAACCTCAATAATAATAATTGGATCTGTAATTATGATGAGAATTCCTCTAATGTTTTCCTTTTTCTTCAGGCTCTATGACACAGTCTGGTGTAAATGACCTGTCCTGCTTTCTCACGCTCTAAAGAGCTCATCCAGATGTAATCAGACTTGGCTGATGTTATTAATGACTTAGGGGGAAAGGAGATTACGCTCTTCCACCTCGCAGCCCTGACAGCATCGCTCTCTTAATGCTTTCCAAAACAAGACATGTAGGAAGCCTCAAAGGACTAGAGTTCACGTGACTGTGTGATTTTAAGTGTGTATGTGACTATGAGTGCATGTGTGTTTGTGTGAATCTCAGAGTAAGTGAGAAGGAAATGGTTGATTTTCTCATTTTCTTACGCATTGCAAAAAAAGGAAAGAGAGTGGAGTTTAGGAGAAAATGTTAATGAGAGAAATTAAGTTGCAGGAGAAGGCAAGAAACAGATTTGACAGTGGAAAAAGTTTTAAGAGTGGCAGTGGAAACCAATTCAAATGCCCTTAAACCTAAACATTACAGCAATATTCCTGAGCGAAAATTCTCATGGTGGGTGCTCTCACTAATTAGTTTGGTGACGGCACTTCTTCTCTCAGAGCTGTATAACCCCAGGTTAATCATCTACAAGTGCTAAAATGATAATTCACATTCAAGCACGTCCTAATAACCAACATACCACCTACAACACATGTTTATTAATATTGCCAAGGATTTCTAACACATTTTCTTTGCTGTGTGACAATGATTTGATTACCGGTAACTCTGTAAAAGAATGAAAAGAAGATAAACATAATTCACAATGGAATACTATGTTCTAAATAATATATAGTATCGTGTCAAAATACATATCCTAATCTGTCATGGCCTCATTATGGCAGTTTTTTTCTAATCAAGAAATTGTACCTACAGGCATTACAGGCAGATAGTAAACATAGATTTGCCTGCATATAATAGGCAGATGAATGTGGAAAGAGAGAGGGAGCATATTTTCTGTTCACAGTGACGTACATTGAGCAGTGCATTATACGGTATGTTACAAACAAATATATTTCATGTCATCAGAGTGAACAAGTTTCTTTTCTGTCCTTTCACTGCATGAGACTTTGGCCTAATCTTTATTTAAGTACCACTTTCATGTAGCCCTGTGGTGCTTTTGGAAGGAAGTCGAATATTCTGCTGTGCAAATGGAAAATGCTTTATACTTAAGCTGAATCATCATGGGCCAGACGTAGACTGTTTTGAGTCATTTAAAACCCCATTAAAACTTATTGCACTCAAAACAGAAATCACAGTCACAATAACGCACAATGTTTCGATGTTTCCAAACCAATCACGCTCTCTTTGATGTAAATCATGACCAGAGTCCAGACGAGAAATCTCATCCTACATTTATATAATTTAACGAGCAAAAATTAGATTGCAAGAACAAATCCACATTAAGAATTTGCATAATGCCCTGGGCTGAAATTCAGTTACAATGAATTATGACTGAGTCAAATGAATGAGTGACTCCTTTCCATCGCATACATGCTCTGCGTTGCTTTCTGTTTTTGTTGGCCATATTTTTCCCCATACTGTTTTCACACAGGTCGTCTCTTTTGGGGCTAAGGCCAGTTTTTGCAGTACTCACAATTAACACTATTGATCTATTGTTGCAAACAATTGGGAGAAATTGAAGGGCGAGGGATTACTATCACTGCATCAGGGAGAGGGAAGGGAAGGAGGAGCATGAGCACATGACAATGATATTGTGCTGAGCTGTGGGCGGCAGGGCTATGAATAGCCCTTTTTTATTCTGAGGTAGGATTACATTCAATTTAGAGGAGCTTTCAGGGGCCAAGAGAAAATAGGTGTTAAAGAGTAGTCAGCAGGGACATTGAGGTTAGCACAATTTTAATGTGGCAAGTAAAATTTATAATGTAAATTTATATCAGTTAATACACAAGTTTGAAAAAACTACCATGATGTTGTATTTGGGATGTACTGAACAATAAAGTGCAACACACTTGGGCTGCATATTACAGGCATCATAACACCTGCACCCAGTATTTTCAATGCAAGCCCACACACAGATGGATTGGTGCACATCAAGAGACCATCTCAGCAGCATCAACAAGAGCCAGTTTTTCAAAAAAGCAGCAATTATGTCACATTTGCTCCCCAGATAAGCAAATCCTGGCCAATGTATTTCAGCCATTTCTATCTGCATAACAAAATGTGCACTGCATCAGCTCACGCACATCAAATGCAGAGAGCTACCACAGACTTTTGAAAGAAAAATGTATTTTACTTGTTCCTGCCTCGTCTAAAACAGATACAACTGATATTTGACAAATGCTGACAATCGTGTGCACAGGCTGTTGTTCAAAGAAACACTGAACTTATCTGATGCACCTGTCACATATTTCATATGATGTGCATTACAAGAATTGGTCAGGTATTACCTACCACACAATGCAATCTGGAGCAAATGGTCTTCAGGTAGCACTTGTTGTCAGGCCTCTGTTTGATTGTATTAAACTTTACAGGTATTTCTGCTCTTTTTCTACCCCCTGTATATACAGAATACACTGTCTTGTTACATGCTGTAAAAGTTGGCCACATGCATGAACTATGATCATCCCACTGGAGCAACACACTGCCCAATTCCTCAAAACCTTTCACAAACAACATCCTTGAATCTCTCCAGCATCGCCTTGGGTGTTATGTGTATCCAGAATTCTGTGAAGCTAATGGTCGGCAACCCATGAGCATTAAGACATTCATCTGCGCCCTCACTACAGGATAACTAGCTCCCCGAGTCTCATCGCAATTTAGTCAAGCCTCCGAATAATATGCTTACCTACTGTGGTGCGCTGCAGGCTCCCTACATATCTTATTTCCCAGTGCCCCACACTCCCACTTTCTGGCGCTCCCTGAAAACACTCCATTGCACACTGCATAGTGGACAATGTCTAACCTCCCACTCTTGTTGCTTCAGGGTCAAATTAGAAGGCTACCGTAATAATTTCTCTCTAGACCTGTTACCATATACCAGATTTGTTGGATTTGAAGTTTAGTTTATCCGCATCACCCCTGTAGAAATAACCTTTTTTTGATTAGATAAGGCAGAACGAGATTCAGATATGATTGGATTTTTTAAAAATAATGCCTTTTGTAAGCTTGCAAGGAGAAGGAGTACTAAAATATTGTGGAATATGTGTTTTTGGCATTAGTGTTACAATCCACTGTACGAACAGTATTTCGCAGTTTATACTTTTATATTTCTACTTAGTGTGATTGCTTATTTATTTGTACATATGTCCATGGGTATGTGGCCAGGGCAGTATGTGTTTGTTTATATCCAAAAAGACTTTTATGTGTTTTTCTGTGTGTATGTACATCCTGTATGTGTATAAGATACCTGTGAGTACAGGATGTCTTTATATCTGTGTATCCACAAATCTGTTTCTGTATGCATTTCTATGTCATTTTCATTCTGCATGTTTAGGGGTTCCTGCTCCAAGAAAGCGTCTCTAGCTAAAAACAGTGTCAATCTCTGTAATGAGGGCATTTCTCCAGTGGTTTGGCCCTATTTTAAAGCGCTGCCAACTCTTGGTCTGCAAAGAAAGATTTGTAGTGTCTCTGGGTGTGTGTTTAGTCACGTCACGTTTCTGTATATTAAAATGAGAGGTTTATGAGCATGTGTATTAGCACAGGTGCATTTTGTGTGTATGCATATTTTAAGAGTCATGTTTACATTACTATTACCTTACTAGTATTAACAGGTCCAGAAAGGTCCAGAAAGAAAAGTATCCTAACTCACAAAGACAGAAACAAAATTTGATGTGGTGTAGGTGTATGTGGGTGGACATCATATTTATAGAGTGTAGATGATCAGATAAATGGTGTTAGGGAATGGCCATTAAAGTGCAGGCCTGGGAGTCATCCTCTGGAAGTGACACACTGATTCTCCATCAGCTGCAGGGTTACTGTTCAGTAGCTAAGCCGATATCGTAACTTCACTGTTGAGGACTTTGAGCAGAAGAAAATGCGTCTTATAATCGATAAACACCACGCTGCTATTAACTAATCTTTAAAACCCTCTGAGGAAGTGTTACACAGGGAGAATAAGACCGAATGAAAAGCTCTAGCAACAGACAAAATACTAAGTAGACTGACTCATCTGATGATTTTTTTCTAATATTAATACATGTCCCTGTGGCCACGGGGCTCCCTGGGGATCTCCAGATTTGTTTTGGGGTCAGACTGTGGATTCTCTCTATCGTCTTTCTTATTACTCCTCTCTTATTACAGTCTGTACAACAGCACAAATGAATAACTGAAGCCGAAATAATAGCCTCTCTTGTAGAAGATAATGATACTGGCAATTGTGAGATATCATTTTGAAATAATGACCATAAACTGATACCAAAATGAAGCACTGACTTCTGGAAGTCACTGTACAATGTGGCTCAGATAGCTCTAATATGGGGTTTTTGACATGCTTTGTTGTAAAGTTTCTGTCCCAACAACCCAATTTCTTTTATGAAATGGGCTCGAATTTGGAATTATAATGACATTCAGGTGTGGGTTAGAGGTCCATTGCTCTGATGAAAATTTGTATGGCCTGATTCCAACAGAGCCTGCTCTCCACAACAGAGATCTGTCGAGGTGAAACATAGTCTGATCAAAAGTGACTACAGAGGACCCCAGAGAAAGAGCTGGCGAGGCTCATAACACTGAAAATGGCAAGAAAAGGAGTTGAAAAGACCCAGACCCAACAATCAACAGAAAAAAAGATTTAGCATGTGTTTCTGCTCTGCAAAGATTGCTGCAATGCTAAATTTAAACAAAAAAGGAACAAAAAACTTTGCATACCAACCCTTTAACCTCCATCCACTCCACCAAGTGCTATGGTTGAGAGTTAGTGCCTCAGGGCCAGCACAGATTGCAATCACTGAAAGAACAATTAATTCCAAATTGTTCCAGGAAATTGTGGAGAATAATATTAGGATGGCTGTTTGTGCATTTAAACTTAACTTTTGTCACGCAGTTTATAATTACCCTTAACATGAAGAGCAATCAGTAACTCAAGGGCTTTAACTGATAATAATAAAAAAGAAAACATTGGAAGAACAAGTCGAATTCCTGACCTTAAACCAATTAAAATGCTGTAGCATGACTTGAAGCAAGCCATCCATGCAAGGTATTCAAAAATACCAATTAACTTCAGCAGCTGAGTAAAGAGTAATTGTCCAGAATACCAGCAGCTAGAGGAAACAATTAAAAGACATGTTGTGCCACCAAGAGTGACTAAAGCTCAAGGTTCACAGATTTCTCCATCCTACTCTCTGAACAGTGATTTCAATATTTTTTACACACATGCCATGACACAACTATGATTCTTCTCATATTCAGACTTTATATCAAATGCATTAAAATATGAAAGCATATGATATTCACTGTTGTCATATTGTGCATACATAAAGTACAATGCTGTTGCAGGGCATGTATTATGCGTAAGTGTGCTGTTTTATTATTCTCATTGCCCAAGGCTAGAAACTGTCTTTCATGACATTGCTTATGTGTTTCCTTCTTTCCAGCTCTGACAAATGTGAAGCTGTGGGCCATCGATCGGCAATGTTTTCAGACGATCATGATGCGGACGGGTCTCATCAAGCACACGGAGTATATGGAGTTCCTAAAAAGGTGAGGATCCGGGGTAAATTGTCTCACAATGGCAGATAAATGGCCTCAATGGGGCTTTGATCTGAAATGTAATGAATGAATTACCTAAATGAATTCAGGAGAACGTGTTTTAGTAGCTGTTTGTCAGAAGATTCCTTGGTCTACATACAAGCCAATAAATTATGTATCTCAGGATGAATATGGTGCATCACTGAAGGTGTCATCATACCTATATAAGCTTTCTTTGCCCTTATCTGTAACAGAGAGCCCCGTGCCCTAATCACTTCTTTATAGAGAAGCCTATTATCACTTAAAAGGCCTGCAGACTCCTTTTTTGTCAAACAGCCTGCGTGGAGTATAGGATGAAAGAAAGACTCATCAAAAGAGAGAGAGAACAGAGTATGATGATCAAGATGCATGAGATGCAGTTACAGTATAAATCTCTGTTATCACTATCTCTGTTCGACTTTCCTGTTTTTAGGTTAACCATTTTTGTCCTGATCAAGCCAATTACAAAAATTATATCACATCTTCCCTATATTACATGCACCTACACCATTTTCAGATGCCTTTGTCTTGGGGCTGATATTTGAAGTTTCTCCAATGTCTTTTAACTTCCTCTCACACATGTACTCTAGTATATTAACATGATCAACAGTTCACAAATCATGAAAGCCCACGATCTGCCTGGAATTATTTCTACTGAACAAAACCTCTTGAAATCCCTGACATCATGATGAGACACTGACAGATTTTTTAAGGCAGGAACCTGGATAGCATATAGGAAACCAAGTTTCCATTTGAATTCATTCCTTTAATTTCCAACAAATCACATGTTTGAAAAATACAAATTAGGTCATGTCACTACCTTTCACAGATATCACAGATATCACGCTACATTGTCTGATGTCAGAGTAACACTCAGAGATGAATTTTCACCTCCCCATCTTAGACTTCAGGGCCAGGGTTAACTCAGTTAGAACTAGCTCTTACAACTTGCCCAACTACGTTCAAAAACAAAAGTGTATATTCTTGTTCTGACTGGTGAAGCTGGAAGGCAGGGTGAAAAGCCTGCCTTCATGCAGAGAGGGAGGAGAAGTGATATTGTTTAAATAAGGGGATGGTCTGGAAGGAATTCACAGTGTTATGCATGGATAATCACATGAAAAGAGCCAGATGTAGTTGTGTAACAAATGAAAAAAGAGAGATGAGAAAGAAACCCTTACTCTTTTTCCACCTCTGCATAGCTGGTCAATCACAGCATGTGGTGGGTGTGAATACAATTTTTTTGGTTTCAAAAAGTTAGAGAAAAGGCCAGACACTGCCACCCCCAAAACCACTATCATAAAAGTGAGCTAAGAGTTTGGTTTGCAAAGCTATTTAACCATCCAACAGCACTTTGGAGTGGACTGCCTTCTTAAGACATTTGCAGCAGAATAACGTCATATAGATTCTGCCTTTGCTACTGAGATTGGACAAGATATGACAGGTCAGAGAAAAATAAATATAGTTTGTTTTAAGAGTTCGACCAAAATGACAAATGTTATAATTTTTGGTGATGATAATCTCACTGGACTGAAAGCTCCTTCAGTCTTTGCTTTGTATATACAGCACTCTTTCTCCATGTAGGAAGACCTGAAGATATACTGTACCAAAATATTTATTTCCAACCAAAAAAAAAAAAGAAACACTGTTTACTTACTTTCAAGACTGAAGCTATTTTAGTGATGCTTTTGACCAAAAAAGGCACAAAACACTTTTATCTCTTTACTGAGTGTACAAACATGTACTGTGTGGCATCTCTTGTCTCTCATCTGCTCTTGCATAACAGTCCAACAAAGTAAATATTTAATAGATGTATGCATTGATTTTTTTGGGCTCACTCAGTATGTTTGGTTTATAAAGGGGTAATGGGTGGGGGTGAGGTGGAGTGGGGTTAGGGATTTATAGCAACATTTGTCAATTCACAATATGTAGATAATGATACTGTTGTTTTGTTTCCTGGAAACAGATCTAATAAAAGAGCCGTTTAAGTGTAAGAACAAACACATGCTGGTCCCTGTTGAGTTTTCTACCCACACTTTAACTGCTGTGAAATTATATATTTGCTCTCATAATTTGTGGAGGAGGAACACAGATGAAACACTGACTGAGAAATCCCACATTTCATTGTATACAGCTCACGAGTGTGCTTTTAATACCTCATTCAACCATTTATTCTGAATTAGTCTAACACATTGCTCCAGGAAAAGTAACAGCAAGAGTAGTGTTGATGAGCTGACAAATTTCACCTAGGTTTTCAAAATGAGTGGGCTTTTGATCAAACCTCTGCCCCTTTCAACTTTAGATGAAAGTCTAGCTATAAGGCATCAAATAGACCATTAAACCACCAAATAAGTGCTTGTTTTTCCAGGTGTCTGTCAGATTACCATAAAAAATGTTAGTGGTTATCTTATGGCTTACTCACAGTCGCATGCCCAAAGCTAAATGATCTAAGAATGTTGGAAATTATCAAAAAATACCACATTAGTGAAAGCGCATATCCCCATTGGTATTGTATAATTAATTTGCTGTAATACAATTAAGCTGTTGGATTGTAAATTTACTGCAACAGAGGCTGTATCAACAGCTTCACAGCTCGAGGGGCTTACACTCCATATGTTTCACGTGGCGTAGGGTCATTGTTTTACTGCCTAGCTGATTAGCTAGTGCTTCTGTTGAGGAAGCAACAACACAAGGATCAGCACAGTAGCTGTGGTCTGGGTTGGGGGCCGAGGCTAGATGGTTTAGATTACTGTAATAAACCATGGAAAATGAGGGGGGAGAGGGAGATGAAGAAACAGAGAGAGAGAGATGATATGGGAAGATAAGTCCTTTGTTCACCAACACGGGTTATTTTCTCTCCTTGATAAACATTGGGCCAGTTTTATTTAGTAGGCTTGATAACAGGCAGATAGCATTCATTGAGGCTGCCGGGAAGCAAACGGAACAAACATTAAAGCCTTATACTGGTGTATTCAACCTTAGGATCTGATGCCCTGCTGCGGAAACAGATGCACTGCCCAGTTTATGTTGAAATATTTATATACACATATTGTAATACAGTATGCAGGCCATCTCCAGTAGTACGATATTGATTTTTATGTGCTCTTGTTGCCTATACTTATATTATTCCTTTCAGATCTCATGTTTGCTTTCTGGTCAACTATTTTGAAGCAAATACATATACTAAGCCTCCAGCTACACCGCTTTCCACATCTTTTATTTAATATGTGACAACCACAAAAGACTTAATGAGTATTCCATTTAATGTGTATGAATCCATCTATTTTTCTATCTAAAAGACATCTTTTCTTTCTCCTGCAGTGTCCCCACATTTCACGGCCTACAGGAGGACATTCTGAGCAAGCTTGCAGATGTCCTTGAGGAGGTAAATGCCTTGTTCTGAATCCTGTGACATCTGCAGCACAATGCCTACTTCACATATGTTATTAGATTTCTATACATTCACTTCCTTTTATTGCAGTGAGAGGGAAAGGAGAATGAAGGCTTACTCCAAATAATGAATAAAGATAATAGAGATTCTGTAGAGTGTGCACAGTTGGGCAATTGTTTCTTTTTAATGTGGTTAACATCTCACACATTATATGCAGGATGAGGCACATCTTTATTTAATGTTTAATTTTGTGGGTTGAAATCAACTTTCACCTAAATGTCAGCATAGTAATCTACTTTAACTCTTTTAATAATAGACATTTTAATGTATTTTTCTTACCATTTTTAGACTCAACCAATTTTTTAGTTTCCATTCATTTGCACAGATGTGGATATCACTCCAGTGTTTAATACTAGCTTGAATTGTGCAATCCCTCGAAGCAAACAGCGGCACAAATATTTCCATTATTGTACTGTGGTATTGAAGTGTAAATGCAGATTGTTTTGTTGAAAAGCCTTCAGTGTATTATATCATAAAAACAGTACAACAAATATAAATGCAGACTCAGAGTTTACTGTGATGGATTACAAACATTAGGCAAGTTCCAAGAGTCTGCATATGTACACAAATGGAAACCACTGGCTGCATGCAAGGCAGAATAACACACTAAAAAATCTCAAAACACAACAGCAAGTGGACAGCAGTTGTAATATGTAATATGCAAGTGATTATAAATGAACAAAAGCAGGGAATATCATTGGTCTGTTCTTTTGCTGCAGCACTGTAGAATGTACGCTTCACATTGGTGACAGCGTGCTTTTTGAGATGTGTCTCAATATCACATTTTCTACCCATCTGCACACCAGTTCGTTTGATGTTTTCTCCAGCATTATTCAGTTATGCAAACACATTCTCATTTACACTTTTGATGTGTTCTGCTAACATTTCGACTGTCAATATGTTGAACTGCACTCAAACATAGCCTTTGCTTACTTTTATACTGGCAATGTGTATATGTGTATTCAACTAAGAGAAATTATTTCTGTTCTTTTATTATTTGCTTAGAAGAAAAGATTAAGACGACAATTAATAATGCAAAATGCTGCAGACATTTAGGACCTTAAGACTTACAATGAGAAATGGGTTGATCATGTTATGTTAAAGCTGATTTGGAGCAGTTTCCAGTTGTGTAGTCAGCAAAATCAGTAGTAGTAGTAGTAGTAGTAGTAAACAAATTGCCAAACAAGCACAACTGCAATACCACTGTTACCCTTAAGAACTTGTACTATGACATGTACATACGTGTGTGAGCACAGACACATTCTGAACCTGCAATTAGTTAGTTTCCAAACAAATAACTTATAGCTTAAATGGCAGCACATTAAGTGTGTGATTTAATTTGTTCCACTTCATGCAGTGAAAATGTAAAAGGCAACATGAACATGGTGCATAGTCCATGGGGTCATATATTTCCATAAAATTAAATTACTGTCTTTCTAACGCTGGTCAATTAATTTTCACAGTTTATTGCAAGACTGGACTGTAGTTGATTGTAAAACTCTTTTTTTGTTAGTTCAATGTTCTGTAATGACAAGTGAAAACTCGATGTGAAACTGGGTTACATACTAATAAACCTTGGCTGGCCAAGACTTCCACCTGTAAATTTGTGTGGGTTTGCGACAACTAGAGTCATTTTAACTCTCCCCAGAGTAAGAACGAGTTAAGTCAAATAGGACACACTTTAAAACATTTAGCCGTGCAACTTTGCCTAATCCTATTAGCATCCTATTAGCAAATAATGAAACTCAGTTCACTGTTGACTAAATTAGCGCTTCAGGTGCACTTTTTATACCTACGTTTGAGATAAATTTGTCATTGGAGATGTTTCTGAAGCGAGAGAAATTATAAGATATCAAAGTCATTCGGCCTAATCAGTTTGCATTAACTCCAAAACAACACTGAGGTGTGTACCAGTGTATTGAAATAACCACCCCAGGTAATATTAAGAATGGTTTACCTAATAGAGCAACTTTATAAACATAAACAGACTTGTTATGTACCCAGACTGCACTTTGTTTTGCAATATTTGTGGGGAACCGTTGCGCATCATTTGTGCTAGCTGCTTGGACTATGGGTGGTACACTGGAATGCACCACAGTGTCATTAAAACCACCATCATAGTATATAACATCTCTGTAGCAAAGTTTAATTTCAAATAAAGACAATGCAAAGACCTAACAGATTTAAGGGTCAGCAGGATAACAGTGTAAGCCAAAATAGGCAGTTCTGTTCAGCAGGTGTAGACAGCTAAGATAATGGAGGGCAGGAGAACCAAGAAAAGGAAATCTATGGGCTTACACATAACCTTTATGGTGAAGTATGGCTCCATCAAGGAAAAGAGAGAGGTCATGGGAAAGTACAGAAGGAGGCAGCAAGCTACATCACCTACAGCAAAACATTGTGAGCTGCTGAATTGGAAAGTGCAAAGAGGTGCAAACTTGGTATTTCAAGATGGTTCCTTCATGTTCCTTACACTTGGGTATAACTAATCTTGAATATTTTGTCAGCATGTCAAAACAAACCTGTGTGATGATACACAGTACATGTGTCCTGACCTTATCAAACATCCTTCACATCTATGACACAAATCCTCTTTAACCAGTTCCTATTTTGCCTGCAATTCAATTAATAAGATAATCATTTAGGCTTGCCAAGGGACATGTGTGAGTGATGTGGCAGAAAGCATACAATAATTGTGTTAACCCTGTGAAAATTAGATGTTTTGCATGGCATTCAAGACATGCCTATAAATGTACTCTGACTAATGTGTTTTTACTGTTGGCTGAGGGAGGTATTAGGGTTGATTGAATCCGTATCAGCTTCATAGTCATATCAAGTGGCAAACTTGAAAACAGCTATAAAACAATTAAACCTCTAAACGATTTATTTCTTCCCTGTCACCCTGATCAACAACCTGTCAGTGGTCTATGGTATTTGACTTGGCTTATCAAACTTTTGTCCAGTTTTTAAAAATAGGTTTTCCCTGTATGTGCACAGGTTCTACGCATTGGTGTTGCTGGGTCAAATAATGGTTAAATCCATCATGCTGTCCTATGTCATGTCCTCTACTATAATTGATCATTTAGGTCTGCAATGGATTTTTGATTAGATAGATCTAGCTAGTTTTCCTCACCTTGAAGACATGCTAGAAAAGAAGGGACTGCACCATATGAATAAATAAACCTTAACTAAACATCACAACTGCAACCTGCTATTAACAAGAAGCTCTGCTTTTGAGTGACACACAGCAGACATGAATCACACGCTCACTGTTCAGTGTGAAGGAGGATGTCAGGTATTTTTTCCTGGGTGAAATGGTGTGAGAATAAAAACCTGGCAAATGCAGTGTGGAATGTGCTTAAGATTTAACAGGAAATATTTAGTTTTGTCTAAAGCGTCTGTCTAAAGCTGTGAGCTGAGTTGCTGCATATTGTGTGCTTTGCTGGGAAAGTGAAAATTTCACCACCACTTGCATTATGATAATCTAAAACTACATTTAGTCCAGGATTAGACAGTAATACCTTTACTGTGACCATCATATTGAGTTATGTCAAGTCTTACATATCACTTACCTCATCAAAAAAATACACACAAAATATAAAAATTCAAGAAACATGTAGACTCTTTATTTATTTGAAGGTTCATTTGATCAGGAGGCATTAATGTGTGAGTGAAAGTGTTTTCCTGTCTATCTGTGTTAGCCACAGACTTGCAACCAACCTGGCGCATAGCCAGCTCAGTGTATAGTATGCTGTGTGATGCTCCGCCACCCACAACCCTGAACAGAATTGCTGGTTACAGAATATGAATTGATGGATGGATATCCCTTAATAATTCTACACTTAGAAATGAGCAGTGATGATTTGTGATTTGCCTTCATATTTGCTGCAGCAGCATTCAGTTAAGTTTTCATTTTCTTTACCTGCTGATTCATATTCAAGGTCACAGAGCATGCAAGCAAGTAGTGGGTGGAAGGCAGAGAAACACTATAGGCAGCTTCCCAGTCTGTTAACAAGAAAAAAAAACATCTAATTGGTATTTATCACACTGCACCTAATTCAGCCTTACTTCCCCTGAAGAGTACCTTTTTGTCTCTGGCGAGAACGTCTCAATCCCTGTGTGAGAGAGGAGATAAAAGAATCATGATGGTACTGAATAACACTTCTCTTCACTGGTCTTCTCTTGTCTTCTCGTATTATCTGGTCCTCTCTCCTGACAGACACACTATGAAGATGGAGAGTACATCATCAGACAGGGGGCCAGAGGAGACACCTTCTTCATCATCAGTAAAGGAAAGGTGAGAACAATGCCTCTAGCCTGCCACCAAAATAATCATCATGACATCACAACTCAGGGCATCATGGCGAGCACGGAAATAGACTTTGAAGCACCGCAGTAGAGTTTTTGGGTAGAAGTTGTGTCATCAATCATCTTGAGAAAGGGGAGAGGAGAGACAGAAGCGCCGCCTCTTTCATCATTTTTTCCAACAGCATTGGGAGCATTTAGAAAGGAGGATGGAGTCACTTTCATTTCACCTCTCTGCCATCAACACTGGCTTTCACACTGAGCTTAGATGACATGCTGTCTCGTCCAGTAACAACATTGTCGGAGGGCTTTCATGTGCTTGTATTGTTAACATGTTTTGAGGCATGGATGCCTGCTGCTCTTCCTCTTCATTTTCTCCCCACTCGTCCTCCTCACCTTCTTTATCCTTTTCCCATTGCTCCTTCCGCGCTACCTTCTGGTCCATTTTACCCTTGTTCCTTCACTTTTTCTCTCACCTTCACTCGTTCATGACTCTCCTCCACCTTCCATCCACAACCCCTTGTCCTCACTGTCATTATGTACATTTGTTGGAGACATAATTCTCAGTTTTTTATAGTTTGTTAAATCCTCAAAAGGCAATAAATATACATGGCGTATTAAAATAACTACTAAATACTAAACAATTGGATGTTGTTTGGCACATAGTATTTTAGAGGGTGTTTGTCCTGGTAAGTGAGACAAATTCACAATATTTGTCAGGATGTTTCATTTTTCCAGGATGTAGGTGTCACTATAAAATATAAAGATACATTATATTTACTTTTTTTTAACTCTCCTTTGACCTCAAACAGATGTAGCCCACTTCACAAGGTCGGCACAACTACACTGCAGACAAATACACTCATGGACAAAGCACATGCACGCTCACTTCTGACCTTATCGTGCGTTTCTCCTTGTCTGTTTCAACATCTCTCACCTTGTCCCCTTCTAGGCCACAGACAATGGACTTTGCTTAATGGAGATTCCACCAAATTTTGGCATCTCTCTCTCTCACACACACACACACGCACACACACTCTCTCAAACACACATATTCACACAATCTGCCCTTTGGACTTCAAGTCTATACCTCTTTTCTTCCTGTCTTTCCTTTTTTCTGCTCCCACATGATCATATTAGATCACGAATAATTACACTGTCACTCAGGTGCAGAGAGCATTATAGTGTGCTGGTTCTGGATACGCTGCTACACCTGTGCAGAACTGACTAATGGATTGAGACAAGATCCTTCATTAGGCGAAACGACCATCTCCATTCACTTCCTCTAGAATCTACTCGAGCGCCATCACTTTGATTTGAAAGTCTACCGGCACAGCACCTTGCCATCACTCACATGTCATCTGGCTAATGAAGTGGTCAGTGGCGCCTCCCAGATCGAGGTGGCTGTCACCTGTTGGTAACAGACTTCCCACACATAGAGATATCTGTCACTCTGTCGCTTCTCTCCTGTTTGTAATAGTGTGATTAACCAGTCATCCTGAGAGATCATTTATTCATCATTTTCATTTGGAGTATTGTGTAAATGAGAGGGCTGTACCCAAAGCAGAAATTTGTCACTCAAATCAGAATTAAGATTCAATATGAAGATGTGATTATTTGTTTTTTCTTTTTTTTTTTCAGTCCGGCGCCACACTAAACTCCTAACAATTTACAAGTCTTATGCTTTCTTGCCTCTCTTTGTCATCTCATAATGTGAAAAATCAGAAATTCTCACAGTCAGAGAAAGTGGGTGTGCGTTTTGCACAAAATTAAGTTATAAAATTTTAGTGACCACAGAGCATCTATCCTGATGGGCTGCTGACAGCATTGTCAGCCGATGAGTCAGTCACAGTGGAAGCCAGTAGAGGAGGTTGTACCACATTCGGGTTCCTACGTGATTTAGCCAACTTCACTGACAGTCATCACTGGAGCAGAGAGTGTCGGAGCAGCCAACAGACTGGAGTCGTGCTGCCCTGCCTCATGCTGCCCCCCATTACTTTTTACCACTTTCGTTACAGTTAGTTTTTGGCTTGTGGTCATTTTGAGACTTATTCAAAGCCGTCAGTGCCATTGCTCTAGCATATCTTTGTGTTTAGTGATAGAAAATTGCATTGATTGGCCTGATGAAGTGGGAGAGGGCTTCTCTTGAGTGATGGCTTGAATCATTGACTTTTAGGGGACGGCCATAGTAAATGACCTGTTATCCCTCTAAAATGAAACTCCTCTTCTTTACTTGGCACACTTCATACTTCATATGATTATATGTCACCACTTCTTTCTTCACTTTTGTTCCATCTTCCTCCCTGTGACACATTATTTTCTTGTGTTTTCATTCTCTCATCAGGTTAATGTGACCAGGGAAGACTTGCCCAATGGAGAGCCTGTCTACCTCCGCAGCCTGGGAAAAGGAGACTGGTTTGGAGAGAAAGCACTGCAAGGGTAAGATTGTTTCTAATAACACTGCCACTTCCAATTTAAATCTTCAGTTCTTCTGTTGTTTCTGTCTCCTTCACTGTCACCCACTTCACTTCTAATTTTCAGTCCCAACCTGTCTTTAATATCCTTCCTCTTACAGTTAACGTGCATCTATCCTTTCTAATTTGCTATCAATCAGCCACCAGCTTTTATCTGCCTCTTTTTTTTCCCACCACTCACTCTTCTTGAGAGGCATGATAACTTGCTAAATGTTTGGAAATACTGAAAGCCTGGTGCGCATTATGCTACTTCAGGCCTGATTTACTGTAGCTGCTCCAGCCACATTTTTGAGAGGTGACACAGAAATTCTCAGTAGACCAAAGAAAACCTGTGAAGCCTTAGCTGATCAGAAGGAAAGAGCCCCAATTGGCTTAAAACTCAAGCTTGAGTGTTTCATGGAATTGTAAATATTAAGATAGTTTTGAGCCACAGCATTTTTAAATGATTTGGTTATGGAGTTGTACTCATGATGGATACAATTTACCCCCCCTGTTAAGAAAACGCAAATGGGAGCACCTACAATTATTGTGGAGTGCTCTTCTTTCTCAAGCATCTGCACAAATCAAAAGAAAAAAAGTGTTTATGTTCAAGTGACTGTGGAGATCTGTCACAACCATACCGCGTGCTATATTTTGCACACAGCCATGTCACACAGAAAAAAAACTACAGGGGAAAAGTAATTTATTATTAGTGAGGGCTGGTGCTTGGTTGTCATGTTAGATTTGTCTTCTCACTTCCTTTTTGGTTGCCAAAGCATCATGACATCAAGGGCATCTTCAAACTGCCTTTCTGTAATAATGAATTTTAGCCCTTTTCGTACCTTTTATGAAAATTTGTGTTGAATGTGTGAGCATAGTTGCTGTTATCGACATGGTGGCTTTTGCAAAACATGAAATAAGCAGAGTCCAAGCATAAGTAGACAAATGATTCATGGTCACAGCTAACATTCGATGCAATATAAACACTACAATACTTTCACAGAAAGAACACTTTGGTGTAATAAAAATACTATATGGCATCTGGCATCAGAGATTGGTGTACAAAGATGATGTTTTACCCTGCTGTTTGTTCTGTCCTGCCGTGACTGTATGCCTCCATGGACAATGTGTTATTAAAAATTAGAAAGGACAGACAGCCTTGGTAGCCAAATTGTTACAATGCATGCCACATGGCCACACAGTTACAATCATCGCAGTAAGATTCCACCCAGCAACCTCTGTTGCATGTCATGTCCATCTCTCTCCCTGTTTTCCTGTCTGTATCTTCACTGTTTCTATCCAGTGATGTCAGAAAAAGCTGAAAATAATTATCTGAAAAAACAGAGAGAGGGTAGAGACCAAAAATTGTCAGATGTGTATCATATCCAGAAGGGGTCAGGTAGAAACAGAGAATATATGCTCTCATGCAGTTCATTGCACGCATCTACATAGCAACAGTGTCACCATGAAAAAAGTGGAGAGGTCGCCATCTTGTGGCCACCGAATGGGAAAACCACTTCAAGTTCTATTAAACAGTCACACCTTTAAAAGCAAATGTTATAAACACTTTAAAATTCAAGGAGTCTCAAGCTGTATGGGAGCAGAGTTATGTGGAAAATAGCAGCGTATGTTTTGTCAAAACACTCATGTCATTATTTTTAATCATCAAAAGGAAACCTCTAGATGTTAGATGTGGTGTTCAAGCAACAGCTGGAACTGCACAGATGGCTGGGCTTTCCCCGTATGTTACGACTAATGACTATAGGATATAAAATATGACGGAGCATTAAAATGCATGTGGGACATGTGAGACACGGGAAGCTTGATCTCTTGGCAGTGGGAGGAGTAGGTTGTTCCAAATAGAAATTTGATCCTTTAATGCTAATGAGACGTAAAAATGTGCTGTTTGATGAATGAGAGCATGACACAAAGTACTGATTTATAATGGATTGAGCAGCTGTGCTACTTTTGCAAAGTATTTAAATTCTTCAAGCAATTTAGTGATTTCTTCCATGTACGTATAAACTACATGAACACTTATACAAATATATGATGTATCTAATGTATATTTAATTGTATTCATATATGTAAATCAGCACATTTCTAGTGTTTTCTCTGAATTCAAATAGTGTGCCGTTTTGAGAAGGTTTTCAAAGCCCCTTCAAAAGCACCTCATGCTTTGTTTAATCAAGAAAACCATATATCTCATTAAAACAAAGTGCGCTCCCCACTTGGCATCTGTGTTGTATTGTCATCATACATTGTCACTAACGCCTTTTGTCTTCTAGTGTCTTAGCCTATTCAACTACACCTTTGATGGTCAAGCATGTCTTGCAAATTTAAATGATTGAGATGTTGTCCATCTTCGAAGCAGGCTTTTGATCAGAGGGCTCTTCGGCAGGGCTATCTCTCTAATTTGAAGTTAACTGTGTGTGTCCTTGCTCATGAAACTCAATAACCCCTACTCAAAGGCTACTCTGTCCAACTGAAGACGCTGCCTTTGATCTGTGGGAACAACATATTTACAAATCAGTCTGTTCTCCTGCCAGCCATAATGGTTTGTTAGAACCTGTGTGAGCACTGCGGTATGATATGGGTGTGTGTATGAGTATATATAAAATTTTATAATGCCATCCCAATATGTGTGAAAATAAGATACACGCCTAGTTTGATAACACATTTTTCTGTTATGGTAAAGTATGAACTTTCAGTTGAGGTATAGATGTATCATAAGGAAAACAGTGTGTACTTAGAGTGTACTATATGTATGTGTGTAGGCTTGTAGGGATGTTCCAGAAGAGGACAAGAGACTGTGTGAAGAGAAAAACAAAGTGTGATCAAAGAAATGTGATTTGCATCAGTGTCAGACTACTTTCTGACCAACAATAGCTCTCTGATAAATCACTGTGAGAGGCTGTCAGGGTGGGCATGTTACCACAGGTACTGGTGAGAAGATGAAACAAAACAGGAAGTCCATGTTGAACGTTTACAAGATAACAAACCTGGTTACAAAATCTGGCTTTAACTATCTGTGGCAGATTTTTACCAAACCAGAAAAATAAAAAAGAATTAGTGTGTCCTGTTTGCAAGGTTTGCCCTAAAATTTTGTGGACACTGATGATTCCCGAACGTATCTCAGTGTATCATGATGACTTAAGTGACCTTCTGACTTCTTCTCTTACGCCTTATTGAGGTGCATAATTTTGGTTTTGCTTGAAATGTCTCTGCAGCTGTTGGTTGGGTTGCCATGACATTTGGTATGCACATCCATATCCTCTTCCATTATTATTTGATATTTTTGATTTGCCCAATACTTAAGCTCATGAACAAACTCTTTCAAAAATTATATTGATATCAGCCGTGCTTATTATGAAATGTTAGCTTAAGTAACAGAGCCAGCATCATGATTCCAGAGCAGACGTACCTAGTCTGTATGCGTGTATATATTTTCTTTGGCTAGAGCATTTCACTGCTGGATATTGCTGCTGCGCTGTTTCAATCGGACTCAACATTTTTGCTGTGAGTGGGTTTTTTTCCCCCCTGAGTTTGCGCTGATGTAGTCCATACTGAATCAACACAGTGGTCTCAGAGAAATGAATGCTGCATTTTTTTGATGAAGTTTTCGCCAGTCTTAGTGCAGCTTTGAGTCAACCTTTCTCACTTCACTCCAACCCATAAACCCATATCCTCAGTCTTTTAATAGCTCGAACCACATGAGTGATTGTCTATAAACTACAACTCTGTATATTTTACATCGTTGCTGTGTGTTCCCACCTGTATCCTGAGTGTGTTTTACATCGCTCTGAAGCATACTTCAGAATTTTAGACTGAAGGCTTTTCTTATTTTACACATATATTTCTCTTAGTTTATACCTTCACAGTATGCAAATCAGCTACCAATGATTTGAAGCTTTTTTAAGACTGCTCCAGAAGTACTTTGTCAAAGTGAATCCCATGCTGCTTTTTTATTTTGGAAACACACACAATTGTTGTGTTGTAATGCAGCTATTAACGGGGACTGCTCCTTCAGAGTTTCCCACAGGCCAAATATTTATTTTAGGTGTTGGAAACCAAGGGGTGGTGGAGCTGAAAACAGCATTAAGCATTGAGAGTCCGCTACAGCTAGGGCCCAGTATGTACCATTCCAGCAGACCGATCTGTCAACTGCATGTCCAAGAGATTTGACAGTGAGAAATAATAAATACTATATGGGCCCCAATGCACCCACGCAAGAACAAACCACTAGCTGACTAAGAGGGCCGAAATATAGCTGTGAGAGGAAAAAAGAAGTGTAATATGGTCAATTCTCTGAACCTTGTTAACAGCCAGGTTGCTGAGTTCTGTACAGTCTGGGGCCGATTAGCATGAGAATACTAAAAATGCATTACTAAGTCCACAACACAAAACTATTTACTGGTTGGTGGAAGCTGTGATAAAATAGTTTGTGGATTTGGTATACTTGGTGCTTTAGTGTGAACTCCTGTATACTACATGCAGATATTGATTTTATCAGGATTAGGATTGCTAGGATGTCTGGCTTTCTTCACTGGAAAAATTGGCATGTGCACTGGTGATGTGTTGCATGGAAAAAAAAAAAATTAGATTCCAATAGGGCAATAGTCAATTTAAGGAGTTATTTGCACCTTTAATTGGCACAAAACTATGTATGTATTTGGCCCATATTGTGTGTGTCGTATAATGAGAATGTGGTGTTAGACAAGTCTGTGTGGGAACATTTCTATTTCTGTATTGTTCTCATATACCCAGTACTTAATTTGGGTTTAGGCTTCAAGTCACATCTTGTTATGGTTGACTGCCCCTTTTTGACATGTGTCTACTCCTGAATCTACTGTAAATGTTACTGGCTACCCTGAGACTTTTTGAGTTCACGCATGTAACAATTCTTTGCCCAAGTCAAGAAAACAAATTACATTTGCAGCTCGAAGATCTTGCTCAATATACAATATTGAAATCACCTCACTTCTCATCCATTCCATCCAGCAATCCTTGTACCCCAGATTCATACTTGGAGGAAGTGCTCCAGTAGTAGTACAGGTAATGTAGTGACTGGTCACTTCCAATTGCACCTCATCAGCAGTTGTACTGCTTACTTACAACAAAACGTTCATTTTTCAGCAGGCCAGTAAAAAAAAAATTCCAACAGTGGTTTCCAGTTAGTGAGTTCAGACAACTGAGGCTTTTTCACGTTGCCTGTGTTTATTTTAACGACATAGCTCATGACCAAAATAATGTACAGCAGCTGGCATCATGGGTATAGGCAGAAGACAATCGCTTTCTGTACACAGTGGGAAAAATATCTTCATAAATGTAAAATGTGTCACAATGTGACACACAGACGAACAAGGGAAACTCGAGGGAGTAGACCCAAGTAGATACAGAAAGACTTAGGTCTATGAGTGGTCATGACAAGCAGGGTCAAAAATAGCGAAGCAGACCAAGCTCAAAGAAATAGGCTAGCACACAGGTACATGAAAGGGGAATGATCCAACAGTGAACAAAGGAAGTCACACAACATATATACCTGTGGGAGGGAAAGCAAACAAGACACAGGTGAACCAATTAGACGTAGGAAACGAGCACACAGGAACACAAGAGGGAGACATTCTTCAAAATAACAGGAAGTATCCAAAAAAGACTAACAGATACTCAAAACATTGACAAAATGCATGGAATGCCTTGGAATGTGGTAATACTCTGCAGTCATGTGCAAGATGCACAATTTGCAGCTAATTGGAAAAAGCTGCACAAGCACATCCACAGCAATTTACTTAAGTACTTTGCCACAAATGTGAAGATTCATCCAGAGCTGTCCAGGCCTACCAGAATACCCCCTGTCACAGAACTGAAGCAAAAACATTTGGCTGTTCATCCCACGGCTAGCTCTTGTTCTTGCCCCAGTCCTGAACCTGCCTTCCCTCACTACAGCCCCAAGCTACTACCCCACTCTCAGCCTCCAAGCCTGTACGATATTTTCTTAACCCCCTTCCCGGGACACCAGATCACTGTCCAATTAACAGGTTCATCTCAACTATCTACTGGAAATCAACACCACAGGCTCCCTCCTGTGTACGTCCAAAGGACATTCCAGACACAGCATGCAGCTGCTTTTAGTGCGCCTGTTCTTAAGCGTGTGTGTGTGTGTGTATGTGTGTCTGTTTTGCAATGCATTTCTTGTTGCGGTGCAATTAACAAGTGCAGAGCCATCTTTGGCTTAGTGGATAACTTGGGCTCAGCAGTGGTGCAAATGCATCATTCTGACAGACATTGTTAGCGATAGTGTTTCGCAAAGAACATCACTAGTATCAACACGATGGCACACTAAGTTGTTTTCCGCAGCTACAGTCGAGCAGCAGGGGACAGGTGTAACAAGCTGCTCTCTAATATGAAACCCTGTAGGTCTCTTAAGAATGAGTCATGCTTACGTAACCACTACCTCAATACAGCCCAAAATATTGTATCACCATGGATAGTAAATGACACAAACACTCTACACTTCCTTTTATGAGCCAAATGAACTCATTGAACAGATTGTGGGTGTCATTGTGGTTGTAACGAATGTGTGTGTGTGTGTCTACCTGATGAATTGGCTTTTGTTTTAATATCTCCCATTACGAAAATGTGATGCATATTCTGGCAAAACGCTGTATTAAATGTCTATTGACATGTCACTGCTCAATATTTTGAATGAATATCTGCTATTTGAGAAGCATTTTTGTTGTGTCCTTGTAAACATACAGTCTATGTTGTGAATTAAAATGTTTGTTCAAGTTACCCGACAGTGGCAGGTACATTTGGAGAAGTAGCAACAATAGCTTTTGCAAAGTGACTCTACAGCTGGCAGATTTTTACTGGCAACTTCACAGCTGGCACAGCACAAGCATTTGTGCCTCAACATCCCTTGACAGTACAAGTTATGTCCCCATTCAGCTTCTGAATATTTGAATAATCCTCACGTTAAACTAATGTTATGATGGTCTCTTAAGCTTTCTTTTATGAAGCACATCCATTACAATCCAAAGGCTTCTTCTCTCACATCAGTCGTGTTTGATGTTCACCAGTAAGAACTCATTCCCACTGACAGACAGTCATTAACATTGTACTCCAAACTAATTATCACAGAATCAACAGTAATAACCATTCAAACTGGGACATTTGTTGTTCTTTCACCCATTAACTTGGTTATTAATACTGTAAGTGTGCTTATGTAAATGGTATTTAATGTTGGTGTGGCCAAACAGAAGAACAGGTGGAACAGGGTTAGCCAAAGTATTGTGTTAAGAGCACGGATACAGGTCAGAGGAGTTTATCAGAGGTGAATGAAATACTGTATGTGCAATGCTAGCTAGAGGGCCCCAATAGTCATCTGCTAATATATCCCATGCCCGTGATAAACACTGCCTTCCTCTCCTCTGCTGTCTTCTCTGTAGTCCTCACCTTTCAAAATGTGTTGTTCTCCGACCAGCTGTGACCTTTATTCAAAGGGGTCAACAAAAAGAGTAAGACAGAGTGTGTGTGTCAGAGCGAGGGAGATTTTGTACATGGGGAGGGAGGGTAGTGCACGTTTGCATGTGTGTGTTTGGAAGAGGCAAGGCAGAGGGAGTTGACATAGCATGAGGAGGTATTATCGCCTCGGTCCATTGAAATAGGTTGCTGTATGCCTGAGTTCAGACCAGGCAGAGAGAGTGATTGTGAGTTACTGTGAGCACTTCAGTTGCATTGAAACAACTCTCTGGAACAGAGCCTGTTTTAGCTTTTTATTTGCTACCCCTCGGAATATAAAATTCATCCAGTCAATGATCTTTTTTTGAAAGATAGGACATGAAATAATCTGCTTATGGGACAACCCCTGAAGAATTTCCTGTCTTTTTGTAATATTTTAGTCTGCGCTAAAGTGGATAACACTTCACTTGGTCTGGAGATTTATATACTACAAGTACTACAGACGTGCCTTTTGTCGGAGGGCTGCCCTGGGCAGTGCGCTGGTTCAGAGTCAGAGCTTATCGCTGTGGGACTCTGTACAGAAAATTTTTCACAGAGAAGGATGGATTCATGGGATACAGACTCAGAGGATTCATGCGATTGGGGTGACTCCTCTGAAGAAGCATTGTCATCGGAGGAAGATGAACTTGATGTCAAATATAATAAAGAGTAATGCCAATCATGCAGTGATGTGTGTTGCCTGTTGAGAGTGATGTTTCATTGTGTGCCAGTGCCATTTATACAGTGAATGGAGTTGTATAAGACATAACTGAGGTGTTCTGACTGCTTCCATCAACACAGCTCTCATAAAGCATTTAAAAGGAGTAATTATGGGAATTGTTAAAGCACTGTTAAAGCGTTATTTGCAATTACAGTTACCTCACTATTTGAGATTATTGGATTAAATTAGACAATTATGCGATTGTTTCTGATTATGTTGTATGGTCTGTTCATCCAGGGAGGACATCAGGACGGCCAACGTCATCGCGGCAGAGGCAGTCACCTGTCTAGTCATCGATAGAGAGTGAGTATCAACTAAGTTATTCCCTACAGTATAATAATAATAATACACAATAGTACATTTGTTACTTTATTGTTGAAAATAAGTGTATTCGGCCAGTTAATTAATGATAATTAATGTTTGTCATGAGCATCCATACAAAACTAGAACACAAATTCTGCTTTCCAAATTATGTTCAGGCAAGGACTAGTGCTACCTTTATTGAGACATCAGCATGAAACCTCTGGTAGAGTGAATGAACATGGCACACATTAAGGTGTCATTGCTCTCAATTTTCAAACAAAAAAACATCAGTGTTCTCACGAAGATGTCAGATTTATCCAGTGAACTCAGTTTTGACAAATATGAGGTGAGAAATAGATTGTGCATTTGCAGGCTCATTCTTCACTTCACTAAGGTGTCTTATTTGAATGCCTGCTAACAGAGTATGAGAGTCACAAAAGCCAATCACATCATCACTAAAGTCTGCTGACTGTTCCAATCTCTATGTGCAGGACTCATCTGCTCACGTAAATGCTTTTCAGAGACAAACAACTAAACTTAAAAGATTTGGACTTGCTTAGTCAAATGTCGTCAAGAGGGCAGGTGTCAAATGTGTCCTGAGTCCTAAATCAACTAAAACAAAGAATTTAGATTTGTGCCAGATTTGTTCAGGAATGGCTATTGAGGGACATTTTTCCACTGATGTTTGTTTGGAGATTTTCAAAGAGCAAAACCATATTTCTGAGATTCACGTTGGCCTTTAAACTAATCTCAACTCAAATATTTGCTGCTTTCCTTTTATTGCATCAACATGGTTTGACATTTTATTACACGTTTACCATGCTTTCACAGCAGGATTGGACTTTTTTAAAAAAAATAATAACGTCAGTCCATCTCTGTCAGTAGCATTTAGTCATGTGGTGAGAATAGAGAGACAGATGGATATTTGGCGTGGGGAGGATGGTAGACAGTATCAGCTTACCCAGGGCCTCCCACTGCCCTCAGGGAACACGGCAGGCACAAATGGGCCATCCTCAGAGCTAGCAGAGGGGATAGTGAGTGAGTCATCCAGCACAGGTGATTACCACTGCCTTTCACTGTCATACAAGATGCTATTGCCGTCATAGGACACAAATTAACTCAATGTCCAGTTTTGGTGCAGTACCAGTCTGTTCCGGTTCAGATTCTGTGTGTTCCTCTGTGTCTGTACATGTTTGATGCATTAAAATAAAACTGTGCAGCTTAAGAGGTTAGATAAGGATAATTGCAATGGCTGTGCTGAAGGAAAAGGTGGAGATAGCGACAGTGGGAAAGAGAAAGGGAATAAAAACAAGCAGCAGGGAATCACAGACTCAGTGCAATAGACACTTAAAGCATCCAAACATTTCAAGAAAACCTCCGCTCGGTAACGGTCTCAGATCACAGGCATTGTGGTTTCAACAGGAGAAAACACCAGATGTATTAAGTCTTCTGGCTGACAGCTTGATGAGCTTTGTATGAAAACTGTCTCAGTTGGTTGTTCTTGTCTGTCGCATTCACAGCCATACTTCAGACAGAATTGAACCAAAGCACAGTTAATATTTTTGTACCAGAACTCCCCACAACTGTGGAGGATTTTATTCCAGCAAGTTGATGTTTGTCAAACTCATGACAATTAATGAAGTTATGGTATATTAAAGAAAATAAACTAATCAATATTTTAATTTTATGAGGGCCTGAAGGCTTGAAAAGAGCACAGACTTTTCAACAACAAAATTATTGTAATGTCTGATGATTTTTGTACTCGCCACAGGATATTTATTATTCTATAATCTATTTCTTTAAACATTTATGCAGACCCTCTACTTTTGTCTCTGAAATTCCCACTCAGCCCCCGTCTGCTATCACACCATTTTATACCTCTTCAGGATAGATCTGTCTTCTCATCTGTTCTCTGATTTTTAGAGGCTTGCCTCTAAAAGCAGACTGATGAATATTTAATAGTAACTGACAGTGTTTTTTATGGCACTCTAGCCATTGTACAAGCATATAATATTGATCGACTGCAATGTACAGTACAAACTGCTTTATTTCCTCTCGCAATAAGATGTTATTTCATGTTTTTTGCTTTGGCCCGAATGCACTGTAGAATCTTGAAGAAAAGGTTTGCTCATGTGCTGTTTTGCCATGTGCTGTTGCAGTTCATTCAAGCACTTGATCGGAGGTTTGGAGGATGTATCCAGTAAAGGCCATGAGGATGCTGATGCCAAAGCCAAGTGAGACAATTTATTCTTAAACATGAATTGCTTAAAATATTTTCAATGCAAATTTATTTTAATGCTTTGTGGTTTGTTTTTATCTTGATTGTCTTTTGTTTTCAGGAATTAATTTTCACAAATTACGTTTGGCCCTCAATAACCTTTTAAAATGTCATACCTGGAGCGTCTTAGTTAGTTAATAGTTATTAACACGGCTGTGTGGTTGTAATTGTCCCCAGTGCATTTTCAGCTAGTGATCTTTGTTGCATGTCTAGCCCTCTCTCTCTCTCCTCTCCCCTACCCCTCTTTACTGTCCAATAGAGGCAAAAAAAAGAATAAGCATTTAACATGTGTAGCCCATTGTGACTGTAGCTGCAGTAATATTTTATAAAGTAACGTGCTCTCGGCCAGCCCTTAATGCATTGTGCCTCTCAGGTCTGTTACATAACAAGACAATGCCCGTGTGGCAGGCCGGAAAGCAGAGGCTATGACCTCCGCCTCTATTTCTGGAGGAATTAATATGTACTCTATTTATTGTCGCTATGGAAACAAGAGAATAGCACTGTAGAAGGCACAGGGCACCTTGGCAGTGAGTTGGGCATCTTGGGGTTCAGGCTGCTACGTACTGGCATAATCTGATACGTGGTTCACTCTGTGCTATGTTGTGAGTCAAGGTGAGGAGAAAGAAGAACCCGGTAATGACAGATTACAGAGAGTGAAAGAGCAGGAGCAGCTTATCGCCACAGAAAAGGAAAGAGAGATGTAGATGGACTGATGGAATGAGAAAAGACATGGAGTGAACAAAGTGGGTGACAAAGCGACCGGACTTCGGTCCAGTGCTTTGGACTTCTAGCTGACTGTGGAGAATTTAGTCAGCAAAGAGCAGAACATAACACCAGTAACTGTCTTGGACGGAGGCACTGAGGAAAAGAGAAGACGGGTATAATTGGGGAGGACACAGTGGCTTGCCTCTAGCATTCAGCCCTGGCCAGGTGTCTCTTATGGTCTACTATCACTGATGACTGCTCTGCCAGCAGATGTGTGTGATAGAAAGAGACCTGCAGGTCTCTATGTAAGACAGTTTAAGAGAGATTTTATGCCAGTAGGCAAGAAACCATACTTTTGCTTTATATTTGACTGTTTAGTCAACCCTATTCTCTATGGAACTTAACTTTGAAATATAGCCACTCTCTCCCCTGGTTCCAAGAAATCTGTCACATCAAAGCCATTTAAAAGCTGATTAAGGTAGCTTTCCCTGCTGTATGTGCGTGTGTCAGCGAGTGCGTGTGTGTGTTGACTCTTGCTGGCACTCCCCACCCAGCAGAGCACATTTGTTTCTTGGTGAGGAAAGCCTGAGTCAGGATCCCACAGTGATGGAAACTATCTCTAATTGGTCACAGCGGATAAGCACCATGCAGGAGTACTGTAACTGTACAGCAGACTGCTGCTGCTCTCTGTGAGGCTGACAGGTCTTTTCTTCAAAGACAAGCTTCCTGCTATGCGCTATATGCACACGTTGTTTTTGATCAAGTCGCTGATTCTGTCTGCAAGTGGAGCTTAGGCTACACAAAATAGAGGGAATACATTTGTCTCTGCCGTAATGTCTCACTTTTATACATGCATTAAATTTGAATTTAAAGTATTTTGTTTAGTAGAAGGTGAGGTGAGAATCTGTTACCATAAGTTACCAGAGCAAATGTAATCTTATTGGAAAATCCAAGGAAAAAAAAATCTTACATTTTTTCCTGGAGCATATTTAAATATCTCAAAAACAGTTTCTGAAGTCTTTAATACTTCTGTATTTTTAGTGTGTTCTTTAGCCCATATGTTACAGCCCTGACCCTCCAGCATGCAAGAATGTCCCTGGTTGGGATTCTTGTTGCATCTCATTCCTGAACTCTCTTTCATTGTGCCCCTCTACCTGACTGTTAACTGTCTTACAACAGCACAATAAACCCTACAACTCCTTTTATCATTAAATTGTCATTAAAATGTCTCAAATCTACATTTATGAAGCTTGCAGATACCTTGTATTGAGTATAAATGCTTTACTTTCCACTTACTGCTGATCATAGCTCACCCTGCAAGAAAATATGACTCTAGACTGATAAAAAATATGATCCATTATGACTCAGCAAATCCCATGTCTGTTGAGCAGGTGTAGGAGTTCATAAGCAGGAGGCACTGGTAAATAAAAGTGGCATTTAATGAGAGTCAGCTTTAAGGTCAGAGATGCTGTCCTCTCCTTTCTCCTCTCCCTTGAGTCCGGCTAGACCAAGAAGAGCCGGTGCAAAGGAAATGAGGATAATGGCACACACTCTCACATTTACACTCACACACGCTTAGACACATGGGGATTGCATCATTTTTTATGATCTCATCCTTTCACTGATACAGATTATCACCCACTGGGCTGCTACTTGACCCGCACAGGAACACTTTGTATTACAGTACTAGTAATGGATTTAAGTAACATCATTTCAACCTCATATGACGCTCCTCAAAATACACGCACTATGTAAATAACAAGGGTTACATTACAGTGTTTGATGAAGCTGAGCTCTGTGGCACTTTTCATACAAGGTCATGGTTTAGACATCTATTTAAGGTGGACGTTTGGTTTAAGTCCCGTTGGGTCTGCTCACCAGTGTCATATTCCTTTGAGCGCCTCAACCATAGACATAGACAAGTGTTGTTCTCTGCCCATCTGAATAATATATGTGTATGAGTATTTGCCTGAGAGCCCATGTGTCCTTGGTTTCGAAATAGTACAAACTGATTATAATTCACTGCAGTGAACTCCACCAGCTGGTTTCATGGTTGTCTTATTCTGTTTGCTTAAAGAGGACTTCATCATTTGCACGGAATAGAATACAAGGGTTGATTCCACTTTTGCCCACAAAATGCAAACGCTTCAATTTGTGGTGCAGCCCTGAAAAGCTGAACCTGAGTTTTTGTGTATCATCACCAATTATTTTGCTCTTTACCTCGACACTTCAAATGGAGCAACACTGCCATCTGCTGCTCAAATGATACTGTTACTTTTAAACCTTTCTTATGACTTGCATGTCGCAAAACTAGCCCCTCATTCCATTGGGGAAAATTGTGAAACATCTTTGGTCAACAGGACTTGAACAGCACATGTCCACATCTCATATATTTTGTGTTTGGTTTCCTGTGCTTACATGCACTCATAAGTCTGTGCATGTGCACGTGTCAGTCACCCTGACATTAATGATAATCCTGTCCCGCACACAGTGCTCTTGGTTACTAGTCTCCGTCCTTTTGTTAAGTACAGAGCATTTTGGGATTTGAAGTGTTGTCTGGGCTGGCTTCCAGATAATGGGAGGGGAGAATAAGATGAAAGGATCACCTGTGAATCTTCCGTGCTAGTAGTAGTGCCTATATACACAAATAAATATAAACATTGACTGTCCTGGTAACCTGATGTGTTTCTCAGAAACACCGCGCTCAGTAACCTGCCAACTCGTGCCAACACTTCGCCCACTGGTATGCAGCGTAGGGAAAAGGTTTTATTGTTCCGGCTTGCAGTGTAACCGATGTATCTGATGGATCTTGTGGTGCAAAATTCTTTTTCCACATCTCAAATAGCCACACTAGGTTAGTATGAAGTAAGTAAAAATAAGACTCCATTTTATTTACCAAATATAAATCCAGAACAGTATAAAATGAGTTGGTGCTTACCATTTAGGTAAATCAACTTAATCCCTGCTGCGCCATAAAGGAAGCCAAGTCTCCTGTTTTTCTGACATTTTGTGATAAATGTCCTTTGCATACAGCTGTGCTGTTTTTGTCTGAGAAAAGGCCTGACGTTGAGGCAGTAGTGTGTTCTGAGTGACCCAGATAGGGCTGCCCGGGCTCAGATCTGTCCTAAGCCCACTGATCCAGAGACTGAGCTGATGAAACTCTGTCTGGATCAAACAATAACCAGAGAAGACACGGGGCATCTGGGGATAAGGGATGGACACGTGGAAACAATCTCCGCTGCCAGCATGTGCAGGTCTGTAATGGTATGTTGGGGGTGGTCGATGGCAGAGCCAAGCCATGTCTTCAGAGGCAGCTGAGTAGTGAGCAGCTCGTGTGACACATGTCCCATCTTTGTTCTCTCCTATCAAGAATGGGGACAAGCTGGGGATGGATAGTCCATGCTCAGAGAGAGGTCAAAGTGGTTTACCAGGGGACTAAACTCACTCACATCCTGTTCACGTGTTCATATTTATACACTCTACATCCTCAGTAACATCCTCGATAGATTACTATGAGTTAAATCCTCTAAGATATGCAAACAAATGAGCTGAAGGAGCGACGGATATTTTGTCTCAGGTTGTTGGAAGTGGATTACGTCTTCTTTCATCCCTCATCTCATCTTTAATCCTGTTCCCATTCTGCCTTTCCACCCCCTTTTTCCGGCACCACAGGTACGAGGCAGAGAATGCGTTTTTCTTCAGTCTCAACCTAGCCGACTTCAACATCATCGACACTCTGGGTGTTGGTGGCTTTGGTCGTGTTGAGCTGGTAGGGGGCAATGCAATGTGACAGTAGCATGAATGATTTCTTTCTTTACAATTATCTAACGGGCTGGACAGGTAAATGTACAGGCTGACCTTTTGTATTTAAATTACGTTTTCTCTTTCTACCTGCAGGTTCAACTTAAGAGTGATGAGAATAAAACCTTCGCTATGAAGATCCTGAAGAAGCGGCACATTGTCGACACAAGACAGCAGGAGCACATTCGTTCAGAGAAACTCATCATGCAGGAGGCCCACTCTGATTTCATTGTTAGGTATGCCCCCCAGAAAAGCGTAATTGAAACGCAATATAAATAGTGTAGTATATACCAAAACTGTCACAAGGATCAGTGCCTCAGAGGACAGAGGGTTCCAAGTTTGCTCTGTGGAACCAGCAGGTTCTTTGCCACATGCGAGATATTGGAAACATTTTGCCCTGTAACCAAAGTGTGTGAGTGAGTCGTTGTGTGTCTACCTGTGATGCTGATGATAAACTCTGGTGACATGCCCAAGATTTTTTTTCTGCTTTCTTCTCTGTGTATGCTGGAAATTTTCTTGTGACCCTGAAAGAAAACAAGAGTTACCCTACAGTATTTATACAGTAATTGTCAAGGTCTACACAGCCTCTCTAATGCTGCTGTTGTTGTTGTCTGAAAGGGAATATTTCTCAGTCTCGACCCTATTTGCCCTTTTTCTTTCTTTATTGTTCATTTATTCAGATCAGTCAAGTATTGAGGGAGAGCATTGCAGCCAGCAGCAAACAGACTGTAAGGTCCTTCGGAGCAACTGTCACCTTCATAGTCTCAGATTCTAAATTCAATTACATAGATAGACTTTTATATTAAGAGGCTATTTAACCAGAAACAGATGTTTTGAACAAACATTCAAACCAAACAGGCTCCACTGACATAAACGTGATTTTGCTCCATGCTCATCACAAAACACAAAATAAAACTGACCAAAACTATCTTGGCTCATCTTTCCACTGTTCCAACTACAGTCAGCTCTGGTTTAGTTAAAAAAAACAAAACCCAAAAAAACCTTAATTTACCAACTTAGATGTGAAAATATTCTGCTCAGTATTTGGTTTTCTTGCCCCCTGCTGCCTCTCCGATGGGGCGCTTCGATCTTTCTCCTTTCCTGATATTTTTACGTCTAAGTCTGTAAGCTAAGGTTTTTTTCAACCAAACCAAAGTCAGTAATTGTTGGACCACAGTAGAAAGTGAAACTAATAGCCTAGACAGTTTAGGTCAGTTTTATTTTGTTTTTCTGTGAAGTTTGTAAGTTTTACAAAAAGCTTGGAGCTAAATCGACGGTTTATGTCAATGGAGTCTTGTTGAGCAATAGAACGGCTAATTCTAGTTGCAAAAAGGGATCTTCCTCTTTAACATAAAGGTTTATCTTTGTCGGGAACCTTTCCATAATGTTGTCAGACACTAACTATTTGAGCCTGGCAGTGGTAAAAACAAGCACTTTTAGTAGACGTACATTGACAGGCACAGTTGCCCCGTAGGACATTGCAGCATATTTTGCGGCTGCTGACTCAACACTCTCACTCAATGCTGGACAAATTCCAAAATTTTTGTCCAAGGCACAAACGCATTGGAAGAAAGGCAACAAATTCTTCCTTTAACCTGTTAATAAGCTTTTCTCTCAATCTTTTGGATATGGTATGAAATATCAACCAAAATCTAAAGAAATCTATACACTTTGATCCAAAAAGGTGCTTCCTACACAAGTTGTTGCGTTTGTATTTACTTAATAATTATATACCAAAGCAAGCACAAAGATTTGAAACATACGTGTAGTCTTAGTATAAATATAGGTTACAGTAATTATTTTGTAAGTGTACATTTCAGCTTTAATTTTGAAATACAGATTTTGGTTTCCAATATTATTTTATTGCACTTGCCTATGTTTATCAAATATTTTGCGTTCAAATCTGTTAACATCCACTTTTGTGTTTTCAGACTTTATAGGACATTCAAGGACAGCAAGTACCTATACATGTTGATGGAAGCTTGTTTAGGAGGAGAGCTGTGGACTATTCTTCGAGACCGGTAAGCTCTATTTCATCAGTTCAGACATAACTTGAGCATATTTGCAATTTCATATTTAAAAGCTTGTACCACAACATTTAGAGAGTTTCAGTTACAATAAAAGACCAAAAACCTCAAGTATTTGAAGCATGTTCTTTTGCAAGAATTACGATTCTTTTCCCTCCATGGTTTTTAATTTATCAATAGAGTAATGATTGTGGTTCACATCATTATATCTCAACACTGAATTTTGGAGCAGCGCAACATTGGCTTTCAATTTTTATTGAAATGTGTGCCTCAAATGGTGATTTGCACAGATCATTTTTTGGATAGGACCTTCTGTGTTTCACCCTCAGTACAGATTTTTCATCAATATCCTGCGATGTGCAAACTTCGTGCTTGGTTTAAGAAAAGATGTTTTTGTTGGAAAACAGCAATACCACACAGTTCACAGTTCAACTCTGTTGTCCTGGTGTGTTTGCAGGGGCTCATTTGAGGACTCAACCACCAGGTTTTACACAGCTTGTGTGGTGGAGGCCTTCGCCTACCTGCATTCCAAAGGAATCATCTATAGAGACCTCAAACCAGAGAACCTTATATTGGACCACAGGGGCTATGCCAAACTGGTAAGACAAAAAAAACTTGTAAATCACATTTTCTGTGTCTTTTGTCACTAATGTTGCAAACAAGTAAAATCTTATGTTTATGTGCTGCTCCAATGAATGAATCAAATGAAATTTAAACACATCACATTATCACTGTAAATAAAAGTATGATTATAGTATAAAAAGTATAATTGAAGTTAAGTCTGGTTCTGTGTTTTTTGGCGAGCCGCCATCTTCTTCTCTCCAAATGGAGAAACCAGTTTGTAGCTTTTGGCAGAGCAGTAACCAGCTGCTCAATTCTGTCTGTCAATCATGCAAAAGCATGCAAGTGAAAGACTGTAAAATTTAATTAATTTAATTAATTAAATACAGGCTCCAGCTTCAGCATTGCTGTACATAAGAATGAATATGGTCTAATACAAATAAAAAAAACAAGTTAATATGAAATAAATTCAAACTCTTAGTCAACTTTGTTTGACTTCTCTCCATAGGTCGACTTTGGTTTTGCCAAGAAGATTGGGTTTGGGAAGAAGACGTGGACCTTCTGTGGGACGCCGGAGTATGTAGCACCAGAGATCATTTTGAACAAGGGCCACGACATCTCTGCTGACTACTGGTCCCTAGGAATCCTCATGTTTGAGCTTTTAACTGGCAGGTACACACAGACCTGGGCATGTCCGTAAAAGTAATATGTTACGTGTTCTCCTTCATGGCATATGTGGTACCACACACAGCAAATATCTATTCAAAGTTTAAACAATCACTGGAATTAATTCTTCCATACTAATTTGTCTGTCATAACTAATTTGTTTGCCTCTGTTGCTGTATGTAGCCCTCCATTCTCTGGCCCCGATCCTATGAAAACCTACAACATCATCCTTAGAGGCATCGACATGATTGAATTTCCAAAGAAAATCACCAAAAATGCTGCCAACCTAATCAAAAAGCTATGCAGGTGAGTGTTTGTGTCTCCAGGTTCACTCAAGAAGTCTGTATGTTGATTCATTATATGTTTATTTTTATGTTTTGTCTACTGTAGGGATAATCCTTCTGAACGATTGGGAAACTTGAAAAATGGTGTCAAAGACATCCAAAAGCACAAGTAAGCATGTCTATAATTGAATATAATTCACATATTCATTCATTTCTCTTGTGCAGTATAATTGTGCAATAAAACGTAATTATGAAATGATGAAGTGATGCTGTTTTTTCTTTTAGATGGTTTGAGGGCTTTAACTGGGAGGGCTTGAAGAAGGGGACATTGACTCCTCCTATTATCCCTAATGTAAGTGCATACTGTTAATCTGATAGCATCAGATTACTTTATTTCATAGTAAATCTCATTTTCAAAATCCATTTGTTTCATCTTCTATAAATATTCCTTTGTCCCTCTCCCAGGTCACATCAGCGGTCGACACAAGTAATTTCGACAGCTTCCCAGAGGACAACGAGGACCCGCCTCCCGATGACAACTCCGGCTGGGATGTTGATTTTTGAAGTCCTCCCCGCCTTGTTGAACCAAAAGAGACTCTTCTTTTGTTGGCTTGGAGGCCATCATGAGGACATGGCTGTGTTGTAAAATACTGCTTTAAAAAGAAAAGAGAGCATATGGAAAAGAAGATAAACGGATGGATGGCAAGCCCTCGGGTCACCGATATGCCTTTATTTCACTGTGGCTCTGGATCAAGCATTTATAATGGGACTGCTGTAGCACTTCTTCAGTGTTGTCTTACACTCGGCTCTAAAGGCAAAGTCAAAGAAAGTGCAGGGATACACACATACACACACAATACAACAGAGGCTGATAATGGAGCCAAGGTTTCCCATGTAACAGGGGAAGATGCTTATTGGGTGGATGAGTGTTTGAAAGGATATATAAGAGTGTGAAAAAAGTGTGATGATGGACTGCTTAAAAAGAAGCTGGTGATTGATTTCTTTTCCGTGTTTGTTCCTCCGCAATATTTGGTGGACTTTGGGAGGGTATAAGATGTTTCTGCAGTTGCTCTCTGGTTTTTGACATGCAGCTGCTTGCTGCAATCTCTGATACTCTCCAGAGATCTACACACAACAGTTTGCAAGTAAAACTGGTACCAAGTGCTCAAGACTAACCTGAATGTCACAGATTTTCTTCTTCTTTAACATCCATATGGCATACAGCATGTGCAGTACATAGTATTTGAATTTACAAGTTCCATTCTCACACCTGAACACAACTGCGCTAAAATCAAATACTTAGTACACTTTATATAAGATTAACCTTGAAAAGCACAAACACTGTGCATTCAGTGGAAAGAGACGTGACTCTTTAAGTGCCCTGCTTAAAATTTAATGAATCACACACCGACACACATGAATTGTCAGCTAGTATTTCCATGAAGCAATGTGTCATTATGCACTTAAGACCATTAACTGAGAAAATCAGCAGTTATAGCTAATTTTAAGCTTCAGCAGATGAAGTCACACTCGTTTTTTGTTCTTTAAAATGCTTTCAATCACGCATAGGAATGCTTGTCGACCTACATAGTTCTTAATTTTGTTTCCAAATCATCCAAATGCCTCATCCTCTGTTTGCTCCTGTATAGTTCTGACATAACTGTGAACATGGTTTCAATGTCTTTGGTGCTGTTATTGATAAATTATAATAAGCGATGGTGAGATGACAGTACTGGTTATTGTTTTTGTATAGTGATTTTTTTGTGCTTGATTTATCTGTAACGTACTTGACTTCCTTCTTTAGAAAATTGGAGACTTATGTCAGTTTGTAAACTTGAGTGAAGATTTGTTCGATATCACTTGACACCATGTTACATTGTGCTAAGTGGTATAAGGTTTTTAAACAGGTTTTAACCATGTTACATTCATCCATAAAACTCAACCATCCTCTTTGGAGGCAAAATCTACCACATTCACATCACCTGAAGACGACCTTGACTTAACATCATCCAATGGAACTTCTAAAATGTCTTATAGACATATGGCAAAAGACAAAACATACATACATTTTGTGAAAATCATAACTCAGCGCCATGATCTCTCACCCAGCTCATCAACTCTTATATCCAAAAGTCAGAGCATTAAAATCAGAAGAAATGTAAGTGCCTTAAATCAATGGCATACAAAATTAACATCACAAGTCCTTTTCGATGCTGCATGAACACATATACACCTCAAACACTGATGTGTCCTCTTAGATGGCTGCTTCTCATCCTTTGTTATATCTAATAAACACATAAATCACCAATGGAAAGAGAATTTCTAATCATTTGACGGCTGTCCAAACTGAATATGAATACATTTCCTGCTTGCCCCCTCTTTATTTATCTCGTGGGAACATTTATTAAAGGTAAAATGATTTTTAAAGTCTATCGTACCTGATGTAGCTGCAATGACATGCTTCTCTCTGCATAGTTAATATGGTCTTATGAAGTCCAATGAAAATGGCCTGATATAAATTAGAGAATAAATCGTAACTCAGACGGGACTATCTGTCACTGGAGGTCTGAGAGATGGCAAGGATGATTTGCAGTTTCAAGCATTTTACAAATATAAAAACAATATTCTAGTTTACCACTGTTGACAATCTTTGATGGTATGATAGTGTTGATCATAATGCAACGTCATTCAAATCCTCATTTTATTGTTTGGTCTGAATAAAGCTGAAGCGCTCATGTCATATTTCATCCCAGCGACACACTTAACATTTACATCCTATCAGTCATTGAATATTGTTTGTGGAGAGCTAAAAATGGGAAGAAAGTTCACTTCTGTAGGCATACTATAAATATTTTACTCTAATGAGCAGGTCATGTTTATCACAAAGCCTTATGTATGCCGTCACTTTACAAACCACTGGTTTCTGAGTCTTATATTGACCGCCTTCTGCAATGTTACCTGATATTTGCCTTGTGTTCTGTTGTTTATTCTGCTGTACATTGATTTTGCAGAGTGCCACGTGTAAGATTTTTAAAATTATAGAGTAAAAACAATACTTTTGAGTGGTGTTTTGTCTCTTAGTTATTTGAAACAGCTCAGAGGGATTGATTGGAGGAGATTTTACAGTTTGCAGGAGTTGCCACACGAGGGAGCTGCAGGTAAGACAAACTCTACTCAAGCCAACCGCCTCAGCCTGATGTGAACTGCTTAAGGTTGCCTGAGATCTAATAATCAGTCCTAGAGTTAATGTTATCCACTTAGTGGTAAGTGCAGATGATTCAGCTTCTCTGGTCTCGGTGTTATTCGCACAACAAATCTGTTTGGGGGACAGGGGAATGGCTTCAGCCATAACAACAGGGTGACACTTCTGCGAGATCAAAGGGGATCAAAGTGCATCAAAGGAGCTCACCTTACCAGCACTGACATTTAGTAAAGTGGAGATAAAAGCTCTACTTCAAAAGATATACAGCAATTCAAACGTGCAAAGTGCTACAGTGTGTTTGTCAGGTGTCTACGGGGCATCCCTCTCTCGTACACGCACACGCACGCACGCACACACGCACAAAAACTGGCTGCGTGGCCAGCAGATGACGTCCAAGTGCCAAGATGTCTTCATAGCAACACTTACAGGACTCGTTTCCATCACACACCTCAGCACCTGTGAGCTTATCCTGAAACTTCCTGAAGTAAATTAAGACAACAGATCACTACTCAGTTCAAGAAAATGCATTTATTTACTTTAAAATGAAGCTGATATCATCTGGATGGAAGACAGAAGTCAAAGTCACACTTTTAGGACTTAATTTGGATTCTTTAGGATATTCTTCTTTGCCTCGGGGTGGACATTTCTTGCAGTGGAGGAGCCCAAAGGGTCAGAGAGCAGAGACAGATCAGAGTTGCCTTTAATCTCAAAGTGCCAGTCAACCCTGAAAGGCCTCGCCGCGGAAGTCCATTAATTCGGTAAACTTTTCACACCCCTTAATGGTCTGCATATCCTACACATTGATGTCCGCCACTGGTGTAATCAAGCACACTTTGGAGGATAACTGCCCCCTTTGCAATCAGAAGGATCAAATGAAGTAGTTAATCGACACAAGTAACTTCAATCACTGTCTTCACACAGCCAAAGGGCAGTTAGGCTACTTGAATGTCAAAGAAACTGGAATAACCAAACAGCGTTTATAAAGACGGCTAACGGAGTGCATGAAGAAAGACACACAAAGTCCCACGTTGTGAGGTTTTGTTGCAGTTATAAAATCATTCAGTTATAAATCATTCAAGATAAAACATGATGCAGTTTTTTGTAGCAGAGGTTCTATTTAGATTTATTACACGTGTGATAGTCTGAAAGTCATTGAAATAATAAACCAATAAAAAGTGACTTGTTGGCATCACTATTCACGGAAAGACAAAGGGATCTGATCATTTGTAAAAGTGGTATAGGTGCAGCAAGAAAAATGAGATTTGACAAAAGTTCCATAGGTGTGGCGAGTATTATTTGTTTTCCTGAATTTTCGCAAATTACTGTTGAAACAATGCAGAATACGGCTCAAAACTGCTGGATCTTGACATAAATGACACAACAATAATAACCGTATAAAAGAAATATAAACAATGCATTGACAGAATGTGACTTGGTACTAATTAGGTTCAGTGGCAGTCATGACTGTGGACACACTTTGTTTCCAGTGTGCGTCATTGACTGATGGGCATTCAGTCAGACGTTGCAGGTCATTATCATTACACAAACATTGTGAAACGCAGTCCTATGCAGGGAGAATAGATGGCCATTTCCGTACAGTGGGGCTCTCTTTGAAATTCCACCCCTCCGCCTTTGTTGTGCACAGCGAGGGGCGGGAAGACAAACAGGTCCACATGTATAAAGAGATCCCATCCTGACTGAGAGTCAGGAGGCTTCGAAAGCATCGTGCCGAAACTCTCTGGAAACTTTTGGATTCAGGATTCAAGGCCGCTTTGGACTTTGTCACGCAGTCATTTTCTTTTCAAAGGGATTTTTTCCGCGTGTTTGAAGAGTTTAAGGGGAAAATCATGCAGATACCGTCCGCGCATCGCCTCTTGGCTGTGTATCTCACCCTGTTTGGATACCTTGGGGACGTTTACACCGGGACAGTCCTGATGAACTCCAACGCTATCAAAAACTTGCCCGGTGCTTCCGGTAGCAAAGGCGCCGACACTGTCAGTCCGAGTCCGCGTACCTCTCCGTCCGGTGGTATGGGACATAAACTACCCGTTGACACCTTGCAGGTAATGACTGCGTAAAAGTCAACTCTGCGCACCGACAGAAGTTGCGTTTATGTAAGTTTAACAAGTGATGTCTCAATACCTTAACGACACGCTGCTTTTGTTTTTATCACAACACAGCAGTCAGGTGTTTGCACGGATGATGAAGACTGCGGAGGTGATGAGTTCTGCAACGACGCCCGGGGCGCCTGCCTGCCCTGCCGTAAGAGCCGGAAGCGTTGCGCACGGGACTCCATGTGTTGTGCAGGAAACCGCTGCAGCAATGGTGAGCAGAGGCATCCCGTTGTAAATAAACACTGACATTTATGATTTGTCAAGTTGTTTAAGTAATGATAGCTGGGAATAGCCTGCACGTTCTTACACTGTCGTGTACATGTGCATGCTTTCTCATTAATTTGCGCAAGAGATTGATGTCTTTACATCTACTGTGGTAAAAACAGATCCTTAAATGCATATCCTTCCTTTGACTTTTCTAGGTGTTTGTCAGGCAAATGACATAGATGGTACAGATGCATCCATCATCTCTGGCTGGCACAAGCACAACAACACCATGGAGCATCAGGCCAAGAAGCCCCCCACTGCCCACAGCCATCAGCCTCATGCTGTGAAAGGTGAGTGTCCTGTTGAGACTCATCTATCTTTATTGACTTCAAGAAACAACTCAAGATGTTTTCACTGATGTCTGTTTTGACACATTTCCATTTCCCTCTCCTTGCTCTATTTAGGCCAGGAAGGGGATACCTGCCTGAGATCTGCAGACTGTGCTGAGGGTCTGTGCTGTGCCAGACACTTCTGGTCTCGCATCTGTAAGCCTGTGCTGACAGAGGGCCAGGTGTGTACGCGCCACCGCAGGAAAGGCAACCACGGCTTGGAGCTGTTCCAGCGCTGCGACTGTGGCGACGGCATGGCCTGCCGACCAGAGAAAGGAGAGCGAGACCACAGTGTCAGCAGGACTGCAGCCCGGAACCTACACACCTGTCAGAGACGCTGACACTAACGTGTGGACATACACACAAGATACACACCCCACCCAGCAGACCAACAAATCAGTCACAGACACTGACCAACACATTTCATCCTTGCATACACCTGAGATGCTGACACACACACAGACACCCAACACCTAAGACATTCTTTCCTGCCAAAGTTGCTGACACAAACAGCACCCGGAAGGATAGACATGATTCCTGGAAAAGTGATACACCCAGTGGGATGCAACAGTGCAAAATGGACTGATCCAATTCCCTATTAACAGATGAGGAGTCGGAAGTTAGGAAGTGACATTTCAGAAGTCTTGGGAAGATCGATTCATGTCGTCGGTAATGGCAGAGCTGTTTTGTTTCTCTTTTTATGGAACTTCAAGCCTCAGTTATTGCAGTAAATTACTGTATTGTAAATATTATCCTGGAGGTGGCACTTAATTGAGCTATTGAATTCTGTCAACACCAGTATTATCAAGACATGGTGCTGCATGCATTGTAAATGTGTTATATATATTGTTTTATAAGAAAATGTTATATATAGAAAATCTGAATATATTTGTTTTATTAAACATCATGTGATAACCTCACTCCTTCCTTCTGCATCTCATTTTTGGAATTAGTTCTTCTACTGTCTTACAAAACAAGAAAAAACAATCACTGTAAGTTGTTGCAGTGATGTTTCACCCAGGATGTAGTGAGTATGAAATCTCCAGCAGCAGTTAGGGTCTAAACCATTTTGTCCAAATGTTCACTTAACGGTTGGTACGGGTGGGAAACATTTCTGGCTAAACAACCACTATCCCCTACTGGAAAGCAAGAGTTATTTGAACAATCACTTGCTAGTGTTAAACTCGTAGTTCAGTCCCCACAAATCAGTGGTTGAGGCTGAGTGGATGGCTGAAATGTTTGGCCCAGATTTGCTTCTCAAACTCATTACACACAATTGCTGAAATATGTGCAGGCACACACTAACAGGGAGCATACTTACAACAAACATACAACTTTAATGAGTCATTACTGGAGCCTCAACAGGCCACATCCTGCTAGAGGATGGTCCATCGTGGCTACGTCATCAGACAAACATTAAAAACAGGACAGGATGCTACCATATCAAATGATAACTGCAAAGAGGTAATAACAAAGTGTGTGTGTCCTGGCGAGTGTTAGCCATCTAACCCTTTGGTGTTGCTGGCTAGTTTCTAATTATAACTTCCCTGCACAGAGCAGATAGCTAGCTATCCAAACTAAAGCCTCTAATTACTTCATCTTACTCAATCTACACAAGGATTCATGAAATGAGGTGCACCGCAGCGCTTTGAGTTTTTGTGATGCAACTCAAAAAAAAAAAAAAAGACTCGGTTCTGTCCAATTGCACAGCACACCCCATTTCCTGGCTGTTGAGCAATGGATGTGCTCTAATGTGTAGGCTATGAATCCACCCAAATACACCTTGGTGTCTGTAATTAGACCTGTTTAGATTAGAAGATGGCGCGGAAATTACTGTACTTTCTGCTCGATTCTCGTGTCAGATCAAAAGGAGCAAGAAGACACTCTTGATATCTGACCAAGCCAGATAACCTCTTCATCTGTTTACATCCATAGACATTAAATTGCAGTTTGTCTAAGGAAGGCAAGGTGAGGTTTAATCTGGCTGTCATAGAAGATCAGTGCTGTAAAGTATCTGATGTTATTTACTTGCAGCATACTTAATTATAATGCTGTGGTGCTTTAGTTGAGTATCTCTATTTTATTCTACTTCATACTTCTATTTCACTACATGAAAATGCTTCACTTTTTACCACACTACATTGATTTGACAGCTGCTGTCACCAATGGAATTGTAAAGGCTTTTAAAAAAGCTAAAATGAGCCTATAAATGTAGTGCATTGTTTAGCAGGCCATTAAATTACAATATATGTAATATAAAATGTACATGTTAATGCAGCAGTATTAATATAATAACATATATGAAACTAACACTGTAGAACACATGCAATAACTTTATTCTAGGTACTACATTTTTCACATGTTAATGGGTATTTTTACATAGTGGTAATGAAACATTTACATAAATGAAAGATGTGAGTACTTGCTGAATACTGAAGACATACAGAGAAACCCAATCCATTTAAACAATTTAGTGTCCATTCTTCAGAGTAATTAATAGTAATGGGAGCATTGTCAGCAGTACAATATACCATGCAGGCTCAGCCAAGTCATGTTTGTGGGGGTCCTGGAATCTGTGTGTGTTGTGTACGGGTGTGTGTGTGAGCTTGTCATCATTACTGCAACCACAGACTAACACAGGCCACAGGCATGTGCCCTAACTCCAGGAAGGCCAGTCAGTGTGTGTGTGTCTCCACACAGCCACGGTACATTTAGTGGACTCCAGAGAAACAACAGTAACAACAACAGCATCCATGACAACATTAAGACACAGTCATGTCCCCACATGCCACCTTGAAACTATTACACATATACAAACAGATGTCCACATGTCCACACATGTACGCACACATTCACACGCCCTTATATGGGTGAATCTTGGGGTGTGAGAGGTTTGGAGTAACAGCCTACTCACCCACACAATGGCATCCAAACCAACAACATTTAGTGTTGTCGTACCACAAGAATGAATCAGCTTTCCACTGACATGCGTTGTCATGCTACTGTACACTTCCAAAAACAGCTAACCTTATCTTATATATCTTATCTTGTGATTCATGAAAATACAGATTAAAACATGTAAAGTCTGTCAGTTTTAATTCATCTTTGCAATTTATGTGTATTTTATATACACTACTCACAGACACACAAACAAATCAGATTTGGTTCCATAGCTTCATTGGATCATCAGTTGAAGTGTATTATGATAACACTTAATGGGAAATAAAACAGAGAACATATTTGTTTATACCGCTGTCTCAAAATCTACTATCTCACTTCACAATCTCAAAGTAACAATAAAGCTTTTCTCTGCTCAAGTACCTGGCATAGCTGCCATTGTTATTCTAACATCGCTGCCAAACATCCTTGACAGGCATCCCTGAGTTAACAAACTCATGAGTGAACCATCAGAGATGAAAGGGTAAAGAAACGAGGCAGTGTACACAGAGGTGATGCATGTTATTTTGTCAGATGAAAGGGATGGCATACTTCTGGAATGAGGATTCGGATCAAAAACCTGATCTTATGTAAACAAAATTTCACAGGGAGGTGTCAAACTTCTATGTGCTGGCACTGATCACTTCATAGAGAATACGCACAATGCTCTCTATTCACCTTTGTGGGCCGACAATATGCCTGATTGAGCAATAAGGAGAAATCTCCCTGTCCTTGGGAAATAATAATTAAACAAAGGACAACTCATTCAGCACAATGCATTGAGTGTATGATTGCAGGTGGAGAACAGGTTTGCTCCACTGATTTAACTTCTCGGTGATGTCAACACCAACAGAGGAAACAAGGGTTTTCACAGAGCAGCATGATGACGTATTGTACTTTGATTGAGTTTCATGTTACGTTCCAGGTAATTCACCAGTAATAATAGTTTCTCACTCACCTCTGAACTATTTGCATATTGCATTTCACCTCTATTTTGCCTGTGTCTATTTCTATTTCATCCATTGCACTGTCTCTGATTGATTTGAGCCTAAATGAAAGGCATGTACTTTCTTTTTCAGATCACTCATGTCTGTGTGTTATAGATCTGGAGTCAGACTGGACACAGTTAGCTTGGCATATCACAAGTATAAAAAGGGAAAACTATGATTTTAGGCACAACAGTTACATATTGGTACTATTTCATGACAAAGAACACTTCATCTATTCAACCAGCAGTTCTCTGGAGTGTATCTAGCATGATAGATTGGTGAACGCAGTTTTGTTTCTGTCTTGAAAGCACGATGTCACCAAATCCAGCAACAAGATTACCTGTGAACCAACAAATGGTCATTGTTAACTTCTTTTTCCAGCCAAATTGCACAAACAAGACAGAACATGTTAATTTGTTAGCTTGACATGTTCTGGCAAACTGGAGTAAGTATTTACATTTGGAGAGATAATCTTATTTGCTCCCAAATGATTTCACGTCTTCCCTTTTTATACAAAGCTACATACAGCAGCCGACTGCTTGCTAGCAGAGCTTAGCATGAAGATTGAAAATACCTAACTGGTTTCTGTTTAAAAGTAAAATCTTTGACCAGCTCCTCTAATGCTCACCAATTAAAACTTTGTATCTTATTTGCATAATGTGTTGGATTATTTCTTATGCTGATAGTGTCAACCTACATGATGATTTTGATTAAATAAACATGATGTAACTTGTTATTTAGTGAGCTTTAGTTAATAATATGTTAAATTCAAACAGAGGCAGGTAAGCGCTTCCACTTGTCTCCAATCTTTATGCTAAGCTAAGCTAACTGGTGCTTGCCTGCAGCCTCATCTAGCTCACAAAGAAGCGACTTTTGGGAAACATTTCCACTTAATCAGAGAACTGTGTGTGGTGCTTTCCATGTGGCGACCACGAGGCCCAGCCCGTCTCTCAATGCTATCTGAGGGACAGAGCCGTGACACTGGGTTTGCTCACTGGGAGAGGCTCATGAATGACTGGTTTGATCCATCCTGGTGTTCCTTCCATCTACAGCTGACACCTCTTCTGTGGTCTCAGGTCCCTCTCTGATGATGTCATACCATGTTTGAGTCCCTGTTTACCACATGAAGGAGAGCTGGCTGCTCTGACTTCAGCTGTAAAGGCTGTAGAGGCCCATGGTTGGTAAGTGTGTTGGGCTAAAACAGAAACAAGTGGTCTTGTTATGTTGCGTAACCTGCCTGTTGCAGTAACACTGCATGAAAGCCCCAAGTAAAGAGATACCTGACCACAATACCCTGTGTTTTGCTATGGTCTGTTGCCCTCTGGAGTCATGTTTATTTTCTCTTGGCTACTGGCTTTTTCAGCAAAGCAAGTGGTGCCAGGACTGGAGGGCCATGTAGGCACTTGAGTTCATCCTCCTCCACCTGTATCCTTCGGGTGGATTCCCTCACTCTCTCCACTCCCTCCATGTGCAACATATCCCTTTGCTTACACAGCTGCGACCAATTCAGTGCAAACAAACAATCTGCCCATTGTTTATACAAATAATATCCCAATATGTCTGTCCATGCTGCCAGACAAGCAGGGAGTGAACAGATGCACCGGGTGGGGGGGCAGAGTTACAGCTGGGTATAAAAATGCCTACTCTTCATTATGGTTGGTCCAGAAACTTGCTGCTGGCGGCCTGGGGCTGGGACTAGGACAAGGGCCAGGGCCAGAGCTGGCTCAGCTCCTGGCTGCTATGTTAAGTCTGCCTCAGCCACAACCACATTGCGCAAAGCTGCTTCACACATATAATTTACTCATTATTCACAAAGTTTTCGAAGAAGTCAAAAAAATATATTGCAAAGTGAGAGAGCTGGTGGAAAACTAACACGGACTGAGTTGCTATTCAGTGAAAAATAAAGTTATATTCAGTTATATAACATTGAAAGGCGGCAGGCTTATGGAGTCACAGTCAATTAGTACAGCTGATTGAATGGAGGTGACCACAGAAACCTTATACTTTGAAAAATACCTTATGGTACTTAGTAGAGGCTGTTTAGCCAATGACTGGCAAATGCTGGTTACCATGCCTAATCCAGTATGCTCACAGCAGACTACTTTTTTATGAGGGGCAGGAAATAGGTGTCTCTGCCCTCAGTTCATTTCATAAAACATCCTCAACAGGAGATGAGTCTGACTGTCTGAGACATGGACAATATACCTGTGCTTAACCAGGAGCATCAGAAGACCGGCATGTTGTGTAATGGCATGCCTTTACTCAACGGGGAAGCATCCTATCAGACAATGGCACAGTAATGGCCCCAGTGGTTTAACCATTGTCCCATTAACAGTCACCAGGCCTTAATCAGAGCTTCTTTTTTTGCCACTCTTTTATTGCGCCCCCCCCCCCCCCCCAGTCCATCACCCAAACTCTTTAATGTCCCTGCTTGTTTTCTGTCCTTTCAGGAGCACTGCCTTTAACCCCACCAAAGAAAATGGCTGATGCACAATCTCATTTGTGTAGGGACTTTGCAAAGGTGGAGTCTTTGGTAATAGAATGAAAAAGGAGGAGGCCGGGGCTTTGATCTCTCTGGGAGGCAAATGGATTGGATTGTCTTGCCTCTGCTGGTGGGGCTAAGCTGGGGACAGTGTGAGTCCCAGGGGGTCATATCAAAGGTAGTTATCTTCAGAGGGTCTTCTCAGTGGCACATTAGTACGCTATCTAAATGTTGATTTGTTCACACCAACATCTGAGGATCCCTAAATGAGCTGACAAAAGGAAACACCCAGTGAATGTAAATGTGTGAAGTGGTCAAGTTCACTTCTTTCTGCAGATGTGTGTATAGCTCTTCCTCCTCACTGCCAGCGTTTACCATTAAACCTGTTCCCAAGTGGACAAGTTAAAGAGTCTAATGTTAATTCCAAACAGTGAGATTTCCACAAATTACAGCCTGACTCAAATCCGCTTTATTTCCTTATGTACTGCCTGGTTATTCCACTCACAGGACCAAACCTTAATAATGGAGCACGCTCATTTTCTATGTTGTGGGCAAGGAAATGATTGGGAACACCCTATAGCCTCAGCAAACAGCCATGTTGAGGTTGCTGACTGTGTGTGTGTTCCTCCATTGTGGGTGGGAAACATCATATTACTGTCACTCTCACAGCTGACATTTAGAGAAAGGTATAAATCACACACACACACTCCAGCACCCACTGTTAGCCACAGCCAAAGACAAAGAATTAAGTTTATTGTGCATGACATCTTTTCCCTAATTTGATAAACTGTGGACATTGAAAGGATCCGTTCACAAATACCCCTGCTGGTAAAAACCACAAACTACACATACATCTGCAAAAGCGAATCACTGTTGCATTTAACATCATCCTGAAGCTGCAGGTCTCACATTAGAGAAAAGAATAGGTGGGTATTTTTTGGATTGAAGGGAAAGGGGAAAAAAAAACAATTCAAAAATGTCTGTACAGTTGAGTGACTCAAACATGATGTGAATGCCAGGAGCCCTCAACCTGCAGTGTCGCCGCCATTCTTCACCAGTTATACAGAAGTTGAAGGATATATTTCCATATTTATTATTTCGAAGGCTGCCAGGCTTGTTAGAGCAAATTCTCAGCAATAACCATAAAAGACGGAAAATTAGACTCCTCGCCTGGTGTCACAGTTTGCCATTCTCTGTGTGCATGGCCCAAATGTGGGATTGCAAATAAGCATCTCTATTTTTAGGGACTTTAAGACCAGTAGCACCCGTCTGGGTCATTCCATATCATTAGAAACAGCTCCAGAGATGAACAAATTCTCATGGCACTCAAATGTAATTCTGGCCTTTAAACCTATAGTAGCATAAAATCAAAGCCAAGCCCAAAACCTCCATTCATCCTTGGTGTTATTTTTGAATCTCTACTGAAATTTGGGTTGACATGTTGATTGAAAATGCCCACTGCTTTAGTTATCTAGCGCATTAGATTGTTCAACTCAGCACATTCCCGAGGGGCTTGAATTGCACTCAGAAGCCTCAGTCTAAACCCCTTGTTAGTGAAATGTACATTTCATACTCGGTCATTAGCCATGCTAGATGTCTCCTGGGCTCTTTTCCCTGTCTTTGGCTGTTGGTAAATATTTGCTAGACGGAGATTGCATTCCGACTTGGTACTCCAATGTCTCCTTTGCATAATAGTTGTTGTGAAGGCATCCATTGTCTCATTTAAACTGCCCACATAGTGTATTTTGGTGATGTCGGCAAGGGTTGGCCTCTCTACAACTCTAATTAGCATTCCTTCCAGATAAAACAATGATCACTTGAATACGACTGAGCTAAGCTTGCAGGAAGTGATCTAAAGAGCTGATAGGAACCCATGATTACCAAGCAACTAACTCCAGTCCTCCATGCATAATGTTTTAATTCAACATCACCCCCCACCACCCCATTTTGTCCCATCACTAATCTTGTCTTAAGTTATCTTCAAACTACCGCTTTGCCCTGTGGCTACAGGCCTTATCATTTATTGATTATGTCTCTGAGATTAAAGGACCTGCTTTAATTTCCACAAGAATGTGGCCCGCTCTTTGTGTCCATATGGAAGCATTTGCCGGACAGATGGGTTATTTTCCCCTCTAGTAAAGGTCCCACTGGTCAAAAAGGGATTCACAAGGACTTGGTAAGTAATGGTGCTGTTGATATCCAATTGTTGCTTGCTTTGAAGTCGAACTACCAGGTGATCTGTATTCAGCCATTAATAAGAAAAGAGAGCAAATACATGAGAAACAAATAACAAGTGATAAAAAGTCACAGCAACAATACAGTGAAGCTAAAAATCTCGACATTAATCACATGAGCCAGTTTTACAACAAATCATCTTAATTCTTCCAGACAATTCTGGGCTGTCAAATGGCTGCATAATGCTACCCCAAACCCCCTCAAGCCTCCCAGACTTAATTCCATGTGCTGAGAAGCCGAATTGCCTGAATGTGGGTTACACACAAATGACGGACATTTTGTCTTGGGGTAAGTACTAATATGCCACTGTTGTTGCCCAGGCTGCCTGTATCTGGGTTTTGGTTTAAATGTTGGGTTTACTCTCCCTGGGCTGTGTGGTTTGCAGCAGCTTAATCACAAAGCCACAAGCATCTCAGCCATTTTGATAGGAGCCAAACTGGGAAGGTTTCGTATGTAACACTGTTTTTGCTAGTGCTCCATATAGCAGACATTTCTGCAAAGTCAGCGGGGCAACCAAATTGAAATAGTTCATGTTGACAAATTGAAAATGTGCAAATAAAATGAAAATAAACTCAAGGCAGTTATGGACTGTAAAATGTTACGGATTGTAAATCTAATGAGCAAGAGCTGAGGTTTGGTTGTGCAAGAATGGAAAGAAATGAAAAATACTCAGATTTTTAATCCCCTTGGAGTGAAGATTTTAAATATCAAAAACACAGTATTTACAGGAACCCAGGAAATGTGATGCTAACACAGTAGAACATTACAGTGTTACCATTTGATAACTTCCTTTTGTTCTCTTGCTTTGACAAGCGGAGTCAGTGGCAACAACGGGAGCATCTGGAGACAGTTTCCAGATCAGTTTCAGACTTGGAATAGAGGATGAGTAAAAAAACGCAAAGCATGGCTTAAAGATTAAAGAGAATAAAGTGATAAAAGATCTTCAAATGGACAACAAGTAGCACAAGCTTCTGTGAGATAACACTGATCACCAGACTGAGAACCAACACACCAGCAGCATTACACTTATCAGCCCCAGACAGACTCTGCAGCATCCAAGTGTCCTGATCATATACTATATTTCCCAGCACACAGGTGTTTACAGTCCTTTCCAAATACCCTTGTTTACAAAAACAACAGCGTTAAAAAAGGATTCCAAAAAAGTTACAGGCAACAAGGCAATTAACGCCTGTGTACCACGTCGAGTGCCTCGGCTCACTACTAATGGTTTGGGGCTGAGTACCAAGCCCGCTTTTTATTGAGCGTTCTACTTGTGAGACGTCCAAATGTTGCCACAAGGGAGGTTTTGAAACATTGGCTCGCTGGAGACACAGAGACTTTTTTGTTGTGCTGTGCATGTAATTTACCATTAAACTGATGGACTTAGAAAACTTGCTACTGTTGACTCCCGCGGTGCAATCACATAAACTTACATTTTCTTTTTTTTTTTTAACTTGGTGCACTTTGGAGCTGTAGACTTTAAATTCAACTTGGAGCCAAGTTTGACCCCAGATGTGCAGTTTTTTTCCCATGGAGGAAAATAGCTGATTCATTAGAAACAAACTAATTAGTGGCTCATTTGTGATAAAGCTAAAGTTGTTTTAAATGTAGAATTATTGTTCCAGTTCAATTATGATGTTTAAATAATTTTCTTCTGTTCTGAGTTTCTTTCCCGTCATTTGTTGTGTGTGGCTGTTCCTCTCATCTCTGCCTCTCCTTTTCTCTTCACTTCTTCCCCTCTGATCTGTCACACACATTGCAAGGAAGCTAACTCCATGCTCCTCTGAGATCTGTGAGTACATCATGAGGAATGTGTGTCCTTCCTGACATTACAACATTGCTTTTTATCAACTAACAAGAGAAGTAGGAGGGGAGTGGGGAGGAAGAGAGGAGGATGTTAAGATGTTAGGAATGGTTTGGGAGCAGGGGAAAAAAAGAGAGCTCTTTGTGGCTGCTTATCTGACAGGATATGAAGCAACTCAATGGCTTTGGCATTTGGCAAAATAGCTTCCTTCAATGGGCATTCACTACAAGAGGCATCCCCTGACATGAGGCCACATATGTCTGAGCAGCTGAGAGAGCGAGAGAGAGCGAGAAAGAGAGAATTTCAGGAAGAGAAAAGACAGCCGGAGGGTGTTTTAGAAGTTCCGTATTTTGTTAATTGCCCACGATAAGATGCAGCAATTTGCCGGTAGTTGTGATGATTATCAATGGCAGCAATTTAACAGATGTTGGTGCACTGTTTGAGCTTTTAAACACACCAGCCTTTCCAGCGCTAACTTAAGGACCATTCTGACAAATTTGTGAAATCTGGAGCAGTTCAATGAGCAGATGAGCCAACTTTTTAGAGCTGAGGAACCAAATTTATCTCAGCAGAGGACACTTAAAAGTTCTCATATGTGCGTGAACACACACAACATCAGACACACACATACACACGCGCCACAGTTTCTGAGTATTATTTTTGTTAATGGGATCTAAGGGGACATCGTTTTCCTGATGTGGTGTAATTGAAGCTGCTGTATTAAAGGGTTGTGTTCCTCTCCTGCTGCTGAGACACAAAGTAATGCAAACCCCATCCCAGTTATTAACCCAGGAAGTCCCCACGGTGCACTGCACTCTAATGAGAGAGGCCAATACGTATTTTATTTTTTTCTTTCGTTTTGTTTAGATGTTGCCCTTTTGACCCCTGTGAGGCTTATCCAGTTCTCAGTGGACCACTTCTGTACCCACTTCTATGTCCTCTCATATGGTCCAGTTTTCATGGTTTTGACCTTTTTTCTGCCTGAACAAATGAATAAAACTAAGAAAATTAAACTCTATGGTGAGTTTCCTCTGCCTTGTTGCCACACAATTCTCCTTTTCTGGTTAATCTTGTATTATTTCCACTTTTGGGACAGTAAATATTTGAAAGTGAAAGGAAATAAAAGAGACACTTTAATGCAGGTTTCAACCCCTTGAGCTACCCGTCACCCGATTGGGAGCTTTACCTTTTGAACTTCATGAGAAAGATACACAACAGATTTGCTGTCTTCAGGATTAGCCACGCCATCTCAAAGAAACATCTCATTATGTGGTTAGAACATGATTTGTATTTGTATCCCCCTTCTGTCATTTAGTTACTCTTCAATATCAAAATGTTTACACCTCTCTTTACCTTTCTTCTCTTTAGCCACAGAACACACAACATTTTTAATTAATTGTATCTGTGGGTTTACTCAGCGTTTTCTTTTTTTAATCAACTGCACACAAATATTTTCCATTCATTAAGAACTGATGTTTTCATTTGCCAACATTCGCAGATAAATCTAATTGGTGTTGTCCACACCCTGCTCTCAACACAATGGGCCTTCTTCTCACAACACAACAGCTCCTTGTCTTTAAACAAATTTACACTAATGCATCTTAATGGTGTTGAAATTACAACCCCATGTTGCCAGAGGGCAATTTCTGACAGGGATTCTTCTTGTTTTTCTCAATCTCACTGAACATCTGGAGTTTCCCATAATGCACTTTTTATTGGTCCTGTGGCTCTATCTCCATTTTTCACCTGATTGGCTGTGATTCTTTCATAATGTAACTCAAGAGGAATGCCACCACTGTTGTGTATCCAAAGAAGAGATTAACTCTACAGCACTCAAAACACGCCTGATTTTCTCACACAGGGCAAAAACCAGTCACAGTTGTATTGTCTCCTTCGCTTTGATGTAGGACTTTGAGCCCTGACGGACATGTAATATCATTTACAGTCAAAATCAGGGGTGGTCTTTCCTTGGTGTTAACAGCTCACCCTGCTTTGTATCCCACTGATTCCAAAAGACCGGATTTTTCTCAGGCTGTTGAATGTTCACTGAATGGTTTAATTGCAAGCAGACTCCAAGAGATGGATATTTGAATCATGCTGAGTAAAATATGCCTCCATCTGGATTCGATAAGCTCATAAATGAACGCCATCTGATGCTGATTTTACACTTTACACTTCAAACAATTACATTAAATCCAGGGCACCTACTATACTAAGACTTTGGAGTGAAAAGGCACTAGTCAAAGAGTAGACAAGTGGTTAGAAAATGTGCAGTTTCACGTTTGGTGAATACGTCATAGCTCTAGCTGCATCAACCTGGAAAAAAACTTGACGTGTTATCTAAGAATCTAAAATAAATACATGAAATTGGCCTTTTTATAAGTGAGAACTGTTCGGCTCCATCAAAGGGATGGATAGTCTCAGGGATTGAAGCGTTTCCACTTTTTAAATACCAAAACAGTTTTTACCCAATGTTTGGAAATAACAAAAAAACATTTGCCTAAAGATCTGCTGCAATCCCTGACTCAATAACATTTACACACCAATAGCTTTGATCACAAGAGTTCACCAAATATGTGTCAAAACAGGTTGCAAAGGAAGCATGAATCTATAATTATATAGATGGTATAATTACAAATCAAGCACGTATACAATTCATGGTATAATTATCAACCTCTGCAGTTATAAGCCACTAATGGGAACTGGGAGTGAGAAGTTATTCAACATGCAGACAGCGAATTACTGTGTAGGCCTCGTTAATTGGTTATGCCCCCAGTTTAGAACGGGAGTGTGATGAGGTTGGCAGATTTATGGAGCAGCAGCACACGAACACTGATGTTTTGAAGAAGCTTTTTGTGTGTGTCTTGTTTCAACTGTGTTTACCAGAATAGGTATGAGAGAAGTGTGACAGAGGGTTTGGCTGCATAGCACAGAGAATTTGGCTCACGTCAGAGAGATGACACTGATAGCTGTGACGTTTCGCTGCAAAAGAGGTGGATAAAATCAAGCCACCGCATGCGATACTGAGACGTTCACACATGATAAGATGAAAAAAGCAGCCATGCAAAAACAGCCAAATGATTAGCTTTGTGGTAGCGAAAAAGAAAAGGAGCCTTCGGATCACCAAAGCAGCTTGGTTTTGTATGGAAACAACTGTGGCTGGATGTTTGGTTCTCATGGAAGCCACATGACAGGGAGGTCATGAGAGAGACAGCAGGCCCGGCACTGTGTGCGATCTCACCACACTCGTTCCCCACCGCACTTTTGATGTTTCCCTCCTCAACTTTTATCATTTCTCCTCGAGAGACCCCTACTCTCACTGTCAGGAAAGCAGACACACATACATGCACAGAGCCATTGCTCCATCTGAATAGAAGCTTGGCTACTGCCACCCATTTCCAGCTTCACAAAACTATTTTAACAAGCAGAGAAATCATTTAGCGGACACTTTCCTGGATCATAAAACACCAAATGATGGCTTTGGGATCCTGCGTTTTTATTGATCTGCCCCTCTCTGATCAAATGTATACTTCCTGGGCCAGGCATGGTCAGCTTGGATGAGAGGAAGTGAGGGTCGGGAAGGGAAGGGGGGTGCTCATGTGAGGCTGTAATGTGATCCGGAGCCTGTGTCGCATTAGCCTTAACGGCCGTGTGGCAGACGCACTGGCACCACAGGGCGGAGAAGACGGGTGGTGGTGGAGGAGGAGGAGGAGGAGGAAGACGAAGGCGGCAAATCGCCGGACACCCTGACGCAGGAAAAGTATGTGGAGCTAAGGCAGAAGGGAGGAATGTAATCATCCTCACTGGAAGGATTTTGGGCACCTCCCCTTGAAACAAAAAGACAGAAGAGACGGAGAATGATGCTTATCCCTCGATCTAAGTCACCTTTGTACCCACAGCACACACATCATCACACATCCCCTGTCAGCCTGTCATCCCACAGGGTCACGGTCAAGCTGGCGCTCCCTCTCTCTGTGTGTCATGTTGTCTCGCTCCTGCTCTGTAATTTCCTTTTTTTCCTCTCCTCTTTCCCGGAAAGAATGTGTCTCCTGTCGCTCCACCAGTCAGTGTCAGGGGTCTAAACAGCCCATTTTGGTGTCTGACTCAGTTACGGAGTCCCAGAGGTGCTTGAAGGATTCCAAGAATTCCAGCTTTTGCACCCACAACTGTGACGCCACCTGAGGGAATGCCATAGAGATCATACCAGACACTTCCTGTGCACATGCAGGATTCATCTTTCATCCAGCTGGAACATGAGTCCCAGGTTTCAAAATTCAAGGCCTGGGTACAAAACAAAGTAGGTGCACATTAAACATGTTGCTGAGTGGAATTTTATACAAAACACTCATGCTGTGCACATGCATGCCTGTGAATGGAAGACAAGAGTTGATGATGACAGAGAGGATGAAGGAGCAAGAAAGAGGCAACAGAGGAATGGAGAGACTTAGCCAGAGTGAGAAGAGTGGAGGGGGTAATGACTAGGTCTGCTCAGGACAGAGGAGGCGACAGAGGGGGAAGCGTCTCCGATCGTCTCCTCGTGGCTCCTCTTTGGCGTCTGTGATCCTCGGACCCTTCACGCAATCTCCCTTATTACAAGGCTTCCCCTCTCCACACGGGCACCACTACAAAATGGAGCAATTACATTTAATTAGGCTGCAGAGGGTAGCTAGCCTGCCCCATCCCAAAACCTCAGAGAAGCGCAGACTTCAGGTAACACAACGGTCGGGGAGAACTTCAAAGAGATGCAAAATTACAGCGCCATTAGTGGAGCCACCACAGAACTGCTGTGAAGCCAGGGAATCATTTGACCCGGAGAGGTAGATTCAAAGGAGTTAAAACTGAAAAGCAGAGCAGTGGAGACAAAAACATCTCAACAGCCACAGATTAAGGGGCAGACTGAGCACTTCTCTAAACATTGTTTGTGTTGTATGGGAGACTTGAAAAATTAAGGAGTCTTTACAATGCCTATTAGTTATCCCATAACCCTCTAGCCTCCCTGGAAGGATGCTCTTTTGGGCCATGTCAAACACTTTGTGGTTTTACAGTAAAAAAAAAAAAAAGACATATTTTGTTCCAAAACAAATAGGCTGGGATTAAGTGTCCTAATAAGCCATTCAGGCAGTCCTAGAAAGATGATATGTGAGGCAATCCCACTTTATCTGCCTGCTGTTTGTAGCACTGAATTTTGGCTCACAGAGGGCATGATGGCCCTAAAAATTTTATTGATGCTGACTCACTAGGCCTCCAACCAGAGTGGAAAATTCTGACTTAAATGCCGTTAGATCTGCTACTGAGACAGAAGGACTCTTGTTTGAGTGCACGGCATCCACACAGGTGAGCTAACAAACAATAGTGACTCATTCTGCATTTTTCCAATTTTTTCCCATTGGTTGTAATGCGATTAAGGAGACTGAGTAAAGTGTTGAGTCAGGGCTTCTTTTTTTTGCAATACACACAAATACACACAAACAAATGAAAGGAAAAAACCCGAGTAAATGAGTGGAGAAACATAATGAGTGCAGATGCTTCCATACAGGGGCACAAAGGGTCTTTGTTAAGTGTGTGTTACTTTCTGTGTTTGTCTCCTCCAGCATAAGAAAATGGAAGGAGAGAACATGAGTTGACCAATCAGATTTTTTGGTGTTCATACATCATACACACAGTAGCCACCATAGCCCTGATGTGTAGTTTTCTTTTTGAGGAAGAGCTTTAGACAACATCTCCACCAACATCATCGAAACATCAAATGAGAGAATATGTTTTGGAAGAGAGATCAGAGACTTGCAGGATTTATGCCAACTGCACTGAAGCAGTTTACAGTGGTCTTAAGACCCTAATGTTGTTGTTTCCACTTAATTTGACACTAATTTGTGCATTATTTCATGAGCATGAAACAAAAGTAGATTGGCTGCTCGTCTTCTCTGATTTTCTGCCATTAAAACGTTCTCTCGCGCGTGTCTTTTTTAGTTAACTGCGACTCCATAAAGAAAGGGCCGGGTCTCTTTTTTTTCCCACCACAAATTAGCCTCACGCTGCGTCATGATTTACTGTCTCCGTTATAGTAATCACAACCAGATCTGTGCTCACCGTAGACTACAACTGGAAACTTTGACAGACAGCCAGTCGTACTGTTGTGTCACAAGTGCTCTGAAGGAAACGCTAGTCGTGTGTCACCGACTGGGCTAATGGTTACCACACTGCCCCAATGGAATTCTTATTTTGTTTTCTTCATGTGGTCAACTAGAATTGGCGACATTGCTTTGAAAATACAGCACAGAAATAATCATGTCAAGTCAATGGATACTAAAAAAAACCTATGGAAAACATGGAGGTATGTAACAAGCACACTGGAACATTCAAATTAATGGGGCAAGGGATACTAAAGAGCACTATGCACAACAAAATGGTGCTTAATAAGCCTGACAAGACAACCCAAAATATTCTGATTAGATCCCATAGGAAAAATACAGTTCGACACTTGAACGACAGATGAACATTTCAAAGAGCTCTTTATGTTGGATTATAAACCATAACGGCCTCATAATTCAGCACCAAAACACGTAAATCAAATGCTCCAAATATGAAAAGTCATCCTTGTTCTTGCAGGAGTTGCTTGTGTGACTTCAGGTTGTAAAAGCAGCAAAAGGAAATGCTAATTTAAAGTGTGACTCAAGGCACAGTGCAAACCTTTGAGCGTGAGATGACATCGTGTCTCGCTCGTGCGTCCCGGGCCAGGTCTGCTGCGGCTGCATTGTGACGACAGCATGATAAGACCAAAAGCATTCCAGTGTTCATCAGCTGCCATCTGAGTGAGGTCTGCCTCCACTTTAGACAGCATGGATCCCTTTAAACAGGACTTGGACTTAAATGCAATGTCTAGTGATGGGTGCAGCCTGTAGATACAGTTAGTGATAGAAATCTTTGGATAAGAGAAAGAGACACAAATAGATGAGAAGCCAGTGAGGTGAGACATAGACGGGAGCAGTATCTTGTCTCTGAACGGTTCATGAAACGTACCAAGGATATGAGGCATGTGGTGCCCAGCTGCGTTTAGCCTGAAGCCAGTCACGTTCTTCCTGGTAAAATATACCGCTGCAATAAAGGTCTTCCAAGAGTGCTTCTGTGGGGATAAACTCATATATTCTGTTGTATGAAATGACAGGGCCAGATCTATAACATGAATCATCAAGATCAATGTAGTGAGCCAATATGAAAAAAATATATAAGATCAAAGACCAAATGTATGCCAAAGCTCAAATTTAAGCACAAAATGTAAAATGTGACGATGATATTAACTTCTCCAGAGTGTTCAGCTTGAGGATGTCAAGCACTGCTTCATAACAAAGCCTGCAACAAAACATCCAAACAACGTCTGGCATGTTCACCCCACAATACATTCCTGAATTTAAGCAGACATCTAACCGCCTTTACAGCTGAGAGAGCGTGCAGGCGCGCACTCATCTATGCAAGCATGTCATTGGTCACATGTGCATGGCATTAACAAAGACACAAACAAGGCAGGGGTGTACCACAACCCTATGATTAGGCTGATTTATGAAGATGTCAGAATGCACTCCACAAAAATATGATCCGCTTTCCCTAAAAAGCTAAATGGATGAGCATTTAATCAGGGGGCCTTTCTTGGTGACATCAAATTGCAAATTGCTCTGAATTATGGAGGTGTTCTTTAACGTGATGGCAGAGTTTGAAAGAAAGCTTAAATTTGAAAGAAACTCACATTTAAAAAAACATTTCACAGACAACAAATCACTAAAGCCACAGGGTTCATAAAACTTAAGCAATCCTCATCACTGCCGAAGTGCTCTAACAATAACATCCCGCCTTGACAAAAGGGCCTGACTGCAGCTCTCCATCACATCACCGATCAATGAAATCTAGACAGACACAAAATACACTGCGGGCAGCGTTGCCACAAGGCCCTACTGTATCATAAATCACCAGTGAGACCACCATGCTACCCAACCACACCGGGCTTAGATTTAGGCCACTCCTAATGGGAATCACTTATGCTCAAACCCCTGTAAATGATTAAGAGCTGAGGTCATGAGTGACATTTTACACGTCAACAGTCTCTGTTAGCTTTAAACAGTTTCCTGGAGTTTCAGATGCTACTTTTTCAGCCTGATATCTCGTGAAATTGCTTTCTCTGTGAGATCCAGAGTGTGTCTCAAAGCGGTCCAACACTCTGATCCCGCACTTTCATTCCCAGAAAAACTGTCATTCCGTAGCCACATTTCAGAGACGTTTGGTTTTGTGTCAATATACATCATTGCAGGATCATATCCAGTCCTACCTCTCAACATCTCTGCTATTTCTGCCTGCAGACTTTGAGAGGTACCAACTCTAGCCCTGATTGGCCAAATTTAGCAGCCGTGCTCCATGGGAACCCTGGACCATACAGGTTGCATAACTCTCCCTCTCAAGAGGTCTCTCTTTATTTCTTTTTCTCCCTTGTCCTCCTTTCAGTAAACACCTCTACTTTGACAGGAGTGGCAATTTTCATCTCACTGATTGAAGAGTAAAGCTGCTGCTGGTCCGCCACACAGACTCCTGCCCTGCCCTGCCTTGCTCCCTCTCTCACTTTGTGCTATCAGTCATTTAAAAGAACCTCCCCCATAATCTTAATCCTTCAAGTCTCAAGGCCCCTTAAGAACTGAGTCTGAGCCCTATGTGTCTCCTCTGTGTCTGTTTTTATTTGCTCCTGAGGTACAAAGCAGCAAATGCAGCTCAATTTTAACTTATAAAAACTTCTTCAGTCACCGAGCTGTTTTTCCAGGAGTGTGACTTTGTGCACAAATCCCCAAATGCATGCTAATAAGTATATTTAAACCCATGAACAACAAACAAAACTTCACTAACTCAGGCTTTAATGAGTTGACTGCTTGCAGTAACACAAAGAACCACTTCATTTCTCCACTCTTAATCTGCCAGTAGCCTGTCCCTTTAATAGCACTGCTTAATTGTAATGACTGTGTCTGTTTGTCTTGGGATGAATGAGGCTCTTGGATAGAAGGGAGGCGGCAGGCCTAGACCACAGCAGCAAGACTGGGCCATGGTGACGACTAACAGCTCATCAGTATTGGAGACGAAGGGCACCTCATCAAAGACTAAATCAACTAAACTGTCCCCCCGCAGATTAGAGCCACGAGTGGCCGAAGCCTCCAAGCAATGACTTTGGATAATCTTAACCTCACCAAAGCCTTAACTAATATGAAGAGAAAACACAAAACTAACCACAGATTGTGTCTAGACAGAGCCTTAATCTACTCGGATGACTTATTCTAAGAACTTGCAGATGAGGTTATTGACATCACCAGTGGAGTTTAGGAACAAGGTTACACATACAGACACACAAGTAAAATAAACACATGCTTATACACAAAATGTGCAAGAGATTAGAGAATATGTAGTGTATATATAAATAAACAGACAGCTGACTGTTAAAACAAATGCAGAAAAATACATTGTTGCACAAAAGCATGTCAGCAAAAAATAGTTTTAAGAAGACATGAGTTGAACAGTGACACACAAAATCACCTGAAGCAGTTAGTTTCAAAGACATTTAACTCTGATAGCAAAAAAGAGATTGTGTCTTGTTTTTAATCCAGACATTGGGTAGGCTATTAAAGATGTGCTTCAGGACCCAAAGGCTTTGCACTGTGATATAGTTTCAGAAGCATTTTAACCTCACAGATGATCAGTAACGAATCTGGGCTGACTGTGAGGTGATTTGGTATTAAAGTCAACTGGTTTCAAATTGGAACAATTATCCAATTCTGACTGGGTCATTAATTTAATGGGACTGGTTGATGTACCATTAAACTGCTGTCTTTGTCTTCGTTTGTGACATTCCTGTAACATCTAGAGCTTAAAGCCTGTGGATATACAGGTGGCGACATTGTATATTGTTGGCCAGTTTAAGTTCGCGGTCAATGGGCCTCAAACATGAATGATTCATTCTTATTCATCCATCTTTTAGATTGATAGTCTGTAAAATGGATGAATGGTCTTTCCAGCAAACCACTTCATGAAGGAGCTATTACAGGGGGTGAGAACAAATCTAATAAAATGTGGATTCCAGGTGTTGATGACAGCAATAACAAGAGAACAGCTATACCAAAAGTCTACAGGGACATGACCACTACAACATCCAACTTGATCTGTCATTACAAAGCCCACAAAAAAACAACAATAAACATATGTGAATGTGTCTTTTTGCTTATCAACTGATCAGAAGTCAGCTATAAAGCTAAAGTTCAGTTTAAACCCTGTCAAATCTGGTGTCAAATATATATTTTTATTTTATTGAGAAGACATTTGATTTGATGTACAGCAGAGATGCAACTTGACTTGCTTGACTCACCAAAGTAATTTAGGACCTTAAAACTTGAGGATTACAACTTGGGACTTGGCACATGTGTGACTTACTCCTGGCTCTGCTGAGACCAATTACAAACTTACATATGAACCACAAAGTTCAAAGTTTGTGGGATCACAGGGGAAAGTTGGGTCCTTGCATTTGAACTTTTAAGAAAGCACTGCTGAATCTCAAATGAGTAATTTGTTCAAGGCTACCATCAGATCTGTGCCTACAAATGTTTTACAAATGTGTGAGTGAATGCATATAAATTTACCAATCTTTGCCTGAAGGAAATGATAATCTAATAGTAATCTTAAATAGTGCTACTAAATAACACTCATTGATTTTAAGGACACATTTTGACCTCAGAGTCATGTGATTCGCTCAATACACAGCACTTGCCAGTGGTCGGAAGAGGTGGAATGAATATAAGTTCGCTTTGAATGCCATATTTGTTTAGATGGACAGGAGAGCAACTACAAAATAATAATTAACCCCAAGGATAACTGCAGACTGCAGCATTCATTATGGCATGTGATGATAACACTATGTGTGATGAGAGGAGCAAAACAACATGCCTCCTTTGCATTTCCCCCACTGCCTCAGTTGATGTTCCTGCATGATGAAAGCATCCCATAATCCCGCTGGAATGACAGTGGACAAAACATGGATAAGAGCGGGGAGGAAATTACAGTACAAACAGCCTGATGAGTGCCAGAGACACGGCCCAATGAGTATGGTCTGATCTGTGTTTGCACAGGACCGAAGCATGCAGATTGAAGCTCAAAGCCTTTGTGTGTGTTTAAGTGAGTGTGTGTGTGTGTGTGTGTGTGTGTGTGTGTGCGTGCATGTGCGTGTCACATTGAGCAACATGTTGAGGTTGGGGTAACAACAGCGAGCGAGGCCAACAGGTGATTCAAGAGAAGAGTCCTCTGCAGAGATGGATTCCCATGGGATTTGTGGCCAACTTTTTTCCCTTTGCCTGTTTCCTCTCATAGATCCCAGAGGTGTGATCAGAATGACTTTAACGAAGATTTGTTGTGGATTATTGACAGGCAGAATCTGACTCACAATAAACATCTCTTTTTTCACATGAATTGAGCAAGGCACAAGGTTTGGGATGATAATCTTTTCTTCCTCTCAGAAAGCATCTAATTGCATTGGCTGGCAAGCCCACACAGAATGGTATGCAGTTATGAATGGTGTGTTTACGCAGGTCGTTTTTATGTGAAGTGTATGTTTGCTCTCATATTGCATATAATTTGCCCAATAACACTCACATCTGCTATTAACTTACCACAGAGTTACTTCAGGCAAACACACCAGGGATTAACTCTTTATGTTCTAGTCTGGACAGCTATGAAATATTAAAAACAACAACAACAACAACAGCTGAAAAAAGACTGCAATTTTTCTGCTCCAGAAATTAAATTGTAGGTTTAGAATTACAAATTCAGCTCTTGTGGGGCACAGACATCATGTTAAATTGCTGTTTCTTGATCTCTACATATAACCAGCCCTCCAGTGGCTATTCAGACTATCCCAGACGCCACAGACACAGATATTAAAAAGACATTCACATCCAGAATCATTGTTAGAGCAGCTGTAATAGGTGCATGGTGTCTATTCCCATGCTCGTATTGTCCCTCCACACACAGCCATGGCTAAATCAGTGGCGCCACAGCCGCAGAAGCAGGTAGTAATAAGGCTCTGGATGGTGGCCCGTAGATGTGTTAGCTGATGTGTTACTCAGAGGGCCCCTATGAAAAGACCCCAGGCGCCTATCCCAGTGCCTGTCTCCACAGCACTAAGCGACCATTAGGCTGGATTTAAAGGGCAAGACATTTAGGCTGCTGTCATCTTGTGTCAGTCCACCACAGGGACCGCGCCGTGGTTAAACAGGCTCGTAAATAAACACCACACGCATACAGGCAGGGAGCTGGGAGCTGTGGTGCTGCTGCTGCTGGTGGTGGGGGAGCCGACCGCAGGTTTGGACCAAGGCTCCTCTCAACGCCCCCCTCCCTGCCCCCGCCAGCAGCTCCATGGATTGCCAGACCTAACCTTCAGATTCATCAGTCATCGACCAGACTGACGGCTCCCCACACAGTCACTTTGTCCCCGTCTTGCTTTCTCTCCCCCATGTTTCTTTCTCCTCCTCTCTCCCACACACACACCCCCCCCCATTGCATCTGCCTCACGCTGTCCCCTGGCTCTGCTCAGAGGCAACACCACCACCGTGGTGGTGGCGACAGCAGTGATGGAAAAACTGAGGGCTTCTTTCTGAGCAGCCCTGGGGTCCCACTACCCCTCCCCTCACCCTCTGTCTCTCCCCTGTCTGTCTTCTTCTGGAGTGGGGACCACACAGATGTTCCAAACCACATCCAAGCAGTCTGGCTGTGATGAGCACATTTGCACACAGAGTATAAGCTAACAATCTGCCAACAGCTAAAATGTGTCTGACTATGGCCTAGCACTAATCTTTGTCTAAGACAACGGCCACTGGAACTAAAATTGAAACTGCTTATGTAACTCTGGTAGACATACTTGGAGACATACACATAATGGCAAATTATTACATGGAATATGGGATGAGCTGTTGCTCTGGCAACAGGGCGAACAACTTAATAGCTCTGCATTGCCTGTCGAAGACTCTCAACTGTCAGCAGTAATGTTTTGATCATCAAAAATAAGAGCAAGTATAACACTGTTTGCAGAAAGGCTTGTGCTTAAAAATCACTCAAGAAATGAATATACTGAGGTAGAAAGCCATGGATTAAGAATGTATTACAGTCAGGAACAGCTTAAATAGTGTGATTCAGTCAAACTCCACTGAATAAAGAGGAATATAATAAGAGTTACTGAATGCCACGTCCTCTTTGAGTAATCAGCCATCTTTACCAGCCTCACAGACATCAATGCAAGTATGTCTCAGCCCCTGTCATTTAAAACAGCTACTGTTTTAATGCACCAAAAACTAGTCAAACCCCTCAATTACTCTTCATGTGAATACTGTGTGTGTGTGTGTGTGTGTGTGAGTGTGTGTGTGTGTGGTGCGCATACTCATCTGAAGTCTGTGGTTTGGTATGGTTTGGCGGGTGTGGGAAAGTGTGGTTAGTGCTACACTCACACAAATAGCGGTTTTCAGTGTGAGCAGACAGTGAAATTCTCATTTTAAGACAACAACACAGTGTGTACCTCGAGGCTCGCCAATGGCCAAACCACACAATGTTTAAATCATTTTGGCTTAATTGCTTTTTAACAAGGCTCCCTACTGCGTTGACATTATACATTAACACTGTGGGTGCTGAAAGCTCGCAGTCTGACAAGTCTGGCCACGTACAGCTGTGTCTGACTCAGAATAACACAAGAGAGGCTTTTTTAAAATGAAAAAACGCCATTATGTGCTGTTTATGAAATTAAGAACAATGAGGGCAGAGAAGTCTCCAAAAAACATTAAATTCTATTTTTATGCCACAAGAGCAATCAAAATCTTGTTTTTTTTAAAATATTGGCCTCATGTCCTAGAATAATGTCTCCACTGTGTCTAATAGCCTGAGCTCTCCGATTTGCACTGCTGGCAGATACAGGATGAGATATGATCTGACCTTGTATCCAGTGATAGAGTGGTGCATGATACATGGTACAAACACAGGACTACCAGTCATAAACCCCTTCATTAGGAGAGCCAGACAGTGTGGAGCATGTATTTTACTACACACCCAACATTTCGGATAGAATATAACCTTTGGGCGGGATGTTGTAGGCCTGGGCTCACTGAGCTGCACTGTGTATGTGTGTGTGTCTGTGTGTGTGTGTGTGTGTGTGTGTGTGTGTGTGTGTGCGCGCGCGACCTGTCTGTCAGTTAAACCTTACTTTGGGTTTTGAGTACATTTCCAAAATAACAATGTGCAGCATAGAAATTATAAAGCACTCAAGATGTACAATATATAGTTATGGAAACCTAAAAACATCTGAAATGACTTCTAAAATGGCATTAAGTCAGATGGCACACGCTTTGTACACATGGTCAACGAAGGTATAGAAATGTCAAAACAAAACATTCTGGGACATCCTAATATCCTCGAATTAGTTTGAAAGCAGGTCCCCAGATAGCTCTGGCTGCGGTCATCGGGCGCCTATTTTGGAGAGGCACAGTCTTAAATAGCTGCAGGAAATGAGGAGATGATGATGGACTTGAATCTACCCTGTGCCTAAGCACTGCTCTCTGAAAATAGGAGTGATCTGTTGTCCTCTACATGCCAGAAAGAAAGAAGAAAATAATCAGATTGAAAGAAATGTTAAGTAATTATGCTGGCAGGAGCAGCAACATCCCATAGATGTAAACAGTTTCATCACAGGCATACTTATATGAAAAAAGCAATAAATAAATATTTCTGTTTATAATTGCAGTAATATTCAATGAGTTACATCAAAAACAATGATTAAAAAAAACCCTCAGATCAACTTCAGGAAACTGACATTTTAGTTAAAAAGTTTCCTACAGATTTGACTTTAATCAAATCAATCAAACAACTACTTCATTATTCGTTTCTTCATGTTCCTATTTTGAGAATTAATAGTATCATCATTTACTTCATGTTCTCACTCAGTGGGGTATTAAACCCACACAAGATAAATAAGCTGTCCCGGTGCAGAGCCTGTAACATTCAAAGAGAATAAAAGTCAGATATATTATCTTTAATTTCTGCTCTGTCAATATCACCTCTTCATAGGCACTTCGCATCCCTCCGTTTGCACTCTCATCACAGCCATGAGTTTCAGGCGCCATCCTGTGGTCATAAGTGTACAACATCTGCCTTCGCACCAGGCTCAAAATGAACCATGAATTCGGGAAACGGTTTCTTAAGATGCAAGGTTAACATTAGATGTTTTTTCTTTAGTTTTCTATGAATTTGAAAATGAATCAGAAATATATGCAAATCTATACATTAGTTAATGTTCTTCTCTCAAATGCATCACCAAGTTAAAAGCTGCTAAAATGACAGCTAGACACTGGTTTATGTAACAGTGACTAATGTGTCTGGAGGCAAATTGTACCCCTCTGCTGCCTTCTTTTTATGATGTTAAAATCATATTTTGTGGAAATGTATTCTGAATGACTGACAGCAGGAATACTTGCTGACTGAGGGATAACTAACATTTCATAACCATGATATTTAGTAATATAACTTCAGTGTCCATGAGGAGCATATGCAAAGAAAATTATATTCTTGGAAATGCCTGCCAGGGTGGAAAAGTCCATAATATAATGCAAGACCTGTATGACAGTAACTTGCATAACATGCGTTATAGCTGAAAATAGTTTGTTCCTTTAAGAAACATAGTCTGGTTCATGATGTTCTCGCTGGTCATTTATCATTTCACAACGTGCGTCTCTTTTGGGATGCTTCCACCAGGTCATGCAGGGATTCCCAAAGTTATTCTCAGTTGGCCTCTCCTACTATCGCTCAGATCAGAGTTTCGACTCCACCATGCTCCAGAGGAAATCTAATTAGTAAGCAGTGATGTGCTGAAATGTGAAGAGGTTGGGTTAAGAGCAATCTTAACAGGTGGCTGAGCTACAGGGAGAAACTGAAAAAGGTGTGAGAGCCAAATTGATCACCGGTGAAATTAGTGGCTTCTGGGGGCCCTGAAGAGAATTCGCAAAATGTTTATGAATTGGACTTAAGTGTGGATAATCAAGTTAGGGCCGATGGGGAAACTGTGATGAATTTAGCATCGATCAGGAAAGGTCAAAGCTCCTACAATACTATCACTTGTCAGCAGGATTAATGAACTATCAAGGGCTGCAACAGCATCGCAACTCGATAAGCGTCTCAGCTGTGTGAGGAGTACAAAAAAGGGCACAAGAACAATACAATACACTATGTAATGTCAGTGGACTTTACACTTGTGGTATTTCAAAGTCTCAGTGTTTCACAAAATATATTCAAATATAACAGAAGGCTTTTGACTAAAGTGGACATCTCTGTTTAACTTGAAATATATAAACGTATATCCATCACCATAAGTACTGACACAATGGGATAAAAGAAACTGTGCTTGTTTCATTTAAGTTTAACAGAACACAGTCCTCTTATATCCCCACAGAAATGTCCCCGGAAACTTTAACCACTGCAATCTATAATCTATGGGTTTCTATTAAAGGTGCACATAACACTGTAGCACTGCCCTCTCTTAGGTCGTGTTACCAGATCAGCATAAGAAAGGTCAGTCAGACCAGTGGTGCCCAACACTCTTGGTTTGTGATCCCTTATAATAAAACCTCTATTTGCAACCAGTCAGTCATCAAATGTTTCAAGTGACTGTGTTAACTATGGCTGAGATTTGTATTTATTTTATTCTTTTAGAGCCTCTACATCTACATCTCTCTACGTCTCTACTGTATCTGTAACATAACACATTTGTTATAGACATTTCCAGTAAAGGTTTTAATTATTTCTGTGCCTGCAACCGAACCCCATAAATTAGAAAAAACAAGCATCAGGCACCTTGTTTACCTACAAAAAGAATCATCAACGCCTCAGTATCGCAAAGAAAGACCTTCACCTCACTGTTTTGCTGTTTATCAAAGAAATGACCCCTTCACCAGCTGGTATGTTTGGCATAAACAGCATTGCACAGCACCCTCTAATGTGGCTCCACTGTAATAACCAACCTGCGACCAGCCCCAATCTCCCCTGCAGCACTGAACTATTCCCATCTGTCCCCATACCGGCTGCAGGGCAGACCTGATCTAGTTTAATGAGTAAAAAGCCAGAGTTCACTGAATAACAAAAATAATGACACAGCGGTTGTATGGCGTCAGCTGTAATTTCACCAGTAGCTGCAGCTCACAAAACTCAGAACTCCCTGCCTCTGTATTTGGGTCCTGGATTATAAAATGTATGGTAATATAACTTCTTTTTTTTTCTTTAGCTCCTTCCTTCAAAATATTCACTGTATTCATATTCTCAACTGTTTTCGTAAATAAATATGTGCCCTTTTTTTTAGAATGAAGTAGTGAAATGGATAATTTTATACTGGAGGTTTCGGAGGAAACGAAAAGTCCTGCCCTCCAGGTCTGAGCATGCAATAAGCATGGTGACGGATAGGTATTATGAGGAGTTTCTCCTGCCTCCGTTAGGGATTTGTGATAATCTCCTTTAGAATGAGTCATGGGTAGATTACCATACTGCCTGCTGTAGGCCAGGATATCCTATATAGGCTATGCTAATAGGTGAAACTCAGGAGGCTCGCCGGTGGACTTGGAGTGAAACAGTGCTTACCTGTACCTGGGAAACACATTCCCGAGCGAGTGGAAACGGTATTAATGTATTAGCCACTCCTCTTGTGCACACATAAAATCAGATCTGCTTGCTTGTGTTCTGGCTTCAGCTATCAAACATCTCTTCACACATTTATGACATGCAGTACTTACATGTGATAAAAGCGGGGCTGCCATGTTTGCTTTTTCTCACACACTCAAGAGTGAGGATCAACAAACATGGGTCCACCAATCAAGGCATCATCCTAATGCATTGTCCTACCTTGCCACTACTGTTTCCAAGGCCTTTGACTAATCAACATTTAAAATTGCAGCCTCAAAATAATTGATGGGTCCATTTTGTAAGCGGAGCACAGAGAACGATTCATAACCCCGAAAGCAAAAGATTCCTGACATGCAGATTATTTTTTTTTAAACATTAGTGATAAAAATATGTAATTACACTTTTTGCAGGAGCATCATTCATGCATATACCTTTTTTGACCTCGCTAGAACATAAACCTTGTGACATCAAATGCAATGAGATGGCATGAGAAACATGTTCATACAATGCAAACAGCAAATTATTAGTCCTCAGGATTAATACATATCAGACTACTGACACTGTGTGCTTGAAGAAAGAAAAATCTGAATCCCAGTTCCTATTGAGCTTATGTTTCTGTTTTACATTCACTATGAATATTTGATTATGAGGTAATTTAATATTGATGCATTTCTGTGAAGTTGCTCCCACTTCTTCTTCCTGTCAAATTTAATGTTAACATATCAGGAGCTATGTGGCTCTATCTGCTGCAGCGATACTACATCCTCAGCAAGCCAATGAATTTGTTCACTTGTTAGAGAGGCGTCAGGCATATCTGAATGCATGCATGAGCTCGTTGCGCTGATTAAACTAAGGGCCAAGAACAAGGCCTCAATAGGCCAATTAGGATAAGCAAACTGTCACAAGGTAATACAGAGACAGAGCATGACCCTGTGCCATTGTTTGGTGCATACATTGCACTACTACTACTGCAGACTCCCTGGTGTATGAATAATCAGTCTCTATAAAACCATTCGAGATTTATGAATCTCTGTGAAGTACAGCAGTATTTACGTATCTTGATTCACATCCACAGGTCTATCACAGAATTATTGCTGCAGGAAATGACTTCACATAAACACAAACTGTGGCAGAACCTGTTTGGAGGATGTATAAACACATTTAAAAGAGCCCTGAGCCGAAAATAATATGATGCAAGGGGTAAAGAAATACTACTTTCAACTTCTGTGATTAGTGCAAAGAACTAATCTGATTTACTCTGAAGCCTAGATCACCTAGACCAGGGCATAGTACATTTCTAAATGTGTGCATTGTAACCCCGTGACCTCAACTATTCTTGCTTGTAATACCTAGAAAGGCACTTCTATCTGCATTCATGTATCTTCACCCAGTGAAAGCCAATTTTTGAGGAAGGTCACAAGAACACGTTTTCAAACAAGAGTCTGCAAAAATGCTAGTTTCTGTGAGGCTGCACTGAGGCACAGCGGTGCTTTGAGAAATATTCTCTAGCAAGTGCAATCTTTAACTTCTTCACAATTGTTGTTTAGGTCCTTAACATGTTCATTTTAGTTAATGAGCACTAAATACAAAGTATAACTCAAGCTAATTGGAGTGTCATGTCGGTTCTTGACAAACTAAAGTTATATGATGACGACGCTACATGAAAAATGACCAAAATTGTTTAATATCATAAATAGGGAAAACATGTATGCACTAAAAAATGGTCACTGAGACATTTTACTCACACACATTATAAAATGTTGAGATATTTCACTAGATAAGTGAAAAGTTATGCCTGCTGGTGGGGCAGTTTAGGATGTGTCCCCTGGGTACCACAAATGTGTGTGCAAAATTTCATGGTAATCCATCCACTAGTCATAGACATTGACCAAAATGTTGGACTAGCATGACTAAAAACTTTTTAATCAAACTAATCAAACTTTTTAATATGCAACGATTGCAGATGTGAATTGCCTGAGCAAAGTGTCACATCAACATATTGATGTTTGAATACAAATGCACTTGCGTATCTCTATTAACGTTGCATTTATATCCAACAACACATTAGTTTAAAGGAACAAGAATACATTTTAAAAAGAAGATCGTACAATTTGAAAATTAAGTATTTTAAAGTTCAAAGATCTGAAGAATACAGGGCAGTTGATTTTAACAATGGCTCAATAATATCATTCAACTTGATATTGTTTAAACTGAGATGTAATGTAAAATGAAACTTTGTTCATTATTGTCTATGGCTGTTTTCTAAATAACCTAATAATAAATAATTAATAAATAATAAATAATTATCAGCATTTGATAGAAGATATAGTAAGCAATAGAAGAGAGAGAGGATCTTGCATAACCTTTTCATGTCAAAAAATATGATTCAGTCCCTTTACAATGAAGACAGACTGGGATAATAGCTTTACAACTCAGATGCCAAATTAATGTTTTGCAGTATGTCATTGCACAGATTTGTTTCCTGAGGCAATCAGCTTCAGTCCCCTAAATCCCCTCAAATATATTTTTTTCCATCTTTCTTCCAAGACAGAAGATCTTGGCATCATGAAAATGTTTTAAAAATCAAGTGTTAGTGGACCTGATTTTGAAACTTTTTTTAAAAAAAGTAGCTCATGCAGGTTTGTGCTGTCTGGAGATTAAAAAACCGGATTCTCATTTCCATAAACCTATTAAATAAAATTTGTCTTTACTTAGGTCAGAGATATTATTTAATTTGATCTAATTTCACAATAATGTACCTGTTCAAGACTTTGTGGTGATCACAGCAAAAGATCACTGTTTTTGATTTTTCAGCTTTTGCCTGTACAAGCCCCTTGTGTGGTAGATAACTGTTGTGACAGTCAACAGTAATGAAACTTCAGCTCTGCTTAAAAATTTCCTTTAAAGCATTTAATCATTTTTAAGACAGTCTTCTTTTATAATTTTTAAATGCCATTGACAAGTAAATCCCATTTGAGAAGACATTGGATTGTGGGCTCTCTCAAGCCCAAAAATCATTACCACAGGGATATGTCCATTCTTAATCCTAAAAGTTAATCTACTAAGTGAAATAATCAGGGTGAAGTGGAAAAGAAAAAGGCTCGGTACATAATCCTGTGACAGAGCGTAATGCTTCCATTATATGTTGGGTGAGCTTTAATCCAATTCATCAGGAGGGTATTCCAAAAAGAGATTGGTGATGTATGTCCTTGTGTTTGAGAAGATCAGGGCACACATGAAATTCACATCAGCTGCTGGTTAATAATGCTGATTTCTTTGGAATGCTCTCATTTTAAAATGTACATAAAACATAAGTTTTTATAAGAAAATGCCAAAAAAACAGCATGTGATACTGAGCCCAATAGGGACTGAACAGGGACTGTACAGTGCCGTTCTCCTGTCAGCAGTGGCAGTTCCAACATGTGTGCACGCAGAGTGGAGTGGATGGGTCTTGACAGACAGTGAACACTCAAGAGAATCCTCGTCTTGTCTGTGCAGATCCAAACAGTAATCCACACAAAGGTGTCACACATTTAACTGTTGAAAAAGACACGACTGACAATTAAAAAAAGTTGATCTTTATGCCTTTTTTGCAGGTCTTGCTTCCATTTTTTCCATCAGCATAGCGCAGAGGTTTGTTTTGATCCTTTAGGACACCAGACTTGTTGTAGCGGGAACAAGGTTCCCTCCTGACCTATTTTCTGAGCAGCTTTTCAAGCTACTTCACTCTGGCATTCAGCTCCTGCTCCTTTCTGAACTTCTGCTTCCAAAGAGCTCTGTGAACTTGATTGGCATTCTCACAGTTTGATTGACTGCAGGACACTTTTTGTAAATGTCATCCTGGATGTGTTAGATGTGTCAATCTCTGATAAACCAAGAAACAAATGAGAGAGAATGTGCTTGAGATTTCCATTGCCTTCTGCCTTTTTGGTTACAATCACTGACATCTTTAAAAACAAAATTTTTGCCTTCTTTTTTGCAGTTTGTGTTGACAGGTGAGAAAGTGGGCTCAAGAAGACTGTCAACTTCTCAGAGTTTCCGGCGTACTTCCCACTGCTTTTCAGAGATACAGTAGCTATCCATATCCCCATGTCTGGTGACCTGTCATTGCTCTTCTGTAGAGTGAAAGCCCACTGCACAGAGAAGGCCTCATTCTGACAGACGTCTCTCTGCAGACATTGCATTTTTATGAGCTTACTGCTGAGGTCTACTGCTGTGGGCTGCCTTATATTCAACTTTCATTCCCATTATGCAATTCAAGGAGTTTGTCTTTATAACCTCAAATATCGTTTGCATTGAGAAAGGAACATAATTGCTAGATGTCAGGTCCTGCAATTATGCTTCACAAAACACATTAAAATAGGTTAGAACTTTATTGTTTAATCTGGTACATTTTTTTGGTAGTCTTTTTCCCCCCCTGTCTGGGGTCCTGATGTGTCAGTTAATAAATTATCATGAACAGAATGAATCTGCATGATGTAAAGGGGTTGAAAATACCACATTCTGTAGTTAAAATGTCCGTATAAAAACACTATGATCATGCCATCATATTTCACTGTTGAAATACAGTGACGACAGTCATGTGGATATTGTGTCTTTAATGCCATATGTTAGATTTTCCATCTCTGTTAGATACAAAATAGACAAAAATAATTTCATATATTTTTCAGAAATTTTCAAAAACATTGTCAAGTGATCACAACATAAAATAATCAATGACAATCTTAATTATTTGCAAGTATAGTGCTATTAGCAAAATAGCAACGCAATACAATTTCTTTATATGTGCACCATGATTTTCTCTGTAAATATTTTTAACATCATAGTGAATGACAATCTCTTTGTGATCCATTTCGGAATTTGAAAAAAAAAAACAAAACCCAAACAAACAAAAACCCTGCAAGAAAGCAAAAACTCAAATCTTTCAAAAAAGAGGCCAATAATCTGTGTTAAATAAAGACAAAAAGTTACAGTCAAATATGGTTCACAGAAAATTCTTTGAGGCACTCATTGCCATGCAGCTCTAGTTTCCCATCTGTAGCCCTGTCTGTGGTAAACACACAGTACAAGTAACCTTTAAGAAATTATGGTTTGAACAAAATTTGACTATATGTGCAATCACCTGTCATGGACAGTGATCAGAGTTTTTCCAGCTGAGGCACACAATCATCTTTTTAATGATCATTTCCATTTGCAAAAGCAACATGATAAAGAAAGGAACATAACAAAAAGGTAAATTAATTTTCTGCATGGCCAGTCAGAGTTTTGTCATTGGTATGTGCAAGCTGTTCCAGGGTCCCATCCATAACTCTTCCTCATCTGATAATGTGTGGTCACTGTGGGACTCCAGTGTCTCCCTACTGTCCTTGTGGTTGTCAACAGAAGTATCTTGCTCCTCGTTGACGCATGGGATGGTGCTGTTTCTGTCAATCAAGGCCTTGGCAATATTGGTTTTGGATCCAAAACTTCTAAGATCTGTGATGGTGGATCCCAGGGAGCCACAGGAGGACCGAGTGTTGAGGTTGACATCTACATTTGAGGGAACACAAGTACCTGTTCCATTTTCGGTGTTGTTTCCTGTGCCCTCAATGCTTATAACGGGAGGGGGTTCTTCGTGAGTGACGCCCAACTTGTCTAGTTTTTTAAAGTGCTTACCGAGCCGGCACGGAGAGCCCACCTTCAAGTTGTTTGGGTGGGGTGGCCGCCGAGTTCGGACAATGGTACCATTCTGTGCGAGGTAGATGTTCCCGTTGATGTTGCTGTGGCTGTTGGGGAGTCTGCTCCGCTGGGTCTCTGTGGTGCTCTCTTCCCCTGTGGAGCTGGTCTCGTTCTCCCGATCTACCACCAGCTTAATCCGCTTCTTTTTCCCAGGCTGTGGAGGAGAGAAGGGGTCAAGGTCAATAAATACCTTTATCAGCACGTACCCAATGTGCGGAAGTGTCTCTGAAAACAAAAATGCAAACATACACACTGCAGATAGCTGTGCTGTATACAAGATATCATGGTATTCAGAAGGAATTCTCACCATAATTTACACTCCAAAATAACTCAGGATTTAAGTGTATTTGAGGGCTAAGGGCCATTATGCAATGAAACAAAGGTGCTTTCCTCAAACCTCATTAATGCTAACACATAGATACTGACAACAGGCCATAAAATGCTGCTATTACAGTCATATATCTGTGTACTTTTAAGAGGAATTGTTAAGAGGAATTGTAGTGCCACTAAAGAATTCACAACCTTACAAATGTGAAAGAATATCATCAGAAAATAGAACAAACCCCATTTTATGATCAAGTGTCAGTGAATTTATGGTGAGAAATCTTAGTTTTCCATGGAAAAGAGTATCAGTGAATAGTCCCAGGAAGTAATCATTTCAAAATCACAGGAAAACCTTCAGTTAGAACAGATACTGCTGCAACATGCGAAGTTTCACAGCAGAAACAAGAGCACAGTGTCATACTAAAAGTAAAGGCAAAAAACACACTCTGAAAACATCAAAGAGAAGAAGTCAAAGATGTGAGAAAGGCACCAAAACCCAGACATTTTGCAGCAGGAAACCAACAAAGTTTTTTCGTTGCTCAGGGTAAATGAGGAAAAAGTGGATGTATGAAACACTCTGTTGAGGAAAGCAATATTTCTTCACTCCCATGCAAGGGTAATTGATTTTATTCACTCTTACTTCACAGTGGACAATACATCTCTCTAGAAGGCAGTTGAGTTTCCTTCAGACTCTGAATCAGCATCTGACGTTGCCTCAGTTTCTCCCGAGTCTTTTGATACACTCTTGGACTCTGATCCAGAGCCACTGGCTGAAGATTTGTCAGAAGAGATGGCGTCCTCGTCCACCTCAGTGATAGGGGATAGTCCTCCGAATGTCTCCACAGAGGTGTCGCCAATGCTTCTGATCTCGGAGCTGTATGGGGGACCAGTATAGGGGGTGGAGGGCCCAGGATCTCCAGACGCCACACTGGACCTCTCAGATGATGCATCATCACTGGGCTCACTTGCTGAGTCTTTGCTCTCGTCGGCAGTCTCAGAGTCTTCCTCTTCACTCTCCTCAGTGATTGTGTCCCCGGATCCGTGGCTCAGGATGGACTTCTGGGAACGCCGGCTGCCACTGGTGGATTGGGAACCAGCTGAACTCTCTTCACTGCCCAGGGAACTTTGGTCTGTCATCTGACTGCCCAATGAAGACCCTCCACCAGACTCTGACCCAGACATTTTTCTCCAACTGGACCCACGAGATGAAGAGGCTTCACTTCCTGAACCTGACTCTGCCTCACTGGCAGTCCCTGTCCCTGACTCAGCCTCACTAAGCTCTTCACTGGACTTCTCTGAGGTTAGTGTGCTTCCAGATGATCTAGTTCTCTGTGATGATCTCACACTTGAGCCTGATAAAGATTCAGCACCACTAGCACCACTCCTCCCACTCTCACTTGCACTTTTACTTCCTGTGCCGGTCCCACTACCACTACCACTGGCACTACTGCTATCACTCCCACTCCCACTCCCACTCCCACTACCACCAACACCTGAAGCACTGCTCCCCTTGCTGGCCTCAGTAGCTGATGATCTCATGGAAGAGCGGGCAGAAGATCCACTTTCTCTAGTGCTCCCTGAAGCCTCTTCATCCTCCTCAGAAACATCAGAGTCTCTCTCTGTTCCTGAACCCTTCTCTGTGCTTGTTTCCTTCTCTGTTCCTGTGCCTGTTCCTGATTCTGTTTCTTTCTCTGATTCTGACTCTTTCTCAGACTCTGACTCTTTCTCAGTTTCTGACTCTGTCGCTGATGACTTCTCTGACTCTGAATCTTTTTCAGTCCCAGATTCTTTCTCGCTTACAGATTCCTTCTCAGTTTCTTCTCCTTCAGATTTGGACTCCTCATCCGAGTCCCCAGGCTCTTCATCTTGCTCTTCCTCTGAGTCCACGGTGCTTTCATTGGCATCATCACGGTCCAAATCTACTTTGAGATAATCTCTGTCAACACTGCTTTTCTCTGAGGATTCCTCATCAGAGCCTTTCTCCTTACTGCTTCCACTTGCACCTGCTTCTGGCTCACTTTCTGTCACACTAATGGACACCTTAGACTTCTTTTCATCCTCACTGGTAACTTGTGATGCCTCCTCATCTCTCTCACTTCCTGTGACCGAACCTTGACTCACACTACTCTGTGACTTCCTCCGGAGCTGTAATTTGTTGCCTAAGTTGATTTTCTTCAAAACTTTTCCAAGCTGGCTGCGGGTATCAGACTTGCTGTCGATTGGTCCCGTAAGTGCTGGTCCGTCAGTCAGACTCTCCTGACTGTCAATACGGCGGGCTGACATCAGTTTGGCATAATCCTTGTCCTTTTTCCCGGCACCAAACATCTTGAACATCTTGGCTTTCTTCCATGGAGATGGGCCAGAGGGACCAGCATCCGATGGCTGTTCTCCTGCTTTGCTTGCCGCCAGGAGTTTGCTGAGTTTCAAGACAGACTTCAGTTTCTTGGCAGCCTTAGAGGGCTCAGCCCCCTCTGCTGGCTCAGCTTGCTCAATTTCATCCTCTGGTGGCATATCTCTAAAAGCAACCTTCTTGGCTGGACCTCTACCACGTATGCCACCACGACCCCTGCCTCTGCCTCGGCCCTAAAGACAGTCACATTTAATTTAGCAACCTTTTGTGAAGCCATTATGTTGGAAGTCACATCATACTGTACATCGGATAGTGCTGTTTCAATAATAAGGCAAGTTAAGTGAAAATCTCAGCACAATCACTGAGAGTACAAAATTGACATGTAAGGAAAGATAATACCTCAGGGCCATGAGGACTGTAGTAATACCCATCGTCCTCCATTATCACCTCTCCGTATTCATCATACATGGGAGTTATCAACCTCCTCCGACTGCCGTACTGAGGAAGGTCATACCTGAGAAATACATTCGCAAAAAAATATTACAAATACAAAAAACAAAGTGTTCAGAGTTAGTGTGGACTACCTTGACCATTTTCTTATGGTTATAATAATTCCTAAAACAAACAAGACATAATGATGATGAAATGCTGTATGACAAAAAGCTACAATTAAAAGGATTATTTAAAAATCAAACATCACATCGGCTATATCGCATTAGGCACCGATATATCATCGCCAGAACCATTACTTACTTTTTTCTTTTTTTCTAAATTTGACAACTAAATTGGCCTTTGTCACATCTAGTAGGCCCCATTAATGACTGCTATTGATCTTTTGTACTAATAGCAATATCTCGATCAGATAGGTAGTAACTCCTGAGGTGATTTGCAAAAATATATACACTACAACAACTTTTTTCAATACCTCTTTCTTTGTCAAAGGAGTTCAGTAAATTATAATAACACAAAACTGTGCTCTGATGGGATTCTGTAAAAGACCATTGAATCCATTGAAAGACTTAAAAAATGATAAAATTGTGTAACTTCTCTCTAATGTGCTGTTTTTACTTGAGAGCATGTTTAGCTACATGGGTTTCATTAGGCAAGGGCTAAATCCATCCAACCACACTCCCCACTAAACAAAGCAGAATGAATGTTGAATGACCTGGCTAAGATGACTGGTACTGAAGATGTGAATTGTACTTCTTGCACAACAATATGGACTTAATGAGGAATAGAAAAGCGCTGACACACTTCGTGTCACCAGCACATGTTGAACGTGTGAGCATTGCTCAGATGAGCATGCGATCTGTTAATTGCTGGATTAAAAGCTTGACCACCACTAAAGTATGCACCCTCATTGCAAACAGAAACAGATCAAAGACATCCGTCCACAGTGATGATACACTCATTCGCAACAGCAGTGTTTACAATGAACTTTGTGACATGCCATTAAAATATAATTACAGCTTGTTGCAAACCAAAGCGAGTGTGACTCTGACACATTCAGCACCAGCTGAGGTAATTAGAGCTGGTGAAGATGACAGGTAGGTCAGTGAGTAACCAGAGAGGCAATTACAACACTTCATTTTAATATGGACAGTTTTTAACATTTGTCAGATTTCTCTTTAGTGATTTAAGCCTGTAAGGTGCAAAAGCTTCTCCCTGTTTTGATAAATTTGCAGTATAATTCCCTTGGGTGGTGTAAGTCACCCACCATAGAGTGGCAGCGTTTAATGAATAACAATTTCTCAGCAGCTGTTACAGCTTTGAGTTCCATGTTTTTCCTGTTTTGACCATATGGGCGATGTAACAGGCAAGCCAAAACAACCTCTATCCATTAAACCATGGGAAAACACTTTCACAGTCTCAGGTGCCCGACTCAAGGCAGCATAATTCAGCTTATTTGAAGGGAGCAGAGGGGGTAAATGCTCTGATGGTATGTACTGCTGAAGGGGCAGCATAAGTTATGCTCATCATTTTATTCTGAACTTCTTTAAAAAGCTCCCCCCCCCCCCCCCCCGAGACCCAAGCACTGGGAGCTGGAAGGCAAGGTTGCGATAAATAAGCCTTAACGATGTAATTTTTTAACTTTAAATGAACCGATGGAAATCGGTCCCATGGATTAGAGTAAGACTGATGAAAGATGAGACGGTCAGTGGGCTGCATGCTCACCCTTGGTCATAATTATAGTAGTCTTGTGTGTAGTAGTCCTGGCCTGGGTCGATACCTGACTCCATGGAGAGTTCCTGCGTTTCAGAGAGGCAGAGAGAAAAAAATTACTCAGCACGCCTTGGAGAATGACAGAAGAAGAAGAGCAGCAGCAGCATAGAGGGTGAGTAGACAGCAGTATGACTACAATCCCTGTGAATTAAGAAAAACAGGAGTGTTTCTACCTCAGGTCTCAGAAGAGATGGCCTCAGCAGTTGCTGTTGCTGCCAAAGATTAGTACAGAAGAAGGATAAGGTAATGGCAGGAAGGGACAGTTAGGAGACACAAGCATATGGAAGAATTCACTCTACACACTTTAAAGATTTAAAGCTAGGAAACACAGGCCTCTCTTGTGTTTACTGATAAAGTCTATAATAAACCATGGAGGATGGTTGTTAAATATTGATGGACACAAAGCAAGGAACAAGAGGGAAGATGTTAACCAAGCAATGGGAAAGTCAGAAATTGCACCAAAAATATTAAACATCCTGAGTTGTATGTTGACAGCTCACAGATATTTGAAGGTGACAAAAAATACTTTTTTGTCAAACACTGTTTGGTCGCTGATTATGTTTATTTTCCAACAGAGGAGGGAAAAACTCATCCAAAATCTTATCTGCTATTCGACAGGAACATTGAAGAATACGACGAATCAAACTTAAACTGTAATGTCAGTGTCAGAAGTCCTATCAGCGGGATCTCATCTTAATCTCATTCAATGTTTTCCATCAAGTGAGTTGTAGATAAGAATAATAGGATATAAGCTCCCTCAAGCTTCCTTGAGAGTGACAAAATGTCTTGGCACAACAATAAGATAAAAACACATCACAACAGGAACGCTTACCTGCCTGCCGTAGCCTCGCCTGCTGTGTGCCGCAGAAGGGAGGAAATGAGACAAGTGATGAATATGGATTGACAGCAACATTTCACATAGCTTTCAGATAAATGAAATGTAAAGTCTACAGGACTAGCTTGTATACATTCAGCTGACCAGTGATGAAACTGCAGCTTTACTTACTGTGCATTTTTGTGTGTTAAAGAAGTTACAGAAGTGCAGATCTCAATTCAGTTAAAAAAAAAAAAAAAAGAGTGCTTCAGGCCACAATGTTATCATGCTGGTGTGGGCTGTTTTCCCCCGTTATCTCATCCAAACAGGGAGAAAAAAACAATAAATGCAAATATCAAAGAGGCTAAGAAGATTGGAATTTGAAAAAAAGTGAGTGTTTACACAGACGTATCTGGAGCATCTCCGTGCAGATATGAAAAGGACATTGTGATTCAAGAAGGAATTAGTGACTCAAAGAAAGTTAATACAATTGTGTTTGGTTATCACGTCATAATGTGCCATTTTCTTTCAACAAATGTCAAGATTTTTATCTAAATTGAAGCAAGTAAATCAAAAGAAATTTTCACTCAGACACATAAAAACAAACGCAGAGTTGGTCTTGAGGGTAATGACGCAGTGCATTCGGTACAAATCAATGAGAAATGGCGAGTAATGGAGCAGCCCGGCTGACACCTCAAGGTTCACAAGCGTACAACTGTAACCTGTCTGGGCCCATAAATAATGACGACTTTCACACTCAGATATATGGCCAAGCAATGATGTGAGCTTCCTCTGGAGAGCTGTAATCTGTTATTATGGGCAGGGACCAGGGGACAGGGCAGAGCTGTATGGCCACACCTCCCAGGCAGAGTGGATGATGGGAGTGGAATCTGATGGATGACCTGTTGGCTTGGCTGCTGGCTACTGCTGCTTCATACAACATCAAGAAAAATGGCCCAGTGGAAAGCAGCCATAGGAAGTTTGCACAAGGGGAAGATGGGTAATAAGGTAGTGTTGTAGAAACAGAGGTGAGAGAGGGGAGCTGAAACTACAGCAACACCTGAATACTGTCGAATGAAAAGCATATTAAATCTATAACAATGAGGGGATCTTGGCTTCACAAATAAATCTAATGAGTTACACTTTTTACTGCATATTTCTACACACAATAAAAAAGGCTTATTATTCTGCTCCATCAAACACCTTTACCAGCAAAACAAAGTTACCCAACAGTATTTTGTGCGTGCATGTATATTAAGTATAGCCCAATTTGTGATGGCAGAGCTATGCAACTATTTCATTCAGGAGGGCCACACCAAGAAAGCTACAAGCATTTCCTTGAGCTACTTTTCTCACAACTGACACATTTTCTAAACTTTTATTTTGCTACACTGCGAAGCAAATTTTGATCATAAGCTTACAATATATGAATTCCTTTAAATAATTAAAGAAAGTGCCTGAATTCATTTTTGCACTCAAAGTAAACAGATTTGAAACAAGTTATATTCTACAGCATCGTGTCAACCATTTAGTGCATTATTTAGTCAATTCTGACATCTCTTAGATCAATCACATCTTTTCCAAAATGGCAAAAACAAGCAGCCAATGGAAGAGAGAAAAGACATTGCAAACCTTAAGATTAATTGAACTCGCTTGTGCATTTAATGTCACACAATGCAAATCAATAGAAGACTGAGATATTTTGACGAGAAACTCTGTTTTGTTGTCAGTGAAGACAAAAATGTGTACAAAGAGCATATATGAATGCATTTTAACATCCATATATTTTTCGACAGATTTTTAATTATTGTTATGTGTTTATTCAGTTTAATGAGCCTGCCATATGGTATTTGGTTTGTATTTTCCAGAACATATTATGCCGAGAACTGGTTATTTCAGCCAATGTCATCGTTGACATCTTTACTTAAAACAAACCAAATAATTAATTTAGTAGAAACATTTTGCTAGAAAAGTGCTCCAGAGATAAAGTATTCAATTGTTAAACATGTGTATAGCACTTTAATTTTCATTTTTTGTGTTTCTTTTTTCATGTTGCTGCACTGAATCATGAGTTGGGACACAAAAGAGAAAATAGCTAACAACAGCGGTAAAAATGGAATATAAAGAATAACATCCAATAAGGCTTACTGCTCTTTGAGTTGGGAAAAAAAACAGCATGTGAGCTGCTAGCCTTTTTACAAAAGAGATTACCCCATGTAGTGAACATGGAATACAGAATTAGCAGGCCTTCGATCTGCCCATCATGGGAATGTGTGATGAATCAAACATTACATTGCTCTGGAAGGGAGTTATGCTAAGACCATTTGCCTTAGGGCATGGAGGGTGAAACAAACACATGAAGGGTATTTCAGAGAAAGGGAGGAGTGGAAGTGAAAAAACCTGAGCATAAGAAAAAAGAGAGAGAGAGAGAGAGAGAGAGAGAAAGAGAGGGGACAGAGGCCGCATTGCAATGAGTGGAAAGAAGGTAATAGAATCTCCTGAGAACCACAAGGAAAGATTAACAAGAAGAGGCCAAGGATTGGAAAGTATTAGCACTAACTACAGTGGAAGAGAGGAGCACAGACAAATGGGACAGGCAGAAGGTCAGAAGGATGGAAAAGGAAAGGAGAGGGTAACAGTAGCTGACAGTCCCACAGGCAGCGGCCCTGGTTAACGATTGATTGGTTCTCTAATTAGCCTTTTCCAGTGTGCAGCTGAACATCACAGTGACTACTTTATCATGCTGGGAGGATCTCTGCAGACATGTGAATAGACAGGTCCCCCAGAGGTTGGCTCTCTTCATTCAACATGCCTGCCGGGAAACACAGCCGACATTGTAGCCGATGCTTCAACCAACCTAAGATGTTTTCACTTACAAATGCCAGGCCTGGTTGAGTCTGCATTCAACTCTAATACATTTAAATGAAAGGATTTCCAATTGCCTGCCAAGTATAATATCTAACAAGTTCAATTTGTTGTAATGATGGTCTTCATATATATATTTATATAGATTTTTTTCCCTTGCATATTGCCCTTTGTTCCCTGGCTCAGAGACTGGGTATAATAATTAATTATTTCTTTTTTTACTGCATCACACATCTGTAAAGTTCACATCTCACATTCATTTATTACTGTATACATTTCCTGTTAAATATGCCTAAAAAAAGATATGTTTCAACAACAAATATGTGATCATCCTTCCTGAATACTCTGAAGCTTATTTCACAGAATTTGCATACCTTTGGGAAATTCTTAACGGTTATGGTAATTTTCCTCATTTGAAAAAACATCCAACATTATAATTTTTTTTTCTAGTGCCTAATTTGGATTCAATGTTCATGCTCTTATCTTTGTGAAGAAGTGAAAGAGCAAATTCAAAATCAGCAATATGAAGCCAGTAAATGGTAGGAAACAGACCCTGGGGTAGTGGGATTTATATGTTTTGGTGTTCAGTGTAATTTAATTAAAGTAGCATTGGTTATGAAATGTTAAGATTATGAACTGAAATAACATGCTTATAACATGAGGAATGTACTAATCTGCTAACTCTGGGGTACACTTTAAAATATCATAGATCTCATAGCAGTTTGGATAATTAAAACATAGAAATGAAGTGAGCCCAGGTGATACTGTGTATGCAAGCCTTTTTTTGGTTCTAATGTAAGCCTGTGAACATATTGTATAGTCACTGTGGCAGAGCTGAGCACATTCCTTGGCAGGTGGCACTAAAGTTTGATTTCCTCACATAGTAGCAAGTAAAAAAAAAAAAGCATTGTGTTTCTGAAAAACCCACATTGTCAGAATTCTTTGACTTGGCTAAAGCTTATATATATATAAAATACAACTGCAAAAAACACATGTTAAGAAACAGAAAACAGGAACAGAAAAACAGGCATGGAGATGTATAAATGGAATAATGAGGGTATGGAGACAAAGAGAAAAAGTCAGAACACTGTGGACTGAGAAGAAAACTGTTCACTGAGCTCAGCAGTGTTTGGGCTGTTTGAGTTCAATCGGCTCGTCTGCTGAACCTCGGCTGCCATGTTCGGTTCACTTGTTTCATTTTCAGCGCTGTTCACACTTGTTGTGGAGTTGATTTGGACTACAGAGCTGGAGTTGGTTGTGTTTGGCGTGCTCTGCTCATCCCAGGGATCAGAGCTTTGCAGTTCGTTAGCATCCTCTGATTCTCCAGTCACTTGTGGTTTCTTGGTAAACTTGGGCACCTTGCAATTTTTGTCTACTTGGCTGTACAGGTTGGCAACAGACCTCTCTATGTCGGCTAGATTTTGGATGTTTTTCAGGATCCCTTTGAGCTCCTTCCTCTTCCCAACGTCACTTTGTGATGGGTCAGGGGGAGGGGGGCGTTTCCGTTCTGAAACAGGGCGAAGTGAGGACACGGACGGCAAAGAGGCTGGAACAAACTGGATGACTGGGCGCGATTGATCGCTTGCAGGTGAGGGAGGGGGAGGAAGAGGTGGTGGAGGTGGGGGAGCAACCTGTTTATTGACAGGAGGAAGAGGAGGGGGCTGAGGGATACACTGCAGTTTATTAAGGTTGGAGGGGGACTGTGGGGAACAAGGCGGACTAGAGGGAGGTGATGTAACTGGGGAAGGTGGATGTGGCTGCTGTGGGGGAGGAGGCGGTGGTTTTTCTGGTGGGTCTGGTATAATCTCTACAGTGATCTGACATGGCTGGACTGTCATGTAGCTGGAGATGCTGGAGCTGAACTTCCTGAGGACAGGTGGAGTCGGCCTCTGGCTGGGCAGGGGCCATGACTCTTCTCCCTGTGTGATGATAATGCTTGGGGGCACATCTCTGCCCACAGATGTAGGGCTGTAGGAGAAATCCATAATGGAGAGCAGGGTTTCTGAGGTCAGCTCCAGCACGTCATCGCCGTCTCTATCCCTGACAAGGATGGAAGAGAGGGAGCCCAGGGAGTCTCTGTTTTGCTTGAGGTTTTGTTCCTGGAGGGCCTGTTGCTCAAACTGCCTGGCCTGCTCACGGACTGATAACTTGGTCTCTGTGCTGCCACTCAGGTGAAGTGTGCCTGAATCATCTGGCCTTCGCCTGCCTCTCATGGCTGCTCGGCGTATCTGCTGCTCCCAATCGTCTGGGTCCATAAGAGCTTGTCTCCTTGGCACCTCATAACTGTGCAGCCCTCCATGAATGCGGGCAGGCATTGACCACACACAACCCGACCCCACCGAGTGGGAAGGAGAAAAGGAGAATCGCTTCTCAGAAGGACTCTCACCCCGTGCAAAGACTTCAGGGCTGCTTAGGGGACTGTTGTCATCGTAGACAGGGTTGTGAGTGGTGAGCGGGTTGTGGTCAGAGAGGAAGGTCACGTTGCTCTCTGACTTGGGCAAGTTGACACACAATGTTCCGTTGCCACGGGCTGCAATGGCGCGACAGGCAAAGGTGCTAAGAAGCCTCTGGTGGTCAGCCTCCCCAATGACAGACTTTTTAGCCCTGCTCCAGTAAAAGGTGGAGGTGAAGAAGAAAAAAAAGACTTGAAACAGGTAAAGATAGATAGTCTCAGGGAGAGCGAAGCAAAGAAAACAGGATGATGCAAAAGCTACAGTGCTATCATTTGCTCCTGCATCGTATCTGGTTATGACTCTTAGTATTGTGACTTTAAAAGACTGATATATGGTGTAGTTTGTAACTGTGAACATCTGCACTACATACATCAATATATGCATGTCTGGATTCTGAGACAAAATTAAAATAAAAAAAGGACTTTTTAAGTTCAAAGCTTATAATAAATAAATTCAATTAATTAATGTTGTAATTAATTGTTGAAACAATAAAATGATGATGCCTGCAGATGTGCATTGCTCAAAAGATACAGAAAATACAAATAACCAAGATCAAGCAAGGTTAGATGCATTGGTGCAAATAGTCACAACACTAAGAGATTTCATGGTAAAGGTGACAGAACAAAAGGGAGACTGTTGTCTGATGAGGAGGGTGAGACTAATACTACAATCATTCCTGACTGCTACCACTTCACCAAGGTCAATTAACAAAACAGGCTTTACCAATTGAAAATGCGTTACCATTTTGTTTCCCATTTTCTTAAAGTTAGTTTAAGTACATACCAAAGGCACATCTGTACAAAGCATATGCATCATGCTAAAAATTTCTAAGCAAAAGGGGAAATGAAGGTGCTACTCTTGTGCTCTGCTTACGAAAAATATTGATCATATTCATAGACCTCAGATGTTTTTGGGTTACTTACTGCAGTCTGAATCCAGAGAGACAGGAGAATAGATATGATGGAGAGGATAGAAACACAGATGGTAAGATGACTAATGCGGTAATGTCAGAGGTGCAGATGAAGTGTAAGCCCAAGGGTGCGTCAACTTTTTGCATTTTGGTGGTAAATACTATACTGATTTATTACTGGTGGTACACACACACACACACACACACACACACACACACACAGTCAAACACACACACTATACCTTCTTTTCTGCATAAAGAACATGGAGTTTCAAAGTGTTTTAATGGGATTGTTTATGAGACCAACTCCTCTTGTTCCTTGCGAAGGCTGGAATATAACTCCCAAATAAACAACACTCAGCACTCAGCTACAATACAATTCCCCTGAGAGCTTTTCTCCTGGTACAGAACCAAAAGCTTCTGCTTGTTGCTGAGTGTTGGTCAACATCTGTCGTAAACATTGAAAAAACTCTTTACAGCTTGCCATTAAATTTCAATTTTCTCCTTTTTTTTAAGAGTAATTGTGATGTTAGAAGCAGTATTGCTTTAACATGCTGTAAATCAAGATGATTAAACCCAGCGGGGCAGTGGTTTCAATTCAGCCTCATTTAATCCGTAAACATTAACATTTCATTAAACTTTGGGAGTAGCGTTCAACATGAAAGGTGAAATCCGATTAAGCTGCTGGCAAAACACTCTGAACATAAAGGCAAGTTCAGGAAGCATTCAACTGAGGTATTAATTGAAGTACGGATTAAAGCAATTAATGACAAAATCAGTTATTAAGAACAGGCCAATGTCTGTGTTTGTTTATATTTTCAGTGAACAATGTGGTATTTTATGAACTTAAATACACTCTTACCTTGATAAAGGGTCTTGTAAAAATGCATTCAAAGTAAAATTAGAAACACATAAAGAACCTATAGTCTAATCAGCAGCTGTGCTGTGCTGTGGCACACACAGCAGTGTGCAGATACCTTAAGTGATCACGGTAAGGAAGCCAAAAAGCACAGAGATCCATTGATGCAGCTACTCATATGTATGCCTAAAGCAGCACGTATATGTCTGAGGTCAACATGCAGAGCCGCCAGTGGTAATTTTAGAAGAGAGGCGCAACATGATTTTGAATCCTAGACTACAGTTGGTGTAAAAAGCAGAAAATACCAAGGCAGTAGTACTAGTGTTCAACCTGAAAGCATTTCTCCTGCATTTAGATTTAAAATTCAAGGAAAGATACCCGTAGAGCAAGCTAGAGTACAGGCCTATTCTGGGCACTGGTGAAATGGGTGGGATGGGAGACAGATAATAAAGGGTCAGACTTGACTCACATGCTGCTGTCGCCCAGCTCTTCATAGAGGTTAGCAGTGGGAGCACCCGCCGGAGGTGCTTTCCCTCCTGGTGGTAAAGCCATCTGAATCCGGGCAGTTTTGGCACACTCTGCCTGTCGCCTGTGAAAAAAAAGTGTGAGCATTTACAGTCACCAAGATATGTGTTTCCAGTCCACATGCAAAAATATGAAGGGAAATAAATCCCCAATACACAAACAAAATAAATAAAAAACACTCGAATACACCAGCCTTTGTTTCTTTCACTTTTAATGTGTAATTAACAGTGCGGTTAAATAATAAGGAGAGGCCAGACACATCACTTATGAATGAATTCTCCAGTGTGAATTAACTATGTGTTTTCACTAGACATCTTTGCAAAAAGGAGGCATTGGCACTAAGTAGTGGCCAAACTAAAGATTACTCATGTCTGGGTGTTAGGAATAGCAAATGTACACTTAGTGTATTAGGGATGAGGTATAAATAGTATTTATTCTTATTACAAGAGGCATGAAGCTTCTTTGACTGTTAAGGTTAGATTTCAGTCAATTATTTTAATTATTATTTAAAGTTTTTGGCAACATGGTTTTCATACTCAAGTCATTTTGGTTGCCATGTGTCTACTGTATGCAAGTTTAATATTACTGCTATTTTAGCCCTGGTTTATCAAGCCAAAGCCTGAGGAAAAATACCTGGCTCTTGTCAGATTTTTCAACTCTCCTCCAGTTAATTGTTTTCTCTGAGAGCTGCAGAGAACTGCAAGTGTTTATTCTTAGTGCGATCGACAGTACTAGCAACCCTTTTACCTTTAAGAGGGGCATTTGTTTCAGTAATGGTACTAAAAATATTGCTTAATGGTGCACAGTGGATTGAGTTATTTTGGATGTTTCCACCTTTGTAAATTTTACAATTACATTCTGCTCAATTTTACTTTTTTAAACTAGTAAGTTTTGCTCTTAGCCTTAATGCACATGACGTTTATGAACAGGGCACTTGAGAACTGATGATTTGACAGAGTGACAAGTGTAATGTTGGAGATGAGTGAGAGGATGTTAGCACAGAACTATGAGTCTTGTTGACTTTGGGTTGATTTTCTTTTTGAATTGCATCAGATTTTCCACATGAAGAGAAACTCTTCTGCCAAATTAAACATTCATTCTGTAACCTACAAGATGAATCAGTGTTGCTTTTCTGCTATGATGCTGGAGACATTTCAAAAGGGTGGCATTAGCTGATATGTATTTTGTTCACCATCTTCGCACATTCAACTCATCTTTAAATAACTAATGAATAATGAAGATGATATACAGTCTACTTATCACACACACTTCAAGCTATGAAAGAGTGATCACTTATAAAACATGGAGAAGGAAAATTACTTACTCTTTGAACCTGGTGATTGGTTTTGATTCAGAGGAAAGCAGAGGAGACAGGAAGAGGGAGATGGGGAACAAAAAAGGTGAGTCATTACATAATTTAGCAAGACTGAAAGTGTAATATATTCAATATTGGAAGTCTTTTTCAACACATGCACACATGACATTAAATAATAAGAATTATTCATGCAATACTTTGATAATTCAGATACTATGTTTATCTATTTAACCGCAAAACAGGAGAAAGAGGAGGAAACTTTTCTCCAATTTATATGCAAAGTAGGAAGCACTCAAGCCTCCAGCAGTGACTGCAGGGCTACAGGCAAAAGTAGCCTTCGCTTTTTTTCTTAAGTGAATCTTCTATGCTTCATGTCACCATTACTTATTCACAACAAAATTCAATTATTCCACATGAAAAAAACGATTCCCGTTTTAAATATTATATTCATTCCCAAATTTAGGCAAAAGCAAATTATATTGACACTCAGAAATGTGAAAATCATTTCCTAAATCTTTGTGTTTTAACAAAGTAATGTCGCCACTAACAAAGCGCCATCTGCTATGACAGTTTGTGTGTTAGATCTAATGTCACCATCAACAGATTTCTGCTATGTGTTTGGTCTGTGCATTTGCGCAAGTACAACCACTCCACCCATCTGCCGTGAACAAACATTTCATCGTTTATGGAACACGTGCAGCATACCAACGATTAGAGCGGATAAGAAGCTGACTCCTGCCAAACAAGAGTTCAGTTTTCTCACCAATATGACTGATGATTCAGACAAAAAAGCATCATATTTTTGTAAACTGCACAGTGTGTGCGTGAATAAGAAAGACAGGACACTGTTTACTGTGTGTGTGTGTCAGGCAGAAATGATTAAGTAGCGTGAAGACGCACTGTGACGGTCACAATTGGCTGTAGATATTTGTCACAAATGAGTGTTAATTAATCTGCTTTCACAGAGCATGAGCAGGGAGATTAGCCCAGCAGAGTGCGCAGTCAGCATGTCTGATGAGAGAGAGAGAGATAGAGAGAGGGAGCGAGACAGAGACACATGCACACACAAAAAGGCAGCAGCCAAGCAAGAAGTGCTCTCGCTTTATCTTAAATACTTGACAAATACACTTTTCAACAATGCTGTTTGTGGTTTTGCTGGCACTATTCTAACAGGCCACAGGGTACGGGGTATAAACAACGGTTTACATTCAAACAATAAATATCTGATTTGTCTGTGAGGAGCAAAGCCTTTAGCTAGAACCGACTGTAACACAATATCTCCCAGGATAATGGTCTGCTTAATTAAAATGCATTTCCTTCCACATTTTCTGACAACCAGTTAAAGATGATTAATCTACTGCAGAAGACAGGGATTATCACTGAGGGGAGAGTACTCACTGTTTGTAGGTGACCATGACGATTAGGATGGCAGGGATGCAGCAGAGGATGATGATGATGGCCAGGGCCAGGAGAGCTCCCTCTGTATAGCCAACAGCCTGGGCTGCCTTCTTCACACTGGCCACGATGTCTGGAGAGCGGATCTCGAGGATGCGACCCCCCTCGCCCAGGTGCGGCTGGAACTCCTTGTTGATCTCCAGTACATTCCCATCAAGAAATCTGTTATTTATATAGCAGAATGAGACCAATACAATGAGTAATCTATCTTAATCTAGCAAAATTGGAAAAAAATAATTAATCTAGAAAAATTATATTCTTAATCTTAAAGTGGCTATAATTGCTATTGTCAAAATAACAACATATCAAAAGGCAGTATGAAAACAACGTGACAACATGAGAGAGGTTGTTCATAGTGATGAACCAAAATATAACTTGAATCTGCAGCTCCCCACTGCCTTGCAGAGCTTCATCGCAAGTGTCATCTCATTGTTTGGGTGTCTGGACTGCAACTTTAGTGCTCTGGTTTGCTCTAACTGCTCTCAGAGTGTTGTTTTTGGCCACACCAAACTGCTGTTTTCAGCAAAAAATCTCTAAAAAGTTACTGAACGCTATCTGCTCAGCACCAAATGACAGGCTGATACACTTGGAAAAGCATTTAGCAGTTAAAGGCCAACATATCCCCCAGGAGTTAGCAGAGACCAAAAACAGAGCTATAAGAAAACAAATCCTGGACTTCAGTCGTCGACTAGCCAGAAACACGACTGAACATAAATTGCAATGTTGATATGTATCTGCTGGGTATGAACGAGTAAATAAGCACCTGTTTGCCAACAAGTTCAACATATCAAAAGCAGCTAAATGTGTTTTCACGTCACTGTTTCAATTACAATCCTGCGGCAGAATTTGCATCAGTGTTGTTGTAAAATGCTTGGTACAAGCAAAGCACCCACTGTTGTTCCAGTGTTATTATGTAACAATAACCTGAGCGGCTTTCAAACATTCTGCATCACAAGAGTGAGCACGCTGCCACATCCAATTACTGTCATTTTTGTTTTTCTATAGGTGAATAAATGAGTGGAGATGAAGGTTATTAAGTGGCTTCTCTGGCACTCTATCCTCTGGAGAGCTCAAATGGTAGAAAATGCTATAGTCAAGGTGGTGTAAGGACACTCACATGCACATCCACTCACTTTGTGGTCTGTGGTCTTTCTCTCTCCCTGTGATCTAACACCAGATATTGCACATTACATGTAATTACCCCTCAAAATTGTCAGGCATACGCTGCATGCATAAAAAGCCATTATCTGCTAGTCTAAATGACTTTCCTGACAGGATCTGTATCTAAGGAAGCAGGTTCATATTACAGCAGAAGTGTGGCAAGCGTCTTTTAAAATTGGCTTTGTTCCCTCCTAAGCAGCCACTTGCAATAACAGCAATGGTCATTAGGTTTGGTTTAAAAAAACAACAATAAAAGGCTTTTTAGGTTTTATGACACAAGTGCCTCCGTTCTCATGGCTCCATCCTCAACCCAGCACTTAAAAAACAACCAAGGTACTCATCTGATGGTCAAGGACCCTGGGTCTACAGATTAATTCAGTACATACACAAAGCACCTCTAAATGTCATTGGAGTGGTGCATTTACAAATGAAGTGAGATTGTCACACATCTCATTCCATAGATAAAAGGGCTGCATTTCTTAGGAGTCACACACAAAACAGAATTGGCTGTAACTGGGGATAAACAGAAATAAAGATAGAAGATGGTGTCAGATAGCTCAATGTGAGATAAGCAGGGGGGCAAATTGGTAGGGAGTGAAGGGGACGACTCAGATGGGGATGTTTCCTATTGATCGGCATCTCTCATGCTCTGATGAAGTTGCCTTTTTACAATTGGCGCCTGATCGCTTTGACAGAGGGTCTAAAAAACATAGGAAACGGCAGACAAGATCGTCCTCAGGTCCCGGCTAAGGCCAAGGTCTTTTTTGCTTCTGATGGGATGTAAAAGTGTCTGGGAAGCATTTTTTCTGTGTTCTTCTCTAATAACATGCAAACGCGGCCACTCAGCGGTCAAACAGGGTTCCACACAGAAATCTCTCTATCTCTGTGTCCCCAAATAAAAGAAATAAAATGCACCACTGGCATATCCCCAGGCTCTTGAGGCAGTGGCATGCTGGGTTGTTGGATTGATTGAAATACTCCCCACTTCACTCCCAGTCTGTGCCTCCTTAACCTCACTCACTCCTTTTTCTCCCTTATATCTGCCCCTTCTCTGTGACATATGTCTGATTTGGTGCACCTGCAGGATAATTTAAGCCTCACAAAGAAAGAGAATGCAGCGGGAAAAATGGAGAGACTGTGGAGGAGAAAACCAAGGTTGGCCTGAGAGGGAGACATTTGCTGACTCACTGTATGGACAGAGGGTCAAGACAGACTGCGGGGAAAACACGCAGCACAGCGGGGACATTAAGACATAAATTTAAACCAAATGGTGAAATGTACTTCTTGTAATAAAATTCATCCACTCACTTGAAGAGCTCCTTGGGCGAAATGGCCCTGTTCGTCAGCGGGTCAATGGCGTACACCATCAGGTCCGACTTACTGTAGTCCTCCAGTTCAAAGCCATCGCCATGACGACGTGGCCCGATAGACTCTACAATCACCTTGGCACCTGGAATCTGATCCTGGACGTGGCGCTCCAGAATACTGAAACAAACACAAAACCACAAGTTAAATTTACACAGAGAAGGCAATAAAGGCATAAATACCAAAAAGCAGTTAATGTCTCAACTTGTATGAGCCAGAAGTTCACATCAGTTCAAACCATTTCTGGCACCTCCGTGCCCAAAGCAATATGAGAGCCACCAATCTTAAGTACTCCACTCTGGCAATGATTGTCCCATTGGGCAGCAGTTTTCTTCTCCACACTGGGCTCTTGGCAAAGCGAGGCTCTGATAATCCTTTTCAGGCAGAGAGAAATCCACACCTCAAATTACAGCCAATAAAGGAAAGCCTTGCTGTCTGCCTTTGCCAAGGTGGATAAACAGTTTGAGCACTCAGGTAAAATGGCCCTGGATCATCACCAGCACTGTGTAAAATCACAGACCTCTCAAATGACATTACTGCCGAGAGCTTAACGTGACAAATGTGTGTGTTTTTTTGGGCCGAAAGAGCAGTGTCACTTGTGTGGGAGAGACACACCAAGCTCTTGAAAAACAACTATTAAGGCCCATTTGCCTTTCAGATTGACTAATTAGACTAAACACTGTGCCCTAAGGGCTGCAAAAAGATGTTTTCATGCATTTCCATCATTAATTAATCTGAATAAGGAAAACAGACTCTGGAGGATGGACTCAACGGTCTTATTGGCTAATCCTTGAACTTAATTGATTGGTCAATAGTTACTGAACAACAAAAATAATTGAACAAAAGTTTGATGTAATATTTCAACTTTAATTGTTGTACATTTATTTCGATTTATTTTTTGGCACTGAATCGCACATGTCACTCAAGTGCTTCAACAATAATTTCATATGTAAATTAAGGTGCCACCTTGTAGCAAGTTCACTTCATACCACAGCGGGCAAATCACTGAACCAAAATATGCCATTAATTTTCCAGTGTCGCTCCTACCTGAAATCAATCAGCAAAGTAATATCAAGGGGGAGGAAATGTACTAGAAAATAATACACTGTATGGACAAAACTGGTAGAAGAGAAGGAGTGACAGGCATCTGTTTAAAGATTAATATATCATGTCTATGTCTCCTTCTTATTACACGGTAGCTTGCTTTATAAATATTAACTCAGAAATTTGCTCCCAATATTAGAAAAATAAAAATCATGGTTTCTTATCATTTAACAGTTCAACTTGGTGTTACTTTAATATTTAATGCTAAATGTTGTCTTACTTAATGAGCTCCTCCTTTTTCTCTTCCACTAAAGTGGGTGGGACGGTGGACACAACAACTTGCATGTCCAGCGCGTTGACCACTGAGACCTGAGAGAGAGAGAAAGTTGGATGGAGGGACAGAGATGAAGGGGGTGAAGCAAACAGACAAAGTTATTTACGTGTCCTACTGCCAGTCCTGCTAAGTCATTCCAAAGCAGCTTTCGGTGGACAAAATGAGACCCTCTAATTGCCGGCTTGTGTTGGTGCCATGCGGTAAACTTAACAGGACCTAATTCTGATGCCGCATTTAAGTGCATAGGCAACAGTCTCTGTGCTCTGAAGCCAAATCTCCCATGCGGTTCCTGTGAAATTAGGTTTCCCCTTGAAAATTAACGAGCACCATGGTTAAGCACTCGCTGCTCTCTCATATCCAGGCAATGTCCCAGACCCTCCTTCTGTCTCGTTAGAGGCTTGTTAGCCAGACATATTTCACTGAAACGAAAAATAAGCCTGCCCACAGTCAGGAAAGATAAGCATTGAATTGGGGGCGAAGCTGAGCCCAATCACAGCGGGTGCGTGGGGAAATTATTAGGAAAAAGAAATGCACACAGAGACAAGACACACACACACACACACATTTAGCCAAACATAAACAAGCACATAGACACACACGTATCCATGTACACGTATATGTACAGATTAATACACATACAAGAAGAGAAGAGTTTTATTGGATCATCAGCCAGTGGCAGAGGCCACATGCTAAGTGTCCTGTACCTGCTGTGAATAATTCAATAGACTGGAACCAAAACATTTAGCACAGGGTAAACAAAAAACATCATCTAGGCTCATAATGAACAAATTAGTAGAAAGAAAAACAGAACAGAGAGGTTCCAGACTACATAAACATAATTTAGTCAGACATAATGTAAATTCAGTATGTAGTTGCTGGCAGACATCTTTTAATACACTGACAGACTTATCATTACAACAACCATGCATGCAAACAAATCTACTTAATAAAACACTGCTATAAGAAGTTATGGGAAGTTGAGAAAAAAGAACAGCCAAAGCAGACATCCCTTAATGCAAACAGAAAAAGTTTGTTAGACCCTCCCTATCTACAATTTCTTCAATAAAACAGGCTTACTATAAAAGAACAATTCAACAAAAGATGCTCCTTTGCTCTCTGGCACAGAGTTGGATGAGAACATCAATACCACTCTCATATCTGTCTATTTAATGAGAGGCTACCGCAGGTCGCAGTCAGTTAGCTTGACTTACAGAGTACAGAGACTGGAGACTGGAAACTGTATTGTGTTACCTTAAGACAGAACTAAACTAACATTTTGTATGGTTTCCTGTCTCTATGTTAAAGTAAGCTAACATGCACACTTGAGTTATCAATTCTCTGGCACGTGTCAGATTTTTGCATTAAAAATACAAAAAACCCCCAACTCCAATCTGAGACTGAACTAAAATTAGCCCATTTGAGTAATCTAATCTGACATGACAAAGCTCCCCCAGAGCCCCAGAGGACATAGTTTTCTCAGGCTGTGCAGCACTCCTCAATGACTACTAAATTGACTTTGACGTGGAAAATTGGTGGAATGCCCCTTTAATGAGGCCCTCCTGTATCAATGAATTGCAGACAGGTGACATTGCAAACTAATTCCACACTTCAAAGGACCGTTTTACGAAGAGATACCATGCTTTGGAAGCTGCACACACTGTGCATTCGAATCAATATGCCACCGGTGTGCAGGTAACATGCAAGTCAAGGACTAACAGAATGAGTTCCCCAGTGTCCAGTACATGTGCAGCACATATATTGAGCATTACTCACATTCATATGCACACACTATAAAAAACATCAAGCTGGATACCCACCACCACTTCGGCACTGCTGCTGAGACCCTTTCCATAGTCGTCTGTGGCAATAACTTGGAACTTGAAGTAGGACCTGCGCATGTTTCGAAACATGATGGCCGACTTGACGACACCTGTGTAGGTCTCAATGACGAAACTGTCCTGGCCCTCTGTTGTGGGCGGAATAATGAGGCGGTATGCCATCTTACTGTAATTCCCGGTGTCCTTATCAGTAGCCTATAACACACAAGTAGCACACACATATAAAGTTAGACAGGAAAACAGTCAATCAATATATTATAATCTAAACAATAAGAATATTTGAAAACATTTTGTGTACCAGCAATGTCGTCTGGAAAAAAATGGACTTTGGATTTTGAAATTTCAAGACAGCCTGGGTCAGCGTCCGCCAACCATTGCCTGAACCATGATGGTGGCAGTTTGGGTCCAGGCATAGTGCACGATGCCATATTACCAATAGGGAAACACCTACTGTGACATTAGTGGAGTGGGCCAAAAGAGCAACATGCTCAAAAGCCTATACAGAAAAGACTGCAGGCAGGATTTTCTTTCTTGTGTGATTTACTGTCAGTTTACCCCCAAACTCACCTGTGGTGCATACATTTTGTTGTTATCTGTCACACAATTATTCTGCAGCCATGTAACAAATCAAAACAGTTCACTTTTCTCATGACAACAGACCATCAGAGCGGCTTTGTTGTATAGCTGGAGGTAACACTGTTGATTTTAGTGGTGGTGACATTTTCTTTAATGCATCCATGATTTGTTGCTATGGTGTCAAGTCATGTGGTTAAATGATGTCAAAACCAGTGATAGACAGCCATTGTATTCTTATGTTGAGTTGGCTGGAGTGGGAAACACTGACAGTCTGACACATTTTTATTAACAATTTATTGATCTCAGCCAACTAAACAAGAGGTGAATGAGTGGAGCTCTTAAGTGAGCTCCTCTTACTGGCAGACATATTTTCTCATAATTCTTTGCCACATGGGTTTGTTCTGTAAAGGTAGCTGACAAAAGGGAAAAGAGCTGCAGCTGGAGGCTGATACTTTATCGCCACCTCAAGTGTCTTGTTTTACACTGCTGCAGCGTTAACCATTGCTACTGTAAAAGGCTAAAGAGGAGGTAAGATCTCCTGACTTTTTAATGCTGAATACAATTTATTAATGAATGTTGAATTGTCCTGTTTTGTTTTAACATGAAATAGCGAATGTTTTTGGCAATTTTATGACAGTGGAAACAAGTTGTGAACACAACTAAATTTATTGTTATTTAAGTCTGTTTATTTATTTTTTTAACCGACACTGCTGTTTGATTTTTAGAGCTCCTTAACTTAAAACAACTGCCTGCTGTGACTGAACACGATATAATGCATACCTGCCAACATCAGCCTGTTTTTCGCCAGGCTCTCACTATGTTTTACCCTTTCTCCTGCTGCGCTGCTTATGAGTAATAGTAATAGTAATCTAATCGTCTATAAATGTTCACACAGACACTGTTAAAATTTCAACCCACCTGCCAGAGCAACCTGGCAATACACAATCCAATCTCAGATGGCTTTGCAATGTATGAGAGTGAACCAAAGCAGTAAAGTTGCAGCTGGACAGCTAAACAATGAGCTAAACCCCAGTATAACTCAGTATAACAATGAGCTAAAGCTCTGTAAAGCTGCAGGGAGCTGCAGAGTCAGGTAATAATTATCTGTGAGTTCATCACTATGAGCAATGGCTCTCACATTCAATACTGTCAGTTGAAACAGTGTAATTCTAAAAATATTGATATACCCCCTTTAAATTGGGAAATATTTTAAATTTTAATGGTTAAATTTAGACACTTTTTGTGGTTTTTATACCATTTCTGATGGGTTGAAACAAAATGACTGGGGTTAAATCGGTTAAAAACCTTTTAATCCTCAAAAACAACATCAAATTTATGAGCATTATAATTTGCATGAAACCACAGTCACATTTGGCAAAACCACTAAATTCTTGACCTCCAAGGCTCAAGTTCTGACTAGCCACTGAGCTCACACACAGGCATCAATTTTCTGAGTGCTCCTGTGCAGCGACTGACACTGATAAATAGGAGCAATCTCTTTTTTTTCTCCAGCTATTGGCAGAAGAGTGGGAGCTGGTGCAAGGTCCCAATGAAAGGGCTGCATAAATCAACAGAGTGAGATATATCCTCACAGGGTAAAGACAAATTTACCAAATACATGCACCGGCATTCTATATGTAGGGAAAATCTTTTAAAAGTTATGGTCAATGGGTTTCTGTCTGTCACTGAGTGGGGTTTGTTTGCAAGCTGCCACAAGACATTAAAAATCCCCCAGAGCACCAACAAAAATGAACGCAAGACATCTTCTTGTTATTCAAAAAGCTTTTCATTGTGTTTACAACAAGGGGCCAAGCAGTCATGGTGGGAGCTGAGAAAAAGTGACTGTCATTTGGCTACCCGTGAATCCAATTACTTACTGATTAAAAAACAGGGTCAAGTAAGTGTCACGAGGCGCAGGGTGTAATCACCTAATCAGACTTTTCCTCTAAACAGCACCCTTCCACCTTGCTAATGAAATATTTTCACTTATCTTTTTCTGCTCCACTGAAACACGACTTTGGCACCAAATAAGGCAAACCTGTCTGCTGTTCATTCGCTCACATAAAAATGTCTGTCAGTTACTGCTCGACACTATATTATGTGACTCTACCGGAGCGAAATAACAGAAGGTCAGAAGTGTCAGGATATGCCAAATGTTGACGATATTTCTAATGATTATCTCCAGAGAAAGGGGCGCTTGGCTTCATTAGTAATTAAGTCAAGTACAAACGCTCCACACTCGCCATACTCCAAAGAAGCCTTGGCTCCAGGGAAATTATAGATAGTACTTGACCCATAATTCAACACTTTGGTGTCTACTCCAAATTAAAGGAAAGGCAGGGAAAGGGATTCCAAATCGGTCGACTGCTTGAAGCCACTGCTCACTGTTCAATCAATGATTCACTGTGCAGTGCCATATCTGAGCCTATACACCATGAGTTTAACATATTTAGAATGAGCACGGCTAAACAGCCATAGTAAAAATATTAGAAATAGTATTCATCATTCGTGATGGCAGAAAAGGTGATTTTGCTCTCTTTTATTTGTCTGAAAGCTACCATTACTTCCAACCCATGTTTTAGCTTGCACATAATTACTTCATACATTCTCTCTGGCTCACGCACACATACAAAAAAGTTTAATGTTAAATTGCAACTGGGAAAAACAACTAGCATATATTTTGAGTTAAAAGACATTCCAAGCAAGACATTTAATGGTGTTTAAGGCAGCATTTCTGTTAAAATTTGCAAGTGAAATAGATGTTTTCACTGTGGACATTTTGAGGAAAAACACAAATGTAGCAACATTAATATCGTCTGCATCCCATTTACTGTCCAGGTGTTGGTGTATGATGATTCACTTGTTCCAGATCCATTGTTAATGTCATTAGTTACACCTGTGCTTTTTCTGCTATGACAAATCAAAATGTCTTCTGCAGAAAAAGGTCTTTTCTGGGCCAAATACCCTTGGTCTCTATTTGGAAAAATGTTAACAACTAATGGGAGACTGAGATTCACTAAACATCAGTTTGTCTCAAAATAACAAAGCCTAAAATCAATCATGAGATTGTTAATTAGATGCATGTGACATTCAGGGATCATGGATGAGAAAGTATAAACATTTCAATAACTTGTGTTTATATTGTGCATCATCAACTCTGCATTCAGGTTGCCTGCAATTCCTCAACTTTTCTGAAATGTATTTTAATTTGTTTATTTGTTGTCCCTCAAACTCAAAATATTATCTTGTCATGCTCAGGTGAGTTTTTGCCTCCAGCATAGAAAATTAGACTCATACCCATTTAATTAATTGTCAGTGGTTCATTTCCAGACTACAGTTTCCTGCGTTATCGCAAAAACCCTCTAACACAACAGTTTAAAACATTCAACTTTGGCTGGAGTTTCATGGGATTTCATTATTAAATTAAAGGTCTATTTCTTTTTAATTACTGTGGTGAGCACCACGAGAAAACATTAATAGCATTGATTCATTAGTTACAAAATGTCAGAGTGTTAATTTAATTGCCAATCAATTTTATGGATGGAACTACACATTCACATTACAGATCTATAATGGAAAGAAATAAAGATATAAGTATTATAGTTGTTCAAATAAAGGTAATGCTGTTTATGCTGTTCACTCTTTGTCTGATTGAATTAGTGAATGATTCAGCACTTGAGAAACTTTTCCCTCTGTCTGAAGGTGGCACATGACATGTCATGTATATGCACTATATAAACATGCTTTTTTCTTTCACCTATAAGTTTTCTTTTTCTGTATTGCACACATTATAATCCGTCAACCCACACTCATAATCTTGTACATAAAAGTTCTACATTGTCAGATAAAACCTCTTAGACTTAGGAATTAAAATAAATACAATGCACTTTCAATGGCCTTGCAAAGTACATAGACTTATCTTGAAGTTGTATACTTGTGTACTGATGAGTTTTTAAGTTAATCTTCAAATAACGCTTAAACTGGCCATAAAGTAACCGCTTTGATATTTTCTGCTGGTGTGTTTTTTAATTACTTTGACAGATATCTCTTACATTTCTTCAAGTGCAACCATCTGTTTTGTAAATATCGGCTAAAACCATCTTTCTAGTTGTCAGATGCTGTAAAGATTTATCCGTATAGCTTTACCGAGTCCTTGAGGAATGTTTGTGTCCTACAAAAGTTTCATGTTATCACATAAAGATTAAGGATAAGCTCATTTTCTGCAGTTAAAGCAACAGAGTTTTATTTGAGACCATAAATAAAATGAATATAATCCCAGACTGCCCCTGGTATTTCTCTCATTTTACTTGCCCATCTTATAAACAAGGACATGGATATAAGATGAGTGACAGCTCTCTCAGCTGTATCATTTGATGATTTTGGCTGAAAGGTCTGAAATTCCTTTTTTTTTTTTATAAATCTCCCTTTATGACCTTTGTACTCCTCAAGTTGCCTGTAAGATATTACACATACTTATTTTCTTAAACATTCTCGAGACATCATTGAACTGTGTCCAATGTCCATTACACTGTAAATAGCTCCTGTGCGCCTGGCCGGGTCCCAGTTTCATTTAAAATGGCCTCGGTTTCTCCCATTGAAATTTCCTGTCACCTCATAAATGTCTGAAAAGGTGCTATAATACACTATACCTATGATGCTGTCTGTACTTTGAGACCACAAAACATAAGAGTGAGCATTCCTAGTCAACATGACTAGTCCTGAACCAAATAGGTAAATGAACCAGAGTTCCTTAAACTGCACAAAACAAATGAGAATTAAACACAGCTCTGTTTGCACTGATGATTCCACTTATTGGAATCTACTGTTGTAAAGATTATGTTCATCTGAAAATCAGATTCAAACTGCATGTTAGTAACCCCACAAGACTGATTTTCTCCTGTCAAGGATTAGATGGCCATTGATTTCCTTGAGCTTCATAAAATAGATGTCCAGATTATTGACACTGATGACTTACAGATACTGTCAACATACAGCTCAGTGTTGCTCAGGTATTCTGCAGAGCAACAGAAAGTGCACACCATTACACACCCAGCTATAGCGTCCACTAAGTCCATAGCTTTATTTTGATGATATTTAAAAGACTACTTTCAAAATGTAGCTGCTTTATCTTTTTACACAGTTCCTAAACAAATCCCCATCTGACAAAGTGCATTTTTTTCACAATGCCATAATCAAACTCACATGCAGAACCAAGCCTTCAGCTCAGACTAGCTCTGTTCTAAATTCACTTCACAAGCTTTACTGAAATCTCTACAGCAAAGCTCCTGCTAACGTTTGTGAACACTAACACCCGGCTGTATAAACACAACCTGAAGGTCATCTGACCAGTGCTTTCCATTGACATTATAGGTTTGAAAGCAATGTGGACTGTTTGAAAGATACTTGAACACTGTTACTGCTATTTCTGGGTCATTTGCTGTTTATATTGACCTGCAAAAGCACAATTACAGTGGTCAAACTAAAATAGACGTATGTAATAATTTCTATCTAACTAATTACTGATCTTAACCAATCTTTGATGGTTGCAGATTTGAGACAGCCTATAAAGAACAAATCAAAACAAGCAGGGTAGACATTGTAGGTCCCAGTTATTGAGGATTAAGCACACATATAGATGCCTAATATACAAGATAGTCCACACATGAATAAAGACCAGACATGCAATGCAGTACATAGGATGACAGAGTGAAACCTTGGCAGAGTAGGCTGATAATCAGACAAGATGTCCAACCATGCTTCTGTGAACATACTAGGATTACTTCACTCAGCTCTCTGTGATCCCACCTGCTTGTGGACAAGGCAGACAGTGGGAGAGCGAAATTGAGGATGAGATGTAGCGAGTGATAGAGGAGGAGATGAAACCATGCTGCACAGAGCAAAGCGGATGAATTCTCCCACCATGGCTGCAGGGTAAGTGTTGAGAAAGTGGGAGCAGAGCCAGATCCTTTGGTATAAACCTGTTCTCATGTATGTTAATATATATTTAAAAAAAACAACAGCAACAAAGACAGAGCTGATGTTTTCTTACCACAATCTTAAGCACTGAGCTGAAGATCTTGGTGTCCTCTGTCACGCCACCAATGTAGAGCATCCTGGAGAAGATGGGAGGGTGGTCATTCTCATCCTGCACGTCAATGAACACCTTGGCTGTGTTGGCTGCGAAAAGCAAACAGTACCAGAATGCATTAAAGTCCTCTAGGAGTCAGTTTCATTATCTATAAATGCAAATCTTGTATACATCTAGCATAGTATGAGACCTAATGCCTTTTCTAAACAACATTACACCCCATTCGTGTTCTTCAGTGTACCTATCCCAGCTTCTAGTAGCCCAGGTTTACTGCAGCCTCACAAAATAAAAAGTGGGACACACTAGGCCAAAAAGTTTATCATCATGGCCACTAGCTGCTGAAGAAAACCATCTCTGAACTTATCTGAGCTGGTGTTGATCAAATGTTGTGTAACTTATCTTCAAAACTGTCATGTCAATATATTTTTTTCATGGCCATCAGCTGGTCCAAAACTTCAAAAGAGAGCTTGAAATCATTTCCCACAATATTTTGAGAGTTATACACCAGTGGAAAACATCACAGTGTATCTACAAATAAGATCCCTTTGGCTAGCCATCATCAATTTTAAATAAAGTAGTAGCTTTTACCATCTGAGGATGGGCCCTTCGGCCCATTTTGAAATCAATTTGTAAATGTATTCTGAATCACATTCACCTGGCTTTTTAAATCTGTTTGAAAATAGTCTGTGTGAGCAAACAGAAAGCCTATTTGCTTGGTTTCACTTTGACCAAAAGTGGACTGAGTGAATTTAAGAAAATCCCTCTTCATTTAGCAGTCATTTTCAGCTGCACTGCAACAACTATTTGAAGTGGATTTGTAATTGCATCCTGCTGGAGAGAGACAAATGTTCCCTTAGTCCTAACTTGACCCTTTCCAAAGAAACTGTGTGAGAAGTTATTTTGTTAAAGCTGACAACTTTGAGCCAATAATGAGGAGGTTAATTTTGTTTTGATTACAGCAAATACATAAAACGGAGTTTGAAGTATGTAGATGACTTTCCTCTTGCTGCCCCCAATAAGTAGATCAGGAAAATAACTGAGCCAGTTTGCATTCTGTTTACCAACCAATTAGTGATAACACACACACACACTCTGGTTGAAATATGGCTCTGTAAAATCATAAAAATGATGATGAAATCTTGCCTTCTAAGCCATTAATTTTAAGTGAGGCCTACCTTGCATCATTTATTGTTGAGAAGTTTGTATTCCCCACAACTTGGTGCACAACAATACCATCAATAAAAAGCTCAGAAAGTTTCACGGGCAAACTGTTTGCGCATTATTGGGAATAATAATTTGAAGGGCATCCAATAACCAAGCAGCATGAATTTCCCTGGAGTTAGGAGAAACGCTGTGAGACCGAAATGGGGTAAGAGGCAGAAAATGTGGTATTTTTAATCATAAATTTACTGGGCAACTGGTCTTTTTGCAAAGCTTTTGATATATTCATCCTGTCCCTTTAAAGGAAAAACACACATATACTGACTACAAACATTTGTTGTCCTAATTTGTCACAGTTACACCTACAGTGTGCAATGTACAGCATAAATATGTACGCAAAAATCCTTCCAACACTGCAGTTTAAGTAAAAAATATGCAGTGTCAAGGACCATTTTTCTTCTGGCGGCATACAAAAAATGTAAAGTCATGTGGCAATGGAGCTAAGGATGCACCTGGGGACTTGGACAAACAAAAACGCAGCACATCAAATTATAGGCACAAAAGCTGTAGCGTGAGACACAGAGGGAGGACTCCAGGGGATGGGGAAGAGGTCAGCACGGTTTCTCTCTCTTCCCTCTCTTTGTGGAAAGTAGCTATATTCCACCCTCGAAGTATCGGGACATAAAAACATAAATATACCCCCGCCCCTTTGCTCTCACATACACTCATAAAGATGCATGAAAGATACGGGTGAGAAAAGGGATTGCTGCTAAGGCAGAGCAGGCTTGAATGTGTCTGCGAGTGTATTATCATTTAGAAAACATGCTTAATTAAATCTTACTCTGGAATATTATATATGTGCATGTGCACACATTCGTGTCTATTGGCTATGTGTACATATAGTCATGGTTTGCATTACAGGGCAGATCTGAAGGGGTCCTTGTTAATAAGACTCGGTTCCATTCAAAAAAGGTAAAAGTAACAGACTGCAGGGATTAAACATTTAGATATATTTCTCTGCTTTAATCGAATATATCACAACATATTTCCCAAATTTATGCTCCGAACAATCTTGTAATGTGTTTTATACTGATATTAATTGAACATCTTGCCTGCCTACCTCACTCTCCAGTCATTGCAGGGACTTGTGTGCACCACTAAGGCCAAATGTAGGTTAAAGTAAATAGCTGGTGGCATGGCTAGTTTAGTACATTTTACTTTCTGAATTGGATGGCGTGATGTGCCTACAGCTGACGGGAACTAGTATCTAGCTTGTGCCCTAAGTTAGAGTTTAGCTAATTAAAATGGAGAAAAGGTTGACCCCCTCAAATTGTAACTGTAAAATTGACACTGACAACAGTGTACTTCAGCAATGTCATAATGATTTAAACTAAATAAAGCTAGAGAAGACAGATACTCTCCGTTATTACATTATTATAACAGAGGTGAGAAAAGAAATGGTTTCACTACACTCTGCCAAAGGAAAATGTCAACCTGTAGATACCAAGGAAACTCTCTCCTTTGTGTGTGTGTGTGTGAGAGAGAGAGAGAGATAGAGGGAGTACTCTGCTTTACATCTATCAGATAAGTGATAAGTGAGTGTGTGTGTGTGTGTGTGTGTGTGTGTGTGTGTGTGTGTGTGTGTGCGGGCCTGAGTATTGTGTAGTTGTAATTGCTGTCATTAGTATGTGAGAGACAGACAGCACAAGAAGGAGAGAAGCAGGTAGAGCAGGTCATTAATTATTCATTGGTAGCTCAAATGGATTCAGGGTGAGGTGTGAACCCAACCTGTTGTTAGCACTTCATCCATCATTTTACGAAACCTTTGTCAGTAAACTGTCCACAAACAGTCCTAATGATATTTCAAATGAAGCACAACCATCAAAGGGAGCCATGTGAGGGTCTTAGCATGCTTCAAACAAAGTGCTTCTCGTATGGTCAAACAGCATCAATATCTTGATCAGGTCATGCAACTTTATGAAGCAGGTAATCGGACAATCATGGCCGCAGCAATGGGTCAGATGTGAAGACAGTACATTTTAATTTCCCTCTCCATGTTCCTCCATTGCTTTTTCAGTCTACAGTGACTGAAATGTCTCAAATTCTTTTAAAGACAGAATATATAAACCATATCCTCTTTGTGTGGAACTCATTACGCCCCAAAACTTCAAACACACGCAAAAGAGTTCTTGGAGCGAGATCTGGGAGGCAGTGGGAGGCAGCCAGGCCATGATCTGCCGGCACTTTGTATGATCTAGTTTGTTTCAAGCACATTGAGGCCTTTAGAACACTGCAGTGAGGGTGCATTAAATGAGAATTTGCAATGATTAATGTTTTGTCACCCACCCTCGTTTTGGGGGTGGTCTGCTCAAATTAAAACAAATGGGGTAATTCTGAACGTTAGATGCTTGCAACTAATCTGGCCATAACAATTTTATGGATTTATGATACTGTTGGACTGATATGCTGCTTTGAAGGTAGGGCTGAATTACATTTTTAAGGTTTAAGGTCATTAATAATCACCATGATTGAAAGATAGGAGTCAAATATGTGAATTAATATATTGCATATTAAGCTTTTCATAGTTCAAAGATCTATGCAGGGCTCAAGCCCTGCGGGTGGAGTAAAGAGTGGTCAAATATTAGCTATGTTTATAAAGGATGGAGTAATGCCAAAAAGGAGTAAAACATAATTGCTGAGATTGCAAAATAGCGAATTGAGAGTACGAAACCATTGGGGAACAACCAATCACAGTTTCCACCAATTGTAACAGCTGGATCAGTGCAGTTAAGAAAGGCAAACAGGCATTAAAGTGTAAAAGTGCAGCTATACATACTTTGTTATACCTTTTAAATCACAGTGTGAGTGGTACAAAAAGATGCCATGTGTAAAATGTGCATAGCTTTTCTGTCAATTAAACAGCACATATTATTTTTCTTTTGCATGAAACCTTATAAGGCAAATTTAACATATAATGAAAAATGGCTTAGATAGTTAAATGTGAAAATAAATATGAAGAATAAATATAGGCCATGAAAAAAATTCCCACATCTGTATTTAATCATAATCTGTCACAGTGAGGGATTATGATTAAATATAAATGCCAAACCTGGAATCACATGAAACATAATTTCACCCCTGATTTCCTAGGAAGCATTCACCTGTTTACTGGCTACACTTTCTTACTTTTAGAAGGCACGCGCAGGTTGGACATGACAACCACCATAGAGTCTGCCTGGACCCGCAGGACGTAGCTGGTCACATTTTCATAATCCAGAGGTTTTGCTGTGGAGATGAGGCCTGTCCTGTTGTTCACCTGAAAATGACCTAAAACAAAATCGGAGCACAAGAAATATGAAAAATCCCCAACAAAATTAAGACATGCAACATAACGGATGGATGCATTTATTAATTGCACAGATATGCCTCTTCTCTGAACCACACGGTGTTCTGATGAATGGTTTTATGCTTTTTTCTTGATTGCCAATGGTTCCTCAAGTGTAGAGCAATGAATTGCTGTTTAGTCATCATGCTGACAAAGGAAACCTCACAGAAATACATGTGGCAAATTTTTCCCATTTCAATTGAATGGAAAGACCCATATTCCTCAGTGGTGGCTATCTAAGAAAGTCTGGCTTCATTTGGATCTAGCTCTTGTTTTTTCTTTTCATATACTTCTTTTATTATGTCACTAAAGTTGATAATCTGTTCTGCTACTGTAATTTGGAGCAATCTCTGGCACAACAATTTCCTTTGGGATTAATAAAGTTCTTCTTCTTCTTTTTATATTATTCAGGCATCTTTTTCACACGACACACCATAAAATCACTGCAGGAGCAGTTGAGGATGCAATGGCGAGAAGGGATCACTGACTGTCTGTTTCCTTCTACACTTGGCACCCCCTTCAGCTCACAGGCACGTCTCCTACTTTTGGCTCAAACACCTGAGCAAACCTCACACCTGTCGGGAGTTCTTTCTCCTGCCCAGGGTGTAATTATGCTCTTCAGACTTTTGCGTGAAAGTGTGAAAAGCTGTCTCAAGCTGCAAGCTTGTCAAAATGTCTACTTCGTGACAAAGACAGGACAAACAGTGCCTTTGGCTCTGACGGGCATCCCACAATTTGCAAAATAACTGAGCTTTTTTAGAGTATTTTAAAATTTGATTCTTTACTGTTGGTAAAAACTATTTTGTTTTTTTACAGACTGCCTCACTGCAATGGAAATCTGGTCTGTTGATATCTGCAGTCAGAAAAAAAGGCTTTGTACAAGTTGACACACTGCAAAAAAGCATCTTTGCTTTCTGTAGAAAAATAAATAAATGCCAGGGACAAGAGGGCTTTGTACTTCAAACACAGAGCCTGTGTCATAATTTCATAATTGGAGTAAGAGTGTCTGGCAGCAGCATTGTGAAACAAAATATCTGTTGTATTGTAAAGTAAACACAGTAGAAGTACATTCATTTGTAGACTGCAGATTCATTTTGGATTGTAGGCTTAATTAACTGTATGGTATATGATCTGTAGCACAAACCTAGTTCATTTCCTGCTACGATGGAGTAGAAGATGGTCTGATTGATAGCAGCAGCTAAAATGGTCCCAACTGGTGTGCCAAATGGAGCCAGCTCACTGACTGGAGGATACCTGGAAAGATATAAAATACAAATGGTATTAAGACTCGATGAAGCTGCCTGATGTACTACAGATATACATTAGGATATTCCACTATCAAAAGGTGAGGAAAAAAAAAAGTGTTAATTAAAGCTAAACTATATCTAATGTATGTATTATGTATTACATTACAAAATATAATGTTTGAAAATTAAATTAATGTTTGAAATGTTCATCACTAAATTCTGCAGGATAAAAGATTTAGTGCAGAGTCTGTTTTAATTTCTGTTTGTAAGTATTTTAACCATTTTTATGGTAATTTATAATATCTTGAAAAGAACTATCTGCCAGGGGCATTGCTTTTTCCCAGCAGTGAAATACAGAAGTAATTCTGTATAAATGTTTTTTTTTACTTTGTTAGCAAAACATTTAATGATTTCATTAACAAATTCACTGTTTAAGTGTGAGTCTAGGTGTCAAAGATTCTTACCGAGTGTGTATTCTTCAAATCTGAAGAAAACAGACGTTCAGTAAATAATAATTTAGAACATCTCAATGAAAGGGTTTAACAACGGCCACTTCCATTTATTATGTTTTGCCTTGATTTGTTTTTTGCCATTTCCTTTGGCAGTTTCACCATTCAACGTCTATTGAAGTTTCCAGGTAACAATACAGGGCATCATTTTATTCTTCCCAGGAAATGAATAAGTAAACGATTTACCTCTGGGACCACAATGTAGTTTCAGAAAAAATACGACTTAATAAATAAATAATCCCAAACTGACTGGACTGATTCCAAATTTCCCCAAATATCCAATAACAACTTAGTGGTGAGGATAAGAACACTCAAAAGACTGACTGCTATGGTAATGCTAGTCTTTGTATCTGAGCGTGGTGTTAAAGATGAGGGAAAGCTCTCCTTTGTCTGCTCAGCCTTCGCTTTGACTCTTTGCACTGGTCATGAGCTTTGAATAGTGGCTGCTCTGTGACTGAAAATGAAGATCCAAGTAGCTGAGATGAGGTTTCTCTACAGGGTGTCTGGTTTCTCTCTCTACGTGCTAAAGCAAGGCTCTCAGTGATTCAAAAAAACCTCTGTATCGAGCTGCTGCTCCTTTGTATCAAGGATAACCAGCTGAGGTTGTTTGGGCTCTCGGTGAGGAGGCCTCCTGACTGCTTCCGTCTCAGGGAGGCCAATCGGAAACGACCGACTGAGAGGAGCCACAGGGGCAGACCCTGCATATCATGGAAGAATCAGATCTGTCAGCTTCCTGAAAGCACCTGGGTTTTCACCAGAAGCAGCTGCAGGAATTAAGTGTGTTTGAGCTGCTCTGAAGGTCCTGTTATGCTTAAACCTTGACCAGGACAAGCTGCCCTCAAAATAGAAAATGGATAAAAAAAATCATGAAACACAGATTTATGTTACGAGTATGTTAAGAGTAAGTTTGAGTAAAGACCTTTAATCCAAAGTACAATTGCCTCACAGACTGCTTCATTATCAGATAAAAAAAAAAATCCAAACAAAAGATTTGATAGTAAATGCAACATGGATGGTTGAGTGTTTTTCCCTCCGATAAGTGAGACCTTATAACAGCTAATGACTATGCTTGACTATCAGGCGTACAAGTGGGTAATCATATCCAGCAGATATGATTGTCACCACTCTCCACAGAAATTACAGATGCCATAAATAGCAGGGAACCCTGTCTTGGTGGCGTGTTGGATGAGGGCTGATTTAAGCTGATAATGTCATCTCACTGTGGCACCCTCTTGACTGCTTTCTCATGTATTCTCTCATCTATGCATATGTGGTGTGTCTGTTTGGGCATGCATGGCAGTAATTTCTTCATTTGTAGTTTTCATTCAAAATTTGGAAAGGAAATCTGTGACAATGTCGTGGGAGTAACGCTCACATCATAATCAGTCAGGTTCCATTATACAGTCTATGTCAGTATTTAAGAGTATTTTGGGGAGCAGACACTATCTTGGCAAGCTGACTGATTAGACACCTCCTGTCCTCCTGTTTTCATCTCGCCGGTCTTTGTTGACCCCTCAGTTCCAACCCCATTTTATTACATGAACAATAAAATCAGCCAAGGAATGAAAACGCTGCCAGCCTAAGTTTCCCTTCTGGGCTGATTGTTATTTCATGAAGCAACTACCTCTTACAGGACTGAAACAGTGAGAGGTTCCACAAGGAAAACTGAACCAATTTGCTACGGTGAAGATGAAGGGTAGGAAGAGCTTAATTCACACAGAAACAATGAAAAGTGTATCTGTGCAGACAGGACATCCAGGTGCTGAGACAATGAATGAAATCAACTCTCATCACTGGTGTAAAACAACAAACAGTAACTTATTAGTTGAAAGCTAGAAGGATAACAATGACTACAGAATATGTGCTGACCTCACTCAAAGTTTGTGAGGCAAACAAAGGTTCAAACAGTATGTTCCTGAAGGACACTGAGTAAAAAAGATCCGTCTATCCATCCTGGAGGCTACAGTTACTATCTCTGGAGACAAACAATCCCCAAGGACATGGGTGGAGAATAATCCTGGAAAATATGAGTCTTTCTCCAGGGCAGAGAATGATATAGCATGCCATCCTCAGAGATAATATTGTTGAGCGTGTGTGTTGTGATGACACTGTTGAATTGCATGTGCTCAAAAAGCCTTTCACAAAAAAATTACAGCTCTGTTATTGATAATACTAAATGATTTCTGTTTAATTCCCTTTTAGGTGTTCTGTTGAGTGTCACCGAATAATTGCTATCTCTGTGGCATCCAGGAGCACAAAGCCACACCATGCCCCACAGTGATGTTAACCAATTCATTAATGTGGCCGTCACATAAGTAGATTATCTGGTTGGCCCAGGGACAGGCGGACAAAAACACAGAGGCGATCCCTTAAACACAGTGAACACAAGTGAGGCGTGTGGCTCTAAATATGTCACTAAATGAGCCATTCAGTGGAAACCAAGGGTGACACAAAATGCATATTTCTTTAGTTAAATACTCTTTTCAGCAATCTAATGCCTGTACTGGAAATTAACAACCCAGAGAAGGTGAAGTCATTGGCTAAATGAGACTGATTTCAAATATAGATACAGCCACTGTGACATGCTGAACTACTGTTTAAGCACGCTGAAGTCATCATCTTGGATTTTAGGAGCTGGATGTGCCCAAATTTGGACAAGAAGGTGGACATTAGATTTGATAAAATACACACTGCTTGTCTCTATCCTGATTGAGCATTTTTTTCAGTCACAAGATAGTCATGTAGTTTTGAAGCATACCTTGCTGTATCATCAAAACATTATCATCAAAATGTGACCAGCAACAAATAGACTTTGCAAACCCTTTTTATTACTATGGCTGCAATAACAATAACGTACAACATATTAAAGGAAATTCCACCATTTATTCCGAAAGCCAGGTACTGTTGACTTCATGTGTTTCATTTATAAGGCCTGTCGCTGCTTTTTATGCTTTCCCTTTCCATGGCAGTTACTGAAACCAGAAAAAAAGACTAATTTGGGCCTCAGCGGGAGCCTAAGTGAAGCTGAGGTGAAGGCAAGCTCCTACCACAACAGTTGAGTTTTATAGGCTGAGAGACCCTCCAATCAAGTAAAAAATGATGAAATACATCTATTTGAGCCTTGCTGTGTTGTTAGTGATTATACTCAAAATCATGATTTGTGCCACTGAAGGCCCAATTCATATAGGAAAAGGCAGTGGGCCTGATGCAAGAACATTTTCATGCCGTTATCCTAAATTTAGGTCCTGACTGGACCTAATTCATTTGAATTCACCAGACTTTCCTAACTGTACAATCTCATAATGTAATTCCCTTCAGTCTGATGAATGCTGTCTGTTTCCTGAGGAGGTAAGCACTGACCTGACCTGACCTGTTCAGTCCCATTTGTGGGCAGATTCAATTCACAAAAATGTTGCAGAACCACAGAAAGAACAACTTCACACATTAGAGCTTCATGCCCAGTCAGCACACGTAACAAAATACATAGTGAATTCACTGACTTAAAAAAAAGGCTTTTTAGACCGAAGTGGTCAGAGGTGGTCAAAGAGGTGTGACACTCACAGAGACAGATGACAGAATAATACAAAAGGTGTCTGAGGTAGCTGTCAGAGTGAGATCACTGTCCAGCAGCTACTGAACTGTTACCACGCCAATATATGCAAATACAAATCACTGAATTCACAAATAAACAAAAGCAAACATAGATGTTGTAGTAAACTGGCAACTCATGTGGCACATCATAGAGGAAATAGCAAAAAAAGGCAAATTTCTCATTGTGTTTTGATTAACATTTTATTTACTTTCATTAAGTTTATATAACGCATTTAAACTCCAAATTGTTCAGATTAGGACATCATAATTCTAGAGGGTTTCTTCTATTTGGCAGACTGTCTGTGTGAGACTCGTACAACAGGTCTGGATCACACTTTTTTTTAATTTCAAATTTTCTTAAATCATTTCATTTCCCTTAAGAACAAATCTGTATTCGAGCAGAGATCTAATGACTTTCTGGTTTCAGCTGCATTTTCTCAAATATTTCACAACATTACACTTTCTCAGAGATTTCTGGGAAAACTCTGGTCCAGAGCAGGGCTAGATAACCTTGCTGACACATTCATGTGTCTTCCTAGCATTGTTCTTTGAGTGTGAGTTGGGTATGAAAGTGTGTGTGTAGCACCGAGCTGCATGGTGTGATTGCCAGGAAGAGGCAGAGCTGACATGTTATCACGTCCCTACAAAGTGGCTCTGCCTGAGGGTTGTAAGCTGCTGAGAAATGCCAAGGGGGGTGTGAAGGTGTATGAAGTGCGCAGATTAGTATAAAGGTGTATCCACATGTAGACAGAAAGGATGACAGAAAGCTTAGACACAGCAGATACTGAACGGTAGATAGGCAGATAGAAGGGCAGATAGAAGTATGTACTGTAGGCGCATCGTCACAGAAGACTGACGATCAGAACAGCTACTTGAGCACAAGCACTCTATTACTATCCAATAATTAACTGGGGGGAGTTATGAGGCGGCTGATATACTGAGACTGGAAGATGCCAGAGAAGGTAAATAAGAAATAAGTTGTGTGTTCAATAGTCAAGTAGCACGCAATTTCAAAGAGTCAATTATGTATAATGCAATACCATGTACTACTGAGCAGGGCCAAAGCCACTTTTCATTCCTTTCATATTCAGATGAGGAAAAATCCCATCCAGAGTGAGAGAGAGTGGGGGGGGGGGGGCGAGTGGGGGAGAGAGAGACAGATAGATAAAGAGTGGGGAAGATGCTGACATGTCTACAGGCAGCAGCAGAGAGTCCCGGTGTCAACATGAGAGAGGGTGAATGGAACGCCACTGAGAGGCGCGGGCGGCACACAGGTGTCAGTGAGCACTCCTGCCCCAGGGCCAATGGCGGAGTGATGCTTACGAGACAAGGCAGAGGCGTATACACCTCGTCGTGCGCCACAGGGGCTGCTGTTACCGTCGACTCTCTTTCTACCTCGCCTTCCCTTTCTAGTCATGCATTGCATCATCGCGTGAACAAGCAGCGATGGACACACTGGGAGATAGAAGGAGTGACGTCACTGGATGCAAGTCTGAGTTCTTGTGGTGGATGCTCAGCCACAATGCTGCATAAAAGGTCCTGCACAGCAACGAAGGCAGACATGAATCATTAAACTGTTACGTGCTCACTAGTAAAATGAACAGTGTTCGAATGCCTCTAAATATGTACTTGCAAATGTTCTGCAGCACACTTCTGCCCAACTGGCTGGTATTACACTGCACATTTTGTACAGCAATTATGAATCAGACTGATTTGATGGCTGTTGAGGTAGATATGTGGTTGAGAGTTTGTTAGTTAGCTGTTATGTTACCCTGGTGTTAACGTGTTTGTTCCTGCCTGCAAGCAAATTCGGAGAGTGACAAACAGAGACTCCTCTGACTTGAACTTAATTACACATAGGAAATGTGTTTCAGCTGCTTGTCGAACACAAGCAGACTAAAAGGAAAAAACAGTGCTGTGAATCCAAAGCTCACGTTCTCTATTAAATCCACGGTTCTAAGTGATTTTGACAGCCAAGGCAAAGTCAGCTCAGTCACACAGCATGATTTACACAGGAAATAGCCTTTTAACCTGAATCTTATTATAGGTTTTCAAATTTCATTAGCATTTGCAAAATGAATATGAAAATGACTTCAGTATTACATTTAATCACAACATCCCAGTTACAGATGTTGTGAACTGTATCGTACTGTAATAATCTAAGCCAGCACGATCTAATGGGTACAATGGATGCAAATCTGCTCTTTGAAAAAAAATACAAATATTGTTATTCTGTAATTGAAAAGGAGAAATGTTTATAATAGATAGTTCTTTTTTAAACATTGCAGCCCATTGATATCAAAGTTCACGGTCAGATAAAGACTGCACCGTGCCTCATTTAATGTAATATTATTTGAGCTGCAGTGTGTTATTGACTGGAGGGTGATCTTTAAAGATTGTAGGTTATGTTTGGCAAGACCGAAGAGGGACTGAGAAGTGAAGGGGAGAAAGGCAAACAAGAAACAAAGATAAAAAGCTATTATGAGATCCAGCAACCAGTCGAGATATTCAAAAGGTTTTGGTAAAAACAGTGCAAGGTCTGACAGCCAGGGTATCATGAAGTTAAATCATTTGGCAATGGGGGGGGGGGGCTTTTAAATGCAACAATCAGCCAAGCCACAATGACAAAGCAGCATAAAGGCTGCTACATTAATGTTGACACTCAGAAAGTACAGACTAAATTGGATTAACACATCATAAAAGATGCAGGAGCACACGTCCTCCACAAGAGCTCTGTGTTGCCCACTAAAATACAAAACTGCTATTGAAATTCATCCATCTACATTATAAAACAGTGGAAGGTGTGATGGTAGAGGAAAAAATAAAACCTATCTTTCACAAAAGATCTTAGTGCATTCTGGCATGATATATGGGGAACTGTTTGTGTTTGTTTTGAGCATGTCCACTATCACAGAGCAAGGCAAGTTTCGTATGAGCATGGGTGAGGCTATTTTCAACCACAAAAAAATGAAATCCAGTGAAAGCTGTTCACTGTGGACAATCCAGAGAAACAGGGATGTTGTTTTTGTAATGTGTTGTGGTGGTGGCAGATATCTCAACTCAAAACCTCAACATGTGAAACAAATGCTACTTTCATAGCTAGAAACCACAATGGATAAGTATAAATATGTTTTTTGTTTGCAGCAGATAAACATTGAAAACAAAAACATTCCAGGAGCATAAACATGGCAAAATTTAGACTTCATATTACATACACTATATGGATATGTATGTGCAAGGTCTTCATCAACATTGAAGAATACTGAATTTTACTACTTTTCTTTCCTTGGATCAAATCCTTGATATTTGCACAACAAAGCAAAATCTTAAAGATTTTGCATAATAGGTAACCCATGTGCAGCTGAGCTGTTTCTCCTCTTGAATTAGGCTGATTTTTTTTATTATTTTATGTCTCTCTCTCTTCTGCTTCAAACAGCTGCTGCAGGCCAGGTGTGATCAGCAGTAAGCCCAGTTCTAATGTCAAACTAATTTGTGGTTTGATTGAAATGTACCCCTTATTTCCGAAAAATCTCAAGGCCATTTCAATTGGCAATGTATTTCAAGATATTTCACAATTGTTGAGATATCAACATATGGGAATGGTCCTGTTCATTAAGGAAAAGGGGGGCAATTTTAAAATCATTCAGCAATCAAAGCTCATCTAAAAGTGGGTTTTTTAATGTATTAAGTGTAAATTTGTCATTCTAGCCTCCCTGCGCTGCACGGCTCATGCTAAATAAGAAAGCCCTGCAGCATATAAGCACACCATTATCCCATTATCCTATTGAAAACTATATCAGACATTTATCTACACCAATCTTGGCTTCCAAATTCCTGAAATCTGAACAATTCATCATTCATCATCTCCTCCAGCAACGCTTCTGTTGCAAACTAAATTCAACAGTAGCAGATATTAGCACAGACTGTGTATGAGCTGCTGACTCACACTTGTTAAGAGGATTTAGCAAACAAAAAAAAATTCTCTGGTGCTAACAAACATCTCAGAAACCCAACACCTCTGACACGAAGTAATGCTTAAGCAAGTATTCACATTAAACTATCGTGTTCAATAAAACAAGAAAAAGTGTTTACAACCCCTCTTCTGATCATGTTCCTCCCTGAGCTATTCCTCTGATCACTTATCTTGCCACAGCAGACCCAGAATTCCTTTTGTATTCACAGTGAGCCATTTTTCTGAGTACCACGAGTAAGAAAGAGGCTTCAATCAAAAATCTTCTGGAGGGCAAGATGGAAAACATTAGCAAAACTGGAGAAACAACATTTACTGTGCTGCCAGACAGTGGTAGCACTCTGTGCCAGCTTAGCAATGTCAGCCCACAGGACATCACTTCACATATCATCCACTGGGTCATTTAGTACACAAGAGATGACCTGGCCAGAGAATGCTTGGATGCTGGTGGATGAGCATGTTGTCCAAACTGAGCCAGCCACTGAGGCTTGCAATGTAATATCATGTGGTGCCACCCTGCATGTTTTACTGTCAAATTACTGCTCCTGCCCAAATTATCTATTATACAACACTGACACCTCACCCACAGAAAGACATTAGTGCCTCTCTAACTAGCAGACTGCTGCAGGACATATCAGTGACAGACATTGTGTGTTGGACAGGAAACAACAAATTATAGAAAACATTTTATAATGTTTCCAGTGTGGGCCAAGTCACATATATCTTGTTAAGGTCTGATGTATTTGGGTTTATTGGGATGAAAATAAAATATTACTCAGTTGTAATGAGGATTTTGACTGTGATATGACATGACCATGGCATTAGATGCAGAGGTTGAGTTGTGCACCAAACAATTTAATTTGACCATTATTTGGATATTTAAGGATGTTTCTCTGTCATTAACGAGTACAAAAAACTTTTTTTAAATACCTTACTGGCCAGAAAGGTATAAATGTTCTCTCTTTGTCTCTTCTCGTCTGTTAATTACTCATGCCTGTAGCTCAATTTCAGTTCAGAGGAGGCCAGAAAGTGCTGCTATTTTGCCCTGTTAACTGTACCTCACATCAACATTGCTTATCATGCCTTGTTGTTAAATTTAGTCAAATTGGGGAAGAAAAACAACTTGCGTGTCACAAAAATTAAGCAGCGCTGAGAAGCCATCATGTCAGATGCAAGAGGAGCTCTTTCATTTATACCAAAGCTTACATCAACATCTCATGCAATAACGTCCTGCTTCACCATCACTAGGTAATAAAAGATAACGTGACAGCTGACCACTCCAGCCAGAAATTACAGACCAACCACTTCAGAAACCCAAACAATACAACATACAGCACCTTGCATTGGGTTAGATAGTTTGTGTCCATCTATACTACTGGTTTGGTTACTGATAATTATCTGGAAAGTTAGTTTAATGATAGGTCATACTGCTTGTCTTCCCTGGCTTGCAGCATCGACCTTTAGCTGATATTTGGGATGTGTGCAATGAGTGTGACTTGGCGTCTGTTAGACAGCCAAGTGATGCCTGCCTACTTAGCAGAGACGAGTGAAAGGTCAGTGCACTCCTGGTGCTTAGAGGTTCAAGGCTCAGGGCAGCAGATTCAAACCACCGGCTAAAAATCAATCATGCCCTTCAGATGTATAAAAACCGCTCCACACCTTCTGGCAGTGATTCAGAGGAGGAAGGAGGGAAGGATACAGTTATAGAAAGATTAATAATAACAATAATGAACTTCATTTATATAGCAAAATTCATGCATAAAAACTTATAAATCAGAACAAAATTCTTAGCATGAAAAATAACATATGATAAAAATGAAAAAAAAAAAAAGAATTAGAGACCAGGCTATGCCAAGGTAAAACAAACATTAGGTGAAACGCTTTAAGGAGAAAGAAGCACCAAAGGAAGCATCTTTAAGATTTCATTACAAAGTGTCAACAGATTTAGACACCTGGGAGCTTCAGACAAACTGTTCCAGAGGTTTAAGGTGTAATTACAAAGGTTGCCTCTTGTGCCTTTTAGATCTGACCTCAGGAACCATTAAGAGGTTTGAATCAGAGGATCTAAGGAACCTAGTGTCCGCATATGTCTTAATCATGTCAGACAGATGAGATAAGACAGCACAAAGGCATTCAGTGATTCTGTGACAGGCAGGTAACCACTTCTAACCAATTACCAATAACCTTGTTTTCGGATTAGAGTTATGTCGGCTCTCTTTTTAGGTTTCATTTGCACACACGCTGCTGCATTCTGTATGAGCTGTAAATGACCAATATCCTTCTCAGACACACCAGGCAGAAGACAGACTTTTTTTAATGTGACCCTCAAATTTTAGGCCAGAGTCAGTGATAACACCATGGTTTTTAATAAGTTCCTTTAGGGCAAGTATAAATAATTTTAGGTGGAGTGACTGATTTTCTCTCTAAGCTTTTGCTTCAATAACTAGGACTTGTCTTGAATTAGCTGTAAGAAGTTCTGAGTCATCCACAGGCAGAGATGTCAGAGATGCATGCAATCATGTTGTTGATGAAACTGTAATCATTTGAGCTTAAACAGATATATAGCTGGCTAGTGTCTTTGTAATCATCTGAACTGACATTATGATTTCTAATAATATTGCTGAGTGGGAACATATATGCACTTAAAACATGAACCTTAGATAGAGTCCTGTGGGACACAACATGTGAGATCCATTTATTGGAGAATCAGTCATCTATGGTCACATAGAAGTATGGGCCAGTCAAGTAAGACCTGAACCTTTTAAAAATTGTACCAAAGAAATGAACCCACTGAACCATAAGTCTGTGCTGCAGATTATTATGATCTACAGTGTCAACTACAGATCTACAGATCTCGGTGCACAGGCAGCTTTTTCTCATCAGACTGTGTGGTCAGTCACTATTTCTGACTGAGCTGGGTCCTGAAGCCAGACTGGACTGTTCAAATACAGTGTTGTCGCAGAGCAAATCAATCAGCAGTTTAAAAAATTTTTCTTAACCTTTTAATGGAGATGTGCTTTAGGAAAGCGTCCTCTGAAAAGTGAGTAATTGTTGATAAAACGTCATCAAAATAGACTAAAACAAATTTAAAAAATGGGATAAAGGCCACAGCAACAGGATTTTAAGACACAGACAATTCTCTTGTTCATTTCCAAGTTTGCCAATGTAAGAAAGAGAATGGTGCACTTAAAATTTGAGACAATACTTGTGGTGTAAGGCTCACTAATATGTTAGTTAATTAACATTTTGCACAAAGCAAAGATTTTCAAAAGACAGGAAAGTCCCCTTACTAGATTATGATACTTAAATGAACTAAAAACATTAAATGGAATATCCGTTACCCTTATTGCATTTGTACATATGGTGGTTGTCCTTTTACTCCTCCCTTCTTGTCTAATACAGTGGAGGAAATTACAATGTTTGCTGGACATTTTCAAAAAACGACAGGCATGTCCTTGTTTGGCCAGGTTTCAGTCAAGCTGATTCTCTAAAATGAGATCATTAATTAAAAAAGCTTTATTGACGAGAGAATTGGTATTTAGAGCTAATCACAGATTTACCCCCTTGCTTTGCATTGCACTGCATTGCCAGAGGGTCCTGGCTCCACATGAGCAACAGGAGACAAGCACAACAATCCCATAAGACTGGCACTGGGACATTAGTAGTGGTGCTACTGGTCAAGACAAGTGAACGTTGAGGAGATGTGTTGGCTGTGCAAGAGAGAAGTGGGCAAAGTGGGTTTGTTTGAAATGTTTGAAATGTCTGAGGATAGTAATTTGGCTCTCAGCCAATTGGGATGCATGCCATTGTTTATACATAACTGTCTGCATTCCCAGAAGAGATTGAAATTGTTGATGTAGAAGATGCTGTGGGCAGGCCAGGCTGATGAGAGCCAGGTCTGCAGAGACAGTAGCTGAAACGCCTAACTGTGGCCACAAGACAGATTGGGTTGGACACATAAATGTGCAATATGGATCTCTTTAGTGACTAGAGTTAGCACTATTCTGTCCTCTGTATTGCTGACAGTGACATCTGGGACACACGTTTACTCCTGAATTGGTTTTAACATTACTCACGATGATGTTGATTTTGTATTTTGTACTGTGAACTGGTCAGTCTTGGATGCGGAGTGCTGGTGTAGTCCATGTCGATATTAAGCTGCCTGTCTAATGGACTGGACTGGATTTCGGTTTATGGTGACAGTGGGAAGGTGTAGCTCCAGTTTCATCAATGCAGGAAACATGTTAGCCAGCTGGATAGACACTGTAGTACTGCAGGAGTCTCAAATTAAATTCTTGTTTGTCTGTGGTGTTGTTCCTTCTGGAGCTACAGAGTCCAGGAGTTGCTCAATTCTGATCTTGCAGTGCTGGAAGATCCTTTAAGTTCTGCAATTGTTTGACTTAGCAGAAGGCATCAAAAGCAGACCAAAGGAGAGATGAATGGGGGCCATGATATAAAATGCAACTACAAGGTCATTAAAAGTGTTTGTGCCATGATATTGTTGTAGCCTCTCAGGAGAGGACAGTCAGAGGCTTTAGTTTGATTAAATCAATGCAAAGATTGGATGAAAACAGTTCATAAATAACCCATAAAATACAACAGGCAGACCATAAAATCAATCAAATAATCCATTGGTCACAAGGAGTGGATTATTGAAATTTAAACCAACTGTAGCAACACAAAAACAAACCAACGGATATAAAAAGGGTCACGAGCACAATCAATTGTTTAAAGCTATCCCTTTAAATGCCTGGCAATGGACATATGTAAGCATATTTTGTAAGCTGTGAGCACCTCTATCAGTTTTATACTTGTCTGGCAAAACAATAGCTGAAAAATGGGTGCCTATGAAAGAGCTGTATGCTGTGAAAAGATGTCATCTGCCCAATTATGTAGGAATTAGAGCCTTGTCTGAATTGGAAATGCGACATGGATTTGTTTTCTTTACAAATGACAAATGCTATTTTCTTTCAAATGTCAGGAACAGTCAATGGAGGGCAGAGGGTTGAGTTGTCTTCCTTTTAATCTCTCTAAAATAAGCAACAATGGATCTGTGGCATACATTTTTGTTCCTTGACTTGTGAGTAAATTATTGCTTTTTGATTAGTGGCTGATGCTTTGTGTAGTCCAGTGGGACTGGGATATGGGATGTCTTTCTGCTTCAGGTATTATGCAGCCATTTGTGAGTCAGACCGCTGAGAGCATTAAATCAATGGCAACACTGTGGTGAGATATCTGCAGAAAATTCACATGGGCAGTCTCTATGGTCTGTAAATGTCAAGAAACTGCAGAAAAGAGACGTGCTGTTCCGCAGTTTGAGCTACAACCATTGGCATTCACGTTAATGGCCAGATTAACAATGTGTAATGCAGAAATCAGAAAAAGCTACATCTTAAGGCTGAGAAAAGTTTCATCTATTCCACACAAAACCCACCTTTAACAATGTATATTTACACCAATCAAATGTTATTGAACGTGCATGCATGTACAGTGTGGTGCAACAGACAAAATGCCTACACAGTCATTTTAGCACACTGTCACTAATTGCATAATTAGTGGAGCAGCAAGCATAAGTAGTGACAGCATGTTGTTGATTGTAGTAATACTCAATGTTGACATTGTTTACTATGCTAACAGGAAAACTAAGAGCATCACTCAGTAATAGGATGTAGTGCTCTTCTCAGGATTGCCAGACTGCATATTAATGTGACAGGTATGGCACAACATCTGCTGTTTGCGACATCATTGCTAAAGTGCTCAAAAGAGAATAAATAATGATGTGACATTTCATCCCAAAATAAGTAAAGGTAAAAAAAAAACAATATTTGACACATGTTGGAGAAATAAAAGTTACTGAATAAAAACAACAAACAAAAACAACAACCACAAATGATGAGCTATATGGTCAAAATATCCAATACAAAAACACATATAAACATTTAAATGAACACAACAGGTGGACTGAAATTGGTGTCAGTGCAATAATAACTAAATAATGACCATTTAATCACAATAAGCCCAAAACCTATACCAGTTAAGTCAGGACTTTATACCGAGCGCTAATCCAAGAATGAGCATATGCACACAGAATCACACAAACCCACACAGAAAGAAATTCACCCCCTTGCTGAGGAGAAAATGAAGGGCCACTGACTGTACAGTGAGGAGAGAAGTAAAGGGAAGACAAAGTGAGAAAGAAACTGACAGAGAGAGATATAAGCTGAGAGGAAAAACTCAGGGGATGTGGGGGGCTCGTTGGGGGGGGGGGCTGAAAGGAGGAGGAAAGCAAAATGACATACTCAGAAGCGGTGAGGCAAAAGTCTCATGTGATTTAGAGTAGATTTAGAAGGGAAAGTGCTGTGGGGGAGATAAGCAGCATGGAAAACTGCTCAGGCCGCAGGTTTGCAACATTGGGCCAGAGAAGTAGCCTCAGTACAAACGGGGGGATTCACATAGTGGGACCATGTTAGATAGCAGCTTACCCCTCCTCAGCTCTAGCCACACACACAGGGGGAAAATAAATATTCATTCCCTTCCCATGTGCTCAGCGCTAAAGACTTCCCCAAAGGCTTGTGTCTGTGAGTTCCATGTAAAAGAGCCATTCACAATAGTTAAATGAGCTTCAAAGATGCCCCCCCCCAGAAATCTGTCCAAAAACTAATATCGCTGTTCATGCAAATCAGCCATAATTAATTCACATATTTAATATGAAATAAAAAAGCCATTATGATATCCATTATATAATTGCAAAATTAGTTAAAGATGCATTAAGTGAATTTTGGCTATTAGTTGGTAAGACTGCATGATAAATCAGGCTTTTCTATGCAAACATATTCATAAATGACCACTTGTAGATCTGATGCATCAGTAGTTAGTCATTTTTATCTGCACAAACAAATTACATCATATGACATACTCTGCACAGGCAAGTTTAATGTTGGATATTAGAATTTAGATTTGAATCCATGGCAGCACCATGATTAGAGGTGAGCAAAGGCTTTTAATCATTCTTCCTTACCTCTGATTGCCTCAGATGAAAAACATTAAAACAATTATTTGGGACCAAGAAGGTGTGAAGCAGTTGAAAAATTGCCCTTTTGACAATTTTACTTAAACATTGGAAGTCTAATACCTGTCTGAGCCAGTAATTCTTCATTAGTGGATTTTTAGGAGTTGCTTAATAAGTTCTGTTTTCAGAGGCTCCAGGGAAAAGCCTGAGAAGAGAAGTGTTGACTATTTGCACAAGATTTGATGCCATGCAGTAATAAGATTTTTGGAAAAAAGCCTGGAGGTAGAATGTCAGAAGAGAAGGAGTAGGATTTACAATGTGGCACAAATTTCTTTAGATTTTAGATCTGTTAGGATGAAATTTCATCATAATAAGTGGGTCAGTTTTAAGAGGACAATACAGACCAGATACTGAATTTGGAGAAATAGACAGCTTGTATAATTATCTAAAATGAGGAAATTTCATTGCACAACTTAGTGCAATTTCATGCCCATTTTCATGTAAGGGACTCCTAAACTGACACAAATTAGACCACAAACACTAATTTGATTAGAGTTTGTCGCACAGTCACCCTTGTAATAAGATTTTCTCTTTTATATATTTTATTCCAGACAGTGTATGAAACTCATGACCACAATAGTCATACTTGCTGTTATTGCTACATTGTGACTTAAAGATTGGATTTCCCTTTTTACTGACCTACTAGAACTGCCTAAAGGAACCCTGGGCCCCCGCTTTGAGAACCACTGACTTTGTGAATAAAAGTTCAGGGGCTCCTTATACAGAATCATTCATCAGCCTGTCAATGGTAGCAAGTAAAGCGTGTGCATTTTTATGGTTTTTGGCAATGTTGGAACTCATTGGATTTATCATTTGATGACAATTTGACAGGTAGCAGCAAAGGCAAATGTTTTCATCTGGTGTAGCCAGCAGATATCTGGTGGAAGACTTACTGTTCCATGCACTCATTGTTGTTCACGGTCTGATTTGCAACTTGAGATGCAAGAGTTTGCACCACATTGCTTCCAAAAGCTAAGCAGATATCTGTTCACAAAATTATGTCTTTGGCAATGATGTCAAGGATGTCATAATGCACCTTGAGAATTGTTTGGTTTTGGTTTTGTTCCCACCTGCGTTTAGCTTTGCAAGACTGCTTTATTCATTTTTACCTTTTTTTTTAACCAGTCATTTCTTTATGGTGTTTATTTCCCTTAGAAAATACTGCATTTAGCATTAATGTGAGGGCAAAGTCTCAAAAAATCATTCATAATTTATGAACTGAACCAAGTTCATTGACTGAGACTCCAATTTGTTCATTCTCTGAGTTATCAAAACAAGAAAAGGAACATTAGGCCTAGAAGAAGAAATTTGTTTCTGGGCAAGAACACATGAAGCAGAGGGCACAAAAAAGGAATTGTTGTTTTAAAGAGAGACAGACTAGTGACGGGGTGTAAAAAACTCAAAAATAAAGGAATACAACATTGACAACACATACTTTGCAAAAGTTTTGCCATAGCTGCAGCAGATGATGAAGCCATCAACCCCCTGAAAACAACCAGATAATCCCTCCCAATAAGCTATAGGCACAAGGCACATTGACTCTATAATCCTTATAGAGTCAATCACTTATCACCTGGCTGAAGATATAGCTTCGATAAACAGAGTTGATTGGAACAGGTCAGAGTTTAGTTGTTGGTACGACTCTGTGGTTACTTTGGAGACTTACAATTTGGGCAGGACAAGTAATACATTTTTCCCTTTATATGAACTGTAAGAAAACTAATAATACATTTGAATAATAATATTTTACAGACTTTCTTTATAGAATTGTGCAGGCCTCTTTTGCAGCAGAGACACCCCCTGATGTTTAGCTGAAATACAACATTGGCTCAAGCTGTTACAGCTAATATGTTTGCACATATCCAGCAGATACAGAGCAACATGACCTTTTTGTTGGACTCATTTCTGGCCACTTGACAAATTTAAGTTCAATATTCCCTCTCCTCTTTGGCTTACAAACTTCTGTGTTTTTTTGTTTTTACTTTACTCACCACGTACCCCCTGCTAGCAGGTACTGTGGTGTACACTCAGCATGCCCGCAGTATTATATGAGGGGGTTGATGAGGGCAGTTAGACTCATACAGTCTACTTGTGGTCTAGAGACCTAAAACTGTGAGTTAAGATGCTTAAAAGCTTTGTGAAGCTGTTGAGTTGAAAATTCTTCACAATTTTATATTACAGTCATTCGCTTTGGTACAGACACCAAAAATATGCCTCAATGCACGTTTAAAAATAAATTTGGAGTGATCAATCCCAAGCTATTGTGAAACTGTAAGAATAATATTTGTAGTTTTAGAGGAACAACACAAGGTGTTTTGCACACACCTTCTGAAAAGAAAGAGGCAACGTGCTGCTACAGTAGCAACTACGTTATAAGCCATTTATTTTAGCCAACAATGACTGGAAGCCCCTCATTTCCCTCTGACAGATGGAAGGGACCAACCATAAAGCAGCAGCAGAAATCATTAAGTCAGCCAAAGCCCTGCAGAGTTGTTTTAATTGTGTACTCTGGAGCTGTAGGCATAGCTTACCTGATTGCTGCTATAACTAACTGCCTATACAGAGACAGACGAGATCTTCTGCGGACATTTAGAGAGTGATTTGTGCTCAGAGGGTTCCTCAGGGAGAGATAGAGAGGCGAGCAATGAGGAGACAGTTCATCGCAGAGCGAGCAGATTGGACGTTCACCGCTGGAGAGCGCCTTGTCCAGCAGGAGAGGCTCCAGCACCTGGCTAATGCTTTCATGGCTCACAATTTACAGCAGGCCTGCCACTGGGTACGGTCAGCATTGTCAATGTGATGCCCTACGGAGGTCTGTGCCTATGGTCCTGACCTTCCCTGTGTGTGTGTCAGACCGAGCACTCACTCAAAGCGTTAATCGATGGCCTTTCAACGGCTATGCCGCTGTGCCTGTATATCAATCACTGAATAAAGCTGAGCAACAGGACAACGTGAGCACACACAGAAAGGGTTGGATTATAAAGGATGTGTTGAATGCACACACCCACTCATCTGTATGAGGGGATACACAAGTACCTACACACACAGATGCACTCCACACATTCATAAAATATGGGCAAAAAGCCATACCTGTGCACAAACATATACACACACATACAGTTAAACTGATGTGTTGACAGGTTGGGCAGGACTTGCACTCCCTGTCTCATGCATAAAGGCATATCAAATTCTGTAAAAGAATATATTCTGCCAAGACTCCCTACTTTGACTGACATACAAGCCAGTAAATCAATCCACTTAAAACGAGCTTTACTTTAGGCTCCCAGAGACTGCATTGTGCCAGGCAACTTTGCCATCAGACCGAGGAGCTTCACAGTCCTGCTTGGATCTCCTGAACACTGCAGACACGTACCCACTGCAGCACGACGTAACAGTACGCTGCTGTTAATGGAACTACTCACTGCTCACTGATCATGGACGATTTTTCAAAGCAGCCTCAGCTGGAGTGTTAATAATCCATGTTTATTTTTAATTATAAATGACTTCTTGGCCTCCTCCTGAGTCACAGTAACATCAGTAGAGACAAACTCTGCCCGGCCCCGGCCCAGTAGAGCGTATATTGCATGTGTAACAGACAGTCATTTCAGAGCACTATAGATTATGTTCCCTCATCCTGCTTCTGCCTCTGCCAGTTTAACAGTCTAAACACTTAATCTTGTCAAAAGAGACTCTTAATAAACTCAGAGGGAAGCCCTGCTTTGCCCTCAGAGAGAAACAAATGTGGTTTACAGCAGTGATGATCTGCAGCATCTACCCCGAAGCTCTAATGCATATTTACACTCAAAGCTCATTAATCAGTCATGCACAGAAAAGGGGAGCATGACAAAGATGGAGACACAGAATCAAAAAGCAGGGCGACTTTACTGAGTTTTGAGAGCGCAATATTGCACAGATAGCTATTGTTATTGCAAGATAACTAATGCACGAGGAATAGTGTCTTCAAGGCTATTTGAGGCAGATCAAGGCAGAATATACTATGGTCTGGTTAAAAATTTATCACTATATTAAGTATTACAGAAGCTGAATCGAAGATGTGACCGCAGGTGTAAACGTGTGTTAAGGCGTTCTTAAGATACCCTGTCCACTTGCTTGAGCCTTTTTCACCCTGTCTCCCTGTCTGGCACTACAGACCTAAGCTGGCCTTTGATGTGTGAATTTAGAGGCAGAGGCAGGTGAGTCAACAGCTGTGTCAGGGAGACGTACCTGTACTCTTCCTGGGTGAAGATTGGGATGCGTGAAGGCTGAAGGACGGTGATCTCCACCAAAGTACTGTTATACTTCACTGGCTCACCATCATCATAGGCTATCACAAATAACTGCAGTGGGCAAGAAAAGGCACACATAAGCAGCACACAAACACAAGCACAAACGTAATTTTTTTTTTTTTTAGCCTTCTACTACTCACTACACAAATAATTCTCTTTTTGAGGTTGCCAGGCATTTTTTGTAGACATGTTCGGCATCCTAATAAAGACAGACTGGCAAAATAGGATCTGGCGAGCAGCCTGCAAAGCTCCCAGAGAGCGAGTATGAATGTATTGATCTACATTCATAGACTGTGGAGAATGGGGCCTGGGGGAAGCAGGGGGGAGTGGAGCGGCAGGGAAGGAAAGATAGACAGAAAGAGAATAAACACAGACAAATGTTTAAAGAAACAGAGAAAGGAAAACGGGGGGGGGGGGATAAGAGACAGACAACATGTGGGCATAAGCGACAAATTCCCATTAGGACCTAATATCACAAAACACCTGGTCCACCATTCAGATATTCCTATGTAAGGTCACCTTAAGTTGGTGAAAACAAAAACCTTTATGTGAGCACCTGGGAGGGAATTTGTCTAATCAATGAGAAAAGTCAATATCACTGGGTTCAGACACCAGAGATCCAATGACATGATCATTGAAACAATTCAGGAAAAACAAAGTAATAATGTCCTAAAAATGTTATTCGATTTTAAAAAGTCAATGTGCATAAATATAACCTGCTGATCTTCACTGCAGCTTAAACGGAAAGAAATGTAAAGCAGAACAGTAAACATCAATTACAGCTAGTAGCTAGTGTCTCTGCAGTATAAAAGAACACTCTGAGTCTTTGTATTTATGTTTTTGGATGAGAGCTTGATGATAATTACGATTATAAAATCCTCATTAATTATAATTGCCAATCCCACCATTGTAATTAATAACTCAACGTGTCAAATGTTAAAAGATAGTATAAGTATTTTGTGCACACTCTGGCTTGACACTTTATTAAAAAAGTTTAACATTTGCCTTTTTATTAAAATCTAGCAAAATTAAGTCTCACTTTATTAGTATAGTGTAGCTCTGAACTCCTGATTCCATTAGTTGATTGTCATCAGCCATTTTATTCACGCTTCACCATCAACGGCTCATTCACAGCTGTGAGGCTATCAGCTGACTACTGATGTGCAATAATAACTATGCACAGTGTACAGCATGGCCATTATACCCCGACACTTCTTACTATCACACACATGCTCTAATAGGGCTGCACAATTACGGCAAAAATCATAGTCAGGATTATTTTGGTCACTATTGAAACCATGATTATTTTACACGATTACTTGCTGACATTTTAACAATGTATTTCCCTGAACTTTAAATAATATTTAAGTGAAAAAGAAATTAAATAGTAAATAGAATATTTAAAGTTACATCGTGGGCTTCACCACGCCCTTTTTATTGTGTTCTATCTGGGTGAGATGTCAGAGTTTTCTCTAACTCATTCAGTATTGAACAGGCTTGACCAGTAAAACACTGCCAGCTCTGGACAGGTTACACACACAGTCATCACTGCCAAGAACCAATAGATTCCCTGCAAGCTTGGGCTTTTTATTTGTACAACGGTTTGGGACTGCCAGAGTGTGTAACGACCATCCCTGTCTGATAAATTCACTCGGTGTGTGGGAGTGTGTGCATGTGGCTGCTCTGCACACCTATGTACCATGTGATACCTTCCTGTCTAACAGCTGAAATGGTTTTACCTTTCTTGTTAACCAAAGCCTCTCTTTCTGTCATCTTGGCTGTGGCTGAACTGAACATGCCACATCCTGGTTCAAATGGAGTTTGTGTGTTTTAGGGATGGGTGAAAGTGTACCGCTGCAAAAGGAATGGGTGTGCTTGAATTTTAATGCAGAAGAACATCATAAGAAAATTAAATGCAGCACAATAATTAGGAGATAATTATTTTATCTTCAATATTAAGTTTTCATTATTATTGAAAGCCAGCTTTCCTCCATATGAGCTGTTTATTCAGGTTCTATAGTGTAGATTTAATGACTATATATGTATTTATTAGGGATTATTAGGGATTAGAGGATCAGATCACATTCCTTGAAAGGGGCTAAACTAACTGTATTAACATTCGCTATAAACAATTTCTGGACACTAAGTGTTTCTGGCTGAATGACATCAACACCTTGGAAGTGACACACTGACATTACAAGCAGCATCATCAGCTGCAGCTTGTTACATCTATTGTCACCATGAGCACTGCTACTCACCTTAAAGGTGACGCTAGGCTCTTCATTGAGGTTGACCTTAGTGATGACTCTTCCAGTTTCCTCTTCCACATCAAAGATGCTCCCACTGTATGGTGAACTGTCCAGGTCCACTCTGTAGCGGACAAAACTAGCCGGAGTACCCTGGAGGAAGGAGAGGGAAGAACATGGACCACATCAAACCAGCAACAGTCCACTTATCTGGACACTACTTTTTACATTCAGTGCAGCCAAGATTAATTAGCAATTAGTTAATGTAAAATGTATTTAAGTCATAAGGCTACAGCAATGTTGTTTGTTAGGTGCACAGCTCTTCTGTTATTGTTTCATCATGCCGAAGTAGTCCAAGTAAGAAGGGGTTGCTCTTCTCTCTGTGTAACCTGAAAAATGTTCCTTCAGTGAGTGAATGCCTCACTCTTCTCTCTCCTCATCAGACAGCTAAGATAAACACACTGTTATTCATTGATTCATGCCTCTTCCCTTTCATATGAAATATAAAAAAACTTCTCCATTAAACCAAACCCTCTAGTCTCCAGAGTAACACACTTACATTCATTAGCAAGAGCCTGGACTTTAATATGACCCTTTGATTAAGATTAATCACAGTTCCTGATTACTAATCATCTCTATAGCTTATCTTATTGCAGTTTCATCCCTTAGGACCTCAAATTCTGTCTGATTTTTAATAAGATTTTTGAGGCTGTGCTCCCTTGCCTGAACTGATTCTGCTCCCCAGGGACGGGGTAAAACCCGGGGCTAGAGAGAGGTAAATCCTGTAGTAGCAGCGGATCCCCCGGGAGGCTTACTCACACAAATGTGTCTCTAAGAGGTTACAAAACTATCTGAGTGAATTCACTAAGGGGATTCTCAGAAAAGGGGCCTCATCTCTAAAAGCTCTTCAACTTGTTTTCTAACATGTAATGGAAAACATGTCAGGACAGGATCATTAATAAAAAAACACCTCCCAGAGAAGAATCTAATACAGTGGCTTTGGCAGCAAGAGATCTACAATGTTGGCAGCAGAGTTGCTTTGCTCAAGGCTAAACATACAGTGCAGTCAACTTGGTAACAGCAGCCCATCCTCTAGTTCTTGCTCTTCCCTCTTGTATCTCTAGTTTGCTTTTACAAAGTCATACAGTATGTCTAACTTAACAATACAGTATCAGGGCTATACAAAAGCAAACCAGTAAGGAAAGTTTAATAAAATCCTCCTTGTCAAGCTGACACCCCTCTCTTTCCCCCTGAGGTCATTAATGGGTGAACCGCAGTCTAAGTCCAAATTGAGCTTATGTGAGTCTGAACCAATAAATAATTGGGTTTTATTACATTTTGATGGAACTTTTCTACTTTAACCAGCGCAGCCTTTCCAGACTTTCTAGCACTTGTTAAGCAGCTCATGACACTTGATTATAGGTTGTGAAAAGATCTCATGATGAAAAAAACAAGCAAGAGGTTCTGCGACACACAGCGTGTCCAAGCTAACAAACCACCTATTGCTCATAATGCAATATTTTCCAAAACTGGTCAGAATTTGAAAAAACACTTTGGCACTTTGTATTTTGGCATCAAAATAATTTGCTCCTTTTGAAACCTTGAGTAAAAATTTTTGGAGATGTTATTTTCATATGTACTTTTGTTTTGCTTGTATTTCTTTAACAACAATGCGATTCTCTTTAGTATAAAATAACCACTTCATGAATTAAAGAATGCACTCAGAAGCACCGGGAAGCACTGACTGATACTGATACAGAGGCACACAACACAACAGCAAGGCGTGTGCTAACAGAGTAAAACAGCAGAGTGGACACATTAATTAAACTTAATTTGGTAGGGCTGAAAAATGTGTAACGTTGGATTTTAAGGGTAAACTTTGTCGACAGCACAGTCTTTTCTGCTTTTTAGTTACAAGTAATAAACTCTACTAAAACCCGTGCTGAAGAAACAGGCTTCTAACCAGAGCATTTGTCTCCATGGTGATCTCCTCTCTCATTCAGGGTGATATTAACGTTGACATTATGAGGTGGAGTGGCACTGCCAAAAATACACTCGCTTTTTAAAACACAGTACTATCACTTCTCCTAAGGCACAGGAGCATTGATATAAGGCCTTCTTCCTAAAAGGTGCATACAAAAAATAAGAACAGCAGCAGGAATGATTGCCACCATTATGACCTTGAAACATCACATGTGTTGCTCACGTTTGTCACATCAAGACCAGGAGCCAGAGGAGGTGTGTTTTTAGCAAGCACTAGACTAAGCTCTGTTCCATCAGAGGTGTCTATGACAGGCATCCTGTCAATAAAATGCTTTGAGCTCCCAAATCCAGGTCAATAAGAGACTGGGTTAGTCGGCTCCTGTTGGAAAATCTAATCCCTCTGTCTGTCAAACCACTTTGCAGAGTCACTCCTATGTCTCGCTGGCTGCCATTGTGCTCATGGTAATATAAGAATGATTTCCTTCCTAGTTCAGCACTGCAGGACATTTTCTACTGTATAAAATATCTTTAAGAATGGTTCAGGTTAAAATTCTGAATGAAAGAAAGAAGGCACAAGTTCATATTAGAGAGAAGGTTTTAGATCTGCGCAGACAGTGAGGTGGAGAGGTTTTGGGGGGGCAGGAAAAGCAGGAGGTGGGAGAGTCTCCCTCTGAGAGGGAAAGTGAGATGTACAGCAGTCATTGTGGTGCTCTGAAGATGTTTTACCACCCACAGCTGGGACTGACAGGCATCCATATCCCTCAGCGTTTATGTGCTGCAGAGAGTACACAAACTCACCCAGCCCTGGTGAGACCTCACCAGCAGGAGGGACACTAATAACAAGCATCGAGTCCGGTCAAACAGGACTTCTTTGAAAATACACTGAGAGCAAGAAGCTACTAGGGCAAGGCAGGCAAGTCATTGGGGGATTCCTATACTGTTTTTTTTTTTATAGTCATGGTGAAAATAAACAAAAAAAGAATATGTATAAGAGACAAGGCTGGTTTGGTGGAGCCTCTATAAAAAAGAAAGAAGGAGAGGATGTGAGCAAGAAGACTGCTGACTCACCATGTGCAATAAAATATTAAGGTGGGTGGCACTGCCAAAAAAAGGTTCAGCTGAGGTGAATGACATGGAGCCAAACATTTTCAGGCCTATTCTAAATATATACATGTGATGCTCCTGACAGCGTCAATGACTACCAAAGAAAAAAGTCATGTGATATATCCCCCCCCCCCCCCCCCCAACATAAAAAAGAAAAGTTTTTCCATTGCTCCAGTGTCATACAATTTCAAGTCTCAACACGGTGTCACAATTTCTTATCTGCATTGTGTAATTTTGTTCCCTGGTTTGCAGATTCCAAGGAAAAAAAAGAAAAAAAACCCTTCATCGCTCCAGTCCCAGGAGAACCTGCTCAGATATAGAGAGGTAAAGGAGTCTGAGGAAACATATCGCTGTCTGAGGCAACTGGTAGATGAGTCATACAAGTGAAGATGCTAAACAAGACCCCCTTACAATAAATACACATAGCACTGTAGCACTGTAGCTCTAATGAGAGCATCTGAATGTTGAAAACATCTTTAAAATGCATCATGTCAAATGCTGCAGCTGAAATTGGCTGATGTTCTATGAGCAATGTGTTGTGAAGAGGTAAAAATCACCAGGCAGGGCTTTTATCTCTGCTACCTTTATTAAAGCCACAGATAAAGACAACATGCTTCGAGATCTCTGAAATTTAACCAGCAATGCTGTTCACATTGCAAATTTGAAAGATAAATTTAAAGTGTGACACATGTATATTGTTTTATACTCACTGGAGGGTCTTGATCCTCAGCAAAAACAGTAGTGATGACTGTTCCTTTCTCTGCATTGGGTGCCACCATTCCTTTATACAGCTCTTGGCTAAACACGGGGGAGAAGTCATTCATGTCCTGAAAACAAAAACAGATCCATAATTGTAGGTGTAACAGCTATATATTGGTGATATTTTTCAACCACGGCTGGCTTCAATGTATTCTGCTGCTACTTTTGCTGATGCTGTCTGCATGCTGAAAGAGTATTATTGTAGCAGTGCAGGTTCTGCAGCTGCCGCTTTGTTTGATTTCAAGCAAACACTTCCAGCAACTTATTGTGGATTCAGGCAAATTTTCTAAACTGCAGTGATTCACCATGCCCCCAGGCTCTGACCGTGCACTTTAAGAACTGCGCATCTGAGCTAAATGTGATCACATATAACATAGATTATAACCATAACATCTATCCATCCATTTACTGTAACTGCTTTATCCTTTCTGTGGTCACGGGGGCTGGAGCCTATCCCAGCAGTCATTGGGCAGGAGGCGGGATACACCCAGGACAGGTTGTCAACTATCTGTCCCTGGGCCAACACATATAGACAGACACAGTCATTCACAGTCTCATTCACCTATTCACCTATCATGTATGTTTTTGGGTTGTGGGGAGACGCTGGAATACCCAGAGGGAACCCCCACGGACACAGAGAGAACATGCAAACCCAACACAGAAAGGACCCAGTCGGGAAGTGCTAACCACCAAGCCAACGTGCCGCCTGTAACCACAGCATCACAGAGGAAAATAATAACCACAAACATGTAATGTGGCTGGGCGATTAAAACAAAAATATATGTGTAAATTGAAAACATTTTCTTTTTTTCCTTAAGCCTCACATTCATGCATTGGTAATTAATCACAACATTTAATTAAACTGTGACAAAATTATAATACTGTTGCTGCCGTGAAATTAAAAGGTTCATAATTAATGTTTTTTTTCTTCTTTCTGTTTGGTTTATCTTCACTGATAAACATAAACGTTCCATGCTACAGTACATAATGATGGGAGATGGCAGAGAAGCATCTTGTCATTGTGAAATAAGATAAAACTAAAGCTGTTTGCTTTGAATGGTTACAGACAATGTGACAAGTTTTACTGTGTCAAAAAATCTCAATATACACCGCGTTCCACATTATGCAAATGTAATTTTTCTCTCTTTTTCCTAAATAATCTATAAAAATGATAGTTCTCATAATTTTCAAGTCATCAAGCATTAGAGTATAACTCGACTGATTTTGAACGAACCTCCAAATCATAACGGTTTTTAAAAAAAAAATCAAAATCTTAAAATGCACTGTTCCACATTATTACGCACAATAGAGTTTCAAAACATTTTATTGTTGTAAACAACTGAAAATGGTCATTAGTTAAACTGCAAGCATTTGCAGGTTATATTTGCTGAAATCAAAAGCTCTTTCAATCAAAAATATCTTAACAGGCCAAATTACATTTTGACATAGGACCCCTTATTGAATAGGAGCTTCACAATTCTTGCATCCATGGAAGTTGTCAGTGTTTGGATGGTTTCTGCTGGAATTTCTTTGCAGGATGTCAGAACAGCCTCCCAGAGATGCGGTTTTGATGTGAATTGCCTCCCACCCTCATAGATCTTTTGCTTCATGATGCTCCAAAGGTTCTCAATAGGGTTGAGATCAGGGGAGGATGGGGGCCACACCATGAGGTTTTCTTGTTTTATGCCCATAGCAGTCAATGATGCACAGGTATTCCTTGCAGCCTGGGATGGTGCATTGTCATGCATAAAGATGATCTTGCTACGAAAGGCACGGTTCTTTTTTTTGTACCACGGAAGAAAGTGGTCAGTCAGAAACTCCACATATTTCACAGAGGTCATTTTTACACCTTCAGGGACCTTGAAGGGGCCGACCAGCTCTCTCCCCATGATTCCAGCCCAAAACGTGACGCTACCACCTCCTTGCTGACGTCGCAGCCTTGTCGGGACATGGTGGCCGTTCACCAACCATCCACGACTCCATCCATCTGGACCATCCAGGGTTGCACGGCATTCATCAGTGAACAACACTGTTTGGAAATTAGTCTTCATGTACGTGTAGGCCCACTGCAGGCGTTTCTGCTTCTGAGCTTTGGTTAAGGGTGGCTGAATGAGGTTTATGCATAACTGCAACCCTCTTGAGGATCCTACACCTTGATGTTCTTGGCACTCCAGAGACACCAGCAGCTTCGAATACCTGTTTGCTGCTTTGCAGTGGCATTTTAGCAGCTGCTCTCTTAACCCGACGCATTTGTCTGGCAGAAATCTTCCTCATTGGTCCTTTATCTGCTCGAACCCGTGTGTGTTCTGAATCGGCTACAAATCTCTTTACTGTATGATGATCACGGTGAAGTTGTTTTGAAATATCTAAAGTTGTCATACCTTCTCCTAGGCATTGAACTATTTCTCGCTTTTCGGCAGCAGAGAGATCCTTCTTCTTCCCCATATTGCTGGAAAATGGTGGTCTGCTTAATAATGTGGAACATCCATTCTTAAGTAGTTTTCCCTTTATTTGGACTCACCTGCAAACTAATTGGCACAGGTGTCTGAGATTGATTGGAGTGATTGGAAGAGCCCTGACACACATTCCCATCCATGTGTTTAAACTGACAGACAAAAAAATGACACCTTTAAACCTTTAAACACAATTTGCATAATAATGTGGAACGCGGTGTAATGGCTTTTATGACTGACTTATGTTTATCATGAGGTTTGCTGACCTAAATAAGGAGTTTTCAGTGTTATTTGGATGGTTAGAACATTAGTGTTTTACTTAAAATATTTCTAATGTCTTGAACTAAAACATAACAAGACAAGACAGACATAAGACCACACAAAGGCGACATCAAAACATCAGTGTCACCAGCGTGACACCAGACTGAATAAGAGAACTGACAGATTTCCAGAAAAATATGTACAGTATGTTGTTACCACGTTGCACTGCTCCCATCTTTTCTCTGCATGAATCCCCCTTTTAAGCGGTGAATCCGTTTTGTTGGGATTCAGTAACATTGTGCTTCTGATGCTTCCTACATCTGGGAACTTAACATCGCCACTGCTTTTAATCACCTTCTCCCTGTATATAATGCACAGCAGAGCTCTACCATTTTATGGGCCGGCAAAGAAATGAAATCGCGTTAACTGTGCAACCCTTATTTTCTTTGTGAGAATGCAAACGCAGTAAGCCATTCGCATATCTCTCAGGAATAGCTTAACTCTGTAGTCTAACTGCTGGAGCCTGATCTTCCTTTCTCTTCACTTTCCACTGTTTTGACTGAGCCATGGGCAACAGTATGTGTTCTATAAACTCAGTGGTGGAGGGCAGCCTCACTTTGATCTATACACAGGTTTAGTGTTTCCTAGCAGAAAATCTATGATCCAGTTCTTACTTTGAACAACAAAGCCTGATCCTGGTGCTGCAAGTGTTGCACAGACAAGCTCGTGTATGCTTGAAACATGCATGTGCTGCGTGTACATAAACACACATACAGTACTGTTTCTTCATCCATGCACATATACCGTCAGACAAACACACACAAGGTGCCCGTCTTACAGTTCTGAAGTACAAGAATAGAGGAAAAAGTTTGGGAGACTCATTCAGAACAACATGACATGCAGGACACTCAATCCGTCACTGCAAGGTATCCAACAAAAGAGACAACAACAAAACAATACAAGGAGAAATCAAACAGACGCAACTTCAAATAGCCCTCTGGAGGTGTTACATGAAGAAGGAAGTGAAATCAGTGGAATCAGCTCCATCTCTAGTCCCAGAGAAGCCTGCATGAATCCATTAGGCTCATTCTAATTCATGTCTGCCATTTCAAATAACAGACATTGGTTTGATATCAGTGGCTGTGCGATGCCTTATCCTATCAAACACAGTTCCTGGGTGACAGCACGAACACTGCAACAAAGCGTGTCCTTATCGGAGGACAAACTCACTCTACAGGTTGGCAGAGCATGTGGCGAGCCTGCTTGAATAAGCTCAAGAGCTTCCTCCCATTCAGTGTAATATGGAGAGCTTAATTCTGCAGACTTTGAGAAAGTCACTAGGGTTGGACTGAATTCAAACACAGAGATAAATGTGAATGCAAAGATTCTGAGGCGCAGAATTACTTACAGAGCAAAACCACGCACCCATTAATGTGTATAAACACTTGCACATACACACACGAATAGTATCACAACACAAGGCATTTAATCCTTTCGTTGGGATTCAGCTGTTAATCTCTTGAAAGGTTGTAAAGGGAATACAAGCACAAAAAAAAACCTGACATAATTGCTGTCACAAAGCTAATGAGTCATTCAGATCTGGAATGGCCCTGTGTGCAAAGCAGAAACACCTATCCATCAAACTGTCTTTGTCTGGTGATGCTACGAGAACATCAGGTCGGGAGGCCAAAACGTGTTTTACAACGGAAAACGCACTCAGCTTCTGTGTTGCACAGCACTAAATTTTATATCACAAAAGCAGCAGATCCTTTTGGACTGTGGCGAGCCATTTCTACTATAAAATCCTGCTAATGACTCACCACGTATTCACTACCAGTGCTGCTGCTCCTGAGGGACATTGAGGATAGATGGAAAGAGAAAAGACCACTGAGAGGTTGCGGTGGACTGACTGTCCGGGGGCTCTTACCGTGATACGGACCGTGACGGTAGCTTGCCCTGGGGGCATGACCCCCCTTTGGTCGACAGCTTCCACCTGGAAAGTGTAAGAGGCTCCCATGCCCATGGCTGCCAGGTCTTCAAAGTCCAGGGTCTGTAGCACCACTAACTCCCCGGTGACAGGGTTCAGAGAAAACAGCTGTCTGGCAGATTCTGTCTTGATTCGATATGTGACATTGGAGAAGAGGTCTGAGTCCACCGCCTATGAGAAGGATGAGGACAGTTAGATAGAAGAAGAAAGAGCAAAACCACATATTTTTATATAATTCCACAAAATCATACATATACAGAAATATGCTATGCATAATGAATATTAATGTTTCTATTTTAATTCTGCATCTTAATGCTGCAGGGGTTACTTACATCAATCATTAATAGATTCTGATTAAATTAAACCACTAAGGAAAGCTTAAGTTGCTCCTCATTGCATAAAATCACAACTCTCAAATTATAAATACATTGCAAAGGCTCCTCAAATTGGAGCTGATTAGATACAATATATTAAAGCTGAAACACATGACATGCATACACAAACACAATCCTCTGAGAGACAAAGAAGATAAAATACCTTGAAGTATTAGCAGGAGGTTTCAAGCTACCCTACTAAACCACTTCTTTTTCTCAGAGTTTCACTTTTGCTTTTTAGGTGTCACCCCCTTCTGATTAGAGTTGAGGTGACGTTGTCTAGGAGATTAATGGTGTCACAGTGCCACTGTCACTCAGACCCTTCACCAAAACCTCACTTCCCTGCTTTTCACCCTCCCATCCTGTTTCATCCCTCTTTGGGAAATGTCACTTGCAATATTCCAGCAATTACTCGCCCCTCTGCTCTGTGTTTGCCATGCACGCACATGATTTCCTTTAACTTCACTTCAGTGCAGACACATGCTACTACCCAAAGACAGATTTCACCAAGTTGAAAAGTTGAGAGCATTACGGATCGTCTGGCCTACTCCTACTAAAATCTGGTTCTGACTTGAACAGTCTAGCTTTATGTCTTATTCTGTCTGAAAACCCACAGAGAGCTGTCATGGCAGGAGAAGAAAATGTTTTTGTTTGTATATAAGGCTGTGTATGTTTCCGTCCGAGTAAATGTTTCCATCTGGAAGCGTTTGACATTTTAAACACTAAACTGCCTCTACTTAAAGTTTAAAGATGCTAAAAGGCTATTACTACATCTCTTGTTTCAGGCATCCATGCTGCATTACATCAAGGTGGTCAGGAGATGTATAGGGATGAAGAGATAGAAAGAAAACAACTTTGGCAGCAAATGCATGCACAAGCACATGCACAAGTACTTACGCTTAGCTTCAAGACCACAGTTCCCACAGGACTGTTCTCAGGCACATTCACCACATATGTTTGTTGGGAGAAGACTGGGCTGTTGTCATCAATATCCATCACCTGGATAGAGAGGGTCAAAGTGGTGCGTCGTGGATCCACTGCCCCATCTGAGGCCTCTACCACCAGGTCATACTGGCTCCTAAGCTCCCGGTCAAGAGGCACTCTTGTGTAGATGCTGCCGTTTGCACTGATTATAAACAAGTCAGGGTAATTCACAATCCGGTAGCGCACCTCGCCATTAGCTGCTGCATCTGGATCTGTGGCCTGGGGAGAAAAAATCAGAAGGTTCCATTATGGGTGTACAAACAAAACATTTGTTTCCCAAGCATCGCAGTCCGCCCAGGTTAATTAAATGCCCCTCAAAGTCCTTTGTTTGACTTCCGTTTGGGTGATCTGATGTCTGACACTAGTATTTTTTGCTGATGTAGTTTTCAAACAATCACCATTAAATGATGCCAAATTCAGAAAGCAAATTCATGAACTTTCAGTTCAGTGACCATAATTCATGGCACAAGCATACCTGCACTTTCAATAGTGCTGGTGCTGCACTGAACAGAGAGGAATAATGTAAAATATAGCCTGGATAAACAGATGGAAGCATAATAGTCAGCTAATGTTGCAATGGCCATTATCTTACAGTGGCGTGACAGAGTTTGAATGCAGAAAAAAAATGTGAGTTAGTGGGCCCGCTAAATGAAACGTCAATAAAAAGTCACCAATAAACACCCGACTCCATCCCAATGCTGCTAAGGTAAACTGACAACCTGTGGTAAACATGGAGAAGCCATTTACATATATCAGTAATAGCAGGGAGAGATAAATATTCAGCAACGCACAGCATATGAATAACAGATTTTAAAACTGAAATGCAGAGGTATTTCCCTTTAGGCAAACAGCAGCTTTTGTGAATTTGATGTGATCCATTACATGATCCATTACAGCCTGGCTTTATCTTAACGCCCTACATATTTACAGAGGCTTCAGTTACAAAAGCCATGTGAGCTACAGTGCCGCCGTCGCCAAGCCGAAACAATGTTCATATGTTTTGAGACTCACTTCTTGTTCTCCATATTGAGATTAAAGTCTTTGTCAGACTCTTACGCAATAATTTGTGAGTTCAAAAGGCAAGAACTGTTTCCATGCACACTCTGCCTTGCATCAAAAGGAAATCCTTGAACGCTCAATCAACTTTTAATAGCATGCATGTGATTGAAATAAAAAGAGTAAAATAACTGAATAAAAGAAATGGTCAGAGCTTAGGAAAGGCACATGGTGCTACTCTGTGATGCTGTAATGATCCTGCAGGGCTAAAATAAATTAGCAGCTTTACACATTTTAATTCTCATGTGGAAATGGCAGGTCATTATTATGCCTGTGTTGTGTGTGTGTGTGTGTGTGTGTGTGTGTGTGTATTCATAGTCAAACAGTCTCTTGTGTGGTGGTATTTTTTATTTGTAATTGAGAGAGAGGGGCAGAGAGAGGAAGGGGGAGGGAAAAAAACAGAGGGAGATCAAGCCACATTTCATCTGTCTGTTTGGCAATAATTTCTCAACCTCAGTGCAAGTAAGGACAAGGCAGCACAGACGGGGAAAAAAAGAGCCTGATGAGGAACAGTGGAGGTGGGTGAGGTGTGGGGGGTGTGGGTGGCATACATAGTTCACATATGGTTGCTAAAAGCTGCCACCAATTTGTTTTACATGGAGTGCCTGACAAATACTCAAAGCCAAGGCTAAAAATTGGACCTCGGCATTAAGCCTTTGCAAAACAGACCAAAGCACATCATGTCAATATGTGCACACGGATCGCTACTTCTCTGCAGTCATTACATAACAAACATTCTCACTACTCCTTGGCTTGTAAGAAGTGTAATCCAATTAAAACCAATAAAATCAAAAATCAAATTTGCATATATCTGTGCGCCCACCACAAACTGTTTGTATTACAGAGGTCTGTGCAGAGCAGGCCATTCAGTCCTCCGGTTCCACACGACCTGCAACAGATGCTGGCAGATATGACAAACATGTGCGGCAACGCCGGCCATTGGCTTTGATTTGTGTGTCAAATTTTGCCAAATAATAAATATGACAAAATTATGGCTCATATCTTCTTCACACAGCATGCATGAGAAGCTATGAATGAGTTTTTTTCAATCAGGACTCATTTTGCAATGGCAACTGTCACAGACTTTCAATTGTAATTGGTACACTGATTGTGGGAGCGGTGGGAAATCCTGCAGGTGCGATTGGTTCCAGAACAAAAAGTAGCTGGAGCAGGTGGCTGCAGACTTAAATAAGAACCCCATGCAGACCTGCAATAGACAATACCTGAGAAATGTATCTTCTTTATGCACTGCTGACCTGGGAAGTTATTTTTTTTTCTTTTCGCATTTACAAAAAGAGCATATTCATCATACTCTGGATGAATACTGCTCAAACTTAAATTTAAACACTGCTGTCAACCTTTCAAAACCAAACAAAAAGGTGTGCTAACTGTATCTTTGTTAAACAAGTAAAGCAACATGAGAATGCTTGAAAATTGTTCAGTGAGAATGAGATCAGACTTACATTATCAAGAAATCTACTTAGCAAAAACATGATTGTGTCATGTTCAATGGCCTCCTCAATCAGCAACAATTCTACATGACGTTTCCATGATGTGTTTGACACGAATGCTAATCAATTTGTCCTCCGGTCATCTGCATGTTCAGATTATAGCTTCCTGCTATGAGCTTACAGAATGGGCCTGTATGATTTAGGATTTGTATAAGTCACAGAACAAATGATTCTATTAGCACAGCCAGCAATGCTGTCAATTGTGATAACCTAGTATATCGTCACCAGTCTATGTGAGCGTGTGTAAAATAAGAACAGGTGGGAACCAGTTCCAATTACTGTAACGATAATCCATAGCGCTTTAGGGCTAGCATTAAGCTACTTAATAGCATTATGCATTTGCACTGCAGTCATTTTCATCGTTGGCAATTTCCTGAAGCCTTGTTGGTTGGCTGCATTATCGCTCCCTCACTGCAGGTAAATTCAAGGTGCCACAGGAAAAGATTAACTGATTTTACAGTAACGCACCACATTTGAATGCAAAATAATTGAGTCAACACAAATAGCAGCTTAATTCAAGCATTCTTTATCTCATCCATTCCTTCATCTGTCACTCGACTTTTTTTACTTAGCACATCATGCGACTGCGAGCTGTAGGCTAATGTTCTGACAGCTACAACATTTGCTCAATAAGACTTGTGGTGCACTTGGCCTACGAAGCACCTAAAAAATATCCACATCACAAAACCTTATTCAGACTAGAGAGGTAGCAGTTACAGAACATTTGTCAGTCTATCAGGGTGGCTGATGAAACACTGAGAAACACTTAAATGGTGTACATTAAGTGGCAATGCCCAGGCTGAACAACTTTTTTGCTTGTCCCATTTTCTCTTTCACCATTGGCTCATGGACTTTAGAAATTCGTCAGTGTCAGGTGTGTCCCCTCAGTGTACGAGCTTGACTGATCTGAGAAGCAGCATCTTTTCCCAGCACATGTTCCTTTGGCTTGCACCTCGGATGAACTCTATTACAACCGGGTAATGAACCGTTCAATTTGGTCTTTCTTCTTTGGTGATTTTAGAATGTATTAAATTAACAAAGAACAGTACATTTCTATATTTTATTCTTTCCACTGTCTCTGCATCTTGTGGATGACTTAATGAGAGTAAGTGAAAGTTAAAAAACTGTGTAAATGTGACAAAGAGGCATTACATTTAAAAAATATTCAGTGCATACCGTTATTGGCAAAAAAAAATAATAAAATAACTACAAAAATGAATGAGACCAAAAGCGGAGTAAAGGTTCTATATCTCCATTGCACCTTGCCTGCAACCATATATACACTCTTGAGAGATAAACAGCAACCCATTAAATAAAAAAAAAAACAAAACCACTTAACAATTTTGTTATTTATGTTACAGCCAAGTGTTTTTCCTTATTTTTAAGTGTCTGCCTGAAGGGCATGGCCTCCTCAAATAATGTGCAATGAGCATGATCTCTTAAAATGTGCTCCTTGCATGAAAAATGAGAAAAATGTCTCTCTGCCATGAAAGGATTAAGTCAAGGAGACAAACCGGAAGGAAGCTGTAACGGAGATACATAGGACACAGAAATCGTTGGTAGTAATTAAATGGCATTGTGTCTCTTTTAGTGCGTGTCATTAAAGTTTTCATGTGTTAGCCAAAATATTCCTGATTTAATTAACCAAAACTTGGCTTTTTTCTATCGGACCTCTTAAACCGAGGCAGCACAAAGTGCTTTTCAAAAGGCTTAAAAATCCATTAAAACAACATTTAAATTGACAATGACAATACATGAAATAAGGGTAAACTCTAGACAAAACAATTCATTCATTGTTTGTTACAGAACAGCATTACTGTAGTAATAAATGAATACTATAAAGGCAGAGGAAAATACAGGCAGCAGTTTAATTTGACTTTTGTTTACTGGAAATACCAGATGACAGAAGCAACGCGACATGGCATGAATGAGGATGTGGAAACTCTAATTCTTGCTATTTGTTTTCAACTGCCCTTTTATAGCATTTATATGTTGCTTAAAGATTTCCAACTTGATGTTCAGATCCACTTGTACACTTGCTTGAAGCACTGACAAAGTAAGTCTAGGAGCGTCTTTTGGTGACAAAGCAAAGTAAATCTAGGTGTCATCTGTGTAGCTGTGTTACTTTACAGTATGGTCACATAATCTAATCTATGGGATAATCATTACATTCATCTGTGTATGCAACCTGTGTTTGAGAAATTGTGCCTCTTCCCTGCATCGAAAACAAAAAAAGCCTCCATCCCTTCTTGATTATCTACAACAGGCTAAGCTGTAGCCTCTCTATGTGCATGTGCATGGAGAGCAGGATTCTGTTGAGCTAAGTACTTAAATGTACTTTTCTTTCAGTCAGAGAGGCAAGCCTCAGAGCTTGAGTTGGCACAGTGCCGACTGAGAAAACCTTCCAAGGAAGGACAGAGATGGGGGGGTGGGAAGGGCTAAGCCTCAATCTAGCTGCTGGCTGCATTTGTGAAACACTTGGGAGAGAGACTGAAGGTAGCTTTACCTCACGCAAACACCAAGCTTCCTTCATGTGTCCTTTTGTCTTATTTCACAGTTCATAAACTCGCAACATTTTCTGGTCGTCCATTTTATTACCTGCTGAAAAATGTAATGGGATTCCTAATGTTAAAACTATATATCCTGAAAGGTGACAAATGTGACTGTTATTAGTGCCTGTTGGTCATTTATATTTGTTTGCATTAACATAAACAATTCCAAGGACATGACAGGGAAATGAAGTAGCACAGATACTATTTTTCTAGTGAATATACTTGAAGTGAGGAGATTTTGCAAAGGTTTACAAAAGTTTAAAGTCACAAACACTTTGTTTTATCCCCACAAACTGAAGATTAAGATATTCTGAAATTATATACACCTACATAGAGAAACAGATAGTGTTGTGAGGTTACAAACCAAATGCGTAGATCTGTATTTTGTCTAAGATTTATCGATATGTCAAACAGCACAACATTGCAGCTTATTTCCCAATTTACTCTGCTGATTATTTCATTGTATAACTCATTATCAATTAGATAATTACTCCATTCATTTATTAGCATTTCTTAATTATCTTATTGTGGACTGTAATTATTCCAATATTTCATTTTACTTGTCTGATATTGTGAATGTGCATCAAAAAGAAGTGGCACCTACAAAACTCAGTCCGATCTCTTCTTAAAACATAGAGATATAGGATGATTTTGTAATATCACCCAACCCTGCCTGCAGTGCCTTAAATTTCTCCTGGTTTGCCATTTTGAAACTATACCCTGAACTGAAGTGAGTTTCAAAACTGTTTCAAAACAGTGAATTGGGAGGTCATTATACTGAAAATCTGGAAGGAAATCTTCAGGAGAAGTAGAGGCAGTAAAAAAGACAAGATCTGCGGGTTTTATTGCCTCATCTACCAAATTGTGTGCATGTACTGTATGTGCTTACTCACAGAGGATGTCTCCTGTCATTATTCCATGATTAATCCACTGACAAACATCAAGCTAATTAATCTACAGTAATTAGAAAAGTCTGGCTGCTCAGTGGAGCTGAACCAAGTCGGTGACGGGGATGTAGCTCTGATGGACGAATCTGTCCACCAGCATTGGCCATGGCAGAAAATGCAAGGTAATGGGGTTTTTTTTTCAATAACATTAAAAACTCTCTTGAGTAATGTGATCTACCGTGGATGGCCCAAAAATGGATATGTGGATGTTTGTGAAAGAGCAGCGTATTCATTTTAAAACAAGACCAACTGTGTCATTAAAACACACTTACCATGACTTGTCCTATAAACAAATTGGCCCCTTCTTCTCTGACGGTAAAATTAGTGGGTATGGTGAGGTCAAACTTCGGGTCGTTATCGTTGACATCAGTGACGACTATGTTCACAGTAGTAGTAGATGTCTAAAGAAAGAAAAATAACACAATGAAGACCAGTTTCATTCAGTGTTATTTTATAGTCAGAATTCATGTGTCAAATAGAAAGGTTTAAAATAATGTATTTGGATAAAATTCCAGCAGAAAACTTTCTAATAACCAATATTGATTATAACACACTTCTGACCCTGTGAAAACTAAGATAAACAAAAAGGTATTTTGAGGAAAAAAAACAGCTCAGATTAGCAGCTATATTTTCATGAACAGAAACATGGTGCATAAAAACATACCCAACATTGCTTTTATTACCGCTTAACAAAAGACAAGAGCAGTCATACATGACTGGGCAATATTAATGGGAAACAAATGAAAAAAAACAAAAAAAAAAAAACAAGGTCCAAATGCTAAACTGTTATTGTTGTCAAAGTTTGTGATCAGGAAACTACTGGCATTTAAAGACAAGTGTGGACCAGTAGTCATGCTTGAGTAGGCGATGTTAATAGGAAACAAACAACAAAAAAAAAAGTCCTAATGCTGAAAAGTTATTGCTGTTAATACTGTTAGACCAGAGGTTCTAGGTTCTTCAAGGATGCAGAATTCCACTTCCCAACAAACTTTAATCATCACTGGCTCCCTTTATGGCATTAGAGTATGTCATAGTTATGGACCACATTTTTTCCCATGTTCACGTTAAATTAAATTATGTATCTGTGTTTTGTATCATGTTTTGTTATGTGGGTTTGTTTGATCTCAATGCTCTGTGAGCGCAGCAAATTCCCTCCAGCATAATTTGAGGTGTTCATTCATTTGTGGGGGCAATGTGTCTATGTACTGCCCTTAACCTTCAAACAATGACACAGTGCACACACCTACAGCGCTCCTATAAATCAACATAGAAAAGTGGCTGAATATGCGCAATCTATAATCTCTCTTTGCACCAGGATGAAGATGCATGCAAATAATGGTGTAAATGGTCTCCTTTGGGGGAGGAAGAATGGGTGGGTTGTGGGAGGGGTTGGCCTTTGCAGGAAAAAATTCTTCCCAGAAGACAGTCGTTTGAAGTTGCCCCAGCAGATGAGACATTCAGCAGCACATCACGAAGGAAATGGCCTAGTTAGTGCCACCTTCATCTCACTGTCTGTTGGGAATTTGCTCGCCATTGTTGATTTCTTTGTTCTAGCTTCTGAGAGGTACATAATCAGTCCTTTCATGTACAAATTGACTTAGCAACCCATACTGAAAACCATCACACTCCTCACGCTCTTTCGCCAGTAAAGCTAAAACGACACAGTTCACCATCAATGTGTTGATGGAATCTACTTATTTTTCATTTCACTGAAGACCTGATGCCAATTAGTGTCTCCGTCCTAGCGTGGGTGCTCCTATCAAAGCCAAAAATCCTACCTCTACGGCCAGGAGTGTGATTAATGAGCTGCTATTATTTATTTAACATAAAATAGAGCTGTGTGATGTCTCGCCCTCTGTCCTCACCTTCTGAAAGATCCAACTGTGGCTGATGCTGCTTTACTTTTCAAGTGACAAACCTGACTAGAGGCCATGTTGCAAGGACTGATATTATCAGGCTGTTTGGAGTCATGTACTCCTTCCTTGGAGGGCAAGAATAACAGCATTACCCAGCATCCCTGGCTGAGGTTTTTTTGCTGCTTGGTGGTCATGATTACAGCTTGCACTGTTGAGAATACAAATTTTAAATTGGTCACACAGATTTCTGCCATTTGTTTCCACCAGTAGATGCAAGAGTTCAATTTAAACAAGTGTTATAAAAAAAAGGTTTGTGTGTGTGTGTGTGTGTGTGTGTGTGTGTGTGTGTGTGTGTGTGTGTGTGTGTGTGCAGATTTGACTCAAAGCAGAGTAGCACCAGGGGGGAGAATGGCTCAATCCAATCCTTGTGTCAGGTTCCCATGGTTACCAAAGTTCTGTGCTAATTACACATCCAAAATCCCTTGCGTCCCTCTCCTTTTCTCTGTCTCTTCTCCTTTCTGTCCCCTCCTCCTGTGCTCATTTTGATCCTTTCCCTGTCGCCAGTCTTCCTCGCGGTACTTTGTCTCACTGAATGAGTTCTTCACCTCCACCCTCCTGCAGCCCTTTAGCCCTCTCTCTCATTCCACTTCCTTGCTTTTGTGACAGCATTTCTTCAGAGCTGTGACATTTAGCACACACAAGTCAGCCGGTAATTCACTCTGTGGACAAGACATTCGCACACACACACGCCACACACAGGTAAAGGGCGTCAGTTTGAACAATCTGTCCATCAATGTTAGGACAAAGAGCACCAGGCTTGTGGTTACCTCATTCTGGGAGGTGAAGCCCCATCTTAAAGTCTCTTAAACTCTTTTCTCTCTGACCCTGTCACTGTCCATCTCCTCCGTCACTCCCACTCTAACTGTTACACTCTGTTCCTCATTTACACTCCTACAGTTCTGGAGCACTCACAATTACTGGGACACAGCAGCAGCAGCAACATATGCCTCTTATATAGCTCCACTTGACCAACACACGTAGTCTGCCAACCGATGAAAGGGAGCTGTAGAGTGTTTATGCGTATGCAGGTGAGAGGGGGGCAATCAACATCACTCCTGTGACAGCTCATCAGCTAATGTTCATTACCTATCACACAGTGCATCTTAAAAAGGAAACCAAATTTCACCTCTGTCTGGAACAGAGACAGCTGCAAAAACTGAGCCAACCGAGGTGAAGCCTAATTAAATTAAGACGGTTTATATGATTATCAGCTCTCGGTGGGAGACAGAGCTGCCTGCATTCACTTTCAGTTATAGTGCCTGCTGTTTCTCTCGGCTAAGTTAAACAGACTGCTCAGTGAACATTAACACTCATAAGACACAACTACCGATGATTACATATTACAGGCGGTAGTTTAAAGGGACACTGAGACATTTTTACAATTGGAGATCAATTTACTAGTTCCTACAACTCAGCTGAATACACTTGTATAAAGTCTTCTGTATTGAGAAGAAGCACTGAAAGAAGTTTGAGAAAATAATTGTGATGATCTCAGTGAAGTCACATCTCAAAATGTGACGCTACCAATTTAAAACATAACACTTAAAAGTGAAGATGTGGAGTACGAAAGAGGTGGTGGGTGGGTCATCACTTACTCAAAAGTAGCTATTAATTGTATGATGGGAAATGTAAGATCCAGTGTGTTAGGAGTGTTAGGAGTGTTAGGAGCTTGACCTATAAAAGAGGGTCTACAGCAATTGGGTTTTTTTTGTTTGTTTTATGAGTCACCAAAAGCTACAGAAGCGCAATATTAAATCCCTCCTTTCAAAAAGTTTAATAGCAAGATGTTTCTTTTTGCTAGTTTGTACCTATATTCATGCACCAAATTTGTTCTTGCTTCTTATTTTGGATCCCTTTCAGTGAATGCTGCCCGTCCAGTTCACCTACAGAATTCCTATCTAATCCTTGGGCCTTTTAAAACAACACATCACTGTTCACAATCTGTAAAGCTTTGGAAGCTCAACTAGCTGTAGATAAAATATGTACAAAAAAAATGCTTTGGCAGATATCAAATTTTAACAGCAGGTGTAAACATGCATTTACACTCTAAACAGCAGTGTTAGAAGCTGTGGTGAGCAATCACCAAACTGTATCACCAGCACATTGATGGGCTGAAAGACCTGAAAATCTGACCCTGGCACAGATGTTTGTATATAAATCAGAGAGGATCCTGAGGAACCCCATTAACTCAACAGGATAAGGGAGTCATAGAAATATACTTTCCACATACAGTATATGGACTTGCATGAGCAGTCAGCCTTTGCCATGCATTGGTTTGGCACAATTAAGTGGTGCAACTGATTCTTAGAGCTACCACAGATTTTATGAATGCCTGACAAAACCGCAGGTTATTAAATTCTGTGAGTTCAAATGCACTATTAGATTTTCCAGGCTAATGAAGCACTCGGGTTCACTGAGCCAAATTTCCGAGCTATTATGATCTAATAAGCTTGTGTCAGAAGATCTTATTTGAGCTTAATGTGTTCAAAATGTTTGAGGATTGTTGACCCCCAGGAATCAGGCCAGTAGTTTAGAGAGGGTTGTGCCTCACCCCGCCAGGGTTGCCGTCGGAAGCTGTGACAATCAGACGGTACTGGTCTGTGGTCTCTCTGTCCAGAGGCTTTCCTAGAAGTAGAAGGCCAATCCTGCAGAGAGGGGTCAGAGAAGAAACTTGTATTACTTTAACACAAAAAGATCGCAAAATTTGGCTTTGTGAGGCTGCACAGGGCAGCTGTAGCTCTGAGGTAGAGCGAGTCATCCACCTATTGGAGGATTGGGGGTTTGACCCCCAGCTCCTCTGGGCTACATGCCGAAGTGTCCTTGAGCAAGATACTAAACCCCAAATTGCTACCGAGGCTGTGCCATCGGCAAATGAGCGTATGAATGTTACCTTCCCTTTCTGACGAGCCATCAGTGTATGAATGCATTGTGAATAGGTGAATACAGACATGTAGTGTGAAAGTGCTAAAAATATAAGTACAGACCATTAACCATTACATATTCCCACTTTCCTTCTATGTGATCTATCAACAACAGTAGTTTTCAATACTTTATCGCTGATGCAACAGAGGGTGATGGAGAAGGCTGCATTTCAGAGTTTATTTACTTCCAGATTAGACAGATTTATAAAACATGGTCGATGATAGAGGAGGATGAGTTTAGGGAGAGGAGCAGGTGGGCTTTTAAACGCTCCCACTCTGTCTTTCTCTCTCAGTAGTCCGCCTCTTGCTCCCAAAGCACATGGACTACAGACAGAAAGATTCATGTTTTCTTTCCAATGACTGCAGCAGACACAGCGGCCCTCCTGCTCGTTCACAAGGTATAATTTGGCACTCTGGCATTCCAAACACAAAGTGTGGATGCATTCCCAAGCAGAACACTGAATTATCTTTGTTTGCACACACAGGCACACAAGACACGTGAGAGTAAGTGCAGACACACACACAAACAAACACAAATTCACTCACACACACACAAACACAGCATGCACAAAACAATTTCAGTGCCACACTCAGGAGGGGCTCTGTCGAAACCGCAAATGGAAGGAAAAATGAATGCATCTGAACGCACTGCTAGATTAATGCCTGTCGCAGTTCCCTGCTGTCCCCTTGCTCCTTCACATTTCTAATTTAAAGCTCCTTTGGCCAAACAGTCCAAGCAGAACCTGACCGCTTCTTCTTTACTGCCTTCTCGGCCCACAACTTCACACAGTGGAGCCCCATCTTAAAATCTGACAGGCAAAGTACCAAAGCTTTGATTAGCTGTGTCTATGTCTCTAATCGCTTGCACCAAGTTGAAGCTGAACATTCTGTTTTGAATCCAACGCACCTGATGATCGGACGTTTAAGGAGGCAGGTGCAGCTTTACAATAAAACACTACAAAAATGCAGCACCATCCTTCACTGGCTGCTGTGCTCATGTTATGTATTTATGCATACACATGAGGAGAAAAAAAGCCTTCTCTCTGTTCAGTGAAGCTAAAGATACAGGAGGCTTTGATGTGAATGTGATAATGAAGATATACAGTGATAACTGTCATAATTGCGGCGATAATGATGATGATCTTGATGGCGATGATGACAAAGATTAGAATGATTAAAGACACTTAGCCTGCTGGGGGAAGTTTATTCCTTACTACAGCTGGAGTGTTGAACTACACTTGAGCGGCTGGGTCTGAGAGGTTCACTGATCATGTGTGATAGCGTCCTGCCTCCTCTCCCCAGCCACCACAAATGAAAAGATGTTGTCAGACAGACAGGATGCTGTTAACAGCATATTACAGAGCGACAGTGCTGCAGGTTAGAGGCTATCCATCCCAGTCACACAGACTGTTGATATTTCATTCTGCACAGATCGTGTCTCCATATGGCAAACTGGATATGAAATACAGGATGTAAGTTGGATGTAAGGTGGCATGAATGTTTTACCTCAGACACAATTATTTTAATAGGACAACTCTCACATAAGATAAGATATTTCACAAGGTGAAATTCTCTGAAATGCAGAGAGTTACATTTTATCTGAATTGTATAATTCACCATATTTGTTTTGGGTCTATGTTGAATGTACTCTGCCATGATTGTTTTCACAGGGAAATAAAAAGTGGACCTGTTCCTGAACTTTTTTCAATTTCAGTGTCAATTTCACTTGTGAAGCAAAACAATCATCTGCCAAATGGTACACAGGGGCCACAAGGAGGCACTGAAAAAAGCTCAAGTATCACACTTGACCTGGCATCTCAGTAAGGTTTTTAAGATTTTGAGATGCTGCAAAAGAAAGGTTTGACTTCAAAGGGAATGTGGTCATCAACAAAAAATAGACCAAATAAAATAAACGGCGGAAAAGCAGCAAGTGGATTAGAGCCTGAATGACACTGGATTGTTCAGGATGATATTGCAGTCGATACTCTGAAGAATAAAACCTCTGAAAATGATATATGAGTAGACAGTATGTGACGTGCAACATAAACAAACAATCCTGATTCATATTTCTTATTTTTTTTAAAAGAACTGTGACCAACATGTTTTTCAGTGTGGAAAAAAAGCATGATTTTATAATTGCCAGTGCCATCAATCTGATTGACCAATCGACAGGACACCCTATAATTTCCGCCACATCACTGGCTTCCACCATGCTGCTTGTTTTGCATGTTTGCTTCTACTGAGACACTGTGTGTGTGATTGATGCTAGATCTCCTGGCCCATGAGAACATTTTTTACATTTATTTACTTGTTTCTTAAATTTGGAGTGGTTCTGGGGAGGGTTAAGTTTATACACAGCTAAACAGCAGAGATCAGCTGTGCTGCTCAGATGCACATATTGAGCTGATTACAAAATCTTTTTAAAAATTAGCATCTATATTGTCATAAATGAATGACGGCCCACATCAAGAATATGAACTGTAAAAAAGACAGTGTAAAAAATGTTCTCAAGTTACTTGGACTATGTGAAGATGTCTGTAGCCATCAAAACAGTGTGATTTGCAGTGAAAAGTCATGGTAGCTAACTTCACCAATGCTAACTGACGCAAACAGTGCTGCCAAGTAAGCTGAGACTCATCAAACACAGTAACCCTTCCGCAGATAACAATAGCTGCACGGCCGACTTGGCAATTCCCTCTCGCTCCCACTCTGAAGTTGTGACGTTAATGAGACACTGACATGCATATTGATTTTTCACTTTCCTCAGTCCACCAACCCTGCCCTGATATAGCCACATAATGCATCAGCTAGTATTTTTGCTAACTGAAAGTTCAATTCCACCCTGAAGCCATGAAAGATTATGGCTGCTCTGATTGCCCAGTTTATTTTGTATCACCAGAGCTCTGCACTGTCTGTCTGCCTGTCTGTCGGTCTTGGTATTTGCCTCCGTCTCCCTCCCAACTTATTTTGATGTCTACTCTTCCAATAACGGTCTGTAACTTCTGGATTATAATTATTATAGGTGCTGGCGATATGACCACGCCATGTGTATTTATCTATGTTTCTGTAATCTCTAATTGCACATCCACAAGGCAGGCATTCTCACTGTATCAGTCATCACAACAAACACTGCCTCCTGTTAATCCTATTTTTTTTCTGTTCTTAGTTAATCTAAACAATAATGTGCAGCACACTTGCCTTACCAACTCTTATGCTGATTCATATAAATAGACCTGCCTATTTCCGATTAGTGATGCCATGCTGTCATTCTGACTGAATCATTTGACGAAGTGCCACATAGGGGAAATATCTCAAATTACAATATAATCATGGCCTTTGAAATAATTGATTACCATGTGTTTTGTGATTCACGCTGAGCATTTGAGTACTTAATTAGCTTGCTTTTAAATGAGCTCTGAAAAGGTTTCTATTTAATTATAATTGTTAATTTTAGCCTGCCTGACAAAAAAGATTCTGCAAAGTAGACTGGCCATTTAATGCTATTAATTTATGTTTGCATTAAAAAAAACCTCTGTGCACTTTGCACATACATTGTAACCTGTTCTCACAGTAAACTATGGTAACACTGTTACTAATTATCTAAAACTTAGTTTGGAATTTGTATCTGTAAGTTCAAATGCTGTATAGACAGATGAGATATGTTGTACACAGATTTTTATTCATTTTTCATAAGGAACCAATAAGTTGGTTCTTTTAGAAACTTTAACAAATACAGTATGTATTGAAAAAAATTTAACTTGCAGGGTCTCTCTCACTCACTCAGAGACGCTTCCTAATCATTTCCGCTGACACATTTTTTTGTGGCTCATCAGGAGTTTGATGTAGTACCTTTCAAGCACTTGATTATTTTTTAAGACCTTTTTTTGACCAACCATCAGTTTGTTCCAAATCAATACCGATATTCAATGCTGATACAAAAATATGTGACACCAGAGACTGGTATATAATCTGTTATACTGTGATCTTGTTTTGCCAGTTAGTATGTTGTTAACTAGATGCTCTGTGTGTAACGCCTGGTGGCTGACAGACTCTGAGCCACTGTTTTAAGGCTACGTCCTGCTCACTACCATAATAGTGAGTGAATCCGAAGCATTTCCACCTCCCTCAGGGGAACCTGCCCCATTTATAGGGAGTTCTAGACTGGAGAGCTCATTATTCATAATAGCTGGACTGAACCAGCCCCATATGTAGCCTGATTCTGAACATGCAGCAATGCAAAAATCTCTTCACTGAATTACATTGGAGCTCTGAAGGGTTGAAAAATGAGAGTGTGAAGTAGTGCTCTGTATATTGCACACTCATCAAGCATACCAGCTAATCATTCTTTGATCTATCACATGCTATATCAGCACCTGCTTGAAGTTATTATATTGCTCAGTTGCTAAGAGCTTGAGATGGGACTGTAATATTTCTGCCAGACACAGACAATGTACTAAGGAGAATGTGTGTATCTATTTCAGCAAGGTTTCCATCACATCTGGTTTAAGAGATTACAGCAGCATCAGGAACAATAACAGTCACCTGTTTTTTAGGTGGGGTTTTTTTTTGATGGCATCACTGTGTTTTTGCTTACTGCTACAACTACAAAACCATAAAGAAAACATTTTCCATGAAACAGAACAATTTAAAGGCAGTGGGGCAGATTAAGACTAAACAAATGGCAGAGATACAGTGCTGCAACACAGCTTACCCTTGCATAGCTGGGAGACTGAGGAAGCAGACAAAGCGGCTTTAATCAATTAGTGAGAAACGTGTCTGGCAGGGTCCTGCATTTTCAGTCTCTCCACGTCTCTTCTCTCCATATTTGCTTGCTTATTTAAGGGATGGTTAAAAAGCACTGACCACTTCATATTTTATTTTCCATCCTTTCTCCTACTAGTGGCTGACTGTGTGGGTTTTTCCAATTGCTGATGTTTATTATGAGAGGTAAGGCACGATATTTGGGGTCCTTTTCATCTCCTGAAATATTGAAATATTGTATTTTTCCAGACAGCACAAAGACTATGAAGAGATGGAGCTGGAGAGAATGAAGAGAACTGCACTCAAGCCACCATACATTTTTTTTTATCCGTTTCATCATTTCCGCAAAGTTACAACTTAGCTCTGCCTATCACCTTCTAGAAGTTCTGACCTAATAACCTCGGCTTGATAAAAATTCATGTCTTTCATTGTTTTTTTTTCAGCTTATATGGTAGGTTACAGCAGAATATTAATGGTATTCTGATAATATATGGAATGAACTTGTCCTGTTCATTTCCTCATACCCCTGAACAATATATTAGTGTCCTGAAAATTGTAACTAATCACAAAACAACAGACCTCTGATCTGAGGTACATTTAAATATGTAATACCAGTTAATTAATGCATTAACAAAAAAGATTGATGCATCTTGATTCTACACATTCATATAAACCAGTCTAGATTATCTTTTGCTGTACCTGGAAGTCGAGTCCATAATCTTTGACACCATTTCCCTCATACTCTAATTTTGTTTTCTCCAGTATGTTATTTTGCTATTGCTGTTTCAGCCCATCCTCCAGGATGAGGGATTCGGGTTTTCTACTTTTTTCCATATTAAATGTTTTTAGGTGAGTTTTTTGTAATCCACATCAAAGGTCCTTTGGCATAAAGTACAGACTGCAAAACCCCTTTGAGGAAAATAGATCCTATATTTGGGCTATCATATAAGAGTGACTAGAACATTGGCATCAGAATATCACGAATAACAATGACCCAGTGAGTGTAAATAGGTGCGCTCTTCAACTTGGATCTGGAATTCTTGATTGTGCCAACAGCCAGCGCCAGTGTTAATAAAACAGAGTCATGTAATAGCTTAAATAAATCAGCTAGAGTGTTAGCATCAACTCCCTACCATCACAACTGCACATCCCTTATCCTCTAATTCCTTCTTTGCCACCGGCTGGCTGCCAGGTTTGTCTGAAGGTTTCTGCCCACGGTTGTCACAGTAAAGGCAAAGAATGCTGTGTTTTAACATACTATCAGTGTTTGTCTATGCATAGCCTTTACAAGTTCGATAAAGCTTTTGATAAACTAGCCAGCCTTGTTTTGTTGCTCCAAAAACTCAATAAACTCTAATAAACGAATGTCAGCATTTGAGGAGTGGCCTTGCAGAGCTGTAATAGCTTGCCAGGAGCTTGTAACGGCAGGCGAACTGCAATCTACCAAAGCATTTTGCATCTATTCTTTAATCATACGCATGTCACAGGACAGACGTGGGGGTTCAGCATATACAGACAAACACATTCACATCAATAACCAGTTTTACAGCGCTCAATTCAAAGGAGAGCCAGGGAGGAAAAACCACACACAAGACAAACTCTACAAACTTTAAAACAATTATTTTGAAAAAGGTCTTTTTGAGCAAAATGTTGTCAATCAATAGTTCACTAGCCTTCTCTTTCCATCCATATGTCCATATTACATGTCACGTAGGCGTTTATGGGCCCCATCTGTACTTGAAAAATGAAAAATATCTGGACTTACCTTTCAGAAAGGTTGAAGACCTTCTGGGAATCCCCACTCACAATGCGGTATGTGATCGGGTCGTTTTCTCTGTCCGTGGCCTGAGGGGAGAAAAAGAAATAGCAGCTTCCTGAAGACCATAGAGAACCGTTAAAGATGAAAGTTATGAGATATGACAGTTGAGCAACAAGGATGCAGGAGTGGAGTCAAAGTGAGCAGACTGCAGGCTGGAGAGTAAAATATTACACAGAAAACAGAAAAAACCCTGTTGCCTTTAACTACAATATTCTTGAACTACGCACTAAAAGTGTCACATATTAAATGCTACATTACATTCCACTTATTATTTGCATGTGTCTTATGTGAGAATGAGCATTTATGGGTCAATGAATCACCTGCAGATTGAGCAGAATAGCTCCTATCCTCATGGCCTCGCTGACTTCCAGGCTGTAGGTGGGGAGAGGGAAGCGTGGGGGGCTCTGGTTGTTGGGCGGCAAAACCTCTATGTACACTGTGGTGATGGAGCTCCTGGCAGAATATAAAGCACACATCAGCCCACTGACAGCATTGGTTTCTCCTTGACAACCTGTTGAACTGTAGTGAAGTGCCATGCACACAGTATAGCAAAAAATATTCTTAATATACGTATAATCCCACATCAAAGCTCTCTTGTGTGGAGGTTTGATTGCAGGAAAGAAAAAAAGTCAATAGGTTTTGGTCACATTTCTTTAAAGTGAATTTTTATCTGATGCAGAGGGATGCCTACAATGTAGGCCTTTGCTTGATTTCAGACCACTCTTTCTCAGCGGTTCACAGTAGCTCACACAAAAAAAGGAACTGACTGAGTCGATTATTCATTCATTGTGTCAGAAATCTTTTGTTGAGCTGGGCTAAAGATACATGTACAAATGCAATTGTACAACCTGTGCAGTGCCAGAACCATTTCTTGCATAGTGCATTTTATGCATTATGTCAAGCTGTAGCTTCTATTATGGGTGGTCATTGACTTGTGTCTTTGCCAGACTGTTTTAGTTGGTGAAAGTGAAGAGTTTTTTTTATTGTTTTTTTTTAAACTCACAACAGCTTAGAAATGCTGTTTCTCTGTAATTTTATCCATAATTTATAAACCAAAGAAGACTTTCTGCTCCATTCGAAGCTAACCTGTGAATCGCTCTGACCACATATGTTCGGAGTTCCCCTGCAACCCAGAGGAGACAATGGAAAGAAGCTGACTGCGTAAATCCAAAAAACAACTTAGAAATAAATCTTCTCTTTATGAAACAAATGAAATGAACAACAATTTATCACATTAAAATAACAAACACTTTGTTCTACCACTGCAGAAATCACAAATAAGAAAAAGCTAGCATGCAAGGCTACTGTACAGTACCTTTTCTGGATCTCTGGTGCATTGTCAGAGGCCTTGACAGTCAGTGCATAAGATCTTCCCACTGTTAAGGTGACACCAGGCGCCACAGTGATGCGCCCAGTGCGATTACTAATGATGAAGTCTCCCTGGGCACCAGCCAGTATCTCATAGGTCACCAGACCATTCAGTCCCTCATCAGCATCTGCTGCTGTTAACTGGGAGAAAGGATGGAAAGAGAGAAAAGAAAACATGTTTATATTCTTATCTGTACTTTGAGGGTGGGAGTTCTGCACAGCTGCCAGCAATGTGATTCCAGTCAAGCAGTAAATGTTTCTCAGTAGGTGGTTCTTACTCGCTTCAGTCAAGTTGTCAACCCACAACAGATTTATTTTGGTGCCCTTTTATTGTTTCACGCATAGATAGGAGATAATGGTAGGCACTAAGATGAAAGTACATATGCTACTGACCTTGCATATAAATTATCAGCTTTCTTCTGCTGGCTGTAATGTTCACACTCTTAATGACTGGATTGGATTCATGAATTTCATAATCGATATAGCTGGGATGGGATGGAATTATTTGCCTCTGCCTTTCATACGGGATGGAGAGACAGCTGCCGGAGGGAGGGGTTTTTTTTGGGAAGTACCAAACCATATAGCAATATATAAATAGATCATGTCTTGCATTCTCTGTTATCACATGAATTAAGAGGCCACCGTTTTCTTCAAGCCAATTATTTAGGGCATCCTGCTGCTTGTAATTATGAGCCCTCATGGTGTAGTTGGCTTCATATCTTTAAGGCCTTGAAATCTTAATCCAGGCTGCCCAGACCTCCCTTTTTCATGCTCCTGATGTTGGGAGTAAAAGCTCTAGCATCAAATAAGCAGCAGGATCCTCAGGGGGCCTGTGCTCTCATAAACGGCTTATAAAAATCGGTTAAGCGGTCATGCCAGACACACGGTGACCCCTGGCCTCATTTTAGGGAGGGCGAAACGGCTGGTTTTTAAGACAGATTAAACTTGACCTTTTCAGCGTCTGACATTTTTTTGGAGTGGCTGTACTGAGAGGACAGATCAACTGAGAGACGAGAAGATCATGCTCCGACTACCAAATAAGAGACAATGAAATGATGGAACTCCCCCACGTTAATGATGTAGAAGAATGGGGTTATGGATCTACATTTTGAGGACAGTGCTTGCATGTGTATGTGCGTGCATGCATATCCTTACAATTTACATGTGCATGGATGCTTACTTTAATTGATGTGTATGAAGAGAAAATTAAATCATAACCTTTAAAGTCAATGCACTAATATAATTAAATATCCTAATCCATAAAATCAAAACATGTAAAATCACGGTTTTTGAATTCCTTTTCGTACAAGGGGAAATATCGATAAATGGTCATCACTGATGCCCAACACAATGAATTAACTTCAGTCATGCCAGCAGCTGATGTACTGAGAGGAGGCCTGTGCAGGATGGAGAGAAACCCTCTCTCTGACTTGTTTGTCATGACTGCAGATGAGATGAAGGGAACTGTTCCAGGGGTTTGCCTGTCAACACAATGCACTGGATTGTTGTGGTTATTTGCTTTGAGCATGAAAGAGCGTGTGTGAGAGAGATTCTGTGTGATGGGGACAAAGACGGAGGCGTAAGCACAGTGCCAGAGTAAGACAGTTAAAGAGAGGGAGAAAGGCAGGAGGACGATCGTTGGATTGATTACCTGCAGTACCGTCTCCCCCGGTTGCATGTTTGTGAAGACTTGAACGCTGTAGGAGACCTCAGCAAACGTGGGTGTATTGTCATTGGCATCAATGACCAGGATGTTGACAGTTACTGGGATACTCTGCTGGACGCCATCTGATGCCACCATCTGTAAACACAAGAAAGAGAAAGAAGTGTTGTAGCTTTAAAAACTCAAGACAAGTAAACATTTGGTGAGCGAAATCACAGAAAATTGATTTTTTTTATCTAAACTTATGCTTTGAGGATTGTTTTGCTTTGTCAAAACAATGCATCAAACGTCAACGGGTTTCTACCACCTCAGAGAAGTCACTTACACTTTGCCTTTGTGTATGTTCATTTGTCATTCCCCTTAACGTTTGAAAAGTCTTTGTAGTGATGAGAGGAGAGCACTTGTATGAAGCGTGCCGAAAGGACAGTTTGCAAACTGAGCAAACTGCATGTTTATTTGTCCCTGACAGCTCTGATCTCCAGCACTTGGCGAGGGAGAAAGAAAAATGGACTGAGAAGAACAACAAATGAAGTCTAGTGGAGAACAGATCTAAACAACAACTGTGGCAGCAGCACAAAATACATGTTTCTGTGGGGGAAATAGCTTTTCCCCAAAAATTTGCACTCAGCACTGAAATGAAAATGACACTCCTTGCTGGTTATACTGTACACTATACATCAGGAGGGTGCCTTTAGTAGCGACTAAACATTTGCAGTGAATGTGTTGTACAGAAACACATGATAACATATACGACAGCAGCTATTTCCTCTCCTATCTGAGTGTTTTTGTTCTCCAGCCAGCCCCAGGAGAGAGATGCCAGACAATCTTTTGGAGCCAAGGGGAGAAAGCAGATTTGGATTTACTGAGTCGTCAAACTGCATGCATGGACACTCCATACTTGTGCATATGTGTACTGACACATGTCACTACAGAAACACACTCCTACACAAAACAGGTGTAAACAACGTCACAGCTTCCTCCTTACCCCCTTCCTTCTCACCAGGCGCACACACACAGAAACAGCAACAGCTGAAACAAAACATGTGCATAATAATCTTTGAAGGCTGATATTTATCTAAATTGGATCTATGTGCTCTCTCTCCTTCCAATCCAGGATACACAGAGTAATTATAAAATTGATTTAATGCTAACATTTACAGAAAGACAACATCTTTCCCAATAACAGGCTATGAAAGAGCATCGTCTTCAGTGAAGCAAAAGCAAACCTTCAAAATCTCTATGTTGTTATCTAGTAAACATTATGTTAACAAGCGTTTAGCAAGAATGCAGAAAGCACTGTAATGTCTGATAATATACCCTATTAAGATTATTTCTCCAAGATGCCATTTCTAGACTTGCATATTAGTTTGAGCCATTTCATCTTCAGTTGCACTGATGCATGTACTCATGTATTGAATGAGTTGTACGTAAGATTCTAGTTCATTAGCAGGTTGTGAAATATTGGGGCAAATATTGCTTATGAGAATAATGTCATGGGTCATTTTTATATCTATATAATACTTTTTAAAGTGCGTCAACATAGTGAAAGCAGCTTCAATCCTCTATCACTGTCTACATCAGATACATTCAGCCACAGTAAGTCAACAGTGTTTTGACAGTACCCAGACACAAATACACAACTTGCAATTTTAAAGCGACTACTAACATATTAAAAGCTATGTTAGCAAGTCATGGACTAGGCTAGAGAAGACTCTACAGAAGACTGTACAGTGACTAGAGAATGGGTTGCTGGTCACTCTGTTAGACCAATAAAGACTTGTTCATTGTGACTAAACAAAATCAAATCATAAGCCAGGGGTGTGGAGCACTATGATGTGGTCATGGTGGTAAAAGAAATTGTCAGTGGTGCTGTTACCATTAGAATTCACAGCACCAAATGGTAAAACGGGTATAGCCGTGCATCTCTGGTCGAAATTGACATTACCATGCAGGATGTAATGATCCATACAAGCCAGCAAAGTAAATTGGGTCATTACAAATATATTTACCACTGTATTTATCTGGCATTTCATGTACAGCAGGTCCCGGGGAAACATGAAAAAAAATTCTGGCTGTGATGTGGAGGATATTTCAGGGAGAAAGAGAGGACAATGCCGCTGATGATCATAAAAGTGCATTTCTCTCTCCTTTGCATCTGATGTTGAATGCAGAAACCATTCTAAAAAGCTGAGAGGGGCATGGAAATCCAAAAAAATGCACCGTACTAAACAATCACCACTGTAACGCAGAAAAATGTCCGCTTTCACTGTAGTCAGAATGGATTCTGAGCTTGAAAGCTTTTGTAGCACATATGCAAGAAATAAAACCTGAGTTTAAGACCTCAGAGAAGCTATACTGGACATGCAAATAGATAACACACACACACACACACAGAGCAAAAAAAGGGTCAACCCTCTCTATAACCAACAATCATACCATACCATCATAAGCTGCTGGTGCTGATGTCCAAAGCAACCCAACCAAGCCCAGTATTATGACTCATAATGTACACTGAACCAAATCATCCCTGTTCAGAAACTCCAGCACTCTCTAGGGAACTGTTCCCAAAGGGTTCACTGTTGGTTTGCTGATGCCCTCTAATCCAGAAGAATCCCCCAGGATGGAAAGAGCTACTGTATGTGTAAATGCAGCCATCTCTCTGAGCAGCACAGAAACACGTTTCTTTGGTAAACTAAGCTGTTGAGGTCAGTGTAACAGCAGCGAATCAGCCACTTCTTATATCATTAGGATTGTTAATAAAACATGTAAGATTGTTAATAAAACATCACAAAGATTGTGAGTATATATTACATATTACCTTAAAAGCCTAATGTAACATGATGGTGGGAGCTCCCCACATAATAACAGTTCCACATGAAAATGTTAATTTGCCTTCTAGAAGAAACTTATATGAGAATAAATCAATATTACTCTTACAAAAAAGATACAGAGGTGCTGGCAGGTAGACTTTGTTACCTTTGGTGCCTGGACTGGGCCAGCTAAAGTGTTTGCCCACTTTGTGCTAAGCTAACTAACCAGCTGTTGACTGCAGCTTTATTTATTTTATATTTTTTATTATATGACAGTTATGGTATTCATTGATTTTTAGCTAAGCCTAAGCAAGAAAGCAAACAGATTTTTTTTTTTTTTTACTAAATGTCTTTTACTAAATTATTCAAAAATTGATCAAATACAAACTTGGTTATTTTCTTTATTTTCAAAACATTACAATCACTATTTTAATCTTAAATTCCTTTTTTCAGAGCTTTATATATGTGCTTTGTAATTACTTGTTTTTAAATATTTGTGAGTGAGTTTTATTTTTACTTTACTACTTTCAAACAGAAGGTGTAACTGAAGCCCAGACCAGAAGACCAAAAAGAATACATTGGCAAAAATAACTTTGAACACTTTGATCAATTTGTCTGTAAATTTTTTATGCCCCCCTGAAAAGCTGGTTTCTACACCAATTGCAATATTTCTGTATATGTTAAAGTTGTCTGTAATTGTTTAGTCTTTCTTAAAGAGATAGCACAGGACCTTTGTCTCCCCCTTCTGGCAATGAGAGTTATGTCACAACACACTTTTCACACGATTATAACGCCACATGCTCCGTCATGTTCCTAGTTGCTGCAGCCTGCTCTGTAGTTGCAGTTGCTGCCCCTCCTCAGCTCTGGTGAACGAGTCTTTGCAGGTTACAGTAAAATGCATAATTTCCAGTGTGCCAGTACTGGACTCTCTTACCAGATTTAAAAAGAAAAAGAACAAACAGAAATAGAGAATTATCTGTCAGTGATAGACCTAATAAGCGTTGTGTGAACTAGTTTGGCTGGACTGCAACAGATGTTGTCTATTTCTTGTCCTGCACTTTGCTCATTTATAATGCCGAGCTGTCAGATTTGATTTGTGTTTCTAAATTTGGCCTTTATGCTGTCAATATTCTTCATTTGCTTTTTGTCTCTCCACAGGCCCATTTTAAAATTATGGTACTACATACCTATAAATATATACACGCAAACGCCTCAACATCCTATAACATAAGCGTTGTATTTTTAAGTAAACATAGGAAACTACAGAGGTCTGACGTGCCTTTGGTTTGCATTTGAATATACATTTGTAAATTCAAGTGAGCAGCCTGTTGTCCTTCTATTTGATCACTGATAAAGGTCACACTGCTCTAAAAGTGTCAGGTCAGCTTTGCATCTTGGTGCCTCTTGGTATAGAGCTAACCTGTGACTTCTATTAATATACACATAATGGGAGATGTAGGTCACAGGGCTTTGGCGCTGTCTTGCAGATAGCTAAATTGAGTCCAAGGCCTACCGTGAAAGTATAGGCCATCTGCTTTTCCCGATCCACAGGTTTGAGGAGCCTCAGGTAGCGGATTACCCCAGTTGGGGTCAGGCCGAAGATCGTGGTGTAGTCATCCAAGGTAATCTTCACCATGGGGTCTTTCGTCTTCCAACAGAAAGATATACAAAAAGAAACATGTTACCATGGCGACATGAGTGTTTCATCAGTTTCTACCAAGGCCGCAGCTGTGGGGCTGAGAAACCTATCAAACAGTACATTCTGATCTGCCAAAGAGTTGAAAAAGTAATCGGCTGGCACGTCTCTCATCTGTTTTCAGACAACAGTGGAGAGATAGCTGGGATAGAACCAGAAACCAATGTCTTTTTGATATGATTGTATCAATAAAGAAAGGAAGAGAGGAAATGACTGCTGCTAAAGCAACGTAAAGCCATTATTGCCCCTGTTCCTTCTGAGGGAAAACATATCGACCACATTAAGCAGTCATTAAGAAATACGAGCTGGCCGGATGCTAAATAAGCTTGAAAATGTTTTTTTTTTTTAAAAAGAGCCATTTACCAAAGATGTGCCATCACTGCTGTGCTTAGACCGTGTTAACAAATAAACCTGGAGTCCATTGTGGTCCAGTGCTGCGAGTCGGCTTCGATTCACGTCCATCAATGAGTCTCTCTTAAGAGAGTTTGGTAAACATTAGGACTGGGTGGCTTATTGATTTTGTTATCTCTGTTTCCACTTCACTTTGATTTGTTAATCTTCTTCAAAGACTGAGTGAAGGGATATTTCAAAAGATGAAGTAAAGGTTGTACTCATTTGTTTTGGCTGTGTGTGCACTGCCGTGTTTTCACCTATTTAAATATAAATCTCTCAGTCCAGTTAGGGTGTGCAAAAGCGTTCTCCACTGTGATGGGCAAACACACACAAACATGCACCCAAACAATCAAACATCTTGTTAATTGTCAAAAATTGTCAAAAGTATGTCAAAACAATCCCTCACCCCTTATCAAACCACACACACAAACAAGAATCAATTCATAAAAATAAATGTTTTTAGAGGAGTAAAACCAGTAGTCAAAGAGAAGAATTGCAAAAGTTTTGACACAAGCATCTGCAAAAACCACAGCAAAACCATCCCTCTGCATAGAAAGAGAACACAGCACAGCACACACACACCCACTGGGACACAAAAGTCAGTGCACACCCATCATTACTAGAGACCTGCTTAGTATTTAATTCACCATTTATGAAATGTTAGGACAACAGAAAACATGTAATTTCTGCTGTTGTGAACACATTGGAAAGCTCACAGTTTTGTTTTGGTTTTTTTTTAAAAGGAGTCACAAAGTTTATAATTGCATGTTGAGCATGTCTCCAGCAGCGATGAGTGCTCTCACTTTTAATTTTTCACAAAGTGATACATGAATTAACAGTGGGGATGTCCCGAGTCCATTTGAAGAGTAGTCATCAAGCTGATTAAGGCATATTTAATGGATCAGTATTGGCTGTATGACGCTGATCCTTTGTATATTATAACTTAACATGCCCCGGGTATGGCAGCTGTCATTACGACCTCATTTCAATAGAAAACACTGGCAACACTTATGTGCAGATAAACATCCCTTTTTGACATTGTGAGACAGAGAGCACTTTCCAGGTAAAACAAACAAACAAAAAACAAATGTGTTTATCCTCCAACATTTTATTCAGAGTGGAGGTAAGGAGAAGTCATCGAAATCTCTAAATCCTCTTCAAACTGTCCCGCCTCAACAGCTCCTTGCTGATGCTGCACTTTCCAAAGATATTATAGTAAACACTATGATGTTATCAAAATATTATAAAACTCATTAAAGCTGTGTTGCAGGTTTAAAATAGAGCATCTTTAATTAAAATGGCTTCAGTGGTATAAAATGTAGGTCTACTTTAAGCTATTAAGTGTGCTCAGTGCAGCTGTATTATGCAGGAAAACATAAATATTGAATTAATCTTAATATCAGAAGATACTCAATATTAAAAGGGACTCATATCTGCTTTTAGGAGCAAAAACTAAAGCGGGACATCCCTGTATCCCTGTACACTCTGTGTGTGTGTGTGTGTGTGTGTGTGTGTGTGTGTGTGTGTGTGTGTGTGTGTGTGTGTGTGTGAGAGAGAGAGAGAGAGAGAGAGAGTGTGACTGCAAGATAAAGCAGCCCCTTTACCTACAGGTGTATCACCAGGAACCAGCTACAGCAAGGAAACAAATATGGCAGGAAAATGATTCATGAACATGTTCCTCTCTGTGAGTACACAACACAAACACATGAATGAATCTTGACCTTTTTAAATCAATATTTGCTGAATGCACTAAAGCTTTTGCGTTTGTATGCACACATGCATGGATGTAAAGTGTAGGCAGTGAGCGTAGGCCGATAAGGGCAATTTTTGTTTCTCTCTACCTCCTCAATGTCATTATCCAGTGCAATGATTCCCAGGGGGGCAGTGAGGTTGGCACTGGATGAGATAGTTGTACCCACTGGGGAGGACTCACTCACGTAGCCCTGATAGGTGGCAAACTGAAAATATGGTGCCTGGTTGTTGATATCCAGGATCTCGATAATGAGGTCAGCATACGCTGGGAGGGGGTGGCCGTTGTCCTGTTCAGCCTGTAAAAGAGAGAGAGAGAAAAAATAACATTAGGCAGAGAGAATATCCTTGCCAGTGTTTCAAATATCAACAAGCCTTGAAAGAAGTCTGAAAACCAGTCTGCTGGAAATTTATTAAGAACCACTAATAATGAGTTGGATGATGAGAGTAACACACTCTATAGAGTTATGCTCCCAACTCTTACTGAAGCACAGAAAGGAGTCATTTCTCCGAGTGTCATTTCAATTACAAAAAGCTACATTGACTAAATTTAATCAGGGGTCCACTTAGGATTAGGCCTTAGTAATTACTGGGGCACTTAACACAAATACCATCATTTGTAAGGGAGAGAGAATAATTAGTGGCTCTTGCTACTCTGTCAAAAAGTGACCAATGATAGAAGGAGGCTCAATGGAAATATTAAGTCAGAGCCAAAATGATCCAATTAAACTGCAAAAGAGTGTACTGTTACTTGTTTCTAGTTTGTCTTTATTGCTGAGTATGCAAACTAAATTGAATTCTGTGCGTTTCTGTGTATTGACTCTGCTTTTCCTGAAAGCTTGAATGAACTGCAGAATTGCCTAATATAATAAAATGCCTGCAGACACCTCTTCATCTTTTTGTTATGTTGACATCCAACAGACATGCATCACTACCCTTCTAAATGCCATCTAGCACATCTGCCAGAAAACAATGAAGGGTACATAGTAAAGTTAAAAACTGCTGAATCAGGTCAGCTCTGACCCAGTTCTTGAGAACTCAAAATCCCATTCCTCCTACATGAAATCAATAGACTTCCGCATCTATAAAATATTTAAAAAAAATGCTAGAGCATGCAGCGTAACTGGACATGATAAATTTTACAACACAGCTTACACATAAAGGTCCCAAACTGTACACTCTGCCGACAATGTGAGTGAAATGGTGAGTCAAGATTTGTATATGTGTCACGTACAGTGCACGTATAGAACTCTATGGCACAATCTTCAGAAACCCGCTTTATGTCTGACACCAGCCAATTAGGAGCAAACCAAATGAATGTGGTCTGGTCAGGCTGTCACTGCAATCTTTTCCCTCCTAAGCACATGTGTCACTGTTGGCTCCCGCACTGGGATGCTTCAGAAACATTAAGCCTTTGAAAATACAGATGGAGAGGGGGAGTGAGACGACATCAGTTTAAGCCATGACCTGGAACTAATTCGGCACATTAGCTTGATTTCACTGGGCTTGTGTTGCAGAGTGCCGATTATAACGGAGGAATATAGTTTTACTCCTAAATGGGAAAAGAGCAAGAAGTGTTTATTGTATTTCTGTCTGTATTCTACAACGACTGCAGTCAGGCTGCAATGATTAGCCAATTAATCAATTAATTGATTAAAAAGTTAATAAACTCAATTATTTTGATAACTGATTCATTGTATTGGTCATTTTTCTCAAGTAAAAGGATCAGCTTCTTAAATTTGCTTTTCTTTGCTTTTTCTTTCTGTCGCTTACAACAGTAATTGAAAGCAAATGTAAAGAATCTTTGATTTTCCAACTGTTGGTTGGAGGAAAGAAGCAACCTCACTACTTCACTTTGGGCTCTAGGACATCCTATAGAAAGATAGATAGATATCATGAAATAATCAGCAAATTAATTGATAATGAGAAAAATCATAAATGCAGCCCTATAAAGTGGACCTCACACACAAGTTTTGGCACATCAGGTTGGTTTCACTCTTGTCAAGTTTCACAACTGCGTTTATTAACATCACAATGTTATGGCTGACTATCTCTTGTGAAAATCGTCTACCTGAGTGATAATAAAGAACACCCACACTGCACTGACCCTAGCATCCAATCTGCTCACACAAACACCTGAGGGAAAAGTGCTGTCATTGACAGACAAAGCGTCTGTGCCTGGATCTCTTTTTCCTCCACATTCACACACACATTTTTGTCAAAGAGAGAGAAAAGATGGGGTGTAGAATTACAGTGTTCCCTGATGATTTGGCTCTTTAGCGATGTCCCTATTTCTAGGAGGCAGTGCTAAATGACCTGCGCTCCACTGCCACAACGCACAGGCTTGCAGGGGATTCGCTGTTACTAAAATTCACTGTTTATCAGTCAGACTGGATTCTCCAGTCCTGTCTCCATCATCCTCAAAGTGTTATACTGCATCTCTTTGCTTTCTTTTTTTCCATTTAGATGTTTTGTCTCTATCTTTCTTCATCTGGTCAACTGGATACAACTCTGTCTGGATCAATCATGACTTTTGAGGAACAACAAATGTGTGTTTCTAAAATATGCTTGAGATACTGCAGCTCATTCCAACATCAGCATTTTATCTCCGACAGCATTAGTTATGTACACCACATACTGTGCTGCATCAGAGCCCTCTCAAGATACCAAAGTCTAATTCTCGCTTTCCTGCCCCTCAGAGTCCTTGAGCAACGGTTCCTCCCCCTCTCTCTATGACTCAGGTAGATAAGGCTCCTACCATCCTCCACACACATCTCTCTATCTATGCTGGTCTTTTCCTGTCCCCCCTTTGAACTGTCTCCCTCCCCCTAGCTATGCACCATCTTCTCCAAGACATGCAAAATGTCTCTAATGTGATCAATCTCCCTTCGCTTCCTCCCTCTTGTGGAAATCAGCTCTTCCTCTCATCTCTTTTCTCCCCAGCAATCCCGGTAAACAGCAGGTCACACAGTGCTCAGAGGTGTCTAGAGGTTAGTGATGGTTGGATGGAAAGTTCATCTGCACTGCTGCTCTGCACCAGCAGCATCGAGGCAATCCCTGACTCTGCCCTAAATTAGGATTCATGAGGGAGCAGCAGCCTATCCTCCTGGTAAGTCCATAAATCATAACATCTTTTTCACCCCTATCTCCAAAGCAGCTAAAGATAAGGTTAATGGCCTTAAGGACTGAGGTTACTGAGGTAGAGTGAGTAAGAGTACATGTTTAAGCTAGAGAGATATGAGTTAAACTTGATTGGGGACAAGCACATATAAAATATGAGTTCCGAATTAAGAAGTTTAACTAAAATAAGAACATGCAGAGGCAGTAACATTAAACTGATAGTATATTATACTGTGACCATTCTGTACAGAAGGAATTAATGATAATCCAATTATTTTAATGGCCTGTCAACGAAAATGTATTGTGATGATATGGCACAGGATATCATATTCGCTGTGGGGAAAAGTGGTTGTTTCACAAACAGCAACAGCCTGATCACATAACAGCTATGTGTTGCAACATTTTAGTTATGGAGTTGTGAAAAAAAGTCACCATGTGCCAAAATATAATTGATGTTTGATTGTAGGAAGTGGAATGGTGGGCACAAAGCAGGCAAAATGATTTTCAGTCATTAGAAAAGCAACAACAGGAAATAAAATTTCTTATGTAAGCCATCTGTAAATCTTGTTTATTACAGTCTACTTACAAAAACAAAGCCTTGACAAGCACACATTGGATCCAATCACGTAAATGTTATGGCTTTCTATGCTACCAAATGCAAACAGTTTTTTGGCCACACTATTATTTCATTACAAGACATATAATTGAATAATAAAGTTAAGTGTATTTGCATGTTTTTTTATCTTTAGTGTGCTTTCTGATCCAGAAAACAGAAGTGGTATTTAACATTAAACTCACAGAAAACACACTGTAGACTTATAAAGTGGGTGATACAATCAATATCTGGCAGATGACACCGGAGCTCACAGCAGGCAGTCAACTATTGGGTCAAAATCTGCTGGGAAGGTGAGCAGAGTGGGTGCCGTGTGCCTCTGTTTCTTTTGCTGAGCTAATCTGGCACACATTGTGTGGCATCCACTTTGCTATAAATGTCTTTATATATTTGTGTTTGACGTGATATTATTGATATGATATGTGATAGTTGGCCTGTTCACAGCGCTGTGCAGATAGTGGAAATAGCATCATATGAATGGAGGTACAGTCCATTCTCACTGGGGTGTTGATAAGCTATTGTACAGGGATTTCGTTCAACACTGTAAAATGTCTAAGTCTATCTGCTGAAGCACAGGTTAGGCAAAGACTCAGTGCCTCTCAAAGTCTTTGTCCTGCATTGGACACATGATAAATCCAGTCAATCCTCTCAGAGAGCCACACCACAATAGACGTCACTCAATGCCAGACTACTAGTCTAATGTGAGTGTGGACTGAAAGAGGATCACTTGTCTGCTCCAACAGTGAATGTCATGCTCAAAACTGATATATTTTTTCCCTTCAGAATGTTTCCTGGCCTGAAAAATGCAATTTTCCAAATTCCATGACTCTTCCAGGTTGTTCATGACTGTACAGTGCAAATACTGTAAAGGTTTTTGAATATTTCTAATTCATCCATTCATTTTGCTGCTTTCAAGCCTCACAAACTCTGCTAAACTGTGACTCATCAGGACCAACAGACTGTCACTTCAGTTTTCTGTTCAACCTTCTCATTGTGTGACCTTAAATTACAAAAATGGTAAATGGACTGTACTTATATAGTGCCTTTCTAGTCTCTTCCAACCACTCAAAGCACTTTACACTACAAGTCAGCATTCACCTATTCACACCCATTCATACACTGATGGCAGCTGCTCATCAGAAAGGTAATTACTCAATCTCACACTGATGATGGAACAGCAATCCGGAGCCCTAGGACACTTTCAGATGCAGCCAGGAGGAGAAGGTGATCGAACCGCTAGTCCTCTGATAGGTGGACAACTTGCTAAGAGCCACAGCTGCCCCATTTAGCTGTTTTTTTTTTTTTGTGGTGAGTTAAGTCTTGTTCAAAAGTCACACAGTAAATCTTGCCTTCTCTTATGCAACACTTAAGGAATGATTAAGTCAAATTGAATTTAATTCTTTACCTTGATGATGAGTGTGAACCTCTGATACAATTCCCTGTTGATAGGCTGTAAAACACGCAGCTCTGCGGTGGTTCTGTTCAGGGAAAAATACTTTGGATATGTGACTGGATTACCTACAATAAAGAAAAAGATTCACAGATTTGAATGCAGTGCACTTTACGATACCATCAAGAACACCAGAATGAACATTCAGGAGTCAAGTCATGGCATAGTGACCGAGGCAAAGAACATAAATTGTGCAAAATCAATAAAGATACGTGATGAACCTACCAACCAGGATGTAGTAAAGAATGCCTGGTCGGTCTGATGGTGGCTGTATGTTTCTGTCCATGTCCACAGCCCGGATTGGAGGAGTAACATTCAGGGGGTTCAGTTTGCTCTGCAATGTGGCACAGAGACACCACTCAAAGACAATGCAAATCCATTTATTTTCCTATAGTCTGGGAGATATTGTATCATAAAATAAGTTCAACTGCATCATTAGGTAGAAGAATTACCTAGTCTTATGACTCAGAATTTTATGATTAAAGAGGATATCATCTGCTCTGGAAAACAGATTTGGTGTGCTATAAATTTCACTTTGGTTGCAGTTTATTTTGTGTTGCATGATGTATATTACATGTATTTCCTTCAGATCAAAACAGCAGTCTCTACATAAAAGCAGCCCTGAACTCTCTTACAGCCCTCTTAAACTGAATTCTCCTTTTAAAGGAGATGAGAGAACCAGCTGTAATTGGCCAATCCTAAAGCTTGCCTTTGCTCCACCTGCTGATACTATGTTCCTCTAAATAATGTTTGTGCCTCAGTCCTTTCTTCCCTGTGTTCTTTGCTGTCCTAAGATTGCACTTGTGCCTCTGGTTAATAAAACTCTAACCATATGTGCTTGTCCCTTGTTTGCATTAGTATTTACACTTGAACTCAGTTTAAGGAAAGTAGCTTGCTCTGTGGTTTACTTCAAACGCCACAAAAATATATAAATTACATGTCTGGTATCCAGTTCAAGAACCAAACACCTGATGTAGGCTAGTCATCATCCAAAGCACCCAGGCCAATTATCAGGGTATTTAATTAATAAGCTGGTGCTTTAAATCTATTTCTCATGAGCATGTTACTAAATATGCCTGACAGAGTTTCACATCACGGATAATCTGTTTGTGGTGCTGTAGGCTACTTTTCCTGCTCATGCATACTCAGACACCATCACCACTAATTACCCACACTTTTGCACTAACATATGGCTAAGTGGGAATATGTTTAGCACATCACATTTATGAATACCTCTCCTCATGCAAAAGGCCTCCATATGGCTGATACAGTAAGTGTGAGTATGCTAAGTGGGCTGTGCTAAACTTCCTTAGCGTAGACAGGCACATGGCTAACAGCTCTCTGGCAGGAAGAATCCCTCCCTGAGGGGGTATATTTATATCCCTCAGCTCTGGAGTAATCCTTACACCCCTCCCTAACCAGCCCTCTCGCTTTTACAATGTCTGGAGGTGCGCTAAATCAAATCCCCCTAGCTCTGCACAATGATGATTAGCTATAATACCCTCCTCCAGCAGTCATTATCCAGGGGACTCCAGAGCCCACATTATATCCCCCCAGGGCAAAAAATAAATACAGATCAACTTAATAATGCCTGTCTAGCCATTGTGATTAATTACAATACACTCATCAATTATGAGAAGACAAATCTCCCTGTGGACAGATATGTTAGCATAATGGTTACACTGCAGAATGGAGAAAAATCAGAGACCAGCAAAAAAAAAAAAAAAAAAAGCTAAAAAAACCCCCACTGAAAATGGCAGAGCTATCATCAGACTGTCGTGAAATTAAATTGTACACTTTTTAGGAAAACTAAAGGTGGAGAATATGAGGTAAACGTTAAGACCAGGACAATGTGTTGAGAGAATAATCTATTGAGCGTAATAAAATCAAAAGAATGTAGTGAAGGTAAATGTAACACCACTGTAACGTCAGACCACATTTTGGGGTGAAGCTTTGGGAGGATAAAGCCATACTGGGTTTAAAAAAGGGCAAAAGCAGGAGGAGAAAGGCCAACATTTTCTCACACTAATGAAAAAGCTTTGGTTTGTGTAGCCAGTGCTCCCAGGTCCTGCATACTTAGCAGTCTGCAAACCTTTTATCATAAATTATACATTACATGGGAAAACTCTAAATGGAAAGTCTGGACAAACAAGTGTGACTCACTATGGCTGCTGCCACTCAACCATAGATTCAGACATACACGAACATGCAGTACATGAATATACATGTAGGAGATGTATAGGCCATATGTCAATCTATAAGGTTTGATTTTCTCATTCAGTCGATATGTATAGCTCCCACGCTAACGTAATCTCTCTCTGTCTCTCTTTTCAATTAAACTCAGTTCGACTTTCATGTTCAAAATATATCAACGGACAATGCTTTACAGACAATTGATGGTCTGGTTGACAGTTTTTACCCCATAAGTCTTCAGAGAAGCATTCTCACTGTATTCTGCAATAATTTCAACACATTTGAGTCGGTAGTGCTCATGAAACTATGAGGTTCACCAGTCTACAATTAGCAACAACAACAACAACAAATAGAACTTTTTTCTATAAAGGAATTCCACTTACTAGAAATACGTACTGAAACACTCTGACATTACAGTAATTCTCCTACATTAACCACATATACCTCAAAAGTGAGTCTGAAGTGTGAAAATAATTATTCCTGCAGGTCTTAAACATAAAAGGCTTTTAGGTTGTCAAGAGCTCATACAGAGACAAGAATGTTCACACCTCTGGGCAAGTTAGAGTTTCTAATTCACACCTCTTGTACAGCATCTTTGAGTTGTAAGGGGAACCAGACCACCCATGTGGTGACACGGAAAATACACGAACTCCACACAGAAAGGAGCCTGGCTGAGGTTCAAACCCTCCTGCTCTGAGGACGCAACCATGCCAACCCCAATCCAGTGCTGTCCAGTAAATCCAATCAAATCCACTCCAGACTATTCCAATCCAATTCAATTCAATACAATTCAATCCCAGTCTAGTCTAGACTGCTGGTACATAGTTGAAAGTAAGTAGAACTCAAGGTGAGACTGTTTTGCCAGCTGATGTTTACAAGACCAAGAATAAATGTCCATGCGGCATGAGGAGTCATGTGTTATGACTGATAGCTCCTAAAGCAAGACTGTTTTTTTAATCCGTCAAGTTTTGTCCAGTTCAATAATTCAGCACAATTAATCTCAGTTATATTCATAGACATAAATATTGATAAAACTAGGTATACACAGCAGTTATAGATTCCTTAAGACATAGATACATAGATATAATATCTAATGGAGCACTACGACTCTTTATCTCTACTGCAACACCATCTCCCTCTGTTTTTCTTGCTTTTATGAACTCTGGTGGTGTTTGGCTGTCATCTCAGGTCAACTCAGCCTTCAGCTCTAATTGCTGGTCCAACAGACCAGAAAATGCCCCTGGAATTACCATGCTGAGACAAAACAGCAAAGTCTAGTCTGCCTTCAGGCGTAGAGGTGAAAATAAAGTGTAAGCGGACAATTAGGCTTTTTAACAGGTGTGGCATAATTTAACACACATCCAGCATAAATATATCACAATCTGAATGTATGTGGCACACTGCACATGCACACACAGCATGTGCGGTAAAAACACAACCTGCATGCATGAAACTAATATGCACATACTATTAACGGCAGAAATTCTGTTAAAATGACCTTGTGAAACGGCAGTTGTTGAACACTTGCCTGTCTGCCTGGTTCTTACCGGTTCAGTGAATTCAGGGATAGCAACATGGTAGGTAAGGGGGTTACAGTCACGAGTGTTGTTCACCAAAACACAAGGTAGGAACATGGGGCCGAGGTCATCTCCATCCAGAACGTCCACAGTCAGAGTCGTGGTAGCTGTTCGTCTGTTGGGGGGGTACGGAGCGCGGTCCTGGAAGACGAACAAATGTGACTGAGTTCAACCTTCAAACTCCCAGACGATTTGTTGCTGCATGCACTGAGGCTACACATCGCTTGAGCTAAAATCAATATAACATGGTAAAACCATGACAGAGCTCTGCACAGCTGTTCTTTGATATCTATTAGAGTAGCGGCTGTAATGAAAGCTCATGCATGCATTAATTCTGTTTTTGTTCTTCTTTTGTTTGGCCAAGGGGAAAGTATGCTGGGACATAATTTCTTATGCTTTAAATGGAAAATGACTGAAATATTTTCTGTAGTTAGTAAAGTGATGTAATAATGTTGTTAATACACTGCCAGGTCAGTGAAGTAACATTTGAACATGCTTTTAGAACAACAGATCATAATCTCTTTGCAATAACACTGCACATTTGTTATCCTATTTCTTAATTAGGAAACTCATTACAATTCACTAACAGATTAACAAGAAAACAGACATTTTTCTATTACAATATAAATTTAATGATTAAATATTTATGTTTTAATACATAATGAAGTCATATCCTTGGCAGAGTTTTGAACAAATACTAAATGTAAAATTACTTACTAATTAATGGAGGAGACGTTATGATGCAAACAATAAGAACAGCGCTTAAACCTTTTCTTCTAAAGAAAATTATTTTTGGCAGTAAAACATATCTTTACAGGAGTTATCCTTTAAGATTCCCCCTTGTGGTACTGTTGCTTCCCAGAGTGGTACCCTCAGATAAGAGCACCACAGCACTTCAAAGATTCACGTTGTCAGTGTAATTGAACTCTTGACACAAGCGGTGCACAGTTCTAGTAAATACCATGTCTTCTTTCTTTCTCTACTCTGACGTCCTCTTGCAGGAGAAAATGAAATCTCCCTGGAGGACCTCTTGCCAGGCTAAAGAGTTGAGTCTTTTGCTCCCTCATGCAGGAATGGAGAGAATAGGAGACGAGTTGACTGCTAAATGATTATCTGTCCTGCAGTACTTCACCTCTTCCATTTTACACTATAGTGTAATATCTGCCCACCACTTGTTAATGTGAGTGATTATGTAGTCGGGAATTACAGTGATGTGAATCATGATAACTGCTGTTTCTTTTTGGGGGTTCTGTATATTGAAACTGTATAGTCTGTATAGTCTCTTTCCAAACAATAAGCCTCGAAACACTCAGTACTGTCCAAAAAGGCACTGGGAACTCCACATTCCCAGGCTAGGTGTTTCACTAATTGAAGTCAAATTCTTGGGCAGTGGCTTTGCAGTGGCCCTTGGTTAACAAACATTTGCTGCCTAATGGCTAAGAGTAAGGACCACGTAAAAAACATAGAAATGCCTTCATTATAATTCATACTGGCATCATTAGGATCACTTGTTTTACAATATTATCTCATGCTGCCCTGTGAGAGTGTGGAGGAAAATGCCCTCCCTCAAGTAAAATCCATAATTAAAACAACTCTGATATGCAAAGCTGTTCTGCTATACACAGACTACAAACAGTTATCTCTGAAAGTCTCAAAGACAACTTCAGTCTCTTTTAATGAAAAAAAGTACATGATCACAACAAAATGTAGGGCTCACTCTTCTCAGGCTTAAATTGCTGATTGTGATCCATCTCTGAATTATTATCAGTTAAATGTGAGCAAAACAACTTGTCTGTGAAATGTCCTTATTCTAACTGCCTGAGAGCTCTCTTATGATACATTAAGCACCCCACTTATGTTTGGTAAAACTGAAAATGAAAAGCATGGCTTGCTAAACAACACCGAAAATATAGTACTAATCAGGCTATGTGAAATATGGTGGAAACCTTGTTGCTCTCTTAAGCCAAAAAAGTTCCTTGAGAGATCATACTCCACACTCAGAATGAAATTTGTTAATATATAATACATGTAAAAAGCTGCTGCTACTGAATACAAAACACCTCTGAAGCTATTGGTTTAGTAGCATTAAGACTTTTCCCTTCAAGGTCAGTGATGAGGGAGACAACCTCATACAAAATGTACAAATCAGGTTGTATTTACAATTTGTTGGTAGTGAGCACCTACCACTCCCAAAACTTGCACTCAAGAGTGACTGTGCTTGTTCAGACTAGCCCACTTACATTGGCTTGGACCAAAACCAGGTAGCGAGTTCTCTCCTCATAGTTTAGCCTCTCTGCCAGAATAATGTATCCTGAAAGGGTGTTTGCGACACTCACTGTTCTGTTAGATGCCTGAAAAGAGGAGGAGAGTTGATATGCTGAGACAGAAAGAAAGGTGGTTTAGAGCAGAAGGCAATGACTGTTGGAGAAATTTACAATGGTGTAGGGGGTGTTTATTATGGCGTGACTTGTCCATATACCGGGTCATTGGGGTTGTAAAGGATGCTGTATTCTATATGTCCATTGGGCCCATCGTCAATGTCCGTCGCACCGTTATTTCCTGAGAAGCCAGTGAAAATGGTCGTTCCAACTGGTGTGAGCTAGAGGAAAAACATGAGCGCAAGGATAAATACAAGTCAAGAGCTCAAACAGCCCCCTGCGAGTACCACATCTACTTACAGCCAAGAGCTCATGCATACGACTATTACTGTTGCCACTCCACCCCATTAGTATAAAAAATATATATATATATATATATATATATATATAAAAAACAAGTGGTGGAAATGTTGAAGTCAGCAGCAGTCTGAAGGCTTACGCACACTGCTGACAGAATAACAAAAAGTAAGTATGAGAACCACTGCTGTTCCCCAGAGCCTTCAGCAAAGTCCACAGGACCAGGCAGCGGGCAGGAGAGCTTGTTCAGGGGAGACACTGACAGCAATGTACAATAACTCACTATACTGTAGGGGCAGCTGCATATGGCTATGATAACAAACTGTGACAGGAACCTCGAACATGTAATGTACAAGAGGTGTTAACCACCGAGACTGCAGTTGTGGTTGTCTAGAACTCAGCAGGGAATTATAAAAACTCATGACTGTAAAGGAGACTTGATGAAGGGTCTTGAATCACTACAGGCTTGTTTTGCATGTCCTACCTGGTTCTCACCAGATGTATATAACTGAGTGTCGAGCAAGCTGTAACAAAATTCCTCTAACCTGCAAGTTTTCATGAATACGTAGGTCTCAAATGTACAAACTTGATGAAAAGGGAAATATACTTTGAGTGTCGTATTTTACAGGGAAGTTTCACTGGATGCAATAAAAATGCTGTTCTTGTCAGTCACAGTTTTGACATTATCAACAACAATTATACAGTCACATTGTGAGCAGTTGTTGTAAAAGAATAAATAACTTAGTTGTTATAAATAATGTATTTGTTGTTATTTCAATTATCAAAACTTAAACGTTAAAACAATGTGTTGTTCACTAGAAAGTAACCACTAATAGCTGCAGGCAGTCAGATGTTCGAGTTCCTCAGTAACATTGAGTCAACAACTTAACCTGAATTTTCAGGAACATTTTGACAGGCAATTTGTACCAGTGGGCTCGGGTGCAAAGCAGCAATGTGTGGGATTTAAAAATGTCAGACTTTGACAAAACCACTGGTAGCATCAAAAAAGATTCTGTAAGATTGTTTTATTTAGTCTGCCCTCCTTTGCGTATCCAACCCACCGACACTAGGATAAATGGGCAGCAACCTCTAAAGAGGCTGCACTAATTTTCACCAGGACTGAGTCATTTACGACGAAAAAACAAAACAAAACAAGTAAACTTACGCAAACAGATTGATTTGAAAGATGCTCAGCAACATGACAAGTCTGCATTTAGTGTCTTTATTTTCAGAATATGCAGACCCAACAATGGGAGCTGCTCCCTTACCTCGTTTACTGCAACGTAGTAGCGTGGCTGCTGAAAGCGAGGGGTGTTGTCATTCCTGTCCCTAACAACAATCCGTACCTCGTGGTAAATGACTGTACCAACCAACTCATTGGTGCACTGGACCTGCACCACAATTGTGGTGATGGAGCTGGGGGGCTAAGTAAGAGAAAGAGAATACATGTCACTTAGGTATTACAGTACAATGGGGGTCGTTGTGTAAGGTTGTACAAGTGACCGGGTTCATTCTCTGATGCTGAAAATGTTTTTTTCTCTAATAACATCTTCCATTTAATAAAGAATAAAACATGTACTTGGTCAGGGATGACAAAATAAAGGCTTGACTGACCTTCACCGGTTTCAAATACTTTCAGCAAACAAGCTACACAGTGAGCAAAGCAAACAAACAATACACACAAATGATGTTCAAATGAAAAAGAAGGATACGGCATCCACTAAGGTTTTCATCAGAGCCAATTTACTTTGTTTTTAACTACATTTCTTGGTGGACAGTATCTTCATATTTTGAATCTATTTGAGTCTGGATGAAAAAAGAAAAAATTGCACCAAATTGTTACTCATTTCTCTGGTTAATTATGTTGCTGGTATATTATTGGAGTAAACAAATCATTTTATTGTTACTGTATTTTAAGTTGCACTGTGTTGCTTGATTTTGCTTTGTGAATGCAAAACTTAATGACATCATACCTAATCATACAGCATCTTTCATCTCAGACATCATTTGAATTATGGTATAAGGATAATCTTTTCCCTATAGTGTAATGCATTTTGACCAGCGTCTACCTCCCCCTCTCACTTGAAAAAAGGTTTGACTCCTGTGTGCTCCTCCGGTGTTATCGTTTCTCCTGTTAATTTGCCATATTTCTGAGACATTCCCATTAGTAGCTCCACATCCAGCACCCTCTCCTTCGTCCATATAATCTAACTGCAGTCTTCAAAAACAGTTTCTTTCCCACAGCAGTCAGAACACTTAACACCCAGTATCACCCTGCACCTCACATCTCACATCCTATACTGTAACATTTAGACTGATTTGTATTCACTGCAGGTTTCCTGGAAACCCCTGAGAACTGAACTGAACATATTACATATAGACTGAGACAGAGTATCTGCATTTATTAATTCATTTACTATATTCAGCACTAGGGGTGAATGATCATGCTACACAGAAACTGATGGTCACCAGCACTGTCGTGGTATTACATGTAGTGCCTTTCTCTTTGTAGCTCATGACTTAAAATTTGTTATGAATATGACTGGGCAATAGGGTTAATGTAGCGACTAAACTGTTGCCGTAACAGTAAACTCTTGTAAGAATCAAGGTTAATGCTTTATTGTATTGATCGTTTCCACATGATTGCCATCAGTCAAAAGTGTATTTCCGGTGGTGATCTGGTTTTGAGAGTTCCCACTTTGAGTTACCAGCCAGATTCTGTGGCATGGTAAATTATATTGGTGCCACCCTTTTCCATCACTGGCAATTACAGATGACACGGAAAAACTAAATCCAACTCAGACAAATGAGCTAGCTAGAAATATGAATGACCAACATTCTTATGTTTCATTTAAATGGCCAGCTACAATCCAAACAAGGTTGAGATGAGATTCTCAGATTGCAAAAAATCTAGTTTACTTGTGATTTGAAATACACTATAATAATTTTATGTCTATCCTTGATTATATTCTCAAAATGTTAGAAATAAGCAAAAACAATTGCATCATTATTTTATAATGATGTAATTTAAGTCTATTAAGATACAAATCAAATACTGAAAAGAAAGTGGTAACTGATGATGGTTTACTTCCTGTGCTTCAGCTGATTTCCTTCCTCACAAGTTTTACAATCTGTATCATTTTGATCCTGACAAAAAAATCAATAACCCACAGGTTTAAAGTAATTAATTGACTAATTAGTTAATTTAAACAGCTCTGACAAAACAAATTAATGTCAAAGAACTGTCTAACGTGTGATTAAGGCATAAACAGATACACAGATACACTTGATCGTGACCATGAGCTTTTATGAAATATGTTCATTTTATTCTCTCCTTGCTTATGAGATGGAAAATACATTTACTTTGCAAACAACAGGGCACAAGTGTGACCTTTTTCATTATGGATCTTTCTTTTTAGTCCTGTACTCACATCTCTGTCCAGTACTCGTCCTGTGCTGTTGAGATAGAGCCGCTGTCGTGCTGCTTCCAGTATCACCCAGTAATCATAGTTGTCCAGCAACGTCAGCGAGATGGTTCTGTCTGGGTCCTGAGCACGGCCATTTATCTGCATATTTTCCACCAAAACTGTGCCTGTAAAGCAGAAAAGAAATATATGTCTGTCTTGTAGGACATTCATCATCTCAGATTCTTTTGTTAAACTATATGTTACTAAATCAGGCTTATGGTTGAAAAAAGCCCCTCATTAAATGTTTTTTTAAAGACATAACCTGTTGCCTATTGGAAAAATGTTTAATTGTTGTAAAAGAATATATAGAAGCAAAGGCACTGGAAGGTCATATTACTTCCAACAATAAGCTAAAATGAAAAGAAATTGAGCACAGATTTGCTGAATGATGTCCTTATTAAAAATAACATTTTTTGGAATTAAGGTTTCATAAAACCTACAATGGTTACTGACTACTTTTTTCTTTTGAATATGCTTCATTTTAATCTGGTAAAATTTTCAGGAGAAAAAAAATTACTTCTAAACCTCACTCAACTACTCAGAAGACTGTATGCTTCAGACCTCTGTAGATCAGGCTGTAAACCTTTTTTCATTTGGAGGACCAAAACTAAAACTTAATTGTAGGCAACCGGCCAAAAGCAAACACTAATTGTATTGTATGATTTTGTTTCGTATTGTTAACATGCAAGCTGGTGCTAAGGTCGGGAAGGGAAGACAGCACAAACGATTACTTTTTTTTTTAGTTTATTCATTCAATTTATTCATTTTTTCATTGGAAACATCTGCCAAGCTAAATCGAATCTTATGACCGGCCAACTTTAGCCTACAGGCCCCACTTCTGGCAGCCTTGTTGAGGTTTATACTCCTGCTTATGAGTGAAAATCTTTAACACTGATTGTCATCATCCTCGAAGGCACCAACACTTTCTGATTTATATTCCACAGCTTTTAATTAGTGACTGATTAAACTTTGCCACAGCAGTCCTCTGGGACAAACCTCCCAAAGCCTATTAAATCTGAGGATTGCTCGACTCCTAAGTGGCCAAATTAGTGGATTTATGATTTTATTTATAAATGGCTCACTAAAAAATAAAAAAAATCCAGAAGGAGCAGTGGTCAGATATTTTGATTGAGATCAGTGGTGCAAAAAGGAATTAAAAGCCCTACTTAAAGGTAGACCTTGATGGCAAAGTCACCCACTACAAAGTTTCACTGAAAGTCATTAGTATATTGCATACACATTAAAGATATCCTAAAAAAACATGCAAATTTAAGCACTGTTGTTTGAGATACTAGTGAAGTCCCTGTAATGGATGGAGAGCATAAAATAAAATTCTGAATCAGCTACAGCAAAAGACAAACTGGGACATGGGAATAAGAAGTAATCCTGCTAGCTTGCTAGATTCCCTCAATCACATAGCTGCTTCAACACATTTTCTAAAAAATATAAGATATGGATCATGCACTACATCCAGTTGATATTTTACAAAAGTCAGTGCCAGTGCTTTGTGCAAAAATGAAAATTACCATCAACTACCATCTACGACCAACAAGAGAATAATCAATTCTTGTAACTTGATTTATCCAAATATAACTGTATTGTGATAAAACATTATTTCTGTAATTGGGATTAAATATGTAATTGGCTGATCACATTTGTAATAAAAATGAAGGTCAATTTGAGTGCTTTGACAGAAAACATTTTCCAGCACAGGATGTCAATGAATTTATAAGCACACGACAAGTATATAAAGCTTACAAGCGTTTGACGTCAGAGCATTACCTGAAATATGTGTAAGTTATTGTTCAGATATATAAACAACAGCAGCTGCCAGGCATAAAAAGCCATGTTATACCTGTGCTGAGATCTTAAGTATGCTGTGGTGTTTTCTGTATCTCCTTAACTCATCCCTATTATGTTCAGCACTTTTCCCATGTGAAATGCTCAAAGTGATTTAAAGTACACTATGTTCTCTCCTAAAAGTGAGTCCAAACAAGTACTCTTTCACATATATACATGCTGAAACGCTGACGATACTAAAAGCACTTGACATGCCTTGCCAATCCACCAGCTGTAAAATCTAAGAGGCTGGTGGTAGTTTAATGGGATCTTTAATTACTGCCCATAACATCTTGTATTTTATCCTTTCATAGAGTAGGTTTATCCATTTTGCAGACTCACTCAGACTCTACTCAGGAAGGAGCACAGATGGAGGTGTGATGGAAGCTTTTGTTTTATAATTATAATACCCACTTCTACATTTTATGCCACTATTAATGACCGTGCTCCCTGTTTGCAGCAGTCAGGGTTTGATGCATTTTTGTGTTGTAATCACAAGGACCTATAATTATCTGTCTCACTTGGGCTAAACTCTATCTGAAAAATGGATCTTCTGAGAATTTAATTTAAAAGTCAAAAGACCCCCCTGTTGCTGCTTCATTAATCTAAAACACATCTTTTCATAAATATATCTGCCTCAGTAACTTGAGTGGTGAGCTACATCTTTTTGAAACTCTCGGGTCGTAAATTACACCACTGATAATATTACAAGGGAGGGCACAGAGAGCCTCCTTTCCTTTCTCAAGTTAATTGAACTTCAGCTTTTCTGCTGTGACAGCCAATACTCCCACTGTTCTGGCCACTTCCTCTCTCAATCTCAGTCACACAGCAAAGTTGTTGTCCTCATCAGTCAAGACAATGCCAAAGCCCCTTAGACCTATAGAAATGCTACCATGAGTCCCACCATGCTTTGCATGTACTTTAACTCTAGGTAAATAAAATCATGCTCTTTCATACAGTAGCCTCTGACTGTGTCACCGAATCATTTCTGGTCAGAGGGACTTCTGATCTTGGCTTCACAGTGGACTAACCCTACAGAGACAACACAGAGGGCTTACTTTTATCCCAAATATCAGTGGCAACATTGGCATCTGTGGATGATGGCACCACATAAGTGTGAAGGACTGTTTCTAATGTGGCTCCAAGTTTGGAATGGAAAAAAACCCCTTACTTGCATTAAGGTTAATTGGTAAAAGCATGAAGGCCTGTTTGAAATATGCTTTGAGCTTAATCCATGATGGTTTTAGTGTGCCACAGAGAAGCACACCAAAAGAAATAATTGGGTATGAGAATAAAAATAACCAGTTAATGTATGTCTATTAATGTGTAAGTTCATTGAAAGGAAAACGTCTTGTAAGCACTCACTCGATTGGCCGATAATGCTGATTCTGATGAAGCCATGACAGTAGAAACATAAGTGCTTCACACACATTTTCAAACCTACAGCACAGACGATTTCTACAACTGTTATCGATTCAGTATTCAACCAAATGTGGAAACGTAATCACATCCTCCCTTCTATTCCTCAGTTATATGTTTTTGCATATCATGCCAAGGTGAAGTTGAACTGTGACCTTTTCATATAAGATTTTAAAAAATCTTAACTTTATCTCATTAGGCGGATGGTAAATGCTGCAGTAATTAGTGCATGTATTTTTGAGTTAAGTCTGAAAATCATATTTTGCAAGTTCATCTTTGAGTCTGCGGAGGTGTTTCTGCCAAATTCAAACTCAAGGAGTTTGTGATGACTTGGGTTCTCAAGGATAGGACGTACGCACAACCCAAAAACATTATTTCTCTGGTCATGGTGGTTGCCGGTGTGGAGGAATAAAAAAACCCAAGCGTCAGTCGATGAAACATCATTTCATCTAAACCAAACCAAATGTGAAAACAAGAATTTATTTTTCTTAGAACACAAATAAAAATGGTGCGATGGTGTTAAAGGCAAATCATTATAACATAACATGTTATTAACAGTTAGGCCCCTTCTATAATCTGAAAGTTTTGACACTTAACCCTTAAATTATGAATGCACTCCTGAATGGGTGTTTATCGATCCTCTATTCACTCATGGTTGCCTTCATTCATGTATAGGACAGTATTTACCACTTATTGGCATCTAGCAGCAGGATTAGCAGACTGAAACAAACTGAACAGCACCCTCTCCCTTCAGGTCTGTAGGAGGACCTACAGCAGCCTCCAAAGACAGAAATGGCCCTTTCTTAAGCCAGTGTTTGCTGTGTTAATTCTGGGCTACTGTAGAAACATGTAGGTGTAATATGGCGGGATGGCAGGTCACTACCTCTGTTGATATAAAGAGCTCATTCTGTTGGGAATGTAAACCCAACAGACCTTTTTTCAGGTTATTAAAAAACTAATGGAAACACAATTGTAAATATTATATTACATTTCTGCCAATAGATTCCACTAAACCTACACACTGGACCTTTACTGCATTTGGACTTGTTGAAAAAGTCTACTCAGTAGCTTCAAACAGAGAATTTATGAATGAGAATCCAAATGTGTGTTTGAAAACTTTCGGTTTGTTTTAGTCAAACTCATCAAATCGCTCGGACTGTTCTCCTGAGGGGAATCAATGAATGACTTCTTTTATCAACCAACAAATAATCTTTTGTCAGTTTTCCTACATTTTTCTGTGAATGAATGTTTTCAATAATAATTTTCAATATTGCGTAACAGACTTGCAAGCACTGGGTGGCAATTACTGACACAGCACTTAACTCTTGAAGTCTTAACTCTCTGCCAAAACCTTTAAAACAGAGGCCTGAGTGACTGCACAGGTCATTTCAAAGTATATCTGCAGGGATGCTCCTGTCCTTTAATTCATATTTTCACATTGCCACTTCAAGATCAAATTCACACTTATAATATATATTCCTACATTTATATGGAGGACACAGATTTACTTGGGCAATGACCAAGTTCAAATATGCTGTGGCCGCAGCTGTCTCTAAGACATCCATTATTGCCGCTGTTCAATGCCAAAATACTGAAATCCTTAGAACTGGCCAAGATAACTAAACCCCTTGCTTTCAAACCCCTGCAGCTCTTTATCAGAGTTTGTTACCCAGCACAGGACAAATCCTCTTGAACAATCTCAGTACGAATATAAATGAAAACATGTTGTCAAGTCTTGCCAAAAGAGACCTATAGGCCGTTATTTGTGTCTTTGTAATTTATCTCCTGAAATATTGTAATTCCCCTTTCGCTGAAAATGATAAAAAAGTTGTTTTTTTCTGGCCCTAAAAGCAGATCATATTCTGGCATCACTTCACTGGTTACATAACTAATTTTAGAAACCAATTTAAGATGCTACTGATTACTTTCAAAGCACATGGGGGCCTCCGCATGTGCCTGAGATCCTGTTACAAATGTTCAAAAGTCTAAAGTACAAAGAAGAAAAGCTTTTGTTATTCAGGTGTCCAGACTGTAGAATGAGATCATAGCCCGGTTTCTTGATAATGAACAACTTATATACACCATTTATACTAACAACCTTTCATTTATGCAGGTGCCTGTTCAAACAACATATTGATGCGAATACATATGGAGGAGTATTAGGAGTGCCATAATGTTGGTGTTCACATACTAAATCAAGAAATTACATGATATGTACACTGAAAATAAATGCAGCAATTAAGGTTAACAAGGGAGCAGAAAACAGTGTGCAGTTTTCTATTTTTTTTATCATGTTCTGCTTTTTCTAAAACCTTTTAATTTGTATGAAGTGTTCTTTAGACGTATGTGTCTTCCACCCTCCAGCACCCAGTGCTCATTCTCCATTACAAATAAAATTGATGTATATGGCAATGCTGTTAAGAGAAATCACATAACCAACATCTTTGTACAAGTCCTGGGCAGTCATAATTGAGTGCAGCATTGCTGTCTGAACAATAGTATTTCACATGACTATGAGAGAGGAGTGTGATCTACATCTGGGATATTTCAGAACATGTGAGTGTTAGTCAAGCAGCAAGTATGGAAAGCTTAACTGTAAAAGCACACTTAAAATGCAGTAATATTAAAGGACTGGAGTGTATTTTCTCCGAAAATGCCCACAGGAGTTTCTAACTTTCTCTAAATGTTGAGGTTTTGCTATAACACAACATATTCCTGAGGTGTTTTAAATTTATTTTCCACCTGTCACATGTGATTGCTGTGCCCACATATTGACTCTCATAAGTACATACAGTATAAATATGTGCACCAGCTGTCAAGAGACCCACTGTGCAGCACACATTGCCACTGTATTACAACCACCACAAAATGAGGAGAGATGTTATATCACTGCCATCTTAGCACTCCAAACACTTAATAACCTCTAATTACTTTTGATATAATTTGGCATGAAAAACATCTGTCTGTTTATGCATTCTGCCAAAGTAAACTAGAGTCAACGAGACAAAGGGAAAAAGCTGCAGCTGTTTCATTCACTATTAAATATTCTGAGAAACAGTGCCGCAGCAGTCTTTTCCTCTGGAGAAACATAAAGTGTTTTTTACTTCCTTTTCATATTGGGTGAGGTGTTAGTCATACATATGTGCATGCTGAGTTTATACAGGGCCCTAAGCATAATTTTGCCAATGCAGGGCATAAAATGAACACCCTACAAAAAGTGGGTTAATTTCATCCCGGGTGAAACTATTAACTTCTTTCCATCATTTTGGCAGGCAGCTAATTTAGCCAAAAATAGCCCAAACACAAACATTGTTTCCTGGTTGAAAACTGATGTATTAAAATCACTATGGTGCGATAATATAGCGACGTCAAGCCTACTCTCAATTTGCTGCAGCTCACTCTTTAATACTTCCAAGGTGCCTCCACGAGAGCCCTTAAAACAATTCACACACACAAAAACTGAAAACCCATACAACACAGCACGGCACTCACTTCAACAGGACGAAGGTCACGTTTAGACAGACTGTAGCCCTGCATCATCTGTGGCTTGTCAAGCAATTGTGACAAAAGATGAAATACTCGTCCACTGTTGTTAAATACTGCGTCAAAAACATATACACACATGGCACATGCTTTTATGTCCATTACTTCAAGCAGGACACTTGCAACGCAGCCCCCTGCAGTTACATGTTTACAGGGACTACGCTAAAATGCAAAAGCTAATAATATTTTCATGTTCAACAGCTCTGTTTGGCATATTACATGTCAACAATTTTGCAATTATTTAGTCAGAAACAGTGATGAGGAGTCAGGACATCACAGAAATGATTAAAATAATCCTGGCTGGAACATGTGCATCTAACATTCAAAACAAATTCAAAAATTGTCTACCTCATGGTGGCACTAGAGGAAATGTCAATGTCAATGCAGTATTTCAGGGGAATTTATCTGGTAGTTGTTGAGATATTTCAGTCTCTACAAAAGAAGCAGGTAAAGAAGCAGACCAACAAAAAAACATTCAGAGAGCCAAAGCAAAAAAAAAAAAAAGAAGTAAAAAACAAAATGCAGTCTCGTATGTGCATATAAGCAGGCATGTTTAGGACATACTGTGGTATATCAAGTAATGAAGCTTGGTATTTTCATAACCTATTGATAAAATCAGGCAGACTCTGTGTTCCAAGGGCAGCAGATGCTCTCCCACCAACAATACTTCAATTTATTCTGAGGATAACCAGATGACCTGAGAATGTAGCAGTACTCAGTACATTCACCTGAATGATATCACATAGATATGATGCAGCCAGAACACTCAGGACATTGTGAGATTTGAAGAAACCCTAACAATCAACTCCAGCTTGTATCAACAGCCAGTGCAAGAGGGCCAAGGCTGACTTAAAAAAAGAGACCAAAGAGAAAAACCCTAAAAGCTGGCAACTTCTGATGTGTATCTCACAGAAGCTGGAGAAAAGACTAAAGTGTTACAGTTATCAAGCTCAGATGAGTACTTGTCCAATACAAAATAACTAATGAACATGCACTCATAACAATTTGCACATAGAGAAAAGGAAACTAATTTGTTTGACTAGACCCAGCTCCAGAAACCTTATTGTCCGCCTACACCCTCCCATAACAAGTATGATTTGTGTGCAGTTTCCAAAGCACCACCTCCCACCTCTGCAGGATCTAGCCTGGTTTTCAAATTACCAACATGTTCAAAAGGTTGGAAAAAGGAACCTCTTGGGATAGCTGCCAATTGTGGCTACTGCAACCTGTTCCCACATAGATTTGTGTCTCCAGTTCTCTGTGGTGATAAATTGTACTCGTTAAGCCCGGTAGGTTTTAGTGAAACAAGTATTTTCAGCCTCCAAAAGTTTGCAGGTGTTTGCACAACCTCTTGCCATAAAAGACGATGACAGAATATTGCTAAATAAGCCTAGAAGACTGCAGGTACAGGTTTGTCACAACTTGTGCCTAAATCAACTAAAGACAAAAATGATTAAAACTAACCTTTAAGTTAAAGCTCTGTCCCTCCAGTGGAAAAGGTTAGGGGACAGATTGGATTACATAATGTTTAATTTTCCGTGAGGATCAAAAACAGTTTCAGGGCAAATTAATTTAATTTTATATTACTATATTTAAATTAAAATGATTGGAAACCGTTTAAAAGATATACATTAAGTTTGAAACCAGGATATTCAAATACAGTTTTTGAAGCAATTATTTCAAGTTGAGCAAAAAGGAATTATTTACAATTCAATTTCAGTTTTCTACTGATACATATTTCTGCTGGTACTCTTGACAAAAATGAGGATGTTAGAATCAGAGTAGGAATAAAACTTTGTCTGCAGTAACAGATGTCACACTGTTATGAAATCTAACTAATGTGCTAACAAATGTGAAACATTACTATTTAATTTAGAGTCTCACCCACATGTGCCACACAGTCAGGATGATTTCATTTCTCTTGGTGTAAAAATAGTATTCCTTTCGATTTCAAGTCAAAGAAGCAAATTAGTCCAGCAAAAGAGTTTTGACAGTACAACTTGCATGAATTCATAACAATGTGAATTTGTTTTGTAGGCCACACTACAGTCAGAACAGTGTGGTCAGTTCTTTTTATATCACTGTAGGGTGGTGATATGTTATTTACAAGAGATCAAGTGATGTCTTATGCTCTTTAATACAGAAACATGGCTACTTTGTTGTAACAAATTGTGGGTTAACAACATAGACGTAGATGTTTGATTTCAATAAGTACTGTATATTAAACCAGCAGCTCAGAAGTTTAAAATAACAATGTAACAATGCTGCTGATCCAAATAAAGAACAGCTTTAGTTTTTACAGGTTATTTCTCTTCTAAGCTGTCTGCTCAATTCAGATCAACTGGAATTCTGTGTAGAGAAATATCCTATATAGATTATCTGCACTAGCATCTTCAACACTGTCCTTGTCAACACAATGAAAATTATTGTTTCAATGGTTTGCTACACATGCAATGTATGTATTGGGTTGTATGAAGCATGGTATCTAATCCATGCACACACCATAAACACTATTAAAAGCACTGCACCACAAAAAGAACCAATGCAGCTAAGCCTTGAACTAGCACCTAGGAGGATGTGTGTTTTCCGTTTCCATGTAAGTAAAATCTGCTTACAAAAATGTGATGCTATAATACAAAAAAATACTCTAAAAAACAAAAACTCTGTCCTCCGAGCTAAGCACATGATGGTAACTTTTTATAACTTTTGGAAAAGATGTAATGCATTAGTGTATGTCCTTGATCAGGTCACTGGTATTCCATATGGTATGATTGTCAGTGGTTGTACATCATAGGTTTAACACTTGGCATTATCCAGGGTTACTTACAGAGTATGCCCAACAGTCCATGAGCTTTATCCATTTTCTCAAAGTCTAATAAATAGGTCCAAATGTTTGTACAAGAAAGCTGTTGCCAGGGTAGAAAGAGCATTCATTACCTTGAGTAATATGAAGTGGTATGTGAGACTGAGCTCTGATGAAAAGAGAATAGACAGCCTGGATCTATGACTCAAATCCGGTCAATGTTTAAATACCAGATAGCTTTGCGTCTGTCTTCACAGCTATGGTGATCAATCTTCAATTACATGAGCGCACTTTAAGCACATAAATAGCAGGTCACGTCTTTAATGGCTTAGTTAAAAAGGGTGCTAAAATGCTTTGAACAACATCCTGGTTGTTCAGAAGAAGCAGATTCATATGGCTTTTGTGACCATTCAGATCAAGAATAAAGGTGAGAGTATACATAACATAGTATTGTTGGGAAGTGGATTTGACTCAGACTGATTTAACTTGTTTGCCACAGTAATTTTAATTCTAATATGAAACTGGACAAGCCTTGAATCATGTATTCTCAAGCCACACATCCCTGAAAAATCTTAAAAACTGGGGCATCATAATAAAAAAATGAATAAACACCACCATGACACTGAGCCTGTGTAACAGTTAGTATCAGAATCTCACATAATTGTAGTCAGTCTGAAGCTCAAATTTTAAAAAAAAATAAAATAAAAATAAGGTTTTCATCTGTGATACCACTCTGATTTGCAGCCTGGAGCTGCCCCATTGATAATGAATGGGAGAGTGACTTTGTGTATATTGGAACTGATTCCTTTGCCATAATTTTCTAGCAATTCTTAATGCAACTGTACATGGAAAGGATGTCAGAGATGGAGAAAACTCATCTCATCTCCTTCTTCCTTTGAGAGTGAATAGTGAAGAAACACTGATACATCCCAAACTGTTGGGGGTCATAGGTATGGAAAATATTATTTTTTAGCTAGATTGAACCCATGCAAAGTTACCCGATCACCTTAGTAATGCATATCTTAATATTTTAGAAAACAAAAACTGTGCCATCTGAAATTTGAACATTGTTATCCAACAGTGTGCACATTCGGTCTGAGGAATTACTATTGTCTTAGAGGAATATACCACCTAAAGATTTGGTTGGGATCCTACTGAGTTGTCCCTCATGGACAAAAATAGCTGTGTGTGACACATATTGCAAGAACTCTAGTGTAGTCTGCAATAACCACATTCAAAGAATGAGGTTTGCTTCTCAACACGACTGAATATTTTGTAGTTGCTTCATACATCTTCACTGCCTCTACATAAGGAAGTGAAGTGAAGCTAGCAAAAACATTCTGACTACCTGAAAATCCCATCACAGCCGCTGACAGAAATAATCAAGGCTTTTTACTGTGCAAGCTTATTAAAACGAAAATTCACTGATATGAAACATTATTATTATTATTATTATTATTATGGGTTTTCTGCAGTAAAAAAATAAATAAAGAAATACTATGTGACTGAGAAACAAAGCTTCCTTAATTGTGTGTAGGCATTAAGGCAAACCTGGGACATATAGTTGGATCTCTGATTTCTCAGCCATTAGCTGTGTTTTGTGTGGACAAAGCATTCTCACACTTCAGTGTCTGTACTCACACCTCCAAAAAAATGGTGCCACATACAGTATCATTAATACACTTAAGTCATTCCTGCCTTTGTTCAAAAATATGTTAAAGTATCATGTGGGTGAAATCGCTTTATTAACCAAACTAGAGAATTTACTTTAAGTAACAATTTAAAGTGACACTTGAGTGCAAGTGGAAAATGTAGTGGTAAGTGGTATTATACATCACTGGAAGAAGCCACAAAAGGTATGTAAGTCTAACTATAATGTTTTAGCGTCACGCTAAAGCAGACTAATGAAATCGGAATTGGAGACATGACACAATCAGCAAGCAAGCATGGGTATCAGTATCATTTCAAAAAGCCCTAGTTCCCAGATTATAAAACTGTACTAGAGTTTTCAAACCAAGATGGGAGAAGCAAATAAAGCAAAAGTCTGTGGTGCTCCAAGAAGCCAAAGTAGTGTGGATGCTATACATTAACATGGAAAATTGTATAGTCATGAAACAAAAATGAACTAATGTGTGGATATGGCCCATATATTGGCATGCTTTAAAAAATAAGGCTAATGAAAAAGGTTAAACCTGAGGGGAAAATATATGTACAACATATATGTATAATATATGTATTAAAGTTCATAGACATCCATCTGATGGTTGTAGAAAGATAATTCACTCAAAGCCACAAATGTCAACTTCTTGGTGAGTCAGAGGATAATCAAATAAAACCCAATTAAAAAAAAAAATCTAGTAGATGTTCAGGTACCTTACTGAATAAGTGAAACATTTAACCTGTTGGTGGCACTAGATACACATTCAAGGATTGCTTTATCTTTTTGGGACTACAAATACCTGTGCCAAAAACAACAGCAATCCAACCAATGGTAGTTAAGATATTTCGGTTTAGACTAAAGTGGCGGGTAGGCCAGATGATCGAAATTGTCAGTCCTGGAGCCAAGATACTTCAACCACAAGTCATAGCCGTCAGCAAACTCCTACAATCATCCCACTTTATGAGCCAAGGTCAAGTGGGCAGGGTAGATTTCAATGTTGCCTTGGTACAGAAGGACAAAGGGAGGCGGCTGCAGCTCAGGAGATACAATAGTTTGTTGGGTAAATGCAAAGTTAAGGAGTTAAACCTTGAGCAACTCAACGAACCTCAAATTAAAATGTGTAAGCAAGTATGTAGAGACAAATTGTAGAGCACTTTGTCTACAAAGGCTGAAAAGCACAGTATAAGTGCAGACCATTTACCATCTACATTTTATAACCATGACTGCTGGTCCAAAATGAAAGCAGGAGTGTGGTCATCTTATTTCTAAGTGATTAGACAGTTCAATCTCCACAGCAATATTTCTGCTGTTAGCAGCACATGCTGTGTTCAGTTTGCAAATTTGGATTGCTTGAAAATGAGATCCGAACATGAAATGTGAATGACCAATCATTTTAATGTCTGTTCAGCCTAATGTGAGGATTAAACTAATCCACAATCTCATTACAATATACTGGAAATTAATTGGTGATTGCTTCATATCTTATTAACATAGGAATGCAAATTACCAGCTGACAAACAGAAATAAATCCAACAATACTGACAGCATCTACAAACCTCTAAAACCTCATCTATAAACTTTAACAGCAGGTTTCACTGAGGTTAAAAAGAGAACACGTACTTAATATGTACATATATAGTCTAAGGGAATTTTTTACTTCCTCTAATATACTTGAGAAACAGTCCACCAATGAATACTACAGGTAGTGTTGTAATGTAGAATATATGATCAATATTTCATAATGACCAAGCAAAAGTCTCAGCCCTTTGTTCTGACAATGTGTGTGACTCAAAGAGCTTTTGATTAAACTCAGTTTCATTGCAGTGTTAACAGTTATGAGCCAGAAAATGTCACGATCATTAAAATCACCCTAAGCATTATTATCGTGTCCACAAACTTGGCATCATTGTGTCAGTGGAACGGCTCCAGGATCTGTCTACTGTTGGTGGCATCAGCACAGTGATCGCTCTGCAGTGGGGGAGGAAAAACTCTTTGAATGTCAAGTGAGTTAAGAAATAAAAGGAAGATTTTCTGTTAAAAAAATCATTTGGAACATAATTTATAGAGACTTTTCACTGTTTTAAGTGTTGAGGTATTCTTCAGGCAAGGCAAACTAATTACTTTTCACATATTGCGGGGATCTTCCCCACTTGTCTGTGCCACAGTACAGTGTGGAAAACTAGCAACTATCATTCTGCTCTATAGTCTCTTCACGTACATAGGGGAGATGCTGCAGTGGAAGAACACTGGGATTCCCTGAGAGAGATGTGAATAAAAACACACATATTCTGTGATGACACTATTAATCTAGGTTGACAATCTCACCATATTCTAGGGAAAACCAGCTGAATAATGCAGTGAGGGTTGTATGCGCACACCAGGACCCACACTCATAAAAAAGACATTTCTTTCGATCTACTTATTTTAAAAAAAGAATCTGAGAGGAGAAGAAAAACTGTTCTGGTGAATTTAGCGCACAACAATTATCCAACATTTCACATTCTGTGATCATACACAAAGACAGTTATTTGTATCTTAGAGACTGAGCAATTTATTTCCATTTTATTGATATTTAAAACCTCAAGGAATCCAAGTATGTTCATGCAAATAATGACACAGTGCAGCAAAACACATGAAAGGCCTCTTTTATAGCGTAATGATGATAACCACAAAAGGAATGGGAGTAATTATACTGGTCGTTTATCTACACAATATTCTGTAATTGCCGTTCTTATTTACACATCAAATGCTACAATATGTTCTCCACTTCTAAAGAAAAACAATAGCATAAATACGAATAGCAGTCTAATTAGGGGCAAATGATCGAGGAGGTACAGGCTGTTGCAGACCACTTAAAATCTGATAAACAAAGACCTTCAGACAGAGTTTACATTTAAAAAATGGCTTGCTTGGTGCACAGACGCAAATACATAGATGTTGTACCAAGGCAGTTATATTGCACTGTAACTCACTGCATGCCCCGCCCTCCTGTTTTGCTCTCTAATCCACAAGGAGCAGGTGTTGTGCACTAATCCCTGCCTTTCAGCTACACTCTAATTATATATTGATGACCTAGCAATCATCAGAACTGGACACGAACATAAAATTAAACAGAGACCGGAGTGCATGTGTGTGCATGTGAAACAAAACAGGGAACAGAGACCACATGTATAAACCCTGATCACCGACAGCACAGAATTATAAAAAATAAAGTCAAAAAGTGAAAACACAATGTAAGTGCACGTACACAAAAATGCACACACTTTGCAAATGCATGGGTGCGTGTGCACACAGAACAGCAGTGCTCGTTTTGTTTGAGTAACAGATTCACAGCTCCGCAAAATCAAATTGGCCACTTGGGTAGCTCCAGCCCGATTTGCCCAGATGTTTCCTCTCCTGTTAAGCTGCAATTATTAGGCAGAACAGGAGCCATCCAAAGTCCTGATCAGCAAAATTAAACCAAACCTTTTGAGAATATCAAACCTATTTTCAACATGTTTTTTAATTAATTCAAGCTATTTAAAATCAGTCTGCAGAGTTTTTTTAATGGTCGATGCCAACAAATTTGAGGTTGGGGAAAGATAATCTCCAAACACTTAGCTCTGAGACACAACACAAACCCCACATGTTGGTGTAGGTTAAGTACTGTGGTAAGGGCTGGGGTTAGGACACAATTAAAGGGGCTGGTGGTATGTACACTGCTGCTTGCACACTACTATTATTATTGGTATATAGCATATTATCATATATAATATATTGAATATGTATGATTAATTATTATAATAATAATTATAATTTCAGATTTTCGGATTAATCATAGAAATGAAATTACAATTTTTACAAAAAAGTTGCAGACATGAAATACTTTATATTTTACCTTTGAATGGTACAGCCTGAAAAAAATCTCTTCAAGCTGATTTGAGCACTTGGTTTGTTGACAAGAATATTTCCTGCCTTGTTAACAGGTAGCTAATGCTGACAAAAGAGTAAACAGAAGAAACAAATTAATTTGTCAGCACACTTTCAGTTTCTACCTTGTCTGTTTTGAAACGTATATATTTATTGGCCAGTCCTACCTTGAACGGAGGTTGTGTACTGTAAAATGTGACCATCACTGCTTTCTCCAAATTGAAATGTGTATGAAGTAAATACAACAGTCAGTCTCAAAGAAAACTAAGTCCAGCTCAGAATGCTGTGGCCAGACTCTTAACTAAATCAAAGAAAATGGATCACATCACACGACTGATTGAGACACTGTGCTGGCTATGCGTGTATTTTTTATAATTGATTTTAAAGTATTTTTACTTGTTCAGAAAGCTTTAAATTACCTTGTTTCTCCCTACATCAGAAATTTTCTTACCTTTAATGTTCGAACCAGATCACAAAAGTCTTCAACTGCTTTTCTTTTAAATGTTCCTTACGTGTCCAATAAAAGTACTAGTGAGAGTGTCCTCTGTTATAATGCTTCCCAAGTGTGGAAGTCAGAGCCACTGCATATTAAAATGGCAAGTTTTCTTTGTATTTTTAAGAAGAAACTGAGGAGAAGTCAATAAATTATTTATTGATTTTAGCATTTTTTCTTGTTTTTTTGTTACAATATTAAATCTTGAAAATTACATGAATCCTTTTTAATGGGTTTTCTTTATTTTAGGATTGTTTTGAATTTTTGAAGCACTTTTGGCTGCATGTTTGTTTTAAAGTTCACTTGAGTCATTTGTATCATGTACACACCCTGGTTGTTTGTTTTTTGTTATAACGCCTTTTTGTGATATCTTAATAATCACATAGTAATGTACTGTTTGTTGCGAGAAATACACTGTTTGAACAGCAGAGAGTTAATTGACATTTAAGTGATGAAACTGGATTTAACTCTGGGTGGACAAATATGCACTGTGCTTCTTTTCAGCCAGGGATCAAGACTTTGCACCCCACCTGGCAAAAAGTTTACAAATTACGCCCTTGTTCTTCGTATAAGGCTTCACTGAAAGCCCTATACATCAATTTGTCCCCCTGCTGACAACTACTATTGTGTGAAACCAGTGCAATTCAGGACTATAGGTGTTTGCAGATTCATCATACTAAGGCACAGTTCTACATGCTTGGGGGTGTCGAAGTGTTAGCCCACCGTTAGACTAACATTGGAATAGAAGTAGGACTGTCATCCAGGTGAATCTTATGGAAAATTACATACTTCTCAGGTCTGTCTGAGGAAGTTCAGTTATAATTTATAAAAACTAAAAATTAAACCACCCTAAATTTAAACTACACGTTTAGTTTCCAGTGCATTTATTCTTAAAATGTGCTTAACAAATGTATATTCTGATTAATATCCCACTGTCCAAAAGAGGCATTACAAATTCAAAGATAATTGCTCTATTAATCACATTCCATACTTAAAGCATTAGGAGTCCCAACAAGTGCATTAAAATGAATCATGTATCATACAGTATGCATGAACAGACTATATCAAGCTCCCACATTTTGCTAAATATTGTGCCTGGAACTATAGTGGAAAAACAAGATGGACCTAAATAAAGCGAGGTGCTTTCATGTAAAGGAAACGATGCAACAGAGAGTATGATCGAACTAATGACGAGCTCGGTGGAGAGAAACAGTGTGACGGATTGAATTAACTTTAAGGGGAAAAGATAATGAGTCCATGGTGGCTGGGAAAACACTTGCCTTGGCTGGCTATTCTCATTAATTGTTTAAACCTGCTAACACATTTAGCACTTTCTAGAGCTGCCTCCAAGTCCTTCCAATCCTGGAGGCAAACCAGTAGACATAGGAACTGGTATTTTGCAGCACCGCTCATGAGAGTTCCTCATCCTGGATGAGATGAAAGAAAGACCTTTAAGCAGACTCCATGGTATTTAGCGTCTGGAATTTATATTTTTTTATATTTGCCATCATTTCAGCTCTGTCAAATCTTTTAATGCCGAGTCAAGGCTGCTCTGTGGCCAGTTGTCTCGGGTCTAAAAACAGCAGCACAGAGTCTAAACACAACATACAAATAAGGGGATGAAAGCACAGCATTGACAATAGACCACAGAAAGCAGCTGAGACACTGCAGAAGTTTTGAGAGGCTCACTTTGTTCTTCTTTATACAAGCTCTGGCGCAGTTGTCACTTCGTTTTCTAGCAGACAAGCTTTGTGTGGTTGACTTTTTGTGCAAGTTCAGAGATGAGTGTGAAGAGGCAGCGGCGAGGCTAGGATATTGTTCCCTCCTAAAAGAGTGTACTTCCATCACACAAATGATCGGTCTGAGTACTTGTAACAACGAAAGGGCATAAAGTGATGGAAGGGTTAGGAGTGCTTTGTGTTGGAGTGCAGCTCTCAGATAACATTTTCATCACCATCTTATTCAAATGAAGAGTTTATATCTTTTTTTCATGGGTCCACTGTAGATAGAAGAATGCAAATATGGAACCTATGCAAATTGAAATGAAGCTGGACTTAAATTACCATCAAATCTCCACAACTTTAATGTGCAAAGAAGCATGCGGGCGGATACCGCGCCTCATTCTGCCCCACGCTTTTCAATAGTGATATTAACATGATGTTTTTATCATCTTTCCATTTCCACAGTTTTAGGAATGGTGATGAATATAGCTTTAATGAGAGGCCTATGATGAAACTAATTAAAAATCTGCCTTATTAATTACTGCAAGTCTACATCACAGTGGCTATAGGTTGCACCTGGACCACTGCTGAGGCCACTGCTTACATTGGACTCACATAGCAGTTATTGGGAAAATTACATTAAATAGTTTCATAAATCAACTTTATTCCCTAATGGTTAAAAAAATATCAGGCAGTTCTTAAGGGAACCAACAAGCTCAATAATATTCATTATTACTCCTGCTCTAAGAGTTACTGTGCAAAAGGGATGTTACAACAATCAAAGGAAGCCCTCCAAAGCACTACCACCGTTGAACAGGTTAGACTGCCCATCATTCAGCATATCCAGGGGTAATGTTTGAGGGTCAAGCATGCATTTTAGCAACCAATACGATTACTTGCATCATCAACCTAGGGAGCATTTTTATTTTCATTGCCTCAAGTAGATGTCAGCTTTCCTCAAGACGCAATGATTTATCAGCATGTAGAATGGATCTACCTTGGCAGATACATAAAAAGAATGCTCCACTGACTCTTTTTTAATAAAGCCCTTCAGCAACACTCATTTCTGATTCCCTATAAGCTGTTGCTCAACATGCAGAGGGTTGAGAGGATGCTCAGGCTTCAGGCAACAGTTGATACAAATCATGAATTTGCAGAGACAAGATAAAAGCGAGGAGACGGCATCCTCATTTATGGACACACTGATTTCCCAACTGCTGTTGTAGGGAAGCTTTCTGTCAAGGAGAAAATACACCCTCTGTCTCTTCCCCTTTACTCTCTCCTCAAATCCAGCGGCCCCTATCCTATGAGATAGAAATCTCTTCAATCTGATTAACTGCTTTTAGATTTAACTCATAGGCTGAATAGACTAAGGAGCCTATAGAAAACAAGCTTTGTCCCCCCATTAGAGATCTACTCCGCAAGCGAGTGAGACTTTATGTGTTGTGTCTGGCACCTGTCAGTGGGTCTGCAGAAGCAGCAGCTCGGATAAATTAAACATGTTATGCTTCATTTGAGCTACTGGGTTGCTATCCCCTCGTGACTTTCTGTTTCTCTAAAGTGAAAACCTCCAAGAATAAAACACAGCAAGCTTAAAATAAAAAAAGAAATGTTAGAACCAAGAAAAATCTGTCTTATTTCACGATGTCTACCAGTGCCAAGGCCTGTTGTCTTAACTGAGTCAAATATAATTCCATTTTGGACTATCAATGAGTGAACTGTTGATAAAATACATTGCCTTGACAGTTGCAAATGTTATCGTGTTTCTGAGCAACACACCTCTTCCACAGGGAACCCTACAGTTTCTTGGCTCCTCTGACTGGTGTTAAATTTGCTCCTCTGAGGAGCCGATGGGAACAGGATTATACATTTATTTGTTTGTCTATCTTTTCTGACCTCCACCAAACAAAGCCAGACAGATGGGTGATTATGTTGTTTGCTTTCCCATTCACTGACATGAATGGATATAAAGGCAAATGCTCAAAAAAAGATGGAATCTTATTATGTGCCATTTGTATGGTTTCTGTGTGACAGAAGAGAAGAGATGAAACACATTTAGAGGGATAATTGCTTTGGTCAATAATGGCGGGTTGCCTGTTTTACATTCCATTATGGGGGGGACGGGCTCTGGGCCGTTTCATCAAGGAGAGATAAATAAAAGGACGGCGGAGCCAGAAGAGACCCATATCCCAGGTAAATGAGTGCTTTATGAGGAAGATTAGTGCAAATCCCTCACACACATTGCATCGGCACATGTGGGGCGAGGGAGGCTTTCGGATGCAGACTTGGCTACCTCCATCTCACACATTCCCCCGGCAATCGATCAAAGCCCCAAATCACAGCTGCACACACACAGAGGAAGGAGTAGGTGAGACAGTATGACAGCCTGGATTGGAGGCTATTGCACTGACAAATGGCAGCCTCATCTGACACAGAGCCACCCAGTCATACTCATGGGATACAAATATGCACATAAGGTGTATGCATATGTGCACACTCACAATTTCACTCACGCTAAGACACCCACAAAGCAGTGCCCAGAGCACATAAAGCAGAAAAGTGCAGCATCTGTGAAATAATATTCTGACTGTATAAACAAGCTCGATTCTAACTTCAGTGAGAGCTGCTCATTAAACTCTATTAACCTGCAGTACTAATATCTGCAGGGAGAACTGGATGAGACAAACACACACCTGCTCCATTTAGGGAAATCCATTTCTCATTCCCTCAATGAACATATAGCTCCTCCCCAAGCAGCAGTCAGCACTCCCCGTCACATACACACACACATACTTGCACGAAAACAAGCAGTCATCAACAGAACACAGATGGCAAATGCTCAAAAACTCCCAGCAAAGAGTCATGAGAAGAAAAGAGAGGGGAAACTGGAGAGAGCTGAGGAGTGGGTGCAGGTGATGGAGAGGCCAAAAGAAGATGGAGGAGGAAGAAAAAAAGGAGGAAAATAATAGTTTCACCTGAACAACTTGACTGCTGCTTGTCTGCTTCATGCATGAGCAATTCATGTACTGCTGTAGCACAGGCATATCACAGTAAAGACAACCTGTGTGGGGAGCTGACTACTCATTAATGGAGCCCCATGTCAAGTCTGTATGCCAAACACCATCTGCATTCACTCACTCAAACACACACATACACACACACACACACCTCCGAGTAACCCGGAGAGAGCAGAACAAATATACACACCAAGAGCAACGGGAATTTATTTATCTTTAATTTAAAATACAATCAAAATGACAATCCAATATGTCTGACAAAACATCTATAACCAACCTGCCCCAAGAGCCAACAGCTGAGCGACTGTACTCTATTACAACACACTGAACAATCCCAGCAGGGGAAGTATTAATATGTATTGCATTACCAAAGTTACATTCACTGTAGTACAGAAAACAGTTCCAACCGTGTAATCCATGCCACTGTGCAGAAGTATTTACCGTAGTGTAATACAGAATGAAGTGGAGCAAAAATAAAAGAGGAGTGTAGGTGGGCAACTGGTTGGTACATACCATTGGGGCTCTCTTCATCAATGGTCACTATGGTTGCAGGGGGGCCTGGCCGGGACAACTTGCATTCTGCAAAAAGAAGAAGCAAATCAACATAAATGGAGCCCATTCAGATTGTCTATATTTAAATAATTTACTTTAAAACCCATAAGTATATTGTGCTTCATGGCAGCTTATGAAAATGACAACATGTTGTGTTAAATAGAAGAAAAGAATTGTAAATTAATTTAGTATTGAAACTAAACTCTGTTAGTACATTTCATAAAGTAATTTACTTCAGTAAAACTTTGAGACACTTGGATGTAACCTAGGATGTTGTAGCTGTGTTTTTTCAGATTAAGACTTAACATTTTAAACACAGAAAAAGTAAAGGACAGTGGATTGTTAAATAAAACCAGTACCTTATGACCCGTTTTGGTTGTGACTACAAAAAAGGTCTTTATTTAGGGCCAAATGTCAAATTTCAGTTGTTAATAAGGTTTTAGCCATTCTAACACAGAGACATTTAGTCACATGCTGTTTGAGCCTAAAAGTTCTATAATATTTCCCAAATAAACCTCTGCTCACTTCAGATTTATCTTGTGACCCACTGGGATTAAACCCTTTGGTTGGGAACCACTGGACCAAAGTACTTAACTTCATACATATTACTTACAGTACAGATGCATTACTATTATTAAAGTCCTGGGATAAATTGCAGCAGAACTAGTATTTTTTTTTTTGACAATTTTGCTGCAAATATTTTTGTACTTTTGCTAAAGATGAATTTTGAATGTACAGTATTGTCTGAATATAGCCAACAGCAATGTTAGAACACAATTGCAAAACCAACAACAACAACAAAAAAAAACCTGACATTGTAAATATTTCATTGGTCTGAGGAAATAAACCTCAAAATGTTGTTTCAGTGTCTGTCATGCCATAAGCTGTCACTTTGACACATCTTTTTATAGCAGGTGGCATTGATGACTGCTGCTGCACAAACATCAACAGGAATGGACTGTTCGATACTGACACCAGACAAACAGGGTGGTCAAAGCATGTGGCAACATCATAAGCAGAGCACTGACGAGAGCAGCTTCACAGATGGAGGTCACAGCAGCTAGATGGTACGAGCACATGGGACACAGGTAATGGCAGCTTGACAGACAGCACCAGATGGGGCAGCAGGAGAGGTGGAGAGGAGAAGACAGGAGGAAGGGAGGTGTTGAGTGTAGAGGAATAAGGCAAGGCAAGACACTCTGCAGCTGATGTGAGGGAAGTTCAAGATTAAATGTCTTTCATGAGAGAAGAGAGTGAAGGGAAGAGAGAGAGAAACAGAGGTAGAGGGAACCGGTGAAAGGGAGTATACTGTAGGAATGTAATAAAATAAAAGGAAAGCAGACAACGATGTTTGCCCTCTTACCCTCATACTGCCAGTCTGAAGGGGTCAGAGGTTAGTGGAGCCAGAGGGAAGTAGAGCAGAAGCATGGAAGAAAAGAAAAGCATGAAACAGTTGGTTGAAGAACAACTCCAATGTTAGGAAAGAAGAAAAAAGATCATTATCAAAAAGGAACAGATATTAGAAAATAGGGGAAAAGAGAGGCAGTATCAGTGAGGATATACTACCAGAGCCTCCACTAGCAAAATGGTGCAAGTTAGTGAACCACACACAGTTTTTTACAAATATGGCCAGCGGATCTCTTCTTGCTGCCAGTAGCTGCTGGCTGATATTATTCCACAAGAGAGGTAGTGGGGTGCACTGCAAATATGAATCAATTTAAAAACTAAAACACTTTCTCTCGCGAAAATAAGTGGTACCATGTGTTCTGGAAAAGGAAAACAGGATGAGAGAGCACTAGAACCCATATGCAAGTTGTTCAGCATCTCCTCCTTTCTCTCTTTCTTAAATAGCTCTGCCTCCATCTTGTAAGATATTGAATCTCAAGCAGCTTGCTGTTAGCTGGCATCCACTTACATTACATGTAATCAGAGACGGATAGAAAAAAAAAAAAGGACACATGGTCAGTGACACCACATTAATAGTCAGCGCTATAGGGTTTCACACCTGCCTTCTGTTGTCTGACTTCTGTTGTGCAGCTATGCACCTGTTGCCAGGTGCAAAACAGTGGATAGTTTTCTTATTAAATATGCATGCCCCTGAGCCTTCACTAATGTGGTGGTTTAAAAGTGCATATTAATCAGCGATAAAAACCTTTGAATTTGATGTTGCTGCATTTTTAATCATGGCTGTTTCCAAAGTGCAGATTCACACAACAATTAGCAATTAAATGGCAATGCAAACCTGCGGCCACAGTACAGAATATGCAGTGCAAATCATTGATTACTGAATCATTTTCATCTAATTCTCACTTCTAATTTTAGTTGTCATTTATAAAGAGTTATTAAGAGAGTAGTAGAGTCAAGATTTACAACCATGCAAGGCATCTCATCTGGTTCCATATGTAACTGGCTGTGTGAAAATCCTCCCTGCAGCACAAGACAATAAGTTGGAAGCATGCACAACCTTTTCTAATCTAAAATCCTTGTGGAATAATTATCAACACATACCTATCTCGCACTGCTAATTCCTAAGGTGTACTCACTGTTCATCTTAGGAGTTCTGTGATTTTATAGCAATTAGAAAACCCGTACCCATCTGCTGGAGAAATAGCAGGATGAGGGTTTCCTTTAATAGCGACAAAATGAACAGAGCAAGTGGGTCACACCTCGCAATCGGAGACATAAACAACAAGCAACATCAAAATAAGTATGCAAATCTGCTCTGAGAGAATATACTCTGTGTGAAGAAGAAGAACGCGTGCACATGTGTGCGCGTGTGAGCTTGCAAAATAAAAGTTACTGCCGCTCATTTTGAGAGGCTTTTTAAGGGATCACAGACAACCTGTTTTGTTAGTTTTGCACACGTGTGTTCAGGCACGAATGTGTGCGTGCGGGGGTACATGTGCTCCTGCGTGTGTGTGTAGCTTTAAGTGGTAGTTGTGGCAGTAGGAGAAACAGATGTGAAGAGACTGCTTTGAAGACAAAAGGCAGAACCAAACAGAGACAAAGAATAGCGCCTCCACTGCAGCGCTAAGGGTTGTATATTATGATCAGAGCACAAACATTTGTAACACTGAGAAAGAGAGGTGTGCGCATGCACACACACACACACACACACACACACACACACACACACACACACATTCATGTCAATACAAACACATGTACACAAAGCCAAAGAAACAAATCGTGCTCAGTCCTGTTTACTGCAAAATTAAAATGATTCCAACCTCTTGCCAAATTTCCACATTTGAGCAGCAGGTGATATTTTCTAATGACATTCCACATTAACCTTTTCTCCCATTTAAAGGCTTCTTGAATAATAATCCCCCCCTCCTGCAGCACTCAAGATAACAATGTAAGATGAAACCTGCAGACTCTTACACACACATATATACAGTATACATACATGATTGGAAAACTACTTATAGATTAATCCACTTAAGCGGACGGCCATGACCAATGTGAAAACGCTTCATCCCTGATTCAGGCAGGACAAAAAAATGGCAGGAGAACCGGAAATAATCTGGTGCAGCAGAGGGGTGGTGTTTCACACTGCAGAGGCAAGCCAAGTGAATCATACAACACTATGGATTACTCAGATGCTATATGATGTTGTGTATACATCTCTGAAATGCAGAGTAATATGGACAAAACGGATACAGAGCAAGGTGAAAATATTCAGGGAGATGTGCTCATGTCAGTCTGGAGAAAGTGAATGTTGTGTCTCTCTCATGACGAAATGTGATGCCGCTGTTTAAAATGGTAACCAGTCAAAAACAATACAGAGCAGAAGAACGGGAACAGGATGAAAGACACACTGATCACACAGTTCAGGAGGAGGAGTGTGCAGCAAAGTGGGGAGCTCACTCGCTGAGGTCTGTGGATTCTCAACAAGTCTGCTCAACAGGCATGGAGTTGTGTGTGTGTGTGTGTGTGTTTAACAGCATCCAGAATAGAAAGTATGTGCCTCTTATCAACCTCTTGGGTAAAATGTTATGGCTGCATTATAAAAAGGGTGAGCTTTTGTGTAGATATCAAAACACCACTCAGAGCTGAGTATTATTGTATAGGAAAAAGTTGCAGGCCTTGGTCTTGATATAAATCATTACTGTCACAAAAGAGGAAGCTAGTGGTGGAACAGTGTGTGCTGGTGAATGAAAAAAAAAAAATTCTACAGTTTGAGTTTCAGGTCAGTGCATTAGTCACAGTATTGTGGAGACACAGTCATAAAAAATAAATAACACTCAGTCAACCACACAACACGCAACAAGAGATGAGACAATACCGGGCATATCTTTATGATGTTTGCATTTGTAATACTCAAAATCTCTAAGATCACACAGAGTGTTCAGCAAATCTGAATTGTTGGACAGACAAAAGTAAAGCCGAAATAATTAAGTTAAGATGACAAAGTAGACTGCATAGTGTTTGATGTTTACCGTACATTTTTTGCATTACCAAGGGAAAAGAACTTCAAAGATAATTATTTGATTGAACTTATTTTTGGTTTGCTGGCATGTTACACTTGCTTCATATGGGAGGGAGAGATTTTTACAAAACAGGGAATCACAACAAATGCAAGCAGCATTCAATCACTATTAGGTAATCAAGGGCACTGTACACTTCAGAGGCCCAATCCAAAGACAATCAAAATCTTCTTAATTTAACGTGGAGGTAATTTGCTCTCACCAAAAGAGATCTTCTCACTAATCAATCTAACAATGTTGCCTTGAAGGCGTAAAACTTCCGTTACAAAATGATTGCCGCTTGTCTCACAGAGGAGTCAGTTGGAAAAAAAATAGATGCAAGCGAGCTTCAATCACTTTGTAGAAACAATATTTTACCTTGCAAATCATGGCATTTTACAAAAAGGTAAGAGCCAAGCAGAACTTATAGCACACCGTTTACCCCTCTCCACTTTTCCCAGCAACAGCAACTCCTTGCCTTGGATAAACTACTGATGCTGATCTTTTTAAGTATCAACATTAATCATGGCTCAATGACTCAAAGTAGTTAAACAGTGCTGCATATGATGGATATGATGTATAGGAGTAATTTCACTAGATGCTGTTGAATGTGAAGACTGTCTGTGTACTACTATACAAAACAAAATGAAAGCTTTCAAATGCAGCACAAGCATACAGTTTTCTTTATTTCTTCTACACATACAGCAATTTAAGTCACTCAAGGCAGCTCATTGACCACTATATTACTGGAGCAACAAGGCAGGGGCAAGATGAATTCTGCTGTGACATTTAGTTTCAAAAGGCATCTTTACCTGCCACCCGATTCAATAGCTTGTGCTTTCCTGTGGCTTCATCTGCAAAATGCACCTTTTTAGCAACCAATAAATCAAACTGCTGCTCCCTGAGAGTGGAAATCTGAAAATAAATAAATAAAAAAAAATAAAATAACTTTAAAGGACAACTAACCCAACAAGCAATACGGTCCTGGAGGTTGCACTGTCTCAATCATTCTGGCACACCTTTACAACAAACCTACAAAGGATCAAAGGCAGCTTATTTAGATAACTAAGAAATGCAAATAATTTCACGAGCTGCAGCAAAATACGCTTGCCCTCTCTAGATGTGGGCAGCCACTGTCAAAGGAGAAGAAGCAAGGAAAGAGAGAGGCAGAAAAAGGACAGATTCTTGAGAAAGGGCACAAGCAATGAAGTAGGAACTAATTTCTCATCCTTTAGATGGTTGGGAAATGGCCAACTTAAGGTTCCTCTTATCATAAAATGTCTCACAGTGTATGTCCAGCTGCAATTGTAAATGCTTCATGCTCCTCGTATAAATATTGGGCCGTATGTGATGATAAGGAAATGTCCAACAGAGCTTACAGAAAGCTCCTGCAACAGGGCCAAGAACATTGGATGAGATCATTTCTCTCTTTTCCACCACAACACTAGACATCCACCTGAGGGAGGGAGATCTGCAGACCTCTGGTTTGACCTGCATCTGCTTAAAAACGTCAAGGTTGTAGGTTAGAATTATGACTAATCCCTGGGGTGGAAGGCAGCCCAGGACAGGGCTGAGTGGAGATGGAGCAAACAGGGACACTGTTTTAATTTCCCAGTTGGATTGATAGAGTTTATTTTGCATGGATCCATGTCTAGTGGGGCAAAGGGGCATTCTGGGACAGGTCCAGTCGGGCCTGGCAATGGACGGTGAGACAGACAAAGGGCAGCTGTCCACTGTCACACATTGCCAGGTAATGGCTGCTCACAGGGAGACAGCAGGTTAAAACAGATGAGCAGTCTGTGTTACAGTAAGAGGGCCAGACCCAGTTCTCCTATGGGGTTAGCTGTCAAAGCTGTGCATTACACTTCACATCATACAGTGAAGGTGGTCCCTTCTTGTTCTGAGTATTCATTTTCTTTGTCATGTCTCAAAGACTTGGAAATGTTTATCTGACAGGTTTCTTGTGCAAGAATATGCTACATTGTTATTTTCATGATAAAACAGAAATACCAAAATTAACAAAAAATATTTTATACCAGAGAAATCACACTCCTGGGTAAGACAGATATTCAGGGCATAGCATAAAGATATCAATATTTTTTTTATACTATTAACTATAGGTGACTTCCATGACAGACTTGAAAGAGTCAATTCTGGTTTGAAAAGACTTTAATACCTCTTTCAGCTAGAAAAAGTGTATTGACATAGCTTATTTGCCAGCAACATGAACTGCAGTATGTAAGTGATTTATTAATTCAAAACATGAATACCAGCCTGAAGCTCAGATCTGAAGTTCAGCCACTTGAGGCCTTAATAACTCCAAAGTTAGGTCAGCAGTTCAGATGAGGCTGACTGTTTCTGTGTCAACCAGCCCCTTTACAGGAGAAATAACTTGACCACAGTTCAGCAATTACTTTCCATTGTCACGTGACAAAAACATTTCAGAGAGAAAGGAGTGACTTGATTATATTCTGAACCGTTCTGTCAATGCATCTATAGAAAGCAAAAACTGTTCCAGATTTGAATTTGTCATCAAAGTAGTCACCTTGTGCAGCGATACACCACTCCCAGCACTCCGGCCACACTTGTACTTCCATCACTGTGTTAAAGCAAGTCTAAATAATACAGCAACTATTGCGCTGTAGCCAAAAAAAACCTGTGCATTTTCAAAGCAGTGTGCTATGATAAAGAACCATCATCATCATAAGCCACATCATCACAAGTGTAATAATATTTTCTCAATACAATCACTAGAAACACGTTATACCACGCAAAAGCTCTAACCTTCCATCTATACTTGATGCTCAGTGCTTGAGTTCTGTATCTTTCACATATACACACTTGCCATCTGCACTTCAAAGTAGACAATACATGTGAAGTGCAAAAGGTACTCAGTGATTGACGATTACAATTTTTTCCACTGCTAGGTTAGCAAAATTTTCTTACATCTCTCAGCACTGATCTGCTGTAGTACCATACAGTTCATTTCAGTTATTCAAGCCAATATACTGAGACTAACCATACATTTAATGTCATTATACCACTTTATTTGGATCTTTTGCAGTTTACAGAATAACACCTCCAGAAGAAAACATCAAGAAATATCCTAATAGTGTAAAAAAACCAAAATAATCCACTGAAACTGATGATTTTAAATCAGTAAAGTGAGTTGCAACAATGCAACGAGTACAGATATGTAATGATTTGGTTTACTAAAATAAAAGTGGATTTATTCCACTTTATGGCCAACATGTCTAATTCTTGCCAGGAATTTTGCTCCTAACATGCAGCAAAATGCATTTCTAAATGTGCAAAGCAACAGAAATTATGTGTCTGGATCTGAGAATAATTTGCTTTCTTTATGGTGAACACATTGTTACAGCAAGACAACAGCTCTAATGCAATTACAAACCAATAATGGATAACAGCAGCTACCAATCCACAACATGAAACAATTGTTGGGATTTTGTTGATTCTGTTTCACAAACAGCCAGAAATCTTGCCGCACACTCCTCTCGTGCATGTAGACATTCAGCCATTCACCATTCCCTTACTTGAGAGGGAAGAAAAATAGCTAAATCAATGTGAAGACAGACAGTTCTGTGTTCTCCCTCTTGCACCGTGTCTATGTTTGGCACAAGGAATGCAATCACTGACTCGCTCTCTCTCTCCAACTCTTTCTCTCTAAATCTCTCATCATTAGAAGTGTGGGTCTCTTGCGGGGCTTCTCGCTGTAATTGTGCCTATGTACTTATTTTTAAGGGTCAGGACTGGAGTAGAATATGTCGTTGTGAAATGGAAAGCAAATGGGAGAAAGGCTGTAAGGAAAGAGAATGTGTCTGAGGTAGAGCAGTGCAAAGATGTGACTGTAACAGTGATGGCGAATGTCAAAGAGACAGAGGTGGAAATGAGTTCTTGCAGCATCATGTAAATCATTAGTGGTTGATAATGGAAGAGAGAAAGGGATTACTCCACTGATGTGTAATCCCTCGCCGAAGCTACCCTTCTTACTCTTCTTCAGACATCCCCGTCATTTCTGCCTATCTTGGTCTCTCTGTGAAGTTAACTACACAGGCAGGAGGGCAAAGGGTGCAATCACCCCTTTCAGTGAATAGTTCAATACGCACATGCTCACGTACTGAGCTCCAGTATGGACCTATTGGTACAGACCCCAGGCAGCATGGTGCCCAGTCTTACCAAGAGTACTTGCCCTCCCTTCTTGTGCTGCCCAGAGCCTGATTACAGCCTACTGGAGGGCAGATTAAAACCCCCTCCCCCCCCATCACTCTGCTGCTCCCCCACTCCACAGGCTTCTGCTGCAGCCAGACACAGTCTGCACATCTGGCCCCTAATCAGACAATCCCAAAAATAGACAAACAATTGTGGGTCAGAATGGATGTGCAGATGGGAAGACAGGGAGAGAGGAAAAGAGAGGGAAATAGTGTGGGAGAGGTAGGCTGATGTCACATGACAGAAGTGTCCACAGGCATATTAACTAATCCTCACCTCACCACACACACATAAATAGATGTGAGCATGTTACGGCGTGGGTGCGTGTACATGCATTTGACTGACATCCGGATTTAGCCATGGAGGGATTTAGAGGTATGGACAGTGTGCATCTGTCCACTCCACGCTGGATTGAAGTTTGTCCTTTCATTAACATTTGTTAAACTGCTCGGCATACTAGCCTCCAGTCACGCAAGGATCGATGGATACATATACAACCACAGAGTTCACATGCACATGTGCTATCAAATACACAACTCTATTTAGATAGACCGAGCCTACAATACAGTGGCATCAGTCAGGGGGGATATGAGGATACAGTGAGGAGGACAACATGAAATGGCACATTGAAGAGGGGATTATTAAAGGAAAAAGAAAATAATGAATGATTGGATGCGAGAGGAAAAACAGAAAACACAAAGACAGCAAGAGAACAGATTTTCTTAGAGGCTGCCACCTCTTAAGTTAGAACTAATCAGCAATTAAGATTCTTGGCTAAATATTGTGTTCTTTTTGATGGTGAACAAGATATTAGTCAGTCATCTCTGGAAACAAACACACAGTGATATCAATAAATAAGCTTTTGGCTTTAATAAGCAATATAATCAAAAGAGATTCCTGAATGAATGCAGTCTTCTGACGAGGGACTATAATTGATGTGATAATTAAAACAAATATTACATTAATAGAATAACAATTTGACAATCTTAACTTTTCTCAATGCCATTTCTGTTTTTGTGTCCACATTGATGTTAATTAGAGGCCTGAGATTCATTATACCTACATATTCATTACCTCCGTGCTAATTAAATAAAGATTTGAAAGACGATGTTGTGCCCACTGAAAGTCACTGTATGCATCACTCCACAGCTCAATGCCATCTAAACATTCCTGGTTGCTATTTTCATTTGACAGACAGACAACAAACAAGTTGACGGAGCCAAAAGCCAAGGGCGCCTCGAGGTGGGCAGAGCAGGGAGATTTATGAGTGAGAAGATGAGGGATGTGGTGTTGAGGGAGGCAAAAATCCCTCCTGAAACCAAGTTCATCCCTGGGTGACACTGAGCGTCAAAGGGAGGCAACAGCAGCATCAGCATTGGCACTCACCCTTCAAACCACAACGACTCTGATACACTCACTCTCACCCTCAGATCCCATATTACAAAGATGACACTGTGGGTCATTTGCTGACAGACTTGCATCCAATCAAAGCTCATTTGCACCCAGGTGACCATCACTAATTTGTAGCTGCAACCCACTTCCTAATTATTTCTGTCTGCATCCAGTCAAATTATAGGCTGCTGCCGTGTCCATAATCAGCACAATTCCCTCCACATTTATGACACAGGACAATTAGGGACAGTGATCTTATCACTATAGATCAGAGTATAGATCAATGATATTACACCGGGCCTATGGTAAATATGGCATTATTTGAAAAGTATCATGATATATGATATGGTTGTTTTTAAAGCTCTAACCTCGCAGTATTTACGACATTCATCTCGAACAAGAAAGCTGTTACTAAACCAAAGATCAATCTAGTCACCTAGCAACTTAACATATATACTGCCACTAAATGTTTGGTAATAAATGTTATACTGACAACATTTTCTATAGATTTTCTATGAGTACATTTAAGAAATCTTGTTATTTAACAACATCTAAGAATTGTATAGGTGCTTCACTTTCAAAAGAATGTAATTTGTTCAGCTTACAATATCTGCTCTTAAGGTTAATCTTAAGGGGGAAATTGTGGTGTTGGTTTAATAGTGAAAACGTCAACAGATGGCTGAAAATCACCTGGTCTCTGGTGACACAGTCCTGCGCCCTGAACCACACCGACCTCCTGACAACTAGTGTGTGGTGCATGAATGTATTGGTTCCTACACTAGATCGTAAATCCAGGCAGCAATTACATTTCTCCTTAGAACGCAATTGGCAAAGCAAACTCGAAGTATATATAAATATAATTTGCAAGACAGGGTTGGATTTAAATGCTGAAGAAGAAAGCGTGAGGCAATTTGTTCCTTTACCTGCATAACAGACTCTTGAAATATATTTAAGGTTGGCTAAGATTAGTCAGAAATATAGATAGACTTAAGACCTTTAAACTGTCAGTACAATATTCAAAAAATAGGAAAGGCTCATTACTAACATAAAAAAATTGAATTTTGTGTCTTCTCACATGTCATGCTCCCATAGACATATACAATATATAGTCTGTGTTGTAAGGTGCATCTCTGTCACACCCATCAAGCAGAGGTGTCCTGAAACCTTAAAATAGTTAAAAAATACCAGACCTTTGTGCTGCTTTAAAATGTTCTGATAAAGGAAATACCAACCCCAAACAATAGTTGATAACATGTCACAAATGCAAAGTTATTTTGCAAAGACATTTTAAAACTGATACCACAATAAGTTATAGTTAGTTTTAGCTAGTTAACATAAAGTTAAGTAGCTGCCTTGGTGAATTCAAAGCTAGTAGAGAAAAATCAATCACTTCAATGACCACCAAGTGGCCAAAGTGGTATCTATGCCTAAATATGTCCACACGCATCAAGCGCCATTTGAATTTTCCATGGCAACAGCTACACTGCTGTTCCACAGAGAGCAAAAAAACAGACATATGAGCAACATTAGCGCACATTAGCTTAGGCTAAACACAAGATTCCTGAAGCACAGATTAACCTCACCTCATGATCAGTGAAGATAATTAATAAGTTCATTTTCCAGTGTTATAAGCAACACCTCATGATAAATATACTCTAAAAACTAATAATACCATTGAGTACCAACGCCATCACAAGCTGTGGAAGAAATTACCCCACAAACCCATATTCCACAGGGCTATACTTGAGTTCCACAGCTGTCATGTTTTGGGTCAATGGTTTCCTCCTTTCACACAACAACACCTAAATCTCCTAATGTGGTCAGAGCCTAAAAGGAATCCACAAGGCACTCATTCACCTTCAAAGGTTCAGTCAGTCATGAAGCAGGTCATTTCTCGCCTAAAATGACACCATACAAACCCATTCAACAAACCACAAAATAAAATCTCAATTAAAATGACAGTAAACAGAGATTATACTTATTTTAAAATGCTTTCATAGTTGTGAGCTTGTCAAGGAAGCCTGGGAAGCAGGAAAGGGAAGAAAAGACAGAAGGAAACAGCACTGGGATCTTAAGAAATGACCTGAATTATGTGCAATATCTCCACACGGGGGGGAATTGAGGCGTGTCTCTGTGCATGTGCAACTTCCCCACAGCACTATTTTAAAAGACCTGCCAGTCTTGCACAGCTAAAATTCACTTTTAACAGGCATCTGCTACAAAGTCAGTGAGTTGAGACTATAAATGCTAAGATTCCCCCCTGTAATGTGGGCACTTAAACATGAAACTACAAGGAGAATCCTCTTAGCACGATCAGTGAACTGTGTAGGAAAAAAGCTGGATTTACGCCCTCTCTTTAAATAATGTCTTTTGAAAAACATGTAAATTTGAAAGGGAGGATAGTATGAATACAGTGAAAGCCAGGTTATTAGCACTGAGGTGCTGTGCACAATGTTGAGAGCTCACCTGAGAGTAATGTCTTTAAACTCCTTCTTTACGTCAATAAAATCAAACTTAGACTTTGATGAAAGTTCCTAAACTGTGGAATGACTGAAGCTAAATAATCTCAATCATTTCTATTACTAAAAACACCCTGATGGAAAACAACCACTTATCCCACAGACACAACACTGCATTATTAGCAATAACTTAATAACACAGCAAAGTAAATGGTGGGAGTTTATAAGCAGTAAATATTCACATGCATGGCTGTGACAGTGTTCAAACCATTCAATCTTGAAAAGACAGAATCTCTCTTTGTAGACCTACAATACAAAAAATGTGGGAATAAATACAAAATGTATAACCATGTTTTGCAATTAAAGACCTTTGAGCTAGAAAATCATTTTCAAATATTTCAAAATGAGTTTTACTTCCAGTCCATTTAGCAAGAGTTTGTAAAATTGTTCAAGCGGTCCACACGTCAGTATGGCACATCATTTATCAGTAACAAAAGTGTTACGCGGTTGTACAAAAGCTTTTTCACCATGCTGGTCCTCTGATGGTGAAAAAAAACATTGCCTTTTCCACGTTACAAGCCTCCTCTTGGTGGCAGCTACAGTTAACTGAAGGAGGGGAGGCCTGAGGGTGTTCTCCTCAGTGTTGGCTGTTCATACCTTCGGTGTCCTGGCCCCAGCTGTGGGTTAGCAAAGAGAGGATTGCCATTCCTGTCCCCAGCCATCTGACGAGCCACCACCCCCGTCGCATCTTCTGTCAAGCCTTATTGCCTGCCCACCTGGACAAAAAAAACACAGTCTCAGTTATCCCTCCACCTCACATGCCTGCACAGCTGTGACCAACAAACATGCACATCTACCTACAACATTATCATCAGGTTGATACTTTTGAAGAACACATTAATCTCGCAGTCCAACTTTGCTTACAGTAAATAACATAATCCACTGGATTATCTGAATCAATCTGAATGTACGCAGTTACTTCAGGCTTACTCTAAAAGACTGACTTTCTGAACTACAGCAATACTTTAACTATACATGCAGATTTGACTGGAATTACATCATCCATTATCTCATGTGCCGGGCAGCAAGTGAAAAACTCAAAAGTGATACACTGATACAAAAGTGTTAAATCCTTTTTCTGTGATTTGCTTGAGAATTTATTTCAAGTGAAACTTTTCCTGGATTTCCTAGGATTCAGAGAAAGAAGTACAAATTTCTCCCTTCCCTAACAGACAATGTATAACAGATTGGCGTGCCTGACCGAGGCTTAAGTGGAGCCCTCAGGTGAACACTCAGCACCCCTTTCCCAATCAGTCTGTCTTGTTACCTACTCCAGATATGCATGACAAATTAGTGTTGTGACTCCAGATATATAGCTAAATAATAAAAAAAAAAACCAACAAAAAAGAAATGTGCATCTGCTTGCAAGCTTGACTGAGTTGTGCACCAGAGCTAAAATGAAAGGGGTGTACTTAATTTTTGTGGACATATTATTAAATATAAACATGGTTTAATATACTCTGAATTATGCTGCATTGATGCTTGAGAAGCTTCTCTGACAGTTTGGATCCATTTTATTTCCCAGCCCTCACTGCTTATGACTAATGGAATCCATTTCAACCACAATCAATTTAAGCAGACCCCAAGCCTCTAATTTTGTTGAAAGAGCAAACTAAAATTCTTTTTTAAGCACCTATCAAAGTCTATGGGGGGCAAATTTACACAGACAAGAGGAAATTGATTTCAGATGGACTTTGATGGCAAAGTAGCGCACAAAACGACAAACAAAAGATGCATCTCCAGAAGCATCAAAAAAGACAATGTATCAGCTTCATAGATTATGACGGTATCTGAACCAAAGTGACAGACGGGATTTACAGTAAATACACCTGTCTGGCGGAAATCACAAGAAAAGCAGCATGCAGATTGTATGTCGAGCCTTGTCGTGCACTGCACCCACAAATCCACCGCACAGCCCCCACTCTGAGCTAGAGGAAGGCAAGATGTCAGTGTGAGGAAGAGAAAGGTTTTTTTAGCTTCTATGCATCTGAGCTATTTGATGTCACACCTTCCTCACAAGGCTTATTCTCAAAGCAGGTGATAAGCTGTGAAATCAGCTTTCATTGCATATGCTTAAGGAACAGGAGGGGACCCATAAGCATCAACACTATCATATCAAAGCATGTTTGGCAAAATCTCTAACTCATGTGATCAGCGTTTCTTCATTTCTAGGAGTGATTCCCTTTCCCCTTTTCCACTCAGTATCCCTAACACACAAGTTGAACAGTATGTATTTACTTACTTGCTTTCTCACGATTCTGTGCAGACACACACCCAAACAAATTTTTCACCACTGAACCCAAACAACAGACATCTTGCATGAACACTCTGTGGACAGCAGGAGACAGCTGTGTTCTCTTCTCTTAACAGTGCAACAACAAGAGTGATTTCACACTGGTTTCCTATTCTCTCACTGCCTTCTCATCTCTCCGGCTCCCAGTGGTGTTCCCTTTTGAAGCAGATTTGATTTCCCACATTCGTACATCTATCTTTCTTAAGAGGGCTGAGTAAGATTGCTTTGATCCCTTTCACATGAGAAAACTCAGACCTGCACAACCAGCCACCCTGAAGAGGGAAGTTATTTCTTTCCATAGCTTCCTCTAAATCTCCTTTTGGTTGACATGGGAACGCTGCATCTCATTTACATAGGCTAACAACGGTGTGCCTTCAAACTTAATGAACAGAGAAACTGAAGAGATTGCTGACCGAGAGACCGAGTGATGAAAGAAAAATGTCTCTTATAGCCCTCCAGTCCACTCATAGTGGTCCATGAGTCACACCATGAGCAGATATCTTTATTTTCAGAAACAATACAATGCTTTGATGAAACTCTGAGGGTAACAGTTCAATTACACTCTGCTCTACCTCAATGTGCGTAGACGCAAGTTAACCACAACTCCCGCCATATTAAAGGGTTCTGGTGAATAAAAAAACCTTTACCTATATGTTCACACAGTATCTCTGGTTTTGGCATAGTGGGAAAAGTAATTAAACTTATGATGCAGGAGGAGGTCAAGAAAGAGCAGATGGTGTTAAAGGTGGGTGAGGAGAGGGGAATGAAGCAATCACAGTTATGGATTACACAGAGAGCGAAGATGCAGTTCTTTATCCCCTAAGTGCGGAGGCTTTGCGCTCCCTGAAAAGAAAAAAAAAAAACAGCTTGTCTCTCTCTTTTTCTTTCTCTGTCTATGTTCCTTCGATCGCCTCTCATCCGGCATCGAGTTCTTTTTCCACCTCTTCCTGTTCGTGGGCTTTGGTGTTGACAGACTGTCAGAGATGTCTCGATAACAGAAATCACAACTTTTTATTAACTCTTGAAGGTGAAACATGCACAGACGTGGGCACAATTATATAATCAATAATTATCTGTTAACAAAAAGTAGAAATTAGTTAATATAATGACTTGCAAACTCAGCCAAAGTCCTAATCAACTGTACAGTCACAATTAATAGACGGTTATCAAGAGGCGTTGGGTCATGAGTTTTGCTGAAGTCAATTGCTAATTTGTTCTGGCCATTTGCTGCTTGTGGCACGACCTTTTCTTTTCCTAATTTTAGCTGCACAGTCACATCAATACACCAACCAAGAGAGAAACAGTTTTCCAAGAAAACAGTTTTCAAAAGTTGACTTTAAAAGTGCTTTTTTGTTATAATTTAGCATTTGTAGCAGATAAGTGGTGAAGAAAGATGTTAGAAAAAACACTCATAAGTAAAACCTCTGGTCTTCATTTCATACGACTAACAGGAGAAAGAGCTGAGGTGTTTTTGAGGTGGTAGTGGTCTCTGAGGTTAAAAGACTGGCGTTGCCTGACCAGGGTGAAGGGAAGAAATTATAAGTTTATGCCTTTAACAGTTTTAATTTTATTTTGGCCGTGTTATTAAGTCAAAGAGTTTGAGAGCTTTTGGGTCTTTTAAATCCATATCAGGGAAGGACAGTTATTTTCCATGGGACGTAAGAAACTGATCAGACTACTATGGCGTGGCCAAAAATGTGAATGAGAATTAGCTGCCTACTAGGTCAGTAGGAGCAATGAAGTCTCTGATGAGCGAACTGAGCATGAACAAGGGCATCAATGTGATCGGCGCAGATTTAACACACAGCCATATGGGCAACTTAGAGCCCTTGTTCTGTCTTGTTAACACGCCTATATTCAGTTTTGGCTTTGAACGTTTTACCACTCAACTGTACAATAGCAATATTTATAATGAAATACAGTTTGGCATCATTACAAATGAACACAGCCCTGACCACTTTAGGAATATAGGACCAATAATGTTTTAATGGTAAGCAAAGGGATATTGACTGTTTTATTTGATTTTAACTGCAATATTTCTAAGTGCTCTTGAAGGCCAGTGGAACAGATTTGGCCCATGGGGGGCTGAAAAACAAAACCAGTTTAGAGGCATTTACATACTCATGGACTAAAGCTTCTACCTGCACAGATTAGACCTCTGCATAATCAGGAGCTAAATGTTCCTGTCATGTAGGAGGCTGCAAGAAACTGTGTCATGCTGCTTTGTCACCATGAGTTGTTTTGCCTGTTTTCTGTCAAAATACATCTATTCTGTTCTACAAAATAGCTGAAATTGTATGACAGAGAATGTGGATCTGAGATGGTGACCACTGAAGCAGTGAAGTAACGACACCTTACCGCTGTTTTCCAGCTGTTAAGTGGAGGTGTGGATTCTGCTTCTGTTTGATCACTGACAGTGGAGGATTTTTGAGTGGGGAAGCCTAAAACTGCAGTCTGTTAAATATGCAACAGCAGAGTCAAGCCACTGTAGCAGAACAAAATGGACTGGAAGCAGAAAAGCCAAGACTCGCTGACATAATCTGATTGATGTGCCACTCCAAAGATCTCTTATCTTGACCGTTACATATTTCACCACAGTCTAAATACTAGTACTTGGGTATGAGATTAAAATGATAGTCATCGTATTTACAAAAATGTTTACTGGTAGATATGTATCATTATATTGTCTGAAAAAGGTCGCATCAACAAATATTATAATAATGTGTCCCATTCGTATTTTACATTAAATTAGATATCACACATTAGACCAAACTCTTACTTTTTCCTCATATATGCAAAAAAATGTTTGGTTAATAATTTTGGTAGTTTTTAGAAACCGTTTGCTTAAAATCATTGACAAATTGTAGAATCACACCATGATAAGATCTTACAAAACATGATTCTGCTACAAGTTGATAAATGATAAATGTGAATCACTGTCCACCATTACTACATGACAAATTCCTCAATTAAATTTCCTCAAATGAACAAGGGTTGGTGTCCTGATAGCCTGTTGATTAAGGAGCATAAACTTACTGCAACAGTTCCAGCATGGGGACATGCATTGTCATCTCTGGTTTGAACTTTGAGCTGTGCTTTGACGACTATAAATGTCCCATCTATGCACTGAGTTGCCAGTTTGTTAGGTAGATCTTTTAAATTGTTTAAACGAATGCAGTCTAATACAACAGTCATGCAATAAATAACTATGAAATGTTTTTGTTAAAACTGTTTTAAAGAGGGTATAAACTAACGAAACTAATATGATCACATGATCTTTTTAGACACTGTAGCTTCTCGTTAATTGTACTGCATGACAGAAGTGTTTCTCTAATTTATCCTACCTTCAGTAATATCAATAGTGAGAAATAACATGAAAAGTGCAACAATCATATAAAAATATTAATTGCAGTATTTTCTAAACATGTATTTAAGAGAGATTCACATTTATGGTAAAATAAGTTTGTCTAGGTTGTGGAAAGTGGTGACACTGAATTTGTTGGACTCCCCAGCTGAGCTGAATATTCAGCAACAAAATGCCAAATGTGCTAACTTGAGAAAACTGCTATTTCTCAAGTGATTTGACGTCCTTAATAATCTCATATCAGCCTCCTCCCTTTAGTTCCGGTAATGAAAATTGTGGAGTCATCAGTGTAACAAGAGCACCAGATTACATCTTTAGTGGCTCCTCCCTGTCGCATTTTACAGTAGGGAGCCATGTCATCCAATTGATCAAGCGACATAATGAAAAACAATGCACCATAAATTATGCAAAGATCTAAGTCATAAAACCTGGGAGATCCCAGCTGCACATGGGTTCATAAATTAAATATCAGTGAAGGCTATTTTACCCATAATGCCAGGGTGCAAACACAATCTGCAACACAAGGAATATTTCTTTAATCACTGTGTTTACAACCTTATTAGCTGCTTATTAGAATGACAATAGCAGCAGACTGTCCTGTTGTATTCATATTTCATAACACTCATTGGCCTTACATGGGAACACAGACAACAATAAGTTCCAATAAACAACGCACTGGAAATGGTTTGCACATCATATAGCCAATACTGATCAATGAAAATATGTTTTGACAGACTGTGATACCAAATAAGTAAACAAAAGAAAGGATTGTGGAAAAATGAATTTGAAACAATAATAATAAATGGGGTAGATGCTTTATGAATTATTGTTTCATTTTACTGGTTTATTCTACCTGGGCGAGTTCTTCACTTAGCCAAAGACCTGCAGCTCAGGTGAAGTGGGAACTAAATCTCCCCATTTGTATGTGTGAATGTGTATGCATACATGTTAGCCCTGAAGCAGTTGCAAACTGATGATTAATGCCAACCTGCTCAGTAACATTTCATGTAAAAATATCTGCTATCATCACAGCTGTCAACAGGCCTGGCATTCCCAGGAGGGTTGACGTCACCCAGTCTCCACCAATGTTGCACTTATCACATATTTCTTCCATTACGAATGCAGTCATTAGGAAAATACAGGCAGCTCGGGACAAAAAAAATTTAATATATAAATATGTATGTATTCACTGCCACACAGCTACACAACATGTTGAGACTCAGCTGCCCAGACTGACTGAGCTGGCAAAGCACCAAAGAGTAGATGTGTACTTCCAGACATCCTGGAGAGAAGAATTTCCCCCTCCAACAGATAGTGTTTTATGTTTTGTTAAATCTGCTAAACAGCAATGCTGCATGATGTGACTTTTCTAATCAACAAAAGAAAAGTCTGAAAAGGCTTTAAACCACTGAGTCACTGTAGAGCAACCTTTTCCATAGAGCAGCATCTGTATGATCAGATAAAAGATATACAAGCTGCAGTGCAAAACCTGCTGCACATAATAACCATTAAAACAATTCAAAAATGTGATCTAGTCAATCTGAAACAGGGACTTAAGTTCATCAGGTACAGCCACACAGAGCATCAGTCTTTACAGTAAATGACCTAAAAACAGGTTACGTCACAAGTATGTGACGTCTTCCCTTGCAGTGTAAGTTGATCTTAAGTTGAAGTAGTCTCAAAGTCAAGCATGTAATATACCCGTCAGAGTAATGTAACACCCACACTGAACTCTGGTGTGTAACTCAAAACTAGGGAATGTGAGAGAATCTGACACTTCTTTAAGCAGTCACACACAGCCACACATGTGCATTGTGCATGCATGTGAGTGAAGTCCACTGAAAAAAGACAAACAAAATGATTAATAAATAAAGCAAATGATAAGTCAGTTCGGTTAAGCGTGCTAGACGAGAGTTATTCATTACCAACTGTGAGATGTAATCAGTGCTAGCAAGAGGCTCTAATGACGGGAGTGATTAGCCCCAGCTAACAGACTGGCCTGCACATGGCTCACTCCCAGCTTGAGATAGCATTCAAATAACCTGCAGAATGAGATCAGACTAAACATTCAGGCATGCCGCTGGTGCTAAAGCCTTATCTCTTTCCTCCTCGGTGTTTATCTATGAAACCCACCTACACCAGTTCACAGATACCAAGGCAATTCATTAACTGATTACTATACAGGTATTTGATCACTTAGACAAGGATACCATTGAGAGGACACTGTAACTCATGCCCTGCACTGCTGGGCCAGACACTCCTACCCAACTCTCATACAATAGCCGCTCAAGGCCAACTCAGTTTATGATGAGAACTAATTGTTTTAACTGGATTTGACATTAGTAAACTGCACAAATTGTGCTTCTGTTTACTAATCCAGTTGGCCAGTGATGTTTGAAGCAGGAGATCCAGTTCCTTTTGAGTGGAGTGCTCATTTAGGAAACCGCTTTTTAATTTGCTCTTAAAGTCATAATGAAATAAAAGATGGCCTTTATGCGTCATTGGATTTTCCATTTTCCATGCCACTATACACACCTATTTAACAGTAAATGACAAATTTCAGTTTTACTTCCTATGAAAGAGTGCATCTTTAATGGCTTATCTTATGGAACAAAAGTAGGTCCAACTTTAGTCAATTATGTCTTTTGGCAAAATCAACTTTGACTGCCTCATTCAGTTCTCTCCTGAAAAGATATTATGCTACTGAATGACACAAGTGTGATAAATTAAGGAAGCCAAATGCTCTAAAAAAGCTGTTTACTGACCGTTGAGGAAAATTATCAATAACTGAAGCAGAATTAGATGATTTAGTGGCATAATAATATCATTTATTTGGGGCTTCACAACTGTGATCATCGTTACCACAATTATTCAAAAACATTGTTTAATCTACTATTCAAACCATAAAAATACATGTCTGTACATGCAATAAGACAAAACAATGAGTATGAGTATGTTAAAACAATATAGTGATGGAATGAAAACATTCACTTGCAGCAGAAGAAACATGTTTAGAAAGCAAAGAGCAGATAATCACAGTGTGATCAAAACAAACATCCTGCGCTTGGTCAGACAGTTGACCTATGAATCCAGAGCACATGATTTGTTACACCCAAGCAGAGCTATACAAAGTGTAAGTATCACAACCAATCAAGCTTAATTGGTTGTGTAAACCCACATCGTATCCTGATACAATTACACAAATGTGATTTTATCCTGCACTGCAGTCTATGAGACTGCTCTAGCTGAGTGAATAAATTATACCACACTATTGTTTGTACATAAATATCCTCAGAAAAAAACAAAAGTAATCAGTATTCACCTTATCAATATCAATAGCGCTTGCATTGGGAGGTTTTGGTAATGGGTTGTAGTGAACCTCCATTGGATTGCTCTAAAATGTAATTTACTTGTTTGTCCTTAATCACAAACACTGCAGGTGCTTCCCTCTGTAGGATGATGTAACCGCTATTATGACATGAGTGATTCCTAACTGAGTGCTCATTGTGTGCATGGGGGTGGCTGTGGGAGCAGTGATCTCGATGTGCTCTTGACACAGAAATGAAAAGCTATTATGCGGTTAGTGTTCATTCGGCTTCCCTAATTATATAACTTTTTTTCATCCCACCTCTGTTACGAGGTGTATTTTATTACATTCCCTTTGGGGAAGTGTGCTGAGCTCACTAGTGCTGATGCTAAACACAGACACAGAGGTTGGGATGTTTAGCCTGGGTATTTCGACTGGAAAGACTGACCCTGATGGGAAAATATATAAACACCATTATGTGCATTTGCAGTGCTGCTAGCAACAAATGAAAGATTTAATGTAGGCCTCAAGTGCTCTCATGATTATTGTGATGGGCTAGGATGGTTTGAACATGATAAACCCTGTGCACCTGTTTATGCAATGTACTTTCCCCGACTAAAATATACTCGTTCCAAGTAGAAGAACTAAAAGGAAAGAGGAAACAAAGGGATACAGCACTTGATATGGCTGCTGCATATCTGCAGGAATGACAAGGAGATACCCTAGATAAATGGCAATGATGACTTACTTAATAAATAAGATGATAATGAAGAACAGTGTCCAAGAATTCATCAGATGGTTATGTATAATGGTTGGCCTTATAGACTTATCCTTTATCCTTTGCACTTGGGCTGTTTCATCTTCTGATATTCTCCCTGCAATATTTAAAACTGACTGGGTGACCAAATTGAGGAAAATATTTCCACACCCTGTTGCATAGACCACTTTAACTGAACAACAGGATCTCCAACAAAGCTTTACTAAATCAGTGAGGAATACACTTCCTATGGCTGCTTCACAATCTAAGGCTCCTGCTGTTTTGCCAGTTGAAAAGCTTTTCATATGAAGTAAAGCCTAAAACACACACAGCAATGTAGGAGTGAAAATAACCTTAGATATTCAGTTAAATGCCACAAAAGCACAGAAAGACTTAAAAACACAGCACTAACTCTCTGGTCATTAGCACAGATACACGTAGCCAGATAAAGGCTTCAAGGAGAAAACATGGCCCCAGTTGGCCAAACAGATCACAGTGTTGTAGTTTGTAACATTAAAAACATGTATTCAATGCGTGGCGCAACACAGCATGACAATGGCAGACCACTGGGATGCACTGACCAAACTTGAGCCTGCTATGACATGTAGGTGTGACTTTGAGTCAGACAAAGAGAAGGAAAAGCACTTGACAAAGAAGCGTAGGAGACAAAAATTTACCTCTGTGGCTAATCCAACATGTGCCTCTGTGTGCACTGTTGGTGGAACACCGTTTGCATCCCCTGTCAGACTATCGTCACCAGAGGACTAGCAAAACAAGCAAACAAAATTCAGCACAAAGGATAACCTGAATGCTGACGGAAAATACAGGGCTTCTGGACACACTGTCAGAAAAACAAGTAGGTTCCATTGTCAAATAAAGAGGCAGACGATTCTGTACATCTTTGATGTGATGATGATTGAGGTATCTAACTAAAGGGTTACATAAATAAGAAGTTATGTCAGTAAAATTTATTTAATATAGACCCTTACACTGAGCAAAGTTACAAAGTGCTTCACTAGAGTAAGAATTTGTTAAAACTATTGAACACATAATAAAACATTAGCAAACCACAGACTTTGACAACAACTATCGCCTCATGGTTGTGTGCCTGTAGGTCAAGTTGCACAACTATGTCTGTCTAGAGTAAAATAATAAATGATGAGATTAAAAAATGAAAGATTCATCATTTCCTTATTTCATTCTATCAAAAGTGAGGTCTGTGAGGTCACAGCAGTTTTGACCTTAGACCATCAAAATCTGAATAGTCTATCCTTAAATAAAAGACGATCGTAACAAAACTGAAGGGAAGACATTCACGAATGCCAAAAACAAGTTTCAGCTGCTCTTAAAAGGCATCAGCAGAGACAACCAATCGAACATCTATAGTAAGAAGATTCCAGAGTCTGAACCTTGACTCATAAGACACTATCACCTTTTGTTTTCAGTCAAGAGTGTGGAACAGCAAGCTCCAGGCCAGAAGACACAAGTGACCTCCAGGTAATGTGAGGATATAACAGCTCAGAGACGTACAGATATGCCTGACAACAGACCTCAGTGTGGCGATAATTCTCAAGAGCAATAAGGGTCAGTGTGGGGGTCAGTGATATGATGATGGTTGAAATGCAGAGCGGGGTCAAATAAACACCAAGACTTCTGAAGTTGGACAGCATAGCTTAAGAATGGGACCCAAAAAGTCAAAGCTAAAACCAGGAAGAGACCGACATTCATATACTGTTGTACATTTTAATACAGACTTAGTAAAGCAGGATAGTAGGTGATAAGCATTAATGGGCTATTGGCTTTAATTCCACTGTATTATCTGGTGTCAGGAGAAAGTGATGGCTCTAGGACATGAGGCTGTGGCTGAGGAGGACCTCAGAATGATACTGATGAAAGCAGTGGGGTCCATTACAACTGAAGTTATGAAAAAAATTAGATTTTTTAAAAATTTGTTTTGTTGAATAACTAATAAACCAAACAAATTAAATACTTATCATCAAATTAAATAATTATCACATATCATCCCACGGGAATATGTCCATCTTTATAATGTTTAAAAAATTGCTATAATTGCAAACCATAGTTAACTTTGTATTTTCATTTTTCATTCTGTTGCATAACCCATGAAGCTGAAAAGTAAACCTCCATGCAGTGCAGTAAAGTAGATAATGTATTCAGCTGCATCTAATGTCAACAGAGCCCGGTGGTCCACTAAACCTCTCATTTTCTCTAATTCAGAGCGAGTGGGGCACAGATCTCAGAGGTTCTAATCCCTCTGCCTTAGTCATCTCATGACCACGTTCTAAATCTCTAAACCCTCGCTGAGCTGAGTCCATGTGGGTGCCACAACCACTCTACGCTGTCTGCTTAGCATTAACAATGTCCTATCCATGTCACAAGGCGCACTGCTCTGCACAATAGGAGCCACTTAGCCGCATGGTCTTAAACACATGCAGCTGATGCCAGACAAAAGAAGGTTTTTGACTTTTTCCCAAATCTTTCACCTCAGTGGGTAACTTTTACCCCTGCTAATCGCAGCAAGGCTGTGATTGTCACAGGGTTTGTCTCTAAGCCTAAACACACAATGGTTTGACTAATCCTTGCACAGCAAACTGAAATCCAAGAGGGAAGGTTTAGAATTATGAGGCATGTGGTCATTTTTGGTGCATTGATCTAGATGAGCAATATTGTTGAACAAAGACAAAAAAGGAAAAAAAACATCTCCATATCATATTCATGTCTGTAGACCCATAAATCCCCCACACCCATGTCTAAAGTCACAATTAAAAAATACATATATATATATATTGAGTTTATGCTTAAAAAAATACTATTGGCTAATATATCATCATTTGATATTTTAGACTTGCAATTATAGTTGCAGATCAGAGAACTTGAAACAACTAGTGAGTGGAAAACTTTATTCTGCAGGCAGTTACACACAACGTACACCTCGATAGACTGATGGAAATATCTGGTCTGTCTATCTAGTCTTCCAAGGGCAGGACAATCATTCAATCCATTTCAAAAATCTATATCCAACAGACAGCATTATGCCACATGCATTTGAAAGATAGCCTCTGAGATTAGACATCTCAATTATTCTTACTATTGCACATATAGTTGTAAAATAGTTTTATATACACAATGGGCTCAACCAAGATATGTAAATTTAAACTTGCATTTCCCCTTTTAAAAACCTGCTTAAGTGCCAGCCGGCACGCAATGTGCTCAGGTCCAAGGACCCTGTAATGGCTGGTATAAAAGAGAGTGCACTCATTTGAACTGAAATGGCTCAAAACCAAAGGGCATCTCTAACCTCAGTACCATTTCTTTAAAATACACTGAAGCACAGATAGAACTGACAACATAAGGTGCTTAGAAGAAGACTGCCAAACCAGTATGTTTAGTAAGTAAGCTATCAAAAGGTAGAAAGAAACTCTTTTGTCAGTGCTGGACACCAAACATATAGGGCCATAATCAAATGATACAAATGATACTTAGGATGTATCCAACTCTACTTCTGTTCCTGAAATGGTGCAACAGGCGCAAAACAAGGTGCAAGGTGAAAAGGAGTTGTTTTTACGCTCTTAATTAATGATACGTTTTGGGTCTAACGTGAATTAAATGACTGGATATGAGCAAAAAACAATATTAAACTGAGGACATGGAATGTTCCTGTTGATTCCTGTCCCTGTGTGCCTATAATGAGCAGAGTGTATGCACAATTGTGGCCCTGCTTACAGTTTGACTCATCTTTTTATCTGAGTAAAATAGCATTAAAATACTGTACAACTGGTTTAAGACCAACCAAGTTTTAGTTGGTGAATAGGACAACTACTGCCTCAAGATAGCAATGTGCCAACAATGCGCTTGACCACACCACCTTGTAAGATACACCCATGGGTATGCAGATTGGGTAAATTTTCTTTTTACACAACGTGGGCGCGAAAAAGACAACTGTGGCAATTGGAAACTAGCAGTCAGTTTTGCTAAAAGTGGTTTCCAGAGATGGAAGATAGTGTTTATAAAGGTTTGGCAAAGTTGTAGATGGTGTTGATAACGGAAGAATACCTTCGGATTCAATTTTAATAATGGTAATGTGACAGTGTTTAGAGGTTTAGTGTAGTAAAGGTCAGGGTAAGAGTTGTGAGGGTGGTTAAAAACTGATATCGGCACTTGGGCAATTCAGTGTGGTTTTGCCTGAAGCTGAGAAAGAAATTCAACAAAGCCTAGACTCAGTTGCTTTTTCTCTGATGCATGCCACTGCATGTGACCTGGCAGTCCTTGCTCTCCATGATGTAATGCTATGTTTTCAAATTACATGATTTCCAAGATAAAGCCTGTGGAGACACTCCACGATCTCAGTGAAAGCGCTCATGTCATAAAGTTATACAATAAATACAATACAAAGTAGACATATGTATAGTAATGTTTTCTCTCTCAATTATTAAACAATAATGGGGATGCATAAATTTACAAAATGGGTGTTAATTTAAATGTGGTGTTTTAGTTCCTGAAGAAGAAATTGGTAGGACTAAGGTGAGAAAAATGAGGAAAACTTTCAGAAAGTTCAGTACACACTGTTGTCTCCACTGCAGAGCACCACAGGGTTTAAAGCATGGCTCAAGGGAATTTCTGCAGTGGTGACAGGAACCACAGATGTAATGCCAGCCACCCTCTAGTCAACAGCTCACAGCTGGAACACCACCAGTCTGACTAAAGTCACAATAAACAAATAAATAATGCAAATGCCCTAATTTCAAATTTCAAGTAGGGTTGTTATTGCTTCAGCCCAGCATGGTGTGGGATGCAAATCAAACTTTTCTTTTTCAATAACCTTCTCTTTACAGAGTAAACTCATAAATGGTCAAAGGCCAAGACACATAAGCATTTTTATTAAATGCCTTTCATGGGGCGAGAACCTCTAAACATATGCTGACTAGCTAGTTAAAGCACGTGATATGTGATCTACAGTTAATTAAGAAAGTGTATGAAATCGCACGCCTCACTGACTTTACTGTTTGGCTTCTGTGCTATACCTCCTCTATGCTTATTAACAGTGACTTATTTTCCTGACACACCTTATGCTGATTTCTTTGAGGAGAATCCATACTTGTGCAGTTGTATTATACAATTAAGCCATTTCCTTTTTGTTATTTAGGCTCTCACCCTGAAATTGCAAAAGTGAAGAGAGGGTGTGACCAAAGATCTGACAGCACATTGACACGCGTACTGATGGACTGAAGGCAGAAAGATCATATTGCATGATATTTTTCAATATTTAATTAGTTTTCTCACATTTAACAAGAAAGATTGGCTAAACATGTTACAAATCCATAACTGGCATTAATGAGGGCATCTGTAGCCTGCTTAAAGAGTGTGAAAGAGTGATAAGAGGGCAGACAGAAAGATCCACAATCCAAGAAAAATGTGATTATATTAACATAGATATCCTCATACTATGTAGACACATTCCCCTGATGCAGAAATCAGCTCGTCTGTCAATTCCCTGCATCACACCTGTGTCTTTGACTCATCTCCATGCTCATTGCAGCCTGTTACACCGGTGCGGTACTAATGGTTCCCATTCGCACATTTCATTCCACTACAGGTGGCGGAGATGAAATAGAGTTTACTACCTCTGATATCTGACACTGAGCTGCTGATCTGATAATGGTGTTCTTGCTGTGCAGTACCTGCCCTTCCCCACATGGAAACAGGGAGGGAGAAGGTGGTAAATCATAGCACAGGCTTGCAACCCGCAGCACCTCCTCTGAATCTGTGAAAGAACATCATTGGAAATTGAAACACCAGGAGGAAGGTGAGAGGAAAGAAAGAGCATTTCACGACTGCTTCTGTTTCCTCTTCCTCTCACTTTGCACTTGGGCCTGAAATCATTTCAGGCATCACTACCCACGAGTCTCTTATCAAATAATACTGAAATGGTTACCCTGAGGTGTCCATTGTGCATATGAATAAAGTGATATTTGCTGAATGATAAGTAAGTTATGATAGTAATGTACTGTGGGGAAAAATACTATGATGAAACCCCGTTTTTATAACTCATCCTGTTTCTTCACTCCGTGAAACTTGAGAGCACAAATATTTGAAATATAGATGGGCATACGGTATTTTGAAATACCAAATCCAGGTCTCCTCTCTGGTGCTCACCTGTCACCATTCACTTATTTTTTTTCATTTATCGTTTTTTTGTGAACTTCTGGTATTTTACATTGTTTAACAAGTCACAACAGTATCAAGCTAGACTAAAAGCTGTCCCAAGAAATCATATATGATCAATAGATCAAAGGACTCTTTCTGACAACCCCAAAGATAATTAGCACCCAACTCTGCAACCTCACAGCATCTTTTAGCTCATTGTCTTGTTTTCTTTCGGGAACTTTACAGTTTTGGTTCACTGTCGCTGTTCTCAACAGAGTTGCTTCTAAAAGTGTGTCAGCTGGATGTGTAAATAACACATTCGCCTTGACTTAAAGTCACAATAAATCATAGAGATGGGGTTACAACTTGTTATACTGCCTCCAACTGCCAAAAAACAAACAATTAATGAAGGTGAATTAATGATTCTAAATGATTTAGTCACACAGTTTGAATCAAACACCATTAAAAAGACTCAGGAAGGCATTTTGTGTTTCTCACTGCCAAAATCCTCTGTTAAGACAAAACCATCCATCTACTAATAAGTACTACCTGTGTAGCCAAAACATGCTGTAGCTTATTCCTCTGTGCCATAAACATACATAATGATGTCAAAAACGACTCATCAGTGTGCCACAGCATTACACTGTTTATTTTGAGTCAGTCCCACATGTGTGTTATTTGCCTGTAAATACCTGCTTGCTCGACAAATCTGCAGGTGGATACAGTGGCCAACAAATGCACTATTTTCTCATGTTTGCTAAAAATGTCTTGTATGGGCTTTTTACAAATGAAAGGAAATATCTACTATCTACATCTTCAGTGGGGACTCATGAGTGTTCACACACAGATGTGGCCTGTTAGCAATGGTGTTTAAAGGGATTTGTTAGCAATGACTAAACTATAGAATACTGCCAAACTCAACCAGTGGCTTGAGTTACACATTTTAGCACCAGACAATTCTAAAAGCCTAAAATTAGACCATTTTTCAAACTCCCAAGATTGTTTTCTGCCTTCATTGCTCAGGGGCTGCAAAATGAATGCAGCCTTATTTGTTTCAGCACCAGAATGCATTTTGTGTGACTCGCTGATGCAACGGACAAGATTAGATCATTAGTCAGTCACAGGAGTGTTGCAGCCCTTGTTAATTACCATTTTTAGCACACACAAACACACACATCCCCACATCTGCCCAATGTGAGCGCATGTACTAAAGAGGTAAAGACTAAATGATGCAAACTGCTCGCCCAAAGCCATCCAAGCATAAGATGCCCTGAGCAGTGCAACCATGGACTGCGGAACACTGTATTTCAATACTGAAAGATAACAGTGAGGTGGTATAACTGAAATAACCTGGTAATGGAGTTCTAGTGGAAGCCCACCAACCAGTGGAATGATAAGTCTCACTTCCACCTGTATGAGCCACAGCCTGATGGCTCTCCATCCATTGCTATGAAGACACTCCATTATTTTTCAAGATAATTCACCACTGCCTAATGTATCCCCTCTGGTTCACTTCATTCAAGTATTTTATAACATCTTTAGTTCACCCTATTAATACTTAAAGAGAAGACTGCCTTGAGCTTCCTGGCTTCCATCATGACAATAAAAATGGTATATGTCTTTTACCAGTCCTAAGGCTCATAACAGGGACAAAGACCTCATATCAATCAAGCTGCAACCACCAATGCTGAAGTGCAACAGTACCTTATTATGCAGTTCCCCTAATGGCCACTCAACACCGGCTCAGAGAAAACATAAAGAAAAATGCTGTCTTATTCATGTCTTGGAGGGTATGTTAAAAGTGACTATTAACTCACTTCAGTTCACTTCAAGTTATAAAACCTTCATTCAGTTCAAACAGACATGACAGATACTCCCTACATATCTTGCATGAAACACTTCATCCATTAACAGAAAATTACTCAGCATCTATTTGGTTAGTTGATGTATAACCTCAAGTCAGTGAAAAAGTGGAAAATGCCAAACATCCCTAGGTTGCACCATCTCAAGTGCGAGAACTTGCTGTTTTTTCTTTATCTTTTGCATTCACAAATTAAACGTCTGTGGGATTTTGTACTTCCTGTTGGAAACAGGAAGCAATTTGAAGACAGCACCTTGGGTTATTAAGACACTGTGAGTGAACATTTTCTGTAGTAAAAGTCATTGACACATTGAAAAAGAAATACTGATAGTGTGTTGCCCTGCAGGCTTTGTCCACTGGTAATAACATTGCATACATGTGCTCCTATAGAAGAAACTGCAGGATCAGGATCTTTTTCTTCCACCTTTCTTTTTGACAGTTAGATGCTAAATGCCCTCATGTTGTACAGAAACACAATACCATGCATGTGCGCATGCACACACAGACACACACAAATGAACTAGGAGAACATATGGTACAGAGGCCATTTGAAGTTGATTGTCTTACATGCAGGGGCAGATGTCTAATTACGCACCATCAGCGTACCATTGCCTGTTAATTAAGGGTCCTGTGAAGCATCTAAACTACCTCATCAAAACTACCTGTGGATTATACTGCAAGCCTAAAGGCATCAGCTCAAACATGGTTTAACTTTAGATTTTTTATTTTTATCCAATGTCATTCATTACTGAAACTGACACTTAAAACATTGTTAAGGAGTAATATTGAAGTACTTTGACAAAAAAATGCCTTTAACTTTGATATAAAGTAGCAACTAGTACTGAATAGAGTAGCACAGCCCTTACACAGCAAGTAAGCAATAACATTATTCAAGTCCAGTTCAGACCAGGTAACCAAATCCCGAATGGTAGCTGGAGAGCTGTGAGTACACTTCCTGTTCACAGCCAAGATGCCATGAGCAAGGCCCAAGATCTCTAACAGCTTGGAGGACAGACCATGGTACTACAGTGGCAAAGTGAACCTCACATGGGATTAATAAAAAGCTGAAAAATAATTTAAACTTTGATTTAGAACATTTACATCTGTGACTTTGCTGCAGTGACATAGCATTTTAGCATGGATTTCCCTCTTGCACTGACTGTCCTCAACACAGTACAAAGTTTAAAAAACAATTGGCCACAATTGATCTTTCATAACCAGTTCCAGTTGGCTGAACTGTAAAAGTCTCATGGAGTTAGACTGCTCTACTGCTCTTTGTGGCATGTTGAACATTTCAATTGTACTGTCTTATCCTACAACCTTAAAGAAAAAAAAAATAATGCAGACTGGTGAAGGGTTTCAAAGCTGTGTGTGTGTTTGGAGTTGGATATTGCAGTAAGCCTCAGCATTAGGACATAAGTTTGTATCCAACATGAAATACTAAAATTATGCAATAAAGAACTCATCCAAAACCACTTATAAGCATCCATTATGCTGCTCGGGAGATATGAACTTGTGGAGAGTTGACAGATTCAGCAGTAATTTTGGCTTTAAAACGGTTCTAAACTCTGAAAAGACTCGACATAAGTACTAAAAATCTCCCCTATTACATTTCTATTAATGCACTCCTTTAAGGCTGTGAATAGGAGGCTGTGAGTGAGTGAATGAAGTTCTGAAGGGGCATGTGTTACCTCCTGCGGAGCATACGGCTCACACTCGCAGGGTGTGTGGGATGGGGAGTTATTGCATGCCAATCGTGTTCTTGATTTTAAAAAAGCTCGTATTGATATGCACATGAAGCGTGATACAAAAGTCAACTAATAAGAAATGCAGCTGCCGTCGCTCAGCCGATGATTTGACTCTCATCGAGGTCTCTTCACCAAAAAGGCTGTATCGGTAATGACTCTCATATAAACCACTTGGTCATTGAAATATTACCAAAAAAAAAAACAAAACAAAACATCCGCAGTCAGCCTCTGTATGGTCTGTCAAACAAACAACTGCATTTTGCAGTCGCGCACAGGCATTAATGGGATATCAACCTTAGATAATCCAAAGTGGACGCTGATGCGCTCAGGCACTGTTTGAAAACTTCACCCTCCAGAGATTAGCGGCGCAGATCAGGGCAGAGTTGAGGTGAACGACTGCGCCTTGCCAATGGATTACTCATTTCACGGCGGGGAATCGACATGATACGGTGGAAATATTGGCAATGCAAGCGCCGTAAACGAGCTCCTACTCCGCGGTCAAAGAGACAAATTGCGCACTTCGTACATCACTTGGGCTGCAGGACACGTGCACGTCTCGTAACGCCCGTGTTTTAGTCCATGCGTCTGAAATATAGTCGTCCAGAAAGCAAAGTGTCTTACCATGTTTTGGCCCCAGAAGTACTTCACAAAAATCCCTTTCGGCCGGGAATATAAGTCACCAATACCGGCTGGCAGTGCAGCTACAGCCTCCTCACACAGGCACATCAGCACTATGCTGGCCCAGCGTCTTTAGCCCGGAACAGCAACACTTCACCGGAGGGTTGGATGCTGGCTATGAGCGCAGGCTGCACGGGACTACCCTGATCCTCTCTCCCTCTCTCTCTCTCTCTCTCTCTCTCTCTCTCTCTCTCTCTCTCTGGACATGACGTGTGAAGCAGGTAATCTTATTACACCGGTCAGTAAAGGTGAGCTGGGCTAAAGCTCCGTTGCCCCTCCCCCCACCTCATATCTACTAGGTGTGCACCTCACCAACTCAGGTATACACCCCCTGAGACAAATAGACCATATTTAGAAAGACATCTTTCCTGTGCCACAAACAGAAATTGTTAATAAAAAAAACAAAACAAAAAACAGTCGTGAAGGTCAAACCAATCTATAACTTATTACAGTGTGTGGACTACAATGCCCCACTCTATCGTGAGTTGAACCTATAGTTTCTGACTGAAGGTCAACAAAAGCTATTTACTGTCTCTTGTCAATGATTTCAGAGTTAAATCCATTAGTCTGGTCTGTCTGCACCGATTGGAGCAGAGCTGAGAAATGATACCACTGGAGGCATTTAACTATGATTCACCTGTCACTTTGCAACAATCACTGGCCTTTTCTTCCCTCCAGCTTAACCACCAACAAAAAAGCCTCCCATCAATATACTCTAATTAGATGGCGTGCTGAATAAGTCCCGACTAAAGGTTGCAGGGAATATTCAATAAAGCAACTTGAACACAAGAGACACAGCTGGGGGCCTTGTTCACAAAAGCCGCGTCAGTGCTGGTAAGATTTCAATTCTTCTGACAATATAAACTTACCTTTCTCAAAGCGCAGATGTAATTTGGTGAGGTGCAAACAACTTGCCAGTGTCTATTAAGACTTTTACAAAAGAAGACACCCACAGAGGGAATCATAACAAAGTCAAATTAAACGTGAAACAGGAATATGGTAATTAAACTGTTAAAAAATTCAATTGAACGGACACCTTTGAGTAACACAGATGTGATGAAAACCGCTGAACAGATTGGTGGTTTACATGTGAACCTACATGAAAGTGATCACATAAATCAGTCCTAACCTGTGCCCCAGGGATGTACATCTGCAACTCTAATGGGAAAATGGAAACTCACTGGTGTAGCTCTACTAATCTGAAAAATGATGAACAAAATACTTAGGTTCAGGTGCAGTTTTCAATCATTGGCAGCACTTTAGAGTTCTGGTATACCTGCTAAATGTCACTGAAAAGATGTTAATTAAAACAAACATGAGTGACTCAAAGCAGTGGGGCTGGTTTGAGTCAGGAGAGGACAAGGGGCCCATTGTCACATAACCTGTGTGTGACTGCAACAGCACTTATAAATGTATGTATGTATGTATGCAAGTATAAATGTCTAAATTTACAACCATTCTACTGGCTCTGTGAGGCGACACTGTAATGTCATACATGCCAATGTTTAACAGGTCACCATAGTCTGTAGGATCCATTATCCGGGAACCATTTAATAGCTGATTGGACTGTTTAGTCTGGCAAAGCAGTGGACAGACAGACTGATATTATTATTCCTATAGAGAGTAGTTAAAGAAGAGAAAAGAGACAAAAAATAAACTTTCACAATTCCAGGATCACATCTTTGTGTATGAAAAAAGTATTGTAACTATTTCCACTTTTACTGAATTAACAAAGCTTGAATAGACCAGTGTCAAACAGGATGAATAGTGTTGATGAAAAGGTATCTGATGGCTGTATACCTCTGCTCTAAATAATGATACAGACATACATAATTCAGTCAGGAATGGATGTTCACTCTTGACCTTTGCGGACAGTAAGAATCTCAACACAAAAGGCCCACTTTCAAGTGTTTGCAGTTAAAAACTGTCTCACCGTCTTCTCTGAATAAGCACATGGATTCTCTCCACCATGTATAATTCAGGACCGTGGGCTCATTAGAGAGCACATCATGTCAGCTTGTGTTTGAGACTGGTAGAGGTAGCAACTACCTCTTCCAATAAATGTTACTGTATGGTTTCTTATTTCATTATTGTTGGGTGATTTGTAATTTGAAAAGACATACAGCATAATTTTAAATGATACATTAGTCTTATTTTAAGGATGCAAGACAAGATAATTGCATATTTGGTCTGTCAAGCATTCGCAGATTCACAGAAAAAAAGACAGTAGCCTTCTAACTGGCATGCATAGCCCTTGGATGAGCATAGAGAGCTAATCCAGGTTAAGTCATCACTACCTCCACTTGGCCAAGCTTGTTTTTGGTATGAGGAAGGCTGTGAGCAGAAGCTCTCTAATAATCAGCCCCTGCCACAGCACTAATTCTCCCGCTCATCTTGTCTCTGTTGCCGCTCAGAAAACGAGGGGCCAGGGATCAGGCAGGAGTGAAGACACTCCACAGAGGAGGGTGATTAAGGGATATGCCGCTCTTGGGAAAAGTCTTGTCTCAGCGACCCGATGAATTTATCGTAGCGAGCCATCACCAAACAGACATCATACATATCCACGTTTGTGTGTCTGTGTAAGCACGTGGGTTGTGTTTATTATGTGTGAATGTACATGCCTGTGCTATCATGTCAGTTGATCAGTGAAAATGATGAAAGAATAAGGTGTGTAATATAACTGCAGGCACAAGTCAGATAAAGTTTCATAACTAGAAATTAACAAGCCATTCCCTCTTCATTTTTTCTATTATTCATGAATAATAATTCAAATATCTGCAGTGTGTGTGCCCAACCTACTGTAATAATGTTTTATAGGAAAAAATTATGAAACAATCTTTTTATATTAGAGAGGATCGGTTTCAGTGGCTTGAGTTGGTGGAGTGATAGATACATTTCTACGTATTCTCCCTTTCAAAACCAATTATGCCGGCACGAAATTCTTTTAACCGGTAGCAGCTGAGTTGACTTTGAGGTACCATGTATTCTTCCGAGAATGCTCAGAGTTGTATCAATGTTTGTGCCTTTCTCTTGTGCAACCAGGGAAGCCTGAGGGTCCGTTTATGAATGATGCACACTGCTTATTTGTATTCAGTTGAGGGTTCAATCACCGTGCAGGCAAGTCTTCTTCAGGGAAAATAATTCCTATTAGTGATGTTGCATTAATACGGCACCTTCAGTCATTTCTTTAATGCTCAAGAAACTGAATTTGCCTGGCAGAGTGAAACTCCCTGCAGTGACAGACAGCAATGGTTTAATTATTCTCAATGAAAGGCTTCTTGTCTCACATTTGGCATTGCTGCAGAAAGCGTTGATTCAGTAGTATTTTGGGGTGGGGGGGGGGGGGGGGGTCGTTTACCTTGCTGACCCACTAAATTGGTTTTAGAGTCATTTAGAATGTTTGAATATGACTTGTTTTAAAAGGAGAGACCGGATGTTTTCAGACTTGGATAGACACTGTTTGGGTAATTGGTTGCACACCATCTGCAGTATTATTTAGCACTATCAATTTATTCCACTAAAGTGAGATTCACATAATCATCCAGTCAACATGGATCTGGAAGGGAAGGGCAAGGGAACCGATGCTTCCCTCTTATTTGAGAATGACTCAGCCGGTGGTGTGTGCTTTCTTGTTGAGCTCTTTGAATCAATGGCACAATAAATCATTCAGAGGCTCGTTTCTAGGAGATTGTGGTTATACTTGGATGAGCAGAAAATGAACACAATCCCTTGGATGCCTTCTTTCAAAAATGTTTAATATTGCTTTTGCTGCTTTAGAAGGTGAACTTTTAAGGAACACTGTCAACAAAGTCATCAAAGCAGTGCTGGTGATGCCACAAGCCTTGTGAGACAGTAAAATCAAGAGCAAGGAGATAGAAGCATGAGAAAAAAAATTGATGCTTCATCTTAAATATATTTTTTTCCTCAGGACAAATTAAACAAGTCTTCTTGTTGAAGCATCATTTCCCTGGAATGTGTGCATGCACTCAGCTGATCAGTCCCAAAATCCTCTGCCTGTGAGCTCCCCATAGGCAATCCGATCGGAGTGTGTAAACATGCATCAATGTGCATGTGCACCTACATACAGAGTCGTAGTTGAGAGGCTCAAATCTTAGCCAAGCAATTGTGAAGCACTTTGAAACAAGTTTTGTATCATTAATTTTGTTGAGTTTTAGAGGTTGATATCAACAATAATGATAAGACTAACTAAAAAAAAAAAAGAAAATGGGAAAAACTCTCTCTCTCTTTGAACCATCTGTACCGTGCTGTGTACCACAGGTTGAGAGATGAGAGGACAGCTTCCAGACGTGCTGATGTGTGACACCACGTGTGAAGAAAATCTAGGGTATGATAGGGATGCCTTGCTTTTTGAGCACAGCACGGTGCAGTGATACATTCTCTCTCTTCCTCTCCCAGCACCTTTTCTGGAGGCATGTGAACTGGACTTCATAATGCTGCCCGCCTACCCCCACTGCCACCCCTTCCCCTCTACCACCCCAAAAGAGAGCACCACGCGTGCATTCTCAGAGAAACAGGCAGGAAACATGGCCACATTTTCTGCAATTTCAGGGCTATAACTTTAGAGCCCTACTCTCCACAAGGCCCACTCCTGAAATGAAAGCCTTATCAGTGCTTGAAACAACATTTCCATAAAAATTAAATACTCTTGCACACTTGAATGGTGAGTTTGTATGTGCGGTGTCATTAGCTGTCCATGGTTACACTAATGTGGGCAGCAGGCAGCCTCCCACACAGAGTGAAGTATTTGGTGCTGTCCATGGTGCTGGAGGACAGTCTGCTCTTTAGCACTCCTACTGGTGATCTCTCTGCCATGAGTCTTAAACAGCATGCTAATGATCTCTTTAACAGCTTATTGTTATGCATTAGGCTGATTTATTTAAGAAGTAAGAAAAATGGCCACGCAATGCACTTGACAAACTATTTCAACAGAGGGTGGGTAGTCAGTGCAAATGGTAGAAGTGGGTTTGAGATATGGACCTCAGTGAGCCACTCTTAAGGAAACAAACTAAGATACATACACACACAGAGACAAGAACACACTGTTCTGCTCAGGGCGCTTGTTTCTGTGTCTCCAACTTTGGCTTATTCTGACTGCAGGCTTTACCCTAGCCCCCACCCGACCAGCTATAAAAATTGAAATTGGCTCTGTGCAAATGGAAATGCCGAAGGGAGTCTGAGTCGAATAAGTGTCAAGGGACATTCATAGTTTGGCACTGACAGCTTGTGTGATATTGAGAGGTCAGAGCAACTGAGACAGTGGGCAAGCAAGAGTGAGAGAGCAAGAGGGAGAGAAGGGAGGTCAGAGAAAGCCAACTCTGTGTGTGTGTGTGTGTGTGTGTGTGTGTGTGTGTGCATGTGTGTGACTGTGTGTATGTGTGTGTGTGCGTGTGTGTGACTGTGTGTGAAAGAGACAGAGGTCAAAGAAAAGAACTGAACAAGAGATGGGGGGTGGGGGGGGTGGGGTGGGGGGGGACAAACATGGAGAACACGTGAGTGTTACAAATTCACGTAACAGTCCGAGTCATAATAGATGACATCAGTACACATAAGTTTGTCATATTGTAACAGAGTTGAAGAGGAAGTTGATGCTGTTACATGAAGAAAACCAGTGTCAAAGACTGAGTAATTGACTGACAGTAATTAAAACAATTAAGCAGTTGCAGAGATCTTTTGGAAGAGTTTAGCTTAAAATAAAGTTTCTCAATTGTTATTCTAACCGAAATAAAAGAGGTTAGTTGAGGCCTGAGAAACGCAGCTGACTCACCAGTTTAGCACAGAATATCCATGGGCTTAAGTCTGTGCAGGGGGTGGATTCAAAAATAACTGTGACTAGTTTATTCAAAACACCATGTTGTGGTGTTTTCCTGTTCTTTATTGGTGCAGCAAATATGCTAAGCAAGAATGTGATTTAAATCCAAACGCTAATCTGACAATGTCCTATTGAATTGAGTTGAAAGTGCATAATTATGTAAAATATCTAACTGCTCCCAGATTTGAGCCACTGTGCAAGTATTTATAGTACAGACCTGGAGTCAATTTATATTTTATTGCTGTCTGAGCTTTCTGCATGAGAAATTATTCTTAGTGTGAAAATGCTTTTAGCATGGCGAGCAGTACAACTGTGCAGGTACATCAGGTCAATCATCAGATGGGGGCAGCAGAAACAAACTGTGAGCACAATAACAACCTTTAAGTTAATACATCTAAATTGTTAGCAAATATTTATAAATCCAGCAACACTGACATTGATTTGGAGTCGTGCTACTGGTCACCTCGGGGAAAGAAATCCAATAATTACTCTATTTTAGCACTGTTTTGGTCTCCAGCTGCTGAAAGAAAATATCTATCTCTTTAGCTGCTGAATGTTCCCCATGTTCACTAGCTAGTCAATACATGGACAGGTAACATACAGAGCAATTATCAAGTATTTCCACTGGTCACAGCTGCCCAGTGCCGCTAAAACAAAAGACACCACAGACAAACGACTGAGAGCACCAACTCTGAACCTAACCGGTCACCCATTACTAATCTAAAAATATTGACTATTGCAGCTTTAAGTAATAATGCCTGGGTTGCAGCTGAAATGAAAATAATTGCATGGTTATTTCTGTGATACTTTTGTGATTCTTTTAGTTGCCCTTCAGCTGTGTCACAGAAAATACTCATGAGACATGATTTCTTTGGGCTGCTCACATGGGCATGGGAGCTAAAGGGGTTTGATAATTGGAGCACATGGGTACCAAAGCACTAGCACCAGATCTGTTACTAGGAATCCCAGAGGCTATAGAAACCAACACTGAGGGCTGTAATGAAAATGTTCCCTCTTACATTTTTTTTTTACCCCCTTCCTGCCTTTTCTTCTCCTCTTCAGAGTGCACCTTGGCAACCTAGGGAAGAGAGCTCTTTTGACAGCTACCACAGGTTATTACTTTCACAACCAGGGGCAACCTCTAGAGAGTCCATTAGCACCTAGAAGACTTGACTTCTTCAACTGGCTCGCAGAGACTTTCTGCGTTAAAACTAGATGGAGTCAAATCAAGTGCTTATTGTCCATCAAAACCTGACAGTTTGTGCAAACTAGGATCAATTACGTGCCGATGGAGTGCTATGTGAGGACACTGATTGGTGGTGGAGTTTGTGGACAGAGTTGGGATTATATGGGACAGTGAAAATCAATAGAGACCCAAAAACAAAATAGTTAAGATCCATTTTATTTTGGCCACTGGAACATAAAACAGTTTAAAAATACATGACTAACTAAAATAACGATTTTACAAGATTGAGTTGGCTCTTTGTCTTTGATGTGGCTCTGTGGTGGAAAGGACAACTGATATATGGACAACGCTCTATTGTTATTTTTATTTTTTAGTTTGTGCAGGTAGAGAGCTTACTGGCACCATCAGAAAACCTGTGAATGTCTCTTTTTCCTCACTCTGTCGTGCCATTTATTCTCAATCATTTCCGCTCTCCCTAATTCTGTGAGACCTGTTCTCCCTTTATCTCTCTCTCTCTCTGTCTTTTGGATTGCATTCCCTTGTGTCTGGCACTACAGATAAGATGCAGGAGATAAAGGACGTAGATGCTATCGCAAGAAAGACTGAGATTGAGCCAAGATAAAGATGCGAGCGTGCACACAGAGGAGGAGAACAAAAGATATGTAATTTCTCTTCAATGAAAAAAATGCCCTTGACCCGTCTGCCATGTAATGCAAACAACTAAATCTGCCTCAGTAGTGTTAACGTGAGACAAAAAGACTGGTCTGTCAAATGGCTGCTGGCAACTCAAAAGAAAACGCCATATAAACTGGAATCAGCTAAATGTGCTTAGCCTACGTTGTTCTTTATGTTGACTTTATCCAAGACCATTTTATTTCCACACACATAATAGCTGTGCCTCTCAGAAACACACACCTCATCTATAAAAATCATTATCATTTCCACCTGCAAACACCCTGGGTGACAGCTGCAAGTTCATTTCCGTGCTCAAGTCTTTCCTGTTTCCTGAGTGTTTTTGTGCATGTATGTGTGTGTGCATACACGCATGTGTGCGATAAATAATATGCAATTTCAGACATTTCTAAAAAACGCCTTTCACACAGGCGATCAGAGAAAGGTGATGTGACAGAGATTGGATTTGAAGATGGTGGAGGAGCAGGATGATTTTCAAGAACTCCATTCACTGTACTGTCTGGAATACACTGGAGGAAGAACAGGACCTGAGACAGACAGCTGTCAGATGAGCAGCAAATGAAGTGCATTAGAATTTAGCCCTTATCATAGCTTTGGGCTTAGCAGCAAGGATGGCATTTTATTGCTTGTCAGATGAAATGTCTCCCGAATGAGTCCTTTCACCATAGACACACTGACTTATTGATGAGTAGGAATAGAAAAGCAGATAGCGTATTTTCTCCAGCACAACTTGAAGATACATTTTCTTTTTATTTAAAACACGTGTCAATTAAACTAAACTGAACTCCTGTGTGGGTGAACTGGTTAACTTAGTACATGATTGCACATTCAAACTACAGCCATACAAGACAAGATCTAGTGTCTCTTTTGTGAGATTGTTATTCATTTTGGTTTTTGTTTGGCATGGTGTTAAAAATGTCCCTGACAGGTGACATCAGTAGGAATATGCTACTATACGCTACTACTATATGATACTATATGCTTTAAAATAAAACACACAAAAGATAAAGATTTACCTGAATGAAAACAATTTGCAAGATAAGACTGAGATTGGGCTAAAAACCTTCATTGTTGTATTATTGTACTGTGTTGGATTATTGTACATTCCACTGAAAGTGACAGTATATTACAAATGTAAATTATTGACATTGATTGAAAATTTAGATATACTTAAAATTCTGCAAATAAAAAAAAAAATATTGCTGCAGTTTACCGTGTTTTGTATTTTCTTTGTATATCTGCAAACATACATGCAGATATTGATCTATCTGTAGCAATGGTCAATTTGTGGGGCTAGATAGGTAACAAAACACAATGTGGACTTGCTACACTGGCACACAATGACAAGCTCGTGCCATTTATTTTCCTTCAATTTTGTATGACTTCACAAACCCGTTCGATATTTCTCACAGTAGGAAAATTGTTGCCTACCACTGTAAATACACCTGCTTTACCACACTCCACCACACAGACAGATACTTGAAAAATACTTCTTTGTGTTAAACCTTGACACAAAATTTCAAAAAGTTTGAGACATGACAACAGAAAATTAAAGTGTTACTGACCTTTCATTCACATGGGCCAAGATCTACAAAATAAAACTGAATTGAAATGCTCTGGAGCATTTTCTAAACTGGCTAATTTCTTTCTGCTCTCCATCCACACAAGATATGCGTGTTAAACCCATTAAACACGACTTCCAGGTGAACTGCAGTTCAGTGAAGTTGAGGCTGTAGGATGTCAAGATGCACACAAGCTCCCTCACTCTCTCTCATTCTCTCTCTCTCACACAGACATATACACAATAAGGCCAGACAGCACAGCCTCCTCCTGAATTCCTGTTTGTGTTCCGCCTACTGGAAACATCTAAATGAAACTGGAGATGAGTGAAACAACAGTCATAAACATGCTGCAGTTTTAACATCCCATTAAGGGATGGGAGGCAAAGAAATCTGTGCATTGATTACTGTTTTGTCAGGGAGATGAATTCAGGGCTAGAGTGTGTGAGTGAGGAGGGAGATTACAATAGAGTTACATTCTCTCTCTCTCTCCCTCTCTCCCTCCCTCTCTCCCTCTCTCCCTCCCTCTCTTCCTCTCTCCCTCTGGCCTTCTGTGCCTCTTTCTCTTGTATTGTGACAGAAATCCCGTAAAGAGGCAGGCACAGAAACTGGTGTTTCTGGTTCGGCAACAAACACTACTGTCACTCATACTTCTATAATGTAATGCAGGTACAAAAGTACTTTGGTTCAAATACCAATTTGCTGAGGCCACTAAGGCAAACCTTAGCCATGATTTAACTTACTTGCACATACTAGGTTGACTTGTATGTTGTATGTCTGATCCAGTACTCACAATATTAGAAACATGTGAGCCTGATGTCTGTGCCTGTGCTTGACCAAAAACTTTATCTATGAGTATAACCATCTGAGCCCCATCAGCTCCATCCTCGCTCCCCTTTACGCTCCAACCACTTGCTCAGTGTATATCCCCAATGCTGTGGTACATGCCTCCTTCCTGCACCACTGCCTCTTTATTTCTTCTGCCTCTTTTCTCCCTCCTCCTTGTTCCTCAGTTCACACACAAACTGTGAACCTGTCACTCTCTGTATGTGGATTGCAAATCTGTGTGTGTTTGTGTGTGTGTTTGCATGTGTGTATATAAGTTACTGGGCCCGTTACCATCAGAAGTGGTGGACCAAAAGCTAGAGTCAACACTAGGCTTTTTCTATTTACACACCAAAGAAATGGCAGAAACTGGGAGTGAGTGAATATAACAGATAAAACAAAGAGTGACACACACACAGAATTTCAAATGATCAACATATGAGTTCTAATTTGCATTTGCAAAAAATGTGACTACTCGCATCTGGCATCTATCTATGAAAAGATTTTTTTAAGGAGAAAATTAGCAAACCTGCATTAATTACAGTGGTACAAGGACTTAACACAACACAAATATCAGCTAAAAGTCTTTACCACCTGGTGTGAAAAGCTCATTTTATAGTAATTCTGTCAGTAATTACATAAATCTCAGTGTGTGGCTCCCTCAAGCATAGACATATTGTAAATAAGTGATGCTGTTACTTAGCAGAAGGCTCCCAAATCAATTGATTTCTGGTGTGTAGCCTCTGTTTCAGCTACCAAGGGTAATAGAGTTGTCTGTCTGTTACATCATTCTGCTTTATAATGAAAGTAAATGTTTAAAAACACTCTAACATCTCTGTTGAATTAATTTATTAGCTTAACTCAGTGTTTCCTCATGAGTTCTGCACTGGCAGCAGCGCTTCCTGCTGAATTAACTGCTTTGTCTTTTAAATGCCTCTCTTGCCTGTATCAGGATACAGATATTGACTATCAAGATGTGCTGCTGGTTTCGCCCTTTGAGCAAAAAAAAGCACATTGCAAAGACAGAATCATCGCTGAACAGGGATTCTTTCGAGACCATAATGAACATGGAAGATCATTCATACTTCTGAGGCTTGCCAATTCAAAGTGTCTTAGAAAGCCATAAACACCAAAATGTGGAGATTTCTTAATGTCAAGCGCCAAAACATAGACACAGCTCCATTTACCAAGGTTTTTTTCTATTGAATAAAATAAATCTGTGAAATCTGTATTGCTAATACAGTGAAGCCGACTGGAAATTAACTTCACAGACTGCGGCTCTGTTGAAGTCTCAGCTACTTTCATCTCAGTTTTGTTGTCTGACTGTGTGCTTATATCACAATGACAAAAATGTTTGCTGCTATGTATTTTGGAGTCAACTGCAAAGCAGCTCTGTCCAAACTACAAAGGCAAGGGTAGACCCTTGGTAATCCCAAGGAAGTGGTCAGCAATGGGCCCACTCCTTAAATATTTACAAAAAGGACCCTGGACAAGCAGTTTTATGATGGCAAGAGATTTGCTTGAGACAGAAAGCATCAGCAAATGTCAGGGCGAATCATCTTAGGGACATCAATAAAACATAGCAAAGCAATGCTTTCAAAACCTCAGTGGTCCATCCTGTCTGATCCAGTATGTCTCTGGAATGTCCCACTCTAGTCCACTCCAGTCCAGCTGAGCAAAATCACATCCTGATTTACTTAAGCAGAGCAAGGACACTGATGCATACATGCATGTACAACAGAAACACAGTTTGAATTTTTTATATAAGGTTTTATAAACCAAATAAACATGGAAAAATATTTATGAACGAAATACCTGATTTGAGTTTTGGTGATCACACCACATCTCGCCGTTGGGTCAAATTCACACACACCTGCAAAGCAAAGAACGGGAACGCATTAGATTCAAAATGCACATTAACGTGAGTCAACAACAAATGCAGAAGAATACCATGTTTTCAGTCAATGATGGCAAAATCATCTACTCACTTATTTGTGATAAGAAACATACAACAAAATCCTCCTCCTTCTCAGATATCCCTTTATTCTCACAATCTCGATTATATGTTCAGTATAACAGCATAGTACAGTACAGTAGCTACATACTACTACCAACACTTCAAGTCTGGCTTGTGCAAAGACATATGTCAGCCTTCTCCTGTGCAAGGTTATGTGCTGTGGTGGCTGACACCTTTATGATAATCATCATCTTGGCTGGCATTATCAGTCCAGTTAATGTGACTTTTATTTGATTGAAATCCGTTTTCTGGACCAAGGCTGGACACTGTGAGACAAATGGCATGCTCTTGTATAAACATGGAAGGTCCCTCCTACATGAAGTTAATTTTGCAGCATTGTGCCTCACAAGATTTCAATTTGTAAAAAGTGACCATTGCAGTACACTGGTAAACAGTGTTTACCAGCTTTTTATGGTGTATAACATGCGTATTACCTCGCCTGAAATGACAGAAAGACATTGGTCTTTGTTTTCTCTGTTGTTCACACCTTTTAATTTGGAGGTTTAATTAACTGCCTGTTTCTCAGAATGTTTCGTCTTTGGGTAAAATGAACTCAGCCTTGATGTTGACGTTGATCTATAAGAAACACTCCAAGCCGTGGCTGCATTTTGTATTCAGTTCTAGTGAGCACATTTTGGAATGCTAAGATGCTGAGCAAAAATTTTGAGCATGGTAAACACATTCATATTTGGCTCAAAACATTTCCTTGTATAGGAAGATCCTCACAGAGGTGTAGCATGGCTTTGACTCTTGTTTGTTACCTCCTATCTGTCTTGTTCCTGCATTTAAGCCATTAGAAGATCACCATGTTCCATCTAAAAACTTTGTGTCTGACTATTGTTAGTCATGTTGAAGCCATATTTTGACCCTAAAGTAGCAGGAACTTTAAGTTGTAGGAATAAAGTTAAAAAAACAAAACAAAACAATGACCTTTTCAACATCTTTATTATTTTTTTAAATGCATTTATACAACTTGGTTGCTGGTTTGTTCTATTCCAATTATATTCTTCTGTTACTCTGTGATGATGAGCTGAAGCACCAAAACCAACCAAACAAACAAAAAAAAAAACAAAACCTGCAGGTTAAGATTGTCAAAATGGTTGCTAAAATAAAATTCTGCAAGAAATTGATCAGAAATGTGAAGCATTCCAAGTGCCACCTGCAAAGTTCCTGTACTATTTAGAAGGCACTACTACAGAAGGAGCCAGAGAGAGGTTTTTGACAGGTAAAATACTGTTCTGAAAGATTTTGGCAGTGTTCTGCACTGAAAGCATAGCTTAATATTACTCATTTAAGGGCAATGCATAAAAATATTATCCAATCAATTCACTAATGAATCGATTATGCAATTTATAATGTCCTGTACTGTGACACAAGTCTCTCAAACCATCTACACATAATTTTTAGCATGAGCTTGGCAATTACCAAATTGTTTTTCTATTGGAGTGAAATGACCTGCAGTGAGCTTAAGAATTCAGTAAATTCTAGCAGCAAGTAGAGAGCTTAAGACTTGTTCACCTCATCAGAGCAATCAAACAAATTAAGCAGCCATTAGATGAAACTACCAAGCGGCACTGAGAATGAAGCAATCCTCCACCCACATGCTTCAACAAAGTGCTGAAACACCACTGCAGGTATTTATGAGCGGTGGAAAAGCATATGCTGTTCCTACACCGATATGAGCTCAATAAAATTCTTGATTTATGAAAATAAATATGAAATGTCGGGTTGTCATCACAAAGCCCTGTGTAGAATCTGTCATGTCACTATGAAGAGGAGAAAGGCATTTGCTTACATTAAGGGTGGTTGATGGGGCGTGAATTATAAATGTAGAGCTTGCTCTTTGAGACAGATTGACTCAAGAAATGCATCAAGGGCCACATAAAAGAATATCATGCAGTGTTGGCATTAGCATTTATGAATATGAGAGAAAGAGCCAGACACAGACAGTAAAGAGGAAATTGGAGAGCAGAGAGGCTGTATCAGATTTCAAACAGAGGTGCATACACATACTGCAAGTAAGTGTGAGATATAGCTCCAAGGAAACATGTGGGAGTGGATAAACACATGTCTCAGATGCTTCAGCAGACGATACTATATGCCCCAGTCACAGATTGCTTCCCAAAGCACTCATTTTGCTTCATTTCCCGTTCCATCCTTTAGTAATGAACAGCATTCATCACTGCATGGATGTGTCTGTGGCTGCATGCGTGGAAAAGGAAGACAAGAGAGGGAAGACAAAGACAATGGAAGGACGAGTGATTGTCTTTCCCTTCTATGCTGACATGCTGGACTAATGAGATGCTTTAACTCAGTCATTACAGTCAATAGGGTCTTGACATGCAAATCTTCTGGTCTCAACAATTACATTCAGAGAGTCTCATGCAGAACCTGTCAAGAAATGGAGAGTTGTCAAAGTTCAACAATCAGAGCAACCGACACAGATGTTCTTGGAAATTAGTCATAGCATTCAACAGTCATGCTGTGCTGATGTGTCTGGTGGCGACTTGAAGGATCAAGGCTCTGTGCAGCCATTGTCACTGTAACGGCATGCTGACCATACTTCTGACGCCGCCTCCTCCACTCCCATCCCCCTGTGGTCCCGAGGACAAGATTCTGCTGTGCTGCACCGTGCCATGCAGTTTCAGCCTGGATTTCCCTATGAGCTTAACAGGGAGTGTAGCCCTCTCATTGTTAAGCACTTCAAAGGAAACAAGAGAAAAGAGAGAGTAGCAAGAGGGAGAGGGAGAGAAAGGAAAATGATAGACACTAGGCGAGAAAGGAAACATGAAAAAGGAAAAGGCAGAGGGGAAGCAGCAAAGGAACAGAGTAGGAGAGGAAAAAATATAAGAGATATACGTAGTGCAACGATGGACAGAGTTTGAATGCAAGCAGTTGCTTTCACAGCAACTAAACTGCCAAGATCTAAATCTAGTACGTACGTCCAGAAGAAAAGATTCAAGCAGGGCAACTAGCAAGTTTATTAGTTTATACTGCAGCTAACTGCACAGGTATGATTTATTTAAGTCAGTCTAGTGTCAATTCAAAACAAAGCCTCGGGTTCATTTAGTCTAATGATATTCTTGCCATATTGCCAAATAACAAGGATGTAGAAATCCCATTTGGTGTTTTGTTTTTAGCCATCTTGCACATAAATTGGCAATATCTTAAGAGCACAGCATTTCTGTTTAGGCCATATGGCGCTTTTCTCTGCCTTCAAAATGCCTTCTCCCTGTGGCAGAAGTATATCTACAACCACTGACGCCTTTGACATTTAGCAGCCTTGTCTGACAGCCAACAAGTCCTGATACCTGAATAACAAAACTGGTTGCTTGTGAGCGCTTTCCAAAAACAACACATATATGTTTTGTAAACTGGAAAAAAAGCTTAACATGTTGAAGGTTAGGTTAGTTTTAGACATTTAAAAACATCATGGTTAAGATTAAGGAAAGACTAAGGATACTCAACAAAGTGTTGATGAAGAAATAGTTTGATATTTCAGTTCAATATGAAACTAAAGCTTAGAGACAGTTAGCGTAGCTTATAATAAATAAAACGATCAGAGGGGAAATTTACAGGCTAAAAAGAATGGCAAGACTCCAGGACTGAGCTGCACCAGTCCAAGAGATATTCCTGCACATAAGATGTGTGATCAAGATGTTTCAAATGGTGTCAGCTGTTCCTAAATGTAGCACGGCCCAATAACAAGCAAGCAGGAACTGCTAGCTAGAACTGCTGTGAGTTACTATACTGTGTTACTGAGACCACTTGCACAAGTGCGCATTTGCACATGGGCGAGACAGATCTCAAAGTTCAGCAAAGAGCAAACAATAAAATCTAGATCGAATCTGAGCTTTATGTCGTGGATCATTGCAGTGTGTGACCCACAGACCAAACAGCAGTCATTACAGGGGAAAAGCCAGCAGTGTCAAAGAGGGAAGTTTGTGCATCAGGTCAGGAGGGTATACTAGGTGTTTTCTCCAGCATTTGCAGGGGTGTGAAAGGGTTTGAGGCAGTCAGAGAGGAAATTCTGAACAGACAACTCAAAATGTGCATAACATTTTGGTTTTCCGGATAAACATGCCCTCTTGATTTGCTGTCAAGTGGATTTTTTGTTTATGTGTAAACTGAATTTCAGCTCCACATATGTATTTGCCAAAATGTAAAACGATTTCTTCAACATGCACATGCAACATCTGTAACTAAAACACTTGTGATGTAATGGTAAAAGCAGGCAATGAAACAAACACTGCAGTAATTTACAAGGCCAGCTTACAAACACCTCGGCCTCAAATGTGCTGTCATAACAATAAACTTAGATATTTGTGTGAAAGCTGAACTTGAGTTTTGAAGCAACTTGAGTTTTAAAGCAACAACCATACTTTGGTACAGAGAGGACATTACTGGGGAAATATCTGCTTTGTGGAGATAATGAAGAATTATGAGGTGCCTGAACTTCACCCTCCACACTCTTAATTACCTGTCTCAGAGTCTGGCTGTTATGACAATGAGAGGGCAGTAGTTAATTCATGTAGTATTAAGAAAGAACAGAACATCTGGATAGAGTCACAATTCAACAGGACTCTCTTATTGACAACTTAAACTACAGTTATTGGTTTCTAACAAAGATCCATTCCATATCCAAGAAAAATGTATTCCTTACTTACATTAAGACAGCCAATTACATCTATTAACCTAATATCAGCAGCTCATTCATGTTGCATTTAAAGAGATTTTCTACAAGATGATCAATGTCTTCTTGTATTATTTCCCAAAGCCCAGATTAAAGGATGTGTTGCACTAAAACAATGGAGTCTTACAAAAAGCATGCATATAGCTGGAACCTAGAGATCCTCAACCACACAAGGACACATACTGATTTAATGCAAAATTCACAAAAAGCTCATTTGAGAAATGATTATATGACTTATCTTTGCTGAGCCTTCTTGTGTGTCTTGCAGCTTTGGCCATGTTTATACAGAAGCATCACCTCAGACAGCTTTATGAAAAATCGTTATATAAAAAGGCAGAATCCTTATTAAGGAGGTTGTGCATATTAATTGTTGCAGTACTCCTTTCACGGTTGTCTTCAACTGAAGTGCTATCTGCAGTTTCAAAGGGAAATATATAATGTATAACACTGCACAACGAGGAAACGGTGGATGTCTAAGGAAAGTAAGTACAGAAATACAACTAAAAGAAATCCACAATAAGAAAAAGGTGTGTATTTGTGTGTATCATATTGGTGAGCAGGAAGAGTATCTCAATAGGTCAGGCTGTAAACAGTTCTTTATATCTTCGGGGATAACATTTTTCAGCTGTTTGCTATAATTACCTGTACTTCTCTGGCTCTAAAGTGCTTTGCATGAGGCGAACACTGCACATTTAAAGTCAAAGGCATAAATCATAATCATCAAGCTGAAAGCTGCTGTGCTGCATTTTCACATACCAAGTAATGGCTTAGTGAGTTTCTTAATGTAGTGGCTAAGTCAAGGCATGAATTAAATATTTTGTACAGCCACTGTTTTTAGTCTTACTAAAACATTGTACTACCAGCAGACTGTTGTTAGACTAAAGTTTCTCATGTCATCAGTTCACTCAACCCACATCCATCAGCTTGGGCATTTAAAATCCTGCCGAAGCCAATACCAACAGAGACGGAAACTGTATGATTTGATGGCAGTAACAATGAAAAGACATTTCTAAATGAGATGAATCTCTGCAAAAACATCTCAGGAAATGATTAGAAGACCAAAAAAAAAACAAAAAAAAAACAAAAAACCCCAACAATTGTTGCACAAACCCAAGTGTCAAAGCATCTAAAAAGATCTATAACTCAGTCTTCAACAACATATGGTTTCAGCCTGACAGGCAGGTCTGCTTGTGAAATATTATTAACAAAGACTTTTAGCAGGACCATTCTTAAGCTTTAAATTTTAATGACAAAGACTGTGCTTAAAAGGTACAGTGCTTTGTATGACAATTAAGGATTTATTAAGTCATGCTTATAAAATACAAACTGCCTGTGCATAGCAATTTAGTGGTGTGCATTCTGTTCTTAACATAACAAGGACTGAACCTGTCTTGTTCTGTATATAATTACAAAACTAGCTGATGCTGCATACTGAGCTAGGCCCTGGGACTTAACAACATCTGGACTGTATGTACTTCACCTATAATAACTCCATTCTACATAGAACCAAAACCCTGTGAATCATTATAAAAATTGTAAGAAAATGGTCAAAGGGAAAATGTCAGTTCAATGAAATCATGAGCAGCGCCCCAGCCTTTGTTATGTGTTCCAGGAGACATCATTGTCAATGTGTCCAAGGGTGGCAAGCCAATCAGGGATTATATCCTTGACTATGTATACTGGAGGTGAGATCTGGAGGAGGGCAGGACTCATCGTGAACTGATTGAAAACTTAGTGAAGTACTGTAAAAAAGGGTAGTTACCTATACCACACAAGGGAGATGGTTTTCAATGTTTAAGTTATTATGAAAATGTTTTGTTTTTATGCATTTATGTGTGCATCATAAAACTGTGTAAATGATTGTGGTGTACATTTTGAAACACAATGTTCACTGTAAACCAATGAGTTAGCTTGTGCAGTCGTTGACTAAATGCTCACTGTATGATCGCAGTGGAACATTTTCTAATGCTCTCACAACTGTTCACAGTCATCATATATGTAGTGCTACCTGACTTCATGGGATCATTCATCAGCACTGTCAACGCAGGTTGCTAAAAGCAGCTGACTATTATGAATTCATCGGCCATGTGACACTCACAGTCTGACAGCCCTGGACCTGTGGTGGTAGCCATTAAGCTAAGATATTCTTTATTATTATCATGTGTAATGGCTGATGTGCTTTAATGGAAAGTAAAAGTCATTGAGACACTTTCCAGAGAGAAAACGGCCACTTTGGAAAAGGAGTGTGGACAGACTCAGTAAATGAGAGACAGCAGGACACAGATAGAAAGAGACAGAAAGACCATTCCATTTAGTCCAGGAAATTACAGCAGATGCCATTAAAATCCATAGTCAAAGTGAAAAGACTAATGCAATTTATTGAGTTTTATCTTATCTTCCTCAGCACGGCAAAGATTGTTGATGGCTGTTTTCCAGAGAACACATTTTGAGGGCTCTGGCTTAAGATGAAGGTCTGCCTTCAAGATTACATCAAACCAGTCAAAGTATCTGCAAGGCTGAAGTAAAGCAAGTTAAGTCAAGATGTTTGTATGATTCACATAACAATGGTTTACATGTGTTGGTCTATAATTCAAATACTAGAAATCCAGTGCTATATGTGGTAGCCTAAAGGCTTTGAGTACAAAAAGAAGAGCAAGGAACTAGAGGGACTTCATTGGTATTCATTGTTTTCACAAAGAAACTTAGCTCTTTAGTTGAACTCTTGCTCTTTTGCTTTCCTGCATCCAGTACACGGATGACCTTTGTGGCACGTGTGCAGAAACAAAACTGAGAGAAACTAGGCAAAGTTGTAGACCAAGAGTGATTTGAAAGATTAATGAGTGTTACATAGTCCCTCTTTCAGTCCTTTGTGGTGTTTGTTTTAACTTTTATGTCTTTTCCCCTCAGGTGTACCTGGTCTGTCCTGATTGTTAAAAAGGCTAGGAACACTGTGGTGTCTCCCACCCTGCCCCAGCAACAATTTTTGTTTACTCTTTGTTTACGCTGATATATTTTTTTTTTTTGATGACACAGGTAGACTTGTGCTATTTACTTTTTCTTATCTTAAGACAGATTTTAGCCACTCTTTCAGCATTGCTCTAAGGTTGAGACTGTGGATCGTTCAACTGCTTTGATCCTGAATAAAATATCTCAATTACAATTGAACTGATTGAATTGATTGAAATAATATACATTCATGATCCCCAGTCTACTGATGCTGGCGACCTCCCAGCCTTTCCTCTAGCACCAACATGAGATTGACACACATCAGCCTCAGTACTTCATGTTTGTGCTAATGCTAATTGGCAAACATTTGCATGTCAAGATGAATATGTGCAAAACACCAGCATGTTAGAATGGTCATGGTTGCATCTTGGTATTAGCATCTAGCGAAAAGCATCTGGGCCTCATTTTAGCCTCACAGACCTGGTAGTGTAGCTATAATCTCTTTGTACCCATCACCTTAAATGTTTACTTACTTACTTACTGACAACATGCATAATAAAATGAGCTCTATAGAAAATGCCCATAATTCATATAATGATAGGTAATGGTGAAGATACTGACAGCTCCAATAATCAGCATAAGCATTGCCTTACATTTGGTTTAATTTATTTAATAGACTATGCTGAATGTTCCTTTCATGAACACATGAATGGCCATTTGAATTGCGTATGGGCCTATTTGAAATGCATAATAAGTAGATTTCAATAACCAGAGGACCAAGATTATCACTTATGGGACAGTGATTATGCTAGTAATTATCGCTGACCTTACTTTGCAGGCAATGAAAGACCACAACTGTGCTAAAAAAGCTTAATACACCATTACAAAGCCAAGAGCACTGCGAGGAGTCTGTATGCTGGTGTCCCCATTTCCTGACTACACCCTGTAGGTTCTTGCCAAAACAAGACCTCGGTCTGACCTGCTACTAAATAAAACAGACACAGCCGTTAGGTGTTCGTGTGGTGCTGTGCTCTATTCTGGTAAACTCTTGAATAAAACCTGTGCTTTATGTGTTTTGTGCACTGCATTGTGCAACATTTAACATACAATGTGTCTCCTGTACGAATGTGTAAAAATGTCAGGGTGTAGACCTTATTCCACTAAAATACTTCCAATAATAATAATAAAAAAAGTTTTTTTAAAAAAAAAAAAGGAGTGCTGGCTATTGATTGCCTGTTGAGGCATCGGTGGCCTTTCCAAAGGTGGCCCAGATTTTTCTCTGCGTTCTGCAAATGAAAATCGATTACAGAAAAACTCTAAACATAAATAGACCACAGCGATTTCTCTTGTGCTCGACCGAGTTATGAACTTAAGGTCGAGAAGGAAAACATCTATAAGCTAGGGTGACCTGTCCAATTTTGGAGGATAACCTGTCATACTGAACAATAAGGTAAGAAACACAAGCTGCTAAATGAGGACACATTTAGGAGCACAGGGGCACAGAGAATGGACTTCATGTCAGATACAAATAATTTATATTGTATATTTGTAATGAGGTGGGCTAGCAATATATTCTGAGAAGGACCCAAGACTACAGCAACCCTGAAAAGCCTGGCAATGTGAATAAATATGTCCATTTTCATATAAAAATAACACATACATAAAAAGTGTTAACTATGATTTACCTTTTAATATAAAAGGATTTGTAATCTTCTAGTTGGTTATGTAAAAAATAGAAAATGCATACAATTACACAGCCCACCTTGAAAGTGAGAAAGAGAGGGCTTCAATTAAAACCTGACATCAGCACTCCACATTTCACAGCTAATTTACTTAGATCACAAGGTGTGTAGGCTACTGCACAATCGTGCTGAGTGCCAATAAAAACTCTGGCCCATTTTCACATTCAGAAAACCATTAATGAAGCCTCTAACAGAGAGGAAGCCTCTTTATCATCAGCCTTACAAGTGCAAACAAGTGCAACGTGGCACTTTCTTAAATGTCACTGTCATATATTGCTTTGAAAAAGGTTACACTCACTGTATATGTTTTTTGGGGGTAAATGTCATCCCTCAGAGGAACAGAAACATAACAGTGTTTTATCCCCTCTGGGAGCTTTTGATAATCTTAAAACAGGCTGAAGACAAAGAAATAAGCTGCTCTAGTTGTTGATGAAAAATCATTTCTCTGAAGCTCACGTGTGTGAGATTTTACCCCATCTAAACGAATTGTCGGATTAATTGACATAGATTTTTAAAGATAATATGCATGCATAAACCCTACTGGCTTAAAACTAAAAACATCCTCCTGCTGTCTATGCAGTTTCTGCCAGCATTCGATTATTAATGATTCCATGTGCAGTATGCTGTATGTACACTATCATGAGGCCTGCGTGGTCCTTATGTGACTCTGTTAAAGTCTGCATGCAATCACTTGAGGTTTCGGCTGAGTGCTGGCAGGTTGACAGCCTGTGAGCACAAGGACTGGCTCCAGAATCCCTTTTTTCACCTCGGTTTGCTCATCCATCAGCATGAGCCCTGGCCAGCAGTTTCATTCTGAGTATATAGTCGCATATATATTTTGAGGAATTCAGTGATGAAATTGTTTAAAGACAGTTTATTAAACAGTAGCCGCGGCTCTATTGAGTAAGAAGAAATAGGGCAGCAAAGTTCAGCTCTAACAGCAGTAAAATCCTCAACTTCATCTAGGGCGACATTGTCTAACAGTGATGAGTGAGAGGCAGCGTAATTGGTCGTGAAATTGTCATCGCACCTGCAAGACATTCTGACATAGCTCGGAAAGTGATAACCTTCACGATGGGGATGCAAGGTTACACAGCCATTTGCTCACCCATCCCGCCCGCTGAACAAATGCACTGTCAAACTTGAGGAAATATTTGTAAGAGGCCCCTGTTGTGGGCGTTATGAGAATGGTGATTGTGCTCACCAACTGGCTTTCAGACGCAAATGCAGTTTTGGTGTATAAATAGCCCTCCAGTGTGTGGTGTTATCGGAGTTGTCAGGAGAATTCATAAGGGAGGTACACGAGGGGAAGGATTAGACAAGAGGAGAGCACATTCTGGCACACGGTTTGATTTGGTGTCCGCTCTAATGGATGTCCTCCTCAGAGTGGAAAGAAGGAAAAGACGAGGGCAAGACGGAAAAGAATTAAATGCACAGAGTGTTACACATAAGGCCGAACACAACAGCGTCAGAAGGTTTATCTACTAATGCAGTTATGTTGTGGTCACAATGAAATTATAAAATATATATCAGGCCAGTCCGTCATTCAGAGAAGTCATTAATGACCAATGGAAAGTATAAGTATGACTTTTAGGGTGAGTTACACTGATACAACTTACAAACTACGTTTGATCAAGAAGAGATTGATTGTGCTATTTAATGTAGTTTACTGACAGGAGGTTATTAACATTCAAAATGACTTATTCACTGATGCACAACTGCAAGGATGAAACCAGCTTAAAGCCATGGCAAAATATGACAGAGGTTTTACTGTCTCCCTTCAAGAGAAACATTTTGTTATGCAACTGCTGATGATCCAATGAAAGACAAATGACCAAAGAATCATTAATTTTACAAAGTAGCACCCAAACAACAAGTTCACTGCTCATCTGCTATAATTTATTGTAGATATAGGCTTACTAATCATCTTCTTAAAGAACACAGGCTTGAGGGTCAATGTGAAACCAGTGTACAGTCAGTGTACAGTCTAAGGTACGGTACACTATGGTTATAGCACAATCGCTCATTAATTTCATTCAATTCCATGTTTGTTTAAAAAAAACTGAAATATTTTGAAACTGACGCCATCTCTTTTATTGCACTCTTTTTACTCTTGTTAGATTTAGCTTTTTTTGTCTGTAGTTATCCAAAACATTTTTCAGGGACTAGTGTGGCCTTGAGTCTAAAAAAAAATATATATATATAAAAATGTAACACTAGTAATTCAGAGTGAGTCAGTTTCATACATAGCAAGAGTTCTCAGTTCACTGCCCGAGGTAGGATCACTTCTGAAATAGACAAGATGCAGTTTGAGGGTAATTCTGATGGAAGCAGAACTGATGTTTAACTAAATCTATTGTTATTGAAATGTGCATTTACTTTTGTGCTAAGGCTAGATAGATATTGGCAAATCTGCCCAGTCAATCTGCTGAATTGCTGGCTGGGAGCAAATACTGTTAGTTTTAAAAACATATATTGTTCCTGATTTAATCTACAGCGTAAGATCTGTGAAAACAATGTGCTGTTTGAAAAAGTGCATGTATGACATGGTACAAACTTTCATTAAAGCAACAGTGCAAAAAAAAAAATCTGGTTTTGTGTTTTTAATTATGTTTTTGCCTTTTGTGATAAGACTACTACTCTGGCAAGTTGCATTTCCAATCCCTGTAGCAAGGAAAGTGTTTATCCTCACGTGTGGAGAAGAAAATTCACTTATTTCACTCGACCAAAAAGTCATTTTCTCTATTGAATGTACTACCACTCACTGGTGAGGTAATGGGCCTTGACCATGTGCATTTACACGCTCCTGTCAACCAAGAGTCTCATAGCCCACATGCAGCAAAAACACCAAATTCTTCATCTCGCAGAGTGTGAAACAAGATGCAGAAGCAGTGGCATCCAGGATATGTGGGAAGGCTCTTCACGCAAAAGGGGAAGGATTTCTGCTAAGCAGAGCAAAGTGCAGAAAAAAATAGAACTTTTTTTCAATTTAATTGAGGGTCTCACATTAACTTCAAAGCGACAGTGAAGTAATTCCCACTCTTTGCTGGTGTTCATTTCCCAAGCTAAAACCTTGTCCTCTTCATTAAAAGCCCATTCCTCCTCATCCCCTTGAGCCTGTCATGTTCAAACAGTGTTCACAGCTCCTTGCTAGGCTGGATTAATGAAATATTTGATATAAAATGTCAAAATAAGGGAAAACCGGCATGGACCAGGGACCACAGTGATTATCGCTAGGAGAGAGAAAAATACAATGAGGTATAGTATTTTTTCTCCTTTTTTCTTTAACAACGTCCTATGCTGTGCTTTGGTGCTTAAAAGTTGAAATGGACTGCAGCTTTTCCTGGAATGACAGTTACCAAAAACAGGAAGCAAATCGTTATTGGAGGCTGAAAAGCCTTAGTACCCTCCATCCTTTTCATTGTGTTTTGTTAAAGATATCAAATGGATACCAAGAAATGCCTTAGTGGTCATGGCTACCAATCTCCAATGGTACCTTGAACAGTAAATTGCTGTCCCCAGTTGTTCCTTTAGTTGTTTTCGTTAGGTATGGTAATTTAAGTCTTGAGAAAAAAAAGGAAGAAAATCCTGTACTTTTCCTGTGCAGCCTCAAAATTTCTTGATTTATTGACGAAAAACTCTTTATCAAGAGTGGTTTTAACAGTTCAAATCTTTAATAGATAACCCTGCATCCGCTGTGCACAGGTTTGGGATAACTATTCACCTGTGGGTGTGTCCATCAATAATAACCATGACTTGTGTCACGTTTCATTACATGGTTATTTTAATTAATGTTAACTAATTAAAAAACACACAATAAGGTCTACTTACAAAAGAACTTAAAGCAATAGCATATGTAATGAATTAAAACTTTAACTTTGCAGCTCTCAAACTGTGTAATTGTAGTGGCTAGCAAAGTTGCTATGAATAACAGAAGCTGCAAGTAAAGTTTTTCAGAACTGCTTGTCAATGTTTAAACCCTAACTGACTGCCCCCGACCTTTGTGGGCATTTTAAACAGCTAGAAGCAAGCAGGGACTTAGTGAGACCATGCATCATACAAACTAATTCCTCAGTTCAGCAGTTGATTGCTCTCACACTATCCTGACTATTAACACAGGCATTATGTTAAAATATTGATCATGATCGTTCTTCGATGCTGACAAGCAGACATGGGTTGTGAACACATCTGCTGAATTCAAAACAGGAGATGAGGAATTATTTAAAAGCGTAAATGCCCAAAACCCGTTTGGCCATTGCACAAAGTGGTAATTCTGGCGTGCTCTGAATTGGCTGGCAGGCTGAAAGAGATAACACACTTGGCATGACTCAATGCTACTGATGGAGATAAAAAAAAAAGAATAGACCTTTAATTCTTAACATTGCAGTTTTGATTTATAACAATGCAACAACAAAAAAATAATTCTATACTTTCAGTATAAGAACACATGGCAGGTAAATGTTATTGCTATAGAGCTGAACCAGCTCAGACAGTTTGTAGCTATACAAAACTATGACATGTGACCACAGCCTGTCAGAAGCAGCAGCAGCTCTTTCACCAAGTTTTTCATAGTATAATAGTATTATTCCCCCATGCATTGTTTGTCAATTTGTTAACATGAGACACAAACCATTTCTGCACTCGTCAGTGTTCCTCTCCTGGGTATAAGCATCTAATTATTAGTTCCCCTTTCACTGGCCACCTGTATGGATATGCATCTATGATAGCCTTTTCAGGCTGAAAGGTACTGGACTCTCATTATTCAGCACCATGACATGTACTATGGCATTTTAGTCAAGCTCCTCTAACATTATGGGGAGAGAGGTTAATTAGGTGAAGGTGCCCCTAATTGACTAGCTGGACCACTATTGACTTACTCACTTCCTAATCAAAAGTCCACAAGCGGGTCCACAAACAGCAGGGCAGGAGTTCAAGAATCTTAGTGAAGTAAGTTTTCAGTTATAATAAATCATAAATTTCATATGATTTGATATACAATCCGACACACTACTCACACACACACACACACAATGCCGTCAGAATGAATGAAAGACGTAAATCAGGATTCCCTGCAATTTGATTGGGACCTGAGCATTAACTGCCAGCAGCACCCAAACACAAAACCCCACTCAAAGGATTTTAGGGGCACTGGTTTCCTCAAGTGGGAAATATACTGTATCAAACATGCATTTACAAGACGAAACTGTTACTTAAAATGTCAGCGGTAAGTTTGCGCTGTAGGGTCTGCTCATTGTAGGGTGACTAATGGAGTATGTGTGCAACAAATGAGGCTCTACATTGGTTTTGATCAAGTCAAGCTCTACTTCATCTGACCTGATTATCAGCAGACGTCAAAACAATGATGTCGCCTTCTTATGATAAATGGGTTTATTTTTTTAGGCCACATCAGTCACAAGAACTACAGAACTGCAAAGGCCTTGTTGAAAAATGCCACCAAACAAAAGTTTTGGAAAGGACATATTCTTTAAAGTTACAGCATTCTGCAGAGTAACAAACAAATAGATTAAATGTTTTTCCCCATATTGCTCAATAGATATTTATTTGGATACACAATTTGATAATGCTGCTAGTTTGAAAAATATCCTGATAATGGCCGAAGCCTGGAGAAAGCATAAGGTTATTAGTTCTTAAGGTCATTAACTACAAAATATAGTTCTTTAAAGTTTAGTTTGGATCTTTTTCAAATAACTAAAGGTCTGTTTCATTCCAGCCAAGGGAGTTTGCACAAGGTTGCAAGATCAGTCAAAAGTATGCTTTGATTAATATTCGATCTAAAACTTTGCTAAATAACTGAGAAGGTCTTGTCGACAAAAATACCACCAAACAAAAGTTTGGTAAAGTGATACAATACAGGTGACATAATCTTGAAGCCCAGAGAGCAACATGCCAGAAAAAAATTAGGTCTTAGCCAAAATAAACCTCGCAAAGCAAAATTGCTCCTGAATCAATAGTCTATATCCCAAGGACTCTATGGGGTGACAGTGAATGGGCCTCCAAATAGACTTGCTTTGAGAAGGCTTTATTTATCTAACCTGAAACCAAATTTAAGTCACTTGCAGAGCAACGACAGACTTCAGGCACATGTTTCAACTATTTAATGCATTAAATCTCCATCTTTTACATTTTGGATTTTTTTTCCACTCTTGTTAGAGGTCTATGCACAACAGAAAACGTCTTCTGTTATGGACCTGTTTACTGCGCCTGTCTCACATCTACACCTGCAGATAAACTGCTTGGAAAAACTCATGTAGACAGAGATGTGATGTTCAGTGTCTTGGGAGCCACAGTGCAACTCCTGGGGCCTAAAAGACGTGGCACATTTTGTGAAGTGTAATCTACCATGGATTAAGTTTTGTTTATTTTTGTGCAAATGTGATAAAAATCATGTGATGTTTCACTCCAAAATGTTTAATGAAGAGAAACCTTAAAAAAAGCATGTGCTAAGAAGTCCTTCTCTGCATGCAGCCAACAGTTGGATATTGTTTTCATGCAGAGAACTAGACTGAGCCCCTCCAGCTATATGATCTTTTGAGACTATCTTCTTCTCTACAGAAAAAAAAAAGAAAGATAGCACTGGTCGTTTGTTCAAACAGCTTAAGACAATATTTATTCTGAGTGCCAAAGCAGTGAAGAGTAAGTCTTCCTTTTGCCAAGAGAGATCTGACAGCCAGTACTCACATCTAATAGGGTTTGGCCAAGTACATGTACTACAACTACTGTATGAATATTCACTCTCTGTTCCCCAGTCTAACACCATTAAACCACTGCAGAAGAAGAGGGTGCTGTGAAACGACATAATTAAAAAGCCCCAGTTAACCCTTATAGTGCAAAACAATGTTTGTGATTGTAGCATTTATGTTTCTTTCACATTTTAGTTTCAGAAGCACAGATCTGCTGTTTTTGACTGTTGCTATTTTTAGCCTCTTCATTCATGAAATGAAGCGTCATGTTTAAGTCACACACTTAATGCACATAACTAATTTTCTAAATCCATTTCCATGGTCCTTTGTTGAATTTTGCATTTAATTATTACAAAAAGTAAACTTTTTTTGCAATATTATTTGCAGCATTTTTTTCAGGTATGAATCTTTAAAGGTAGGTGAAGTGACAAATGTAACGCACTGAACAAGAAATACTCTGGATTAGTCAGACCTTGCCAAGATGGAGCCACAATAATTAGTGGAACCCCATGGATATTGTTGAAAAACTTGTTGGGTCTTTCTGAGATCTATTAACATGTATTTCTGAAAGATTTTGAAAGACATTTGAAAGAAGCAGCTGAATCTATGTGAAGAGGTTGAATTTGCCACTAGAAGACCAAAAATTACTTCTCAGCTACTTTTGACATTACACGGTGCTGTGTGTTATTATTTAAAGCAAACTGTACATGTTACAGGGAGAGAGAAATATCCCACAGCTTTAGGTTATCTATGACTTAAAGCATAATTAGTGAAATGTCACCCTGCCTGGAATCCCACATCACGCTCCCACAACCTGTGATTGCCTCAGAGCTTCATGGCATTGTGTGCATCTCACTATTTTTAGGCTTGAAATAGATACTCAAGGAGTGCTGTGTATGTGTGCATCTGTGTGTTTGAGTGCGTGTTCAAGAGAGAGAGAGAGCAGGAGAGCATGAAAATTTGGAGATATTTTATTGGTGAAGTGGGGGGTGGATCTTAAATGCATCCCTCTAAAACCTTTCACAAGCCTCAGCAAGCTGCCTTAGGTCTTAAGGTGCTGTTTTGGTTTGATTGCCATCAGTGTAACCTATATGTTTAAAATTTTTGGAAATTCTGAATGAAAAGATTGATGGATTTCAGTTTGAACACATCTATAGATGTTGGATTCTCTTGTTGAGGCTGTTGAATGCACAGATTCAACGTCAGTGCTGGCTTATCAGCTTGAGCCTTTTAGTGTCTTTCAGCTCTTGTTTTGATTTTACTACACACAAGATGTTTTGAATCACTCTCCATTGTTGTCAGCAGCCGGTAGCTTTAAAGTAAAAGTACATTATGCCAATTTGGGGCTTGGAGCATTTTGGCCTGCCCCCTAGTGGCCAAATAATGAATTAATGCAGTTTTTGAAACAGGTCGACTAGAATCCCATTTTTTAAGTAAATACAGTAAAGGCTGTGTCAACCAAAATTATGGTGTGTCTTTTACAATAACATTTCTCACATGACAAAATGTGTTTTGCAGTAGTGAACCTTTCAAACAGAATTAATTTCTAACTTTAAAATTGGATTCAGAAATACTCAAGTTAGACTCTCTCTGTCTCAACCCAACACTTCCCCACAGCTCACTGGTCACATCATGAAACAAATTAAATTGTTTATGCAATTTGATAATTAATATTCTAATAACTCAACCATCATAAAGTACATATATTAGTGAGGTCACAGAGGCCCCCTGCAAAGTTCGTGTCTTGCATGATATAGTTACAGAACATATACCATAAACTGCCACAGCAGCCACAGATAAATACTCTTGCTGAAGTGTGAAATTAAAACATGGCCACAATGTTATCTGTCCACACTAACAAATGGTGCACCCAAGGTTTAGTCAAGCTGTTATCATAATATGGTAATTCACATCCTTCCTCCCTATTTGCTTTTTGTACAGCACTATTTATTTGGAGCTGGGGCAAATATTAATTTATGCTAATAGAATTTCAATCAGCAAACATATGGACACTTTCAAAACTTCCTCACAAATTATAGATGAAAGTAATCTCCATATCTGCTTCTCTCAGTTCCCCCTCAAAATCTGAGCTGGCAGTGATTGATTTAACATGAATTTGAAAAAAAAAATAAATAAATATATACTACTACTACTACTAGTAATAATAATCATCATCATCATTATCATCATCATCATCCTCCTTTAAAGGGATGCTACAGAAGAGAGACGGTGCTTAATTTTTAACAACTGACGCACCTGTTGGATCCTGCTCACTTGATGGACTTTAACAAAAGAGCAAGTAAGCAAAAAACATCTTTCAGCTTCTATATAATTGTTGATTCAAAGGGCTGCAAATATCAACAACATGATGAACATTAAATTTTAGCTTTTGCTGCTGGTATAACCGGCAACTTGGCTTTGTAATTTGACACCATTATTAAAATTGGCAATTCACTACAAAGAAAACACCGTTGTGCAGTCTCTTTGTTAATCACAGGCACATCTGATGATGGTTTCATATGGAGGAAAGATTACACACAGCATACACACATTTACAGTAGCTTATACTCAAACACACTGGGGAGCTTATCAGCACAACACTTCCACTGTTGACCAATGTCCTGCTCAAAAACACACAGGTAATCATTTTTGAAGAAAGGACCGTAATTTCAGCATTCATATTTTGTCAAAACACATCCAAAAAAACAGGTTCCAATCCAACAATCCCAAGCATGCTTGTCTAATACTCTACAGAACATTGCTGCCTAGTCAGCAATAGCTGTTGTAGTCTACATTCAGAGACCTAACAAGAGGGATAAAGCACAAGAGCTGAAGAACAAATTGCCCTTCAGCATTCTGTTCAGTGCTTCTGTGGGTTATCTGATTGTGCTCCCTACTACAATAAAGCCGGTTTGTTAACCAAATCTAAAAACATGGGATCCATGTAATTTCTAATCAAATTACTTTAGAAACCTGCTACTCAGTACAAACAGTTCCTATCTGAGATAAAGAAAGCAGCATGAGAAAGGACAGAACTAGTCACTGTGTTTGAGAGTGACAAGAAAAGAGAGACAAAGCAGAGGGAGAACACCGAGCAGATCTGCAGTGCGTCCACACTAAACCATTTTCATATTCATATCAAGTTCCCTTTCCATTAATTTTGAGGCTGTTGGTGTTGTCACACTGAGATAACCTATACGAAATAATCTTCTTCCTTCATGCTTCAGTAGGGACCTGGACACGATGGTTGGTCGAGCTCTACTAAGACCTAATACAGCTACGAGCCATTGGCTGTAAATTTACAACACCTCAAGACTGAGCTAATGAAATGTAGTTCACAGCAGCCCATGGGTCCTTCAAAAATGAAAGAATTGTCAAAATTATTGTATGCTATCATTAATATTTAAAAATAGAGGTAATGTATGGCCAACAAGTCTCAATACATGAGCCAAACATTTATACACATGCCAGTCATTCCCATTATGAGCTTCACTACTGTTAAAACAAGGTCATAGAAAGTTTTCCTTACAAATAGAAGAGATTTTTGAATGAAGGGTTTTGTGCATGAGAGCAAAACACTGTACAATGGTTTAACCAGACCAACAGCTAAAAGGGCAGAAAGACAGGAAGCTCTCAGCAATACTTAAATAAGAATATCCTGTTCCACTGTTGAATGCACAATAATACCTGTAACAAGTTGGAATTAACAGGCATGATGCTTATACCGCTATTCTTAAGACTTAGATAAAAGGCTAGTCAAGGGTTAATGCTATTGGAATTGGATCACTGACTATCATCTGAACACACACTGATCTGACAATTAAATTTAAACCTATTCAGTGAAACCTTTGAGTAAACTACAGATGGCCCCAAGAAAAACAGGTTCCCAAAATATGTAGGGCCCAGTTGCACCATTGTGGTTTAATAATGATCCAGGGTCACTTAAGCACTTTGGAAAGGGAAAATTGATTCAAACTTGAAGGTGGAAATGACAATTGTTATGCAAGTTATTTCACATCAGTAATTAGCATGTCCTCCCATTAAGCTACACTTGTATTGGCTTGGTTAGACAGGAGAATTTGGGTGAAAATGTTGGATGTACATTTTAACTGAGCTTTAATACTCTACTTAAGTAAGGTCAGATCATTAGATTGTGAAGGATTGTGAATTTGCAGAGATTGTCTGCTAACCTTTGTACTTGTCTTTTATCCAGTAACATGTTACTCCCAACCCTGGTTATATTCTGACCTGTCATGCAGCACTCTGAGAACATCGACTAAAAGTTTAAAACATATAATTTTTCTTCTTTTGGGGCCAAAGCTTGTTTCAATGTAAACAACACCTTTGGTATCTTTGTGATACTGCTTTAATCTATGGCTATAATTGAAAGAAAGAAGAAATTATTAATATAACAGGTGAAACTTTTGAATGGTAGAGTAAACTTTAAACGCTGCTGACACAGGTTAAACAGGATCAGAAAAAAATACACAGCAGTCCAGACCGACTCCCTTGTTGAACCCAGTGCAGTCCTTTTGGACGTAAATCAATTCACACGGTTAGGCATGAACTGGTTTACTCTATATTGGTTCTTTACAGTGTAACTTTAACAGTGACTTTCACAGCAGGTGGCAGCAAATTTGAAAGGTGCAATACCGATAAAGAGTGAGAGAATAATCAGCGTTCAACAAAAAGTGCAATCCCACTTCTGCAGCCCCTTGTAAACTTCTGCACTTCAGTGTCGACTTCTCACTCTTCAAAAGTTACCCTTGTTGTTCAACTCGTCAGATGAATTTCTTTGTAACTCCCTCTTTGTTGCTCTCTTCTGCTCATCTCCTTTCTCTCTTTCCCAAAAAAGACAATACAGCCTTGATCACTTCTACCTGACACAGAGCACAGGCAGCCATTAGTGCTAGCTACTTTTTTTGTGCATGCCACCTCTCTGTTACTTCTTTATTTCCCAAAGCAATGGAGGATCTGTCTCTCTCACCAGCCCTGGACAGAATACTGCAGAGCATTGCAATTTCACGCCCTCACGACAGATAAATCTTTCTGCTTGGCTGGCCATGAATCTTCTTGGGCTGAGTGGCCACACAGTGTGGCACTGTTGCACCTGACGTTAAAGAGGCTGCACCCTTTGAAACTTGGGATGCACCTGTGTTGCTTGGAAATCCCTTATTTTCATGGCATCTAGGGTACAGTTAGAGAAAATGAAAGGGCCACTGCAGAACAAGCCAGGTGTTAAATATGCATCTGATTACGATTCTACTCTGGGAAAGTAAAACAGGCTGAATTCAATTAGCAAACAATGACAAACTGACCACTTTAGTTTAGGCTGGTAGTAAAGGTGCACCTAATGCAATATGTGACTAAACTATCAGTAATGTCAAACTAATTGTAATGTTTTTGCATCTTTTGGACTCACTTTGCACACACATGCATGCTTACAGTGAGGACATATCTTTAACCTTCAATAAATGAACCTTTAGTTTCTTTCTAAACTGGCTTTCAACCCTCTTCCATACCCCTCAATCATCAGATGCTATCCCACTGAGCGGGCCATGACAATGGGCTGCCTATGGAGCAAGACACAGGCAGAATATCAATGGAGTCTGGCTTGCTGGAGCCACGCTACTCTTCATCTCTCATTTCCCAAATGTGAGCCTCTGGAAAGAATTGGCCCAACCCTAGACTGATGAAGACATCCTGTTGCAATGCATTTATTAGTATTCCCTGCACACTTCTAGGCCACTACTCAAACCTGTAGCTATTGGGAACTGTGGTACAAATACAACAGAACAGTATCAGAGATGAGAGGATAAAGAAGAGCATTTTAAACACATCCATATAGAGCAGGATATAGTGTGTTTTCCTTGATCCTCACTTTAAGCAGCACTGTGCCCATGCTACACTATCAATATGTTTCCTCTCATTAATTGAATCCTACTGAATGAATCAGTCAGCAGTTACCCACAACCACACACACACACGCAATCAGATTGAGTTATGTGCCAGGTTCATGCAATAAGTGTGTTCTAAAGCCCTCAAAAAGATGTAAAAGTCTAAACTTGAGAAAATGTGGTTATAGTCCAAGTCAAACTTCACAGAGCAGTGTCCCTCAGAATGCAGAGGCAGATTATTACAGCAGGGTTTTCATTATTCAAGTTAGTCAATACTAGACAAAACAAATGACACTGGCTTTTGTGCTCATATATTTGGCCTTCAGTTGCTTGCTTGATCTTGAATAGACCGATAGACTGCAGTGAAGGCATGAGATTAAATGCATTACTATGCTCTGCAATAAAGTGAGCTCTCGGTTGTTTGATCAGGGCTATGTGCACTGTAGTTCATCAAGTCAAATCTATTAAGTATATTTAACAGTTTTCTAAGGCCTTACATTTTTGGTGAATGAAAAATTGTAAATTTTCTAAAGCGGATGTAGGAAAAGTCTGCTTGATACGTGAACATTAGGAATTGTTCACTTCCCTTAAAGAAAAAAAATGTCTCCTCCATTACTATGTCATTTATTTTTTAATTCCCAAAGTGGGAGTCATATCTGTGTTATATCTCTTACGACAAGAATTAGGTCTCTTTTGGCTTCTGGCCTGTGAATAGCAAAATATGACGGCACTGTCCTAGACTATCCAAATCACATGTGTTCCTTAAATAGTGGCACTCCGAGGGGTAAGCGGAATCATTGTCGATGCGAAGTAGATCGGGACACGTTACAGCAGTGTTGACCCTGCTACCAAGCATGCAGTAATGCAGACTAAAACACGAATCCCTGAACTATTGATCGTCTCTGAATTGGTGCACATCCTGCAAATGACATTAGCCTACATGCGTATGGAGCGTTCAGAGCGCTTGTACAGGCTGACGTGTTGAGCGTGTAAAATACCGAGCACGGTCTCTTGATAAAGCCCTACAACCTGCAACACGAGGAAAAAGCTCCCACTGCCACAGTGCCCGTCAAATATATGTAGTTGTAGATGATATTCCAAACTATTGCGATGGCACCTGTGCGTAACAGGCTTCAATGAGGAATGTCATTTTCCATACACCAACTGCTATACGTTCAGAGTGGATGTAGCTGCCTGACAAGTTCAAATGATATTTACAGCACAAAAAAAACAAACTAAAACTGAAATGATTCCCTTACCTCACAGGCGCACCCGATGTAGCTATTCCAAGTGCACCAAAGGTCATTGCGCAAATATTCAGAGGACAAGATGTTGGAGTGATGAGAAGTAGGTTAGACTGCACAATACCTAATCCTGTTCTTAGTGTCCTTCAGACGTCGTCAACCCTCTAATCTTCAAAGAGAGAAGGGTCGAAGCCTCCCGGGTGCTCAGAGACTCCGTTTATAATCTCACTCACTGCCAGTTTCTGCGTGTGGCTCACTTTCTCTTGCGCAGCCGGTCGGACAAAGTTGTCCGTGTTTATTTCACTAATGCAGGCGACTCTGCAAAAATATGTGAACGTTGTACAGCGAAACAGTGGGAGAGGTCCCCTCGGTCTTCACCGATGAAGCCAGTTTACCATTCCTGACAGGTGGCAAGTCCAACCACCCGCTGAAAAGATTCACACATCATCTAGCAGGATGTGGGGACGGCCGAAGCCATAAAGCGATGCTCTGGGCAGATTAACCCATTAGTTGTGTTGGTTCACCCCCCACCACTTTCTCTTTTCTTGCGCTCTGGCGCCACCCAAAGTTGCGCCGAGAGTTTTATCCACACAGCAGGAATTCCCAAACGTCTGTGTCCACCATCCTTTGACCAGATTTAACAAACGGATAAGATTGTGATCCAGAGAGGCACTTTCAGATATTATTTTTGGTTCGGTAACATCAGTTGCTGCTGAATTTTGCATGTGTTTTTTTCTCTCGTGTTGTTATTCTGTCCGGAGCATCAAATGTATTAGGTAGCACTGAAATGGAACTAATCCGAATCCCCCTGGAACTCTAGTGAACGCCCTCAGTATACGGCGAGATAATGTGAACTTATGGGACCAAATTGGGGAAAAAGAACACATCAGAATGTGTTTTACGGCTACGGCCAGTCCTGAATATTGCCTAGAATCGATCTTCCTGTTTTCAATGTGACTGTCACTAATTCTTCCCGTCATTTCCTGTGCTCAGTAGTTCTACCTTTAGCCATCACCTGACTGCCACACCCACCTGCGCACCTGCTCCCAATTCCCTAATCAGCTCCGCCTCATTGAAACTACACACTCAGTCTAAATCCTCTGTTGTGGATTAGTTTCTCTACCTGGTATAATCATCCTCCTGCTTTTTCTTTTCGTACTCTACACCCTGTTTTGAATTCTGTTTGGGGTCCCAGAGCTCCCAGCCGTAAATCAGTGTCAAATACTTTGTACTGAGCACTATATTCCTAAAATCCCATATAAGTCGATTTGGATCTCTGTTGTTTGATTTTAAACTTGCAATAAGTGTTTGTTAAATGTCTAACAACTTGTTAGACCTCTCCGGGATCCTGCATTTCTTTGTTAGTCAATCACTGACGTAGCAAAAAAATGTGTGTGTGTGTGTAATAATATTTCATGGTCATCTTTTGTATGTTGTCACCATCTGAAGATTGCTGTATTGGATTTTAATAAGGTCAGAAGAACAAAAGAACAAAAAAAATGAAAAGGGGCTTTGTAATTATTGCTATTTTTATGCATAGAATAATGGTTCTGCAGGGTTTACAACAATGAAGAAGTCAATTCAGCCACAAAATATATAGGTTAAATCTAATACCTGTGTGACACTAAGCCGTTGCCATGGGGTTGTCATTTTGATAAGGCAAATTAGACATTTCCATTCTGTTGGTTTCTCACATACAAATAAGTACATGTCTATCTGCCAGCTGCTGCTTTTTAATGGCAGGTAGTACAGAAGGTAGAGAGTGGTTGAAACAGAAAAATCCCTATATAGCACAGAACAGCATATAACTGCCTAGGAATATGATGCCATTGCAGTTGAGCTCATGTCTTAGAATAGGATGTGTTTTTAATGTGCTCTGTTTGCAAGTGTTGACAATCTACATAATGTCTATCCGTCAGGCAGGAAAGATCACTTGTGATTTGTCTTTTTCTTTCTGTCATTACTGTAAATCTCGCTAAGCAGAGCAAAAACCCCCTCAGTGTCAAGCGAGTTACATATGTAAGTGCTGATTCTGCACGCGAGATTGTGTAGGATAAAGTGTCTACATGTAAAAGTCTTTCACAATCTCATCCCGCACTGATCCCATGTAAGCTCTCATTTGCAAATTCCAAACTTCCAACCTGGTGTATGCAAATACATCAGCATTTTTTACCAGTTTCTTCCCTCGACTCGTCTTTGTCTTACTACAGTAGAGAAGATTAGACATGAAACCTAAATCTAAATCCAGTTTGGAATAAGAATGCTGAGGTCAAAACTCAAAAGGCTGTGGTATTAGAAAGGTGAAAAAACTGCAGTAAGTTAAAAATAAAAGCTTGCATCTCATGCAACTTTATTCAGTCTTTCTTGTCAAAACTTTATATCTCTGCTTCTATAACTACAATAATTATTTTTTGCAGATGATTTAATTATTGTTCTACTATACATAGACCATGTTTATAATTACAACACCAATTTCATTAGAAATATAGAGAGGGCAACAGTCAAATGTCTTCTACACATTCAGTCAGACCCTGGTTTATGTATGTATATAATATGTATGTAATGAATAGACAGAGCCTGACATTAAACACGGAGGCTTGGATCTTGGAGAATTATTTTATCCTTGTAATTTAATTTGCTCGGTGTTAACAGCCTTTAGGCTTTTTTTTCTTTTTATGGAGAATGTAACGTAATTCTTTTATTAAATACCAGTGTAAAATACTTGCCTCAGATTGTTCAAGTACCATAATGTACTGGGAGACGCTCAAAGAGCTGCTTCCTCTAATGACACTCCTCCAGTTCATACAACAGTACTATTAACAGACTAGATGTTGCCATTTAGTCTGTCTGCACTGTGGAATCAGAAATGACAGGTTACTATTTTATCTAGTTGGTTACCATGGTTGCCATGCACATACAATCCTTTGAGATTTACTTTGGACACTGGGGGCATTTATGAGCATGAATTCAGTTTCTTTACCAAAGACTTGATGAGCTGACTACCATTAGTTCCTCATCACAGGACTGTAAGCAGGTTATTTGATATGCTTGTGATTGTCTATTCCTCTCAACTGTTAATGTGATAGTGGGTGTTAGTGAGATTAGTATGTAAAACATTTTAGTTTGAAAATAATGTCATATAAATCATAATTCATAATAAAATCAATAACAAATAAAAATGCCATGAATCACACAAAACCTCCATCATTAACACTTTGGAGCTTTACTCTTTTGAAATGCAAGACCACATCACATCAAATATCAGACATTTACAAAAAGTAGAAAATTAGTCATTAAAGAGAGTCAATAAAAAGATGCAGAGCTGATAAAATAGTCCCAACATGGCAGATGAGTGAAATGTTAAAACCCATATTGTCAGTATTACAGGGCCAATTTGTGAAATTGTGTTTTATCTGTCATATAACGGCAGCATCCACAGGAAAGCTACTGTGGGTTTTTTTTGTTTGTTTTTTTTTTTTTCACAGCCACAGAACTGGCGACAATAAGGTCATCTATAGTTTGAGTATTTCTTTCAGCAAAAATATGTCTTTTAATAACAGCGTCAAATTGCTCTGGCCTCACACAAGTACAAAGTACATGCAAGAAAACACACATATACACTGCCTGGTGGCCTTGACTAACTTTTATTTGCTGATATTTTGCCGTTCACAACAAACCTACAACAGACATGAATTGTGATTAACATAAACTAATGTGGAAGGTGAATGATGACCCTTTATCTCAATAAATGTGCTGGGTGAGCTGCCTCCCATCTGTAAACTCTTGGGTGCCGAGAGATTCCTGTTCAATTTAGTGCAAGAGGGAAGTTGAGGAGCACTTCAGCACTGGGCACCGTTTACTGTGTGACTGAGTGATTGAAAATGTCCAAACAAACGTGCTTAATGCTATACTCTGTCTAAAAGATTTGTGAATTTCAGGTGGGAATGTTATTGGGGATTAAAAGCCATATTTGAATCAGAGTCAGGCATTAAAACAGCTTATGCCTCTCTACACAAACTAAATGACTAAGCTCAACATCAGTATTGAATGTAATTAATCACTGGGTAAAAGCTGGAGAAACCTTATTATGCAACACAGGCTACTTCTCGTGAAAATGGTCCTTGAGGTGTCCTTTATCGATTTCCAGGTAGGTTGGAATCATTCGTCCATAAACCCTGAGCTTAATCATAATAACTCAATCCATCTGGTCCAATCAGGAGTTTGGCCAATAACTGCAGAGAGATGTTAAATCTAATTAAAATCCATTTGTGGTTGTCTGACAGATCCATTAGCCAACAGATTTAAAGGATATAGTATTGTTGTTAAAGCACAAACAATAACAGATATTTCAGGGGGAATTAGTGCTAAATGGCTCAGCACGCAGCACTTGGCCAAACCACAAATCTCACAGTAAGCTCTTGATGAATAAAACATGTGGATTACATCAAAGAAATGTTGAGGTTTTTGTCTGTAAGAAGTCACTGTCCTCTCTTGTTATGCAGATAAAGATGTCAGATCTGGGTCTCTTTTACTATGCAGTAACATTTCTTGACAGCTTGAATGATTCATAACACTCCACCAGAGCTGTACGTCCATCTGACTTTGAATCCAGAGCTAACACTGCTCTGATTTACATATAGGATATTACTTTCCCTCTCATTTTTCCAGCAATTTGAAATGTATTCACCATGTTTTCCGCATAGTGCACACCTCGTCCTTTGTAACATGCACCCTGTTGCTCCTATCCTTGTTCAAGAACCACATCTACTGTGTCACTTTTATCTTTAAACAAGTTTAACAGTCCAAAAGTCACAAAGTACAAAAATAAAAAATAAAATAGGTAATTCATATTCATAACAGCACATTTTTCATGTGTGCAGCTTTCAATGAACTGATGTTAGGGAATTCAGTTATTAGGGAATTTAGTTATCAGTGAATCCAAACCTAAAATATTGTAAAACAAAAATTTTGATTCAGCAAAAAAAATTAAATTATTAAATTAACTGGAAAGAAACATTTCTAAAATCTATAAAGGATTGCATATCATTCATTTGAACTATATTAATTTAATATGAAAAATAAAGCCAAATTCAGGGGCAACTTGTCATGCCTACTTGTAATTTTTCATAATTAATTAACTTGGACACTGTGTACATGACACAGATATTGCAGCACAGAACAAAATGTGACACATTTAGTTAATATGCCCTAAGTGAATACTCACTGTGTTGTGCCTGTGATAAAAATATTCACTCTGCTGACTGCCAAATATGAGTCTCTGCCACTGAAAATCTTATACTTCCTTTAACAGTCTTTCATCATTGTTGCTGATGATTACACAAATTTCCTCCTATAATCAGATAATGAACTGTTTAACCTCCCAGGCAGTCCCCTGCTTGGTATGCATGAGGCAGCACACATGTTCGGATGGCTTTTGGAAAGAGGATCAAATCAAACAAGAGCCTGGCCAATGACAGGTGGTTGCCAATCACTGTGTGTCAATGGCAGGTGGTAGTCAGTCATGAATGTACCATCTGATTTGGCTCCCCAGTCCACATTATTTACAAGGCAACTGTCATGACCCATGGCTGACAGCAAAAGCATGGCAGAGATGTCATGTAGCCAGCAGTAAATTTCACTCATCACTGACAAATAAGCAGCACAAACTACGTTATAGGAAAACCAACAAGTTAATCATGAGCAAATGAAACTAGATATAACGGAAGGGATATAACGGTCAGTGAATTAGAGAAAAACAACAACATAGTATTGATCCAGGTATTGACACTGGAGGAAAGAAATGTCTTCTTAATTATAGAGTAAGTGACAGGAAGCCTGAGAGAGACACACTTCGGTTTATGAACTCAGTTAAACTGCTCGTATAATGAGGCATTCTCAAAATTCCCCCGGCCAGACAGGAAACAGTCAATAAAAATTAAAACATGGCGGATTTTACTTGGAAACTGCACAGAGTAAAATCTCTGAAGCAATAGCTCAAATTACATTTTGCCCAGATGGTACAAGGACTCCAGATGAAGGAGAATATTTGGCAGCAGTTTTAGAACAAGGGTATATGTTTAAGTGCTGTGTACACTGCAGCTATTGAGGTTGCATCCAAATCAGTGCTCATTGAGTCTTGACTTCAAGAGCTTCTACTCACAACTCACTGCAATGAAAAGATATTTAAACAATTAATAAATGCTTTATGACACATTGTATTAAAGAGGTCACCTGTACATCTGTTTAGACATGTTTATAATGTGTTCAGCAGTATGTTTAAAACTACTGAGCATGTGTGACAATCAATCAGAGATTGAAAGCCGACATTTGGGGGCTTCTGGTGTAGCTGGATTATTGACTTGATTATCATCCGGCGCAAGACTTTCTCTTCAGTGTCAAATTAGCATCCACACGACATAACAGACACTCTCTGATATCTGTGTCTGGATGCAGATAAATTAAAATAATGATGAAAAGTTACCAGAAGATAGGCTCCAAAACTGCATTTTGGCCAATGTGCTCCACTACACACCACCATTTACTTGAATCCAAAGTCCACTTAAATGTGACACAGAAACCAGAAGGCTTCCACGCCCAAAATCTTGCTCACAGGTTCTGGATTCATGTAAGTATCAGTTTAGATAATATGATTTAATATGATTAACACTATCTTATACTGTGTTATGAAGTATAAACAACAGCTATGATTATTTCATGAAAGACATTGTTCTAAAATATATCAATTAACACTTGAAAATATTAAACATATGAAAGCACATTTATTAATTGTTTTTATATTTCGACATGCTAAACAGGGGCTTAACAAATATTGTCACCTCCATTATTGTAGTTTTATAATAGTGAACTGACATCGAAGGCACTGGAGTGATGTGTAAAGTTTTTTTTGAGAGTGAGGGATAAGAGTAAGAGTCAGTCAGCATAACAACTGTCCTTCCAAACTGGATGAAGTAGAGCACCTTCAATACATGTTCCCATACAAGAGAACTGTAATAGTTCAGGATTTGAGACTCCTGGGAAGTGAAGGAGAAGACCCAGTACGATGTCTTTTAATGAACAGTGAGCTAATCTATGATGCCAGGGCTCATGTTATTCATCTTGTATCAAACATAAATTATGCAGTGTGTGACATATGATGTGTCAAACACTTGTAATACATAATTAAACCATTATTAATAAGGAATGAAGAGCAAACTTGATTGCTGTCCAAGAAATATGTGATTGTTAGGATAACATGTTAGATGCCAACAGATGTTGTTAATATCATGTGCTATATAGTTTTAATTTGATAAAAATGACTCAAGGGAATTTAATTTGCAGTTTGCAGCTTTCCATAGTATTATTGTTCTGCATTTTGGCAATGCCAAATTGAATTACAGAGTTAACCAAGGAACAAATTTGTAATTTGCTTAGGTCAGAGGAGCAAAATCCAGCTTGTGGACCTCTGTTTATCTGAGTCGTTGTTTGTTGAGGTGAGGACAGACATCTGTATGTTAGCACTGCCAACACAAGTGACAATTCCAATCAAAGTATGTGAATGTTTTCAAAACTGTATAACAATCAATAATGAATAAACTACACAGCAACATCTAAACAATATTTTTACTTACTGTCACATGCCTCAACCCTGATCAATTTCTCATTCTTGAAGCAAAACTCCTTCACTCTCTGTGAAATCTATCAGAGGCCTGTGATTGACCAGCCAGTCACTGTAGAGTTACTGGAGGAACCAGGGGATTTGGGTGCCTAATAGTGTGGCACAGAAAAAGCTCTAAGGACACTGACTCTGTGGGCTGAGTCTGACCAGGCCAGATTTGGCATTGAAGAAGACCATGTGCGTAGGATGTGATGCACTAAAATCATTGTGTTGTGATAGTGTGATAGAGTAAATATACCCTTTGGCAATCGACTCCATTTACTGTTATCAAATAATAACAGCACTTGCAGCTACAGCTCGCCTGGCTGTAGCTAAACCAGATACACCTATCAGCATCCGTAAAACTCACTAATCAACATGTTATATCTTGTTTGTTTAATTAGTGCATGTAAACAAAGTGTAAAGTTTACTTGTTATAGTATTGCAAGGTTATGTGCCAGACTGAAGTGAACAGCAATCTTCTCCTGTTGTGTGAGCTGACACAGTTTAGTTTTTCATTTGACTCTTATTGGGTGTTAGCTTTTTGATTAAACCTCAAACGAATACATCCCTCTGTAATCATCTATAAACTGCTTATTGATAGTAGGTGTAATTCCATGACCCCAGTTTCTCCTACTTTTTACTTTTCAACTCTAAGCTTAGCGTGGGTTGATGACCACTTCAGTTTGTCCAGCTCTCACTGTTTTAGTTTAAAATGCACTCAGAGAGGAAGGAAAAGCTGCTTTAGGCCTGGGTAGAAATACCCGTCTTTATAACATATGGTCAAAGAGGGCTTAGCCGATCAATACTTGTTTTATATAGAACCACAATATGCACCACTTGAATTGCTGCTTGAGGCAAGATGTCAAACTCAGAGCTCAGTATGCGTGGGCTTCTCGGATTTCACATGTTGCTGCAGTAACCATCCAGAAAGTGCTGATTAATGGACCAGATTCTTTTTTTCTAAGACAAACTGAAGTAGATTTATAGCTTTTACTTTTGTTTTACTTTAGCCTATTGTCAAGCATGAGACCAGGCTGTGTTTAGGGTGTGAATGGCAGCTTAACAGCTTCAGTATTTCATTTGACAGGAAGAAAAGGTGGTTTTCTAAAGTTCAAACTGTAGTAGACCCTGGGGCATGTCTGGAAAACACTAGAGAAATATATTGCAACTGGCCTGGGAACCTCTCAGGATCCCCTAGCATAAGGAGAGGCAGACCTTGATAATCAATGGAAAATGAATAAATGAGTGGATATCAAAACATTCATACTGTGAATATATAATTAAAAGCCAAAAAGTCTTATTAAAAGAGCTTCTACAGTTGCAGACAAACTGTGCAGCCTTTACTGGTCTCGGACAAAACTGCTGGGTCCTCTGATGCCTTCATGGTTCAACAATTGCGTGTGCCTCTTAAAAGCAGCTTTCTAGTGATAAAAGTGAACTGTTTGAGATAAGAGGTTGTTTAGGGCCACCCAAATGCACCATTAAGTTTAATCTCTGTGAAGCTAGAGGGGACATGGCGCAGGTACAGGTTGTTATATGGCAGCATCTATCCAAGACAATCCCCAAAATTGTCACAGATTGGCCCAGTGGAAGGGACACAGAGAGAAGTCATTTATGAGACAAATTATTTTGAACTTAAAGTAAAAACAGACAACTTTTCAGCTCGCAAATGGTACTGTTTTGGGCACTGTTGTTACAGAAACAGCTGAATCACTTACCTCAGAGCCTAGAACCTGCTAAAAACACAGGAGAAACAGGTGAAAAAAAGGTCAACATCACTTTGGAAATAGGTAAAAAAAGAAGCACTGAAGAGGTAATATTTTTTTCCACATTTTATTATGCAGTAATAAGATAGTTTGAGTACCGCTTCATGCAAACAAGTGGCAATGAGGTGAAAACATCAGGAGAAAAAGCAAAATGTTAATTCATTCGTTTGATCTACAATGGAGATATGGAAGCAGGAGAAGGAATTTACAAAGAAGAGTTCATAATTTAACAAATACTTTAACACAAAAAACTCGTCTGTTGTATGTTTAAGGTAGACAAAGACAAAATACCCAACAAACTATGTGTTGAAGGTAAAGAAAAGAATGAGGTTTGAAAATTATGTCTCTTAAATAAATTGAGGGCCAAGCTGCTCAGGTGTTCTTGATTTCCTAATGTCCTTTGCTTCATAGGATTCAGTCCAAGGCTTTAATAGAACTGTCCTGATAATACCAGTGGTAGAAATTACATTAAATCAAAAGAAAACTGAACTGCTTATAATTACATCTACACATTCTTTTCCGGATTTTACATAAAAATGATATATTAACCTTGTAAAACAGGATGCATCATTGTAGCTGAAACTACCCAACAGTATATGAAGTCGCTAAAATTCACTCTGTATTGACTGACCTATAAGTTACATTACAGTTCTACGTTGATACTTTCAGCACATTGTTGCTAAAAATTCTGTACTTTTACTAAAGTACTATCTGAAATCTAGATTCAGAGATCTAGTAATGATTTTTTTTTATACTGTGGTAGAGATTAGAATACAACTTTCACCAACTGGTAAGACCTTATTATCCCTACACATTTCTTTCAAATCAAATCTCTATTGGTTTCCATGCAAATTCTACTCATCCTAATTACGATGCTACTGTTGTAATCACTTTTGCATGCTTCTATTCCCACTGAGTTTTGAAGTCACTAACCTGGTGGCTGGGGTACTGAAGCTCTGGCAGACCCCAGAAAACACTGCGTGTGTGTGTGTGTGTGTGTGTGTCTGTGTGTGTGTGTGCCATATTGTCTCCAGAGAGATTTGATTTATATCCTGCCTCAGTCTGTTGTTTGGCATCTTCTCACTCCCTACTACCCTCTGTCCTCCCCAGAGCAGGAGCAAGCCAGCCTTTCGCATCAAAACACATAATTTCCATGCCAGTGCTCTCACTCAGCCACATATACCCAGTTTAAATTCAAACTAGATCATCAAAAACAATGGGAATGTTATAAAGCATTTTCATACAGACTCCTGGTTTGTTTTCACATGACATGTCAGAGTAAATCTTCTCTGTGCAGATCAAGTAAGTGGTCACCACAATCTATTTTTGAAAGTGAGAAGGAAAAAAGAAAATTACTATGTACTGTCAAAGTCATGTCTCACTGGGTGCACACGCTGACTGTGATCCATTTTTGTATCTCAAACAAAGTGAAATCAAGGCCTGAGGCAAATGAATGCACAGCTGGAACGATCATTCATCTCAGCTTTACAACAAAAAAAAGACAATTTAATATTTGTACACTAATGATGTGGGCACAATGGCCCAGCCTAGAGCCACAAGCATGAATGTCAGCATCAATTTTAAGAGCTAAGACGACAGCATCATCCACAGGTGTTACCAAAGTACTACAGATCAAATAGAATTTATGTAAAAGCCAGAGAAGTAAAAACAAAATCTTCAGGGCACTGATATTGAAGAGACAGACATACTGATAGGCCTCATCAATGTTTTGGTCCAATGATGATGAGAAGAAATCACAGGAGTGGCCCCCGGGCTGTTACGCAAATCAATACCCTTTAAAAGATTTAGACATGGCACATGAAGGCCTCAGAATCCTTAAACTTCTACATGTGGCGTTACCACTATGTGGCTGCTTTACTAGGTACAGTGTAATCATATGAAAATCCATATAAAGGTTTTTTGAAGCCATAAGTAGGTGCATGTACCCAGTCATCCAATCCAAATAATGGGCAGAAATAGCTTGCACCAGAGCAGGTGTGAAGAGACGGATAAGATGACTTATCTGCATAAGAGCAAATATACTGTAAAAAAGATCACATTAGCATAGTTTTGCCTTAGAACTAAACTCTTGAAGGGAGTTGCTGGCAATGGCACGGAGAGATTAGAAAAAAAAAATTATGAGAATAAATAAGCTTGCTTGTTCCTCGAGGCTGTTAACAACATGAGGGTGGTGGTGGTTATGGCGGCAATGTAGTGTGGTCCCCTGCAGGGCTCACAGCACCATCACTCGTCTCTGATCCCCAATGAAACTGTTTATCCATTAATTTCCTCTTCATTTAATTGGCAGATGGAGGAGCCCCCTCCTCCTTCTGAACTAGCCTGCAGGTTTATTAGTCCCACCACAGTGGGCCATCTTCTCCTGCAGCTCATTCATTTCACTTTGTTGTCAATTCAGGCTGTGAACTTGATGTCTTTACCCTTTATCTCTGGTTTTATTTTACACCCTAACTGAAGATTGAATCAAGAGATAATTACAGAGAAATTCACCGTGAGGAAGAATTGATGTTTTAGATCAGAGACGAAGACTCGCTAGCAGAGACTGTGGAAGGCCAGTCTGAACAAGTCTACTGTAGCAACGACAACGAAACAACGACACTTGTACAAGGATAGAGGATGTATGATAAAATGAATACAGTATGGTAGGAACTGTGCAAATTCTATCTGATATAACTTTTGACACAGGAGGATATCATGATAGATTTGGTTATTTGGTTGTATTGTACTGTATTGTTGAAGGTAATTGCCTGTTTTGTTGCTTAATTTTGCAGTTGTATGTGTAATTACTTGATTTACGTAAAGGAAATCAATTTCAATTTCAACATATCAGCACCCCTGGAGATTCTCCACTGGAAGTAAGAAGATAAATTCAGTGAGTGCAATCTGGCATGATTTCTGCAGTCTTACGGGTACTCATTTAGAATGAAAATGAGCTCATTATGATTAAGTCTAAACATACAACTAGCAAACAGTTAACTTTGAAGTGCTAACATGAGGCAATTCAGTTCATTTACCATGTCCGCCATCTTAGTTTAGAATGCTAGTATGCCAACATTATTAATTATCATTAAACACAAAGTACAGTTGAGACCAACGCAAATGTGATTATTTTGATGTGATGATGATGTATTGGTTATAAGTGATAATATAGTTCATCTTTAAAGGGCCATGAATGTCTGAATCCAAATTTCATTGCAATCATCTAATGAAAGAGGAGAAGTCAGAGTATCAATAAAGACACTGGGGAATCGATGATGGACACTAAATTTCACGGCAATCTATGTCTGAGATATTTCAGTTTAGAGCAACATTTTGAGCCTCAGAGCCACGCAGTTTAAATCCTGAACTGGTGGTTTATTATAGAACTGTTTACATGTTTTCTGGAAACACTGGACGTAACTGAATTGCATTAGATGCTTGCAGACAGCTCATAAAGTGTGGGCCATGTTATCGCACATAAAATCAACGTGTCAAAATGACAGAAATCCAATATGCAAATAATCAGCTCTTTTAAAGAAATCACGATCATTTGGCAGGATGAAAAACCGTATATATCAAAGACCAGTCAAGGCGGTCTTATTGCGACAGAGTGCAAAATTTATCTTTCATTCTACGGAAAAATATGTCTGACTGATCTGGTATCATGGAATCTGAGTTTCAAATTGAGGCTTGCTCAGTGGGATGTGTGCCACAGCAAATGTAAAATTGCCCTAAGGGAAGGCCAGTGCCATTGATTAGCATGAGTCTGAGCCTAAAAATTGATTTAAATTTCAGTGATTCATAAAAGGCACATATGAGGCAGACTTGAAATGATCTTTTCAGATTGCATTTTATCAAAACAGAGCTGAACCTCCCCAGCTCTATCTGAAGAAACACACAGGAAGGGTCTCCTTTCCATGTCATACTGTTTTTTGCACATAGTCCCTGAAAAATGAATAATGAAGCTTAAGAAACTGTGTGTGTGTGTGTGTGTGTGTGTGTGTGTGTATGTGTGTATATATATATATGTGTGTGTGTGTGTGTGTATGTATATGTATATATATATATATATGTACACACACACACACACACACTTTACTGGTAATTATACATCAGAAAACTCGATGTGTGAATATTTTGGGAAAGTACCAATAGTCATGCAAACAATATTAATATCAATATTAAGACAAGATACCACTTTATTTATCCCACAGTGGGGAAATTTACGTTAAATATTGAGTTATTTGATTGAAAATATTATTTTAGTTCTTGGCCATACCCCTCAGCCCCCAGTTTCATATACAGAATCTACTACATCTCTAACGCCATGCCAGTGTTTGCAACTCTCCACTGTCACTCTCACGTAACGCACTCTTGCCCTCTCACTCACAAAGGCTCCTGCAACAGTGGGGGTCAGAGTGCTGGTCCAATTTGCTTAACCAGACAGGTGCCTTTTACTCATTTGAACTTNTATATATATATATATATATACACACACACACACACACACACACACACACACATATATATAGGGAGAGAGAGAGAGAGAGAGCCCTTTCACTAATTATAATAGCCATTGTTCGTGCCTCTTTGCAACATGAAATAAGTAAATAACAGCTGTATTGAGGACCTCCTCAAGCTGGTAAAGAGTGCTTCTTTTATGTCATGATAAAGGTTGCATACCTGTTGTCCACATAGCACAAAATGATAAACAACATTGCAGAAGGTCATCTTAGGAAGTGTGGGAGCACAACAGGAATGGAAGGAGGTAGAGGAGAGATTGAGTGTGCCATGGAAAAGCCATCAACTGTCCCTCCCCAACCTCCCCTCCCATTCTCAGCTCAGTGCACTCCTTAGCAGAATTATTGATGGTGCTTGTGAGGTACAGAGGACTGGGATGAAGATGTCTCAATCCCTGGGCAGCAAAAACAAGAGCTATGGCAAAGGGCGGGGCAGCGGGAGGAACAACACATGCAGTATTTATTGCTGTGTTCAATATGGGGGAAGAGAGGAAGAAAAATGGAAGTGATCTCCAAAGTGAAGCAACATGAACTCCTATACTGCTGTTACTGTATTAGCAGTGATGGAAGAAGCATTAAGCTCCTTTACTTACATAAATGTGACAAAAAACAAGTGAAAACCTTGAAAACCTTGAAATATGACTGCTATGTCCTGTATTCATTTTTTTTTTCTCAAGCAAAAGTAGGGTGGTGTTAACCAAACCCTGTATGTGTCAAAAGTTAAAATATTCATATACACTGTGTGATTGGATTGATAATACTAATGCTTTGTAAGGAGCAGAACATATTTTTTTCTATGTAAAACTGATTGTAAACTGTTATTCTAGCTGGTGGCTACAGCTGTCAAATAACCAAGAAGTGGAAATACTCAAGTAATGGACACATCACTGCACCAGTAGGTTCATTTTGACTGTAAAAGCTATAAACACAATAAATCATCAAGGCATAGTGGTCATAGTGATCCAATACATATTCCTCTGCTACTTGGGCATGTTTCAAACAATACAATAACAAAAGTCACAGTCTAGTGATGTCAGGAAGTAGAGTGGCATCAAGATGTTGTCTTCCCCACCATTGTTTGGATCCCGTCAGTGTTCATCATTCAGGTGGTTTTTATTACCCTGAGGCGTATTATCTAAAGCAGTCATATGCCTCATTGTGATTTTAGAAATACTGGTAACACATGTTGTATAACAAATAATCATGCCTGTGTTTTGGTCATACAATATTCGAGAAATGACAACGTAAAGTAAAAAGCAGAACATTTAAGTGTTAGGCAAAGAAGTGTGACTTTTTTTGCGGGTTGTAAAATTAAGTCAGACTTTGTGGTTTCACTAGAAGTTTCACCTTTTTACTTCAAAGTGTTTCATTTTTGCAGAATTCTGGGAGAAATATGAAGATAGCATGCAACAGAAGGTCTGGCTGAGCTTTCCCCACAGGATACTTACCTGTACATGGTACCAGCTCTCCTCACTCCAGGAGGGTGGACACAGCATTTTATTTATTATATAGAAAATAACATCACTTTATAATAGCAGTCATGGTATTTTATGTGCACTTTTACGTTTGCAGGATAGAAAGAGATTGTGTGTTTCTTTTTTTCTTTCGGTTAAGATGTCCTGTTTCTTCAGTTTCATCATGCTTACAGTACCTTACTCGTCTCCTCTTCAAGCTTAGGGCTAAGAGATCTGCTTCTTCTTTCTATTCCCAGGATGTACAGTACATACATGCTTTATACACTATGTGTAGCAGCAGGGACGAAGAGGAGTGACATTATATCAGGAGAATAAACCAAAAGAATGTTTTGATTGCGATTTCCTTTCTCTGAGCTTTTGTAATCGCGCTTTCATGTGTCTCATACAAAGAACGCCAGGGTTAAGTGTTTTTTTTTTTTCTGAGGCTGTCCTTGACAACTGGTCTTGATTAGAACAAGAGATTACAAATGCTCTTCAGTGTCCTCTTTGCTTCCATCTTTGCTTTCTCAGTGAAATTAACATTCTGTACCTCGAGTCTGTTTTCAATCATTGCTACGTAGAGATGACTCTTGTGTTGACAGTTAATGAAACTCACTGCCCCAAGATTCATCAATAAACTCATAAACGCCAGCCCCCTTGATGTTTATTCATAACATGTGCAAGAAGAGAGCATGATTCCCATGAACAGTATGGTGAGCTTCCCTTTTGATAAATGCCAGGGTCATAGAGAACGTCCCCGTGATCTGTGTTTATGGGAATGAGATCATCATCAGAAGGTGACTCTTAATAGTATGGACTTATCATGAAAAAACTGTGATTAAGATGAGGCAGTTTAAACCTTCTTTCCATTAGGGGGATTATTGAAACATTAAATATCTCATAAATAAATCCATCAGCTTGTTTTTGTGCTCCAGTTGCCTGTACAATGTATTTTGAATTAATGACAAGCAGTTTCACCAACAGAGATACATGTTCTTATTATTTTAGTGTTAAATCTTATGAGGTGTACCTATTCCAATCATCACTTTTAAGTTTCTGACTATTCTTTCACATCAGTTGCCTCATTTTGTCTGCTTTTTCTATTAATTTTTTAATGCTGATAAAGTCCCTGAATGCAGCACAGCACATCTCAGATGTCATTCAGCTTACATGTGTTTATGAGACCCTCTAGAGGCACATTAACAGCATCACAGCAAAAGTAAACCATTGTAGATTTTTAGTTTAATCTCCATGTTTTGAAGCCACACACTGCATCTTTCAGAATTCTTAATGAGATAAATTGACTGTTCAGATATTGTACTGGAGAGCGTTATAGTATTCAGATCCTTTAAGAAACAACACTTATTACAAATGGTACTCCATAATACAAGTAAAGGTCCTGCATTCAAACTCATACTTAAATCACCCAAAAGTACATCAGCAAAATGTATCTAAAATATAAAATGTAAAGATTTTGTTTAGGTTGTATTTGTATTGTATTTCACTTTCAAATTCACCACAACTGAAATACATGGTTTTCATTAGACAGGAAGGGTACTTGAATCAAACAATTGTGACCTGAAAAGTGTAGCTAAAGATGACAGACCAGTATGTCTAAAAATACTTTCCATGAGTTACAGCAACTGTGCATTTCAAAAGCATTTCCATCTTCATGATTAAAATCTAGATATTGTTTTATGTGATCTACATTTTCATGTTTATCATGTTTCTATTTCTCTATTGAATGCTGCTCTATTGTGCAGCTTTTTACAAATATTTTTTAAGTTGGATTAATTAACAAGAGCATTCTGTAATTTTATTGCTGTTTTACTTCTCTTGTTGTACAGCCTGTCTACTTCACTATCACAACTACACACTTAAGCCATATTGGGAAATAGAGGAACCTTTGCTTTTTCAGAAATAGCTTCAGTGACGTCTGACTGGGGTCAGCTGTTGTGATGTCCTCAGACATAGATTAATCATGTACTTATATTTAGTTATGCTTTGACTAAATATAGACCTAGGATGTCTCCATTTGGTCAACATTTTTTTGAGAAACTGCAATACCATTGATGATACACATTTGAGACTCATTTGTTTAAAGTATAAAGTTAGTAAAATGTATAATATATATAGTATAAGACCAGCATACAATTTTTAAAAAAGCTGCACAATTGTATCAAAAGCAACCACAGTGAGGCAAAACACAGATCATAAAGGGTTGAAACCATGGGCGAGGAGAGTTTATTCTTACAGTAGTTTAAAGGGAAATAAAAGTTTAGCTCAATCATATGGCATAAACAAAAAAGAGTTTTATTTAGATGTGAATGTGGTTAAAGTTGAAGCACATTTACTGTAAAATCATCTACAAGTGGCTTCCATCTGTGTTTTATTGTGGTTCGGTGCCAGCTCAACCTTCCATATTTGAAATCAGTAATTTTACTGTTGAAGCATCACTCAAGCTATGTCTTTATATAATAAAACTGTCAAGTTTAGAGGCGGCAGCTGAGCAATAGCTGTTACTGATAATACAACAGAGAAGAGGAAGCTGTTTGACCACTCATCAGTGTAACACACCCAAAGGCACAACTTCCTGCTTGAGTGTATGTGTTCTGTGGTTTCAACAGAGAGAGAGAGAGAGAGAGAGAGAGAGAGAGATAGAGATAGAAAGAGATAGAAAGAGAGTGGGTGTTCATGATGGAAATGTTTAAGACAGGCTTTATAGAAAGTGACAGAAGTTGAAACTGACAGCAGCCAAGAGCACGGTAATGGAGCCACAACAGATCAGAGAGGGGTACTTGGTGAAAAAGGTAAGAAAAAAGTATGTTCCACTTCCTCACATTGTATCTGCAGTGTCCAACAGTGACACCTATCAGTGACAATATTACAGCAAAATTGAAATACTTTGACAACTTTAAAACTGTCTCTGCTACAAAATGTAGATACTTCCTTATGAGAGACACGGATAGGCAAAATTATCAGATTTACAATAAGTTTGATAGCTTTAGAGCTTTTTGAACCAAGGGGCGATAATTACTGCAAATTAAAAAAAAAAATAAACAAACAAAAACATCCCAACAAGGCTTGGATTGGGCAAACAAACTAGTAAAGAAGACTGTTGTTGAAGCTAACCCAGCGTCTCAAAGGCCACACATGCCTGTCACTTGAAAGCTGCTGCCTAACACACAACTACACTCTTCTGTTCTACAATTGCAACAAAAACTCAAGTTCCTGCTTCTGCTCAGAACCAAGAGTGAGACACGACATGAGTTCGCCATTTATCCTGCAAACAAACAGATTTACAAATAAAGAGAAATTGTAAGAATACTGTGACCTGAAAGAAATAATATACTATGAATATACTGCGAAATCCTCAAAAACACAAGACAAATTGAAACTGCTTTCATGAACGCAACCAAGGGATGGACAGTATTTTAATCAACTTCTTTTGACATAACTTTACAGTGGTTAAGCCATTAAAGAACCTTTCCTCTCCAAGCAAAAAGCTGATTATTGTTGAGTCTTTTTGTCAAGACTTACTGTGAGGTAAATAAAAAATATTGCTACATATTTCTGTTGTGTTTTTATCCCTTGACAGGCACAACCCAAATGTGCACGCAGCTTTCTTGTGATGCTTGAAAGCATGTGTTTCACAGCAGATATATATTGTTGGAAGACTTTGTTTCGAACATAAGTTATGTAACTTTAAATGTTACACTTTGGCAAAAGGGTAGCTTGCTGAAAAAGTCACACTAGTTAAACAACCCACTTCTGTTCCCTGAGGGAGTGAAGGGAGCAGAAGACACGGCAAGCTCAAAAGTGCAGGGTGGTTTGTTCAAAACCAAACTAAGGGAAAAGAAATATATAGTTAATTTACTCCACGGAAAGAGATAACCAAAATTAGTGATTTCTCTTCCCCATATGTATTACCAGAACCCCTTAGTATAGATTCATTTCTGCATTTTCAGGCAGCTGGTAAATGGGGGCTGGACCAGATAAGAGCTGCATGTTTGCCCTTTTTTAGCCTGCTTGTTAAGCTTTCACTTCCAGTCACCCTGACTAACAAAGGTTAAAGCAAAAAGAATAATTATAAAACAAATTCATAAAAGTCTGTATTTTTCAATAGATACACTGAACAAATGTTTAAAGCTCATAGTGTTTTAAGTGACGCTTCTTTACTTTTAAATGACTAGTGACATTCAAAGCCCTGTTCTCCAGCTCTCATGTGAAGGTCACTGTTGAAAGTAAAGCTTGTGATGTATGTTGCTATTCCTGGTGATTATATCTGGACATGGGAGAGAATGAGGAGAACATCAGACCTTAGTGCCATCACTGATGGCATAAAAATGTTAAATTATGTTCAAATCAAAGTAATAAGTTAATGTCCAACATTCCCACTGTAACAACTACATTCTCAGATAATGCTTTGGCCTTTTTGCTCAAGGCTGCCTGTTGTCACTTGTCTCATTGATCCTCAGGGTACTGTGCTAAACTCCTGGAAGGTAGTGTGGGTGGTGCTGTCAGAGGATGGGGTGGAATTCTTTAAAAAGAAAACCGACCATTCTCCGAAAGGAATGATTCCACTAAAGGGAGCAACGCTCATGAGTCCTTGCCAGGATTTTGGCAAGAGGACGGTAAGAAAGAGAAAATCTCAAGAGAAAACAGAAATAAAACAAACAAGCAAATTGTTTGGCTGACTAATAATGTTTCATTTAGTTTGTTTTCAAGATTACCACAGACAAGAAACAGGATCACTTCTTTCAAGCGTCTCACATGGAGGAGAGAGAGCAGTGGGTCAAGGACATCAAGAGAGCCATTACCTGCATCGAGGGAGGAAGAAAGTTTGCCAGGAAATCCACAAGACGCTCCATTCGCCTGCCTGACACAATAAACCTCAGGTATGGTGTGCAAAACCCTTAAGGTGATGGAAACAGTTATGTAAAAATAATAAACTGATTTGTTTGATTCAAAAACCTTGAGCCCCTAACTCTTATAAACCTTCATTATTGCTACACTGTCAAACTTTGTGTTCTTGCACAGTGGACATGTAGTTAAATGAGATGATGATGAAAGATCATTCAAAGATTAGAATAGGACCATTTATGGTCATGTAGGAGATAAATAGATACGTCATGGGCTGCATGTGGCTCGTGTTCTAGCAATCAGATCTGCACCATCTATGGAGTGCATATGTGCTTTGTAAATCATCTCTGGGAGAGCTACATTTTGTTACTGTATGTGGGATGCACACCAGTTCAGCTTGTGGAGGAAACGTATGACACTTACTGCAGTGCCTGGATATGGCTACTGATGATGTAACACTCATGGTGTGGGCCATGGACTTAATGATTGAACAATTGCTTGTGCTTAGTGATAGAATGATTGTATGGCAAAACATGTTGACAGTGTCTACATTGTGTTTTCATAGTGAGCTGTACACATTGATGAGAGACCAAGATGATGGAGTCAGAGAGTTAAAACTGGAGCAGCAAAATCGAGTCTTCAACCACTGCTTCACTGGTACTGTTGACTTGGTTTTATTTTTGTTTCAGCTGTGGAAGAAGTTGTTTCGGGTTTTTTTTTAATCTCCTAACGGTCTTGCTCCTTTCTTTACTGTTGCACAGGTGCGACAGTGGTAGACTGGCTGATTTCAAAGGAAAAAGCGAGAAATAGGCCTGAGGCCCTCATGTTAGCAACAGGGCTCCTGAATGAGGGTTTCCTCCAGCCTGCAGGTGACCTGTCAAAAGAAGGAGCAGAGAGTGGAGAGCAATCATCCTTCATAGACGATACACATGCTCTTTATTACTTTGTAAGTAAAGCTTAGTGTCGAAAAGTGACTATTTAAAAGAGAAACTTCTGATTTTTTTTCCCTGCAATACAAATGTTGCCACATAGTCAGTATTAACAAATAAATTTACTGTGTGTCTATGTATCGTGTGTGGGGTGTGTGTGTGTGTGTGTGTGTGTGTGCATGACTGTGCTTGGTGGCAGGCAGACAGTGGGTTCTTCTGTGAAGGTTATTCCAGTGATGACGATGTGCTCATGAAAGAAGAATTCAGAGGGAACATCATAAAACAGGGCTGTTTACTTAAACAGGTAAATCTGAAAAAATGCAAAAGTGTCACTAGGTTTTTAATTTACATCATCAACACTGTGTGAAGCACAATAGGAATCTTGACAAGCCACACGTTAGTTTTAGTAGTTCTCGTTTGTACAAACATGTGTATATAAATAACAAAAAACAAAAGTGAGAACTTTTTTTTGTTTGTTTTTCTTCATAGGCAAGCTATTTGTCGTTTAAACTGAAAGAAGGAAGTGTCATCTATATTTGCCACAATGCCAAACTTGGTGTTAAGTTATGTTGAGGAAATCAGATACAGAATGTGGTTTTTTCTTTCATCACAGGGACATAGAAGAAAAAACTGGAAGGTGCGCAAGTTCATACTGAGAGATGACCCTGCCTATATGCATTATTATGATCCTACAAAGGTAAATATACTAACAAACAGAAATAAGAATAAGACCTTTTTTTCTCATATAATGATTATCTTTCTTACTTTCTGCCTTCTTTGACTCCTTTTTGTTTTTGTATCAGGGGGATGACCCTCTGGGCTCCATCCATCTTCGTGGGTCTGTGGTCACAGCTGTGGAGCATGTGCCTGAAGGTAAGTGACACTGTTGTTCAGGATACCCATGCTTCATGTTGCTTCCCCACTGTGACAGACTGTGACCATGAAATATAATTGCGGTTTACTGCCAGTAGTTTCTTTTCAACTCATCCCTTTTAACTCCTTTTTCTCATCTTTTCCTGGTTTCAGCCAAAAAATATGACATTGACGGCAATCTCTTTGAGATTATCACCTCGGATGAGACTCACTACTTCCTCCAAGCTGGTACGGCGGAAGAAAGAAAGGAGTGGATCAAAGCAGTACAGACAGTGTCAAAAAGTGGGAAATAACAGCAGCATTGAAACAGCTGTGCAATACATGCCACCCATAGTTGAGACCAGGCGAGAGAAATACAGAAGAGAGTGCCTTAGACCTCAGGGTTAAACCTGTTGATTGTAAAATCTCACATTTGAAATGTCTATAGCTGCATTTAACAGTATATCAGCTGAATATAATGTTTGATTACTATAATGTAGTGCTGCATCAATCTAGAATACATGGAACGTTTCACGCCATACACTATCAAACTAATGTTGTAAATTTTGTGCTGTTACAAACTAAAAATGAGAAATAAAAGTTATTGTCTAAAGGGTCTAAGAGTAAAACATTTCATCAACCATCCCCAATTCCATTTTGTATGCAAATTATGGCTCATTAGTATATTACATTCCAGCTCAGTAATATTAAGAGGTAATATCTTGAGAATAAAAGGTAGTAATGGGTTAAAACCATGGTTATTATACAATTATTAACACAATAACGCAGTTAACCTGCTATTTAGGCAGTAAGTAACCTGGTGATATTTCGACTATAACAATGAGAATATGTTGGTAGTAATGGGCCTTATTGTCTCTCATAATTTTTTTTTTTTTTTTAGGATGTAACAGTAGCTAGTTCAAGAGAGGGCTGATGTGTATATACCTTTATATAAACAGCCAACTATGTGTAATTATAGGACTGTTGCTGTTGTTGAAATGCAGCAGATGCTCTCTGTTTTCAGTTGCAGATTTAAAATTCTGCCAAATGTGTTTTTTCTGATTTCCTCCTTGTTCACTTGTCTTTCAAAAGTTTGAGATAGTAAAACTATCATGCAACCACAGTCAGTTCCTGAGTTCGAGCTAAGCAAGAATCATTTCACGCCTTCAATTCTCAGTGACACTTCAGTGACACTTTGTGGCTTGAAGGCCTGCTGCATCTGTGGGAGAATTTATCAGTGACAGAAATGACTTTCTTAGGAGACTACAAGAAAAAAAATGGTAACATTTAAAGTGAAGTCACTTAAAGGATGATTTAAGTTGTTATTTACTGAAACTTAGAACTTCTTTTCATTTTCATTTGAACATTAATTTTGTCAGTAGCAATAATATAATAATTACCAAACGATGAGAATGGTGGCCACAACTGTGAACACAAGACCCATGTTGTATAAAAAACAGAATTATCCTTTAACTACATTCTTCTGCAGATATTAATTAATTGATTGAGTTTTGAAATTTATAGGCTGTTTTCCTCTAACAAACACACATAATCACTTTGGCAGCAATTTCTATATCTGTGATAGGCAAGCCCACTGGTTTGCTTAAACAGTTTTATTTACTCTCTATTTTTATGTAAATTATATTTGTCAGATTTTGTGGCTATATAAGTACCTCATAATATTTCTATTTTCATTTTTTGTTATAAGAAAAAGAACAAAACTAGGATCAGTCAGTCCAAGTGACATTTTTATTTTAATGACCAAAAAATGTTTGGGGCATGACTGTCACTGTGGCTGCCTGCATGTGTGTATTTTACTTTTTTAACACAGGAGGGCACTATTTGTCAACCCAAGAGTGTTTCTGTGAGTCATAGCAATGCAAGACCTTCCTTTCAATGGTTAATGGCCAATGTACTACTGAAGTGTGGTGAAAAGAGATGAAGAGTCAACACTCTGCGATATGTCACCCACATAAAGCTTCAGGGCCACATGTCTTCGTTAATGAAAAACAAACATGAATGACATTTAAAAACTGTCCGATTACTTGTTAAATTGTAATTATTTATAAAGCAGTAATGTTGATATTTATTGGTGTATATACTCCCCTCCTAAATGGAGTTACAGTGCATTTAAATTAACCAATTAAAGGTCTTATTCCTTATAAGTCTAAAATCAAATGTACATATGTAGCCACGTACATGTGGCTCTGTAAAAAGCTGCATACATGCACACTGTTCCATTAAGAGTGCATAATAAATTGACTCATAGATGGTTGCTACACTTTCTACAGAGTAGCTGTGTTTTGTGCAACGACCATCATCTCCACTTTGATGATGGACACAGTTGACTTCTATTGAAATATGGAGGCAACTGATATGATAATTAATAAAAAAGTGATTATAGATTACAGAAACAATTGGATTTTATCTTTTTTTATTTAAAGGTAAATGCAGTTCTTTCATAAAGTAATGTCAAAGATGGCAAGGGCAATGATTGTGTACTTTAGCATTATAAGTTAATAAAAAGTTTAAGAAGACATACATCTGAAGGGGTGGTATACTAACATAAAGCTATCAATATATTAAATGTATGTTGGCTGGTGTTTACAAAATGATTTTAAACTTAAGGGATTTTTAAAGACCTCCCTCTGTGCTGACAAAGTGTGAAAACACAGAGTGAAAGAGCAAAATCGGTCACCCTCTGAAAAATATTAGGATTAAATCAGAAGCAAAATGCCCTTTTTCTCAAATCCTGTCCACACAAATGTAGATACGCTTAAACTGCTTCATTTTTCTCTTTTGGCAGTCTCAGCATGAGGCAAGCACGATACCAAAGAGAAAAAAAGTGGAATAAATTTGTAATTTGCAATGTGACAGAGGAAAACTGAGCTTTTGAAAAAAGGTTCACAAAGATGACAGTAAAGGGGTAGGGGTATTTTTCAACCTGGACCCTATTTTTCCATTATTTGTCATCCAAATGACTAAAGGATTTGTAATCTGTCTGTAATCTGTCTGGTCTTGAGAGAGCCATTTAATGTGTTGTTTTTCTTAGTTCAATGGAATTTACTGTCCGCTAATATTGTCACCGTATTGTATTCATGTAGCTGTTGACAACAGAAGCAGAATGTCACTGACAACACTTACAGACAGAAATTTAGCAACAAGTCTTACTGGAAGATAGGGGTACTGTGCAATTTTGATGTTTTCTAACTTCTATTAAGCTTAAGTGGAGAAGGAAGACCACTTTTATATTGTTTGACGCAAAACGGAAAGTGCTCTGTGTGGATGTAACCTTTTCTGGGATGTGAACAGCATTTTAAAGTTATGCTCCATTAAGGCAGAAATGGCATCAATTAGGCCACTTTTGGCTGACCTATGAGTTTGTCCAAAGTGATATTTTGAGACCTTTTGACTGGCATGGAGCAAAGTTTACCACACCTTTAACTAGCCTAACTGGCAAGGAGTATTTTAAATGATGCTGCTCTCAAATTATATAGGTTTTTAGATTGGATCTGTACTTTGCTGTCAGATTGCAGTTCGGCTTTAGCCCAGGTACTTCAAAGCTCCTCAGACTAACGGCATGTCTTACTGTTCAAAAGACACAGACTACACCTGCAGGATTAGACCTGTCTTCTATTAACAGCATTTAAAATGAGCTTGTGTTTTCTTTTTTCTAATTTCAAAGTTTCTGATGTCTGACTCCCCAGCCAACACATAATGTACTAGAGATGACACACTGCTGTTCGTGATAGAAGTGTAGTCAGGAAAATTCATGATTTATTAAGTTACATCTGTACAACAGAAGAGAAATCTAATATGGCTTGATTTGTTTTTTAGGATAGGTCGCCTTGCCTTGGCTAACATAAGTACACATACCTGTCATTTGCTATATGACGAGTATGCTGATACGCATAATAAGACGCTACCTTGTATCTGACAAAACAATGACTCAAGATCTGATGCTGAGCTCCAGTTAAAACATAGATTCCTGCTGATACAAAGCTCAATAATCCACAAATGGGAATCTATCATTGGGAATAAGGAACAAAAGGGCCTCTGTTGGGTTGGGGATTCGCTGACTGGTTTGAGTATGATGTGAATCTCGTCCATCCATAACATTAAACATTTAATGAGAAAAACTTGTTTGGAAGAATGGTGTTTGTTCATTCACTAAAATTCAACAGATTTGTGAAATAGTGGGAATTGCATTTGGCAGTTTTCAGGCAGAGCAAAGAGCAAAGGTCAAAGCAGTTTAGAGTTAAGCAATAAGTTAAAAGTGGCCTAAACCTACAGAGAAGGGTGCTCATTCTGTGGCTTCAGCATTAATTTTAATCAGCAATCAGCTTTATTTATATGCATTATAAGGAGCAGTTTCTATTCTAGGCAAAGACAGGGAGAGACAAAGAAGTGCTGCTGCAGACAACCTGCAGCAAAAGCAGACAGAGAGGTGATGAGTGGGTTGAAGTCACAGAGGCTCCCTCCTGAGTATCAGCAGCAGATTTTAAAAGAAAAGAACTTGAAATTAATGACAAGCCAGTCCGCCCTCATAAAAGTCTGGGTGTGGCACAGGCTTCGTCAATGTTACAAACTCAATATGTTGTAGGAAGGCAATTTAAGATGAAGATTTTTTATTTGTCAATTTCAGCTTTTCCCTTTTGAATGTTGGTTATAATGGCTAGCTTTGAATTACACTGATACCCCATCCAAATCTATCTTCTAAGCCCATTAGGCATGCTAGGCCATTCTTTCCTGTACAGCAGCAATAGATGTCCACAATAGATAACTAATAATCATAATCATTACTCAGAGAGGAATTGATTAATTCAAAGACTGGCATAACATGGATTTCCCTCAAGTCTGTATCTGTTACATGCATCTTCACTCTGAATGCATGGATGAGTACATAGATGAAACATAACATAAGACATCTTAGCTACCTCTATTACTTTTACACTTTAGGTGAACAGATAATTGGGGTTGGGATCATGTTTGTGAGCTGAGGTAATATTGAGTATGTATGATGCCGTTGCAGCAGTGACGCATTTCTTGTACTGGTCTGACCCTGACAATGATTTGCCAATCAATCGTTACAGTAGAATTGCAGGTTCAGGCAGCCAAAATAGGTTTCCACCACAGGGTCTGGACTCACCTGTCCATATGGGAATGCCTTGAGTTTGCTGAGGAAGAGCTGGAGGACATGGCTGGGAAAGATATGCCACCATGACCTGGATGTGGAAGAGCTACAAGCTATAATGAATGGACTGATTTTACTGAGGTTTGTGTAAACCTGACCAGGTGACCATTCTTATCTTACCACCACTGACATGTGTATTAACTTTTAGATGCATTAATCTGACATTTCCTGAGATGAAAGCCTTAAGCATGGTTAAATTCTGTTGGATTACTTGATGAAAGTTCACAAAATAGACTAAACTGTTCAATAATGTTGTACATAGTATATAGTATAATGCAATATGCTTTACTAAAGCAAGACAAAAAGGAAAAGAGAACGGACTGCTGAAGCCCATAGTCTTTATTCTTCTTCCTCTAAACATATTTATATGATTCTGGTCCTGGTCCACCAAAATGAATTCATTCTCAAAAACATCAGGAGCCTTCCCGCAGAGCTCTCTGACAGCACTGTAGGGAATAATAGCCTTTTTGAAACAAAGTGCACCTGTGTTACTGATTCATGAAAGAGCTCAGGGTTTGAAAAGCCTTTCCCATCCTTCCAACTTGACATTCACCATCTGATGTCCTAAATCTGAAACAGAAAATAGCTTGTTGGTCAGGGCCACACAAAATGAAAGACAGGAAGAAAAATAATTACCATTTAATGATCTGTCAACCATATAGTTAAGTGTACATGACAATCTATTGGGTTAAGGTTAGGGATAGCTCACCTTTATGGTGGCACTACATTCACCTTTCTCAGCTGAGAGAGGATGGTCTTCTTTGTAAGAAGTCACTTGCCAGGAAAATGGAATTATAGTGTAGGTAAGAGTTTGAACAAAAGACCAACGCAGTCATTTTTTAGAGTAGAGCAGTCTTCCATAGTAATGCACTTTGAGCTGTCATGTTTCATTGCCCAACAAGCAAAAAGTAGGACAAGAGGTCAGATGATGCTTGAAATAATTCGCACAATTTGTCATTTCAAAGGTCATGCTGGGAGGTAGTTCAGGGCTTCCTGAAAGGATGAAATCACTTCATTTCACTCTCATCTTCCCTGGGTTCTGATCAACAAATCACTGACCACTCTTGTACAATACATGCTGCATTCACCCATTCACAAACACATCATTGGAAATCAGGAATGTATCAACTGGTAAATGTCTATAAAATATGACTTTTAATGGCAAATGTTGTGTGAATATGTTTCCCACTTGTATTGTGCGGTTAGATAATACATCTGGGACTTGCACTCCACTCTGACTTCTTACCAAAGCAGGACTGTAAGACAAAAAACAGGTATGGCATTTTCTCCTTATTGTCTTTTTTCCTGTCTTATCCCTGGGGTGAAGGAGAAGCTATTTCCGAAGCCAGCAAGCCAGAACACTTAAGTTTCTATTATTCTGAGGTCCTCTCAATGACACTAGAGAGGATCATTGGATTTCTACTGTCCATAAATGACCAGTGCAATAAAGTGTGAAGTGCAAAGAGACATGGGGCTGTATTTTTAAAAAATTTTTGTTAATGTTGCATTGAATAATGATTGAGGTCAAAGTAAAGGTATTTATCGATAGTTTAGTTTCTTTGACAACCTGTAACAGCAGGTTAAACAATTTCATTTGTGTCTGTTTTTGCCTGTTGTAGGTTTGATAACTCTCTGCTCATATTCAGTGCAATTAATCTCAGTGCCTTCATGTTTGACAACAAGACTTCTGACCCACAATGGCACTGATTGAAAGATTTGATTGGCAAAGGTCCAGTGAGATTGATATTGATGGAAAGCCTCTGCAGGAACTTGATACGTGATAAGAAAATGTAAACGTTTAGCTTTGTTTACTTGTCCTCCTATCTTTTTGCTCTCAGATGCTTCAGAGTGGCCAAAATCTGGACCTTGACGGGCTGTCATCACTACAGCAGCCCCATCACAAGAGGGTTGAGCCACACTAACGACTAATGACAGAGTGGCATGGTTGGTTTCCTGTTTGATTTCATGCCTCATGGGGATGAAGTCAAAAAGGATATGTTGCTCTGTAGGATGTGATGCTGTCTTAAAGGTTTGAATGCCATACATAGACCACACTTTATTATATGTTATAACCAACTGATAATAATTCTGAACCTTTTGATTATATTCAGGAAATTTTCGCAAACAAAGCACCAGCACATCAGAATGTCCAACTTGCATTTTGATTAAGTGCCTTGTAAAATGTTTCATTTTATTTTTATTTTCTGTGCCCTCAGTTAAAATTTGAGTGTGTATGTTTGCTTAAGAGCTGCTCTGTGTGTGCTTTTATCTGTGTGATGTATCTGTTAGTGGTGCTTCACTTTGCAACTTTTAATTATCACCACAGTCTCGGATACAAGACATACCGCTTTTGAACAGCCTGTGGTAAGGATGAACGTGTAAGAGTCTGTTCATTCTCAATTAAAAGCTGTTTTTGATGTCTGCTTCTCTCTTTGTAAAGCATGCCATGTAAAACTCAGACTCACTTATTTCTCCAACTGTCTCTTGTCTTGTGTCCCCAGTTTGTGGTATGTTCCTCACTGACTCAAGCCACAATTTGTTCATACTTGTTGTTAAATAGAGCTGTGCCATTAGGTAGTCTTTGGTCCACTTGTGTATAGTCTTTACAGAACTGTAAAGGGTCCATTATCTTATAGGCAAGATTTAATAGCAATTGCTTGACACCACTTGTGTCTTAGGCAAGACACTGAATAGTTATTCAGTTTAAGGTAACCACAGCCTGGTGAGCAGGTCTTACTCACTGTGACCTTATAGTTTAGCAATGTGAGACGAGGGGATTGATTAAGAACAGAAATGGATGTTTAGCTCATTAGAAAAGGAGAAAAGTACTTAATCAATTTGTTTTTAAAGAATATACATTAGAGTGTATCTCTGATTTGAGTCAAGTGTGAAAGACTCAGTTAACAGAAGCTGAATCACGGAGTATGTGTTAACCTGTTATGCAGTTGTTGTTACCATGGTCTCAGTTTTCTGTTTCATTTCATGTGTTTAAATGACCGACAAAAAGATTTTTTTTTTCTATAGGTCAAAGGCAGACTAGAAAACTGTTCACTCACATGTATACAGTGTTGCCATTAGCATTACAACCGAACCTGAACATAATTTCTATACTCTAAAGGATTTGGTTAGGTATGTCCCTGTTACATTTAAACAGATTTTAAGAATTTGTATGTTTATAAAGATAAAGAATGTGGTGAAGTTAAACAGAGGTAACAACCAGTTCTCAGTTCACCCACTGTTGTTGAGAGACACCTGTAACACTGTATCACAAAGGCCAGTGAACACATGGGCAGTTCTTCATTTAAGCTGTTAAAGGAACAGTATTGATCAAATTGTTCTCTACTCAGTGTGAGACTGAAATCAGAATCATTATTCATGACTAGCCAATGATTTGCTGTCACAGGATGTCTCCTGCCTGCAAAGCTGTGGGCCATGTAAGGGTAGGGAAGTGCACCAACATCACATTAAACTGCTATCTAGAAGATGTGGCCTTAACAGCCCTGAACAGACATCAAATAGTCATTAGTTCTCCGAACACGCTTGCTTCTGGCAAGATCTACCCACCATTCTTCCTGTGTTTCTTCATTGAATGGATGAGTGTAGTGCGTTGACCAACAGCTACCTATGATGGTCAAATTGTCTACACTTTCTAATATTGTTGGAAGCTTCCACAAATAAATATGCATTTTTTTGGAGTTAATGAGTCATATTTTCAATGTAATTCAGAATATTTACATGAATGTGTTTGGCAGATCTTTGACATTGCACACATAAAGTTTTCTTCCTGTTGAGGGTAATATAAGAAGATAAATCTTATATATCTAAATATACATAATATAATCTTAATAGGTCTTTTATATATTACAGCAATGGTGCAGCATTGAGCATTGTATTAAACTATGTGGGCGAGATTGTTGGATTGTCCTGAAGGATTGGTTTGAAAAGGCCTTATGGATCATTTTATGTGTTTTGACAAAGGGTTTTTTGCCGTGGGCCTCCGTTACCATCGGTGTGATTTCAATCTGACAACAGCAAATGTCCTCCATAAACAAGCAAAGATCTCTGCGTTACTATGAACAGATCTGCAAGAAATCCTATGAAGTACAAGCCAAGCTCGTTGAGTGAGGAGGAGATGAAAATAAAGAAGGCTTCTTGTTAATGTCAAATGCGGCTTCCTGCATAGAGTCACATTGCTAAATCTGCCATCAGCTGGTCAACCATGTATGGAAAGCTTTCTGCAACAAACATCTGTATGTAAGGAATAAGTTAACTTGAAGCCTAGGGAAGCTCAAGCCAAGCACATTCAAGAAGAGGGAGAGGGAACGAAACTTTTTGTTTATGTGAACTGTAGCTTTCTGGATAGAGTCAAACTGTTGGACGCGTTCCTGAAGACAGGTGAAACTTAAAGCCGAGGGGCACACAAACACATCACTGCTCCCACAGGTAAACATCATACACCCACAAGGGTCAGACTGAGTACAACCTAGTGGGAAGATAAAATTATATCCCTTATGGGTGTAGTGAGATATCAATAGTGCAACATTTAACACTAATTTACATAATGTACTTCCTAATTTAGACCTATCTATGCAAAAAAAAAATAATTACAATAACATATCGTCAGCCTAATAGCATATCTGCCTAACTCAAATTCAATCCAACATGAGTTAGGCAGATATGCTATTAGGCTGACGATATATAATAATAATAACAACATGTCAGTGATAATAAAAAACTGTATTAACTGTGTGGCAACAAAGATGTTGTAGTCTGTGAAGAATGATTTAAGTTAATTCCAGTGTCTGGCCAATATATTTTTAATAACTGACTGAAGGTGTTGAGGGGGCAGGACTGAAACTACTAAAAAAATGCTCTAAAAGAATCAGAAGTGTAAGATTGTGTTAACATACATGGTCAGTTCTTTCAATAAGGACAAAGCACAGTTACAATTGGTCTGTGGAAAAACACACTGGACGTAAGAAAAATATCTGATAGTCTAAGGAATTCACACCTGGTCCCTGCTGTTCTAAAGGATGAAAGTAATAAAGCAGCAGAATGCAGTGCCTGAAAAGTGTATGTTTTCACTGATGATATGGAGTGTGTTTTCATGGCAAATTGAAACTTGATGAAAGCCTGAGCAATGCCTGAAAGCCACAGGATATCTTGATATCCTTGCCAGTTAGGTGTGTTTCTCAATGGCAAAAGGGCATGTGTCCACAAATTGATTTTTGCCAGCAGTGTAATTCTCAGTGCACAGAGAAAAAATGTCAAAAAATCTATCCACAAACATAAATACGAGTTAAGATAAACCAAATGATATGTGAGGTTGTGTATGTTCTGCATCCAAAGGCCATCTTGCATAGTAAACGCATTTATGGCGAGAAAAATCATGCATACACAGGTAAGCTAGGAAAATATCACGTTAAGAGTCAAGTTTTGACTGTTCTTCATTATATTGTTATATGAACATATATCCCAGTAATGCTTAAGTCTGCCACGTTAACCACACAAAATAAACATAAATGTGCAAACCCCCTGCAATGAAAGCCAACATTTCTTTTTGTGTCTAAATGTTATTCCCTCGTTCAGTGCACAGAAAGTTAATTTGAGACCTAATTTATTAATTAATTTTCTAGTCAAGCTTCACCTTTTTACTGAAACCGCCTCCATTTTTGTTTGCTATGAGCTAAGACATAATGGTGTGTAATTTGCAGATATTAAAGATGGTAGACTGTGGGTTTGGGTGGTTTTCAATTCGTACATGCTTGCCTTTTGTATAATTTCGCTGTTTCAGGTAAGAGAAAGTGTTATGATTACCACTTTTTACACTTCAAACAAAAATAATGATAGAGTATGCGATGTGAAAATGTTATTGAAAAAGTCTGTGGTGTATTAGGAAAATATGTGGCTTGTGAGTGAGTGGGAAATACAATCTTGAGGTGACGTGCACAGTCTTAAACTTTCAATAGCGAATTCGAGACAAACAATGAGCTGAACTGCCTATTGGCAGCAAAATATATGTGTCTGAAAATGGTGTTTATTAGTACGACCTAATGGTAGGGACTCCAGGAAAGTAAGGTACAGAGGAGAAAAACACCCCTGCTCTAACTGACACCCACAGGGGCCAGAGCTAAGAGATTAATGGGAACAATAAGCAATGGTCCTGATAATGGCAAAATAAACATTTCCAGCATCAAACTACAGCCTGTGAGAAAATTAGCATAAGAAGCGACAATCTTCCAAGCTGTCGACATACTAAACAAGAACCTAATGGCTAAATCAGGGCAAGCATGACTAAGTGCATGATACAACAATAAGGATGACGCACACTGTGGAATGAGGCTTACAAGAAAAAAGGTCAGCGTATGAAATTTAAAGTAAATGTGTCCCAGAGACAATATCACATTGTTACCGCTCTTACATTAATAAATGGTAAATGGTTTGGAGCTTGTTAAACTGTGTATGTGAATCAGAATGTGAATGGCCTTTTTCATCCACTGCTGAGGGTTTGTCTAAAACTGTTATAAGCAGTCACCAGGTCACCGTGCCTTCTATAATGGAAATGTAATGATGCCCTCTTTCACCACACCAGCAGCAGTGGGAAGTCTCCTGCTGGTGGCACTGCTTAGAGTCATCACTACTTTGCGAAGAGAAGTATAAATTTACAGTAACCCACTACATGTGTAATGGCATTTAAATGCTAGAATGATTCTTTACATTAAAAAAGAAACACTGAGTCACACTGAGTCTCTGAAAAATCAGAAAGAAATCTGATAAAGAGGAATCATTTTATCTTTCAACCAAGGCGATGAGACTTTCAAATACATTATTTCAAACAACACCGTCCCAGTAGGACTTTGATGAGTTTTAATGTGACCATTGATGAAAGTATAAATGAATCATTATGACACTTCTACAGTTTGGGTTGGTTTTTTGCATGATGTCAACAGATAAATTTGCATACAAAAAAATCTGCATTGCTCGGGTTAGTCCCAGGGTTTGCATTTGCCATTAACACTCAGGTACAGAGATTTATAGAGACTATAACAGATCTCATCTTTCTGAATAATGTTAATCACAGTAACTGCATGATGTCACCATTGTCATTATTATTATTATTATGACTTATGACGTGTTTGGTTTATAAATCTATAACTTCAAGTCATGTATGTCACCCTGTTTGTTTGCCATTTTTTGTTGTCTGTCCTTGTGTCTCTTATCCCTCTTTCATTCTTTATTGCATCTGAAATGTCACTCTTCTTAGGCCTTGCATGATCAAGAATGATAAAACATTTTGTATTTTAAGCCTAGAAATACAAAGCTTTTGGAAGAGGTAAAAAGGTGAAAACGGTGTCAGAACAATATCTGCATGTCACACTGTATACATCATGAGTCAAATAAACTCTTTGTCTATTTTAGCAATAACAATTTTCACCATGTTTCTCTAACCATCGTCAACTTCAACAGCCTAAAATTACCCAGTGTAAAGACTAGATTTATGAATTCAGTGCTTTTCTGCTTTAGCATAAATCAGATTTAGTGGTAGTGACATTACAAGTTATTGATTAAGAAGAGGAGCACCACAAATGTTAAACAGCATCACCTTCCTGGTTTGCCATTTATCTGTACTATGTTCCCAAATGGAGCCTTAATGGTGGAAGTGGTGAGAAGTAGCAACAGTGCCAGGAGCTGGATGAGAGCGAGATATAGTGACAGCCTGAATATCCTAATAAATATGGCACACTTGGAAGACTCAGGATCTTTGCATAGAATTCTCAAAAGCCAAAATGTGGTCAGGTCACTCCAAATAATAAAAGATCCATCTTGTGACACCTTAACACATTTGGGATGTTATAGGCATTTCAGCAATGACTCATAAGACATTCCAAAAGTATCTTGACAAAATGAAACCGGCATGAATTTTCCTCTTTAATTCAACAGCATACGGGTATGTAAAATTCATGAGTCGGCCAGGTTGCTAACACAATACTCGACACAGTTTTTTTTAATTAAAAACTCAGTGCGTAAGCCTGATATAAGTTTAAAAAGGTGAAACTTTTCTCTCCTATACCATGCCAATGCTACAAACTTTGAACACTTTCATCACTCATCTGCATTATTTATATGGATCCAGCAATTCCAGATATAGCTTTTGTTCTTATCTTTCCTCTCAAAGGTAAAGGACCTGCATTTGTACTTTAAAGAATCATGTGTGTGAGAGTTTTAAGTGCTCCAGTAACAGCAAACATGATTAACAGATAAACCCCAACATCCTGGATTCTTTGATTACTTATAATAAATGGAGGTTACATGACAAGGTTTACAATGATGCTCACAATGCTCTGTGCTGTTAAGTTTTATGCACTAGGCAACATACATAAAGGAAAAAAAAGCAAATACAGGGACCGACTTATTTCCAGTGTCTCACTGTTTATTAACATAAGCACACATAAAATGCATTAATCTCCAAAGAAAACATGCAATGTACTTTTTTTTCTTTTTGGGGACCAGAAATCAGAGAAAAATATTTTGTTTTTCTTACATTTAAAAGACTTTTTCAATATTCTACATTTAACAAAATAACACGTTGACTGAAAAATGATAATTTCTTAAGAGCAAAAAAAAAAGAAAAAATACAAGTATTAACCTACATGAAGGATTAAACGGATCTCTTCAGTAAGAGATATTTGACCTTACTGAAAATCAATATGAACATAACAGATACAGGAAATAGAAAGTTTAACTTTGTGTACTGCTGGAAGTCAATGTCAGTCAGTAACAGCTGATATCGACAACTCTTCAGTTTAATATATCACATACACATGCTACACCATTTCACAATAACACAGTGTGTAGTCACACTATGCACAACAATGACATTCTCACTGTACCTCAAATAGAAGTACTGTATATAATGCTGACTAACAAAATCAATTAATGAAATGCTGAGACTGACCTTTCCCTGTGGTTCATTAAGACAGAAATCTTTTCAAAGTCTAATTGAAACGTGAGAAATGTTTCTCTTTAAAATCATCAATGTCAACCAAGTAGTTTTCTTTCAAACCAACTCTAAATGACTGTTGTATTACAGGTGAATGCATTCAATCTCCTCTGTTACCGGCATGGAGGAGGTTCTCATATCCATCTCATCTACAGTCTTATTGGGGGCATATGTTGACCTCCAACGCAGCAGCACAATCTTCTTCAGGTACTTTACCGTGTTGTTCTTGACGCTGACAAAACAGAAGGTATTGATCATGCTGTTGCTCATAGCAATGCACTCAATGATATAAAAGGCCACCAGTGAGTTCCTCTGGCGGGAGATGAGTGTTGGATGAAAATCTCGTAGGATGGTGAAGCCATAGTATGGTGCCCAGCACAGGATGTATGCTGTTAAAATCCCAATCAGGACCATCACTGTTTTGCGGCGACAACGCAGCCTCTTCCTGATCTGCTCCGTCTGAAAACCGGGGACATTCTTGAACCACAGCTCACGTGAAATCCGGGCATAACACATTGCCATGACGATCACAGGGGCAACAAACTCCAGAGCAAACACAAACAGGAAGTAGGACCGGTAATAGGCCTGCTGGTCAACTGGCCAGATTTGTGCACAGAAGACTTTATGAGTGTTTGAGTCAGTGCCACCATGAGGGTACATGGTCTCAGAGGCAAAGTAGGCAGAGGGTATTGATATCAGAATGGGAACAATCCAGACTCCTGTTATCAGGCAATAGGCAGTTTGGTTCTTCATACGAGGCCTCAGAGGATGGACTATAGCCATGTACCTGAAGAAACACAGACAAATTGTCACATATAGGAGGCAGGGAATGAACCCATAATATGATGCAGAGTGCTGCGTGATAATTTGGTGAATGGCTCTCATTGAAGAAGATCAAAGTTCATTACACAGTGTTTCATTATTCAGTGAACTCAATTTTTCATTCTGGTGGAAGGTCAATTTCATGGATTTAAAAATATACACTTAGGGCATAATCCTTAATCTATATGTAAAGCACTGAATTGAGTGACAGGTCATGTGATGGCACAACTAGCATAAAACTGTAAGTTTTCTGCCTGTATTTTAAATAAAAATATGTTTACTGGCAAACAGGCAAAAAATAAATAAAAATTTTATACCAGAAATCAACTAACAGTCAATAATTAATTCAGTTTTTAATTTGTTAAGAAAACAACAGATGGCTTAGATAACCAACTTTTTAGAAAAATGCATTTCAGATTTATTTTCTATAAATATATTGAAATATGCAGTTTTCTTATTCTGTTCCAGTTTGCTGTTCATTTTTCTGAGGCAGCATTAGTATTTACAATACACTTCAGATCTCAATATGCAGCCTGTGTGTCACATTTAAATGCAGTGCACCACCCACAAAGAAGTAAATGATCCTCCATTAGCTGGGCAGCAGGCCTGTGGATTCTCCATAACAAGCCACACTCAGTAGGCTGCTTACACAATGTCAGAGGAAGTATTGACTAAACAATTATTTCTAATAATTGCTATGGCCTCCTAAACACACAATATTCAGCTTCAACGGCACTCTACACTCTATAGGTCACTGTGAACCCGTGGATCTAGAGATAAATACCCATTTTCACCTGAACATGATTGAATATTATTACAATAATACTATCAGTAAATACTACTTTACTATTAGTAAAGATAATAGTCATTTCTTCCTCTAGGTGCGGTTTTATGAAACATACTTCAAATTTGTTAATTCTTCCGAATCAGAGCAATCAGAGCACTACTAATACTCAAACTCAAAACTAAATGCTAAAAAAATAATTCTTCTGAGCTGTAATATAAACCCAAAAGTGATTACACAACCCATTTATACAGCACAACAAACAGTAAGGAGAAGTGAAGGTGATGAAGTTTGCATTCTGTATACCTTGGCAAACTTGAAGTATATGTTTAAATTTAAAATTTAAAATAAATGTGTAAATTTGGAAAACTGAACTTTTAAGACACAAAGCAGTATAGGAAAGCCAAAACAGTTGTTCTTATTGTGTCATGCTTATTGTTGGTCCTCCAGCATGATAAGAAAAAAAAGAAAAGCAAAAAATCAATAGCAACCGTTTGAGTCATTCAGACTTGCTTCACTGCTTTCAGAACCTTGGTTTAAGGGTCTTTAATATCAAAGACACAGGTGCAGGCAAGGAACTAGTCAGTTCAATGAGTTACAGGGAGGAAGTTCTACTATTGGCTATGCTACTATATCTCATAGCCCCTATAGCACTAATGATCTCTGCCTCTCTCAAAGCAAACATGACTTTAGGCATGATTTATCAAGCTTTGTTACTCTCTGGGGCCTTCTGAGTTTATGTCAGTATGTTGTAGACCTATCCACAGCAGAATTTCTAAGGAAAGCCCAGGGTGTTAGTAATAACATTAACAATGGCTCTGTAGGACTCAAGTAAGTCCTGACATTGTGACAGAATACCAAGACTTTGAAGCACAGGTAGCTAAAAGAAATCCAAGGTTATTGGTATTTTATATATCCATCCATCCATCCATCCATCCATCCATCTTCTTCTGCTTATCCGGGGCCGGGTCGCAGGGGCAGCAGCTTGAGCAGGGATGCCCAGACTTCCCTCTCCCCAGACACTTCCTCCAGCTCTTCCGGGAGGATCCCGAGGTGTTCCCAGGCCAGTCGAGAGACATAGTCCCTCCAACATGTCCTGGGTCTTCCCCGGGGCCTCCTCCCGGTGGGACATGCCCGGAAAACCTCCCCAGGGAGGCGTCCGGGAGGCATCCGAAACAGATGCCCAATATATTTTACATATTATAATTATTTACACCTGTGCTTCTCCTACTCTGACATTTGAGTCAAAATGTCCTCTGTGGAAAAGGCATGCTGAACATGTGCACATTCATGTGCTTCAACTCTCAAATTAACTGTACATGATCATTGATTAATAAAAAAAATACCAGCAAAACCTTCCCTCCTTTACATTTCCTTGTCTTCCCAAGCCTGTGCAAAAGAAGGACTGAATAGATAATGTATGGCACATACAGCACAGATGGATAAGGAAAACCAGATGGAGTCTTAAAGGGAATTACACTTGTTGCAGGTCTAAAAGAATAAAGATACCTGGCATTTTAATTCAGCATTAACATTAAAACAGTGTATGCTGGCTAAATCTTATGCGTTTATCTTATTGATCAGTTAGCCACAAATTTGACTAGAAACTCAGCTCACTAAACTAATTAGCTAAAGAAAAAGGTAACAAGTGTTTGTAGTTTTAGTTGTCCCATATATAAAAGATAACTGTCTTAATTTTGTATGCAGGCATGTGGACAATGATGCCAGCAACCCTGCTCTTTTTTTTAGTTGTTTAGTGAGTAATTAGATGCTGCAAACCCATCAGCCACTGTTGCTGCCCACTTGGTGATTATAACATGGAAGGTAAAATGGCAGATGGTTATGATATAACATTGCGTTAAGTGTTTTATATCTATGGTAAAACCACTCTGATTAAACTTGCATTGCAACTTGCAGTATTTTTAGCAATGGAATGGTAGTTCTGTTAAACTCTGATTGATCTATCCAGCTTGATCCAAACCAACAACATGCTTCAAATATTTATCTTAAAATACTGCCATTACTGTTTAAAAAGACCATTTATGTTGACATTGTTAAATGTGATGTATTGTATCTTGAATGACTGGAATGTCTTGTCAACAAACCAAACCAACAAAATATCAAATGTTCAGCTAGAGATAGATCAAGGACACTTTACTGACAGATAAAAACTCTGTAGCTTTATTGATTTGAATCGGTGTAGATGTACCTGGGAGATTTTCAAAAGCAGTGGGGGCTTACAAAACTGTGCATGCTCACAGGGATCCCCACACAGACCCACAAAAAAATATAAAAGAAGAAACAGACTCACCTGTCAGCTGCAATGGCAAGTAGTGCATTGGTGGATACATAGAGTGAGACAGTCCGGAGATAGTTGACAGAGGCACATAGCACCAATCCGTGATCCCAGGAAAGCTGTTTTACCACATAGTAGTCCACCAGGAAAGGGCAGCACACCACTGCCACAATGAAGTCTGAGATGGCCAGGTTTGCAATGAGAAGGTTGGTGAGGTTGCGGAGCTTTTTGTAGCGGGTCAATGTGGCAATGAAGATGAAGTTTCCCAAACCACAGACAAGCATGATGCAGACAAGCACCACACCTATAACAATGGTGGCCACGAAGAAGGCCTGGCCCTGCGTGGTATCTGGGATCTCATCAGGAGGAATGCCATAGTCCATATCATAGTCCATGTAATGCTCCAACCTGCCTGTTGGGAGACTCTCCTGCATTTCTGTGTAAGCCACTGCCATGTGGCTGATGTTGGCATCCCCCATGTCGTAGCACACACTCTTATTTTGATTTAGAAGGACTTGTATTTGATAATTTGATCCAACAAGTTAAGTAAAAAATGATGAGGCTTTTTGGTACATGGTGCTAATGATTTCTTGACAACAGTTTAATTTTGAAGTTGCTTGTGTGAAGATGGAAATTTGAACAGGCTGAATCTTCTCTGGAAACAGCAGTGCATTTTCACCTGGAACAGAAAGTTCCCATCTCAGCATTGCTCATACGGGGTCAGGATTCATGGCAACAAGATGTGATCAAAACAAATTACATGATCTCAGTGCTTCAGGCGTAATCATGCTGGCATGTGTGACATTTCTATGATATTTTCTGATGAAATATGTTTGTGTGTGAGGTCATTATATCTGGCAAAGGCTTTTATGTAATTTATTAGAGACTTCGTCACAAGCCACCATGCTCAGCATGATGACAGGGCATTTCATTCACTGCGAAAGTGGTCACATGAATCCCCCTGCATGCATATGCGATACAGCAAAGCCATGATATGAAACCAATTACAAGAAAAAACAATATGCATATAACCAGACTAGACTGGATTTCAATTGATACAGTTGCACACCACAATTAACCTTGCTGCTAACCCCAGTGCACACACTCTTATAATGTAAGACAGATTAAGAGAAAAAATCCAGGCACAGTCTGGCTTTACAGTCATGACTTGTTTGGGTGTTTGGGTGTTTGCGCAAAGAAATCAATAATTGTATGTATTTACTGCAATGCATAATCTGGAGAACTACAAAAATTTTATTTGCATTTGACTCTATGAAGCTGCAGGGGATCTCAGCTGGGGTATTAAGCTCTTCTCGATAATCAGAGTATGGAGGAAGATCACAAACTGCGAATTTAAATCAACAAAGTAAACACACACACACACACACACACACACACACACACACACACACACTCAAAGGTAAACTTTTAGGTGAAGGGGACATATCTTCTTTTTACGGGAAATGTTCAAATGAGAGTAGAGTGATAAAAACAGTGAATGCAAACAAATGTTGAACATTAAAAAGCACTCACCAGAAACGTTGAAGGTTCCGCGACTTTTCTCAGCTCAGTACAAAAATACAGATTAATTGCCCGTTGTCTGTCAGGTGGTAAACCGAGCCCAGATGTTGTATTACTGAAAAATCCCACCTGTGAAAATAGAGGTTCGCTCCATCAGCCTCCCTGATCACTGACTGAATCTGCTGCCTTTCCGCTCCGCTCTCCTCAGGAGCGCTTCTTAAAGAAAAGTTGCGTCTGTTGCTCCTCTGCCTCAAGTGACACATCCGACGATGACGCGCGGAGATACCACATCGCACGTCTTTTAGGAGGCGTGCGGAGAGGCAGGCTGTGCGCGTGGTCGCAACTGTATTAAGTCAACTAGCTAGGTGGATGCCTGCGAATACATAGTGTACACAAGAAGGATTTTGCATAAGAGTCTGCGTTAACCTTGACCATTTTTCACATGACTGACGGATAAAGGAGACAGAGATTTATAGAATAAGACGGCATTCGCGTGCTGTCCGTCTATCATAGGCCATATTTCTCCCAAAAAACATCAGAGCCAGTGTCTGTCACATCGTACTGTATTTTATAACAAGACAGATAAATAATTATTTGTCTCTTAATTAGTCTCTTCAGTCAAATTACTCATAAATATAACATATAATATATATATATAATATTAACATACAAGTCAACTATTCTGGACAGGTAAGGCCAAAAAGGAAGGCAAATCCACACCAACAACACAAACACAAACTAAAACAGAAATGCACTTAATTAGAGCATCTTAAACGTTTTACAAATTCACTCATATTAATACATCATGCAGGTTCTCTTAGGTTAGATTGTTAAATGGGTGTTGCACCATACTGGACCCCTAACATCTAAATACAGTCATTATAAATCACAGGGCAGCTTGATATTAATTTATTGCATGTTCAAACTGGATTTTAAAATACTACACTCCCTGCAAATTGGATTAGTTACTCTTACGTTAAAAGTGATTTTTTTGTGTCTGCTTGGGGGCAGCAGAAATAGGCTGCTGATACAAAAGGCATTGTTACCTATTGTTCACCTAAAATGGTGAGCCTTCAGCAAACATTTGTGCACTAACACTTCAAGTAGATATTGAGTAACATTCACATACAGCCACCTGGTGAATATACGCTGCTGTCTGCTCCACTGCGTTTACCAGCTAGCCTCTAACTGTACCTCTAAGTTATCTGAAGCTGGGTACATTAGGTTTATTAGAGGTTTTGGCTGAAAATAGCTGCTTGATGGGGCTTTCACACATAAAGCGCAAGTGCAACATTGTGCCATCTCACCCAATGAGGTATTTCAGGCAACTGGTAAATCATGGCACTGCATTTAACCACTCACCCCAGAACACTTGTCTAATGTTATCCCATTATGATGATGTAGACATACTGAACAAATTGTTTGACATTGCAGACAACACTTCCAGTTTGCTGTGGTGTATGTGTCAAATCTGTCATTGACTGACATTGTGTAAATAAGAAACCTGGAAATTTATGTGATGTTGTGTCACATAACAATGACAGTTAATTATATTATTTCATCGGTTGGGAAATAGTGTTGTCATGGTTGTTTCTTAAAATAATATTAAGCTTCCCATCTGTAATCCTGGGGGCCAGGGACATAGAAAAGAGACATATTCTAAAAAAATAATATTCAGTGTTTTTACCTTTAATGCTCTATTACTGTAAAGTGCATACTTTTAATGATATATGAGTACCTGAGGTTTGATTTTCCCCCTTCAGTCTCAGTTTGAATATTTTTAGTTCTTGTGTAATGTAAATATTAATATGTACATTTTAAAACTCATCATTACCAGCCAATCATTATTTTCCAAGCATGGCACTTGAATCCCAATCACTTGTGAACAGGATGCCAGGACGGAATAGAAAGTAAACCATGTCATAGATGTTCAGAAAGGTCTGTGAATATCATTATGAACAAGACACCCATTTTCCACAGTAAAAAGAAATCGCCTTCCTTCAGCTTTTAATCAACCTTTCATTAGGTTGGGTGGGCTGGGGATAAATTGCCTTGAATTTAATCTGGTCTTCCTTCCCTCTGTTTGTCCAGAAGACAACCTAAAGACAGAGCTGTACAGAGCTGTCATCACCATATCTCTGTGGTCAACCATCCTACAGCAGATAAAGTGGCACAGACAGCAGCACTACTGACTTTTTAGGATCAATTCCTTATTGTGATGGAAAGCTAGCACTGCTGCTTTTTATATCGCCTCTGACAATCATCTGTCAATAGCAGCAAGATGGCTTTTTGTGTCATCTGGCACTGAGCGCAGCAGACTGGCAGATATAGTCAGTACAGTTTAAATATAATAACAGATAACAAGAGACACAAGTGAAGCGAAGTGAAGTGAAGTGAGTGAAGCAGCAGACATGTCCTGTCATCTATTATGGACACAGGAGGAGAGAGGACTTGCTTTCTTGTCTAGAGCTTGAACATATCGGTCCCCTCCCACCCCCCCAAGCTCACAAGAGATGAGAGAACTGCCTTTGCATGTTTCCATTAGTTTTTTATTACCCTCTAAATATTAGTGGCTACTTGCTCAGCCTTGCTAGTGTTTGTCACTGTAGCCCAGGAGGCCTGACCAGCAGGATAAACACTAGCCTTTCATTTCCAACTGTGGACAGCTCTCTAATCTCACACAGGCCTCAGATTTACTGCTACTCGTAACCAATGAATATAGATGGAAAAAGAGGCCGTGTGATCGTGGCGTTCTCTTTTCAACCATGAAGAAAATATGCACAAGGCTTGTGATCTATGGCCTCTGCATGAGGGTGGACAGATAGACAGGTAGTTTATTGGTGACAATGTTATGGAGGAATAAGCAGGAGTGTAACAGAATCCATACAAATTTATATTAGGGGCTTAAAGCCGAACAGAGGCAGCTTGATTAGGCAAAATGTTGGTTCTTCTTTGAGTATTTGTCCAAACACTCCGCCAGCATTGAACCACACAGTCATTATTTTCGCTTTTAACTGCTGTTCTCTTGTTTTTCTCTGCTACTGCTTTTCTTTGTCATTTTTTTCTCCCTCCTCTTTTTTTTGCATGTGATCACAGTTGTGTTGCAGCAAGTTACTGAATATCTAGCTGGGGTTAACCTGGAGTGTATTCATGGACTTGTGGGAGCTCCTCTTACAATTTCAATCAGGGGAAAACAAGAAACACACGTTGTATGTGAACTGAGTCTAAATCAGCATTCTAACTGGCTTTAGGTTAGAGGTGCCCTTAAATGTCACTGTGCATTTCCTCTTGGCTGAGATGTCGCAGTACACAATGTGCAAATGGGTTTCATACCAATTTCACAATGAAATCTCAGTGAAAGGAGGGCAATGCATTAATGTACACAGCACCAGCTTAAGTGCCCATGCTATTAACATCATTTTACCACCTGTTCTATAACCACTGTCAGTACAGGCCGTGGAAATCTCCTATGGACACTGAAGGCTTTAGAAGTCATTCCACCACCTGTGCAAGACGAGATTGACACAGACACAGTGTTGGGCATCCTCTGAGAAATCTCTCATTAACTGGGGGGAACATTCCCAGTTTTAGAACTGTGGAAAATGGTAACCACTGAATGCTAAACAACAGGAGGGTACTGTGAAGCATAGGTAAGACTTAGAAGTAGAATATATGAGTATATGAGAAATATACCACATATCTCATCTTATTATCCATTCTTACACTGTACCATTACTAATTTTTAGTAATTCACTGATTTACTTTGCATGGTGTATGGACACATTTGCATTGCGTTAGCTAAGATACGATTAAGCTAATATACGAGTAGCCCTCTGTTCATCGAATAACTGTGAATGTAATGGCTTGAATGAGAAATTAGCTATATAAAATTATTTAAACCCCTTTTGTCCAGTGACTTAATGTTGATACCACAGCTTAACTATCACAGTCTTGCCTTGAGCTAGGGGCTTTGCCAGGCATAAAATATACCAAAATGCTGATGTAAAGCCATTTGACATGTGTTTCATTCAGCTGTTTTACAGACAGCTTGCTAGATCTGTCTAGAGGGGCATTTTGACTGACCTTGTACCAGAAGCCTGCAGAGAGCAGGCTGAAGCAGAAGCTCTTCTGTCCTCTGTCTTCTATCACTCTGTCTTACTCTTATCTTTGCTGAATGCTGTTGTTGTAAGAGTCAGAGAAAGACTGGTCATGTAAAAGAGAAAATAGGTAAAATAGAAATACCAGCTTTCTTTACTGTTATCACAAAAATCAAGTGCTGAGATACTTAATATCAACACAGTCCACCCAGCAAAACAGACAGTGCCACATATGGTTTGTGTTAACATGGAAATAAAGACTTAAATTTATGTTAGAGCTTTAGATCAGAGCTACAATCCCAGTTGCCCCATGCAGTTTTAACTTGTTTGCTCTTTTCAGTCTTATTTCTCATTTTCTTTGCACTGGCAACAGAACTGAAAACAACCATCATTCGTTCACTATATTGTACGATCATGTATCGCAGTTCCTGAAATGGGCCTACCTGCTGCTCTTATGAATACATTTCAGTAATACTGGGCGTTTTGTGTGATGCTTTTGAGATCATGAAGTGATTAGTTGTTTTTTTCAGAGCAATATTCACAGTGTGTCAACGCTTACTTCTGGCAGGAATAATTCTCCACAGTCCACACAAAATGCACCGCACGAAATTTCCCCTCTGTCCTGTGGTGGGCCACCATCCAATCTGCCATATCAAACAGGGATCTAGAAAGCAGCTGACTAAGAAGCACAATAATGGCGTGTGACAACCCAGTGTTTTCCCGGTGCAGCCAATTGTTTGTTTTTGTGGTTCTGCTTTGTCATCAACAGCCTGGCTTTTCTAATCTCTGCCACAAAGGCAACAATACGCTCTGGAAGGCCCCAGGCTCGCAGCATGCGCGACCAGAGCCAGGGGGAGGTTTTGAGGGCTATTTCGCCACCAGTCAGTGCTGTGCAGCGTTTAGTCTAGCATGAGACAGCCAAGGGTGAGCACCCAAGTTTTCACACAATAAAGGTGCGGAAGGGGATCAAGCACTCCGGGGATACCACCAACCCACGGGAGAGAAGCCTACCACCATGTTTAAGACCAGCTACCTGCGCGAGGTGCGCAAGGAAAAGTATGAGCATTCAGATGTCTTCAGTGAGGACATTGAAGATTCTGAATCCCCTGCAGGGATCTCAGCCATCCAGGGCTGGGAAAGTCTTCAGGAGCTCAACAGCCGCTTTGCCCGGTACATCAACAGGGCACGAGTCCTGGAGCAGCGCAACGCCGTGTTCCGCAAGCAGCTGGAGACGCTGCAGCGGATGGAAGAGGCCAGCGGCCTAGAGGAGGCTTTCATGGAGCAGATTGAAGTCAACAGGCAGCGCATCCGGGAGCTGTCCTCTGACCATGCCAAGCTGAAGCGAGAGCTGAAAGATGCTTGCCGCATGTTGGACGAATTCACCAGCAAGTAAGAGAGTGGGCAGTGGTTGGTCTGATGTGTGTGTCAAAGATCAAATTCCTACTTCGCAGGTGCAGTGATATAGTGGAGAAATGTGAAGATATGGCTTATAAAAAAACACAGCAGATAATCAATGTCACAGTGGATGCAAAGTCATTTTCATCAGCATATTAACTTTCAAGCAGGAAATTATGCAAACTGCTGATTAATAAAGATGTTCTTAATATTGTGGACTAGACACCAAAAGACAAGATACAAAATAGACATTGGATTTGAAAAAATGGCACATTAAAAGGTCATTTCATCCAACTCACAGAAAAACCCAAAACTAAGCACTGTAAACCAATCATAATCTGCTGTATTCATGTGGTGGTGGGAATTTTCAAAACAGATGTTTTAAAACCTGGGCAATAAAACTATCTACAGAGAGTGTTTATTTCTCTCTGTCTGGAATTCAGGCAAACCATCTCTTTAATTTCACCTATCTGTAGATAGGGTGTAATCAACTGTCTGCAGGCAGCTAAACCTCACAACTTTACTTTCATGCTGAGAAGAACATTGACCAGCTGTGGTTGAATAGGCTGGTGAAGAGAGCTCTAGTAGTTTCCATTTAGAGCTCTGACACACAAAAACACAAAGGTGCTGTGCTCCAGGAAAGAGATGAGTTTGCTAATATGTCTCTCTGTCTACATGCCACAAACAGGCATTCAGACACAAATAAGCCACAGGTTATCTAAGATAGTTATGCCCTCACCATGAATACTGTATGATAATGTAACAATCTACCTCTTTCTGCTCGGTATTGACCCATAACTGAGATGTTTTATGTTCTAGATATAGGAATGAATGTGATTATCAAGAACAGCTTCGGGGCACACTGGAACAGTTAAATAAGGTACTGTAAGGATGAATGTAAGTTTGTTTACATAAACATACAAATGTTAAATGAATAACAGTTTTTCACTAAATCCACATCAGAATTCTTCTGCATTTAAACATGAAAAATCACATGCATATGAAACAAGAGAACATGCAAACTATGCTAAGTTTTACCCCAGAGAGAGATTTTAGGTTTCCATGGGCTGAGGTTTCTGCAACATTGTATGACTGCACTATGTCACTGAAGTGTTTATAGTTTTTTGTATCGAGTCAATACAGTTCACACTGTACATTTCACATTTTTCCTTTGTGGCTCCTATTGTTCTTTTCTTTGTCTCCTGTCCTCTTACAGGAAGCTGACAGTGCTCTGCTAAGAAACCTGGAGTACCAGATCCAATCACAGTTCCTGCAGGATGACATCAACTCTACCAGAGATAGACACAAGAAGGTCAGTAGTGCAAATGTTAAGTGATCAAAATTAAACTACACAGGAAACTAACGAAGTGTGCAACTAGGGTCAGTGTGCAACTATTCGTTTTTTTTAAATACCATTTAATAGGAACTTCTTTGGGCAGAACACTCTTCAACCAACATGCATGACAGGTAAATTGGAAATGCTAAATTGACCATAGGAGTGAATGTGAGGGTGCATGAGTTTGTCTGTCTCTATGTGTTGGCCCAGTCACAGGCTGGAGACCTGTCCAGGGTGTACCTGTCCAGGATGCGTTCTGACGAATGACTGTTGGGATAGGCTCCAGCACCCCCTGTGAACCTGAAAGGGATAAAGCTGTTACAGAAAATGGATGGATGGAAAAGATGCTTATTATTTACAATAAGTGGCTATTGTAGGAAAACAAAATTTGTTGTCAATCAGTATTTTGTAGATACTTTCAGTAAAAATTCATCCATATTATTTTAAAATTCAGTAATTCAGTAATTCAGGTGTCATTACAGTTCCTTCAAAACACATTTGCAGTTTCACATAAGTGTATAAAAGCCATTTTGGGGAGACAGAGAGAGATAGTGTTGCAAATTAGCTTAGTCTCTAAACGCTGCAATTATGTGGCATTAGTCTATTCTGTGAAAATGTTACACTCAGGTCTGAGATAAAGTACTTTGGCATGGAGAGGAGCTTCAGTAGGAGTGTCCCTTCTGCCATAGCAGCCCAAAGTGCCTTACTGACAAAGTGCCATGGCCAGAAACATTTAATTGTATGCATGAAGACTTTTTGTATTGTCATTATGTGCATGTTTCTTTGTTGTACTGGCTGTGAAAACAAATCTTGCAGTGGGACATTAAATCTTAATTAGATATAATCTATATATAGTATAAGATGGATCATTAAAAAGTTGACAATAAAATAAAAGATGGCAAAAAATCCATTTTTGTCAGTGGCCAAAGAGGGGAGTGTTGTGGGGTTTATCAGTGTATATAAATCACTATGTCTTGATGCTAGAGCAACGAAGTACCACACGGAAGTGGCAATGAGTGAGTTGTATTGATACTCACATTACTGCAGTCATTATTGAAGGCTTTACAAACTTGGCCAGTAAAAGCCACTGACTGAAAAATGAGTTTAATAAATCCTTGTCATTCAAAGCAGTTTATATCTCTGACATATCGGCCTTTAAAGGGTGCCACATTTTCAAATTTTGTCTGTATTGTTCTGTTTGACAGCATCTTTGATTTCAGGGCAGTACGTGCATGGATTGGATAACGCGCAGTCAGTGGAGAAACCAAATCCACATCAAAGAATATCAGTTCAAAGTATTTTACACCACAGTGTGTATTTTTCTTTCTGTTGCTTTTGAACACCGCTGACCTAAGGCCACTGCTCCTCAAATGACAAGGCACAAAACCTTGGCATAGGTGCCAGAAGATGTGTTATGAAGTACCTGGGGCTTTAGCAACAATTTATCTACTGTGATGTGAGTGAGGAAAGGATTGCAGAGAAAATGTAACACTTCTCTTCACAGGCATGGATGTTTGACAGGAAAGCACAGAGGAAAGACAAAAGCTGAAATATGAACCTTTGTGCCATAGAAATGGCTTGAAAGTGCAGCACAATTGCTATAAAAATGTGCCCATTATATAATGCATGAGGCGTGCCGTCCATAGCAATTTCTTTATTTTTTTCGTTTTCATCCAGTTTTGCTTTGGATGGTGAATTAATCTGTGACTCTGCAATATTGAGATAGCATATCAAAAGGAGCTGCTGTTACTGTATTATATGGGGAAAAAAGGGGAGTCGCCTCACATGAATTTTGGACTCATGGTCTCAAGCTTTGAAGTCATCTTCCGAAGAAAGGAAATATTTCCTCTCTTTATTACTGAGTCTGAGATCACCCTTGTACAAATGAATTTTAAAAGAAACTCTTTGCTTTAAAAGAAATGCTGGCACCATTTATTAACGTGCTTCGGCTAAACTGAAAGCCTTTTTATTGCAGCTCTCTCACCCAGCTCTCAGTAAGAAATACAAAGAAAATTAGCACAACAAATCTGTGAACAGACCACATAAAATAGTTTGCAAAGCGTGCAAAATGCAGTAGCTTAGGGATGTTCCTCAGTTTGCTGAGTTGTATTTTTCATGTTTTCGTTTTGTATCATCTTCCTCGACACAGAACCTTGCAGAGATCCAGACCTATGTAAACATTCTGCAGCAAATCAACCAGACACTTCCCCTTGTTCCCAATGTGTCAGTGGGCATCTCCGAGGTGAGGTCACTAATGTTGTCACTGTGTGTGTGTGTGTGTGTGTGTGTGTGTGTGTGTGTGTGTGTGTGCGCTGCAGTCCCTGAGGGAGTAGATGGGGTGTTTGCATGTGTGTCAGCCTTGGGTACGTGTCTGGGGTTGATGAGGTTACTGGATTCTCAGTCCAATTGGTTGCCTATGCCTGCATTTGTCTGTGTTTTATTGTCTATGTGTCTGTGTGTACGTGTGTGAAAAGCACAGAGAGTCCACAGGACACATGGACAAGCCAGCCATTTGAGAGTGTCAGGACACATAATGAAGCAAATGCCAGCGAGAGCAGCTGTGCATGCTAATTTTTTGACCACAGTGACAGTCATTTGTGTAGCAAATTGGAGTCACATTTATACAAACATTTCTCAGAGGCAGAGCTGCTGTGGATGCAGAAATTGTTTAATTTGTTGTGTTAAACCTCAGTGGACAAGGACAAAGAGGCACAGGTCTTGGCTGCTGTGTGGAGCTGAGATCTGGTGAAAATAAGAAAAAGAGGGAAGCAAGGTGGAATTAGCTACCTGTTTTATATAGAAATACATAAAAATAAGTGACAAATGAAGATCACATGAATCACATGAATGATATGTCATAACATTTTTAGTCACCAGGAAAAAAACATCGATAAATTTAGATAATTAATATGCTTTGGATAAAACATTATGAAAAGAAACCCAATTCTAACATTGAGAAATCATAAGAACTCACACACAGCAAGATGTAAACCAGGGAGATATAAAGAGCATTCGGTCACCAGTGACTTATGGTGTTGCATAATCTCTCATCTGTGAAAGAGATTTAAACCTCCTTATGACCTTGTCAAGTAAGAAAAACAAAAACCTGCAAATTTTTGTCTGTTCACCCACCCCATCCAGAGTTCAAGTAATTTAATTGTAGTAAACACGTTTGTTGGCTGTTATTTTAAGTCAGTAACAATGTAATCTTGACGTCACTGCTTTTCAGTTGACACCATGTCATGCTTTGACTCTTTAGGAAAGATTTAGCACAGGTGTATGTTATTTTATTAGCCTATAATCTTCATGTTTAGGAAGCCTGCAAATTTTACAAAATCAATTCAATTCAGTTCAGAAACATGAAGTTTGTGAACTTAAATTCAGTTTAATTATGTCACTTATATCACTTCCATCATTATAAGTTAATTTTCTGGGTAATGAACACCACACTCAATGGGTTCTTTTTTAAAGAGTAGATAAAACTGAAAATATCACTGCACCTTGCAACAAAATTGTTATAGTACCCTTAAATTAAAAAATCAATCCACATACCTTTTACTACAGTATGACTTCAGAAAGAGACTGAACTACTGGATGTGTGTGTGTGTGTGTGTGTGTGTGTGTGTGTGTGTGTGTGTGTGTGTGTGTGAGAGAGAGAGAGAGTGAGAGAGAGAGAGAGAGAAAGAGAGATGCGGCCTTCCTGTTGTGAAAATGAAACTGGGCTTCTCTGCATGTTCTCATTGATTTTGTGCTCTTTGTGTGCAGGAGCAGGAGAAGCTGCTGGCCCAGAGGAAAGTACCAGGACTGCAGAGTCAGTTGGAGGAATATAAGAGCGCCCTCTGTCAGCTGCAGGCCCAGAAACAGCGCCTACGAACTGAGGTGGGTTCACAGTCATAACAACAACAGGAGATCTCAATTTTGAAATTTTACATTAAATTAGACAGACACCACTAAGACCAGTCCATACTCCTGTTCTCTCTTGTGATCAACAGGTATAACTTAAAAACATAATTTTCATAGGGCTTCAACCAACATATTATTATTTTCATTACTCATTAAACTGAAAATTATTTCAGTGATAACTGATTAATCTACAGAATGTCTGAAAATATGCAATAGGGAAATCACATTTTGGTAATGTCTCAATTGCTTGTTTAAACACCCCTTTCACCCAATTTATTATGGGAAACCAGAAACCAGAAAACCTCTGGGCAGCTCTGGGAAGCAGGAGATTTTGCATTAAAATGACTTATTAATTATTGTTGGTTGGGAGTAATATTAAATAACTAAAATTTGAAAATGTATCAAGTTAACATACCAAATCACTAAATATTTTTTATCCCTTCAAATATCTCTGTCTAAAGTGATAAACAGACTCTTCAAGGTTTTTTTTCATTTTACTTTTGCCTTTGTTTTGTGGTGTTTATACATTAATTAATGATCAATTCCTACTCACTGAACACTGCAGCCTCAATACTGTTCAGATGGCTTGTTGCTGCACAAGCACCACTAGATGTCAGCCATGACTACCTTATGACAGCAGGTTATTTATGGATTTATTGAATTTATCTCCTCATGGGAAATGAGACACAGGACTGCTCAGACTTAATGGAATAAAATAACACACAATCACATTTAGAACCTGCATTGATTCCCAAAGTGAGTGTTTCTTCACTTGGCTGCTTTGTGCCTACAGGTTTTGATTAGAGACATAACTGTTTAGTGCAGAAAGGTTGCTCTTGACCCTTGATCCTTTCTGTTGACCCCTAACTTTCACTAGCACTACATCATAAAGTAAAATAATTACATCATCAAGTGTGCTTGGTCACTCTTTAAATCATAATTTCTTAATTAATTTCTGACTATCTTACTTCTTTCAGAGTGCAATGTTGGAGCAAGCCATAAAAAACACACAGGACAGTTATGACAATGAGATACAGATGTACAATGAGCAAATCGAATCCCTGCGGAAGGAGATTGAGGAAGCTGAGAAGTCCCTGGAGAAGTTCACCAGTGAATGTCGTCACCTGGTAATGTACCAGACATCTCTCGAGAATGAGCTGGAGAGGTACAAGAGGATCATAGAGAATGAAGATAACAGGTAAACTGCCTCCACCTGGATGCGGACATACACAAAGACACACTGTTGTGACTAAACACAAACAAAGCCTCAGATTGATGCAGGGATATAAGAAGAACTTGAGTCATGAGTCCAGAGTCAGATGACATAGCATTAAGAAATGCTTCACAGCCACCAAAAAAGTTTTTAGTTGATTATTTTACTTTTTTACTTGAATATTCTTATAATTGCTTAGTGTACTCTAAAATTTAATTCCCTACTTGAAGGTGTACATCCTGTCTAATGGTCTTCTCCACCATTCCAGGTGGTACAAGAAAACTGTCTTGTGCACCTTAACAGATTATTCACTTTAAGCACTTTTAATGACATAAAATGAATTGTTGTTGGGTCAGCTTTAAATGTCACTGAAGAGGCATACTGATGTAACCAGGTCAATGTAGAGTGCAAAAGCAGCCAGCAGGTGGCACTGTATGACAACAAATGCTTTCTTTTTCTGCGCTAGCTTAACAAAAGCAGTCATTTTTTTATCTTTCCACACCAGATTAGCTATATTTGTATTGAGTAACAGTTCCTTTTTAACAGTGTGAATTGTTGATTTCCTTACCTGATTTTCCAGCATAGCAAACCTGCACATGGATGTTGCATGTTTGACATTTCACTGCTGTCTCTCCTGCAGGCTGAATTCAGCGATAATTGGTACTCCCATTACCCTGTTCACAACTAATTACCGCTACACTCACACACCTACTGCATCTAGCAGGGGGAGAGGTAAGAGCATCATGACCACAACACAGCTGGTATACATTGAGTATTACTATGTAGTGCACATACAATCAGCTGCTATTGTTAGAGACATATTATATAATATTGGCTCTCCTAGAGATTCAGCCTTACACAGCTGACAAGGCTTCTGACCTGCCAGAGCAACATTTGGGTGTACTGGGAGCATAATTTTGTTCTTTCTCGTGGTTCACCAGTTCCAGCTAGTTGACTTATCACTTAATTTGTGTCCAGATATCACCCAGGCTATCCAAGACATCACCGGCATCAAACCCCGCCAGAAGATTCTGGCCAAGAAAGTTCTGAAGAAGAAAGAGCTGACGCCGAAAGATGTGATGGACAGCGGCCAGGAGGAAAGAAATGGGGGAAATGGTGGAGAGGCTCCAGATGAAGAAACAAAGGGGATCCCTGAGGAAGGGCAGGAGGAGAGGGTGAATAGAAAAGAGCAGAAACCTGTCCTCACTGGAGTTTCTCCACAGGATGTCCCAGATGGAGCTCAGATCAGCAAGGCTTTTGACACTCTTTGTAACATCGTCAGAGACAGAATGAGGAAGTACAAGAAGCCAGAGCCAATTGCTGACTTTTATACTAAGGGTCGTTATGTCCTTGTCTCTGGTGACGGCAGCTACCCAGATCCCTGCTTCTATAACTCCACTCCATCAGCCGGCCACATCTTTGTCACTATCAGAGATGGAATGATGCCTCCTTACGAGCTTTATGGTTACAGCACACCTTCTTCTCCATCTCCTGATCCCATGGTAGCCCCAAGGCCTCTCAGTCCCACCCTGCCCTCTAATGGAGAAGGAGAAAAGGAGGACAATAAGGGTGGAAGAGGTAAGGATGATAACGGAGGTAAAGGTAAGCATAAGAATGGAGAGCCTCACCCTCAATCTAAAGGCCCGACCCCAGTCCCTTCACCCTCAGGCCCAAGCTCCGGCCGCAAAGATCCCACCCCAGCTGCCAATCTTCCCAAGAAAAACAGAGATGACAATGGGCCAGGTGGGCCTACTCCAAAGCCTGCACCTCGTGGGGCCAGCACCAGCTCCAGCTCCAGCTCCAGCACCAGCACCAGCACTAGTTCTGGCAGCTTTAGCCCAGACACCTTGAGCTACGAAAAGGTGGAAGTGGTGGAGTCTGTGGAGAAGATCTCCAATGACCGAAAGGTCAAAGGTTATGAGGAAACATCCATGGTGGTGGAGACCATGATCGAGAAGTCCAGCAAGAAGAAACATTGAAACCACATCACCTGACATGAATAGTCTGTCTCCACCAGGATTGTACATGGTTCAGGTCCACTAAAAAGAAAACAATACAGACGTTGGCATCAAGACTCCACGATTAATACGACTGTTCCTCAAATTTCTGTACTGAGAACCATGTTTCTGTCTTTGAGACCTACCATGCCTGAAGACCAACTATACGTTCCTGCTCTGATATTCAGTGCTCTTCCATTTGCTTGCAGTCTCTGGTCTTGTGTCCAGAATACGCTGGTTCCATAAGTTCTGCTGTTGATGTTCGACTTAGCACCCATGCTCATGCTATGAGTCCTTTACTGTCTGAAAACTTGGGACAATGAAACATAAAGCTCCAAGCCACCAATAAAAATGCCTAAGAAAATAAATTTTAAAAAAAACTGAGAAGTTGTGCCACCCTCTGAACTCTGTCTTAGAACTCCACCTTTCCCCTTTGAGCTCATTTGTTCAATTGGATGCCATTGCCTGCCCTCAGCATCATTTTGCTGTGTATTATTTTGATTTGATATATTGAACAATAAAAAAGATTCAAACATCAATTGGCATTGTGTTCTTTTTGCTTTTAGCCAGATACAGTATAGGAATTGTCACAGTATCCTTGACCTCCTCTTTCTTGAAGAAGAAGTCTTATTTTAAGTGCTGCAGCATCCAAGGGAAACATTTGATGTGTAGCCATGAGTGCTTCACAGTGCCCTCAGCATTTACTGTAGTATGATCTGTTTCTTGACCCAATAGAAGAGGAAAAAGGGTGGAGGTAGAAAAATCTCAGATATGAGAGAAGAAATGCGCAACATATGTGGAGAAAAAAAAATAAATATTTGACCTGATTAAGACTAAGTGTTGTGTCCAGTAAGAGCTGAAGAGAACAACAGATTTGGGAGATAGCTGTCATTGTTATTTTCTTCCATGAAGAAATCCCAGTGTATTTACTGCTAAATCCAGCCAGGGTGCAGCAGATGTTCCTTGAGTCTTTTCTATGTTTTACAGATTTATAGTCAATGCATTGCTCAAAACTGTTACAACAATGATTAAATGATGCTACATATAGCATCTTTACTAAAAATGTGTCTATGAAGTGAAGAGTACCTTGGCGTAAGTAGCTCCACTTTTAGCGGAGTCATTTTCCCCTTATTGGACAGCACAGTGCAAAATGATAGACACATGGGGAACTGCTGAAACTGTGTATGTACTGCTAAGCCACTTTTCAGAACATATTTTTTGGATGGAGAAAATCATCAACATCTTTTTTGTTTCTCCTTTCCATGTTTCAGGCATTCAAAATGACAGAGAATGGCATGCTACTTTTACTCAGTTTGTACAGTTGTGTGTTGCAAATCACTCAAGTGCTTTAATAAACAGCTGAAGAGATTTATTATACGTCAAAGATTATGAAATATGAACGGAGGACCACAGGCTGCAAAATGAATCACATATATTCCTTTCCTTGTTTATATAAACAGTGCATGTCACATAAAAATATAAACAGAAAGAAGTATCACTGCTCTGTTTGCAAGATATTAAACTTTAAGTAGATGACACAGAAAATCATTTACAGTCACAAACTGTACAACAGTTGGCAGAAGAGAGGTGCAGGGCAGTTAAAGCAAGAGCATGAAAGAGTGGACTATATTTGGTTTATGTACAGTTCTGTAAAGTGTAAAAATTCTTGTGATGTACTTTGCTTTCTCTATGTAGAACAGATTATTAAAGGTTACACGTTTATCATAATTCGATTACAAGAAACATTCATTGAAGGTTGGGGGCTAATTGAAACACTTGGTAACAAAAAGCAGAGTGAAGAGGGGACGAGAGGTAGACAAAAGGGAGGATCATGAGATAGTGAGAGGAACTGAGAAGATGCACTGGGTTTTAGAGAAGGACAGAGCAAGATTGCAGAGGGGAAGAAAGAGAAGAGAAAGGGAAAGTTGGCAACATGCAGAGGGGATTTTAGTTGTTTTTACTCAGCAAGCTCTTCAAACTTCTTTCTACAGCCTCATCCAACTCCTCCTCCAGCTCCTCCTTTTTGGACATCGCCAGTTTGGACTGATAATCACGCACTATCTGGTCTATATAAGGGGCACTTTGTGTTCCATGCAGCATGAGAGTCCACTCCTTCAGGACTCCACGCTGTGGCTCCTCACCCTGAAAGCCCACCTCCAGGACCCAGGTCCCACGGGGGTCCTCACCCCAGGTGTGGGTGGTCATGAAGGGCCATTTGTCAAAGCCCACTTTGGAGTCATCATCACGGGGCCTTCGGCTTAGCAGGATGGACTTTGTTCCCATGGGCGAGGTCATGTTGATGTTGAGGTCACCACGGCGGCTGGCATTGACAGTGACCACAGCCTGAACATGCTCCAGGTAGCGGACAAAGTTGTCCTTCCCTTGGCAGGCTTCAGTGTTGATGGCCAGCACCAGCTTGTTGCCAGACTGGATTTTACTGGAGAAAGACAAACAGACTGAGTGAGACAAAACTATGAAAGATTCAAATATCTGTGTCAGAAATAATCAAATGTTAAGCAAAAAGAATAAAATGCAATAAGACTATGAATTGGCAGTTAAATGCCTGTGGCATTCACTGCTGAAAGAATTGTTGTCTCTCAGTTCACTTACAACACAATCAGCCCTGTTTTCATTCAAATGTGCCAGAAAACAGAGTGCTTGACCTATTTTTCCTATAGAACCATCCAACCCTGATGGAGAATCGAGCCTCTTTTTGAACTTGCTCCCTCATCGCAGAGCAGCAGTGATGACTGTCATTTCTGCTTACATTACCATGTAATTTGTCTCCAGTGAAGGGGATGAAATCCTCAAAAATGTATGGGTACTGTTTATCTTTGGTAATACACATGTTTCACATAATGTTCTAGCTGCAAAGGCCTAAAGGTCTTGGATTCGACTACGGTTTCATCCAGAAATTTCTCATTTACTTAAATATATGTAACACAAGTGAAGACCGTAAGGTTCACAAGTGATCAAACAATACCTTCATTATTGCTACTTTGCTTTTGTAAGACATATTATTACCATACATAGGATCTGCAACTGATTGTCAGTCTTATTATAAATTATAGAGAAACAAAATATTGTCATATGGATTTATACAGTACTGTACAATAGTGTTTATTATAGAGCGAATTATAGAACTATTGGTCTGCAGTCCCTGATGATTAACATATCATTTACTGGACCACTGTTGAATTCTCACTCCCTTTCAGCAGAGATTCTCTTTCTTTTTTATGTCACAATAGATTTGTTCAGAACAGAGTGTAAAAGCTGGCTGGTCTTGGTATTGTTGATGCTTTGTGGTTGGAGGACATACTGCTGTTCCCATCTCTTTTTGTGATGGAGAGAAGGAGTGAGAACACAGCAGGGTAGAGGTGGTGGCCAAAGGCTACGAGGAGGCTGAGGAGGCTTAATAACATTATTAGAGGCCGAGGCCACACTGCAGGTGGTGGGAAATCTGGGGAGGCGACATGGACAAGACACAGAGAGCAAGCGAGAGAGAGACATGTGGAACAGAGTTCAGTTAGAAAAATGATTAATGGAGCTCTATGCTGAGCACAGAGAGGTGAGTGCAGCAGTGAGCATCTAATGGCTGATAAAGCGAATTACTATTCCCAGAAAAACAGTACTGGTCACAGTAGGGTGCTTCACAGTAAGTTACACCCACCAGTACATGATGGGAAATTTGAAATAACCAAATATTAAACAGTTTTTTCCCCATTAACAACATGACTCAATGTGGGATGTTATGTGTAAAAATAAAGCCTACAGAGACAACTTTGAAGTGTTTTTACACACTTTCAGTTCACTTGCACTTTTATTATCATTAAATGCAACATTCTTATATATGTTTCATCATTAGTTGTTTATTAGTAATTATTATGACTGAGTATAAATAAATCTAGTACTGAATTTGTTCAGATCTCACTTTTGACCCCCAAAAGGATTTTGCACACAGCAGGTGCACAGTTCCCATCAGATAATGTGCGAGAGTAATTACAGTGGTCGGTCATAGAGCAGGGAGAGGGATCCCTCTGAAGGGCAGGACCAGTTCAGATTAAAAACAACCCTACCGCACACTGGGGCACTGTGTGCCAGCTCCTCTGATAATGAGAAGTTCTCCTCCAGCTAAGTAAGCCACAGTCAGCCAGAGCAGCTATCAGATCAATGCTGAGCTGTGTTTTTGTGAGCATGGCTATGTTGGTGTTTATTGGTTTTCTCTGGTGATACACTATCATCAGAGGTGGGCTTGTTGTAATTATATCTCTTCCACAATAGAGGCAGCAGGAGCCCTGCGGTGCTGCTGTGGAAACAGTGAACTGATGAAAAATGTGACACAGACAGTCACAGCTTTTAACACACAGCTCAAAATAGCTTGAAAAAGAGAGATTTTATTTCTCCCTCATAAAGATTACCTTTATGAACAGTTATTCTCTCAGATATTTAATGTTCGTCCATTACAGGAAATGTCTAAAGTCAAAATCATGCTGCACTAGAAGGTAAGTCCTCTCCACAATTTGCATGTGCTGCCCTCAGGGATGCAGTAAAAGCCATATGACTCTTAAAGGATGCTCCTTTTTTATGTGGCACTGTGCTCAAGAGAGGCACACACACAGACACACTTTCACACCATGTTGTCGTGACTGCTCCTGTGGAGCACTGATTAGAGACTAAAATAAGGAAATGGAGGTGGCATAAAAATGCTCAGAAGTACTGTATTCAGTCTGCTTTTTTATCTTCACCCACACATTGACACTTTGACAATGCATCTGAAAGCTCAGGGTTGGGTCACACACATCTACACACATGAACACCTCCACCTGGGATCCCTTCCTGGCTGTCAGTCAGTCTAAGTGACAGTATTTCCAGGGCACGCCATGCTGGGCCATTTGTGGTGCTCTAATTAGAGCGAATAAGAAGGCTTGCCACAGGAAACCACCAGGAATCACACACAGGAGCTCAAAGCCTCAGGATATGTTAGACGGATAGATGGTGGAGCCATTGTGAAGCGTGCAGAGGATGACAGGGGAAAGAGAGGAAGAAAAGGTGAGAGTAAAAAAGAAAGGGTGACAGGGAGGAAGGCTAGAAGCCTAGAGGACAAAGTGAAAGCAGGCTTTAGGTAAAGAGATACAGGAGATAGAGTGATGCAAGGGCAGATACTACTAATGGACACAGAATTTTAGGTCATAAAACAAATACGTTGACTACAGCTGATTCTCAAAGAGATGAGTGACTGAGTATCTTTTTCACCACAAAGTTCAGTTATCTAGTTGAACGTGCTTTAACATCTACTTCTTTTCCATCAGAGAGTCAAATATTTTTAAATTCAAAAACATAACTACAAGATACAAAATGTCTCCTACTTCACTGTAACAACTATTCTCAGCACTGGATTCAAGTTTTCATATCCGTTTTCATATTTGTATGCATATTTTATTCAAAGTACTTAAACTAAATGAGTTTAGCTCAACAGCAGCTACTACAAGTTGAATACCAGTTTAGCATTTTAGCTAGTTAGCTAGGAGTGACAAACAAGCAATTTTAAAAACTGAAATGCTAATCTACTGTTTAGCAAGCAGCCGTGCTAATCTACAGTAACCATTAGCTAAAATTAGTAACCATAAGCTATTGGTCACACCAGACCAAGTATGGGTGTGGTACCAAAAAAAACCAAAACCAAAACCTCTGCACATACTGTACATCAGTTTGCATAGTGAAGAAAAACAATAAAAATCTTTGAGCAGGTAATTAAAATCCATTTGTCTTTTTTGTTGAACTGAAAGATCACCTCTTCGATTTACACTATTAATCACAAGATGACACTAGATATGTGTTATGGGTGTTTGTCATAATGTGTCATGCAGAAATCCATTTTACATGTCAAAGGAGTAATACATTAACCAACAATCAGCTGTCTGGATATCAGTTCGTGTCATTAGAAATCTACAGGACCATCAGACAGACTGAGCAGCTAATCTAAATATTACAGGGTTATGAAGTGGACACTCCCATCGCAGATGTTTTATTGAATTAGGCCTCCTTGGGATTACCCAGTAATTAGATGAGTGTGTCTCTTGTGCTCAGCAGTGTTTTCCTTCCAACATCTCGGTAGAGACATTTTGATATTGTTTGGTATTGAATATGTGTAATATGCAGTATGTCTGAGTTTAAAAAATATAATTTAGTAGAACAATGACTCACTGGGTCTCCTGAATGGTTCCAGCAACACAGTGGAAACGCTCAGGCACTGTTTTCCATTCTTTGGCCATTTTCACCATGCCCCCAGCGTCCAGCACACCATAGCCAAACAGGTGGTTGAACTCGAGGCCCACGCCGTTTCTCCTCCACTGGTGGACCTCGTCATGGAGCTGGTTCCTCTTGGAGGTCAGGACTGACAGATGCTGCATGTCTCTCCATGTTAGGTTAGGGCTGGGTTGGAAAAACAGTCAACCAGCATACATAGGAGAGAGAAAAGTGGAATAAATGAAGGAGAGAGTGATGGTATTGTAATTCTGAAATAGCAAGCAGGCCTGCAAAAAACCATTAAATATTTAAAGGTAGGCACAAATGGTAACAAAGATCTGATTCATGGTTTTGCTTTAGTTACATGCTTTCATCATCTAAACATCATAGTGTCTTTACTTTGAGACAGATGGTTGCCTTGTTTGTGTCTTGGCTGTGTGTAGTGACAGCTTTGCTCCTGCTGACTCACTGACTCCTGTCGTTGAATGATTCAAGTGTGTTTGGGCAGTAAAAAGGCCTTGCACTCGTCCTAACAGCCTCGTGGTTTATTTGCCGCCGGACAGGGCGAGCATCCGCTCCTCCCAACAGCAACATCATTATTGTGTGTGCAAAGCAAACAGTGTTTCTTTACTCAGCTCCACTCGCTGGTGTCAGTTAATGGCAGGAGAATCTTGTCAGCTGTTAATGTGAGAAATGAAGCATCTGAGGGAAAGGAAAGGCTCTCCTCTGGGATTTTGAGAAGCAGTAATTCTCCAGGTTTTAGATTTGTCATATTCATTTAATTATGTGTGGGTGGGTTTACTTAAGTGGCATATGTTTTCAGTTATTTTCTGATCCACAAGGAACAATCTGTTCTGAATTCACAAGGATTATAAAATAAACTCCAACTTGTACCACAGTAATAATATGACACAATTAACAAAATTGTAAACATCAATATTAGAAGCTCTGGTATTCCCATGAGCTTACAGCAGAGCAGGTACTGCAGTGTGTTTCATCATTCAGCAGAGTGTCTCTGCTACCAGCATATAGAAAGTACAGTAATAAATAAATCATAAGCATTAAGCCCATCTTAACTACAATGTGAACTGTATTTTTTAAGCTTTGTACTGAGATATATGGAGAACTGATCCAAATATGATTTGTGTCCTTGGCACAAACACAGAGCATATTTACTTTGTGAGCAACCAAATAAGTGTTGCTTTACTTTTCATTTGATTATGGTTGAGATAAATAAGCAGTTCTGTGAAAAGTAGAGAAATGATTTGTGGTTTTTATGGACTTCACAGAACGAGAATATTAGAATAAAAGATATGAAAATGGAGACTGACAGAGGAAGTCAAAGCTAAGTGCAATATAAAAGCTGAAGGTTGTATTTCGAAAAAAAAAGGTAGCTCATAAATGAACAGCATAAAAAGAAAGCTCTTTCAAATCAGAGATTATCTAAATCTAATGACTGAAAGCATGTTATTTTGAAATTATACCTTCTAGCCAGCATTTTGTTCAGCAGAGAGGAATTAACTAACGTATTATTCATGCATAATGATGTTTAATACAGACTGTCCATCTAAATAAATAATCACTGCAGGTGTGTGGAAGGAGCAACAGAGTACATACTTAGCCTCAAGAGCCAGAGCAAAGACGCCGGCTGCCTCTGGAGCTGCTGCTGATGTTCCAGAATGACGCAGTGTGCAGTTCCCATACAGATCTGTGGTGGCCTGAAATAACCAAATCACAGGAAAAAGAAAACAAGAATGCCTTTTTATAATGTATTGCACAGAAATGATTTTGTCTTCCTCTCAGGTGTTTACAATGTTTTCTTTGGGTCCTACTCTTAACAAAGAGAAAAACTGGTCCCTACTCCCAGCAACACTAGAGACTGATACAGTTAATTTTGCCTTTAATAAAAGTATGACATTTTCTCTGAAGAGATTAAGTTTAGTCACTAAAGACTCTCCAACCTCACTTAAATAATGTAAAACAAATTATAACCTTCACAATTTTCTAACCCCCACACCCCACCTGAATTTTTGTCCCAAAGCTGCTAACTCATACTTTCAACGTCAAATTTTTTTGGTCCACAATCAATAAAATCTTTTTCTTCTCTATATATGTTTAATGAAGTGTGCATATAAACACATCAACTGACAATTATGTTTACATTCATAGGATAAGCATTTAATTATTAAATTTAGTGCTTAATTAGAAACGATAACAGATTGACTGAAATTAGAGGGGGAACCCTAGGGAAGATCCGTGGCTCTGTCAACAGCCAAAGGTGATTTGCATAATCACAAACACAAACGCTGCTGCCTTTGTGTGCTGGGAAATTCTTTTGCCCCACAAGCACAGTAAAGAATGATGATCCATATTTTCCATGTGTGCTTTCTACGACATAAGAGCGTTAACATTAACCACCGAGGTCAAGCATTTGTTCACAATGAAAGGAAGTAAACATCATCCGTTCTGCATCAGCTGTCTGTCTTTTCAAAGATGCTCTCTTGGTCTCTTGGGTTCTGATGACTCATATACCCTCTTTTTTCAGGAATCACCCACCTGTGACACAATCTTTCAAGTAACTTCTCACATAGCAATGAACCAGAGTTACAGTCACAGAGATTAGTCACTGAATTCACTTTGTCGACTTTTTTACTTACTTTATTGGAACGAAACATGTCCTAATAATAAGAACTAATTAAGGAGGATCATTAGTCAATAAAAATGTTTTTCCTGTATCTGTTAATAACACATTCACCATGCCTCAAACACTGTGATCAATGGTATGAAGGCTCTCTGAGCATCTACAGCAAAATGATGCATTGAGATGTCCAGGAAGGTAATCAGAAAAAGAGCTATTCCTCCACCTGAGCCTTCATTTTTCACAACCAACCAGCAATTACGACATAGCAGCTTCTCAGGTTTGATCCCTGGTCTCATCCAATCTCCTGGAAGGCCTAGGATACACTGCCTGCTGGGCAAACTGAAAAGAAGCCATTTACAGTTCAATCTATGGATGAGGACATGTCTTTGACAGATATAAATCGAAGACATATATTGTCATCTTTCAATGCTAAAAGTGTGCATACCCACTCAGCCAACTTTAGGGGGCTTTGAAGGTCAAAAAACATTTTGTAAGCTTTATAATGTTTGAGATTACTTGTCCTTTCATCATGACAAACATATATTTGTCCTTAAACACACTCACAACGCCAGCTTCTGGGTTCCTCTTGCGTCCATTGCTGAATGTGGATGCCAGGGTGGAGGAGCAGCTCTCATCGTACAGGGCCGTGCGTCCATCATTAATGGCTGAGTTGATGGAGATTGTCCACATGCTTGAGGCATAACCATCGCAGTTGCAGTCGTCATAGCTACCTCCGTCCCCTGATGCCCACACGTAGATGCTGCCTTTTCCACCACGCCCCTAAAACAACATCATCGTCATCCACATGTGTTGAAAATATGTCACAGCTCTGTTTAAAATGAGTGGCGTCTGACTGAAAGTAAACAGTAGGTTTCAGTATATTTGCCAGTTTCCTAACCATACACATTATCTGTCTCTAAGAATTAAAAAAGGAATAAGAATTAGACAGCCTCAGTAAAACAGATGTTTAAATAAATATTTCAAGTTTTCAAAGACATATAATTTAGGAAATGATACCTCATTTCCAAATATTGTTAGTATTACTTAAGTGCTTCATTCACTTAGAGTTGATAAGCGCTTGATAAATGGGCTAAAATGTTACTGTGTTAAAATTTAATAAACAGGTAAAGAACATCAACAAAACCATGATACAGTATTCACATATAACATCACATTTGAGTAAAAGCCTGCTATTAACTAGTATTAAAGAAAATCTCTTTCCAGAGTGAAATATTGTAGATAACACAAGAGAATGTCTGCTTTCAGTTCCCACTATTGTATGTGTGCATTTTGTGAAGCCAAGCAGCCAATTATTTTGTAATAAGTAGCATTACATCTCCAATAAAGTGCATTTCCACTGAGTGAGTACTGCCGCGATAAAATTAAAATTAACCATTATAATGATGATACTGATAATACTTATGATTGGTATTATGTCAAATCAGCACTTACAAATGTAATAAATGCCATTATGAAGCTGTGGTATTAAAGCAAAGTTTAAACAGACACGCAAGGATAATGATTCTCTCAGCTTGAGTTTCTCTGATCATTTCTCAGTTCACCGCCAACACCTATCCGTCTTTCATCTTTAGCCAGGATAAAGAAACGTGGCAATGCCTTCAGGAAAAAGTCGGAATTGCAAAAGATAACTGTATTAAGTGAAATTTTGAACTCTATTTCAAAACAACAGGCAACAAATAGAAACACACAAGCATGTGTGGTCCTATCTCTTCATTTGAATAAGAGCTTTGTTTTCTTTGACATTATGAAGAGTTATTCTGTTTTTAGTTTAGCAGGTAAAAAGGCATCAAAGTCAAGGCATTAAAATTAATCTTGTGCTTTTTCTGTGAATCTTTTTTGCAGTGAAGCATAAGACCATTTGTAAATTCAAACACATGTAAATGCCATCTTTGTTACTGCTACAGTGCCTTGAAACATGAAACAACTGACTATGACTGTGGAAGAGCATCCTCTTCACCAAATGCTGCACCTGTTTTGACAAAAGGCCGACCATTTCCCCGCAGAACAAAGGATCAAGTGGAGGAGGAGTGGCGTGTCCTTCCCTTCGCAATGCTTATTTATGGTGCTCTCTGTTTGAATTGCAAAGAGAGGTTTGAGCATCGTTGAGCTCACCTATAAGCTTCAGGCCTGCCGCCTTCTGTCTCCTTCATAATCAGAACAAAGCTTTTTAATTTTGCACAGCACACTCATTTATTTCCATTATCAGCAGCAATTTACAAAACCACACAGTCATGTTTAAGGTGCAGACTTTAAGCTACTTGTCTGACTCAATTTCTAATGTTGTTAACATAATGTGCATCTTCATCTTAATTTTTGATGCTTCCTTATTTGTTGTACAATGCACATCATGTTCTGCCTACACAGTAGCTTATATAAGTGATCATTAGAATATAAGAGGCACATCACAGAGTGGATGCTTGATTAGCTGTGTTTACATGATCAGAGATTACAGTCAGCTTTGCTCCTACTCAGCTACCCTGCCTGAGACAGGGTCATTTTAGAGCAACCCACACCTGCCTGCACATGGTCCATGATGATTAATCAACCAAGTAATTGGCAGTGGCACTGTTAGCATGGCAACTGTGTGTGTGTGTGTGTGTGTGTGTGGGAGGGGGGGGTCCACTCACAGTGCACACAGCCGGGGTCAAGTATTTCCAGCACAGCTTGAAGACGGGCAGGGGGCTGTAGCCGATCATGTCCCTGATGTTGGCGCTGAAGCGCTCGGCTCCTGTGGGCGAGAACAGCTGAGGCATGAGCGGTCACGGCCCCGCTTTGGCATCGTGGGTTTCGGTTTAGGTTGTGACTTGTTGTTTCTGGTGGTGAACTCGGGTCAAATCCTTTGTTTGTTGGTGAAAACATGTAAAAAAAAACAACCAAGAATGCTCCAGCGCTTTGTAAAGTTTTATACTCTCACGACCACATTAAACTAAAACGCACCGTTTTAAATAGAAATACACAAAACAGTCATTTTGGCTTTATTTACAGGCTGGTTGTCTGNATCCAAGAATACTGCCCTTCAACCAGAGGGCCTACATTTAAGCTCCTGTTGGCAAGCTTTGGAGAGTTTTAACCTTGTTGAAGTGTCCTTGAGCCAGACCAGAATGTCTAATCATCCCCAAAAGCACTAAAACACCACCTAAAACAGTCTTGTGGCATTGAAAGTAGTGTTACACAGGGGACACACAGGGATGCTATAATGGATTGACTGCATGATTACATGCCTCTAAACTGGCAGTTTGTTTGGGTCAGTATCAGCACAAAAACTGTTTTTATTCTTGTGTATAGTAGAATCCAATGGAGTAGAGGTTTACTGTCCCCAGGGGACAATTTGGTTTATATACATCAGCCAAACAAAGAGTCTACAGCCAAGCTAGCATCTTTGTGATCCTAACAGCAGTTATCTTATTATCCACATTCTGGTAGTATAAGTAGATGCTACTGTGCATACTAACCTGCTAATAATTGCTAATTACCACAAAACACACAGATTGGAAAAGCAAATGTTGTCCTGACGGTGCAACAAAAGTCAAAGTCAAAAAAGCACACTGTGGTTTCAGCGCAAAAAAGGTGGGGATCACTAAAGGCTGTAGGATTTATCCTCTAGAGGAAAGGTGGAAAGGTCTTATCAAAAAGACCATAGAGTCATTATGACCATTAAGGCCTATAAAAAATGTTTGGGCAATCCATATAAAATCTTTTGTAGCAAAAATCATATAAGTTGACATTGCTTATTTTTTGGCACACTTTTTATAAAAGACTCGGCACAGCTGGTGTGATGTTGCCTTACCTTATTGACACCGTCAGCCATAGCCTGCAGCGTTAGCTCTCGCGGTCCATCCACCGTCTTGCCGTCATCGGTTGGTCCCCAGCTTGCGCTGTAGATGTCAATAACCTGAGGCATGTGGCTGATGGATGATGCCTCGATGATGTCAGTCATAAAGGGCTGGTCCAACATCCTGATACCTAGAGGGGAGCAACATCTTAATGTGGATATTCTTGCTACTACTGGTTTCTGTTGCTGGAACATGATGTTGTTCAAACCCATTCAGCTAGTTAGTTTTATTTATATCATCTAAACCCTTAATTGTATCATAAGAAAGTGATATGAGCTTCAGAGCTTCAGCTAAAAAAAATGAAAATAAAATCAAACAGTCAATTCTCATTTTCTGATTTCTACTGTGTTATTCAAAGAGCAAATTTCAAGGAAAATCAATGTGGAACAGAAACAATGGAGCTGTCTGGATTAATGGTGTGGTGCTGTTGCTATGTGCAATCTAACTGACTAATTCAGTAATCTGCAGTAATTCTACGAGTGGAGGTATACCATTTAAATGTGCTTCAAAACCAAACAATGAAACACTGTTCTTCCACATGTACCTACTTTTTATATATGGTTAATACAGTTTTTCCCTCATAGTGAATCAACCTCATCATATCATTATAAGAACTGTAATTTGCTAACATTGCTATACCTCACTCCTCTTCCTTTAACTGCAACTTTAATATGACACACACCTGCCACCTTCGAGTTGTAGGCGACTCCCACACCACAGATGTTGTTGTTGGCTGCTGCAGACACCTCTCCGGCACATCGTGTGCCGTGACTGGTGACAGCAAAAAGCAGAGAATACAGGGAATAAGAGGATTTGCACGTATTTGCATGAATTTACAAAAAAGATTTTGTGGGTTAAGTGTGAGATAAGATTTCCCTGATTAAATTCAGCTCATGTGTTTGTTGACTTTGTGTCTGACTAGAGTGAGGAAACAGGAAACAGAACAGGTTTAGCATTTTATGTGGCCATGAATCAATTAAAATTAGCATAAACGCTGAAGTGCAGTGACCTGAAGAACATAAGCTCATGGAGAGGCAACAAGAATTATGCATCCATTTATCCACCGTTCATGTGAGTCAGACTGAATATGTTTGCACATATCAGTGTTTTGTGTGCACCATGTGATGTGTGTCTATCTCTCCATCCCTCCGCTCCCCACAGGGACACTGCAGAGAGTCAACCCCTCTCTCCCAGCATGCCTTGCTACAGACAGGCAGCTATTTATAACAACCAGCTGATTAGCCAGCGAGTTGTGCCCGACAGTTAGCAACTGCTACACTGGCAAACCCAAACACTCCCTCGTCACTCCCACACACAGACATTTGCACGCACACACACAGACACACACAGTGATACAGCTGAGCAGATGGAGGCACGTTGGAGGAAGAGAGGCGAAGAAAGAATGTATTTCTCTTTGTTCCTCTCCTCGGCATGTGTTGCGGTGGCAGTGGATCACCAAGTGTGATGGGGGGGGGGCTGCCAGATAAGACATTATCAGACAGAAGGTCGCCAGTGTGAAGACTGCGACCCTTAGAGGAGACTAGACTTGTTCTAGTCCTCCTTTATCTACTTTATCTCCTCCAAGTGAGCAGGTAAAAATAGGCATTATGTTTTCTATTATGTTGTGTTGGACAACAGCTCTGTTTATACTGCACCATTATGTCTTAATGGAACTATGTGGGGAGAAAATCAATAGATGGGAGCTACCAGACTCCAGGGAAAGCACACACATGTGCACACACACACACATGTGCACACACACACACAAATATATATAAAAAAATAAAAACAGGGCTTGGCTGGGTGAGCTTTACCTGTTGAACCAGTCATCTGTGTAGCGTGGAAATGGGTACGGGTCATTGCTGCTGAAGTCATAGCTGGCATCGGCATTCTGAAGGAACCAAATGGATGCATTTAGAAAAACAACAAGAGACAGAAAAACAAAAGGAGAGAAAAGCACAGAGCAGTGTTTCCTGTTGATGTGCTGACCTTATCAGTGCTTGCTCTGTCGTGTAGATGCAGCAGCTGGGAATGATTTTGAGGTTTTCCCAAACAGTGGTTGCTCATGTGAAATACTGATTAGGTACATCTAACCATAACTAAAACAGTTTAATGGAATAGTTTCACATAAAGGATCAATCCCTCTTTGTTATCTAGCAGTCCCTTGTCTTCTGTCTTTAGCTTAGCTTAAAGATGGGAAATGGGCAGAAGCAGCAAAACAAGCTAAACAAAATCATCCTGCCAGTACCTCTAAAGCTCACTAATGAACATTTCACTAGATATCATGTTTAATATGTGCAAAAACCAAATTGTAAACATGAAGAGCTGCAATTACTATGTCTTCCAGGGAAAAGCCTGCCGTTACCACACATAAAAACAACAACTTGTCATTTTCCATTTCCATTTTTGTACATCTGTAACAAGTTAGCTGTTGTTAAGTTGTTGTTCCCCCCTTTTCTTGTCTCTTTGCTAAGCTAAGCTAACCCATGGTTAGATATTGCATCATATTTAACATGAGACTGGGGTCACCTCCTGTTTACCTCCTACAACTCTGAGTTGAGTAAATGGTGGTTGCAATCTAAACATTTTTGCTATAACGGTTTTAGAGAAGCTGACAGAAACAAGCTCCATCCCAAATCTGTCAACAAATCTTGAATCTGTGGTGATTCTGGATTAATGTGTGGTCACAGCGGGATTTCAAGCTGAGAAAATGATGAGCCCAATCACTGACAGCATTTAATTCCACATGGCCAAAAGTAATAGGATCAGAACGAACAGGAGCGGAAAAGCAGGAGAAAAAAGCGCAAGAGACACATCTGCCAGGGAGACATTAATGCAGTCAACATAATTATCAGAATAGCCATGTCTGAAGCACTTACACACAAACACACACAGACACACAGACACACAGTAGGAAAGGGAAAGTCTTACGTTCATTGCTCTTTCTGTGACATCCAAAGCTCATTCAGGCTATTACTGTCTGCCGTAATCTCTTCTTTACCTGTCATTCATGTCACATGTATCTGTTTTGCTTGGCTCTGAAAGGTGCTTTGTGTGGTCATGTGTATTAAGAAGCCACAGCCGTGTTCATTAGCAATAGAGCCAAACACATCATATCAATCTTGGAACTGTTTCCATGCGCAGTGCTGACAGCTCTGCTGGCTGGCATTTAGAAGAGGTGACTCAGTCAGCGACAAAGAGAAGGCAAAATGGTAAAAGCTTACTGACCCAGTGGAGAAACACCGTAATTATCACGACGCGGAGCAGGTAACTAGAGGAAAGTAGAAACGCTTACAGCGACTGGGTTGTGGGTTGAAGTGGCTGTAGAGAGTTTATGTCTCTGTAATTGTGATGAAAAGTAGAACATTAGATACCATTTACTATTTCTATAATGTGTTATTACTCCCTTTCTTTCCTGTCTGTCTCTGCATTGATGTCAAATAAAACAGATAAAAACAAAAACAAAAAAAAAAAGTTTACTTGGTGACACAACACCAACAGTAAAGCTGGTTTGAATGTCAAAAGTTGATGAATTGGCATAAAAAATGCGTTCATTATTTAAAGCAGAACATTTGTGAGGAGAGAACATGCTGCTCCCAAACAGGTTTTGTGTTCATGTCAGGAGCAGGGAGGGGGGCTGTCTATGTTTTGTTTTTTTTTTTTCATTAAATGGAGTGAAAAGTGCTGAGTCTAGGTAATAAATGACACAGGGACGTGTCCATGAATCACTTGCTCTGCTTCTCAAGCTCATATCTTCTGCCATCAATCAGACTCTGCTCTTCGTCTGGTGTCCTGTGAGCAACCAGGGTCAAAATAATGGATTGTGCTCAGTTTAAGCCACCTCACCTTTCCCCAGCAACCCTCATCTCTACTTTCCTCAGAGCAAATGGTACTTGAGAGCACAATGACTCTAGGCTGTTATAGTGGAGGCCAGTATGCCCTGTTCATATACATCCAGACAAATTAAATTAAAATGTTTTTCCTGATCTCCTAAAGTACTGCAACAATGTACAACTTTACTTCAATTTTGTCATTTTCCACCTCATACTTATTGCAATCTAAACTACACAGATTTTCAGGGGGAAAATCTCTACACACACACACACAAAGATTATCGTACTATATATATAAAGCATCCTCACGTGTTCCTCTTTGTACCATTTATCATGTTAACATGGCTGATTTTGATAGTCCATTTGGTGCTGATAATCTTATCTATAATCAGGGAGAGCTGATACAACATTGCTGTATAATGTGACCTTGTTTGGAAGTCCTTTGCAAGATGCCTTAAAGAAAAACCACCATAAAAGAAACACAACGTCAAGAGCAACTTTACAGAGATAACAGCAAAGGCGGATGCTGCCTGTCTGTAGTTCTAGTCCTGCAACTCTGCTTCAATCACAGCATTTGATAAGCAACAACAGAAATCTCTTCATCTTAATTTTATAGAAACTTTTGCTCTCTTTTACTCCCTTTCTTAGTTTCTCATCCAGATCCAACAAAGACATCATAACACATTGTCATGGTAACTTCCTAGGACATACAGAGGGAGAGTCATACTTGCATCTTATTTCTCAGAGGGGCCACATAACAATACATCTCAATTCTTTCTACCCAGTTTTCCATGACACAGAAAACAGTCCTCCACTAAGTGAATCTGCTGAATCCAACCAATGTTCCCACCTTTTTATTCATTAGTGATGAATCATCAGTGATGTTCATCACTACTGTCATCTGATATTAAACACTGTGAAAGGTAGGAAGTAAACAAAATGTTTTATCCGCTATTACATCACTTCGGAGTAAAATACTGGAGTCTCTATAAATGTATTTATTTATATGAAAAGCATTTGAAATAAACAAAAAGCTATGACTATTGGCATTCGCAGATAAATGCACCATGAAATTGATCTACCAAGTTAGAAATATCTCAGGACACACACAATCTTGCAATTAATTCACCATATCAAAATGTATCTTATGAGCTGTTACAGTATGATCATCACACTGAATGGAAAATCTTGGAAAGTCCAGCACACTTGCATTAACTAACATTTGGTTGTTCAGATGCATACAAATAGGTCCACAGCCGCACAATCATTACAAATCTAACTGACAAACATCATGAAGCCAAAATGACAATTTATATTATTTTTTGAATGTTTTTATCCAGCCAATAGTAGAAGGTCTTTGTTCGTCTGTGAAACACCATGACAACGGTAACAACACAGGATTACATACACAGTGTCTTTCATGCACTCACACAAACACACACTTTAGATCCATGCACAGCATGATCCATCAATCCAGTGGAGTGTGCTCCTGCATCGCCCCAGCTGAGGCTGAGTGTTATTTTTGGGCCAAGGCTCATCTCTGTTCACAGGCAAGAAACATGCAAAGGCAAACATAGTGGTAAGTGTACAGACACATGCGCACAGCGAAAAAACCCACACTTATGCAATCCGCATTTAAAAGGGTCACACAGTGTGCACATGAACTGAGGTGGAAAAGCAAAACAGAGAAGGCACTGGATCAGTGTAATCTTTAATATCTCTTTGCAACAATATATTAACAAAAAGATGAGATGTGTGCTCAAACTACACATTTCTTGATCAAATTCTTGTTAAAAAAGCCATAACTGTAAGAAAAAAAGAGTTTTGAGCCAAACAAAGCAGCATGACTCACTCTTTCACATCACCTCAGTTTTGCTGAAAGGCATTTGTACACCTTGGATTCAAGACCATGGCAAAATGCATTCACACTGACGCAACTGCAAACTTAACAGTCAAATCAAACTAAGCTTTCTCCATTTCCGTGTTTCATTTAGCAATCCCTCTTGTCCTTTAAGGTTTTTATCAGTATTCTGGAGATACAGCATCACATTATGCAGCGCCAACTACCCTGGCATTATCTCTGCTTGTGACAGATCGGCCTGCCATTGTGCCTGCCACAGTGCAGTGTGCATTAACATTAAACAGCTTGGTTGGCCGTCTGCCTGTCTCTGCGTCCTCCAGGAATACAAGGAGACTCGGCAGCCATGAAGGCAACTTGGAAAGCACCTGTCACTGCCAATGGCACGCCACACAAAGCCTGTGAAATCCACTACCTGAACCCGTGCCTCAGTTAATAACAGCACTTCACAGAAATGAAGGAAAGTGTGGAATTCAATAACATTGAGGTACTTACGTAATTTGATGCCAGGTCTGGATGAAGATAGTCGATGCCTGAAATGCGATTTTGACATTAATCAGTGATATAATTAGGCATGAGAGCGAGTGCTTTGCAGAGGATAGCATGACCTCAAGTGTCTTATTGCACTTACACCACAGTTTTGTATTTATTTAGTTTTATTCTCAATGACAGAGTGATAATGAATAATTTAATTCTGACAAAGAGAAATAAATAACATATGTGGATGGGACAGAATTTGTTGATTAATGCCAGCTATGCTAATGTTGGGCTACAATGTATCATGGATATATCAGGTTGCATTAAAAGGGTTAAACTTGCCATCCTGTTCCTGCTTATATATAGGATTATTTTACCTATGTACTTACTTACATTAATTTGTTACATTAGGTTTGCCATGCAAATAAATCCTTGTTTTCTCTTTAACTTGTGTGCCGACAATAAAGGCTTTCTATTCTATTCTATTCTATTAGGTAAATGTATTTCTATATTGTAATATTGTATTTGTTGCGACTTTCCTTTTGTTAACTTAATGGTTGGTGATTTTCAATTTTTAAAATCTGAAATAATTAAACGATTAAATGGTTCCTCGTGATAAAATTTCCTGAATCTTATCAGGTTTAAAGTACATAGTTTTCAGTGCAGAGTGAGGCATAGCTTTTGCCAAATATGCCATACATTTTAACATAATTTGATTTTGTGAGTGGCCTTAAACAGAGAATGACAAATCAGTTTGAACCACTGCATATTTCTGAGAACAAAATACACACAAATATACCAGTGGTCACCCTCTATATTCGGGAAAGCAACATTTATTACTATTTATTGTGAATTAGTATGATGAATATATGCAGATATAATTGAGTGCTTTCACACAGCAATAAAGGTCAGGAAACAACAGCACTTTACACTCACCGTCGTCCATAATTGCAATGGTAACTCCTTTGCCCGTGTAGCCCAGTTGCCAAGCTTCCGCCACATTAAGATCCAGCCCAGGGGTCCCGTCTGCCTGGCCTGTGTTTATCTAATCACTCAGACAATATGGAGAACATCCATGACTCATGGCACCCAGGTGAGCTACCAATTTGATAAACAGTCAACATGGAGGATGTGTATGCGTAAGTGAGGGGAAGGCTATGGATAAGGGTGTCTTGGGGAGGCGGCGAGAGAGTGAAGGTGAGAACAAGGGGAAGTAAATGTCAGCGATACGGCACATTCATCTAACGCAGCAGATGAATGACAGCAAGCTTGCCACAGAATAAAAGTCACGGTTGCCAGTTAGAGTAATCAAGAGAGGAGGAAACTAGGCGGAATGAATGCAGTGATGAGATTGTTTGGGCAGTATTGGCCAGGCTAATTAAAGAATGAATAACAATGTTCATCCAGGAAGTAGTGGGGAATATGCCTGGCCTCTGAGTAATTAACGTGGAAGAATGTGGGTTGGTCCTAAAGGTCAGGCGGCATGCAGACAGCTGCTTGGCTGATTACTCACCAGATACCACTGTTTGGTGAATAGAGGGTCACTCATGTTGACTTCAATATCATTGATATTCCTGTAGCCTCGCTTCTGACGACTAAAACCCTCCTGCTCGAAGACATTCTTCACCTATGGAAGAAAGCCAAAGAAATACCAGGTCATGGTCAGTAGAAAGTCTGCAATGATCTCACAAAATGTTGGATAAAAGGATCATACGAAGGGGCAAATGAAATCCAGCTGCACAACAGTGTACAAAACTAGAAACAGGATTTCTTCTGTGATGGGTTGAGATCTAGGCATGTGCTGCTCTGTGCACAGGAAATCAGCAAACCCAGCTGTGCTCTACTGTACCATGCAGGCAGAACATCATGTAAATGAAAAGGGCTATTCGTTCCCTCCTAATCAGAAGGGCTGCAGCTGGAGCTAAGGCTTCCAAACTCACCTGCCCCACAAGAGATGCGGGGTTTTTTTCCCCTCTTGGTACATTTTCAACAAAAAGCAGCTGCAATTACACTCACGAATACGCTGGTGTTTCTTTGACTCATCAAAGACACTGAGGCAGATGAACAGCTGTGTGTCAGATTACAAATGCTTACTGCAAGCTGCCACAATACAGTTTATCAGGAGGATAACACAGGACAGAGGACTTAAATGATGGCAATAACTGTCTAACATGAAATTCAGGTGCTCGATAAGCAGGTGGCCGTCTTTAACGATGACGCCGTATTTTGACTTCTGCTGCATTTATCCACAAAGCAAACAACATTTCACTGCATTCATCTCTGTCAGTAGTTCTGCTGACAACATTGAGGATGTGAGGCCTCATCAAATAGCCACCTTCACGGTTTAGGAGAATTAAAGAAAGGATGACTCATTTAATCTATTAAAGTCTGGCAATACCTAAACAAAGCCGGAAGTGAGGCTTTCAGTTTGAAATGTATTACCAACAATCTGCTCGTCAGCAAGGTCTCAAGGACAGTGCTTTTATTTGAAAGGTTTAGATCCTTTTCCGCCTCTCTCTATCTCTTTATGTGTGCGTAGGTGTACTGGAACTACTGGAGACTAGAATTCGTTTAATTAAAAAAATGTCAATACTTGGAATAAATCTATACCTGAAACATCTCATTGAATTTATTCGAATCATTTGCTTCATATTCCTAGAGGGCTAATAATAACAAAAATATTAATAATGTATTGTTCACAGATTTAATGCTACATTTCAAAAATGGGCCGCTGAGTGACTAAATGTTTCTCTTGTGCTTACTCTTAGCAAATTCACTCCAGTGTGACTGAGAAACAGGCATTGTCCTGTGTGTTTACCACTAGAGATAAGAGAGCAGAGCAGCACTTAAGATGGCCTTTTAAAGCGGCCAAAGCCTATTCATCCGGATTTTTCTTTTGTGGCATACTCTAAGCAATCAGGAGACCCACACACTGTAAATCAATGCGTCAGTAAGTCCTTTAAATGACAAGTCAGGCCTTAAAAAAATATTTTTGCATATTTTCCTCTTGTCTGAAAATCATTTTAGCTATGTTTTTTTTTAACTATTTGAATTGGAATCATGATATATTTGCGGTCACATCATTTCATGCACATTCAGAGGGGAACTACCAGCGCTTTCTACATTATCCCCGCGTTTCCTGCTTCTCTCCATCCATCATCAATTTATTCCATCACTTGGCAGGAGAGCTGGTATTTCCCTTGAGACAGCATGTCATACTGCCCACTCACAACATCAAACAGTGCCCATGCACCACCATCACTCTCCGCCTTTGTCCACTGCCTGCTCACAACGCTTCAGTTCACTTCAAATCAAAGGGCTGCGCTGACGCTCTCCTCTCTCCTTGTCCTCATTTCCCTCCTGGCTTTCCCAGCCATGTGCCTTTCAGGGTCAGTGGATGCTGCTCATTCACAAAGATTTATTCATTTTTCTATTTTTCCACCTTTGTTTATTTCACACCTTTTTTCTCATATGCCTTAAATTGCTTTTACATCTGTCTGTCTCCAAAAAGGTAGAAGGAACCCAGGATAGATGGATAGATAAGGTGAGGGCTTGGGTGTGTGGCTGAACAGACATTTGACTTAAAATCAGTGTGAAATGTTAAAGGACAAGAGAGGACAAGGACAAATAAGCAAAAAGAAGAAAGAAGAAGAAAGAAAGATGCAGAGGAATATAGGGAAAAGATAGTGGGTGAGTCAGAAGTGGGTCAACATGCTCCACTAATAGAGTCCAACAAAGAACAGGACTCCTGGGACACTAAGAAATCCATCCAATACACTCTCCAGTATATTCAGTGCTGCTACTCAATTAGACATGTTTTGAGTATGTTAAATGAGTGTGTAATGCCTCCTTGAAATTCCAGTGATGTTTTTTAGCATGTTCTTTTTTAAAAATAACTGATCACATGCAATAAATTACTTCATTCCTGTCTGACACAACTGCTGGTGTAAAACTGAAAAATGTCCACTGCAATACATTGAAAGATGGAGGGAAAACACTTTCACATGATAAACAGGCAATATTAAGTCAGACAAGCTGACCTCATCCATTGCAGAGATGCACAGAAATCAATAACTGCAGTGTTGCATATGAGCATGTCAAGCATCTGATTAAAACCTGGCATGTGGAACGTAGACCTGCCCATGTCCTTGCTGTCTCACTTCCATTAGCTGTATTTGCTCGGTGGAGTGGCTCGCATTTATTTTCATTAGCACCTCTCACAACCGCAATTAGAGAGGTTAGTTGATTGTCTGCAGCAGGACCTCCACTTTCACCGCCTCCAACAGTGGACAGAGCTAAAGAGACAGAGCCCAGCGTGCAGACAAACAGGAAACAATGAGACAATTTGTCACTTGGTTTGGTTGGTTTCAGCCTTTCAGATGTGAGACTTTTACTGTCATTACATCACATTAAACTGAACATCTTTGAGTTGTGGACTTTTGGTTGGAGTAATTAGAGCATGTTGCCATGAGGTCTGGGAAATTGTGATGGACATTTTTTTATTTTTTCTAATTTTCTGACCTTGTCGACAACATAATTTACAGTTAAATGAGAATGTTAGACAGTCTAATGAGAAACTGAATTATTTCTTAATGAAAATAAAAAATAAATAAGATAACAATGACGATAAAGCAATATACTCTGCGCAGGTGCTCATAAAAAATGTTTATAATTCCTTACCTCTTCCCCCTCACACACATCAAAAAAGATATACACTCTAACAACTTATAGCTTAAACTGTCACTATAAATGTAATTTGATACTGGAAGGTCACATTAGTATATTAAAACTTAATAAATCTTATGATCATTTACCACATATTATCATTTACAGTGGAATGTGCGCTACTGCTGCTACAACTAAAGTTACAACCACAAGACCTACTTCATTATCATGTGTCGAGTCTTGATGACAAATATTGGTCTTAATAAATGAATTCATTCAAAGCAATATTCAAAAAGGAGATCACCAAAGGCAAGTCTGTAAAGGGGAGTTAAGTGATTTAGAGCAGGATATTGAATAATCAGAATTCCACAGGGTTTTGAGTTGCCCTGATAGCAAAAACACAGTCCCCCATTTTTTCTTGAGATTAGACAGAAAGATAATCAGAGAGCAACAAGGAGATAACGCTGTAGTGCCGCTTAGAAAAGTGTTTCAGTATGTCACGTAACAGTGATGTCACACTGGTACCCGACCATGCTAGCATCTATTTATCTAAACAAACAGTTGTGATTTACCCCAACCTAAACTGAAATCTATTATCTTTTTGCAGTTATGTCTCACTTAAAATAACAAATAATTTTATTACAGACATGTTTTGGTCTGCGGTTACATTACAGACTATACTAGAGGCTGCAGTGTGTCTCTATGATCCTCTCACTCTTCCATGATGTCTAGTTATTACTTGTCACTTTGATCATGAAGGTGACCCTATTCTAAAGTATAAGCTACAATATTGCATAGAATTGAATGTGAATACTATGTAATTTAGAGAATATTCTATATCGGAGATGAAACTGATGGAAGGGAGTGACAGAGAAAAAGGCGCAATTACAAATCTGTCTGCTACTTCAGCACCACAGACAGCGCTTTATCAATACACAGCACAGTTACGATGCTTATATTTCAAAGCTGTGGTTGGGGCCATAGATTTTGACTTGCAGATGAAGGATCAATGAGTCGGGCTGACTAGACTAACATATTCAACTTGAAAATCCTTCTGCACCTGCAGTCTCTCAGATACCATGGGATGAGAGGGGGGAAGGCAGGTTACCCAGTGGTTTGCCATCATCCCTCACCCCCCTTCAAACTGATTACTCTGAACAACCAATGACAAAACACTTCTGTCCTTGCATTCAACAAATCCACTGCACTGAAATTTGCTTATAATAATTCAGGTTGTCGAGATTTCTTTTTTTTCCCCCAAAAATGAATTTCCAAATATTTCATTCTTAGTGTTCAGCTGGTGGTTGAAAACTTTTCTTTTATCATCATTGTCAGCTGTGCAAGTATGATTTCTTGCTGATAACTGTTGGTATGATATCAGTCACTGTTCGACTTGACAGTTGGTATAATGAATGAGAAAAATAACATGGCACTATATTCAGGGTGACATTACTGCACACAAACATCAGCATGATAAACCAATAATCATGTTTGTTTTAATGTATATGTATAGATAATGGCCTGTGAGACCACACAATGATTTTTTTGTTCCTGCCATTGTTGCTCTAATTTACATGAATGAAAAATATGATTTACATGGTTTATTTTTTCTGTTATAGTCTGCCAGTTTGTGAATCCACAATATAATACTACAATACTATTGAATAATGTATCCGTTCTCACAAAGTTGTTAAAACACTGATTTTAAACTGTATTCTGCTGGCTCTTGTCATGCAAAGTAACTGGGGAGCCATACTTTTCTAGGCACATGCGTATGGGAAACACACAGGATCCTCTTCTCAGTGTGCATCTCAGAGTGTATGCTTACCCTGCGGTCTTTTTGGAGCCGCTGTCTGCTGCGGGCACTCCGTTTGCTCCTTCTCTTTGAAGCGTCCTGAGGGTAGAAGTGAAAAAGCCCATCTCCAAAGGGAAGCTAGATATAAAAAAAATAATCAAAAGAGGAAAATGGATCAGGAGCAGAAGCAGAAACGAGGACAAACACAGAGGTTGCAATCAGAAAGTGTGTGAACCACAACTACAAAAACACAATAGATCATAAATGGCAAAGGACACACAGTCTTCCTGCAGGTGAGAACAAGGGCACTGATTCCCTGGTTTTCACTGAGGGGCTATTTTCAGGCACTGGAGAACAGTACTGGAATCAACTATAATAAATCACAAGGGCAGGCAAATGAGATGCATCATCCAGAGCTTTCCCTCTGGCACCGTGCACAGATTAAAGACCCCCCTTATGCTTTAGTAACAGCTAGGGTACAGGTCAATCCTCAGAATAAATGCTTTCAGATGCGCCTGTCAAATCTAATGTTAAAATGAAATTCTCATGGAAGGATGAAGATTATTCTTATCATCCCCTGCTCTTTATTTCTACTGTTGTTTGCCAAAACAAATAGACTCAAGCTCATGTATGCGATGCAAATAACAAAAAAAGCAAATAAAAACACCGCACTTCCATTGAATGCTCTTCTCATAATTGCAGTTCATTTGAATATAGGCTGATCAGAGATCTCTTTCTGTCTGTTTTAGCTCTCTTTGTGCTCATATTTGTATGTGTGTCCCGGGTCTATATCCCAGTCTAATTAATTAAGCAACAATAGGAGATAATTCAAACAACACAGACATTGTTTAATGGTGCATATCCCATTAAGACAAATATAGCGGCCGATTACATAACCTGGGAGGCAGGGAGGCAGAAGATGGGGGGAGTGATCTAGTGCCTACAAGAAAAGGAACTAGCAATCACAGAGCTGGTGCACAACCATCACACAGATAATACATGATGATGAATAACAGTGGGTTTTTTTATTGTGGAGCTTAAAAAAAAAGAAGAAAATCCTTATTCAGAGCAGTGCAGACACCCCTCTGTTCACTGCTACGCCTCACTAGCTAAGGCTCCAGCCAATTTCACCCACACATTTATTTTGACATGTGACAAGGCACACACACACACTGTTAGGGAATTATTTCCATTGGTCTGCCATAAATGGCTTGTTATGTCTTTTGACATATTCAGATGTGTGCTGCATTTGTCATATTTCTCAGTAAAACATATTGTCTCAGGTGAGTAAAAGGCCATGTCTGCCCGTAAGGCCATGTATGTCACGATATGCAACATGCATGCACTATGCACTCTGTGTGTAACACAAAGGTCTTTGTGTTGTTGTTTTTTTAAATAAATGCCAGCTTACCCCTTTTAACAAGCCAGCTACTTAAAGTGAGTAACCAATATAGATTCTCGGCATCCATTATGAGCTTGAGTATCTAACCACACAAAGATGGAATTTATAATATTTTTAAGAATGAGACAACAAGTTCTTGTTGTGAGAGGATCCCCTGCTGATGTAATTGGTCTTTCAGAAATCTTTCAAGTGTCTTTTGTTTTCTAGGACACTAAAATTGGATGAGTCTGGAGATATGAGTGATTTTAGCCTGAGAAGCTTTGCATTACCATGGGCCATAGGCCATCGGCAAACTATTAAACAGGGCCTACATTTTAGTAGGAATGACGTCATCAAATTAAGAAAAAGTCTAATGAAGTCAAACCAAAAGAAAACATCAAAAAGCCTCTTAGTGCCTTCACCTCTGAATTGCTTGTGTTGCCAAACACAGAGCGACTATTTCCGATGAAAACGTTGCCAAATAGATTTATGTTTTCGTAGTTAATCTTAATAAATTGACTTGCAATAATAAATCATTTCCAAAGTTTAATTTCCTCTCGAGAAAAAAAATATAATAACAATAGCTTATAAAGCCAGCAATGCGTGACAATGTTATCCGAGCATCCCTACCTTTCGGGCAGTCTGGAACCCATGTTGTGTTGCAAGTTGGTGCGCCTCATCCTGTGCGTCCTCATGCAACTGAACCAGGAGATGGTCCGTTAAGACTCCTTCTGCAGCCTGCGTCGCGAGCAGCAGCAGCGCGTTCAGCAGCACTATAAATCCCACGGCTGTCCCATGTCGGGGAGATCCACGCATCGTGTCTGGCTTGTGTCAATCCGCCTGTCTGCCTGCCCGTCGGAGTGAAAATCAGTGTGCGGGATGCTCCTCGCTAGAGACGGGAGCAGAAGGAGGAGGAGGAGGAGGAAGAGGAGGAAGAGGATGTAAAGGGAGCAGAATCAAAGCTTTTGCGGACGCATCTCCTCGTCGTCAGCTGATATGAAAACTGGAAGTTGTAGGATATTTCACCGAGGTGTAGCCGCTCCTGCTGTGCGGTTCGAGTGGGGAGACTGTGTGTTGTATGGAGCCAAACCTGCATCCTCAGCTTTCTATCTCTCCTCCTCCTCCTTTCATCCGTAATTCATTTACCTTACTCGCTCGGGTACTTTCTGCGCGTGACGTTGTACCAATGGGCTCCAGCGGGTGTGTCCCGTCGTTTCCTCCCCCGGATGAGCTCGGGGACACTTTTCAGCACCCTGGAGAATTCCTCCCATGGTCCTCAGAGTTGATAGGAATTTTATCGATCATCTGACTCTGGCCTCATCCGGATGAAAAGCACGTGCCCATTCATGTGTCAATAATGACTATTCTGCCATATAGTACGTGGTGACCTTTTTGAAGGAATACCTCATTAATAATTATAGATAATTTCTATAGGTAGATTAGCGCAGCACAATTTTATAACACGCTAGTCAGCCTGGATGTCTATTTTTAAAAATTGGACCTACTATAGAGCACGGCCCTACTATCTGAACAGTCTGACCTCTTTAGTGTAGTGGAATGTAAGAATAGTCTCATCTACAATGGCTTGTGAACAGCAGGTTGTTAGAAAGAGCCCTGGAAAAAAAAAGACTGGTCTTACAAAGGTCGCTCATTAAAGGATTCCAGTTCTACCTGCTTTCTTCACTGCTGGTTTATGGTACATGAATGGAATAAAAGGCTGCTGTGGACTGATGTAAAAGCAATGTGTTTATGTGAGAAAGAAGAAGGCAAGAAGGAGAAATTAGTTCATGTCATTGTGATCGTGATATGACTAATTTCACTTACACAGACAGGGTTTGTGTAAAAGAATAATATATGCTGCACAGCTGCACAGTAGTTGCTACCGTGCTTGTTACAGTTCATCGCTCCAGCATAGATAAAAATGCCCCTTGAGCCCCAGTCATTCAGCGGCCTGTTTAAGAGTCAGCAGGTTCTCCGATTAACTAAAGTCTACTTGCACAAGAAAATGTGGTTATTTTTGTTTGTTTTTCTGATTTAAAATAAGAGGGCTTTAAGATCGTGTCGAGGAAGACGACACAAAATGTGCTTGAATAAGAGCTGAATAAGTTTCAATGGAAATCTTTATAAAACCAGTTTAAATAGTGATTTCCGTGATGCGACATGATTCGTTTTCATGCTCTGCAGTTCCACTGGTTAATTATTTCACTTGTGCAGTGAAAAATTAGATAAAATGGACATGGAGAGAGAGATGGAGCAAAGCCTTATAATACATGCACATGCATATTTTATGAACCTGTGTTTTGTATTTAAAGTGCTCTCTGTTAAGTCAGCATGCACCTGTTTAAAAGATGCAAATCTGTCAGCATAATGGCTGTCACAAGCACATCTCACTGTTGCACATTATAAGAGGTGTGGTAAAAATGAAGCACGTGCAGCTATTTCAGTAGTGTGGAAAAGTAATGAAGGTAGATTTTTTATAAGTGGATCCACTTTACTAATCACTGTTTCCATGTTCCCTGCAGACCTCCTCCCACACTCCTGCAATGCTGAAGGCCAGAGATTATTTATTTAGCTTTGGCAAGCCAGCATCCTTTCATTTGCCATCACTGCATCATCATTCAGTCACTGTTTTGACTGCTGATTCAAATGTTCACATAACCTCGCTACATCATATACTGAATGCCTGGAAAACCTGTAAACAAACACATTTTCTACTGTCAGACAGTTTGGGGGGGTCACTGACAAATCACCCAGACTTTATATTGTGATGGCAGTGGGTGTTTGTATACTGTAAAGCTTGTAAAGCTGTTCCATCTCCTTCTGAGCGAAGGAACACTCAAGGACTATGAAACCATTGCTATAAACATGTATGCCTGTAATTTTACAGAGGTAAATTGACTCTATTTAAAAGTTGAAATCTGTTGTGCAATCTATAATCGAGTTATTCATAATAACATTCATCCAAACAAACTGTTCCTGATATAGAAAAAAAGAAAGTCTGTTGATAAACATATATATATATATATATATATATACATTATATATATATATATATATATATATATATATATATATATATATATATATATATATATATAATATATATACATATATATATAACAAAAGCAAAATATTTGTGTGTGTGTGAGTATATATGTATATATATATACATATATATATATACACACAAATATTTGCTTTTGTTATGATCAAATGTCACATGATATCACTGAACTGCATTGTGAGTTTGTACAGTCTCTGCATTCACAGAGTACATCCTCATGAAAACAGATTTTGAAGTTTGAGCTACAAATTTGAGGAATAACTGCACAAGGGCAGTTGAGACAATGCACTGTAAAATACTGTGCCTTTTCAACTCTCTCCTCACAAAGAAAAAGTAAACAGATTGGTGCACAATAAGGGTAGCACATAGAAGATTTTACAACATTGAAAATATCTCAGTCTTCCTCATTTTTCCTAATGGCTCAGGGATTTTATTTTTAATACTTATAAAACCCTTTGAGAGGCTTCACAGTGTCATTCCATTAACGACTGAGTGCTTGGTTATCTTTTGTTGTGTAATTTGCCAACTTTGTTGGAAACAAACACTCCATAATACTAACAATATGTTCAAATGGCTGCACTCACTGTTGTTCCAAATAAACAGTATAAAAATATCATGGGTCAATTGATTATTGTTTTTTCAAGCTCTGGAGACTGTTCATGATTGGATATCTGACAATGCTGTTTCATACTGCATGATTAGAAAATCCTTATATTAAAGACTGGCCGTGCAGAGATGCTACTAACAGTACTATTAAAATGCATGGATGTGTATCTGCGGCAGTGGTGTAGGAGGAGCAGAACAACATGGATCTTTAATTTTTCATATTTGCCCGAGGCTGGAATGGATGCAGGCTGTCTGTCAGTGTTTCTGCTGTGAGTTTTCAGTAGAACAGGAGAGATTAGACAGCTGCAGCTGCAAAATGATGCTCAGAAGAAAATCAAGCATGCATATACTTGAAAACACAAGAATTGCAACAAAGCATCTGCAACCTCTGCCACCAACCTTTCAACCACATTGAAATTGTCCACTAGCTCTCTCTGGCACTGTACTGTTTTCAGTACTAAATTAAATCATTGCAGAAACAACCAATGTACTTGCAACAAAGCAAACTGGTTTTATGCATTTTATACACAGTGTATGAATAGTTTATGATTAAACAGTGATCCCATTTCTCTGCTCTTATTTAGGTGGTGATTTAACCAACACACTTTTAAAATTGCAAGCGTTCACTTAGAGAGCAAGTGAGTGGAAACTTACTTAGGAAACCTTGAGTAAATGGAGCAGTGAGCCAACATGTTTCTGTTTGGCACAAAACTTAAAGAGCAGCACAAAGAGAGGCTGAGATAAAGAGACAAAAGCAAAAGGCCTTTCTTATCCCTCCCTGTAGTTAAGCTGTCATTTCAGAGGCAGCTCCTTACTATACTGCTCCGTCACTGCCAGCTGGTCTTGTGGGACGAGATGTCTGTGAGTGAATGGGGGATTGTGGGTACTATATCCGCATTGATTGCAGAGTGGATAGTGTCAGGAGCTGCGCTTCTAATGGTTTCATTCGCTCTCTCACTCTATCTCATTCCCTGTGTCTCTCTGCTCCACTCCCTCTATATCATAGGAGGCCAGTGCCTGCCTCTGGTTCTCTGAGATAAGATGCCTGCGTTCAGAGGTAGACACATATCAAAGCCCACAGACGACGCTGGTCTTCATAATGGCAGAGGGCTGACAAGTGATGACATATCATTACCCCAATGTCTCGTGCTTAAGATCATTCAGTTTAGGCCTCTACTGCAGTCTTGACATGAGACATGAGAAATGCAAGCAGGCGGTAAAATGATTCTGGTTAAAATGCTTTAGTTGCTGAAATGAGGATGTAATCATTGGAAACCCCAGAGCAGAAAATGACACATATGTAAAATGCAACTTTAGGTCACTTTAGTCACTGTGCACATAGGATTTAATTGCAACTACTCTAGAAGCAGACTGGGCTGTAACACCACGTTGTACAGATCTATTACTTCCATCAGGCCAGCTGGAGAGGCAGATAGCGGCGAGCAGAGGGACAACACAGGTTATGTTGGGCTTGATGTGCTGTGAGGCGTGGCAGACAGCAAGTCCAGCTCAGGTGGAAACACTAGCTCGATTTGTCATGGACCACACAAGTCGGCACGGAAGATTAAACTGAACTCAGTTTCCTTTTTCTTCACTTATCCCCAGTTCCTATTTTAGTTTGCCCACTTGCCATCTCTCTGTCTTTCTCTGCAAATTAGTATATCATTTAACATTTCCACTCCACTCCATCTCTTAAAATTGCCATGTTGCCATGTAAGAGCTGTTTACATCCCCCCCTGCAGAACTGAGGTAGTCTCAGGAAAGGCTGCCATGTGGGAAACAGGTAATTCAGGTTACCACAACACACTGCTTTCATGTGTCCAGTATTACGCTGTGATGTTTTGATTTTTCCCTCGGCAGGGTGCGAGCTAATATAGACACTATTGATATTCTTGTCTGTGCTTCTGCTTTCGCCTTGAGCTAACCTGGAGCAAAATAAAGAACTGTAACACCTCAGAAAGTCTATCATGTTGTCTATTCTTAAAGTGAACAGGAAGGTTTCATTGTCACAGTGAACATCTATCACCTCAGATCAGACACACACATTTAATATGAGCAGGGTGTTTACCAAACTCACTACCAATGCAAAAGATGATCTATGATTCAGCCAACACACCACAGCTGTCTGACAAAGTAAAAATATACAAAGTGTGTCTTCAATAAATTTCTAAATTGATCATAAAATCAACCTTTTTGGTGTTTGTTTATTGCCACATCTCAGACTTTGAATCCAGGGAAGCTAGTTAGCTGTTTGGTTAGCACTTTAGGCCTGTGGGGGTAGCAGAAACAAGCCATGAAGACAATACTGACTCATGGTCACCCAGTTAGATGGCATGGCAACTTTGTTAGCCCATACATCCAGCAGTGTACACTGGGTGGTTGGAGATATTTTTGGTGAGAATAGCCTATTTGAAAACAATGCTATGAGAGTGAACCAACTATTAAATGTACATGCAGAGAAATCAAAATAATAAAAACCTTGGTGAGGCTGCAGGGGACAACACAGCAGACCAACCCTCTGTTGGTCTGCCGGTTCATGGCGATGAGGTCTATTGTTAAGGTGCTCTCAGTGAGTAGTTGCTGCCATTACCATGTTTAGACACAGCAACGGCAGCTGGTAGCCGGCTGGTAGGGTTTGAGGTAACTCAGAATTACACCTTGTTGCTGTCCAGCTAGTTGGTAGGAACTGCAGAAACTTCTCAGTCCCTGAAAACACCTCTAAGGGCCCAGTCTGTAGGATTTAGTAGCATCCAGCTGACGAAAAACCTGCGCTCAGGTGCAGTGGTCCATGAATTCTATACAGAGGTTGTTTTATGTAAAAATATTGATTATAGCTTACTTTAAGACATTGTGTCAATTTAGACTTGACATTTCTTGACCAAAAACTTTTTAGACAAAATCTACATTTACATTGAGAGGGATATTGTATATGTGATGAATAAACATATATCCTGCCATAATGTTATTTCTCCAACAGCATTATGTTTTGTGCAACAACCGGAAAGATAAACAACGCAACTGCTTTCCTTTGCAGAAATGAAACACGTGTCTTCTCACTGCCCTCCTTCTTCTTCTATAAATCTCTGTACAAATGAAACATAAAGCTACAAGGTTTGTGCCAAGACCTAGCATCAGTGGGGGGGGGGTGTTCTATATTATAAATGGTCTCTTGAAAAACAATTCACCATTGCGGTCTGTAGCAGCACAGTGCTCACACAGTTTTCCTTGCAAACGGTAGTGAAGGTGCAGCAGAGCAATGGGACCACCTGCTTTGTTATTCAAAGCATATTCCGAATATAAATTTGGCTTAATTGGAAAAGAAAAACAACTGTGCGGGCAAAGATTATGCATAATCACAATAATTATTTCCCTCTGTGTATTACTTATTTCGAGGTGAGTATTCTGTGCTGCCTAATGAATGCACTTGCAATTTAGTCTGATTTAATTAATTAGCAAACTCACTCTGACTTTGAAGGAAACAGCAGTCACAGGCTACAAGAAAATATCATACTTGTATTATAAGATGTGAATATACAGGGACATTTCAAGATTGTGTCATTTTCCTGTTGACTATATTCATCTTAGAAAATTTGGGTGAATCTGTGACACTTACTATACTAGTACATCATTTATACTGTACAGTATCGTTTTGCACAAGGTCTTTCAGTTCCTGCTTTGAAGTTAATAAAACATGTCCAAACCAAGCTCCAAGCTGCAGTGATTTGATTGCTGCCACCATAATATTGTCAAACTGACGGTTTGGAAAATGTGTTTTGATCTTGAGTTTGAGGTAGAGAACTACCACATTGTTTTGGGTTGTGTTTTTTGCAGAGGCCATTTACTAGCAGCTGCAGCTCTGTGTCACATAATGGAATGGGATTTGTCAAAAGCACTACAGTGATCAGCTAAATGATATGAGAGCGTGCTTTAGAGTTTACAGTAAGTTTGTGGATGAGCAGTTCTCATCTTTGAGGCAAACATTTTCACCCAGTGTGTGTTCAGAAACTATGCTGATGTCATGACTGCAGTGGTATAATTGCCATTACTCATGTATCATGCCACATGGCTCTCGACATGCCAAAATCAAATACCTCAAACACATTTGCTGCTGATGATTTGGATAGGACACTGTGGAAAACATCACCTCAAAGTTAATATTTTCTAATCAAGCCTCCTGAGCTGGACCTAGTCCTGAGCTATTTGCAGCCCTGCCAACTTTCCCATTTCCTTTCCTATGCTCATTAAGTCGTCAGCGAAGTCAGCCACCTCCAATCTGATGTCTGAGCAATTATCAGCTTCAGTCAGGCTATGACGTTTGACAATGCAGTGCTTAACATTGCATGCCTTTTTAGAGTCTGATGAGACAGCCTGACCTTTGAAGCACAACAGGAAATAATCACCATGTAACTAAGGCCACTGTCACAGACCCTGTTGAGCTCCATGTTCTCAGTCTGAACATACATGTGCAAAGGAACTTGACTCACTGGGAAACTGTAGTATTAGAGAGGGAGAGAGAGAGAGAGAGAGAGAGAGAATCCTTACAGTCATCAGAAACTGTGTGTGAACCCAATACTATTTTTGGTCAAAAATCTAATCATGTAAAATTGTATCCTGACTGGCTAAATGAATGCTGGGAATTTGGAATGGAGAGTAAAAATGTCAGTTCATTAGCTTCAGAAATGTGCCTGCTTTGCTTAAGCTAATTTCTAGGGTGTCTGTGCCTACTGGAAAGGGACAGACCAAGCGACCTTGGCAGGATGTGATGGCAACGGTGCTGTAACACGCAAACAGCATAAACAGCATACACAGCAGTCTCTGTGTGTGGCCTCTCATGCTCTTTCCATTTTAAAAGGACATTAGGGCTAATGGTAATGGTATCTCCGAGGTTTCCAAGCCTCTTTCCAGTGCTGCCCTATATACTATCAGCCAAGCATAGTCCATTAAGAAAGCAAACAATGGATATTTTTCATAGGCCACACAGAGCACAGGGTAAACATGGCTGGGCCACAGACGATTAGTGACGTATCATGTGCGTTTGCTAATCAGCAATGTTTAAAGTCTCTTCATTATTTCAATAACACAAACAGGTAGGAAGAAATGAATGAAAGAGGAGATTTTCTGAGTAAAATAGTGATAAAGGGTAAACATTTCCATGAATCTAGGCACAAAGTCATTAAGGCAACCGCTTGACATTTAAGCATCAGTTACTGTGAACAAAGGTTACAATGCATGCAGAAAGAGGCTGTGTAAAAAAAGCTATCTATTGTACATGTGCATGTGCTTTATGCGTGCGGATGAGCATAATTTTCCATGTGGCTCCATGTGTGATTATGTCCTTTGTGCGTTAACAGGGCGCACATAAGCTGCAGCAGGGACTCTCAAGGTTTGACACCTTACATCAGACTCTTAACACAAATGTGAGAACCTACCTTGTTTGATCCAGCCCAGGATTAGTGATGGCCACAGTCTCTTTATGGCTCAGTAGCTGCACACAGACACACAAAGTTGACAACAGCTAAGCGATAAGCCTGCCATTCTGCCTGCTGACTGTGAAGTCGGCACAGCTAATTAGCAGTTCTGTCCTGTGCTGATGAATTTATTCAGTGTAGCCTCATTTATTTAATCGAGTAATGGTAATTCATTTGCATATAGTTTCACTGTTTTCACTTCAAAACTTTACTAACCATAGCCACGTTGTATTAGACACTATTAAAAGCTGTTCACTTCATTATAACCAGTCAGCCATGCAGTGACGTGCAATACTACTTTCAATGACTTCTCTTCACAGACACACCATGCCATTGTAAAAATAGGCTGTGAAGCAAAGTGTGTAAATAAACCTGGCACTGACCGCTCCAGGAGGGTCAATAAAACTACAAGCTGAAATGCATTTAGAGGTCCTCAATGAGAATCTCATTGTTCATTCTACCCCTGCGATTTGCGAGGATACCCCAGCCAATCAATACAAGGACCATTAGGCTTAACAAACCTGGCTCGTCTATAAACTGCCCACAGCCTCTTTAAAGCAACAGTATGTACTCCAGGACAGCCTGCCTACCTGTAATGGCTCAGAGGCAGGTGGTTTGTGTAGAGTAGGATGTCGTTTAAATCCAAAATACTGTTTCCTGTCACTCATATGTCATTCTCAGGTTAATGTACATGTGGTGACTCAGATAACCCACTGACTACATGCAGTAATACTTCTAATGCGTGTGTGTGCATGTGATCTGTTTATACCACACTGTTTCCCTATGATTTGACGTTCAGCAAATGGAGTAATACATGACCATTTTTTTCCATAATGAGAAGTTCCATTACAGCAGTTTTTTTTATAACACTGTCAGTCATGTCACTCTCTGGCAACAAGCTTTGGGTGGCTGCAAGACTGAGATATGGTAACTTGAAAGAAACAGGACGAAACCTAATAGACGAGCGACACACAGTCTGTGCTGACACAGTCACAGTACACCAAGATCTGACGTTCAAAATGAAAGCTGCTGTGCTTAAAAAACCCTACAAATAATAATTCAGTGATTAAAAGTCACTAAACTTACTGACAGCGGAGCTATACAATCTGAAAGAACAAATATACTGTTTATTGTTATTTAACCACTATTTATCATTGTAATATATTTATTAAATTCTGAGTTTTTCTCTTATAATAGTTACATAATCCATTATGTAAATGTCATGAGCCTTTTGAGGCAATTCTTCCCACTTGTTGTTAAATTATATTGCTTATAACTAAAGCAACATTGCTGTACAATTGCTACTAAAGTCAAAACATACCAATACCATACCATACCAGAAATGTATGAACATTATGTCAACAATGAAAAAAATCTTTTAAATTTCAAGAAAGCATAGTAATTAACCACAACAAAGCAAATGCTCCTATAGGAAACGCCACATGTTCACCCACACACATATGTAAGCGGAAATACACTAAGAAATCCTGCAACACACAATTTTGTTTCGCCACTTAATTGCCTTACTTAGCCTCACTGCTTTTATAATGGGTAATTGGTTGTCATGACAAACACTCAGTCTATTCATAGCTCAGAGGCTTGTGCAAAAACCCCTCTGCAAAAAAAACATTTGAAGACAGGACCTAGGAGATTTCTGGTGGAAGCTTTGTACAACTCCATAAGCCAGGACTAAAGGGAATGATAGCCTGTTATTTCTCTTCTCCCCAAATAATCTGTCAGCCTGATGCAGTGAGACTCCTCAGGACACAATGATCCCCACCTTTTGGTTACATATACAAGAGAACAGAGATTCAGTATGACTAAGAGCCCTAGCAGCATACGTTCATACTGAGAGAGGATGAAATCATCATGGCTGTGGTGAAAGAAACTACATACAGAAGCTTTTTTGGATTCTGCATACAAAAAAGGAAATAAAGAAAAATGAATACAGTGAATCATTTACATTAGTGTCACTCTGATGCAATGCAAACCTACTGACAAGCGTACTTCTTCAGGGATATCAAGTGTTTTTCTTTGTAAGGTGTAGACAGCATCATGACATGTAAGCATCAAACCAAGCAGACAGCATTCTCCAGGACCTCCAGCCATGTGCCAGCAAAACACATGCATTATTTATGTTACAAAAGAAGTGAATAAACAAGATGGGGAAGAAGCTGTGACCTCTTGGTCATGATCATATAACTAAGGATAGGTTTAGTTATGATAAAGACATAGGTTTTCTGGAAATCTGGCAAACACTTCATAACATTACTGACACTGACACATTATCACCTTGTACGGGCTATTCTTGTATTAAACAGGCTAGCAAATAGTTAGAGACTTTCAACCAACACGCAGTATAGCCATTAGCTGAAGCACCATAAAGAATCCATCACAGGAGTAGGGAGAGCATGCAAACTCCACAAAACCCTTAACGGTAATCCAGCTGAATGCTATGGACCATATCCACGTGTTCTCAAATTTAAATGCAGATATTTTCAACTTTTTATGTTAACTTTTTATTAGGATACCATCTGGCTAAAAAAAAAAAGGTAAAATATATCAAAAGGTAACTCAACATTGACAGGAGTCTGACTGACTCCTGATAAGTCCACTGATGGTTGTATGATTGCTTTCCACCTAGAAACAACATTCAATGCTATTTTATTTTTAGAGCTAGTCACACACTGGACCTTTAATTATATATTTATCATCGAATATGTCTGTAATTCATCTGTCAAACCAGTCTCAGAATGAGGTCCCTTGATTTGCATTTGTTAGAAATTACAGGCTAATGGCTGCAGCCAATTTCCTCATGGTAGCATTCATTTCCTTTCTTTTTTTTTAGCTTCATGACCTTTTGACCTACAAGAGCTTTATTAACCAATTAGAAATGATTAGCTGCTTTATTTAAAACATCTCTCAGATCATAATCAAAGGTATTCTTACATGCTCCTAACCCACACGTCCACACTTATTGCCACCCACACACACACACAAACCTTCCCTGAATCTTTTTGGTAACCAAGGAAATTGGCAAAACAGAAGGGGAAAAGGAAGGATGTTGGTTTCCTTGGATGGGGAAAGTGAGGAGAGGGTTGTCTTGCAAAAAAAGGTTTATTCAGGTGTGACAGAAATACGGGTGACCTTTGAGTTGAGGAAGAAAAGTGGAACAACATGTAAATCATCAATACCTCACTCACACTTGGGAAACATGAACTCTTTCACACAGTTCTCCTCCTATTCACCCCCACTGAGCCAATCCTCCTTTACACACAGATCAACACTGTTCTTTAGAGAAGCATATGTGCACTATAAAGTTGATCCTACAGTAAACAAATGGACTCAGTGGGAAGAGTAACTTATCTCAACATTTATCAACAAAATATAGGTTCATATGTCTTCTCAGCCTTCTTCCCCTTTACTAGAATAGAGCAGGAGCCCTCAAGTAGTAGATAGATGTGTTGATAACTGTGTTGTTTGGAGGGTTGAAAATGAAATCAATAGTTTCTTTGTGCAGTTGTGTGACAGAGAAAATGGGTGGAATTACACAAGCTTGTGCAATTATATGAGTCAGAGATATAACACAGAAACACACACACACACACACACAGAACAAGTAAGTTAGATAAATACTGAGAGAAGAAGAATATTGTTGAAGCTGCACTTTCTTCTCGCTTAAACAGTACTTTTGTCACTTTATCCTTGAAATATGGTAGCAATGCACATGACGCAGCCAGCTTGTGGTGACAAATTCTTGACACAAAACCAGACTGACAAATGCATTTTCAACTGTGGAAGATATTAATCAAGTGAGAAAGATCCTGCTGATCCTCAGGCGTTAGTAGTGATTGATTCTCGCTGACTGATTGATTGATTTAGTTCAAACAAGCAGTGAGCTGGCATTTTCTGACACACTTGAGGAAAATCTGCAGCGACAAACGCTATCATTCAACTACCTTTAAACTGATGAAATTGGTCACAAGTGACACACCTTTCATCATGCATACATATATAAAGCATGGAGCCTTCCATCAATCTGGATGAAGTTTCCTGTTTGCCATTGATAAATAAATAAATAAATCCTCTCAGCAGGACAAAGCCCCATGTTGTTTGCCCGTGGAGGGAAATTAGCTTTTCCAACAAAAAGAAACCCTGAGTCATCCTAAGTCTGAAGGTCAATACATTTGCGCTTCAGATGTTCTTCTAACTTCAATCTTTTTTGTTCAGTCTTAGGTTATTTTGGGTTGTTTTTTTTTTATAACTGAAAAAGAAATCTGCTGTTGGAATCAAGTAGCCATTTGACTGCTCTGATTAAGAGCAGTTAGACTACATTTGTTTCACAGTATCACGACTTGTTATATCACACAGCCATGCCAGGCGTGAGTTTTTTGGGACTTAAAAAAAAAGACTCATGTTTACCCAGTGTAAAATGTCATGCTCAGATGCTAACCAGACATGAAGCTGTTGATTTCTCAGCTCTACAGGGTGCTGTACTGCTGGACGCAGAGGTGTGGGTGTGACACCAGATAGGAAAAAAAAAATACATCTACTGTAGCCTGCGTTTGGCAGCTGCTCCTTTAAGCTCACACAAACATGCACACATATCAATCTCCTCTGTGACAGTATCTTTGCCTGTCACCATGGTAACACCCTAAAAGTATAGCTGTCTGACGGAAGCCTGACTTTAGACAATAGCAACTTGCTGTCATTTGCAAAGGTCTATACGCAATCACACAAATGTAAACGGCAATCAGCTGTAAAAATGCTGAGCTTTTCACTTCTCTGTGACAACTGTTAGTAATAACCATTGGATACAGTGTCTGTTTCATCTATACATGCTGTGTAATGATGGCTGTTTCACTCCAATATGACCACATGTTGAGACAGATGCTATTTTTCTGAACTGATATTATTTTCAGAAAATGCTGCAGGAATGATTTCAGTCTTCTCTTGTGAAATCAGCCCTGCTTTAACAGAACCCCTGGTATGTTTTTGCTGAGTGACATTTTGTGGTGGACGCTCCCATTTGAAACAGGTTTGTATTGATCTAGGGTGGGAAGGGGCCAGGAGATTGATTGTAATGTGTGACAGCCCTGTTCCCCTCGTAACTTGTATGTCTACTTTCTGAGAATGCCTAAGGTCAGACAGAAATAAACTAATGAAAATTACCTGTTTGTGGTGGCCTCACAAATCAATTCATGCAGTAGCCATGAGAGAGGTTTCATGAGATGTCAGAGATTGTAACTTGCAGCTCCGAAGAACATTGACTAAATCAAAATGAAACATCTTTGGATCTAATTCGCTGTTGTAAATGGAAAACATTTGATTGAGATGTTTTATTCATCACTATATCTGGGTGGGTGCTCTGACGCATAAAGCCGACATTCTGATGATTCAAAACCAATCAAAAAGAGATTCAAATCATCCTTTAGAAAGGGTCTTAACAGTGACAATATGTCAGGCAATGTTTAATCATGATAGTTCTCTGGAAGCTGCCTGTGTGTGGGCGGACGTGAGACAGACAGACAGAGACAGACAGACTGTCTGAGAGACAGATTTGAACAGGATAGACAAGATTTAGACAGGGCAGTGTGCACAAGATACTGTAAGACACTTAATGTAAAATAACTTTACCATGACAATACATCATCACAATTAAAAGGTAAGCCAGAAATGTCATATTATTCCAAGAGATTCTAAACAGTCTCTAGTAACATGAGACATCTAACAGGGCCAAACTGTAGGTGCATGAAAATGCTTACATTTTTTTCCCCATCAAGAAGTAACAGTGTTCATAAACTGTAAAGAAACTGTGTGTCCCTCGTTGGTGTATACAGTGGTATATTGACAGGCAACTGCTGAGTGTCATTCAACCTAAAACAGTGTGTGCAATGGCGGTTTCAACTTTATTTAGTTATCTTTTTTCATTAGGTCATTATAAAATAGATTTTTTTATCCATATTTAAGGAATGACCTGTACTGAAGGGAAAGAAAGTGGATGACAAACATTGCGGCTTCATTTTCATTTCCAGTCTTACCACTTTTTACCGACCTACTGGATAAAAAGAACAGCTGTATGCCCTTTGCTTTTGAACTTGTCTATTATATAAGTGTTTTTCCCGTGCTCCAGTGGTCATCAGTGTTAAACCACCTCACCACTCCACTACACATAACCATAATTCAGCATCTCACCTGTACGTGTGTCCCTTATTAGATTTCAAAATGTTTGTTCAGAATGGTTTGCAGAGTACTTTTAGTTTCACCATTTGTTGTTGGCTGGGTGCACAAGAGAGGACTCAATAATTGGCTACATATACATAATACAACATTTTTTTTGTATTTACTAAAAACAGCTAACATGAACAACTAGGTTTAGTTGAAAGTGAAAATATGTATTTGTTCAATTATTTATTTTAAAGACTACATTTCCTTTAAAAAAGAGAGACTTGCTGCTGCTTTAGGATGAATCTGAATGTACTGTCTGCTGTGCAGGTAGTTTTCTTTTTAATCAAAAACAATAAGAGTGTCAAGATGCAAATTCAAGGTGATCATATATTTGCAACAGGAGAAGATCTTCACAGCACTCTGTCTTTTCAGAGGAAATGTACAATAACATTGCAATTACTAATCTGTAAGACAAAATCATATCTTTTAAAATAATCAGCATTTTGGATTGACATGAAAACAGGTTTATTGAGGCAAAGTGTCTTGTGATGACAAAGCAAAGCAGAAAGGACTTGCTGATCCAACAGCAGGGGTGTCAGACCGTGGGCTGTGGACGGCTGAGAGTTTCCAGGTTTTAAACCCCGGTGGAGACAACACCACAGGATGTAATGGCACAAAGTCGGACATGCAGGCTTGAGAGCAAAACTGTCTACTATCCTTTATGAAATCCAGGGTTACTAAAAGCAAGACTTGGGGAATGGGGTGTGGGGGGTATTCTTTGGCTTCAATCTGCTATGCCTTAATCACAGTAGAAATCGATCTCCTGAAAGAAGGGCAATGTTAAATTAAATTAAATAAATGTAACATCACCACAAATTGGTGGTGAGAAAGTGAGAGTGTTCATCACAGATTGTTGTATAAATGAGGCTAATATACTCACAGTTGTGGGGACTGTGGTGGTGTTTTCCACAAACTTATGTGTCTCCTTCACCACAGTTGCAGGAAAGTATCCGATGATACCCATCTGGTCCACATACCGCTCACTGTAAACCTGCCAGTGGAAATGACATGACCTCTCTAAGAAATTAACATACACAACATCATATATGCTGCAAGCATCTAACCCCCCTCATTAAATTTAAGGTTATTTATTTGTTGGCACTTTTCTAATACAATAAAAACATCTCAAAATTTGTTTTAAAATGCCAGGAAGTGTACATTTGTTTGTCACAACTGAGCCCTCTGTAACAGATTGTAGCAGACAGCTAATGTGCACGTACGCTTCCAGACCAGAAGACTCCAGCGCCCTCCTCTGGTACAAGTTTAGAGTACACATAAACCATCTGACCCTTCTTCATGTTGATAAATCTGCAGTCAGGAGCTATGAAGTCATCCAAAGCTGTGGCCATGGAGAGAACATCTATAAAGCAAAAAATAAAGGAGAAGGGAGAGGTAAAGATTTTTTTAATCAATGTGTTTCTAAGCACATGCATTCTACAGTAATGTCATGCTCTGACTTACAGGAGCACTCTGCATCGCCACAAATCTTGTTGTCTGCTAGTTTATCCATGGGGGCGGCCCTCGAATTCTGGTGCAGTAGTCCCACACAGAGCAGAATCAGCAGTGGATAACTCATGTTGACTGAAAGAGCAGAACCAAGGAACATTTGCGTGTGTGCACAAGGGTGTGAATGTGGACGTTTGAAGGAACCTAAGGCAATAAAAATCCCAAAACACTTCTCTCAGCCAGGACTAAATGGGCTGAGCCCTTACATCAGAGGTCGCCTGACCAATCAGTGTTGACTTTCAGAATGCCACACTTTCTGCAACTATTCATTTCCTACAGGGGAGTTGGCTGACTTTTCAATCTCAGTCTTTTTGCAGGAACAAGCAGTCACAGTTCATATGAGCATATGCCTTGAGCTCTGTAAAAAACCCATGTGTTGAAATAAAACATGTTATTCTTTCAACAAGCCTTAGAGTAAATGTTGTATTTTTGAACATTTGGACACCAGTGACCAATGGGAAAAGCAGTCCAATAGCTTATAAGTTATTTTATCTGAAGAGAAGTAGAATACATAGATTATATAAGTAAAAGCAAAAACAGGAGCAAATGCAATGTAATGGATTTTGCTGGTGCCAGCTGGCCTGGTTGAAATCTAGATTAGTCATTTGCAGAGCAAATTGTTTTAATAAATTTACCCAAACCCAGTCAAAGCAACATATTCAAATAGTCTGCACAATCAGGAAATCGTTATCAGACCATCAGACTGATGGTCAGATCCACTGTTGAAACTATGGTAGACAAACTGTGCAGGGCAACCCTCTGTGTCCTCTCAAGGGCACATGGAGGTCCACTGAGTTTTTAACCAACAGTGGAGTCATACTTTTAACCTAACACCTAATGACACTCGTGTCCCCCTAGCTATAGTCAAGAGAAGGCATTTTTTGTTTGTTTAGATCTTTTGCCAGGTAAAAAAAAACACAAACAAACAAACTGGCACAGATCATTGCTAGGGGGATAGTACTCAGTAAGGCTGTCTGATAGAAAACATGATTCTTGTAAATATGTTTAACATTGGTGGAGGAAGTCAAACCTTTAAGAAAAAAACGTGTTGTAATATTTTGTTGTTAACACCCCTATACTTCTCCCTTAAGCCAAGGTCAGATTCACTTTAAAGAGCTGTATGTCTAAGCTGATGCCACATTTTCTGAGCTTGTGTCATCGTGCTATGCCACCAGGATTTCTAATGTCTTTGTAAACAAGTGTGTACGGTTGTTTCGTTTGTCGTCTGACGCAAAGCTCTGCAAAACGGTGTATCTCTGGGTGCGCCCGCTGTTCTTACCCGGGCATCTGGGCGGGCGGGGTTTAAAGACTACATTCAACCCTGCGCGAGTCAAATAAGAACCGTTCACTCGCGCTCTCCATTAGTAAAAATCGTACACCCTTGACATTTAGGACTGTGACGCAAGCACACTGTAAACTCAAAACGAGAGTCTCGGACGGGGCTGTTATTGTTCGGTTTGAAGAGTTTGGGGGTGGCCGGTGCTTTGTTTTTATTTTGGGGACTATAAGCAACCACTTGCAGGCTATTTCCACCCAAATATAAACACACGCATGCCCGGGCCGAGGTCTGTTTTAATAATCTAGCTTTATATTTATCCGGGTAGTTTTAAGCTAACAAGTTAGATCGCGAGGTAACGTTAGCTGATGGATGCGCGCGTATCGGAGTTATTTTGCTCAGGAAATGGACACAGCTCTGGATCTCAAAGTGTTTCGTCCAACGTCAAATCGGGAAATGGTCATGGGGCAGCTCCCAAAAAAGCCTCTATGAAGAACAAGAAATCTAAGGGTCGATTCTCTCGCAACTTCAAACCGAGCAATAACACCCCATATCTACCTCCAGAGGTAAGGCTTAAATTACAGACACCGCTAATGTAATCAAGCTAAAATAATTTCCGACCCATATCGGTGTGTGCTAACCTGGCAACAGTGGAAACTTAAATCAGGCGTTTTGTAAACGTTTGACACACAATAACTGTAGAGTCTTCATTGACTCCCCCGTTGTCTGAGTTAGCTATCCTAACCTGACTCGTCTTTGAACTCGCAGTGACACGTAGCTAGTCGGTAATGGGAAATTAATGGGATGTTTGCCTTCGGCTAACATTACTGCAACAAACTAACACTTGCCATTGACTTAATATGTTAATATGTACCGTTCACGTTTAGTTTCACATTTGAATTAAGTTAAACGGGTGTTATATCAAAACGCCGCTTCCTGTAGCTGGCTAGTATGTAGCTACCGAGGTAGAGGGGAACAGCTGTGTTTGTAAATATCTAACAGGGGGCGGGTGTTTACTATATCAGACTTAACGTTACTGTTATAGTCCCCGACATTCACGCAGTAACCACACCGTGACGAAAGATTACTTACAGGATTACTCATCGTTAGTTATCAATGGGAGCGAGTTGATGTTTATGACCAGTAGCCATGGTCTTAAGCCCTTGATGTTAATGTGGCAAGTCTCAACATATTCCATAGCTGCAGTTGTTGCTTCAGCTGATCCCCACCCAGCATGTAACTACCTCCCCTGTCCTGCAGTGATCATAACTGTTAGTAGGCATTTGAGATATTTGTCCCATTTGAAAGGATATTGACTTGTTAATTTTAAGAGTATATTGACTTTTACACGTCTGTGTGCTGTGTCTAATAACACATTAAGTAGCTGTGTACTAAGGCTAGCTAAGCAGTTAGTCAGTTTGTATAGCCCTCAGTTGCTCCCTATTCACAGTAGTGCACTGAGCGCTCATTCAGTCAGATTGCCTTTCTTTGTGTCTTTTAACAAATCAATAGCCTGTTGTCTCACTTCTCTACACTCTGACAGCTGTTGTTCCCATCCTGTCCTGACTGTCTGTTTCTCTCTCCATCTCTTAGGCCGAAGAGGGAAATATAGAGTACAAGGTAAAGACGGTGTTGCATTCAAAAGATGTTTTGGATTAATCAAGAGGTCATAGTTAGACTTTCACTTCATGATGAGAGCATGGACATTGTATTGTATGTGTGCTGGTATAGGTCGGTCATCATAACAGTATATAAGAATATGGAGGCTAAGTGCAGTCCCAGATGCATCTGCAATGGAAACCTTACACCACAGTGGATTAGCAGGAGCATTTTTAGTATCTGGACAACAGGCTTGCCTGCTAGATAAACATTTACATCACAATTATATTCAGAAATTATTTTAGACAAATATTAATTTAATATTAGCATCATAATTTTCTAATCACTGACCAGACCTGTTTGACTTTCAAAAACCTAATTTAAAGGTCAGCATTGATTTCTAAATTTGTTGCTTTGTCTAGCTGAAGCTGGTGAACCCCACGCAATACCGCTTTGAGCACCTGGCAACGCAAATGAAATGGCGACTGCAGGAGGGTCGAGGCGAAGCTGTGTATCAAATAGGTGTTGAGGATAATGGCATGCTTGTGGGACTAACAGAGGAAGATATGAGGGCATCACTGAAGACACTCCACAAGCTGGCAGAGAAGTAAGTTAAGATATTGTCAAATTTCATTTAAACCTTAGTGTATTGTTGCTGTTTGACATGAAATTACGACTGTTACTAGACAAATGCTATTATAAACAACACTGGTGTTACATAGAAATTATTGTTCCATGTAGAAGTTATTGTTTAGGTTTTTATATAACATCAATAACAACTTGCTTGACACACCCCCCACATGAGGGACATCAAGCAAATCAAGTATAAATATTTGAATGTCTCTTTTTTTATGACGGCATGAATCTCACATCCCAGAGACAGCTCTGTGATTTACTGATCAGGTGACAGTTATCAAAACACCACAATTTATTTATCAACATATTTGTTTTCTTTTTATCTGACAGAGTTGGAGCTGACATCACTGTTCTGAGAGAGCGAGAGGTGGACTATGACTCTGATATTCCTCGTAAGATTGCTGAGGTTCTCATTCGCAAGGTGCCAGATGACCAGCAGGTCAGTGTACAAATGTATCAAGCAAGAATGTATAAAATGGATTGGCTACGGGTAAGGCTGAGTCTGTCCCCAGTTTTGTTTGAGGTGGTTGTTATTTTGTTTTGCTAATCTAAGGGTCTGCCTCTGCAGAATGAGTGCATGCAGCATGGAGAGACGGCATGTAGAGCTAGAATGTCTTCATAACATACTGAGTAAATGGGTTTACTAAAACTAAATTAGAGTTGGTGATTGTTGGAGCACTACAAAGTTTTATTCTGTTTCTGTCAAGTTTGATTTGAAGTGCTTTGAAGCACTTCAGAGTGTGTTTGATTGTATTTTTCTTTTGGTTGTAAATCTATTCATTTTATTTATTTTTTAACTTAATCTTTGTGTTTTTCCTGCAGTTCTTGGACCTGCGAGTAGCTGTACTGGGTAATGTGGACTCTGGCAAGTCCACTCTGTTGGGTGTTTTGACACAAGGTGAGCTGGACAATGGACGGGGAAGAGCGAGACTCAACCTTTTCAGGCATCTGCATGAGATCCAGACTGGACGCACTTCAAGCATCAGCTTTGAGATTCTAGGCTTCAACAGCAAAGGAGAGGTGAGAGAAGTTCCAACACAAGAATAAATTAAGTTTATATTATAAAAGTTGTCAGAAATATCACTACAACCTAAATCATCTATACTATAGTTATCCCAGCATTTTTGTATCAAGTTGTTTAAGTACTTCAAGTACGACAATATGTTTTATTAATGACAATATAAAAAGGAACGAAAGTCCATGTAATATTAATGCTAGTAACTGTCCTGACAGAATATGTTGATGCAGTTGCTATTTTTGTGTAATTTTGGTCATGACACTACAGCTATGACTGCATCCTTTTCCAGGTTGTGAATTATAGTGAGTCTCGGACAGCGGAGGAGATTTGTGAGAGTGCCTCTAAAATGATCACTTTTATCGATCTGGCGGGTCACCACAAATACCTGAAGACCACCATTTTTGGCCTCACTAGCTACTGTCCGGATTTCGCTATGCTGGTCGTCAGCGCAAATACCGGCATTGGTGAGTATTAATCGATTCATTTTAAGGTTCTGTTGTTCTGAGTGGACACTATCCAGTTACTCTACTAGTCAGATAAGCCACTTTGAGAGTCACAGGGACACAGGCTGGACACAGGGACACTTGCAGGGCGAGTCTGACAGAGAGCCTCTGTTTGTGTACACTATACCTCCACACTGTAGTGTGGTTACAGTGGCCAGCTGTGCCTAAGCACTTTGCAAACATGTGATATCTGAGCTTATGTAACAGACCACCATTGCCACCACGGCCACTTTTAACCCTCTTCCCTGCCTGCCACTACTAGTCCCAAAATATCCAAAATACCATCCATTCATGTCAGAGTCCTCTGACCCACTCGAGGTAGCTCTGTGCCTGAAACCTGCAGATGGGTCACTAAGCTACAGAGTTTGTCAACATTGCTGACTTTGCAGACGGGACATAGCACTTGTCAGTCACCAGATGTTATGCCCCAAATACTTGCAGGCAGTTTCCATTTGCATCTGGGTAAGTTTTGATCATCAATTTCTGTGATGAAATTTCTTGACAATTTAAAAGAAGTAGATCAGGCTACTTTGAATTCCACCACAATATCAAACTCCACTCATATAAAAACATTACTACTGTCTGCTGCACTTGATCAGGTAGAATACCACAATGCCCTGTGAAGCGACATTTTTGCGTCCCTCAGAAAATGAACAGACTTTGTCCTGCTGCTTTCATTGGGTCTTTACTGTTACTTAGACATGACATGTGAACAGCTAGTCTTATTGATAGACTCTGTAGTAGTGCATTCTGTGCTTTCAGCAACCCCCAGACCTTTAATGACAACAGGAAGTGACACTAAGTGCAGGTAGTTTACACAATATACAGGAAGGAAATACTTTGAAACCTGAATGTCTTTAACAGGTGAGTGCAGGTTGGCAGCTCTTTGCTTCTGATTGTGGAAACATAGTTTGTTTTATTCCTCTGTTTATTGTTTTTTTTTGGGGGGGTGTTTGTTAGAAGTTCGAACCAACACCTCCAGAGGAGACTGCAACCTAAATGCAGTGCGTTGGACCCCTCGGCCATCCTGACATATTTTGAGCAGGGCCAGACAACTGCAAAGAGGAGGGGTTTTGACAGGTGTAACGTGCACTCAGATAAGAAAACACTGTTAAAAGTGTGTGGCCTTCTGTATAGACGTTTTGTGCTTTTGAAAGCCACAGCAGTAAACGGCGCAAAACTACTGAGAAAACTGCAGTTATTTTTGTTGCAAGGAGATGTAAATGAAACCTGAGCCTTGGAGACATCACTTGTAGCTTAGCACTCCAGTTCACAGCCTGCTGAAGTTGTTAAGTGAACTATATTCAGCTGCTGGTAATGTATGGCTGGCAGTTTTGTTTTGGTTTTGGTTTTGTTTTTAAGGTTATTTGAATAAATGATTTCACTGACTTTATAAAGGTCATAGACAAAAGTGCTATTCAGTCCAGTGTTTAAGAGATTTTCATCTGCACAACAACTTTTACCTCAAATACTACATTTTTGTGACTTTTTACCGTTTTTAGTGGTAAACAAGGAAAAATTACGTTTTCTGCCTGCAGTGGAAGAATAAGAGGATGAACAAACAGAAAAATTAGTGTACTGCTAAATAGTTTGGCAGGGCATAAAAAGGGCATGGATTTTAAATTAAAAAATGTACTAAATTGTGCAAAAAATTTAGTAAAAAGCTCTTATTTTCTCTATAAGTCTGAGAATAAAGTGTAACCTGCAGTGTTACTCTACTTTAAAATCAAAAAAATGACTTCTTTAAATATATGTATTTTGTGTTGTTGTGTTTGTGTGAGTGTCCTAAAATAGGACATGCTGAGAGAAATGGGGTCAAGAATGAGGACCACCGTAACTATGCAACAGACAGACAGCAGGGGGACAAGGTGTCTGTAACCCAAGACCGACAGCTTTAATTATGAAACAGAGTAATGGATCTGTGTAATGCATAAGACTGGTCTTAGGTTGTATCTATAACAAGCCAATAAACCAAAGGGCGGATTGTCATCTTGTATGACTTTGTTTTGCCTTACCAGATATTTATGGCACCTTTACTTCACTCATTACCATTACATAGGATGACGCACATTGATTATTTCTGTGCACCTTTACCTTGGATGCACTAAAGAAAAACCACAAAATTAGCAAAACAACCTGCTGCCCTGCTGACAAAGTGGTCTGGATATTTTGAGTCTGTCTGTCTCTGGAAATGTGTGTCATGTGTCTGGGACCTTCTTAGTGTTGCAGGCAGCGATGAGACCTATATTCAAATGGAGACATAATCTACTTTCCATATCGCTTTCTCTTACATGCCAGCTTTGTGTGCAAAGAAGCATGATCCATCTGCGGCATGCCTCCAGGACACAACTGCCTCTGAAAAAGTCAGAAATGTTTGTGTTTGGCTTTCTGTACAACCAAGGCATCAACAACAATATAAGTAACATATATAGCTCAATATTTTCTGCTCTGTTCTGTTTCATATACTTCCTCCTCCTGATTGCATAATAATCACACGTCATGGGAAATTCTACCTGGTGTTATCAGTTTGTATACATGGTTTCTTGACCCTTATACACTTAATGCCAACAGATAAGTGGTGTTATCTTAGGTCAAAGCAATTCTTACTCTCAAGGATGTGGAATTTCTTACGAGCAAGAGCAAGGTGCACTTTTGAGTCAATTTGCCTCCAATTAGACCTAACTCAATTTTTATTCCTCTTTCTAGCTGGCACCACACGGGAGCATCTTGGACTTGCCATGGCCCTGAAGGTGCCCATCTTCATTGTTATCAGTAAGGTAGACCTTTGCACGCAGGCCACAGTGGAGCGCACTGTGCGGCAGTTGGAGCGAGTACTGAAGCAGCCGGGCTGCAACAAGGTGCCCATGGTCGTATGCAGTACGGATGATGCTGTCACGGCAGCACAGCAGTTTGCACAGTCACCAAAGTATGAAGTAACTTCTAATGCATAATTGATTGAACAGGAAACATTTAGTATTTTGTATTTTCATGCACCCTTGTAACAATAGAAGGTAGAAGTAATCAGTGATGTATGTGGGTCCTGATTAAATTCTTGCGCTTTTTCTGGCAGCATCACACCCATCTTCACCTTGTCCAGTGTGTCTGGAGAAAGTCTAGACTTGCTCAAGGTCTTCTTCAACATCATCCCTCCTCTCAGCAACAGCAAGGAACAGGAGGAGCTTATGCAACAGCTAACCGAGTTTCAGGTTGGTCTGACGTGAGCGTTGTGTACGTATGCAAGTAATCATGCATACATACTCTTTCAGACACAGTGTAAATACATACACGATATAGACATGATTTTGATGTGATTGACAGAAGTGTGCATCATTACAGGTGGATGAGATCTACACAGTGCCAGAGGTGGGGACAGTGGTGGGAGGGACTCTGTACAGGTCAGTGTGTTGAAACATGTACCCCATGTTCTTCCATTCAACATTTTTTTTTTTGTTTAGAGCTCATTCTGACCAACTGCTCTCTTTGATTGTGCAGTGGTATTTGCCGTGAAGGAGATCATCTTGTGGTGGGGCCCACAGACTCAGGCCATTTCCACAAGTTGTCCATCGGGAGCATTCAAAGAAACCGTTCAGCATGCAGGGTACTCAGGGCTGGCCAGGCTGCTACACTTGCCCTGGGCAATTTCGACCGGTCACTACTGCGCAAGGTCAGGCACTTCGTGAAAATAAACACCCAGTTTGATACTTGAAGGTCTGATTCATATTGGAAAAATAAAGTTAAAGTCAATATTGCAGACAGAAATTATACCAAACATGCTTTTCATTTATCAGTCAGTTATGTGATGTACATAGGTGTAAAGGACTGCCGTAAAAGAAAGTGAAACTGAATTCAAAGTGTGCAAGAATTCATCCTGTCTAAAATGTCCATGTGATTTCATCTTACAGGGCATGGTGATGGTGAGTCCAGAGATGGATCCTACCATCTGCTGGATGTTTGAGGCTGAGATTGTACTGCTGTTCCATGCCAAGACCTTCCACAAGGGCTTCCAGGTTACTGTGCACATTGGCAATGTGAGACAGACTGCCACTGTGGAAGCTGTGTATGGAAAGGTTAGTTCCTCTACTGCAACTGCTCTTCACTACTACATTTGTTGTCTGTCTTTAAAATCTATGCCTGTTATATCCTTATGTTGGACGATTATTTACATTTCCTTTATTCTTAATGCTGTCACTCATTTCATCATGTTCTTATGGTAAATCACTGTACAACAGGAGGAGTTGAGGACAGGGGAGAAAGCAGTGGTCCTGTTCAAGTTCATCAAGCACCCAGAATACCTGAAGGTGGGAGCTAAGGTGCTCTTCAGAGAGGGTGTGACCAAAGGTATTGGCCACGTCACCAAGTTGCAGCCCATCACCCAGTACCAGCCATCCCACAGCGAAGATGAAGAAGCATAAAGTTCCTCAAAGAACACAGCAGAAAACACCGTCCCGCCCAAAAACAAGGTGCTTTACAACCTCCTGCTTTCTCCAAAGGTCATGCTGCCCTTTTTGCTTTTTGCAGGGTTTTGTTGTTTTATATTCCAAAGCCTTATTGTCACCTCTCTCCTCATTTGTCCTCTTTAACCTTTGAAATAACTGCTGATTATTTTAGACTGCATTCTGGTGTCGTGGTGTGAAGACTGTTTCACTGCTAAGAGGAAACCACGTCAGCTTCCTCTTTAATACATTAACTTAGCAAGAACACGTGGTTGAAATGTACAGATCAATATGTGGCAACAAGGCCATTGCTGTGTCTCACCCACGCTGAAGTGCTACTCACAGTTTTTACACCTAAATGCACTCCTTGCATAGACTTTGACAAGAGCATGCAGACACACACTTGCACTGAAACAGCAATGCCAGTGTTGATATACCTTTGGCAGATAATCGTTTACAGCTCAGCAGTCTAAGTATGAAATGTTTGGACATTAAGGTGGGACCCATAGCACAGATGTCTTTGTTGTCATCGCCCCACAGCAGCTTGTCTGTGTTACCAGCATCGTGCCTGACTGCAAAGGACAAGCCTGTGATCTCACTGTATTCAAATACCCTTTTCTTAGTAACCGCTAATGGATTATGTGAGATAATATAGATGCACTGAGATACTTTTGTGGTTCTCAGACACAGCTTGTTAGTTGTAGCTATACTGCTGACAAGGGCACTTTATGAAGGTAAAGAAGAGTGTTGGAGTGTGTTTTAAGTTAGAACTTGACCCAGTTTGTATGTCAGCCTGCCAAGATGACCACCTAGTAACTGGTATTATGTCACATATGTCTCTGAGAATTATGTTTTTTATTCACAATTAATGCCTCATGATAGCGCAATGAGACATCAATGATCTTGCTGCCTATCTTTTAAGTGCTTTAGTTACTCAGGTCAGTGTAGATATCTTATTAGACAGCATTCCACTCACAGAACTACTCCGTTGGAGGTTTCTGTTGCTGACTTCGGGGGGAGAGGAGGAAAGTTCTAAGGAAAAAAACACATGGGTGTTTTCTCCCAAAGAGAGGTGTTTTCGATTATGGATTCTATAGTATGTGAAGCTGCCTACCGATGCCGCTCTGTTAAAAAGCAATTATGTTTGAGGTACTTGATGTCGTCTCTTCACTTGAGTTACTGATGTCACTAATTTTGAAGGAGTATAACGCAGTGCCTGATGGAGCTACTGTTTTGAGTAGCTTTCCTTAACACCCAAAGTTTTACAACTTTGTAAAAAAAAAAAAAATCTAATTACCTTGGTGCTACTCCTTTAAACAGCTTTTGATATTTTGGAGACGACTTTGAAAATGAATGTTTATCACTACTCTGTTCTAGGCTGCTGTTGGCCTTATTATCTGTCCTATTATCGCATGTTGATGTGACTTATATATAGATTGTTGTCCCTCAAACATCAGTGATAGAGAGGACAACTGAAATGTTTGTCTCATTTTGCTGCACCCACATATGTTGAGGTTATGCACAGTTGGCGTGCATTCAAAGAGAAGAGAACTAAGATCGCATTTCAACCAAAATATTTTATAGCCTCTATGAAGAGTTTTATCAGGTGTTTGTTTTAGTGCATCTGAGAAGTATTTTATAGATTTCTAGAAGTTTCAGATTTTACAATTCATTCAAACACATTTTTCACTGTTCTTGCAGTCCCCACGATGACACAGACACGTCTTCACTTTTTTGAAATCACATTTATGACCCGTTTCCCTTTTAGTTGAGATTGTAATATTTTGATCATTATTTGGGTGAAATGCAATATTTATGTACAGATCAAATTTGTGTATCATGATGTACATGAATAAAACTTTTATTGTCTCTCAAGCAGGTGTTTCATTTTGCTGTCTTTTAAACTAAACAAAATTCCTCTGAAGTTTCAACCATGTCATCATACATGCAGGGTTTACCGGATCCCGTCACAGAGCTATGACTCACTGCACAAAACTGAGTTCTAAAAGGCTTGGCTTCATTTTTCTGCTCCTCCCAATCAGCTAAACAGCTGACGCAAGACAATGTAAGAGCAGTTACCTCATTCAGCTTTCAGTGCCCTACAAAACTATAGGTTCACCATTGCAGAAAAGTGTAAACAAGTCGATGACTCTGCTCATAATGGTGCCATTTGTTTAATTCTACTGGCAATTAGTATTTCAAAAATATACTTCGGTGTATTACAAAAGACAACTTACTATGCAACTCCTTAATTCACAAGAAGTCCTAACACTCAAGTAAGGATTCATGCTCTTTATTCAACCAGTAGTGGCATCTGCTGGTATGGAACAGTATAACATGATACATGACCATGTAACGTAAAAAGTATTTTTAATATACTCTGGTCTATAAAACAGATGCTTAAAAATACTTCCCTTCATTTAAAAAGCAAGTGTAAAGCAAAGCACATTAATTAGCACTCTTTGTATTATGTACATATTCTTATAATATATAGCGCGTTAACATTAATCATAAGGACATTATCTGAAATTTGTGTTTTATTTCATTTGAAAATGCAGCTCTGCAGCGTGTCTTCAGTTCTTTTTGAAAAAAGAATCCAGGGTGCCTGTGCTTCCACCCTGAGAGCGATGCCTTTTCGGCTGGGGTCCTGACTGGCCTCTAGTTTTTGTCTTGCCCCGGGAGGACTGGGCTGTGCCTGCTGCTCCAACTCTGATGGGTGTTAGGGGAGAGGTGTTTGCTGAATTTGTGGATGACGTGAGTGAATTCTGGAGGTCCAGGGCAAAGTGGTAGTCAGTGTGTTCAGGCATTTCCCAGACCAACACCTCCTGTCCACAACGTTCACACGTACACAGGTCTTCTTTAGCCACGCTGGAAGGAAGGAGAGTTACATCTGAATCAACGTCCAATTCATCTCTTTCCTTCTCACATTGCAACTGGTTAGATGTAAACTCTGAGTTATGTTTGGCAGCAGCTGCGGTGTCTTCAGGGTCGTCTTTATTGATGGAGTCAGGCCTGTGTCCCATTTCAGGTATGTTCAATGTTGAGACCGAGCCCTGCAAGCTTCTTTCAAGGGTCTTCTTGCGGAAGAAAGAGGAAATACCAGTGTGGGTGCTCAGTGAACCATTTTTATGGTCGGAAAAAACTGCAGAGGAAGAAACAGCGCACTTGGCATCTGTGTCCAACTGAGTATCAACAACAGAGGTTTTGTTAGAGGAGCAAGATGAAAGAACTCCTGTGGAGCCGACATCATCATCATCCTCCTCCTCGTCTTTTGTAAACCTCTGCCTCTGTTTCTTAGCAGCCTTTTGAAAAAACGACTGGATGGTGCCCGTTTGTTTGCATGTGGAGTCATTTTTCTGTTCAGGGGGTGGTTGGATGAAGGACTGAGTGGTGGAGAAAACATTTTGGGTGGAAGTGACATCACTAGAAAGGAAGCCGGCAATCCCCCGTGCTGATGGAGCGTCACTGAATTTGCTTGCTGAGAGGTGTAGCAGGGTGAGAGGCGGAGTCCTGGGGACATGATGTAAGATGTAATGAATCACACAGGATTCGTCCAAACAATGAGTTTGAATATTTCACTGTGTTTTTGTTGCGTTTTTATTTACCATGCTGCCTGCTGGTTTCCTGCTGTGTTGAGACTCTTTATGATGGCAAAGCTGTCACTGGATAGTTTGGTGGCTTCGTAGCGCACTAAAGCACAACAGCGAGAGAAGCTGCTCGGCCTCTTATCCCCAAGCTGACGTACACCAACTGTTAACAACTTAGCCACTCGACCATTCTGTCAGATTACCAGAAATGAGGTGATGTGAAACTTCGTTTTATGGATGTACTGTATGTGTGTGTGTATACAATCCATTGGACAATCCATTGGACAAAATAGGTTGTGCTATTGTGACAAGGAAAAACAAAATTACTACATAAACACACAAAGCTTTTCCTCACCACTTCTCTGTCCTTGGTAAGCCTTTCCTCCAGCTCCAGGGCCAGTTGATGAAGCCAATACTGTACCTACACAAAGGTTATTAATAATTTAGATCAAAACAGTTGTGCGGGTCATAAAAGAAAAGGAAATGAGGTAAAAGATTACACATGCCTAAACAAAAGTACAGAAAACTGTCTAATGCCATCTTCCTCATGCAGTTAGATAGATCAACTATATTCTCTCCAAGTTTCATCACTTTCAGTTTCAGTCGATATGAGGCTAAAAATAAAAGACAGATTGAGCAATGCTATTCATATCTTTGTGTAACAAAGGGGAAACAGAGACTGATGGACTGTACCTGCTCTTTTGTAGCCAGTGACGTCTTCCCAGGGAAATTTTTACTGCAGCCGATAGACTTGGGAAGCTGTCTGGGTTTCACTGCTTCAAACTCGATCCCTCGACACAAGTCATACAGCCACTGGCTGCAAAACAGAGCCACGATAAATGTGGTCGGTAAGAGTGCATTTTTTTTTTCTGGAGCACTTTTATCAAACAAGTTTGTTCCCTGAATCGTTCTTCATACTGTGACCAAAAAAACACATAAAGTAAAAGTTCCAGTTGCACTAGAATGGTGGCTGACAAAAGCAAAAACTAAGAACGACATTTGTTTGCAGGTCACTTGACTTTTAAAGGAATACCTGACTTGTCTTACCCTGTCTTTTCTCCAAAGTGTTGTCCCAGTTCAGCCTGGGAGAAGCGAGTCAGATCTCCCATGTTCTCTACGCCCAGAGTTTCGGTGATGGAGACACCAAGCTTACCCCCCAGATTACGGCTGCATGGGTGAAAAAAAGCAAGGTATCAGTACCCTGAATGTTAGTCAGCGTCTACGTTTACACTTCTATGTCAGAGTAGTGTAATTTGCTATGACTTAATTCTTTATGTAGTAGTGTTATTAGTACATTGAACTCACATCTTGCTGATGGGAAGCGAGCTGAAAAGTTTTGTCACAGAGTCCAAAGGCAGAACGGTTTGTCGGTTTGGTTTATTCAGGCCACAGGCTAGTTTGGCCAACACCTGGGAAAAATAGACAGTAAACTATGACCACAGCAAAGACAATTACCACTCTTTAAAGCTTTGCACCAGCATTACAATTTTTAGAATAAAATGTGACATTTTCTTACTTTATTGTGTGATATCCCTGCGGAGCAGCGGAACCCTGTGTGTTTCTCCACAGCTGCCCTCATTTCCTCAACAATGAGTGCCCCCACAGTCAGCTGCAGCTCTGCAGAGCTCTGCTCCCCTAATGGGTGGACAGGTAAAGACTCCAGCCACTGCTGGAGACCTCTGGACCTCTGCTCCTCTGGGGAGAAAACATGACACGTTTAGGGGTCTCTTGATCAAAACAACAACAGATGATATAGTCTGGTTAGTGAAGTAGCCTGGGATAATGGGAGTTGTAGTCTCAAATTCTCAAGCTGTTAAAAGGAAGTTACATCTTATTGCAGTCAGCATCTCCCTGTTAGTACTCCTCTAGTCTTCATTGTTCAGGAGGGGAGCTGAATGACTAAAACCACTAAAAACACCAAATAAAGCAGTTTCATGTTGAAAATGTTCAGCAATGTGTCTCAACATTGCTGCATTGCAAACACTGAAACACTGTAAATTTATCACTGCCTCGGACAGACAACCACTACAGTATCACCTGCATGCAAGGCGGTGTGACACCACTGAAAGGCAACCGTATATAACTGGCACAAGACTTAAATCTCTAGGTTTGGACATTGCTGGCAACATCTGGGATAAGGACTGAACTCAACAAAATATAAAATATAAGCCTTATTCAGACATTATGAATCACAAAGGCTAGATATTGTACTTTTAGTGTAATTTTTCAACCCCAGCTTCCTAGCGTAAGTGCTGTAACAATAATTTGCTGAATCGATTAGTCATGAGTTTGATTATAGCCCACCTTTGTTCACAGCAGTGTCCTCTCCAAGTGCTTCCTGTTCAGATGAACTTTGGGGGTATCCCTGGATGTAGGTCGTCTTCAGTAGGCAGGGATCAGTTTGTTTGTCAGTCATGTTTTTAAGCCGCTCCTGGACTGCAACAGTCAGATCCATGTAGGCCTCATCAATGCTTGCTCTCTCAATCACAGCAAAGCGAGACATCACCTCAATCACCTCCACACTCGCCTCCCTGTAACTGATGCAAGATTGAGAAGGTTGTGTACCTAAGAGCTAGTCACAACACTGGAGGTACTAACAACTGTATATCCTATCAAAAAAGAAATGTCCCATAGGACAATCCCAGAGACTGAGAATAGATTAAGAGGTTGTAAAATAGACCACCAGCACTTACTGCGTCAGGTCTGCCTTGCCATGAGACTCGCGCACTCGTGCCACCTGGAGATCTGGGCACAGTTTCTTTGCATCATCCACCCACATGTTCCTGGTGACACCATGGGCCCTGGCTTCGTAGCTCACAGCTATGATACTAACAGAGGATGGTAGAGGTAGTAGAACCACATTTTTAAGCCATGTTAGTAAACTGTAAAAGAATTAACGTTAAGGTCCAGTTCAGATGAAGGCGGGTGAGTTGCCAACACAGAGACAGGAATTTAAATGGTCATTGCAACTGAGCAGGCACAAGCTGAGGCATATATGACCTTTGTAAATACACAGTGTGTGTCGGAGAGGGAGAAACGTTTACAGTCGCTGTTAAGTGTTGCTGTCGCTGTGCTGTCATGGCAGTGTCTGATAGCGCTCATCTGCATGCTAGTAATGATGCTTCAAATACCTTTACCTTTAGCAATCTGAAGTGGCTACGATCATAGCATTAAATTCCCACTGAAATGAGTTTTGAGGGAGAAAGGGGTTTGTTAGCAGAATGAGTTAAACTAACTGAATAACAGCGTTGAGCATGGAAACTGCTTTTTAAGTACTGCTATCCAGAAGGCTTAACCGTCCTGCTTTGTGGAGCAGCCTCCTTGCCAGCTGTTTCAGTTGCGTTGATCATAAATGTCTCTGTGTCAGAAACTCACCTGCCTCCTTTCCACGTCTTGTACTGGGCCACTACACAGGGAGTGTTCCTCAGAGCTGGATTGAGCCTCTGCTCCACCTGGACGTAAAAGCAGTCCATATCTACTAACGCCACTACTCTCTCCTTTCCGTAATCCATCACTGAGGAGGACAACTGGATGAAATAGCTATACACCCACTGGTTGGTGGAGCTGTTAATTGGGTTTTAACAGTTAAATTAACCGGGTACCGAGATATACTCCAGTTCCTGTCGCTTTGTATTTCGCGCAACCGTCAGAAGTACATGAATACGTCATCAACCATCGACGGCGAAAACGTCAGCGGCGGACCGTTTTGACATTGACGTACAGCAAATAGTGGCGTGGTTGTCGCCGTCTCCGCTTTCTTATCTTTCTCCCTACTTTATTTAGTTAATGAATTTATGGACTGAACATGTTCCAGGTATTTCACAGTAAGAAAAGTAACTCAGAAAAAAATCAAATGTACAACAATTTACGTGGGGAAAAAATTAAATACAAAAGCAAAACTCATCTTGGGTCTGCTAAACTGGGGTAAATTTGTCGCAAACTTAAAATAAATAAACGAGCCCCCCAAAATATTCCATTATCAACCAAAAGGAACAATTGTTCAGATATGAGATCAAATCCTCTGTTGAGTGTGACTTTTGACCTCTTAGAAGCAATTGTCAATTTAAAGGTGTGAAGGGCCTGTCAGGCTTTGAGGTTGTTAACATGCTAAAGAGGTATGCAGAGCACTCAAGTCAAAATTGATTTTTTAGTAATTGTAGTCAAACCTGATGGTAACTCCTCAAAGTCTGCTTTGCAGTACAGGCTTCAGAGGCAGTTCAAAGGTTTAATAAATTCCAAAATACAGAACAAGAAGTTTACTGCTCAGGATTTAAAGTTAGCATGGTAACTTCAGGTTAAGAACTGGGTTTCCAGCACAGTGATGTTGGTTCAGAGTTTTCATGGTAACCTATGCTGCACACTGCCGACTGATGAACCAATTGTCTTGAAAAATGGCATCACTATTCAAAGAGGATTTTGTGGAGCTTATTGCAAGGATGGCAGGAGGGTGTCTCAGAAAGGCATGTGTGTTCAGAGACCAGCAAAAACTCGTTGGCTTTCCCTAATGATGTTAATATTAGAGATCAAGCTTTTTGACTGAGGAATGGACTGATCTCAAGAAGCTGACACAGATCAGAGCAACACATCAGAGTCATGAGCTTGAAGTCCTTCAAACTCATTACCATAGACTCATACCATCACATATAATCCATATCAGCTACAGAAACCATGTGAAACACTTGTGTGAAGGACGTATGTGGTCCTTTTGCTCATGTGCCATTACAATATTTGATTACAGATAATAAAATCAGACTATGCTTCAGTGAAAAAACTGCTCTTCATTTTGTAATGTACTTTTTTCAAGGTTGTATGTGGACTTTCAGGTGCCGGTTCATTTAACTTCTCATGAATTAACCTCAACCACTACAATGATTCTCAATAAAATAAGTAAAATAATAACCATTTTCCATTTTTCTGACAATGCTGACATACTCAATGCAATGTAGCTCACTAAAAATGTAGCTGGATTATGTGCTTCATGGTCAAACCAAATGAAGGTATTTGCCTTAAAAAGAGGAAGAAGAGGGACTTTCACAGTTGCTCTTGCACACTAAGAAACGAGAAGTATAAAATTGATGTTACATATTGCATCGTCTGACTCTGTTCTTCCTGCAATATGGCTGTTTGCCTCTCAGTTCTTCTCATCCTCAGCGGACTCCCAGGTAAGTCATCAGGAATCATTTTGAGTGCAGATTTTTAGTGTCATGCTGTCCATGTCAAATAGTCATGAGTACACAATTGTGTGAATCACGTTTGAACATAAAATCTAAAACAACAGATCGTTATTTTAAGTCAGAAATTTTAAGTCTATTGTTAGCCAACTATGCAATTAAATACTGAATTTGTTTCTGTTACAGGGATTCAGAGCATAACTACAGTCAGTAAAGTGTCAGTGAAAGCTGGACATTCAATCTCTATCCCTTGTCTCTATGACTCAGAATACAGGAACCATGTTAAATACTTGTGTAAAGGATATTATTGGAACTCCTGCTCATGTGCAATTAAAACAAACCAACAAAGTTCAGGAAAGTTTTCAATCTCTGATGACAAAAACCAGAGAATCTTCACTGTGACTATAAAAGATCTGACAGATCAGGATGATCATTACTGGTGTGCTGTGGAGATTGATGGAGGCTCAGATGATGGACAATATTTTCATCTGTCAGTCACCAAAGGTAAGAGTCCTTAAAGCATCTTTACTCAAATTCTTTTTTTAATTTAAAATTTTGTAAGGAAAAGAAGGATCTCATCATTTTCTATAGAGACCATTTGTTATGAAGCTTCACACAATTTTCTAATGACTTTCTTCCCCTTAAGATACTCCCAGTCTTTATGTGGATCGACAGGAGATTACAGCATTTAATGGAGAAAAACTAACCATCAGATGTTATGGAAAACATGGAGAGTGGTGCAGGCTAGGTGGGTCCTGTGTGACGGGGTCTTCCGGATCAATCGATGAAACAAGTGTGACCATCGAGAGGTCCCTGAATGATTTCAATGTAACTATGACTGGACTGGGGACAGCGAACAGTGACTGGTACTTGTGTACCAGTGGAGGCTTTCAGATGCCAGTGAATATAACTGTCCTTGAGAAACCTACCACTAGTAAGTACAACAAATATAATAGGATAAAATATATTTTTCTAAAATATTTGTCCAGCACAGCCATCTGGTAAATGATTTGATCTAATACAGATGAAATTAGTAATACATTTATTTTACTTTAAATTTGCTTTATTTATTATTGCCTTGTTTTGGATTCTAGCCACTCTTGCAACATCAACATCTTTAAATGACACGACCATCTTTACAAGCAAAGCACCCGCAGCTCAAGGTGGACGTATAAGGTTTGTAGCCTTGAATTTACTTGCAGTATTGTGGCCATTTTGTGGTCCATATCTATGTTTGTTTTTCTGATATTAAACTGTAAGACCAACTAGCTTTAAAATAGAGGGTTTTGCAGTGGGGCTGTTAAAGTAACACCTCTGCTTGTTTGTTTTTTGTTGATTTGCATCATGTATTTCAAATTTCATACTGCTGTTTCTCCAGTAACATCATTTGTCTGAGCTTCTTGGTCGTCTTTGTAATGGTGATCTCCTTCATCTGGATTATAGTCAAAATACACAGTAAGTTTATGGTGATATGATAAATTCATGAAAAAATATTTAGTTTTAAATAAAGACCATTGTGCTTTATAGTGAACTTACATTGAGAATCAATAATGGGTGATTTTATTGTCTCTTTTTTAAACCAGTCCAAAGAATCATCAACAATGGTAAAATATACTAAATCATTTCCCAATGTAATGTTTTACAGGTTGCAGTAAGAAAATGCCATTTTCTGCACTGTTTAGTTGTTAAGATGGAAACTCAACCAAGCACGTTTTAGTCACAAAGCTGTACTATACTCTTGTAAATGTGGTAATGTGGATGGAATGTAATTAAATATAGCTGTCTTACAGTGCATTGCATTTGTTTCTCTTTTAACACAGGAACAACAAGAGGAAGAATATATGTGAGAAAAACTTCAGAGAAGGTAATGTAACCCCTTAAACCTTACCCACAATATGTAATGTGCAACAGAATCACATTAGAACACACTATGGTGACTTTTTTGTTTTGTTTTTTTGTAAATCCACACCAGTCCATAAATGAACAATTTTGAACTATGAAAAACACAGACTTTCATATCTGTCTCTCCTTCACCCATAGGTCCCATGCACTGAATGATATGGAAGAAATACATTAAGTTCTGTGTTAAAGCAAAAGTCCAATATCCAAACCCAGTCTTGCATTTTTGCTGTTTGTTTTTTTTCACCCTTGCATACATTTGCATATGCAGCATATGTACTGTATGATGGGTTTACTGTTCTTACCTATTGCTCATAATGTCACAATAAAATAAATGTAATTTATAATTACAGTGTGTAAACTTATTTTATTGTATACAATGTTTTCGCACCTTTAAAAGTTAGCCTTTATATATTACATGTTTAAACAATAAATCTTAATAAAATGAAACACAATACATAAACAATTTGCAGTCAATATATTGACAGTACTTGAGCTGTTCCTCTGTTTTTGTCTTCATTTTTAAAATAGAAGAGAAAGGGAAATAGTGTTACACTTGCATTGTGTGATGTAGCTTTCTTGCTGTGTTCTAAGACACATGCACACTCAAATTGTTCTTTTATGCCATACAATTGAAAAATGTGATGAACCAGAATTACGTTTTTTTTGCTGTTTTTTTCTTTGTTTTTAGCTTCTTTTTTTAAATTAAATTTGGGTTTGGGTTTGGTATTTTAAGCATTTGTTGGGCTGGAAAACATGACACTAAACTGCTAACACTGATTGGAAGTAGTAAAGTCTACAGCAAAACTACAGACTATTTTTATCAAGCAGCTACAGACTGTTGGATATCATAACAAATTGCGCATGAAAACTATTGCCACCGAAACAAAATGCAAACATATATGTATTGTTAGTTTGATAGAGTGGGCTATATATTTGGTTAAGCGTCATGACAGCAGTACTTGGCTTGAAAGCGATTTTTACTCAGGCATATATTTGGCCGTCCCGGGTCCTTAGTCGGGATGTGATAGGTCTGGATTTCATTGCAGTGCAGTCTCCTTCAGCTCGCCCTCCAACCGGTGACGCCTACCTCGGCCGTGCGGTGTGAGGAACTTCTCTAGTAAAGTCACTTTAGTTTGCCATTAGCCCCATCCTCAACTGGTAAGGGAGACATTTATTCAGTCCAACACTGTTAATGAACTTCAAAAAGAGCAAAATTAGTTTTAAAACCTGCCTTACACATACCGGTACTCTGCAGGCTAGCAAAGTTAGCTAAGCTAGCTGCACTCGGCATGCTGCGTTTGACACATGTCAGGTAATACCAGGGGAGGGTGTCTTTGTATTACATGTCTCGTGCTGCTGAGAAAGTTGCAGTTGCTCTGCAAAAAATACTTTCAGGAAATATTCACAACTTATTTTTTAACGTAAGGATCGTTTCGTAAGCCTCCCTACGGCCTACTTAGCAGCAGTTAGGTAACGTTAGCTGGCTGTTAATGCGGGTGAAGTGACTAATTAGCACATCCCGCTAATTGGCACTGGCATGGGCCTTGCCACGCCTAGCTGTGCCTGCCAATTCACGTGGAGGAGTAGTTTAATAAAGGCCTGGACTGAACTTGGCACTCCAGTGCGGCAAAATGGCTCCCCTCTCAGTCAGTAACCTTGCCCATTGGCTTTCAGAGACCTTTACTGCTGTGAATAACAGTACGAGCTGTACTGTTTTGCTGTTACTGTGTCAGAGCTAAAAATGAAAAGTGAAAGTAACATTGCGGTTACATCCCATTAAAGAGCGATGGTAAGACAACGTGCTGCAGAGGCTGCAAGTTCCATAATTATTTAGAGTGATAGTTAATCGCCACTATAGACACAAGGCAGTCTATACAGCTAGTTTCTGATCATTACCTGGTGACCAGGGTAGTAGTGAGGGCATGGTTATAAACGCCCACTCATTCAAGGTTTAGCTTTTAACTCAACCATTTGTGAAACAGGGATGGTTTTCTTTAGCTTCAACAGTAAATGTGTCATTTGTACTAGCCGGTTAAACCCAGAAAACATGTTCATATTGTGTTTGTGTCAAATACTTGCACAATGCATTCATAGTGTTATAGCGGTGTTGTACTTTACTGTCAAAATTGGTGTCCTTTACGTCATAGTAAGACTCTCTGCCAATATCTTGCTACTTAACAGTTTTACTGGCCTTGAATTTGCTACTGTTAATCAGTTACGCCTAGTTCACTTTCCTTGTTGCACAGTGGAGGTGAATATTTAAAGTGCAGATGAATTCTTTAAAGTGAATAGGTTTATTTGTGTATTGGGTGTTGTTTTTTTTTTTTTTTTAATGTTCATTAGATTGTGGGTTTCTGTCTAACTTTACACAAGTCTGTGTAAATATACTTTATATTACATGAATAATCAGAGCATTGTTTTGCTCTTGGCTACAGATAAAATGGCTGTGCCTCCCTGCTATGCTGACCTGGGCAAGTCTGCCAAAGACATCTTCAACAAAGGCTACGGTATGGTTTCATCAAGTTTGGCATTGTTTTACTGTGATATAAACACTTTTGCACTACCAATACTAGTTAATGTAGATTCCATGGCTTTGAATTGATTTGAACAAACCAAAACCAATTGTTGTCTTCAGGATTTGGTCTGGTGAAGCTCGATGTTAAGACGAAGTCAGCCAGTGGAGTGGTAAGGACCGTTCCTGTGGATCAAGAATAGAAACGTAGAATTTACTTCATTTTCACATTATAAACATTGCAAGACAATCAGTGCAGTCAGTCTAGTAATTGTATTAACTAAGTTAGACAAACGTCTATGTGCCCCCAGTCTGGAGAAAGCAATTTGCTCCTGTACTCCATCTACAAAACCACATTGCTCTGCTTCTGACACTGGCAATAATGCTGGTTCTCAAAACTGGGGGGGCATAAAAATCACCCACTACACGTAATACACTGACAGTAAACTCAAGCAATCTCAAGCAGTCACACTTCAAAAACTGTAATTAGATGATGTAGATTTTGTAATGTGAAAGGCATTCATTCATACATGATAATAATAATCATATTACATACAGAATAACAATAACAAATATTACTGTTTTTAAGCTGAAACATGCAATTGTCTGGCTTTGTGGCTTGTTGAAAGACTTCATCAAAGTTGCTCATAAATTTTCTTTCAAAATGTGAAATTGTTCTCTAGATTATTGTTAAAAAGGGATTTGTTTTTTAATCTTAGAAATGGTAAAAAGCTAAAAACTTTTTTTTCCTCACTTCTAATTTCTCTAAAATTGTCCCTTGCAGGAATTCAAAACATCTGGTTCCTCCAACACTGATACTAGCAAAGTTGCAGGCAGCCTGGAAACTAAATACAAGAGGTCAGAATACGGCCTGACCTTCACCGAGAAGTGGAACACTGACAACACCTTGGGAACAGAAATCACCATTGAAGATCAGGTGGTGAAAATGTTCAAACATTTTGTTATTTAACAGATGTCAAGAGTAAGTGTCTACCCAGTGACACAGGCCAACATTCATTTCATTTAATATCATGTTTCTCACAGATTGCCAAGGGACTGAAGCTGACTTTTGACACAACCTTCTCACCAAACACTGGGTAAGACAATGGTCGAATAATAAATAAAAAAATGAAATATTTCACTTGAACTAATTGTTCACCATACTTAAGAAACATAGTCTGTGCTGCCTGTTGCTTCTCTACACGAGTGATTTTTGGCAACCTGATCTGTACACACTTGTGACAAGAGTAGCTGCCAGCTAAGTGACCCCAGTCCCAATATGGAACCAGTGTATCGTAATGTGTAACTGTGATTGGTTGTTGGGTTTCTCCCGTTTGCTTCAATTATATTTTGAGGTTTGTTGTATTGTGGGAGGGATAAAAATGTGCTCATGTGATCTTTTAATGTGTTTGCTTTCTGTGAGGTGTGAGTCACATGAGGAATATGGACCAGGTCCCAGAGGAAGCATGTCCTGTTTTGTATTTAGTGTGGGAGGGTTGGTGAGGGTAGAGTAACGTGGCTGCAGACTGGAAAATGAAGACGAGCACTAAACCAAATGCTCGTTTAGAATTTTTAAAAAGACAATTTAACATGGTTGGTGTTGAAGTGGCTGTTCTTTGTTTTTTATGAAGAAAAAATACTTATTTCATTTGTTACTTGAGATGACAGGTGAGCATGTTTCAGTTTACTCTGGGAGGTCATCAGTGAATGACAGGGGTTCCAGTGGGTGCTGCAACACTGTGGGTTGTTATAAGGATGAACCAAGGGTGCCACATATCTTTAAATGTATCAAAACAGAAGACATGATGCACACATCCTATAAATTCTGTAGTTTAGGAAAAGTTTGGGAATTTTCTAAAGAAGCTGTGTGGACCTTGACCTCGAGTTGCTTACAACACCTGATTGGTTGCATGGACATTCAATGTTTGGCTCTTGAAGGATCTGTTAGATTTCTGGCATGTCTGTGGTCAGCTGTCTTGCAGTTTTAGAACTTCTACTGATTTCCTATGTGGATGCTGTCAAAATATGCAGTATAAACTGGCTTGGACTTCGTCTGATATTAGTTTTTCACATGTTGTGGCTAAAACATATCTGAAGATTCCTGTGTGCTATAAAGCTGACCTTTTTTAGAACAGATTGTGCTCATTGTAGAATTGCAAATAGTATGACCACTGGTCTCTTTTACTCAATGCTGTTTAAAGATGTAGCCATCTTATTTGACCAAACTTTTATGCAAACATCACAAGACTTAACTGGAGCTCCCACACTGATCAGTGTGAACAGCCACATCACAGCCCAGTCAATTGATTTGTGCAGTGTGAACATGATGATCACAGGTTGTCTTTGCGGTGCAATAAATAGAATGCCTGGTGTGAGTTAACACTACAGGATCATTATATATATATACACATCTTCACAGTTTTAGACCATATGTTATCTCACAGTGACAGATTTTCATAGTTAATATACTTTTTATCATAGCCAGGTAAACTGTAAACATTTGTAAATGCCAAGGCCTTTTAATGTCTTGTTAATTGGGTTAAAGCCTCCCTCGAAATGTAACCTGACAGTCTAAGTCCTTGGTTTTTAATGCCTAATAACACTTGATTGGGATTTTGGTTAAGTTTAACCAAACCTGGGTTTTTCATCAACAGCAAGAAGAGTGGCAAAGTCAAGACAGCCTACAAGCGTGAGTATGTAAACCTGGGCTGTGACGTCGACTTTGACTTTGCTGGCCCCACCATCCATGGAGCTGCTGTCGTTGGCTATGAGGGGTGGCTCGCCGGCTATCAGATGAGCTTTGACACTGCCAAATCCAAGATGACCCAGAACAACTTTGCCATTGGCTACAAGACAGGAGACTTCCAGTTGCACACCAATGTGTAAGTAGAGCAACTTTTATGTGAAGGGTGACTTTTGTGATTTTATTATTCTATAATTCTGGACTATTGTCAATCTGGAATTTTTTTTTCCTCGTAATCTACATATGGCTATACAAATCGGTCAAGAAAAGGAGACACGTTTTATCTAAACTGTGACATCAGATTGATTTAACATGGGTGACTAATGTAACAATGTCTGTATTAAATTTTTCTAATTAACCTGTAGGAAACATGCCCTTTCTCTTACGCTTATGATCTTTTTAAAGCAATGATGGCGCTGAGTTTGGAGGCTCTATCTACCAGAAGGTGAGTGACAAGCTGGAGACGGCGGTAAACCTGGCCTGGACTGCTGGCAGCAACAGCACACGCTTTGGTATTGCAGCCAAATACCAGCTGGACAAGGATGCCTCCATCAGTGTAAGTAGTGCAGCAGAGGTTTCAAAATTGTGGAGGGTAGGTGAGGCAAGACAAATGTGATTGTCACCAACTAACTTTTATATTTTTTCCCTATAGGCTAAAGTTAACAACAATAGCCTTGTTGGTGTTGGGTACACCCAGACACTTAGACCAGGTAAGTTGGTTTCCTGCAGGTGGAGCTGATGGATGTTTACAAAATGTTAATGAAGTTAACAGAAGTTCATTTTAATTAGAGGTTGACTTCATCGGTTTGACTGATTTTAATCGGCACCAATGGGATCTTTTTCTAAACTGAAATCAGCCAAAGTTTGCTCAGATAGTGGCCAGTGGCAGTGCAGCCTCTACTGGTCCCACGGGGGCATAGCTGAAGGCATCCATACAGTGTTTTCATGTTTGCGCTGCCTCTGTCATCGGCTGTTTGTTAGAGGAGATAAGTCACTGATTACTCAAGTTGACAGCAACTATGGCAATTATGTTACTGTAGGCAATAAAACTCTCACAAGTATAAAGCCAACCAGTACTTATCAAACTACCTGTTCAGCAATGATAAACGTGTAGGAAAGCAACGTTTCCACCTGCTTTGTCTGCAGCTTCCTGACATGTTTTACACAACCATAGCATGCTTGTGAAGCTGATGGCAGGAAAAAGAAAGCTCTTGAAATTGGGCAACTTTTCTACTGGTAAAGACAAAGCAGCCGCTCCTGCTTTGAAGGAGGACTGATATTGTCTCTTCTTAATACTTTGTAAACTTAACTCAGTGTTTTGATGTCAGGAATGTGATTTATTTTACTGACATTTTAGATTTGTTGCTAAGATGGATGGAATATTGAGCTCATACAGTGAGTTCTGGACATTACTATTTCTGCTCAAGAAACAGAACAATTTCAGTTCAAAAGTTAGAAAAAAGTTATTTTGCTTTTGCACATGTAATGGCTAATGATGGCTTCTCTTCCGTGCAGGTGTGAAACTCACCCTGTCTGGCTTGGTCGATGGCAAGAACATCAATGCAGGAGGCCACAAGTTGGGTCTGGGCTTGGAACTGGAGGCCTAAGCTTTCTTCATCAAGGGACTAGGGAATATCAGAAGAATCTGGCCTTAAATGTATGTCCAACTCAAACCAGCAAGGGGGATATCTTTGGAGAGATTGGTTCAAAGGCTGCGACAACAAACTCTTAACTTGTTGAGTACCACTTCACGTTGGTGCTTCTATAATTGGTATATTTTACCTTTGTTGCTTTTTACTTGTAGTTGCATCTATTCAAGAGACAGTTGGTGGCATATTATTTACAAATCATGTCATTGTTCCTGTCCAGTACTGCCATAATAATGAAATCCAATACAATCCCTTTGCCTGTTATGTCTGTGTAGCTTTATTGTGGAAATCTCAGACACTCCTGATTTTCTTTTTTTCCCCCCAGCTCACAGTTTTGTGTGGTTAGCGTTGTCATACCCTCTCTCTGATTTTTACAGTCATGAGCATCTGATATTCCTTTTGTCGTCTACAATTTTCATTCGCAGACTAAGTACACTAGACTCTTTCTGCTATTATTTAAATACTGCTGCACCCTTCCTGTTCATGCACACAAGGACATACGACAGCTCTGCAATATTTTGTTTTATGTTGGCCAGCAGGGTTTGTGCTCTTCTGTCAAAGCTCCCTTTAAACTGGGCAGTTTTTGGGTTGCTTAAAGTTGAGTCTGTAAGTTTTGAAGAGAAATCTGTGCACTTGGCTGACTAAGCAGAATTAGTTTCTTGTTCTCTGTACTACCAGACCACTTGGAGGGGGGCACATTATTAATGTTCACATTAATGCCAAACTATCATTTTCTGGAAGAGGCGTAACAAAGTTGCAACTGTGCACTCTTGGAAAGCTCTTCCCTGTACTGGGCAGAGGCAGAGCCCGCATGAAGTCTTGGAGGTCCTTATGTGTATGTATGAATTTTCAATAAAGTCTTTGAACTCCACAAAAGACATCTTTAATATGTGATATGCAAGTACCACTAACAACTTATTAACCAACTTTTAATAGAGCTGGAGTGCGATGTGATTGGTTAGAGATACGTGTGCTAATTTGTGAATGGGAAGTAAATGAGTTAAATGTACTTTTATCTGATTAAGTATTTTTTAAGAAGTTTTTAAAAATGTGACTTTTGATTTCACATTTTATTGATTTTGAGGTTGACATCTATGCATTCTATACCAAATAGTGTCTTTAAGAAGCGCTTCTCAGATTTTTTTATTTTTTTTTTTTTTAAATGTACAATATTTATGCTTTTTGCACACCAGAATCATTTTGCTGCTCTTTCTTGCAAATGAGCTGAAACTGTGTCAAATTTAAGTACAGGTGTGGAAGCTGCATTTTTCAAGTGTTGATGTGTTAGAGTGGTCATGCCATCAGGTATTTTCATAACTTTATTTGAAACCAAGGTCCTGGCTGTGTGCTTTTGAGTATTAAGGGTGTTTTGATGCTTGGCGAAGGATGATACATAATCCTGCAAGCTGCGCTTTGTTACAGAAATATTAATTTATATTTAACGTCAGGCAGGTAGAAGTGCCTGCACATGTGTCTATCATGAATGTCTCAGGTGTGTGAAATGAACAGTACAAAGGAAACAAAACTGAGATACTTTTGTGCAAAGTGGCAAAATGGAAGTTAAATGGCAAGTTGTCAAAGTGTTTCTGTGAACACAAAAGCAACACAGTCAGAGAACTGAGCCCCCATGAGGAAACAATCCTTTATTGGGAGTAAAGACACCAAACAACCCTGAGAGGAGATGATGAATGCTACAAAGATCAGCACAACCAATATCATGTTTTCAAGTAGAACAATGATCTACGTGTAACCTGTAACATGCACTTTGCTCTCTCTACTCTCACTGCCTGAGAAACATAATTGTGATAAATCTAATTGTTTGATATTGATGTATGATGCAACCATTTGCATGTCTTCCTTTTCGTTGTACATTAGCAAAGCAAGTTTTATCCACAACAGCACCAGCAAAATATTCAGAGACTTTTTGTGGGGAGTATTGCATTTATTTGTCAGCACAGAACAAAGCAAACTTAGATGTCTCTTTTTATCTTTTACATTCATGATTACGTCATCACATGTTGATTTCAAGTTTGAAGGCTAAGCTGTTGCAAATGTTAGAAGAGTCATGTTAGCTACTTTTTTTAAATGATCACACTGAGGAGGAATTACAGCATTGAGCTCTCGTCTGTGCTTGGCTCAACTAGCACTTTAAACTTGCATCTGCATTAGTTAGGCCATTCGCTATTTTCAGCTTCACTATCCCCAAAGTGGTCTCATTAGATTTAAGGTGGAACTTTTTTTCTTATCCTTGCTTCCTCTACCTCAGCAGATACCTCCATATGTCTGGCTGCTATTTCTCTGACTGACTGCTCTCCACTTTACGGTGAGGACCAGTTGTTTTCTCTGAAACGTCAGGCAGCATCACTTTCTGAGCCTGGCTGCTTTCTGATGCCTCCTGTTTTAACAGTTGGACTTCTGCATGAGCAGTTGTCTTCTCCTTCGGCAGCTCAGTTTGGATTGTTTCACTTCTGTCACCACTGTTTGGCTTCTGATCCTTTACCTCAAGAACATTTTTTGCATCAGATTTAAGAGATGTGTCTTCATCTTGCCCTTTATTGCTGTCATGGTTAGCATCTTCAGTGCTTTTTGCTACTTTATCATCAACTTTTGTAGCTTTGGATTTATTGATTTCTTTTGGCTCTGCATGACTTTTTTTCTTTTCCTCGCTCTTGGATGTTGCAGGAGTTTGAGGCCTTTCTGAAAGCTCCTGTATTGATACAAACACAGCACTCTTTGTCTCTGCTGCGAGACCTGGGGTTTTCTCAGCTGTTTTTGAAACCAAACTGTGAACCTTATCTTGCACTTGAGCAACACTTAGCTCTTGAGTTTTGTCTGATTCTTTGGACACTTGGGCCAGGGTCTCATCAGCAGGCTTCTTCGCATGAGCCAAGATGAAGCTCTCTGTCTCAGCATCTCCTTTTGTGCCGTCATCAGACTTTTTCAGACATTCCTCCTCTACAGGGACTTCTAGCTTTAAATCATCTGATTTTGGAGTGAGATCTTTCTGATCAGTTTCCATTTTCACCGCAGGTCCTTTCTCTGCTTTTGTGTTTTCAGATACTTTTTGGTGTGACTCAGTTTCTTCCTCATCACAGCCCTCACTGAGTAAAACTTTGCTTTGTGTATTTTTATCAATGCCACTGTCCCCATCATTGTCACTTGCTTCATTCTCTTTCTGAGTTTTTCCCCCATCATCACCTTCTCCAGCCAGTTCTACTTGATTCTGCTCACTATGACACATCTGCTCACCGTCTTCCTCTCGATTGTCTTTATTATCCTTCTCTTCCTTACTGCCCCCTCCATTGCTTTTGGTACACTCCTGGTCATCTTTCCCCACCTCTGTCTCCTCTGATCCTGTCTCCTCAAACTCTGACATCTCAATTTCTCTGGTGGTCTCTGTTATGATCTCCTCTACAAACTTGTACTGGGGTTCAGCTCGTCTGTGGGGGCCTCCCGGGCGGCTGAGGCAAGGCAGGGTGTAAACAGGGGACTGGTGGTAGATATAAGGCAAGGAGATGTGGGTGTCCGACATAGTGGAGAGACGAGCCTCCTCACCACAGAGAAGTTTCCTGTGTGATATGAGACACAGATGTACAACACAGAATCCATTTTAATCCCCATGAGTGAGAAACACTTAAAGCCAAGTCCAACAAAGGAATACTATAGAGAATTATATTGGCAAGAATTTTGTTTCTTTAAATGCACTTTTTCTTTCAATTATTCACAATTTCTATGTGCAACATTGTGATTGTTTGCATTAGACATTGTTCTGTTGAATTGTATGAAGCTTAAACACACCATTCACAAAAAGCAGGGAGCCTTAAGGAAAATGTTGAAAATTTTGATTTTTTTTTTTTTGGTCATATTTTCACCACCAAAAATGTTTTCCTCTGTGATGATAATTATAGTAAGGGTTGTCACTCTTCAATTCACAGCCACGTGGATGCAGCAGCACACCTGTAAGACAGTATCTCCACGTCCAGAGCCATCTTCACATTTAACAGGTCCTGGTACTCGCGCAGGTAACCGGACATGTCGAACTTGCAGTTTATGAGCTCATTTTCAAGGTCTTTGATTGTGTTCTGGGCCAAGAGAGGGGAGAGCATGTGTTATTGTACACCGTGTGCACGCAATGCTGGAGTTATTAAAGAAATACATACCTGGTAATGAAGTATTTCCTCCCTGTGGCGATCCTCGACGTCATGAAGTTGCCTCTCCAGCGCTTCCCTGGTGCCTTTTGCGCAGTCTAGTTCGATGATCTTGGCCTGCAGGCGCCTCCTGTACTCCTGAATCTCTTGCTGGGTCGCTTTTAACGCCTCCCTCTTGGTTTCAGCTGCCTCCGTTAATCTTGCAAACTGAGCGCGTAAAGTTTCTCCTACCTGCTGGAAGTCGGACCGGGTTTGACCTTCCAGTTGTGCCCTGATGTCGCGGAGTACCGCAGTGACGCCGGGGTTGCCAAATTCATGCGTCGTGAAAGTCAGCGACGCATCCTGGATTTGGTCAAACATCTCTGACACCTCGGCCTCATGGTTTCTCTTCAAAAAGTGGATTTCGTCCACGAGCGCCTGCGCTTTCTTGTCAAGCTGTAGTTTAGCCTGATAGGCGTCAGTGATGTCCTTCTTGAGAACTGCAATATTGCTCTCGGCATCCGATCTGCTACGCACCTCCTGCTCATGTTGTCCTCTCAAGTTTGACAGCTCGTCCTCTAAACTCTTGTGCTCGATTTCAATCTGATGCTTCTGATGAGTAATATCCTGAACCAGTTGTCTCAATTTCCTGAGCTCGGGTCCGTACTCCTCCTCCAAACAAGAGACAAATTTTGCTCGCCCTCTGATCTCCTGGATCTCTCTCTCCAGTTGATGATTCTGATATTCCAGATGGTGCACCTTCTCTATGAAGCCTGCAAGACGATCGTTCAGGCTATGCATCAGTTCCTTCTCATTAAACTTTCCACACAACGGGTTGATCAAATCCATGCCCGTTGACATCCCTCTAATCACGACACTGGCGTCTGATGTTCGGCGTCTTGGTTTGCATTGCAAATACGCATCTGGAGTGACTGTGTGCGGAAAGCCGAGTTTGTTATCCATGCTGTGGCTCATGCTGTCGCGGCGAGTCTCCGGTGCAGAGTCTTTCTTTGCAGCAGGCTTTTATAAGCGTCGCCATCTGCTCGGTGTGCAGAACGGAGCCATCCGCGGTGCTGAAAAGGTGTAGCATCAGCTGATCGGTTAATGAGCGCTTACACTACACTTTGTCGCAGGCAGTGACGTGGGTGAACCGAACCGTCACTCAACCCTATTATTATTATTATTATTATTATTATTATTATTATGCGCCAGAGAATTTAAGGTGACCAAACTGCTTTACTGCATTTCGCAGATGACGTCATTTCAGCACAAGCAGCATAAGCACGGACTCTAGTTAGACAGACTGACATTGACACCTTTTACACTGAAAATGAATGTAGTGTTTGTGCTTGTTTTATTTCCTCATTAGTTTCTATTAGTGGAATTTAAGTGCATGTTCTCAAGTACTGTACTCAGGCACCCTTTTTTTAAGTATTTTCATACATTTCCATTTACTCAACTGAATGATCTGAGTACTTCCTCCTTTTATGCTTTGAAGATTATTTTTCTGTCAGTCAAAAAACTGTTATATTAAACCCATAAAAGTAAACCTAAACTTATTACAAGATCCTGTTTTTACTTTGTCCTGCTGATGTTTTGCTTGTAAATGCTACACACTAAAAATCATATGCTTGTCTCTATACTAATATCCTTTACTGTTCTTCATTGATCTCTGCAGCCATGTTTAATTGTTTTTGCGAAAAGAAACATTTTACAGTTTCGATCCCATTTCTAAAATGCAAGTGTATTTGAAAGCACTAGATGACAGCAATATAATAATTAGCAATGTAATAACATTCACAGTTTAAGTCTACTGTGTTTATGTCACTATAAAGATCCCAACTTTAGCTTCTTTGAAAGCCATTTCACCTGGCCTTAATCTGTTAATTGTTTTTATTTAATTGATGTGTGAGATGTTGTGGTCACGGTGTAAATAGAGCTGATCCCATCAGCCTGTAAACAAAATGACATTTTTCATGTTTTGTTGCAAAGAAGAGAAAACCGCTACTTTGAAATGTTCATCTGGTCCTGTAGCTCTGTGGTGTTTACTGAAATTGGAATACAGTCATTCTGACAATTGAAAGTGTTAAATGTTGTTTGTTCTTTAGCACTTTGATGATTGCTGCCTTGCATAGTGTGTGAGTTGTAAAGTTTAATGTATTGATTAATGTAACAGGAGAAAAAAGTACAGTTGGAAATGTGTAATATTTTATTTAATATCAAAACTAAAGCAGCACGAAGGAAATCATGCATCTCTTTTCAACTGCAGCGATTTTAACGTTTGATGGCAATGGTCAGGCCGTCGCCCATGGTGAGCATGCTCAGATCAATCCTCTGGTCCTTGTGTAGCTTCTTGTTGAGAGCATCCAGACCCTGGGAGGTGACGTCATTAGGAGCAGGATTCACGACCCTTCCGCTCCACAGCACCTTCAAACATGGTAACAACACTGTTCATTGTGTTCACAGTCAGAACACAATGCAAACCTCCTCAGTGTGTTCTCTAACAGTTGCATGTCCTGCTTGTGTGAGGTGTTGCTTACATTGTCGATGGCAATGATGCCGCCTTGCCGTATGAGTTCCAGGGACTTCTCATAGTATTTATCATAGTTCAGTTTATCAGCATCAATGAACACAAAGTCAAATGTTTCAGCGTCCCCGGCTGCTATCAGTGCATCTGATGGAACAGAGGTGGAAATTAAAATGCTATATGTATATATGTGTGTGTGTGTGTGTGTGTGTGTGTGTGTGTGTGTGTGTGTGTGTGTGTGTGTATATATATATATTTTAGAATACATATCTGAAATTAAAAACACTTACCCAGTGTCTTTATGGCTGTTTGTAGCTTGACATTTATCTTATTTTCAACCCCAGCCTGTAGAAAAGGTTTAATGGGATTTTACACATTTTTCTTCTTTCTTTAATTGTTTTGTTCCTTTTTTACAGAAAAGGCACAGCAGACAAGGCTAAAACAGGGATTAACTTCACTGCTTGGCTTTGCATCTTTATGTGAGGCTGTTTCCTGAGCAGACACCTTTTTCGCTCCCCAGCCAGCAGGATTTCGTGACATACTGACAGAAGGTAGGTGTACAGTCTGCTGTCTGCTGCACAATCTCACTCTGACAGAGGCAACAATCAATCTTACCACACTTGCAAAATGTCAAGTTCAAATGTTGCACAAGTGTCAAGTTGAGTAATGCAACTTGCAGTATTTTCAATTTTTCAATTGAAGATCGAGGGTTTCATAACAAATTCTTTTTATGCTATATATATATATATATATATATATATATATATATATTTATCTTGTGCAGATGCCATGTATTTGTGTGTGTGCTGCTCTCACTGACCTTTAAAAAGTGCTGCATGTTCACATAGGTTTCTTCTATTTCACAAGCCAATATTAATTTCCACTTCTCTGTCATGGCCAAAGCTATGCTCAATGCATTGTATCCTGTGTACATTCCTGCAGAGGAAATATAACAAAACCTTATTAGAAGGACATTTTAGTTCTTCTACATAATACATACAAGATACATAAAAGATAAAAGCAAAAATAGGCCATATATGGATTTTGAGTACAACCTGATACCTTGGTCTTTATGTTTTAATCAACACTTAATGTTGAGATCTAAATGAGATCACAACCTTTTTATACTGGCAATGAAACACTTATCAGTTTTTGAATGCCCTTTAAAATGCAGAGCTTTTAACACTTCCAGTAGACAACATTCAGTATTGGCAGCATTCAAGTTGCTCAAATTTCAACTGGTCTTTTTTAAGAATTCATTTGAATTAAGAAAGATCATTGTTGCTTTTAACACTTGGTTAATTTTCAGCAGCATAATCTCAAGATGAAAATTGAACAAATTAACAAATAACTTGGACCTTTGATGTAAAAATTATTTATTATTCAGCTTATATTCGAATTTCAACACTGAACATCCAGTAGTAGTTTACCTCTAATGTATTCAGTTGCTTAAAATTTCAGTTATTTTTGGCCTCCCCTTTTTTTTAAGCTTCCTAGCCTTCCATTTAAACTCACCTGCCTAATAGCCTTAGTTGCATTTATTAGTTTAATGAGATTTGCCATAAACTGTGCTTTGTTCACTGGAAACCACTAAGATACTCCGCTGGCTCCTGCGTTTTCAAATGAAAATGCAAAAATAATGGATTTTGTTCTTATTGTAACTATTTGTCTGGCAAAAATTAAGAACCAACATTTCTCTGGCACTCCAGCATTAGATTGCGTGTAGCTGCTCAGTGTAAACTGAACTGCCGGCACCTAGTGGTCACAAACTGTACAGCTTAGATCTTGAAAAATAATTACAGTGGTTATTGGTGTATTTTTCCTAAGTTGAGCTGTAGTTGTACTGTAAGTAAATAAATCAGAATTTAAATGTGACACAAACTTAACTTATTAAATTCTAAGCAGGTGTGTCCTCTGCCACTTTTTACAAGTTTCCCAAGTGCTCACTGATATTAAATCCAGTGGCAACGAGAGCCAAACTTTAGAAGTACCAAACTTCAAAGCCACAATCATCTTTTAGTTTCTAGCCTGGAGCACCAAATTTATCTCAACCAGCCTTCGCCTTAATTTAAATAACCTACAGGTTCTAAAGCATGTTGATAAATGCTGGCTGGAGCCTGCCCATGCTAAGCTAAAGGTGATCAAAAGAATTTCAAAGGGAATAAATTTTAAGATTTCAACCTAGGGGGTTAACATATGATCAGTTGGTTGACCTGATGAGAGAGAGCACTACTTATACACACAAGTCAAATAAGAGCAGAATCACAAAAATGATGCTAAAGAAGACAGTGCATTAGGAGCTTGCTGGTTCTCAGGTTTTCTTACTCAATCTGAGCTTGGTGAGGACCGATGCTCCCTCAGTGAGTTGTTAATCTATATACTGCAGCACAGGATCATCCTTCCCTCCGCTGTGGCTCTTCCCAAGAAAGGCAGAATTTCCCACACCTGGTCGACGAGAAACAGGGCAGTGGCCACTGGTTACAACCAATCTAAGAAATGTCTGTCAACTGCCAGATTATACACAAACCAACATCTCATACCCGTTAGTACTTCCATAGCAAGTCCAATGCAAAAAAAGTAGTTTATCTGTTGCCATTGTGTTCTAGTTCTGGCCTTATATGAAAGGTTGAACAGCTGGTTTGTACCTTCTTCTCTCAGTAAGTCCCTTGTGCAGTGCCATCTGTGTTTTGTTTGCTTGACCTTTGAAAGGGAGGCTCGACTTATTGATTATATGAACTATATTGCAACAGTAGGGACATTTCTGAAGGATAGACAACCCAGTTTTTCATATCAAACAAGACAGTTAGTCTTTATGCATTACTTTACTTTTAAAAGAGTAGATATGATTAAATCCACACAGTCCCATAGACAAAGGTCAGCCTGTTTTTGAACAAAGACCCAAGTGTTTGTAGCTGAGTTTGTTCTTTTATTTGCTAAAGAGTTCATAAATCACAAAATACCACAGGAGAGTCTGTTAGTTATTTTAACCAAAACAAGCACTTTGAACAGTTTCATCTGCATGGTTCTCACAGTAAATTCCTGAATGTCCCACTCTAGTCCTGTATATCACTGCAGACAACACTTTCCCTCTTTGCTTATATTCTGTGTGAGACTAAAAACCATGGAGGACATAATTTTATAAAAATGAAATCTAGTTGAAATTGTTCTACAAGAAGCAAGTCTACTCTTCTCTCTTTCTTGTTCATACAAAGCCATGAAAATATCTAAAGTAGCCAGAAAATTTGCTTTGAAGGTTGTGTGTAGAGTTTATTGTGAAGCAGAAACAATTGCTATTGCAGATTTATTTTGAGCCTTTTACACCATAACACTGTTGCACCACAGTGCCTCCTTGTAAAAAGGGTGAAAAGAGGGTTTGCTTATCTAATTGTTTATTTATTTTCTGGTGAACCTCTGTGTTTGTCAATGATCGAATAGATTAAATGTGGTTGCACTAAGACACACACTGACAACAGTGCAGTACAGTCATATTATTATATTCAAGCATTCTGAAGCTCATCCGCAGTTGCATGTACACAGTTTGTTACTAAACTGTTTCACATCAGAATCATAAACATTCAATTTAAAAAGATTTTTAAAATAATTTTAATTTAAAGGATTTTTTTAAATGAAAATGTTATGAAGCTTTGATATGGTCACTAGTCGTGGTATAAGTCAACATTCTGCTGATGCCTTCTGTAGTTATGAATGTGATTAATAAATGAAATGCAATTTTAAGATTTTGTATTTTACTTGAGCATTTCCATTTATTGTAGCAATATATATTATATATATATTTATATATTATATATATATATAAACATTTATTTGATAGGTTTAGTTACTAGTTACTTTGTAGATTTAGATGATTATTGTTTTTGATTCACCAGTAATAATAATATGATATGCCATTTTAAAATGGGCCATTCTGCATTATGAGAACTTGTACTTTTGGTAGTTAAAGTATAATTTGCTTCTAATAATTTTGTAATTTCTGTTAAGATTAAGACTGAAATCTTCCACCAGTGGGCAAACAGCTCACAGCAGTACGAGCAGCCTGAGGACTCAAAAGGTAAAGATGTTCTAATGCAGTAGAGATGGAGGTATGACAAGCAGCGCAAGGAAGCTGATTTTAGCTACGGTCAGCAGAGCGTAGATAAATTTTACTGAGTAGTGGGCAGTCAGTTAGTGACTTCATGACTTTTCTCTGCTAGAGCTACTGTTACAGATAAACATTGTATGATTTATACTATTATTGCCACTTTTACTAACAGCTATGCTCTGTTGGATAGAGAGACTGGACTAGAGGGAGAGGTCAACAGGGGCACTTTATCCTGTCACAATGCCTGCAACAGCGACAAACAAGTCAGGAAACCAAGGAGCAAAAGGAGAGAAATAAGTGAAGTAATGACACTGACATCAGAGCTGTGTCTGGCAACGTGTGTGTACAAATGTATGAGTGTTGCATTAAGACCGACTTAAAAACAAAACAAAACGATCTTATTGTTTAAGATATAAAAACAGATTTCCAGGTGCTTTACAGGAAGTGTGCATCTAGTTCCTTCTGTCATACTTGATTGTTTTCTGTTTATTGTAAGATATTCTTTGCGCTTATCCGTGAAAAGTCCAGAGTTTAATGAGCATTGTTTTGTAGAGCAAGTCTGGTAGAGTGTTTTCATGAGCCAGACTTCAGATCATCTTGTCTTGCAACTTCAAAACCGGAGCAGGGAAGACGGTAGCCAGGAATGTTCAAAAAGGAATTTTGGGGATGTGAGTGGGATATGAGGTCTCTCCAAGGACACGGAGCTTCCTCTGTCTATTCCCTAATTAAGAATGCACAGATACAAACAAAAACACGCTGCCGACAAGAGCACATCAATTAAATGAGCCATGACACGAACTGTCTCTAAAAAAATGTTGGAGTTGTGAAGAGGAAAGGAAGGGGATGTCTCAGAGTGTGCGCACAGTTCTGCTAAGGTCCTCTCGGTGAAAATGAGATGCCGTGTTTTTCCACCATCCTCTCCCTCTCCCCCTCTCTCTCCAGCTGCTTCAGGCCTCTGCTTATGTGACGCTAATTGTTTCTGCTACTTGTGCCAAGTACCTACTCTTCCCCAGCACATTCTACAGACAGGCCCTGGTCCCTCAGCTGCTTTTTGTGTCTGTTTAAGGAATGAAAAAATGTGTGCTGCCATCTGCAGCGAGCGCACCACTGTTCCTCCTCCCGGCCGTGACTGTCAGAGTGCCACAATGATACACATTCACACACACACACACACTCTCAGAGGTAGGAAAAAAACCTATGTGGTGTGGAAACAAGAAAACAAAACTGACACATACAACTGCTAATATGAAACAAAATAATTCAAGAGGTTCCTGTTTTGATGCATTTAGCATGTGGGAAGGAAGACAATGTACATCTGAAAAAGGCTTTTAAATTTTGCAAACCTTGCAGAGATTCTTCTTTGCACATGGGTTTGTTGTAGGTTTAAAACCAGGTCCATCTAACCGTATGTGCAGCTCTGCAGTTGATTTTCAAGCATTAACCAGAGAGAAAACAACTCCACAAAGAAATAACCTTATATCCATTTTAAAACCCAGTTCATTCTGGCTGCATTTTCCTTTCATTTGGCTGGTTAGTACCTTAATGTGAACAGCAAGTGGCAGTGTTGTTTAGCTAATCCACAGTCCGCTCCATGAAAACACAAGCTCATGGCACAAAGAGTGGCAGGCCTTCACTCCCTGTCTGGGAACTCCTATCACTTTCCTCCCGTTGGATTGACCTGTGACACCACCACAAAGTACACACGGAGAGGCACATATTGACATGCTTGTAGTGCCACATGGCTGTTACATCATCTGTGATTTTATCACAGGGAGACCGCTTTGCGGTGCACTCTAATAACAGCAGTCAGTTTGGCATCGTCTCAGCAGGCAGATAAGCACGCATGAATATTAAGTGATGCTAATCACAATGGAGAGACCAACGTCAAGACGACTGACAGACATTTCTTGGCATTCAATTGACATCCTCAGATTTGTCCTCCGTTTGACAGCAGCGTCTCCCGACATGACAAGTCTGTTTAAAGCTTCCGGAAGAGGCTCGCACACGTGCGCATGCACCAGCACACACCATTAGAGATGCACTGACACTGATTTTACTCAAACTGGGCCACTGTGTTGCTGTGCAAGGCCCAAACGAGTGTTTCTCAGCGCACAAAGAGCGCCGGTTTTATGTAGGCCACTTGGAGAGTTGCAGAATGTAGATGAGGTTATAACAGAAATATTCCCCAAAACTGCTTTTCGATCATGGAAATCAGGATTTATCGCTGCTGTATTAACCTACAGTGTATTTTGGAGCTGGAATGTCGAGGATAAGCCATTCAATTCATTATCATCCTCTCTTTGTGTATTCAAGCCGCACAGAACAAAGAAGAGGATCTGCTTCAGAGAAAAAAAAAGAAGATATGAATGGCAGGTGTGGTTGTTTGACTTTCAAATCGCCTAGGCATCTATACTATTAACCTGGCGTGTAAATAAATACAGAATTCAATTTCCATGGAGTCACGCAATAAGTTGACAGTCCTCAAAAAGATCAAACAGGCTGCTTCAGGGCACGTGAGCCACAGTGAAAAAAAGCCTTGGGTATATGAAAGGTGTTGACACCTTGAGCAAGCCACAAAAAGAGACAAATGTCATATCCTCAGAAACAATTACTGGGTGAACCACTGGTTTTAAAGCCAGCAGGTCTCCCAGCTATATCGCAGAGCTGTTCCCACAATGCCTCACAGTGGCTGTCAGTCAGTGCCAGAGGAGAGATGCTCTGTCTTTGAAGCAGTCCTGAGTACTTATATTTTAACTGTCCTGTTCCCTTTTCCAAAATTTATTTCTGTTAATGTTTCTTGAAGTAACATTTTTATTTGCTTTCTACAAAAAAAACTCAATCTTTGCCTCCTGTCCACGGTCACTACATCCTCCATTACTATTAGCCTCACTCTAATCTGACTGCCATGTCCCATCGTGACCGCACTTGAGGCACTAATGATAATGTTATAACCCAGACCAATTTGCCATGGCAATCAGACTCACTTAATTGAGTTGATTATGAACCCTCTGTCTGAGATGACCCCTCCAGACTTGGCAAAAGGAAACAGAGAGAGACAGAGGGTGTGGACTCAGGGATGGATTTCTTCAGGCGTTCCATCACTGTGCAGGATTCACATGGGATATGACTGTTTGGAGGCATGAACAGAGGCATATGTGTGTGTGTGAGACAATTCTCCATGTGTGGGGTGTTGGGAGATGGCGTGTAGGGAGAGCAGACCTTCGGGGAGGTGTTAAGGAAAGGAGGGGTGGGGACAGTGGCTGGAGGAAGAGGACGGCTTGGGGTTCGAATCACAACACACCCTCTGTAATAGACCCAGACACACACCACATCTGAAGTTAATCCAATCAAGACAACACACACAAACATAAGGTCAAGAGCAGCTTGTATTAGCGTGATGATGTCAGGGAGAAGTGGTGTAGTTAATTGACTTTCAGCATGTCGACGAGAGATAGAGAGTTGAAGGGAAGCAGAGGGTTTGCAGGAGGTCCAGCCAAGCAAATGAAGGCCAGATGAGGCTTTAAGTAGCAGGTTAAAATCCCCATTTCATGGTAACTTTGAGCATATTAATGATTTTTGTTTGTTTGTTTGTTTTTTACTGGTTATTTAGAGCAGCTGTTTACTTTTTCGCTTGTGACCTATTAATACAAACCAGAGCCTACTTGCAAATCCACATGACTAAGACTGGGTATCAAACCTCCATACTCATTTGGTGTCTGTTTTATCTGTAGCAGTATTAAAAATGTAATGTACCAAACACTTCACTGGTCAGATTCTTTTTATATTATGTTTAAATATTCTTTTGTCATGTAATTGGGTTTTACTAAAAGTTATTTCGTATGTAATTTAATATAAGGCTGCTTGAGTTCAGGCAATGTTTAATTGAGTTTTCTAACTCAAGTTTTTTGTCACATTTTGTCACAGAGAAATATCTACATTTTAATCAAAGTATAATATAATTTAACACCCTGGTGTTGGTACTGAACTAACTTTAAAAGAAAAATTATAAATAATACCCAGCCTTACTGATCATAAGGTACATATCAGTTTCGAGTTGTTCAACTGGAGAGTGATTTTACCCTTTGAGAATCATTTTTTAGGTATGACGGCATAAACTTTGCAGACATAACTATAAGATGTCTCGAAAGAAATAATTCAGTATTAGAAAAAAAATCAAAAGATGAAAAAATTTTATCCAGGAGACTTTTGTTTTTTCTCTTTCCCCCCCAATTATCTGCCTAGTGTCATTTTCGCTTCGGTTCCTTCAGTTCGTGCCACCCTCTAACTCTGCACACAACATACTGCTATATACCAAAAGTATATAAACGGAGTTGAGCATCTAAATGTGGAAATGTTTGTCTAGAATATAACAATGGGGGACAAGCATGACAGGACTTTGCTGAGAATTGTACTGTTTCATTTACAGTAAAACAGGACACACTAATAAGGGACACAGAGCACAGTGGCGTAATATCTGGGGATGGAAAGAAAATGTGCTTTTGAGAGCCAAGTATACTGGTCCCTTTCATAGGCGACTTGGTTCCACCCATGATCGAATGCAACATTCTAAAAGGACTATTTACTCTTTTCATTTCCTCTTGTGTATTACAGACGAAGGAGCGTGTGGCTTGCTGTATGAAAACAGGGCCTGGCCTAATGTTGCATGAAGACCATGGTGAATTCATATTGATGGGAAAGCAGCCTCTGAAGCCCAGCAGCCATGATTTTTTCATAAGCCACCGGGAACAAGAAGTCAGTCAGCTGACAGGTGCTAACGCCGCCAATTGTGCCGTGGATAAGAGATGGGACATGGAGAAAAGAGGGAGAGAGAGAGAGAGAGAGAAAGGCAACAACTGGCTCCTCTTTTCTAAGCACTTCTGTGTGCAGAATGTGTACGTGCTGCGTTGTGTGTGCTCCCTGCACCCTGTTCCCTTCTATAGCTGGAGAGGATTTTACGGAGGAGACTGTGTAAACACCAGAATGCATGTCAAATATGATGAGTCTTGATAGCTGTAAAACATACCCAAGGACTGCTCCTCACTTATTATCTACAACCAGAGCCCTGGAGCTATGTCTGCATCCTTCTGCCTTCCCTCCACGCATGTCGCGCCACAAGTCCCTCTCTGGAAAGCATTGATTATTTTGGCATGAGCCAGGGAGAAGGAGAGGTGTGATTTCTTTTGTGTTTCCACAAGAAGAAGAAAAAAATCAGCAAAAATAAATATTTTTGTGAGCATGGTGCAGCCACAAGAAAAATATGAGCACATTGGGGAAGAAATAAAGATGATGGATTTGCTAGCTGACGTGTGCGTATGCTTGTGTGCCTTGTGTAACAGTGTGTGTGTGTGTGTGTGTGTGTGTGCACGCTTGGGCTCTGCAGAGTTTTTGGCTGCTTCAAGTGGTGCATTGTTTTTCGTCTTGTGCATGTCGTTTTCTGAACTGTACATCTAGAATAGTATTATCTGCATGTAATTGTGCACCTCTGTTTCACTGTGTCTCTAAGCGAGTGGTGTGTATGTAAAAGAAGCAGGAGCAGCTTGTGCTGGAGAGAGCAACCAATCCTGCAGGCAGTGTGAGGCTCCGGGGAACCACTTGAGATTGCAGGCAGAGGGACTGATAAGGCAGCTAGCCATTCATCAGGCCAAATGAAGGCAGTAAAGTTGACTGGAGGAACCCAGGCATTGCCCCAGGATGGCACTCGGTGTCTCGGCGGAGACCTGTGACTAACACATGTGAGCAGGCATGCATGCATGTACATACACACATACAAATAGCTGGGGGGGGGGGTGAATGGACTTCTGGATGGAAGTGTAACGGACATCCAGGAGCAGAGGCCCAATCCTCCTTAGAGTTCCACCCAGGAACCTGGGCTCCTGTCTGGGGTACACATGGCCCGCTCCACTCAGAAAACATCCATCAGACAGATATTACTGTAATCCAGAGGTGATACATTAGCTTGGGTGCCAGGGGGACAGTGCGTGCTAGTGATGGAGCTACCTGCCGTTGTCACAGGGGCCTCTCAGAGAGAGAACCGTTGCTGTTCAGCTCCATAGTAATGCTCTTTGCTTTTTATTCTTAATCACACTACCCAGAGGATGGAGACATATTTCCACCGAAGAAAGTGCTACGAAGTTGCACACTTATGAAAGCAATACATTACTTAAGCACTTAGGCCAGCCAAAGAGGAGAGATGAAGCTACTTTCGAGTGTTGCTGGTGTGTTTATAAGACTATATTAGTGTCTCACTGGTGCTTTGATAGAGCTTGTACCATCAATTTGCACAAAGACTCTATCTTTGCTTACATAAATCCCACCTCAGGGTTATTATGAATCTGATTTATTTGCTCCGCTTATGTTTATTATTGTGTTTTATGGTTTATATTCTGTGTTAAACGCCATCAATAGGACTGCAGAGCATGTGTGTCTCATCCTGCAAGGGATGAAAATGGTTTATGGAGCTGTGAGTGCCAATAAACAGGCAGCCACAGCCTTTTGGATGTACATCTTTAATGTTTTATGCATGATGAACTCAATAGTTTAGCGCAGGTTCAAGGCCAAATGGTAAGCGCTGACAGGACTTCCCGAAGGCAGCTACAAGCTACAGGCACAGGACGGAGATTGAGCTGCGTGCTTTGGAAGGGATCCTGTCATATTTTGTTGTTCTGCTTGTATGTGTACCTGCCAAATGGACAGAGTGAGGTTAAAAAAAAAAAAAAGCACACAAGCCAAACAGAACATAAATGTTTGGCAGGAGCTCCTCCTCCGCCTTCTGTGTCCGGTTGTGATCTGGTCATCTGGACACAGTCATCATGATGTTGTCTGAGGTGTGGTGTGGGAACTGTAGGCCACGTGAGTGATCTGTCTCAAGAAAGATGAAAAGCAGACAGTCGACCAAGGACAGCAGGACAGATTGATGTTATCACCGGAGCTGCGTACGGTGACATAGTCTCTTTGAAATGTTCAGTTGCAGGCAATAATAAGAAAATAAAGGCAACCAGTGGGGGGCTTTCTTTTAATAGATTACTGCCCAATCGATCACAATATTGACCATTGGAACACACACCACTCTGCTGCCCTCTATTGAGATGTTTCCCCTGCTGAAGTGCTTTGGATGCATGACAAACCAGCCAGACTTGTACTGAACAATGATTTTTCTCTTGGAGCTGCTAAAATTGACCAAAGGAAAGCAAATAGAGCAGATCTTTAGAACCAACAATTATTACCTTATTCCATATGTGTTTTCTCTATTAATTTCACAATAATGACTGTCCATAAGACACTTTTAGTGATAACATTATTGTAACTAGTACCACCCTCTTATATGGCATTTATTAATGCTTAATAGATAATAAGACATTTAGTTTTGTAGGATTTTCTCTGTTCTTTCTTTCTTGCTTGCTTTTGCACAACCTATTGAAGAGAACATATAATAACAGATCCATTTCAAACATGTTCCAAGCTCTTTCTACCGATCTACAAAACATCTTCATTTTTTTAAAAAAATGAATAAAGCCATTAGTTACAAACATAAACCCTTTATTAGGCATGTCCTATAAGAATACAGCTCCATGTAACCAATAGCGCTAAAATAAACAGAATTAAAGTGAGAAACAATCTCAAAGAGAAGTCTATTTTCCAACCAGTTACCAGCAATCCTATCCGATGCACAATGAATCACTTCAACATTTTAATTTATTTATTTATTTTTTGCTTCAAGGCCAGGTGAGAATGATCGGCTCCATCAAAATTCACAGACCCAGATTTCACAAAGTTTATATGCCAGGTGTAAATGAGAGAATGTGTGGATTTCCTCGTGTTTCCACCCTAGCGCCTGTCTTTGCTGTGAGTGAGTCTTTGATAGCTGTTACACTGTGAGACAGACAGGCCTGTGCCAAGACGATGGCATCAAAAAGCCGACGATTGACAGCTACTGACAGCCATCTTCCTCCTAAACACACTTCAGGTCCCCTGTGCTCCCTCTCTGCCCACCCCCCTCCTTTCTGTCTTTTCTCTCTCTGTCGGGGGAAATTGAGGAGACTCAGAGATAAAGAGAGGGATGTCGTAAACTGGCACCTGTCATCATGTTTTGTTTTGGTCAGGGCACAGAGAACATTCGTAAAGTTTTAAAAGACATTTTGAAGGATTTTGTACTTTCACAGCTACATTTTGAATCTCCAGGTGATGTACTCAGTCCCTCACACTGGTTTATGTTGTTTTTGGGCATACGCCTGAGCATGAGGTGATAGTTTAATAGAAATATTTGCGTGCAAGCATTCTCATGAGCTCAGCTATGCCAACAATCAAGCAATTAATTTCTGACATTAATTTGGCTAAATATGCTGAGAAAAAGTATTTACTGGAGATATTTAGCCCTCTTAGTTTTGTTTTCCAAGACATGCCACCTCGATGTGAAATGCTGTCACAGAGACCGAGATGCCTGACGTGAAACACAAAGAAAGTGAGATCTTTGGCAGGCAGACATGCACACACCACTCACACACGCACACACACACACTCACACACAGAAAAAAAGTCAAAAAAAACAGCGCTGGATTCATGCGGATACGTGCACAAACGCACATTCAAATTCACACAAATTTGCTCCGCTTGCATCTGCACAAACACACAGATAAACATGCGCACACCTGGATTTCTCAGGTTGTTGCTGTGTTTCATCAGCTTCAGTCAGAGGCAGAGTTTCTTCACCACATTCAACCTGTGGAGCCATTATCTCCTGACACACTTATCCTCCTCTAAATGATTTCTTTTCATCTTGTGCAAGTCACCTAATCAAAGTTGAAAGCTTAATGCCATTCAGAGATCCCACTGCTTTCAACTGCATTCACTGTCATTATGAAAATGAACGGCGGCAGCTGAGAACTCAGAGGTTCTCTCACATCATGACGGAGAGTTTCTTAATGTGTCTTGTGATCTTTACTGTTGCTGCCTTTTGACTGAAGGCCTTGGTCGGGGGACTCGACTAATCACGTTACACATCTTACACATTACATTTGGTTTCTATATCTGCTCTGTGTCTCCCTTTCTCGCCTGCTCCCTGCCTCAGTGGCGTATGTGTTGCTCATCGAGATCATTAGTGCGTGTTGAAAAGAGCACAGACAGAAGGGAAATATAAAGTTTCACTCAACTTGAAGCCGGTGGCCTCTTTGTGTAATGACAGAACATTGGCTCCAAGGAGTCTAATAAGACAAGGATTGTCGAGGTCCTCATTGGACAGAGGAGGAGGACGAGGAGGGGGAGGAGTGGGGGGTGCTTGAGGTAAATGTGTCTCTACTCTGGAAACCTGGCATGGATATTCACAAATGTTCCTATATTGTTACATGTCAGCACCGTGAAAAACAAGAAACAATCCAAAGCTGCTGAAAAAAAGTGAAACCACCGACTTGTGTCGAGCTGTTTGTGAGGATTATCTTCAAGGTATTTCATTTCCCACAAATAAGATCATACTGTACTGAAGCAAGCAAAATGATCTCGATATAAGCTCAGTGTGACACGTAATTAGTTTTTTCGAGGTCGTCGTGTTTTTGTTGAGTGGAGGTGTTGATGTTCCTCAGCACGACTCTCTGTGAGTTTGTCTTTGGGTTGTCACGGCTGTAGTAACTTCTGCACGGCGGAAATTTATTTAGAGAGACTTTTTATTGAAAGAACCTATCACCAGCTGTATTTTTCAGAGTTATCTTCCAGATGTGCCAGCGTGAGGACAGGATGACATCTCCATCTCACCCCTAATCCGCAGCCGTCTGCTGGGTGTGTTTGCTTAGGTTTTATATGTGTTTACAGAGAATGTAATTACCTCTTTTAGACATGCAGCTGTTAGAAAAACTGATTTTATGGATCATGGCCATTGCCAAAAAATGTAAGCACCCTGGGCTTAATTTGTCAATTATTAAATCATAATTACATTTTCTTTGAAGCCATTAGCTGCAGGGGGGTTAACAATCATTCTGTGATGGGCCTCTAACTTTTTCTGTGCTTTTCCACAAAGAAAAAAAAAATAATCTCAACGATGTGTCTGGATTTCTCTCCCCCAATTTAGCTAACAAAGTGCAGAAATGATTCATGGCAGATGAAGACATACTTCATAATTAGATTACAGCCTGATGGGCTAGAATTTATTAATTATGAAGACACATACACAGAGCCTTTGATGCAATTTTGTCTCCGCACTTCTTCTTTCCCTTTCACTTCATCGGCACATTTGCTCACTCATCTGTAGTCGGCTTCTGGGTCCAGTTACCAAGTTGTGGTAACACATTGTTACAGCAAATTATGCATGAGCACGGACAGGCCAGCCTCTAAGTGATGGCCACAATATGCATTTGCCTTTAAAACTTAAAGGGGGAGTTTAATTTATTGAGGGTGCAACTTGGCAGGAGTGAGTAATTATTCCCAACACCCCTGTGGACCACAGTGGTTAATGTATTCCAGGGCCCTAGGGGGAGCTGTCAGGAAGAGGACACCCTCACTGCTGCTCTGGCTGCTGACCATGTTGGATGGTTCAGGGTTCAAGATTCTCAGTACACAACCACAAATCACTCTCTGAGGGTATGTAATTTTGCTTTTCCCTCCTGAAATCTCTTCCCTGCTTTTAAATTTCCTCAACTCTCTGTTACCAGTAAGTTTTAGATTCTTCTGTTGCTTTGGATATGCTTCCCAAAGTTTCTTACAGAAAGCCCCACTTGAAAGGCACAACAATTTCTAGATGGTTCTTCACCCCCAGGAGACAATCAGAGAAGTTTTCGGTTTGTTTTGTACACCTGTTATTTCAGTAAGGGAGGCGATTATAGATTTGCTGTTGGTTTTGAAGTCTGAGCCATCAAACAATTTGTGTTTATCACTTGAGAAGACCATTGTGCTGTTGACTTCCTGTCTGGTGTTCAGTGTGAGGTTCTGGCAAGCAGTCATTTCTTGTGTGAGCAGCTGTTGACAATAACTTATCAAGCAGGAGAATACAAACTCTCCCTTTGATGTCAACATTGTTTGGTGGAGAAGGTCAGTAACTGGGTCAAACTGTGCTTACAAATAGGTCTGCTTCTTTTGTAACACAGTTATTGTGCCAGATAGGAGGGGTTGGAGTGCCCAACATAGAGGTTCAGTTCTGACTTTTGATTTAAATGAGTTTTACAATGTTTGCTAATAGCCACACCATACATATAAGTTACAATAATCAGGTGTTATGGTATCTGTCTTTTCACAAAGCTGCTATCATAAATATTGATTTATGGATCAAATGTGAATGTGAAAGGTGTCAAATCTCTGTGTTTTGAGGTCCACAGCACCTTGTTCTGTCGCTCTTTCGCTAAAGAGAGACAAAGTCAGACACTTGCTGGGAAAACAAGTGGAGAATTTAGCTGCTTACAAGCCAGATATCGTCCTCAGTAGCTGGCTGAGAGTGATTCAGAGCTGAAAGGAGAGTAAATAATATAAGCGCGCTCTCTTTATGTGACAAGTGAAATGAATGGACGAATGGTAAGATTACTCTATATCAGCTGGATTTGTATGAACTGAAAAGGTAAAATGTGTCAGCATAGTGTCAACAGAAAGTCAGAAACACCACAATACGTATAATAATCATTAAAAACAATCATTAGAGATGTTAGAAATGTTTTTGCATTGAGATTCAACTTTCACAATTTTCATTTTTCAAACCAGATTTTAACAAACAAAAAACATTATCAATCAAAAAAATTACGTCTTCTTCTCTGAGAGGGTGACAACTAATATAAGTAAAAAGGAGAGTGACTGAGAAACAGACATAAATCAAAACACATGAGATGGACGTGGTGCACTAGAGCCTTTTCCCGTTTCACAGAGTAATTATGTGGTTTTGTTTATTAAGTTACTGAATGTCCGTCAGTCATGAGTTGACACAGTTGAGAACATGGTGTCTGGGGCTTTTGTCTGAAAACACTAGAAACCACTTTTTCACAGGGTTCAAGTAGAGTGTAACTTTTATTTCTAACCCTCACACTACCCGTGAGTGTAGCTTGAAGACAAATAAGAGGCCTTGCACTTTTAAACACCACGGATAATAAACGTGCCTTTTGCATCCATGAGAAATCTCCCATTATCTATTGACTCAGTCTCACCCTGTGTCTCGGTGACTTACGCCTCCCTCTAATTCCCATTACCGGGAACACTGTACCCTTATCAAGGGAAACAATAAGCCACTTGTCAGTGCAGCTAGAAAATATGAGGAAGCATCTGCCCGGTCCAGAGGAACTCATGACTCTGTGGTGAAAAAGCGCTCCGCCTCCCTCCTTCTGTCTGCCCTCCCCTCGCTTCAGCCCCCCCCCCCTTTTGTCAGTCCTCCCTGTGACCTCTAGGAAGGCGTGGTGGCAACTGAACAGCAGAGTGAATCTGATCATCAGGGGATAAGTCAGAAATTGAATTCTGCCTCCTCTGCGGGGGTCCACGTGCTGCAGTTTGGGGGATCTGTGTGGGATGCACAGGTGGGAGCTAATGTAGGGGTGGTTGGGTGTAGTGGGACATCCACGCTTTCTCGTCTTCCACCCCCAAATAGAAGCCCTGCTCCTGGGCCGTAAACCTGTCACAGAGATATGTCTCTGTCGATGATGGCATCTGACTTTTTTTTTTTTCCCCAACCGCCCCTGTGCTGGGCTGTTATCTCCTTCCTCCCTGCTATGTCTCCCTGCTCTTTAAGACAAAGGGTAATAAAGCTATAAATTGTGTGGTCTGCGGAAGGTATGGACATTCTGTCTGGGAGACGCTGTAAGAACTGCCATAAAGCACCCTCAAAGTCATAGCTGAAGATTTACAGTTATTTAACATCCTCCTCTTCCCCTAAATCACAGTGATAAGAGAATTAAGTGATGGCTATAGGTTCTTTGTCCTTAGTCTATTGATTTTCTTCCCCCCTCAGAAGGATCCTGAACATTATAATTATTGAGCCCTGCAGTTTGATGCAGGTTTACAGAGTAGGAAAGGCGCCCTCAGTTCGATTCTAACACAGTTAAAACAAAAGGCACCCGTTTTTCAATTTGGTAATGGGCTTCCAATTATGCTTCATTTACCTTGTTTGGCCAGAAAATGGTTTTTCCGAGGCCTCTGTGCTATAAACAGCTTCTTTGTGTGGTGACAAAACCACAACAGCTTTATTTATCTTGAATCCAGCGCTCTGCTTCTTCAGCAATTATTCAGCCATGTGGATAGAAGGAATTTTTTTTGTAATGCCACTTTTTTCATTAATATCATGTCTTCCCGTTGTTAAGCCATTTTCTTGATACAGTGATCTGTGACATCACAAAAAAGCATCTCTGTTGGATAAAAATCAAGATCAACCGATGTGTGTCACTGTTTATCCCCACATTATGAAAGCTTTATCCTCACTATAAACTGCTGGCCTGAAGACTGAACATGATCTTGTCCTTCTGCCTGTGTGTGTGTTTTCAGATGCTTTGTCACCAATAACACGGCCTCATCCAGCTATTTGTTCTCCCAGTGGAAAAGCTCTCGTCGTCCATGAACAAGGCATCTTAAATGGTAGGTCATCAATACGCACCACCCACAGCAGACTTATAGATTGATAGAGAAGAGGAGAACTCAGCTGCTGATTTTCTTTTTCTCCTGGTCCTAAGTTTTGTTTGTGCATTGTATGAATGTGTGTATGTGTATATTTGAACATGGGAAAAATTAAGATGGCATATCTCTTAATTGCGAGACATGCTCAGTTTAACTTCATCTTTCACTAAAAACACTTTGTAAAACGCAATGTTAAACCAAGCCTGAAATTATCTGCTGCACAGGATTACAAAGACTGTGCAATTAAAAAGTCATGTCAACTTTGCCACAGACAAACAAAGCAGAGCAACAGAAGAGGTTTGATGTTTACAGTGATGAACAATCTAACCTGGCATGATGAAATAAGTGAAAGGGAGCAAATGGCTCCATCTGAAAGTAAGACGTGTGTCACCATAAATATGTTGCAAATGTATGCAAACCAGATAATGCGTCTCATGTTCCTCTATATATGCATAATGTATGACTAGAACAAAACCAATTCATAGGACTATTTCCTAATCCAGTACCTCTCTTATTAAAGCTGCACTTATCAGCAATTCTATATTAGCAATGATTGTATGATAAAGTGCAACATACACGTACAGGGTTATCGCTTGATGCTGCTTTTAATGTCTTCTGGTGATTGTTCTGGTTTTACTGACTGAATTTTACTGTTTTGGTTCAATTGCACTGTTGCATTTGCTTTAAATCATTAATGTCTATAAAGTCTAGTTAAGTTTAAGCAACTGAAACAATGTGGATACGGTTAGGGAAAGATTGTGGTTATGGTTTAAAGAAACCAATGTTAAGAGACAACATGTGCAGCCTCTGGTGTCATGTCAGACACCAAAACTCCACTCAGGAGGTTTAGTGCTGTAACACTGTCTTCTACCTTTTCACCGTGACAAGGAACAGCCTGTGTGAGATTGATAGGTCATTTGTCAGAAAAATATAAACACATGTTGTTTTTAAGAGGTTGAAGAAGTGATGAATTCCTTTTTTCTGGTGAGAAGACTCTCAAACTAGCAAATACACCTACACAGTACATTTTAAAAAAAAGTGCACTGATATACATGTTTTCCCTCTCTTTTTTCATTTTGTTTTTCTTCTCTTCTTTTTTAATGTAAAAGACACACAAACACACATACACTCATACACACACAGCCCTCAGGCACCACAGAGGGCCACAGCCCCACTTACCACTGCCTGACAGTTGGCTTCTTAACAAAGACGCAGGGAATATAATTAAATCATTTACCTTTGATACCCAGCCAGCTTTGTAATTAATTAATTCACCCAGGGTGTGCAGGAATTACATTCAGCAAGAGCAGAGAGAGGAAGGGAAAAAAGTCACTCCACATACTTTGGGGACAAAACCCAACAGCGTACCCTCTCTTTCTTTCTACCTTGTCCACCTTTTCTGCAGCAGTGTCCTCAGAGACGGGGAGTGAAGAAGTTAAGTGCTTCTCTGGTTGAAATAATGACCTTGTGCTGATGTTTAGGCCTCATCAGCCGCCAGTGCCTGAGGCCAGATCAGGCTGTTGCAGGAGGACAGGCCTTGCTTACACATCCCTTTCATTTGGCCTGACCTTTGCAGTGGCTGTGATGTGGGAAGGCGATTGCTGTCAACATCATCAGTGTCACACGGCACCAGAAATAGCCTCTGTGGAGATCAGCAGTACACCTTTGGAAGAGCAGGGCATAATGAGCACGTCCACTGATCTAGGTTATGATGTAAAATCCAAATATCATGCCAAATGTTGCCTTAGGTAAAAGACACAAACATTAGTGGCAGTATGTCTGTATGGCATTGCAATGGGTTAAACATGAATTATCATTATTCATCACATTCTGTCATTGAGTTGTTTCTACAATAGAAAGCCATTGTGTGCAGTGTTTTGTTTGCAGGTAGATTATGCGATTAGAGCTGTAGTGGTATGAATAAGTAACGTTTTTGTGTGTGTGTTCTTTGTGCTGTCTGTTAGTTGTTTGCCTAGGCTGTGTTTTTGCTGCAATGATTATCACATTTTGCATCGGATCCGAGTCGGCGTACCTCTGTGGCGCTCTGGCTGCAAGGCGCTCAGAAGGCAGCCTGAAGCAAATTCCTCAGTGTCATCATTTTACCTTTCCAAGAACATCAAGCATTTGAATCAATGAGCCTTCATCAGCTATCTAATTTTTTACCCCTCTATATCGCTTAGCTACTGCGCTGCCAGTCAAACAGAAAAAAATACAGCAGTGTTGTTTTCTTTTTTTTTTTTTTTTTTTTCTCAGTTTGTAAATTACTGCCACGGCAAAGTTAAAAGCATCTGTAAACCACTTCGGTAAATTATTGTCGATAAATTGTAATGAATCATTTGGACCTGTGAGATGTTTGATTTATAATTTGGCGATGACGGCATGAGGATATATTGCCCTGAGAGCTGCTGGGAGGATTTGGTGCGCTCACTAACCCATTCATCATTCTATACTGAAGCCATTTTTTAGTGTGTACCACTATTAGGTCTTGTACTGTTCTACCTATAATAGGATCATATACTGCCTCCTGACTGTCAGCCTTTCTGTCGGCTATAGTTTCTATAGTTTAGATAGTGTAGTTTCTTTTGAAATCTGTCTAATATCAAATTTTCCAGTTTTCCAAAAATTCCTTCTATCATTAATTTTTCCATTCCCTTCTCATCATTTGAAGACATACAGGAATGCATACACGACAACTTTGATCTGTTTTTTGATCAAATCGTTTTATCTTAAGGTCCCGGTTAATTTAGGTTAATTTACCTCTTCAGGCAGTATATAAACTAAGAGTTAACATTGTCACAGACACAGACAAAAAGGTTTGGAGCCACTTTGTCTTTAACAATAGACTGTATTTTTATAAGCTTACCGACCATCATTCTTTTATTTAAAATTTCAACCTGCAAACCTACTGGTAAATATATCTATTTTAATATTTTTCTTTAAAGAATGGAAATACACAGTAAAACCTCAGAATTTTTACTTATAATAAATACAGTAATCAAGTAAATGGCCTAACGTATACTTATTCAAAGTATAAACAACTTTAAACTAGCTGGTAATGAATTACTAGCAGTGACCATGCCATGAGATGGTAACATGCTAGCGTGACAGCCAACAACCTCCAGAACTCTACACAAAAAATCATTGTTTTTATTTTCTTCATTTGATTACATTTGAACTGTAAAAGCTACAAGCATTTGTCTCTGGAAAAGCACACACTCCTCCACCCCGAGCCTCAAGGTCATGATGTATCAGATGGTTAAGAACGAGGGCTTTCATGTCCTGTGGCCATGGGCACACCAAGGAAAGTCATGTGGTGACAGTATTTACATCCCTCTGAGATCTAAAGAGCATTTACCCAAACCATATGCTGCCTTCGTAATGGTTAGTGATATTTGTGTGAGCGCATCCAACAATTAACGAGGGAGAAATGGGGGCTGGCGTTAACCTCCGGGTATTAGTTGGATGTTAACACCCCTCTCCCTGAACCTTCTCTCTACTCCTCCCCTCATCTTACTCTCTCCCTCCTCTCATCCCCCACCTCCATCCCGCTTCTTTCCTCGTGCTTGGGGTCCAGTGGAAGTGATTTATCTTAGCGTGAAAAGACTTGTGATGACGCTGAGACAGGAGGCCCCGGGCCCTTGGCATTGAATGCTTCGATGGCGTTTGCATGAAGTTCACGGCCCCGGAGCCACGATAAATGTCAAGTGCAACAAACGTCCTGTAAATAAGATAGAGCACTGCCAAAGCCACAGTCTGCTTATTGACTGCTCAAGCAGAAGTTGGTGTCTGTATGTGTGTGTGTGTTAGTGTATAAACCCAACCTTATTCTCTCTCAGAATAAAAAGCAACAAATCTTGGATTTCATAGACACAGCCTATACTCTCAGAGTGGTTATGAGCTTTCCTCTGCAGGGGTTTTATTCGGCAGCTATGTAAAAGTGTGAGAATGTTGAAGGTGAAGACCATTATAAATGTGTCATTATAAGACTCTTTGTTCTGCACATTTTCCTACAAAAAATCTGTCTTGCTTCAGAGGATGGCATTTTATTTTGATTCACATGTGACAGAAAAATGTTATAAGACTTGTTTTTGTTCCTCTTTGTCAGGGAAAGCTAGTGTTGACTTAAAATGTAAACCTCCACCCTTTTACAATCAATTTCATCAATAGTTTTTATAGAAAGACCTAAATTCTTGTACACGCTCAGTGCTGCCACCCAATGGATCCCAGTTGGATTAAATGTAGATGAGCTAAATTAAGGAAACACCACTAAGTTTGCACTAAATTACAATACAATAACAATTTAAATAAATAAATGTGATATTTGTTGAACAACATCTGCATATACATGTCTGTGTACAGTCAGAGCTGCATCTGCCTCTGTATAGTACAGGATGCCCTTACTTCTGCCTTGTGTTAATCGAGTTACGGCCCTATACCAACAGCCACATGTTGACCTGACTCTAACATTCACCATAGCTGTTTTCCTTTATTAAGTAACTCTCAGATAATGTCAGTCCATGTGTGTGCCTGTGTGGCACACCTTCAATTATAAAACTATGGCATGAAAATACATCTAAAAATTGCTCTTCAAAAGAAGACACCTACCAGAGATAAAGGCTGCATTCTCCCCACTTTATTTTACTGAGATGACAAGGTGCCTTTATTTAATTCTGAGATGTCATTTGAGGACTTGGCGAAGTCATCGTGGGACTCAAGCGCATACTTCAAAGTATCATTTCATTTGATCAGCCTCTCCTACTTCAGGAATTTCCCTGTTGGTTGAAAAAGAGGAACAGAGCAGGAACAGGGCTTCACGCTATTAGAGTTATCTGGGGAAGTACAGTCCTGCATATATCACCTCCGCTGGTGTCATCCCCAGTTGATAAACTGCATTTCCTGTCAGTGGAGGACACTGAAGGTTACAGCTGAGATTAAAAAGAACAAAACAACCTCCCAACTGGAGTGGTGACACATTCTACCTGCTCATTTTGATAATTCAGACAAGCAGAGGCATGTGAACCCTTAATGAATCCTCCAGTGGTCTCTAAATATGGATGTAATGACAGCTTTTAACATATTTGAGACTTCCCACATGAGTGAAAGCATCCAAGCATGGGGACATGTGCTCACACTCTTACATCTGACATAAAACATGCAGCAATATGCAAACATTTGCCTACATGCACTCAGCTGATTAAACAAGCGCATAAATTATTGTTCCTTGTCATTTTTTTCAAAATAAATGCACTGGGTTGTTCCTCCCTCCATTGAATTGACTCACAAACATCACTAGCTGCACTCAGAGTTGGTTCTGCCCAGAGAGTGTGGCCTGCTGTATATCCAGCTCTCAGCAGTAACCATAAGCTGCGTTTGTTCCCCAGATCCAGACACACTAAGGCAATTTATGAGCCTCTGGCTGCAGGCTGATTAGAGCAGTGCTTGTAAAATGTATTTTGGCATGTATGCAGGGTTTTACTGGAGTTCTCCTTGTCACACATCACCCATACATCAGCACTGAGAGAGAGAGAGAGAGAGGTGAAACAAGAGCTGCAGAAGGAGGGTGGTGGTGTCAGTGTCGAGGGAGGGCATTGTTTAATCCTCAAAAGCCTCCATTTTGGAAATGGTTTTCTTCAAAACGCCACATATTTTTTAAGGACAAACACTAGATGAGTCTGATAATTATCGCTTACCTTCAATGTCCTTTATATTCAGTTTCACATGCAGTATTGTTTGTTGTTGACATAAATTGAGATTTATAGATTGTATGATTCTGTAATACATCTCTTAAAACATCCCAGATTATCTCATAGGCCGCCTCAAAATCACTGTGTCCTGTTCGCTATAAGATGAAGTCACATCCGTTCCTCTTCTTCATTAAATACTCTAAAGCTACAAATTTAAAACCAGACAACACAACAGCATGTGCAGCCTTCCCTGGCCTCTTTCCAAAATTTGTCTGAGCTTCTCAGGAAGTATCCATGAGCTCTGCTACCTGTCACCCAACTTTCAACATGATTTGTGACAGCACCGTCTGACCAGAACAATTGCATTAACAAGCGCCGGAAGGCCCTGCCTGTCAGGCTCCACTGATACCATGTGAGATCTTTATTAAATTACAATTATGAGACGACAAATCCTCTCATTGTTCCACCTTATGGACGGTGCTTGGACACGTGCCACTGTCACATGAACGCAGGGTGAGTCATTTCTCAGGAGTGGGTCTTTACCCTTCTGGCGTCCTGTCCTCCATAGCAACAGGGAAGAGAACTACTGCAAGAGTGAGAACATGTTATGTTGAAGACAATTAAATTTGTATGTGAAGCTAATTCATTTTCTCAGACAAAACCATACTCCTGCATTGTCATATAGGAAACTTACTTTATTGTAGATTAATTCTCGGCCACCTTCAGAGTTTAGTCGGTCAGCGTGATTGCCACAAGACGGTTTGCAGTAGATCTTTTTCACATAAGGCATTTTCCCAGATTTGTTATAGGAGGAAATGCACAGGTGTAGTTCAAAATCAAGAATAATATCAGAACTCCATCAAGGTGAATTAATTCCAGTCACAGGACACTTTGTAGAACCAAGTTATCGTTAATGTTATTAGTAACACAACAGTGCGATTGGATCTGATCTCAGTATGATACGATACAATTCTTTAGTTCATGTTATCATTAATTTTCTTTTTTGAATTAGAATAAGACAATTCTATGAAATGACACTGGTTATCTTTAAATAGATATTTCATAAAAGACCAGGGAATCCTAAGTATTTTTGTTGATTAGTATTGTTGTATAGATGGAAAAAAATGGAAGACAAAATGTATAACTGCAGAACTACATGTCATTGTGTTTATTAATGAAATAGACACAGTTAGTTACAGTACAGTTAGGCACAGACTTTTATCTAACTTTTCGTCCTTCTTTTTGATTTGACTGAAACTGGTGCTGTCAAACCTGCTGCTTTTGTGTTTACGCTAGCGTTACTGTGACGAGTCTCGCAAGAGTCTCATGCTGACCTTTGAACTTTTACCAGAGTTTGTAGCCGCTCAACGCTGACTCAACCGATTCACTTTAAGATCAGGCCATTGACTGGTTCACAGAACATTTAGATCAGTCTTGCCAGGTCTGCATATCAATATATCATATCTGATTCATATCAGTTAATTTTTACACCCCTTAATCTCAGACATCCTTCAAATGGACCATACTGTTTTTAAAAAGGCTTGTCAGTATCACTCTTGCCATTCCTCCTAGTTTTAAATTACAGTTTAGCTTAGCTAACTTATCCAATTATCACAATTTGTACTACTGCCAATGAGACAGAAGTCAGTAGTTAGTTGTTTGATTAGTATTTTTACTCAAGGTACAAATGATTAACTTTGTCATTGACCCTTTTAACCATAAAATAAAACCTGAACTGCCCATGTTAAAAGCCAGACAGCTACTGTCACCAACAGCCTGTGCAGGAGGGTGTGTCGTTGTGTGGGTCAAGCAAACACACTCATTAGGGACAAACAGGAACACCCTCATGTCAAATTTCAAGCTCACTGGACCAGGTTTTTAGGTTGCAAGTTAAATGCAAGGTAGGCCACATTTTCAAATAAAGTTAATACTTTGGTTCAAATCTTTATTTTTTAGGCTAAACAAGTTTAGATAGTTGGGTAGCTATCTAGTTAGCATCCTAGTAGCTGGATCACAGTTTCGTTATTCATGATATAATGATGTAAATTTCATAAATTCAAATTTAGTAGATTAACAAAACTGATAAAAAACAGGTGTGAAACATCTGAAATTAGAAACAATTATTTATATATATATATATATATATATATATATATATATACACACACACACACACATTGTACAAGTAAGCTCATTGTACAAGTAAGGTTTGCATGTAAGAGTCACTCTGATGAAATTCTGAGCTAGGCATTGCAAGTGTCCATTAGCAATATTATCAAGCAGGTCCACTTGGAAGCAAATAAACAATTACTCTGACCAAACCACCTTGGTGCATTAGCATTATTTATGACCCTGGTGTAAATATAAATTGAGGTGAATAGGAAATGAAGCCCTCTCTGGGGTATCATTCAAGTCATGCTGGCAAGCAGTAACTCTCAGATGCAGAAAACAATACAGTCTGCATATGATGATGCTTCCGTTGGATAAAATATGCCTGATGCTTGGCATATGTGTGGACTGCAGCAATCACGTATGCAGAGAAGACGCAAACGCTCCGGAAGGATCAATAAAGTGCATAGGAGTTGGGATTTATGATGACATCCTATCGATCAATTAGGTGCTGACTGTTTGAAGCACTCAAAGGTGCCAATGGGTATTATAACTAAATCAGAGCTTAGACAGAATTACTGTATAACAGAAGATAAACTATGGCATTTCACTCTGACAATTACTGTCGTTCCTTCTTAGAGGCTTATGGGTGTAGACAAAGACAAAGTGATTGTGATCTAGCACTGTCTGCTGATAGAGGAAGTCACTTTGTTTCGTCTGCAGAAGTCGAAAATTGTTAGCTTAATAAAATTGGTTTTAATGTTATGAGTCAAGGCTGGATCTAAAGACAAGTATAACCCATGAAAGCTGAAAAGAAAAATCTGTCTCTCTTTGGTACTTAAACATCAAACACACATGTCAAATATGTAATAATAGGGCTATGTTGTATAATATGCATACCTTGATTTCTGCTCAGCTTTTTGGATTTTTTTTTTTTTTGTCACAGCATTTCCAATCATCTTCAAGAACACAGTTCCAAATGTATGAGAGAGGGCCAGAATGAGATAGACAGAGATAAAAAACCCTCCTCCTCTGACTTCTCAGGGGGAATGGAGTCATTTAGTAGATTTCTCTCCATGTGCCTATCACTCAAACCTAGCTGCCTTCACCACACAGCTGATAATCATACATATTCTATGCGCTGGAGTGCAATAAATCTCTGTCCCTGTTTCATCCCTCCGTCATTCATCAATCACGCAGGGAGCAGGATGAAACGCCGCCTGCTTGAAAATATATCATATTAGTACCAGGGATGTTTACCAAGATAATGTGAGACAACAGCAGAGGGTGAAATATAGCCCCACTGCATTCCTTAAATTAAAACCACTCCTCCTCCCCTTCAGACCACCCTCTGCTAAGAGAGTCTGCGTCTCATGTCTACGACTAGCGCTGATGACTCTGCCCATGTGTCCTCACCCTTCTCTCACCTTGAAACATAACTAACTTTTGAGAGAATACTAAATACTTAGATAAAATAGACAAACCATCTCGTTAACACTTCAATTTGTAAGGTATGGTTCAACATAGATGCACAATATACAAACTGTGTGTTGTGTTGAAATGCAGTTAATTCACAACAGTGTTTTAAGATAATAGACCTTAATTTAAACGATATGCTTTTGTTCACAGCAGTCATTGTCTCAATCCATTTTTTGGTCCCATGCTAAACAGCAACTCCAGAGCACAATGGGTTACAAGAAACCAAGGATCACAGAATTAGTTGGGCTTGACAATGTCAATGCTGATTAATGATAGAAAGTCTTGATTGGCTCCAAATCAGAGCAAGGGACATCCCTACTCAATATCTCAGCACCAAACTTGCAATTAGTCATCCGTGTTTGACCAGGCCTTTGATACTGTACATCTATATTTCACCCTTTTTTCTTTCTTTCATTATCTATATTGGTCCCTTGACGATACTTTTCTTTTCTTGATCAAATCTTGTCAATCTTCAGTCTTCCTCAATTAAAACTCTGACTTGCTGCCATGTTATCATTAAATAAGATTGTCGGTCTATGTTGAACTGCAGCTCCAATGCCTGGCTCTGATGCCCCCAGGTGTATGTGCACGGCTGGCCATTTTCTTGCACCAATTGTCCAATACTTGGTGACAACCAGAAGCTTAAAGCTTGCTTCAAAGAACAACTAACCGAGACATGAACAGGAGGGCAAATCACTAACAAAAAGGGTTGAAAACAAGTTTGTACGACATGTCATGAGACCTTTTCAGGAGCCAACATTGTTTATAGTTGTTCAGTGCAGCCACAATAAAAGGCAAAAGGCAATTGTTAATCAAAAAAATTATCATTTGAATATGGGGATGATGGCATAAAAAATGTGTAATCTTTTATGGAAGGCATTTTTGTTGTAAAAAAAAATGAAATATAAGATCTGTCTAACAACAACTTAGCCTCTGGGAAGAGTGGCCTGTATTTTGGCCAGCAATCTCTATAGAAAGACATATTAAAGCAGGTACATTTAAAAACAAAAAAAGAAGAAGAAGCTAAATCTTCAACAGAAAATATGTGATAGGTTCTAAGATTCATTAGTCCATTCTGGCAATTTCTCTCCACACAAACTGTTCAAACATGATTGGTCAATACTCGTACCAACTACAGACAGGAGCAGGAATACTTTACATGCCAAAATCTTTTACTGTTGCCTACGGATTCTGTCATTACATTGAGAATGTGTTTATAGAAATTAAAACCCTGCGTACTTTGTCATTTCTGCACGCCTGGCCAATCTCTATGTGAGGACAGATTTCTTGTTGGATTGTGCGTTTCAGAAACTGAAGAAGTTGTAGGGCGCAGAGCTTTAAACTATCCATCAAGCACTTTAGTTAGAGCTTAATGGTGATGGTTTAACACATAACACTACATTTGTAAAAAGTGGAGAATGTAATAATCCATTATTGTGACTAGCATTGGTACTTGTGACATGCAGCAACACAACGGAAAAGCACACATCACACATTAAGGTTGACTTCTCTACTGAGTGTGCCATTGGTGGATTTGTAAACCAGTAGATTGTATAGGCAGAGTGTACAGTTAGTTTTTCTGTCAATATTATATCTAATATACTGATAGAAAGTAATTATATTTTAATGTGCTACATAGACACTCAGACAGGCCAGACTTATTCATTACCCCGCTAGGAATTTATCTCTCTATATGTGTGTGAGCACCATGTTAGCAGTAGTTATCTGTCCACCTCAGTCAATGAAACTTACATTACACAGTTTCTTGTCTCACATTAACAACACTTATACTATTGAATTTCCAATGCATATTCTGATGGCATGTATAATTCTGAAAATCATTAGCAATTACCCCATGCTAATATCTCTCATATGTTATTCAGCAATCTCATTTTGCATTTCAGTGCAAATTTAAAATTGGCCACATATTTACCAAAATTTATATGTGTTAAAAATGTTAAGACAACTTTTGGATTTGAATTATTACATGTCGAAATATTATGCAGTTCTTTGTTTCAGTGGTTCTTGGAATTTTGGAGGACACCAGATTCTTTGTATTTAGGGTTTTGCACTGGTTTTTCTGCACTTAAGCTTACCCAGAAACAGCAAGCTGCGGGCTGTGTATAGTACTCCGCTCACACTGAAGGCTCTTTTCCTCTCTAGTATAACCTCTTTTAGATTAGAAATGTAATTTGGGGAGATGAATGCATTCTATTCCAGTTTGCTGTGATCAGGAGTACTGCTGCGCGGAAAACAGCATTGCTTCCCGATTATTGAATTTTTATGGCCAGGTAATTAATTGCAGATTCCCTGTTTTGTTCTATTTCTTCCTCTCTGACATTTTAATTTCGACAAAAAGCCACGGTCTCCACACGGCCCTTCTCTGGAGATCCTAATGGTCTATAAAACATGATGACTTATAGATATGGCAGAGACTTCACTTCGCCAATGATTGTTTGAAACCTTGCTGATCACACAGAATTTAGTCCCCCTCTTGCTTCTTCCCTCCCGCCATCTCATCCCTGCCTTTCCTTCCCAACCTCCTGAATTCATTTCTTGTCAATTAAACTGCAGCTACAGTGTCCCATTTGAAGAATAGGAATCTATCAATGTGTCATCGACCGGGAGTTCATTATTGGATGCGGCCTGGTAACTTTTCAAAAGCAGCGTTCAGGCCATTATTCCTTAAAGACGATTGTCATTACTTGACCAGGCAGGCGAGTGTCCTTGGCTTGCATTGCAAGCACTGCATTTAAGGGCAAGGGGGAATCAATCGTAGCTGAGGGTGACAGACGCCATATCTCAAGCCAGACAGGTTTGAATGCTTATATCAAATCAGAATCCTTTGCTGGCACAGGGAACATTAGTTACCTTGGTGTCAGGAGCACATGTAGGCCACAGCCAGCCATCCAGGAGGAGAGAGAGAAAGGGTGGTTTGTTATTTTATACAGGTCTTCTAAAATGTCCTAAGATATTGATGAGTTACTGTAAAACATAATTTTCATCTTTGCATAAGCATTTGTGCTTTAATTTTATTCTTAAAAACAAAGATGTACTTAAATAACAAATATATGTGTCTGTATCTGTGCGTGAGTATGTGTGTAATGGCTAGAACTGGCTTGCAAATGAAAATATTTTTCATAATAAATTGTTAAAATACTGCATGCTATAATGCAAATTCAGCATGATTATGCTAAGGCTACGGCTCATTACATTAGGCAGTGAACAGACAGTATTAGCATTTAACAATATCCTTTTACAGTGAGATGCAGAAGAAGGGTTGATATGAATAAGTCTTGTCCATGGCCAAAACACTAATCTTTCTTGTGTTCTTGGCTACACTAATATATGTCCACAGGATATCTATCCAGGAGTGTTTATTTATCATCCCTCCTTCGCTTTTTGCTTCTTTTTGCTGTCCCCTCGTCATGGTGCTTTTTTCTGCTGTGTAAGCATAAGTCCACACAACATATCACTCCTGAAGTGTACCCCCTCCTAACCTTCAAGAGTTCTCCCAGCACAATCTCTACGGCTCCGTAATGGCTGATGCAGTTACCATATTTCAGCCCTAATTGGGTCGAAGCTACAGAGCCAATTTGGGAGGGTAGTTTGGAAGAGAGTTCCTCTGCGACATTGTTAGGCATTGGGATGTCTTCTGTGTTGCCAGGTGTGGACTGTAATTGCCACTGAATGAAAAGAGCACCTCAGAAGTGGAGGGCCGTTGTGGTTTGTTGGGGGCATGGGTGCTTTATCCACAACAGTGTTTTCCTCTGTTTTAGCTCAATAAGTCAATACAGACAAGATGAGATTGGGTGACTTGTCTTGTTTACATCTTTTAGGTTTGTTTTTGGGGAGTTCTGTTGCCCTGAGAGGACAGTGTTTGTTCGACGCAACCAAGTTGCGCACTCATCAAAATGACATATTACTTACCAAGCACTCACTGTATTCTATTTTCTGCCTACATCCTATTTTCTTCTGTGTAGCAAATGTGCTATCTCGTCCATGAAGCATTGCTCAGAGATGAAGATGCGTCTTACTGTCTGACCTTACATGCTGCTCCTCAGAGCCGGGATCTATGGCAGCCATTTTCTCTCTAGCCAGTCATGAAGAAGCAAGAGATGTAAATGTCAGTCTGTGTCTCCTTAACACTCAATAAAGGGCTGGGATTGGGCCCTCCGCTCCGCCAGTCGATTGGCCATCTAATGAGGAGAGGCCTTACCATAACTCTACAAGATTCACTACTGTTTGTGTTTCACCAGAGGCCCTAGCACAGTAATAATTCCAAGTGGATAAATGTTTTCCCGATAACAAGCTGAAATAACCTGTCGGGCTGAAGTTGATGTAGAAAAGAAGAATCACACAATTAGCGATCAGTGGGGATTTATCCTGGTAGCACGAGACAGAAGGCAGGAGGAGCTTAGTCCTTTTCTCTGTCTGGCAAATATCAAGGCTACCTCGCTCCGATGTGCTCTTTCTTCTGTATTTCCTCGCCCTGTGTGTCATCAGTCACAGGCTTTGCCTTTGTAGCAGCCCTCTGTGTTCGTACCTAAATGCCCCACCACACTAGCATTTAACTTGCTAATGTAATTGAAGTCACTCTGAGGGAAGGTGTTATGGATGATGCTCTTGCAATGAGACAATGCTCCCTAATCTCCGTTTATCTAGAGGCTGCTTTCCACCTTGAAAAAGAGAGGTACCATGGAAATCCATTTAGATTTGTTGAAAAGATAATAATAAAGAAGGTTTTAAATTAAAGACATCCGTTATTTCAAATTATGTTAATGATTCAATCAACGACCACTTTCAACTGCATCGATTATGCCAAAGCAGACAAAACTAGAGCTCTGTAGCAGCTTCTTTGAAATTTTGATTTCGTTTGTTAATTGGCAGTTTCTCTGCAATAATCTTCACATAAAGGGCTTATTTAAGTATCCTAAAAAGACAGAGATTACATTGTGTCAGACCATTATGCCTTTCCACACCTTATAATGTTACAAGGCACTCTAAAGTTGATTAATAGCAACCAATTTCGTCATAAAGAGGTAGGACTACTGTAGCTATTGTAATTAACCTTTAAGTGTGATGGACTTTACCGTATATTGCCCATTTCTATTACTGACCCACATATATCACACCAGAGTATGCAGCCTTTCCTTGCATTCGAGGCCTCCCAGGAGCCTCAGCATACACTCTGTGTCCGATGACATCATATCCCCACGGGACTGTGAATTATCTTGTTTTTGCCAGATCTCTCATATGTATTTTCTCTGCTGTTCTTGCACAAATGTATCATTTAAACCATTAGCAGCAACTAGCTCTTTCATTAGAATGAACTATATCATCCCCTCCCCAGAGGCACCCGCAAGCCACCGGACTGTGAGAATACATTTCACTGAGAAGGAATATTGAAGGCGGCAACATGCCTAGGTAAAGTATTACTTAATTTATACTGCTAATGTATAACATTGATTCTCTGTGGGGAAAATAAAGGACAACATATTTTCAGAGCCCACATCATTAAGGTTTAATAATTTAGACCCAGTTAGCGTGATAATAAATATACTGGGGGAACTTAAGTGAGGGTTTTGGTGATGAATGCAATTAGAAAACGTTGCACTTACATAGAAGAGTAATACAAATGGGGTGTAGAAATTAATTGGAGTTGGAGCAATGGTGTGGCCTGCGGTGTTTCACGGGAGGGATAAAAAACAGCCTATTATTCCAAGAGCCCTATCCAGAATACTAACTATCCTCTGCACGCTGAGTTTCCTTATCGATATCTACATAACTAACAAATGGCTGGCCTAAAAAATGGGCCCCTGCTTCTTCTCTTTTCCAAATGCACGTTTGCACTCTGAAATTAAAAGACGGTGATAATGTGCATTAGGAATTCCTCTGAAGTGTTTAATTTTATTGCTGTTTGGATGCACGGCTCCATACATTACCCATCGTGGGGCTAGTACATCATTAGCTTGGGAATAATGGGATAACAGTCACTGCTGTATATATGCAGACCCCAAGGTTCATCTGCTTTGTACAGTATGTATCAGCAGGACTGTGATAGCTCTTCACATCTATTTATTATATTGCGCAATTTCAACTCCCTATAATGAAGGTACATAAAAACAATGTAAAGCAATGATTTAAGTCAAAGATGAAATTAAAAGAGTTTAACTTCTGTCCTCTTTGAAGAATTGTCAGTCCACCAAACTACAGTCAACATCTACTTCTCTCAACCATTTATTTATATCCTCATGCCATTATAGTAAACAGAGTTTTTAATTAATCGCTGTCTCAGAGGATAAAACTAAAACATGATCAAGTTTGTAAAATGTTTTTCTGTGTGTGAAAATATCCATTATAATTACACAACGTGGTACAAACAGACATAGCTGATGGTGTAACAAATACTACTTTATTTGTTGCTGTCATCCTAACCCAATTATTTTTATTTCATACAACCTCTGACGTTGCTGCAAGAAGCATAAAAATACATATATAATGTATACACATCGTGAAGGATTTTTAACTTTGTTTTCAAAAATTACTTTTACTGCATCGAAAACCTTTTTTCAAATGGAAACTGATTATACATTTTGCTTATAAGACTATTTATTAGTTTTTGTGTTGCCAGGTTGCGAATATGCTTTTTTTTAGTGTATATACTCCTACTGGCAAAGCAGCCAATCCAAGGTCCCTCATGTTGTATTATTACACCGCACAGCAAAGACGCATCCAAGAATCAAGTGAAATGTTGATCCAGCTTCTTGAAGTCATTGTGCATGGAGAAAGGTTGAATTACCTTTATAATATCCAAATCAGTGCTGTGGAGAAGAAGCATTGTCATATTCAGGTTGATTTTATTGAGTGCATGCAGTTGCATGCCTGCCCCTGAAATAATTGTTGACTGACTGCCTAGCTCACATCGAACAAGCCATTCCAAGGAGACTGAGGTATGCATTTTGTAACACTCCACGCTCCAGTCAAAGACCTTGCTCTTCAGTGGAGAGCTTGCAGGTTTTTGAAGAGCTTTCCCAGAGCTAGAGCTACTTTTTACACCACACCAAAAGATTAACAGGACGCCGCCCTTGAAAAATGAAAATCAAAGGTATCAAAAAGCTCCCAGGGATTAGAGCCGGGGAGTCTGATATCAAGCCCAGTTTACTCTTTATGATGTCATTTTCATTTTATGGAGGAAGCAGGGGGTGAGAGCTCAAGGCAGATATGGGATACAGGTTTGGGGGTAATCTCTCATATAGCACAGTACATAAATGTGCCACATTGATCTCTGAAATCATGCTCCTATTGACAAGAGTGAGTCTCTCTTTTTGAAAAGTGATAACTGTGCAGGGCAGTCCCACTAAACATTTATGGATGTCATTCCTGCCATGGTCTGGGCCCTTGCTCTGTAATAGCTTTTAGCATCATGTAACACTCCTACGTGTGAGTGAATGCGCAAATGTGTCTGAGACCCTGCTGCGTAAGTTTACGCTAGCCGTTAATCATTGTCTGGGCCAGCTGGCTGTAGCCATGGGCAGGTGGGCCTGTCAGGTTGGCAGCCTCAATCATACAGCACTGAAACCAGAGCCCTCAGGGATGGCCATGCCCCTGGTGTCTCTGAATTCCCACGTCAACTGGTGCTTACCTAGTGCTATTTTGACTGATACTTTAGATTACAGCTCTCCGTGTTGAACTTGCCAAAGAGTGGTAATTAAATCCCAATAAACAGACGCATAAAATTGAAAAGGAAGACATGATGTTTTGATTTTGTCTCTGGTTTCGTAACAGTGAAACATAAGTTGGATTAGTTCACTAGCCTGTGGAATTTGAACCTTTCCCCTTTTCGGTAACTGTAAAGGGAAATTCCAGTATCTGTCAACCTGGCTATTACTCACATATTTTTCTCTATTATGACTGCTGTTCACATTTTGCTATATTGTAGAGATTTTTAAAACCCATACTCCAAAACCAATGTTGATCAGTGAGCTTTTCATTTGACACACTGTGTCTGTGTGAAAGCAAACATGGATCCGGACACACAAGAAAATCTTGTCGCCGTGGTAGCAAACCACATAGCAAAGCAGATCTACATCCTTTTCAGCTTGCCAACTTACCTGCTGTTTTCATGCAAGCCTGCGTGAGGTTGTCATTTTTAGTTGGGCTCATTTTCAAGTAGAGAAGCAAAAACAAGACATTGATTTGTGTCAGGATTACAAAAGTAAAATTACAAGAAACACATGGTGCAGTCTTCTTTGATTGAAAAGTAGTGCTTTATCGCATTGAAGTTTCCTGCTGGTGCTACAGGGTTTTAAAGGGGACTATTGTTATGTTTTTACTTTCAGGCAGAGTAGAGTGTCTGAGATGGCTGCTGGAAAGCTGCAGGAAGTTTGAGCTCAGCATTGTTCTTGCCGGTGTCAGCATTCCTCAAATCCTCTAGAATGAAGGTGGAGAGTAAAATGTCATTATGGTAAACAATCATAATGGGCAAAAAACAGGTTTAAACATTTTTGGTTACTAATTAGTTTCTTCAGTGTCTTTACCATTACTCAACACACTCAAAGGTTCTTCTGTTGAAGGTCTTGTTCCCAAACATCCCCCCGACATCTAACTAGCTCAATGATGGACAGAGGGTCAGGGCTGTTTAGCATTTTCCACTGTAAGTTAACACTGAACAGAGGGAGAGCACTATACAACCTGTTCTTCCATCCATCCCCCTGAAGTGGCTCTGACAGGCAAGCATCTGTGGCCCCAGGAGCTGACAAGTCTCCTGTGAACAAAACGGGAATGCTGGGACTCCAGATTAGCACTGTGGCCCACGATGAGGATGTTCTGTAGGTTGTGAGCTTGAGGACAGTTTGGAGTGTTGTAGGTTAAAAATGGTCAAAGACCAGGTTCAGTGACTGGGTTATGTCTGTCCAATCAGAGCTGCTGTTGTTGGCAGTGGATAAGATATTGCATGTGTGCATTCTGAATTACTGGTTTGAGAAAACTCTTCTACTTAAAATTCACAGCAAAATAACTGGTTTTGTCTAGCTCTGTGTTATTTTTGTTTAAATGTCAAGAATTTTCTGGGCTGTGTAACTTTACTATTTTACTTAACTAACTTTACAAGAAACAAAATCAGCTATTGCCTATGAAATTGTGAAACTAGTACACTGGAGTGGATGGGGGAACAGATTGACATATAAAACTGTATGTAGGCACAAAAACAGACATATGCACTCATTTTGTCAGATTTATAGAGCTGCACGTATGCCTGGCCCTGCTCTCCAAATGTCAGTCATTGTGGAACTGGTACTCCCACAGTTATCCATATACAGATGGAGCAATGCCCTTAAACATCAGTTTCATATTGACATATGTGCTTCAGCACGTATTAGACTTGTTAGTGAGAGGAACTGTACAGAAGTAATTCATCAGTTAGGTTCTCCACCAGCACCAAAACAACTGTAACCATGCAAGACCATTATGCATGGCTGTGGCTATTTATAGCAACCATGCCATAAACTCACGTGTACCATGTTATTTGTTGGATGGTTCTGTATTTGGTTGTCGTTGGTTTTTTGGGCTGTTTTTTTGGGCTGTTTTTTTGGGTTGTTTTTTGCATGTGCAGTTGAATGGGTGAAGATGTTTGCTTGTGTTTTACATATTTGCATGTGTTTCCTTGACTTGCAGTTAGTCGTTGAGCAGGGTCATTATTTTAAGTCATTATTAAACATCGACCGACTTCAGAAAATGTTTCAAGTTTACTTGCTGTGAGCTTTATGACGTGTTTTTAGCTTTGGACAAAGCTAGGGTACCTTAATGCTAAAATATGCTGCCTATCTCTAGCTCTATATATAACTGTCAAATATGAGAGTGTATCAATCTTTAAATCCAACTCACAACAATAAAACTAATTTCAAAATGTCAAAATATTCTTTTAAGCCACCCAAGTGAGCACTTACATATTCCTACCCACACCCTCAGTTGGCATATTCATGCATTAAATACACAAAGCTTGTGCGACACGTGAAAACTTACTACTGCACCTTGTTATGAGCCATCACAAGATGAGTGATTAAAGTCAGCAAATAAATTCACAACTCCAGTGTGCTGGGAGCATGTTGGTAGAGTTTATAAACGGCTTGAAAACAAACCAGCTTGGCCTTTCTTGAGTTTCACACGACCATCAAACTGTCAGGTCCAGGAACAGGCATCTACCCTTTAGTGTCTCCTCATCCCTTGCTGTGCCAGTAAATTCTCTAAAGAGCAAAGACTTCTTTACTGCAGTCTTTTAGTGTTACACTGACAGCTATCACAGCCCTCCTCTTTTTCTCAACTTACATGCATATAATAGCTTCTCTTGTAAATCTTTAAGAGACATATTAATTAAATTGTCGGGGATGATATGACCAACCCATTCTCTTCAAACTACGTGCAAATAACATGGCTTGACACTTTTACATTGCATGCACTGTGTACACTGTACTCTAATTTTACATGCAGATGATACACCAGTCCTTCTTATGAAATTCTGCCAAAATCAGATGTATAGTCATGTGACCTTCATCGTCACAGTAACAAAAATACGTTTGATCAGGGTCAGTTAACACCACTTCTTTGTTAAGTTTTGGAATAAACAATGGTTTAGGTTAATATGTTATGTTACATACATAAGTGGGATATGTTAAAAACTATCACCACTGACTTTGAGTTTCACTCAGGACAAAAACACCTGTCCTCTCCGAACACAGTCCTTCTCACTCTTTATACTCCGTCACCTGACCTTTTATAGGTGTGGTATTTGGATGCATCTGTTCTCTGTTAGAAGTTACTGGAAGTATGGAAGTTTGGTGTGTGCGTGGTATGTTATTTGAAGGTGTAAAGTTGGCTTATTTGTACACAGAATAAGGAGCGAGGGCTTGTGCGACGCCTTCTTTCAGTCCTCAGTGTGATTTGGGTATAGAATGTGCCGAAAGAGAGAGACATAGTGCGTATTCTTCTGCGCAGAGCTTGTTCCTTCACCCTCATTTCAGCATGAATTCTCTGCAGCTCACATCAGTGATAACTCACCTTGGTCTTGATATTGTCTCCTGAGCCCAGTTTCTCTGCGAAGTTACTGTGAAATTTGTGATCCTGTGTAATGAGAGTTGAGGGTGCCACAAGAAATCACAGTCATAAAGCCAGCCGCTGTAGATTATATTGACAGCAGACACACATGCACATTGCACACATATTCACATCACTCATAGCGCTGTTTCTAGTCGCCTGTTTAGAGCTGCATTCCTCTGGGCTAGATTTATAAAAACACCAGTGACAACACGTCCTACTTGGCCTTTAAGACCTACATAAGTGGTACTGTGCTGAGGCCAGATGGGTATTAATAGTTGGCATGGGAAAACATAAATTATTACTCTCTTACCAAAAATGTCATTCAATCCCTACCTCTACTTGTCAGGCTTGTCCTTTTGAACTGCTCAGTAAATCAAACCATATGTTCTACCCCAGGAAATTCTCCAAATCTACAGGCTCAGCGATTGCCAAATCAACTTATCAATCAAAGCGCATGCCAGTCAATTTGAGTACGAGAGTAATTGTTTCTCTAAAGGGGCCTGTGTCCTCCATGCTGCCCTCTGTTCTCTAACATCCACTATTCCAACTGTTAGAATAAGGCACGTTGCGTCTCTGAGGCATCCATTATCTGCCACGTCCTGTTGCCCAGACTGTCACAACACCAAAGTTAAAAACAGATACCAGGGGTCTATTTTAGCAGGGGCGACCTGGGGGTCACTTGAGGGTGAGGGCAAAGTGTGAGGGAAAGGGCTGGCATTGTGTGAACACAAGATCACCATGCAACTACCAGGGCTTCAGCTGCAGTTCACACAGTCTCAACTTCAGAGTTTACAGTGACCAAAAGCTGATTATTAAAGGTACATTTCAACTTAAATCAGCCACTTTGTATGTTTTTAGGAAGCCAAACTGGAATTAGATGTGTTACAGAAAAGAAGATACTAGAGACAGTTAACCATGCAGTTCTACAATCTGTATCATTGACCTAATTTGGAAAATATTTGTCACATTAAGAGATGTAGCCCATAAATCTAACTGGGCATGTTAATATTTACTTCAGTTAATGTGAAATACATAAAATATCAACAGCTGTTTTCATAGTTCACTAATTTCATAATTTGCAGAAGCTCAAGCTTAACCAAAATCTATTTTCTAACTTAACCTCCCTGCAGCATATAATGTGTTTTCTTTTGTAGAATTTGGTTAAACGAAACTATTTAAAGTATAAATTCAGTCTAAAATCAGTAGAGCACCACTTTTCCCAATATAGTTTGAAGGTGACATGATTTTAGAGATTATTTCCATGACAAGATTTTCATTCCATTATATAGGTGACATACAATTGTATGTGAAGTACACAGTTATACATAGGCAAACTGGACACATACTCTAAAGGGAGAAGAAGTGTAGAGAGGCAAAAAACTAAAAAATTTGTTATAAAACAACACATTTTTCTGAACTTTTCTAAACAAATTTTCAGCATTAGAATAAAAAAAATTTTAAATAGAAGGAAAAAATCCTCCAATTATGATGATGTTCCAGTTTAGATGTGCTCCTAAAATCTTCAAGTTCAGTTTTAAAAGAGCCAAGTGCAATCTTTTCCATGGGAAATGAGGGGTTGTTTTAAATACGGTTAGCACCGATGACCCCGAGTGGAATCGTTTACCTAAATATGATTTAGCACTGAATGAACTGAAATGTGTTGTAGTCCTCTGCTCCATGTGTAAATCCTCCTGGCATTGCTGCTGGAGCGGTCACGAGGATAGGAGCGGATTCCCTTGCTGGCCTGCAAACATCTGCTCAGCCATTTAGCCAGCTAATAGATCAGCCTGGAAAAAGAAAGAAAGAGAGAGAAAGAGAGAGCGAGAGAGCAGAAGAGTTGCAGGTGTTCCTGTCCAGAGCCAGAAGACATCACACCAAAAAGCCAGGCCAAATCCACCAGAGCACCAGCTGAATGACTCACAGCCTCTCACAGATAATAAAACAAGCATAAAGTTTGCTTAAGGTACAGGTGGGGGTATTTTGCACCATACTCAAGAGAGACCAGGCACTGGCCCGGTACAGGGAGAAAGGTAATTGGATGCATATGGGAGGAGGTAAATGAAAGAATTTTGAAAATATCTCCGTGGAATACCTAATGGGGACAGGACAGAAAAGGAAATTAAAAATTATTCGAAGCAGATGGACTGTTCTTTGAATTTTGCAGGGAAATTTATTATTGCCGTGAAAGAAATGTGTCTGTTTATTTTGTGCTGCCATGAAATGAATGACCTGCTGAGTTGCACTTGTGTTAGTTTATGACTGCCTGGCCATTATTCATAATTTAGAATGCATTTGTTATCGATTCATGATTTAGTGTGATTTATTGGTGCTTGTCAGGTTTCATTCAAAACTCCACCAGTTTTCTTTCAGCAGCAGGCCCAGAGTTTATGAAAAATGTAAACAAAGTTGGGCGATGTGCGGATACAGTTTCATTTGTACCTTATTACATAACTGCCTTGGCTGAATTCAAATGGTGCCTCACTGTAATTCATTTGTTCCTGTTATTTCCTTATTGCCAACAACAATAAAATGAAATGTTCTAGTGCACAGTATCAGTCAAGAAACACTTTGTAATGGAAATGCTAATGGGAAAACGTCAAAATTTCTCCAAGTTCAGATAATGTTTAAAGTTCAGTGTGGTCAGGTAGGAACATAATATTAACAATTGATCAGGAACAGCAGTTGTGTATTATGCGCCCATCTCAAGAGGATTTGTTAGGAAGCTGTTGTGTTCCTACAGCAAGCCCCATTAAATTTACTGCCTCTGGACGTCTGGGAACATAAAGGTTAGCACTAATATTAACCCAACATATGGTTCAAATTTGGAAGAAATATCTCAGGATTAAAAGCCTCACAAAATGATAAACTGTTACTATCGTATGCATTCTGTTGTAAATGTTGTTATACTTACCTTTTCCTTTCTCTCACATGGCTATTAGAGCAGGATTGTATTATTTCAAGTCGGTTTTGTTCCTTGTGAAGATGAACAAGAACAAACACTGATGCAAAGCAGCTGATATGAGGATCAACCACTAACACCAAATTGGAGAGCGAGTAGTGTCACACAGATCTCTCGTTTGCATTGCACCAGTGATTGGCAAGAAAAGTAAAAGCAGCAGTTTAAAACCCTATGGGTTTTTTTTCTGCTTTACTGTGAGTCTTTGTTTTACGTTTTTACATTTTGAACTTACAAATTTTTTTCTTAGTTGGGTCACATTGTCCCTAAAAAAGCTTAATGTTAAGTCCAGGTCAAAGAGGTTAAAAAGTATAAATAAATGCAGAATGTACTTGCAAAACATAATAATTTTCAGGTTTAAAACACCCACCGTCCCTTCACACAGCTGTTTTTAGTTATGACTATGTTTATTATAATGTAAAACCTCAAAAAATGTCATGCTAACTTGTTGCAGGTTGCTTCTTTATTATAGGTGACACAGCCTTAGTTTGTGTAGGACTGCGCTGACAAAAGACTTTTTCTCCCAGCTGAACTTTAGATTTGTCATAAGAGTAGAGGCACAGGTGTTAGTAATAACATTAGCCAAGGCTCTGTTCCATTCAAATGTCTTTGTAAGTCTTGGCAGTGGCCTAACATTCAGAAACTGAAGAAGCTAAAGGGAGTTTAGCTGCTAACTTTAGGGCTGCAATTGCAAAATCATAATCACAAATATTCTGTCTTACTGAGGCTCACTTTATAGCAGTGAGCTGAACTAAACATGCTACCGTGAGTTCAGCCATTCAGACAGTGGTGAGAGCGTTCCATTGTAAAGGAAAGTGGTGTAATTTATAACTTAACAAAACAAGCACTGTTGCAAAATTAAATGTGATACAATAATGGTTTTGTCTTGACTATCCTAATTTCATAAGGTTGGACGCCAAAATCATAATAAAAAAAAAAAATCAGTTAATCACCCCAGTCTAATTTATTTCATTATTTTTAGATTTTTCTACTGTGACATACCAAAATTTCTTTCAAAACAATTCCTGTTGTGCACCCTGCTGAACAAAAATGAGGTCGTTTTATGAGGCGCTCTGCATCTAAAGCCAAATCAAAGGATGAGCAGTACTCAACCTTACGGTAAACACACCAGAACTGTAACGTTGTGTTACAAGTTAAGATAGAGTTAGAGTGTGCTGTGCACTGTAATGTTATATAACAAAGGCATCCTCCAAGGTAAAAATTATACCTAGAATTCAGGGCAAGCCAAAAGCAAACTATACACCTTTGTTAGGACCTGATGTACTATTGGACGTATGAGACCCTGAAAGACTTTTCATTTCTTCTCAGATAAAAAAAATTCACACACATAAAAAAAGAAGAGACAGACAGAGAATGATCTGAATCATTCGCCTCCTCTTCATATGTGCCCCTCGGAGCTGCAGGCCAAGAAGGGAGATGTGTTGTGAGAATTGTGAGAACAAAAACAATTCTCACCTTGAGATAAACAAGAGGCATCACCGAGGCTTGCTCCCTTCCTGCTGTGCTCAGCGAACAGTTCCATCCAGGACAACGAGGAATTCAACCAACAGTGGAGTTCACCCACTGTCAGTATAAATAAAAAACTAGATCCAATGAGTTCTGACAAAGCAGTGCGTAATGGGATTTGATGTCTGTGGGCGTAGATGAGGAGACAAAGTTGGAATCAATAGAACAAATAAAACAGATACTTGAAGCATAAATCAAAGAAAGAAGTCATAAACTTGTTTGCTTAGTTGAAGAAACGCTTTGTTCTCTTACAACACGACAAAATCATCCAAGTATTATTTTGTTTAGTGAGACTCTATAAAGTCACGCAGCCTAAAATAGTTATGCTCTGAGGAACAATTAACGTTTCACTCAACTTGAAATTTTATGAAAACCAGATTAATTTAAGCAAACATAAGAGCGGGTACAGCCGGGTGGTTTGACTTGCGCAAGTATCTCTCAAGCAGCGAGTACACAGGCCCTCACATCACTGGACTCTGCCTGTTTCATCTGGATCTAAACCGAGCTGTACCTTTCAAGTCTCAGATCAGCACAACTGACGGAAACAAACAAAACCCCTCCTGACAGCTCAAAAGCCTTTCTGTGTCTGCCTGAGGTTAGTGACGCTCAGCGAGCTGACACATGGTAGAGGAAACAATTGCTTCATTAGTAAGAGGTGAAATAGTTTCAAAAAGACCTTGTTCGCTGCGCTGAGAGGAAATTAATAGGCTCCAGATTGCTGCTTCAAGTGAAGTAAATTAAGTTCATGGCTGACAAAATCATTTGGTGATGGAGCTGCTTCTCCGTATTTTATAGGTCTTTGGCATTGCTGACGAAAAGGGCAGCGACTGTTATGTGTGGATTGACCCCCATTAGAATGTAAAATGATGAAAATTAGTTTAATTGAGGGTAAAGCACTGGGGAGGTGTCACATCAAAAAGCATAAATCTGATCAAAAGGAGCACATATTACTACACTGACACTTACAGTGGAACAATTATAATAATGTCGCATTTACAATAATCAGTTACTGATGCCAAGAGATTCTCAGATGTGGAACTGTCGTAATATACAAATGAATTCGTTTTTTAAAATGGCTGACAAAAGCTGGTGCGTGCTTGCTTGATTGCACCGTGTTTTCTTGTCAAAACCCCACAATTCGACGAATCCTCTCAACCCACAGTTGGGTTGTTGGGAGCAAAGTCTTTTGGCGTGTATTTTTGTATTTTTGAAACACACTTCCTGTTACCAACAGTACCATCAAGTGGTGGCACTGGACTGAGCAGCAAGATGTCCTAAACAGCTCAACAAGGTGATATGTCATTGTTGTGGTTACAACTTGTTGTGGCCAAAAAATCTATTTAATCAGGTTCATCAGTTGTAACCTCAATATAATGTGGCATTTTTCTTAAAAGTAAATCTTATAATTGGACTGTAATTTCATATAGCTGTAAACAATAACTTAAAATTCATACTTTAAACCTTGAAACTGTCCACGTTCGCAGTCGAAAAAAAAAAGTTTTCAAACATCAGGAGTTAAAGTCCCATGATGAAGGTTGAAATTAGTTACAGAATGTCCCGTGTACAAACACAACCATCACTGCCCTACCCCTCCCACTATCCCATAATGAATGAGAGGCTTGCTCAAATTGAACTGGCATGTCAGCGGGAGAGCAGGGCTTTGTCGTTGTAATGGATGCCAACATACTTAACCCCACCATTTTAGACATTAGCTTCCACCACTGGAACTCCTGAGGGGGCTGCTTCTGGAAACACTTTTCGTACCGGGTCCGCTTATAGCCTCTCCCTCTCTCTCTCTCTCTCTCCCCTCGCACACTTGGCAGAGAAGAAGATCTTGTGATTATACCACCTTTTGTTTTCATCCTCGCGGTGCCTGGATGGGTTTGGATTTCTAAGAAGTTCAAGATGTGGCAGACAGACGGGCGAGATAGAGAGACAGAGCGAAGGTGAGAGGGAGAAGAAAGCAGAGTAGAGAACAAGACTGTTTGAACTGAGAGTGTAATATAGTCGGGGTGGAATCTGTCACTCAGCTTATTGCATGTTGATGACTCAGGGTAGTTTCAGCTGTAAGCAGCCCCTGATTTATGGACAGTCAGTGAACTCCTGCGGGCAGCGGGGTAGGGAGGAGAGGGAGATCACAGCCCTGCAACTGCAACAGGGCCTCCTTTTTTCAACAGAGCAAAGAGAGAGAGTGAGAAGGACTGAGAGAGAGAGAGAGAGAGAAAGAGAGAGAGAGAAAGAGAGAGAGACACAGCCTGCATTTTTCCCCATCATGCCAGACTGCTTTGCACGGCAATTAGCTGTGTCCTCATTTAGTTTGCCCCGTCCCAAAGGGTAATGAAAGTCATACATCATCTTCAGGGCCTGCTAATTATCCAGCTCAGTTGCAGGTAAGCTTTGTAACCATGAGAAGGCCCTGTCGCCCAGATATTTATTGCTCTTCCAATAAGCGGGTAAAAAATACTCTCTTGAAAGGTTGCCTGTACCAGGCACCTCACATCCTTGACATACCTTTTCGCAAATGTGCTAGTCAAAGGGGAAATGTCTTCATTCCACATAAATCATCTCTTCTGGTGTGGCAACAAAATGTTCGGCCAGAGCAGCGCACAAGTGCTGGAAACTGGAGAACATAAACATTTTGGGGGTCAGCTTGTCTGTGTTGATTTACATGCGGATGGCTAATGGAGGAAACACAAGTGAAATACTGTCCTCAGTAGCGGTATGGCCAGGGGACTCTGGCTTGTTCCTGCTGTTTCAGTACCTATTATTGGGGGGGATACATGAATGTTTGTGGAGCTCAGCCCTGAAACGCATAACACTTTTCTTGTCACCCTAAATATACTATATTTGGACAACAAAACCAAATACTTGCAGCTAATCTTGACTCAGTACTAATGAAGACAAAATACTGCAGAATATGTTTAATTTTAAGTCACCTTAGTAAAGTTTGAAGAAATGAGAAATATGAAGTTCGCTGTTGTTTTTATTTGATTTAGTTTCCCCAGATGTGCTCAAAGCAATAGGCAAAGTGAAATATCCTCATGTGATCTGCTACAAAGTGGCTGAAAGGCTACGAATAGTGGTGACAGTCATAGCAAAAATATTTTTAGTGACGCTATACTTTATAATTCTGAACTCACAATATATGTCAAAGGAAACAAACAGATTAAACATGTATATTGTCTGAAAATGTAGTATTATTTGTGAAAATGAGAACTGGTAGGACTAAGAAAGACAGGCAGGAGATGTTGAATACAAGGTGGATGAAAAGTGAGCAGAAGGCAGAGTTTTCACTGCCAGCTCGGCTATGATGACACTATAAATCCAATGTGATGCCCTGACATGTTTGGATGTTTGGGCCCACATCCGCTGTCACCTACATATACAGATAGGGAATCTGTCTTGGTCCACTGATTGCGGCCCTCATCCCTTTTCTGCCTTCCTGCTGTCATCTTCACCCCGCCATCCCCATCCGCCTTGAGCATGGCAGCTAGTGCAGTCTGGGTACTGGAGTCTGGAGAGCGCGGGGTGAGAGCTGGAGGCAGAGAGGAGACTAATTGTCAAGGTTATGCCTCGGAAGATGATTGATGCCAGGCTGGGCTTTCCTGTCAGCCTGTCAGGAGGCAGGAATGTTTAATGTTCTCATTATTGGTTACGCTGTTGTGTATATTTCTCTGTCAGCGCCGCCGAGCCATCTGAACTGCCAAAGCACTTCAAAGGCCTGCAGGTCATTTATCTTCCCCTGACGCTCCCAATGCTCAGCCTCAGCTGAGTGCCAGTGATTTGTTATGACTTGAGAGCTGGCTGACAGACAGGTCCTCTGTAAGGAGGGAGAAAAAAGGAATCCTTTTTGTCACACTGTGAAAACATCAATGTTCCCGTAATGGGCTACAACTGTCAGTGGAGGCCAGCACCTGACAGTTGTGTGGCCTCACTAATTTGCAGTCCCGGTGACTTGCACTCTTCCCGGTTTAGATTTGGTTGTGGTGTCACATACAAACAGGCCGCCATCTGTTGTTCGCCGCCATAGGGAGGGCGGAGGAGAAGAGGGAAGGCTATGCTAATTGAAGATGCCTCGTCATCTCGTATTAATCATCAAGCCCGCGTATCCTTTCTTTTGAAGTCGGGGCCGAGCGATGAAGAGAAAAGTAACTCTGTCTCACACGACGACAGGGAGGAAGATACGGCTCAGGAATGCTGTCCAGAACACGAGTGAAAATAGAGCGAAGGGGAGAGGCAGAGGATAAGAGATACAGGAAGGGGGTGGGGGGGGGGGAGGTCTTACAGAGGGGATGAGAGGAGGCTAGAGGGGAAGAAAAGGAAGAGGTGAGGAAAGGGGAGGGGCAAGGGTGCAGCGAGAGAGAGGGAAGAGAGGAAAATCAGATCTTTGTTTCCTTTCCCAGGCCATGACATGATTAATCGTTTTCTTCTGATCTAATTTTGGAACATGAAAAACAGCACATTTGTCTTGAAGAAAAATGATGTGCCGCACAGTGCAGATGGAAATTTCAAGCCCTGAAAAAGATTAAAGTGAAATTCCACTCCTTAGACCTAATCATGAGTTGTAGATTATACTGTCGTCTTAACCAGATGGTGGGTTTGATTCCCCGGACCCTTCCTCATATTAATGAATGCTAGACTGTTATATTTGACTTTGGTAAGTGAAATGTCTATCAGGCCTAATGGACTGCCAGCCAAACGAACACACGCTGCACCTCTTTCTGCTCTTCCTGCATTTTTCATGCCATAGACTGCTGCTCTATGTAGAACACTGTGCTTCCCCTTCCATTTCTCACAGTGTTGTCGCCCGCCCTGCCTGCTAAATATTTTCACACACAGGGTGGAGAACAAGAGAAAACTTGTGTCCACAGCTAATTTCCTCCCATAGGTTAGGGCCATAACTCTGGACTTACAAGTGTCACCTGCGGCGAGCAGGGACAGGAACTCAATACTAATATGATTAAGCTTCCAGTCAATATGACTGCATACACGGCAGTATGTTAACCAACCTAATTATGAGAGGGGTGATAAAAGGAGAGGAGTGGGTGGCCGGGCATTTCATCTCAGCACATATACGGTTGCCCTGTGGCACTGTCCTTTCTCTACCAGAGACCCTCTCTCTTTCTCTCTCTCTGTCTCTCTCTCTCTCTCTCACACACACACACACACACACACACAGTCCTATATTTCATTTCGAGGCAAGCCCATTTCTCACTTGCCACAGACAAATTGGGTTGCACGATTAGCTGTAGCAAACTATCCACAGTAAAACTGGCTCCTGTCTCTTATGTTACATTCTGGTGGAGAAATGGATACATCTGTTGCATAACATCTTGTTATGACATTATATTCCCATCAGAGCAGGATGATGACAGTGCACAGTATTTATTGAGTAACACTGATGCTAATTTCAGTATCTGGGAGACTCTCTAAGCACAACTGCGAAAACAGCTGACATCAGCATTATTTAATGTTGCTATCCATTATTCTTTTTGCTCCATCTGTTTACTTTAGGGGAATAGTCCCACCTCATGAAAATACAGAGACAAGACTTTGGACGGCTGTGTGGGTCGTTTTGGCTGCTGGTGGAGTACTTGGAGGCCCTTTTCATCTGTTTCATGCCTAAGCTAACTCTGCTTACATTTGGTCTCATAAGGTAAATCCAGTGTAATGCTGTCCACTTTTTGGCCCAGCTTCAGCTCTCCTGTCTGTTCCTAGACAGCCAGAACTGTAAAATCTGGTAGCTGACGAGCTCTTGTGGCAGACTGCCACTCTCCTTGTTCACTAATATAGAAAATGCAAATGTTTGGAGGAAAATCTATGAACAGGGAAAAGACCTGGGGGAGTGAAGGGAGGGAGCCAGCACAAAACTTTATTCATGAATATGCCAGGCGCAGACTCAAAACAACAGCCCCCTGAAACTTGGACGCCGTCGCAAACCACGAACATGAACGGAGGGAGACAGAGAGAGCACAATGCCAATATGTCACACGCTAAATAGTTTTAAATTAGAGCCTGTATACGCCTGTTGGAGACTACATTCATCATACTCAATGTTGGTCTGTTTCTTGCAACCCTGGCAGTAAGAGCTTCCACATGCCAGTGTCGGCGCTGGGGAGAAACAGAATCGGGTTATCAGCAGAAGTTTACTTGTCTTTAATCAGCCTGTAGCTAATTACCAGGCTTCCACACAGCGTGGCCATAAGTCATTAATCATACAGGGCGTCTGGGAGCTCTCAGCTTTGTCCCGGACCACTGCAGCAGACAGGAGCTCCCTTTTCCATGATGGAGCTCTTTTCCTTGCTCTCCCTCAGCAACGATGCCTCTAGTGGCAATGGCGTCTCCCACTTAGGGTGTAAATTACAGCTCTCGTCATAGATACTCAAACAACGACCGTCTGTTGTACTTCCTGTTTCTCTTCCCAGTGGCCTATTCTGTCCCGCTTTAACAAAAGATGACTACAGCCTCACTTTATTGAAACTAACAGTGAAATGTGCATGCCAAAATGTGCTGCGTTTGCCTGTGCTTCTTAACATGAATTGTCACTCAACAAATCAGTGCTATGGGATGATGTCAGTGTCTTAGTGGCAAATTCACTCGCTAGTTATCTTGACTGACGTTGGGTTCAATCGAAAGTTGCCATGGAGAAAAGTGCGCTGGTAATATTTCGCAGAGAAAGTGGAGGTGAGAAATAAAATTGTCATTTAGCCAGACCAGGTGATACATCATTCTGTCTGCGCTGCAACGCCCTCGCTCACCAGTGACTAAATGGGCCTGGGCTGTTTTCAAATTACAACACAGAGGTGCCGAGGTCTCCACAAGGATCCATCCAGGGTGCTCTGATGGCAACATTTTTAATCTGCCGTCCATATAGCTAAAAGGTTGATCCACGTGACAGTCAGAGACAGATTAGTCTGTTGAAATGTTTCAAATGGGTGCATGCAGCCAGTCAACGCCATGTGCAAAATAACAGGACAACAAGAATGAGACAGCAGAGAGGATGTCTTCTTCCGTCACTCTGATCTCTCGGACAGCTCCATTCACCGTCCTCCATCACTCTTCGACAGTGAATATTTCCAGCGGCCCAACTCTGTTTCCGTGCTGCTGAAATTCCATGCTTATATGTACACATACAAGCATCATTCCAGCGAACAAAATAATAAAGTGGCAACTGCAAAGTGAAGCTTTTAGATGCTTTTCATGCTACTGCATGGCAATCTCCCATGGTCAGCTGAAAGTCTCCATCAGCCAGGTTGAACAAAACATCCCTTTGTGCACCTAGGAGGTCAACCTGTTGCCAGTTAGGACACACACATACAAGTAACACACAAAATACGTGGTGTCAAGTGAAAATCTTTATGTTGGATGTACAGAGAGAACAGAAAGGTTGCCACTTCCTCCTTCCTCTACAACTATGAGCGCAAGGTTGCAAAGACAGACGGTGCGTCATGTAAAAGTAAAAGACTGGCATCAAATGAAAGATTGTTTAAAGTCAGAACTGCCAAAGCTTTATGCCCATCATTTATCTTGTTACCAATAGATCAAATTCACTTCATGGCAGAGTCATAAAAATGTATGAGAATGTAAATGGCTGAGTGACCCATTCATCTTGTTTAAAGTGGCAAATGTAACATGCTTCTCATCCTGGGTGATAAACTCATACTTCACTCTTTTATGAAGGATTCATTGTTGATGGTGAAACGTCCTGAATTTCATTACGGCGGCAGGTGGAGAGGCTCTGCCAAGGTACTGCTGCTGCAGTACAGTATGTGTATATCACTCAAGCTGTCTCATGTTGAGGACAGAGCAGGATGCTTTTTTTTTTTCTTTTTTTGCAACCAGCTAAAATCTGACCTCAGCATCTTCTACTGCCATTTTGTTAAAGCTCACAGTGTTTTATCCAAAAGTCAAACTGAATGCTCGCTATTTTTAAAGCCAGCCAGCCTTTAAAAAAACACGATAGTTTGTGACATTTTCACTTCATGTGTTTTTCTTTGATGTTATTTCCTGCAAAATAACATCAATCATTCTGATTTCCTCTCGAAAAGAAAAAGTACATGTGAGTGACTCCCATTTGGCTTCCCCGGCCCGAAAAGTTGTATTTCAGAAATCTCTGCGGACAAAAAAAAATGCAATCATGCCACTAAAACTCAATATTTCTGCTGGACACAGTGAGTGGTGAGTGAATCAAAGGCCAGGTTTTTCCCTCACACCAACCCACCCACACCCACACACACACACACATTCAGTGTTCTTGCATACACACAAATACGCATACGCACATGCTCCTAGACAGAAACATACACACATTAGTCGACAGGGCAGTACACTGAGGTGGTTTATGCTTCTTGTCAGTTGGAGGGCGTGATGAAGTAATGATTAATATGGGGGATGTTTGGAAATGTAAATCTGTGCTGCAGCACAAATAAACCAGGGGGGTTTCTGGGGATGATTAAATGGACATTTCACAGTTGATTGAGCATGCAAAAAGTCATCCATTTCCCCCTAACTCTGTAAACAGCAACGGCTACCCCCTTTCCTGTGAAGTATATGATGGTCGTTGTGGTTTTATATGCACACACAGGCCATTGAAGACGAATGAGTGGCTCAATTTATATAACCACTGGGATCTCCTGATTAGGTAATTTATATGGAGGACAGGTTTATAACTGCTAACTCACCGTCATGTCCCGCAACAATTACTCCTGAAATCCGGCTGTAAAAGCAGACAGTAAATTCTGCATTTTTCTTTTGCTGTCATCAGGGCCCATAACCTGAGATCTGATTTTCAATAAATCTTTCTTTTATGAAATGGAGGGCAATTACATCAAGAGAGAGGGAGACTTTCAAAATTGATCCAAGTGGAGAAGAGTGGCATGTATAGTGTCTAAGATTGCCCTCAGTGGCTTTGGTGAATCTAAAAAGCTTCCAATTTACAGTGTGTGCCCCACATGTTTAAGAAAATGGACTATCATCTCTTAATGGGTGAGGAATTCATCTACTGAGGGTGAAGGTAACAAAACATGTTCACATAGAACAAAATGAGTTTACATTAGTAACGGGTGGTGAGTAAAACCCCGCTAATCTGATCAATACATGACAAGTAGAGAATGACAAACAACTTAAGCAGCAGAAGTAAAGCCAAGATTGAATTGCCATCAGATGTCATGTAAACTCCTGCCACCTCAGTTTGCATTATACCAATAAACATGCATTACAGCTGCAGGCTACAACACTGATCACAAAGCCAAATACAATCAGTGTAAGTGTTCAAGAGGGTTTTACTGCTGCTGTCTCCAAGAACTCCAGCGAGCTACACAAATGTAGATGTAAATATAATTAGAAATTAGAATTAATTAGAAATTCTTAAAGAATACTATTTAAAATATAAAGAATGATATGGTCTGACATAAATACAGTGTGTTGTCAAACACAAATATGGGAATACAAATAGATGAATGTGAAATATATACAATCGATTCAGACACTTGAAAATGAAAAAGTCAAAAGGTCACACAAGACTTTACTGCTCTTCAAGGGACTGAAAAATACTTTAGACATTAGACTGAGAGTAAACACTGAAGTCAGCTCTCTTGGGTCAGTGTCTTTATTACCCAGGGGTGTTTGGCTAAAGTGCAAAGATTTAAAACTGAATGTCTTTGGCACAGCAAAGTAAAACTCTGAGACAAGCTAGTCAAGTTGGTCAGCACATTATACACACACTCACACACACACACACCATATATATATGGTGTGTGTATATATATATATATGTATATACAGTACATATATAGAGAGAGAGAGAGTGAGAGAGATTATTATTTCTTTTTTTTTTTTTAGATTATTACATAAAGTAATTTTCCTGTTTGTCTTTTTTACTGCTAAGCAATTATGATGAAAATAATTTGAAAGTAGCCAAAAACTACACAGGACTTGTCAGCTACTTTCTGTTTTGCTGTATGATGGCGCCAGATGAGAAAAGTAAAAAGGAAACATGCGAGTTACATTAAAACTCCTTAAAGGTTTAACACTGTGGTCCAGCATTCATCGAAAATTGGTTTCGACATCTCTCTCAGTATATGTTGGTTTGTTCTGGACAGCATCTGGTAAGAAGTGGATGTGTGCTATTAACAAGTCCTCCGGTTGGGGTCCCACCCCAGCATGGCTGCTTGTAAATGGCACTCTCTTATGGAGACAAATCACCCACTGGTTAGGGTTTCAATGAAAGGGGATACAGTTAGAGTACATAAATATAGCCGTAGGAAACACCACTAACCATGTGATACTCAAACGATAGACTTTTTGTGGCCAAGAGCCAGGTTTCGCTCCAAAGAGACTCAGCTACCAGAAGAGCCAAAAGCTCACAGTACACAGTGTGTATGGAAACTAAATCTGCAGCAGAGCCCAGGCTCAGATAGTTTTCAGCAAGCACATTTAGCTGAACAGATGAGGCGGATGAACCATTAAATAGCACACAGAAAATACAGGGACAACTGTGTGTTGACTTTTTGTACAAAGGCATGCAGCGTTCTCCCGGATTTTAATGTGTATTTCAGCCAAATGTAGTCAAAGAGATGTCTAAGGAGGAACTATAAAGTAATCAGGAAAGATAGAGTGAGAGAGATATACCCCTGTGAGAGCTTATTAAAAACCTGGTGTGTGTCTGTGCATGTGTTTTGTGTGGAAAGTGTCGAGTGTGAGCATGCAAAACATGTAGAATTAATAACTGGTGCAGCAACACAAAACAAAATGGCAAGAACTGCCAGGGCGTTGCATCTCATTTTCCTGCATGATAATAAATACAGTAATTTAACTCTCAGTTAACAGTAAAACTTTATACAGACCATTACTGTATGTTGACATTTAAGTCATTGACAATAATAGTTTTTTTCCAAATTGGTGAATGTGTCCATGCAGACCTGATCCATATATGGTTAAAAGGTTGAATCTGTGCTTTCAATTGTTTTTAATTAAAAGCAGTTTTCTGGCTGTCTTCGTAGCTGACAAGATGCCTGTGAAGTCAGTGCGATGTGTGACTCTCTCTCTGTCCTGAAATGTGATCATTTTGACCTCCTAACTAACACGCTGACAGACAGCAGAGCACTTTACTATGAGACACTGTATCACGCAGCTCACGGGACAAATTAGCAATTACAGCCTCGAAGTTCATGAGGTTTGGAAGATGGGGGAAAAAAAGCATTTTGCATCTCACACGGCTGACTTCCCCATCATCTTCATATTTGTTCACAGCTGTCACATTGATTCTTTTTCTTTTTCGCACAGGAACAAGGGGATATTGTTCTATCGTTTCAGAGTGAAAGCATGCAGGCACTCAACCTGTCGAAACCACGCTGGGCTGCATTGAGCTCTGAACTGGAAAATGCCGGCTGCCTTCCTGCAGTTTTGGACTGTCGAAGCAGTGGTTCACAAACATTTTCATGTCACAGAACCCTGGTTAGACACACTTGAGGCCACAGTTTTTGCAGCCAGTGAGATTTCATCCCCCTGACTCTCATATGGTAAAATCTTTACCATTGATTTAATACTGATAAACTGTCTGCAGTCTATACTACAATTATGGCATCATTTCTTCACCCCCCCCCCCCAAAAAAAAAACAAGAAAACTATAATTTACCCTTAAACAGACTATTGGTCTGAGGTTAAATTAGATTAATGCCATTAGCAGTTGTGAGTCGCACAAGTGTACATTCATCAAAAGAATGGGTGGCTCACTTCTTATCAACAGGTGCGTGAAAGTAAACACTTGGATGATTAATAGTTTGCATATCAAGTCTGCTTTTCCAAAAGAACATGCTCAAAATTCAATGAACTGCCAGAGACATTAAACATTAACAGAGAATAATATTTTAAAAGAACAATGCCTTTTGATTGGCGGCATCCATGAAATGGAGTTCAAATAACTAGGCAATGAATAATAGTAATGAATAATATTCTTTGGCTTTGTTTGCAGACCAATAGGCTGGCCTCCCACAAAGAACCGACGGTGTGTTGCTTTGAACTAGCATTTAGATCGACAAACACAAACATTTGCCAAAAAAAACAGACGCATTCATATTTCATAATAGGGCTCCCATGTGAGCGCTGAGGATAAATCACACATCAAAATTTAAAACAGATCTATTTTTTATACGAACTACATCAGATTGCTCATGTTACCTGTGGAGCCCTGGGCTGAGGCCTATTCACAAATGCATGTATAGCACACAAGGCATTCAGCTGCACCTCGGCTGCTTCTGGTTATGCAGCGTTTCATGACACCCTGTTTGCAGTGAGGTACTGAGCCGCTTATTAATCAGCGCTGAGAGGTCTCCCATCCATCCAGGCATATGGCTGCTTGCCTGTGGAACATTTTAAAGGCAAGCAGGTCTATACAACAACCATTAAAAGCACCGAGAGCCATATCCCTGTAAATTATTTAGCTAGGAGAGGGTAGTAAATCAGTGTGAGTGTCATATACTGAACATGGCACATGCTGGAGTGAAAAATGCATACAGAGCGACTATTCACACATGGCGCTGAGCGTGGCATTTAAAACCCCGTGTCGTCCGCCATCTCTCCACAGCCCTGTCAACATCAGTCACAACTAATTCATTGAAGTTGATTATGAATGATCCATTTTGGGAATTTGTACAATGGCACTCTGGTGAGTATTGAGCTTATGTACACTGGAAGCGGTGGCTTATGTTATGTTTCAAATCGGTGCTTTTCCACATTGTTATTTCAAAGAATGAGGCAAGCACAAAAGCTCTCCAGTGCATCGTAAATGTAAAACTAAGTTCATTCTGAAACATGTGATGAACAGAATACTGACTTGAAGTATTTTATGGAATTAATGGTTACAATGTGAGGAAAGCCTGAAATTCGTATTTTCAGAAATGCTCAAGTCTCAACACCCGAAACTAAACATTTTGTAGTTTAGCCATAATCAGTCTGCCTTCACACAGCTATTCAAATATTCCATTTGTAATTTTTGAGGCAAGAGTTATTCCTGAACGTCAGTGCTTGAGATCTGGCTTGTCGACAGGCTTCACTGTGACTGACACACTCATCAAAATGAGAATCCTTCTTGCCTGGGGGAACTGTGATACCTGTCAAATGGTGGATATCTTTTAATGTTCCTGTCTCAAATGCATGTCAGAGCAAATGCCAAGTCCTAACATCAGTTATTACCTGGATGTTCAACGCCTGATTCCTCTTATTTACCTAAGGTTTCAAACGATCCCTTCACTTGTCTTTCCCAGTTTCTTTGTGGTGAGAATCATCCCGGTGACAGTTTTTCTATCTTCAAATTTTCTGTAGATTTCATCTGTTTATTTTTTGATTGACTCCTTGGGTGTGCGCTTGTGTGTGCATGTGTAAATGTGTGCTTCTTCTCATAATATTCAAAGCCTTAAAGGTTGATAGCTTGCATTTGCCAGTTTCCATCGTAAAAGAAAATTAACTGTAACCTCCTCATCAGAAACAATCTGCTGGTGCTGTGTGACCTGCTCAGCTTACTCACATACTCTGTGTCTATAGGGGGAGCAGTTCTGCATATGACTGTCACAACTCTTTGGGCTTTCAAAAGGCTCTGTAACCTCAAGTCGCAGCAGAGAGAAAAGCCAGTTTCTTGTCACATAAAACAGCTGCACTTAATCCAAACTCTGGGGGATGCCGAGCATCACACATAAATCTCCGCTATTTAAATACTGTTCATTATATGAGTGACTTTTAGCATTTAGCTTGTTAATTTGAGTGCCTTCTCTGCTGTCAGTTACAACCAAATAAAATCAAATATAAATAATTTCAACGAGTGAAGGGGAGTCTTCCTAACATGCCATTGCAACAGATTTGCTCCCATCAAACTCACTGCAGAAAGTGCAGCTATGTGTCCGCTGCCTGAGACGTCAGAGGTAACATCTTACGGGCAGACGCTGCACCATGTGGTCTGCAGCTGAGATGGACGTGCTGTCTGATTCTTTTCACTCTTCGCAGGAAATGAAGACAGACAGCGCAGGTCTTCTTTATCTGTCACAGAACATAGCATATTTGGACAGATATACTGTAGATGGCCCTTACACCAAGGTTTTTCTTCATCTTTTCACCAACTTGAGACCCCTCTGCATGGGACTCAGATGTCTGCCCACAACTTCATGATTTAACTTGTGCAGTTGTGACACTGTTTGTTGAAGTCACACACTGTAAAGACAAGATCAGTTAACTTCTAAGACATAAAATATGAGATCACCTACTTAAACTCAGACTGACAAAGACTGAAATTAAAAAATGATTTATTCCTATTTTATGTCATTGCTCTGTTTTCCTTGTTTATTTTCTTGTGAATGTAATCTCCTAAAAATATGCAGCTGTTATATTGTTTAATCTGTTACATTTCTCCCTTTCCCTCTGACATAATGCCCCTAATCATATCATCTGGAAAGAAATACAAAAGAGCCATTCTTGATGTTCTTAGTCTTGAACATTTTATGCAATAATACAGCCTATTTTGAATGAGCAACTTACTTCGTAACAGAGAAACTTGCTTGTTCAGCATGAGGCCCATAATGTTTTCACTACACCTTCTGCAGAGCAGAAGACAACAAAAAAGGGGGGAAAAACAAATGGATTGTAGGTAATTTGAGGTTCAATTTCTCAGTTAACACTAAAATGCATTAAAGCAATAAAAGTGATGCGAGCCCCCATATTTCCTGGGGCTGTGTTGCTGTACGTCTGGCCCAATTTGTCTCCCAGTCAGGCCCATTAGTCTACTGCGCTCGCTTCTTAATACGCTCGGCTCCCCCAAATGCCTCAGATCAATGTGTGATACATCGCAGCATCATCACTTATTGCATGTGGATGAGTTGAGAAATGTCCCCCTCTCCGCTTATTTCCTTGGAGAAGTCTCTATTGAAAGTCATATGGGCACAGGCAGAGAGAAGTCGTTCGGTTTGGGGAGGGAATTGTTTGGTCCAATGACATGAATGAATTGCTGGAGTAATGTGGAGGCTGGTAATAGTTGAATAGTTTATATCAACGTGATAAATATAGCTCTCATAAATCACATAAGTGTTATATATTGCTGTTTTTCACACTTGGCTCCGACCAGGAAACTCTGGAGAATATCATAGTGGAGTGTACACTTCCTTTTTTTCTGTATACAGAAAGTTCTGGGTCTTCAGTGGTTCCTTAAATTGGATAATGGTCCTATGGAGTACCGCCATTACATGGAGAACTATTAATGCCTCCATATGGTTCTTTACAGGTTCGTGACTGATTCTGTTTCTGCAAAACAGCTGCTGAGGTGGGAAATGGAGGCAAACACAAAGGTGGCTGTGTGTGTGTTTTCTCATTAACTGTTTTTGAACCATTAGCACATAACTCACTTTGATAAGAGAAGGGTTTAATGTTGGCTTCATAATTGTATTATTTTGTTAACTGTAACACATGTTGAATAAGCCTAATCTCTTAATAGTAGCACGGATGTTAGCCATGTCACAGAAGATAGTGTTAGCTTGGAAATCTGCTAACCTTAGCTGACAGCAGTGGAAACTTCTCAGGTGAGCGTTGCTCTTGTTTGTGACAGTTTAATAGTGGTAATTGGTGGAGACTGAAGCCACACTGTGTTAACTGTGTTAATCACTTTATGTTCAGCTTCTTCATAATTTATTTTAATGCGTAAACCAAAACACTATACTTGGTGAGGTCCTATCAAGCTCCAGTCAGGCAGTAAGACTCCAAAACAACATCTGTAATGAGCTGCACTTCTTTTTAGGATAAATTGGTATCATTTAGCTCACTTGCACAGCCAAATGATAGATAAGGTCAGTGTGTGAGAAAATCAAATGTTTTCATCTGCAATTTAAACAGGGAACATACTGAAAACATAAAAAAGGACAGTGGGAACTTAGCAACCCCTCACCACAGACAACCAATCACCCCCATTAGCTGAACCCTATTGGAACCACTGCCAAAAGTATGATGTTTTATAATGTAAATTGTGGTTGTATCCACTTCCCTTCAACTTGACTCAGTGTACGCCCACTTCAGTTTTTGATTTTCTTTGAAAATCCCTGTGAGAATGTGCCTGAGCTTGCTGCATCTAGCCATTAGTTTTTATGTGTAGGTGGATCCAGCAACAATGACTTTCATGACTTTCCACTAAAGAAAAAGTCATGAAGCCAAATAGTCAAATCCAATGGCTATAGAGCACTGCTATTCACTGCTGGAGGTGCATATTGCAATATTGCATCTATGATATATTTCACACTGAAAAGAAGCCCCCCCATCAAAAAAGGCACCCAATCAATGACTGGCATGATTGATTGGCAATTATGATGATGATTGGCAATTATAACTGTGTTAGGTGTTTAAGGAGAATTCATAGTAGTCAATGTAGTCATATAGCATTACATAACATGAACCTGCATGTGTTAACAATGAGGATCTCAGTCACTAAGATGTTGTTTTGTCTTCATACTAATTACTCTTATTTTAGTGTGCATGGATTTTTTTTTTGTCTTGTAAGGCTTCTGTCTCAGCTGTAAATGATGCCAACTTTATCATGCCAACTTAATCATTTTAATATTATTTATTCCAATTATTATATAAAAATGAGTTTCCATCACCAAATTCTTGTAACACAAAGAGAGGTGCCCAAACAGTGTTGTTTATTTATTATAAGTTAGACTATTTATATATTTTTTTTACTGCTCGTTCTCATTTGCATTATTTGATTTTCATATGGTAATTTTTATAACCATGTATTCTTGTGCAATATTTATTGCATGACTATTTTATTTGGTGATCAGCATAACTGTATATGTTACTTATTGATTTTTGTTTTTTCAGCTTGACCCTTTCATTTTATACAGTCAAATGGGATACACTATTTACACTATGTGTTGACGGTTAACAACAATGAAGACAATAAGATAAAAAAAAAAAACATTTAAGGAATCGCTTGTTAAGGAATTGCTTGTTAAGAAATTTGAACATATAAATTTCCTCACTATATACATTTCTATATAATTAGACTTTAGGGCTGGTAGCTATAATAAGACGAATAATATCAGTCTTAAAAATACAAGTCAAATATGAACCAGTTTCAGGAGCCTTTTGTTGCTGCACATAATAGTCCTCCAACAATACAAACAGCTCAAACTTTGCTTGACATAGAGTTATATACTTTTCCAGGACTGTAGGTTGAGGACATTCCCTGGAAGAGATATCAAGCATTGACCAAACATTATAGCTTCATCCAATACAACGGAAGACCTGGGTTTATGTAGTTAGTAAGCACGTGAGTCATGGTAATTGGTAGCCCACACCCATGGAAATGACATCATGTACCCATACTGTCATGTAAGGCCAGTGACACAGCATCAGGATTTACTCATAGAAGGGAGAGAACAGCAAAAGACAGCAATTACGTGGTAGACTGAAACCTCAACCTGTCAAAAAAAAATTGGAAAGCAAATGCCTCTATCTCAAATTAAGCTGGATGAGTCTGTCTTTGATAGTCCACTGGGTGGTTACACACAAAGACAGGCACTGTGTGACGCCTCGTATTGTATTCATACAGCTTCAAACAATTAGAATAACCTTGTGGTTGTGTGCCGTAACGCCCCAAAGATGCACTGCTTAGGCATTGCTGATTTCCAATGAAGGCGAAAAAGCCGCTTGGAGCCGAGCCCATCCCTGACATTTTCTCTGCTTTTTACATTTATCAGTGACAGACAACAACCTCATCAGCCTGCACACTACTCCAACATACTCCATTAAGGTGCCTGGAATAAGGGTGCATTTCCATAAAATATTCTTTGTCAGAATCAGAAAATGGGCAAATTATCTGAACACTAAAACACCCCAGCGCACCGTAGATCCCAAAAGCAGACAGAAATGACCTCATTTAGGCTGTCGAAGCACAAGAAAGTGTCTCACTGGTTAGAGATCTGAGTGGCATGGATAGATCAACACAGCCACTTCTCTCACATCACCTGGATGAGCACTTTACATTTGTAAATCAATGAGGAGGGTAACCACATGTAAAAGAGCTGGGAGGGATTCCTGTCTGCCTTGGCACCGATTTTGAGAACCAAATTACCTCTAGCACGGCTCTCAGTCGGAGACTGCATTCTAGGATCAATCTGTCAGAAAAGGGTGCTTTAGCGCTGATGGATATGACATGTGACCAACAACAATGTTGATTTTTTTTTAATCTCCCGGATAATAGGCAGATTTAGTACGGATTTGCCTGAAGCAGTGGATCTGGTTACGACCACTGAGTCCCTGCTTTGTTTCATGCTGCTCACTTTATGGCTTCATTACTACAATCACGAAGCTGTGGACACCTCGACAGCCTGTATCACCATAAATCACACACCGAGATAATGACAGTCGGGTGTTCCAGCTAAGATGACACCTTTTACTACGATTGGAGAGCACAGGCATACTGGAGGTAAAGGTACATGTACTGCAATGTACAGTAGTGGATCGACACAGCCAAAGGCTACTCTCTGTGGTGTGTAAGTGGATGCATAATGAAAATGTATTTGAAAAGTATCAGTCTATACTTGTAAAACATAATTGCAAGTAAGAAATATCAAGTGCCTATAAAGTAAACAGTTCAAACAAAGCCATTATTGATAGGTCTCTTTTTTTCCCATCACTGTGTGCTTTTATATTGTAATTGCAGCCTGATAAAACAACCACACATACATAAAAGATAATAATCGCTCTTTGACTTATGTCTGGCATGGGGTTGAACATTATAGCAGCTTCCCCTTATTGACACAGCTGTTAGCCAAACTATAGACTTGCCAGTGCAGACGACGGCATGTCTTTATATTGTGCCACACACCCACTAATGACAGCTTTAGTGGTGGTAATTCAGTAGGGTTGAATATGGGGTTAGGTGTGTGAGTCACGTCCTGGGCTCCCCCCTCTTGCCAGATGTCCTGCCAGGTTTCCTGCAGTGTCTCTCACTCCCTCTGAGGATACGAGTATGTCCCAAGAATCTAAAATGGCTGCTTTACAGTAGGTGTTGACCAGAAATCTAAACAAGTATAGCTTTTGTGTGTGTGAGCCAGAATAAGGTGACTTTCTTTATTAAGGAATTAAAACATTCACTAAATAATCTTAAGAAAATATGGAACTTAATGTATTTTTGATAAAGTCAATCACTTACACCCTCTTTAAAGTGTCTGCTTCCAGAAGTTTCACAGGAAAGTTGCTGTCTCTAAAGTACTCCTCCATGCAGTGTTTGCAATTTCCCATTCAGACCGATTTTCATCTGGAAGGCTCTGATCCTGTGTAAAAACCCTTGACCAAACACTGTTAATGTTTACGGGGCCAAATCAGGCACTACACCTCCCTCAAACTGCAGCTCATTGACCCTCACCAGACTATTAATTTTGGTTAATAACATTCCAGTTCATTTCATTAAAAAATCATAACGAGCAAGTGAGTAACAATCACCAAAATCCACTTTATTTCACTGTTTGAGAAATGTTTTATATTATATTTAAATTATTAATTATTACTATTGTGCTGTGGTTTGATGTCTGCCTTTGTCCTGCGGGGTCTGTGCACAGCAAAGCACTTTTAGGCCTTGATGGACAAAGTGAATATGCACTTTAATACTCTTGCATACTTTAATCCCCCATGTTCTCTCTTCTCTGTGTCAAATCTCCACAGTGAGGGAGGGAGGGAGGGAGGGCTGGGTAGGTGGGAGGGTTGGTAATTCATGCACACATGTGCCTGCCTGTTCTTCCAGTGACAGGGCCAGGGGGAGGGGCACATGATAAATTGCCTTCCACCGGGACCCTCCGAGCACAGCCACCATGATGTGGGTAGAAATGGAAATTGCTCCCTTTCACCGTCATTACATCAGTTTAGGACGCGTGTGGGCCTCATACACACTCACACACTATGAGCGGAGTTTGATTCGTCTGACTAACCGCTGTGCGATAGACAAGGAACAGCATAGCTGAGGAGGTATTCTAAATAAATAATAATAACTGTAACACAGCTGGGTCAACAGTCTGTCCAAAACAGCTGAAAAGCAAAGTTATTGTTGTTTAGAGACGAGGGTAGCAGATACATATATTTATATATTACAGAGTGTATGCATGCAAAATATGAGGGCCCTTATAGATTTGCTAAGTTAAAGTCATACGCTATAGATAATTAATTAAGGCTGCGTGAACTCAATTCTCTACCCATGCACCGATTCTGACGTAAAGATTTTTCTATTGTATATTGAACAACTATGACGTTGAAATGTGCGCCTGATTTTTCTCATGAATGACATTAAGAAATCATCTGCAACGTGTTCACGCGTCCATCGCCGCAAACTGTTAACTGTGCAAAAAAGTTAAAAAGGAAATAAAAACGACATTAAAATTTGTAATTGTCCGCGTGGGATGTTATTTGTGATTTAAATAGAATAAATATGCGCAGTTAACGTGTGCCTGGTCTGATCCGACTACGATTGTACCTGCAAGAAAAATCCCACAACTTTGTAGAAGTAAGATGTTTGACTGTTGGTTTTTTTCTTATTTTAATAACAAATGTATTGCTATTTACATTACATTTACAGGTGGGTGAGATTGTCAAATGCAAATTAAATAGCAGGATCCTCCTAATTATCATCCACTCAGAAATAAGCATTTTATATATAAAGCAGTTAATGGCCTCCACGTCGGAGCGTCACCCTGGTGGAGCATCAGGGGTGCTGCTCTTCGCTCAAAGCTTTGACATGAATTTAAGAAATAGACACAGCCGAGGACGCTTACAAAATTCCAAGTGCATTAAGCCTGAAAGCCGTCAAATTATTCAATTTCTTTCTCTTAAGGTTGTAAAATAATTTTTTTAGATATTTTAATTTTAGCAATTTATATTACAGAGCGGTGCTCGTGATTTAAAAAAAAATCAGCTGTTCTTCTTTCCACGTTTCACCAGTGTAACTTTTCACGCAGTTTAAAGTAGCGAGTAGGTTTACAGCACCTGGGCACAAAAAGAGCTTTCTCAAACAGCTTATTGACAAAATTCAGCCACCAGCGAACTAAACTCTCTACAAATTCACTTTATAACGCCCCTTTAACTCTGCACAAACACACACTCTCTCTCACACACACACACAACCACCACCACCAATTCCCCCATTCATTAAGGTTGCATTTGATTTAACCTTTCTAACACGTATGTTCTGATAAAACTAAATGGTTAAAGCTTTTCAGTTGTTAGGTATATAAACTAACAGGCGGAAAGAGTGAGAGAGAGCGAGAGAGGATGCATATCAGTAAATTGTCTGAATTGCCTCTGATAGGACAGAAATTAATTGTCTGACAGAATGACAGCTTAGAAAAACTACAGGCCTGTGTGTCGCGGATTTGGTCAAGTGACGTTTTCTCCTCATTAAATTAACAGAGCAGTTTTCAAAATCGGCAGTGAAAAATACAAATTTAACTATTGCTTCAAACTAAATGTTGGTTAATGCTTCAGAAAATGAGGCACACGAAGATATGGAACAGAACTGTTTCTTATTTTTTCCAGAATACATACAAAAAAATACCAATTCTCTTTCCAAGGTGTACACCTGAAAAATAACGGCAATTTAAAATGTGGACAATTTCTGAAATTTAAGAAACAAACATGCATGTAAATTATTTTCTTCTCCATGAGACATTAAATAAGAACAAATACAATCATAGCAATTTTCAAATTAACATCGAAATGAAGACCCCTACTTTAATTAGTACTCTAACATGTGTGTTTTCACTTTACCTATAGAGTTCAGTTTCAACATAATGCACTTTGAGTTGCTCAAATATTTTCCATTTGCAGCTATTATCGCCTGCTTTTAAGCCGACATATAAATAAATACAGTTGAAGTCCACGGTTCCCGCCCATAAGTTTAGCGCTGTTAATATAAAAGTCTTTATATTTGCATTCTTAGTACTATAAACTTTTCAAAGTCATTTTTTTCCTCACTGGTATCCAAGCGCTGATGCTGTGGTGAGTCTCTGGCCATACAGTGCATAAGGGGAGTAGTAAGGGCCGGTGGCAGCGGGGACGGGAACAGGGGCACCAGGGGTTGGCAGGGGACTTTTGGAGTAGGGATGGTAGCGGCTGCTGAGTCCTAACGCGTGGTGCGGGCTCCTCAGAGCCAAAGTTCCGGGACTCCCGGGGGCTCCTGATGGTGGCATGTGCATATGGCAGGCCATGGCCGCTGCTGCAGCGCTGGCCAGTGACGAAGACCCGGGATAACCGGATATCAACTTCTCCGCCCCCGTAAAAGCAGTGTGTGTCCTCAGGTGATTCAGGAGCTCTTCTGAGGTGGAGAAACGCTTGTCGCACGGTCCATTTGCCGACACCCAATTACAAACATGGGGGAGAGGATCGTTGGGGAGCATGAAACCGTATGGGTACAGGGGGTGTCCGCTAAATGATGGCGCCGAGGAGTGAACGCCATGGATGGGGTGTGTCGGGTACATTAGTGGGTAGCTGGATTTGAGGGCGTTAGCGGCCGCTGCAGCTGCAGAGTCGTGCGTGCAGGAAGCACTGGCTGCACCCGCTAAGTGACTGGCACAATGGTAACTGAGGCAGTAAGGGTCTCTGCACAGGCTAGCTGACATGATAGACGGTGGAGAGGCCCCAGCCAAGGGACTGGATCCAGCCTTACTGCAGCCCAGAGAACTAGCCAGCTGTGCGTTTACCAAGCTCCCTCCGTGGGGCAGGAAGTGTTGAGGGTAACCAGCATAGGCCCCAGCCAAGCTACCTGGGTAGGTCATACCAGCAGGAGGCAGAGGGAAAACTGTCTGCCCCGGTTTGTAGGGAGAAACCGGCGCCACAAGTCCTGACCCGAGTACGGATGCGGAGGATACAGAAGTTACAGACGGGGACTCCGAGGAGGAGGTGGTTTTAGTGCCAGGCGTCGTCTCCTGGTGTTGGTTGACCTCCACGTTAATCCCACCACAACTCACGCTTATCCTGCTGTGGCTAGTGGTGCCAGACCCGTCCGTAGTGCCATTTTTATTACAATCAGACTCTTTCTTTTCATCCCTGTCCCCACATTTCCCCTCTGATGGCATGGGGGAGGCTGAAGTGCTGGAGTGGGGGCTGCCTGTCCGCGGCGTAAACGGCTGGCAGGTGGCGCTCGGCACTCGGAAACCAGACTTCTCTCCGCTTGAGACGCCCGAAGACGAGTCCTTCTTATCTGAAGGTTTAGAATAAGGTTTGAAGCTCGATTTGTCATCCACACCGATGTCACTCAATTTCAAAGGACCAGATTTAGATTCCTTCTCACTAGATCCATTTGCTGTTACGGAGGATAATTTGGAGGACGGTGGTGGGTCCGGTTTGCCGATCTGAGAGCAGGTCTGCGCCAGCAGAGCCAACGGACTTTTCTTGGCATCTAGCTGCAAAAAAGATGAAATAGATGTTGATGAATACTACTAAAACGCACATCGGCTGCTTTGTCTTATAATTTTAAAACGGTACAGCGTGAGGATACGATGTTGAGTCGGCTGTTTGCCGACATTTCCAAACGGAAACATGTATGTAGCAATTACGCACGGCACTTGCGTGAACAAAACTATAATCTAAAGGATTATTTCAAACCAACTGTGAGGCTTTAAAGTACACCTAACTGTCCAAAACACAGGAATTTCTGTCTCGCGGGATGTGTTACGGGATAACAGCAACTGGCTCTCAAAACGCTGTCACACGAATCACCGCAAACTAAAATACCAAACACTGAAAATATAATAAGTGTTCAAAATAGTATTCTTACCTCAATGGGACTAACAGGAGTAGAAGGCAAAGGCTGCAGATACTCCGGGTGCAAAATGTGTCCCGACCGTGCGGTAAGCATTTTCAAAACCTTGATGGGAAGTCGGTTCGCTTGCCGTAGTGGATCAGACGGAGGTGCGGAGTGGAGAAAAGGCTTGTTGATGCTCGCTGAGCTGCTATTCCGAGAACTGCTGCTTTCCCAGGCTACACAAATATCACTATTTTTCAGGGCAGACGCCGAGGGCGACGTGATCATGTCCCAATTGTCAGGAAATGAAACGGCGATGCTTTTGTCAGATTCATTAAGAAAATCAAAAAAGCATCGAGCCTCTCAATCGGGGAAAAAAGAATCGTAAAATGGTTCAATAACAGGTAATCCTGGTGGTAAAGGAGCAAGGCGCGGCGGCTGGAAGGAGACTGTGCGAGGTTATCGCAGATCCGTGGCTGCGTCTTGCACCATGAGCGCTGCGCCTTGTGTGCGTCTGTCTGCAGGTCCTCGCTCTGTACTCCCGAAGTACGAACTGGTAGAAATTTTCACTTCAAAAGCAGCTGAATTAGTCCGAGATTAAAGCCTTTGCCGCCTTCCAATCAAATGGGACCCTGAGGTGATTGGAGGGTCAAGGGGATGTGACGTTCTCCTCTTTGTAAGCGCCTCTATTTCGACAGCTCGGGGGAGGAGATAGACTCAAATATCCTGGTTAACGTGAACGCTTACGCTGTTTCAGATGTGGGGTTACGGGCTCCCCACTCGCCGGGATACGGAACAGTGTGTGAATAATGCAAAAAAAATGAACAATTCCTCCACTCTTAGAAATACAAAACGTAATTGACTCACTTTCAAATTGACAGCATTTCGTTCTAAAATTAAAGAAAAGTCAAAGAGTTTTGTGTATTCACGTTAAATTAAACGCGGTTTATTCACCCCATATGCTGAGGATAGTTTAATCATATTTTTATCATTAGCAACACATTTATTTCAGTTTAGCACTAAACGAAACAGACTGTAATGGCACGATGTGGTGCAGATTCAGGAAAAACTGCTGCATTACCAGTGCTGCTAATTGGATACTCCCTTCGCACAGTTTAAGGGTGAACATCTAATATTTAGAACTCAGTCGTTATCTCAACAAGTGCTTTGTTTGTTTATTTGCTTATGTTAAGGGGTTGTTTGTCCAGAGACGTGGGCAGTGCGCGCAGATTTCGCACGTCCACCGGGGAGACTTTTTCCCCACCGGCAAACGTAAAACCAACCGCTTCAGCTTGAATTCCCTAAACAGACAAGCGTTGACAGGAATAGACCGATGTAGTGATGGAGGGATGTGAATGTCACATGTTTTCAGTATAATATACACCGCCCTTCTATTTCTATCTCCACCCCTCCGTCAAGTGTCAATTCTGCTCCACCGCAATCAATCAGTTATTTGTCAGACGCTGTCAATCCGCCGCTTGATTTATGTCAGCTATTGTGGCTGATTACATGCCAGTGTGACTGCGGGAAAAGAACAAATGGGTAGAGAGAGAGAGAGACAGTCTGTAAGAGACACCAAGTTTTCACAGGAAATAAATCGAGTCTCGAGTTAAGATTAAATTTTTTTAAGATGCATCGACAAATAGCCGACATCCACAGTCCAGTGCGAGGAATAAGTAGCAAAAGCTGTGAACTAAACTACAACACGTCGGTTCCTCAACAAAGTCTCCAACTTTTGTAGTTCTTCATCAGACACCTCGGAGGTGGCACACATGATGAAACTTTAATAACTTGCAGACAGTCCGGCTCACATGTGCTGTGGAGAAGCTGTTACTGCTTTCAGGTGCTAAAGTGCTTTGGCTGTAATCGGCCGATTATGGTGTTAACAAGAAGCCTTGGGGAAAAGCACCCAGGTCACAAAAAAAGCGCATGGTTTACAAGTAAAAACATTTAAAATAAAAATAACAATATTACACGAATATTAAAATGTACATATTTATAATTAATATTTCCATTATCGGGGATTTTTAATGTAGCAAGTCTGTCCGAAAGAAGTTAGTTCAAACAATCTGCAGGAGTAAACATTCATTCAAAAATAATAATGTGTAACCAGCCGGTGAAACATCACGCTCTCTCAAAACAGAGCCCTGTCCATTTTGGCTAAACGCATCTGCTATTGTGTTGTTAAAACCTGTCATCTGCCTCGGGCACACTGTCATCTGCAACAAGAATAACAAAGACGGGGGAACAAAAAAGAAATCCAGACATTTTATATTGATGTCAGCTCGATTTTATTTACATACAATGGAAATGATTTATTTTCTTTAAGAGGTAGAAAAGCGGACAGGGAGAGAGAAAAGAAGAGAAATGGTCTGTCAGGCCGTTGAGAAAAGAAGTTTAAAATGCCTTGAACTATTCACCGCTGAGATGGCTAATCAGTATTGAGGCTCCAGGGCAATCGGGCAGCTTTTCAATGCGGTTTTCCTTTCATCTCAATCGGGATGGAGGCGCTCAATTAAAAGCCTATCAGTTTGTAAGTAAATCAACGCCTATCAAAGTTGTCACATCAAACAAAACGATTATTATTGCAACCCGCCTCTGCCATTAATCTCTTTCTGTGGTAATCTGCTTGACAGGTCAACTTGGAGAGCAAGAAAACCTGGAGTGGACAGCAAAGGGACAAAATATGGTTTTTGGTGATTTTTTTTTTTAAAAAGCACGCTTTATGTGATATAAATAAAAACACACAATGTATTTGAGTTCACGGTCTGCCGCAAATGGAGGCCAATTTGAAAATAAGGGTGGGGTGAATAAAATAAAATAAAGATTTTTATCCACATGGTAAAAAAGTAGATTCTGTTGCAAGAATTAGGAAATTAAACTGACTGTTACTGAGGAGAAAACAGGAGTAGACATTTTCAGCCAACAGTTGAGAAAGACTGACTTCTGTTTTATAGGCCTGCACAGGTCTGCATGGCTGACTCCAGCTTTGTAAACTGTGTATGAATAAATAAAAACAAGCAATAATTGTCCCCTCCAAGATTACTTTAGTCATAATTTTGAGATCATTTGTAATATAAATAAACCGCAGCTCCAAAATAGGCCAACGGTTCTTCTCAATTTAATGTGAGTTTGTAAGAAAGAAGGGGGGGAAGTCAAAATGAGCGCAGCTCTATTTCTTCAAGTGTTTTTGTCTGGCAGAAAAAGGAGGTGTGGGGGGGACGTTTCACAATATGCAAAGATGTGTGATTGATAACAGGCTTGCTGTTTTCTGCAAGGGCTGTCAGTCCGTGACACAATATGTGAGTTATTAGGGCAAAGAAGGGCAACCATAAATTTTCACTGTCAGGCGAAAACCCTCTTTATTGTCCGTATGACGAATGGGCTTCTGCACCAGACACCAAAATACTCGGCATTCCCCTTAAATGGGAACACATTTTTGCGACCATAATTCATGATATTTAAATAGAAAGTTTTAATATCCCCATATATTTCATAACTCTGACATGTTTATGAATCACTCTCCGCATGCAAATACAACTATTTACATCTCGTGAGGAAATGTGTTGGACTTGCAGGATTACTGTGAGCTATGTGCTGGGCCGACTTTTTGCTATGAAGCGTGGAAGAACACGCTTCAATCTTGATTTATAAATCTACAGCAGATAGAGCCACCAAAAACAAAAATACACAGTTTGACAACTTTTCTCATTTAAGATCACTAAATGTTATTCACATTTATAATTTTAAAAATATATATTTTTTCTAAAGTTCTGTATGTTTTGGAGCTCTTCACAGCCTGAAAGTTGTTGTTATTTTATCTAAGTCTCTTTTCACACTATCAATTACTTAAATACGATATTTCAGCATAACCTAAAGCCTGTGTTTTGAAGGGAGCACACCTCTCCAAACATCAGCAAAAGATAAAAGAAAACAGGCTGCATAGGCGAGAATAAATCATTAAAACACATGCATGAAAGAGAAAATTATGTTTCTAAAACTCCAAGCAGGAAGGACAGGTTTACAGGAAAGTCCGTGGCACGACATTACCTGGAATCATTGCCTACTAAGCTCCGATGTAAAACGTCAGAGAGGTAAATGGATAAAAAAAAATGAAACACCTGCACAATATGAAGTCGTCCATCTGTCTACTCGAAACAGATTTGCATCAACACAAACACACCAAACATTACATTCTGTCAAATGTGAAGCACCGCAAGGAGCACAGCGGAGACCGAAGCCATGCAGACTCTCGCTCTCCCTCTCTTTCTCTCCGGGCGGGCAGCAGGAAGAAAGTGAGCTTTTCCGTGTATGGGAGGTCCCGAGTGACGTCACACATCCTACATTGAGGCACCGGAACAATATGGTGTCTCCAAACTTTCTCAGTCTCTCAACCTGCTGCCACTGATGTCTGAAAATGTGCTGGTTTCTTTACAACATGCTTCACCGAAGCCCCATCTGCACTCAGTAGCTTCATTTAGAGAGGGGTTAACGTGGCAGTGAGGTAAGCTGCTTTGGCTGCTGGTATGTATGCTCTCAGGGCACAGTAGCACATAGAAGAGTGAGCTACACTGAAAGATTACACTGGGGAACAATTTGAAAAAAAATTTCTGTTGAGTTAGATTTTTATGCTGATTAAAACTAAAATTGGCATGCTGATTCCAAAATTGCAGTCAGTTTTTTTCTAGCACGTCAAGTTTTTTCTCCACAGCTTACCCTCCAGATAAGCAAAATTCCACTCATTGGCTGTAGTAGTAGTAGTAGTGTACATATGATGGCTGACTATTGTTGGAGCATCAAACGCGATAGTCCTCAAGTTGAACACTCCAGAAAGAGCTATAAACGTAAATTTTTACCTTAACTACTTGCACACAATTAGAATTACAGTAGCCATATCCTTTGTAAAAACATAATTGAATACACGTGGCAGGATTGTATAATCCTGTATTGTGGGTTGAGATAGTAATCCCATTACAATAATAACCACAACATTAATGTCAATAAATAAGAGAGATGGCAAAAAACACACAAGACATAAAAAACAGAAACAGTTCAGGTCAAGTAGCAGCAGACCTTTCACATTCAATGCTTCATGTATAAATGAAGATTGCTTTTGCCCTGGTTTGATATTCTGAGGCAGCAGGGTCAAATGTGATAATATTTCAATTACAATCCCACCATTGTTCTCAGGCCCATACCTACATAAGCAATATAATGATCATCAGATAATGCTATTATATCTTTATCCAGTTATCTCTACTGTCAGGACTTTAGAGTTACATTATCCACCTGACCTCAGATCATTAGGGGTCACAGCATCAGACTTTTTTTTTTTTTTCCTTTGACGCAGGATTAACAGATTTACAACAGCTTGACACTGAATAATAGAACTTGACTAGAAGTCTTCAAACTTGGAGCAAAATTGCAGATAGTGCAAAGTGTATCAGTAAGTGCATTTGAATATTTAAATACAAGCTCAAGTTCATAAAATCATTTCAAAAGCCATCTTTTTTATTTGGAGGACATACACTGTTGTGCGGTAGCTTGTTTTACAAGATGGCAATGCCACAAATACAGTGCTACTGAGCTCAGGAACTGTTTATTGCAAACAATTATAAGGTATATATTTTGACATTAAGAGGTCATTGTCAATGTATGTAAAGCTTACTTGTAGTAAGTACAAGGTATCCATCAGCTTGTGGACTTCAGATTAAAATGGGTTAATTGTACCTGTTGTCCATGGGCTATAATTTAATGAAATCATCACAACTGTGTAGAGGACTGGCCTAACCAAAGACAAGACTCTTTTCATTCCTACAAAGTTCTCAAAGAAGCAGTTTATGTCAATATGCATGTTTTCTATTGCATAATCTGCCATTTAATTTTGTATTCCTTTTAAATGGCCTCCTGGGGAAGTTTAAAAATTAATTTTCATTCTCCCAAACAAGGCATATGTTTGTAATCTTTGGCTGTGCCCACATTTGACTATTTTACTAGTACTGTTTTGTTTTGGACCTATGCATTGTAACATCAAAACTCAAGCTACTGTGTTTATTAGTTTGGTGATGTTTGAAGCAACCTTCAAACATAACGTGACAAAAAAAATTGGTTTATGCTTAGTTTGAGAACTAATAAGCCACTTTATGTTCCACATGGCAGGTAGCGTAGTTAAATGAAGCCAGCAACTATTAACCACAGTGTAACCATAAAGTTTGAACATAGCTACCCTCAGAATAGAGCTGTGTGCAGACAGATCAAATCTAAAAACTTCAAATGTTGGCTCTGAACAGATACTGTATTGCAACATTTAGGGAAGCAGCTCTAAGCAGCTCTACACTTCTCTTTATGGGAAGAAAGGAAATTTACCCAATACATATTTTCCACATATAACTCATTACTTCCTTAACAATGAAGCCTTCTCTGTTATGAAAGTGAAGCATTACTTCCAATGATGGTAAACGTAGACGGATTATCCTGTTTGGAGAGCAAGAGAGCAAAAAGTAGCCACTGGGTTCAAATTCCCATCAAGTACACTGCGAACAGCAGACTGTCGATGGCAGTTTCATGACTTGGCCCCAGACCATCTCAAAAATCTTTACTTCTATGCTGCAGTATCAACTGGTCCCAGATTTTCTGTGTGTTTCTATAATACATCATAACAAGGCATAAGTCAGGACCTAGTTAATTAACTTTACTGGTGCAATTTTTAAAAACATATTTAAAGTTTGTCAAAATTAAATACTGGCGAATTTGATGCTCCCAGGGTCCCAGGTCAGCAAGTTGCTTTGCCTTGTTGTTGATCTAGTCGTGACTGTGAATCCTAACTTGTTTTCAGTGTTGGAAAGTAAGTAATAAATTAAATTTACCCAAGTAGTCTACTGCCATACAATCTTGGGGGAGTCATACTTTGAGTAGGAGCTGCATGGGGTAATTGCTGCCCTTTTTTCCAATTTTCAGAGGCAGAAGGGACCATATTTGGATGAATGGGTGGACATGTGGTGTGAATTGTCAATCATAAGGTAGCCACAACCTAAAGCATAACCTGCTTTATCGTCTATTGTGTTCTAAAAAAGACCAATACATATTAAGAACAAAGAATTCCTTTATTAGTCCCACAAAGGGGAAATTTGCAGTGTTACGGCAGCAGTGTAGTAGAGGCAAATATAAAAACAACAATAAGTAGAGAACAGTATAAACAGAGGTAAACAAGCAGTCATTTTGGACAGTATAAACACTACAAAAGATAGATATTAGGAGGTAAGTGTATTGCACTTGAGAGTTTAATTGCACATTTGACTGATACAGTCAGTTAAAATTTGTGCAGCCTGTCATAGTCCAGCGAGTCCAGAGCGTGTAGTCTACTGGGAACAGCACTGGTTGTGGAGCCTCACAGCGGCAGGGAGGAAAGACCTATGAAATCTCTCCTTCGGGAGTCTGCCATATATAACTCATTCCTTCCTTAACAATTAACAAAAATTAACCTCATGCTGTATTGAAGACGACTCAGACCATAAACTCATAGGAAAAAAGTTCACAGAGGAAATGAATTAAGTGAGAGGAAAGGATATCTTCTCGTAGACTAATAGTGCATGCAGTCTAACCTCTTTCTGCAACCAATGAAGTTACCCCATGATGGCCATTTGAAAGGATACAGATTTAAGGCACTGCTTTGGATTCAACTTTTAGACTCCGAAGCTACAAGTCTTTGATTACAGCTTGCAGTTTTTAGCAATTCAAAGTACCAGTGTGTTGGATTCAGCGGTGAGGTTGCAGATTGCAAACAACTGAATTTTGGATTTGCAAGCTAAATTCTCTAAAGTCTAGGCAATTGTGACAGATTTCCAACAAGACACAGGATAAACAGACAGGAGGAATATGGAGTATTTGGATTTGACTGTTGAAAAGTGAGCAGGTTATAACAAACATCAAGAGTTACAGTTAGTGTTGTGAGAGTGAGATGAAGCCACTCATATTATACGTGTAGTTGCTGAAGCAGACCATGGTAAAATACCTTGCACATAATTTGGAGCTGTCAGATACCAGCTTCCTTGAAGTGAAAAGCTGTTGCTGGCTAGCAGACAAATTAAGCTTTGCCTGCTGCTAAAAGGTGAAGATTGATGGTTTGATGTTATGATATTAATGGCTGAAACCAGTTGGTTCATGCTGATGTAAGCATACGTCATATTTTATTTCACAGCGAGAAAAAGGATTGGATTTTGCTACAAGATTAAAAATATATATATTTGGGGTTTTTTAACATACATTGTTAATTAGGTGCTCAGTATGAGTGTGGATGTGATGTACAAAGGTTAAAAACATTTGTAATATAATCTCTTTAAGAATATGGATGAACATTTAAGTCTTGGCAAAGATATGCATGGTAACTCAAGCCCCCAGAGGCAACACTGAAACTCTCCTATCAGTGCTAAAGTAGCTTTTCAAGCTAACATTAGGTAAAATGGGGCACTTAAAATTGGTTTAATAAATTGTATTTATATAATGAGTGATAGCATATGACATCTCAGTCTTGTGGTAAAGTCACAGAAAACTTTTGTATTCACCAAACATTAACTAGTGATGATATTCAGCAGGTATTGATGGTCTTATTTGGCAGTCAACAGTTTGCCATACAAAATGTATTTATACTTGAAAGGGACTTCAGTTACTTTGAAGCAGTAGGCTTTAACATATGAGATAGTGGATCTCATTCAGTAATTTTATCATGATAAGTAAGTACAGCCCTACCCTTAACTGCACTGAGATTTTATCAGCATCAACACTGTGTCCGCGTGCTTCCGCACACCAGCAGGTCAGCTGATTGAACTGCACGCGGAAACTGTAAAGTCAATTGGGAAAGCGCCAGTAGTTCTCCAAAGTAGCAGGGCTTCATCTACAGACGTGTAACGTTTCCATTCAATATTGTCGACACTGCGGTTTTTTTTTTAAACCTGAGCAGGACACTGGATGTTAACTAAGACAGCTTTCTGAAAAGACACAGTCGCTCGGTTGTCAGTCTCAGGGGAAAGTTATGGCACATGACGAGTCGCTGGTCGCTTTGAATGGGACTCAGGTAAGTTTGTTTTGGAAAGTGCTTCTGTCTGTGACTTTGCCACCCCCCCCCCCCGCAAGTTTAGCCGGTATTGTACCACTGACTGTATACATGAGTAGAGTTTACCCGAGCTTATTGTGTACGGGTTTTGTTTGTATTTCCTCTTCTACCACCGGTGTCATGTGACACGCTGTTGCTAACGTTACAGTCATGACTTTCAGTTTTGCCGTTCAGCTTCAGTGCAGTGAAGAGTACCTCCAAGTTGGAGCAGTGTTACGACATTAAGTGTACTTCGTGCATGTTCGTGTGTTAAAACGCTTCAAGTATGAAGTATGTAGTTTAATGCAGCATATATATCACTGGAATGTAACCACTTGCATTTGCTCAAGTACATTTTTGAGGTATTTGTATTTTACATGAGTGTTTCCATTTGCTACATTTCAGAGGAAAATAGTGTTGCTCTTACTCCACTGCATTCATCTGACAGCTTAATCACTAGGTTTTAAAAAAAAGATTTGATACAAAATGAAATAATTGTATGAATGCGTATACTTGGGTTTGTTGTTCCTCTTAGTATTATTATAGATATTATAAATATAGCCCTGCTTAAGGCAGTTAAAATGAAATGTACGACTCCCAGCTGCAACATAGTGACACTGACTTATAAATGTGTTAATTATGACAATCTAGTCAATATTACTGTAAAATAAGCCAATCTACAAAATTAGTACTTTTATTATTATACTTTTATTTTTGGTACTTTATATTTTGTTGCTAAGACAAAACTATTACATCACAGTTTCAAGCCTTGTTACTTTTGCTTCAATAAAAGTACTTCATCTGCCTCTGAGCATGGCTTTACAAACTTCTACTTCTCCAGGTGTTAACAGTGAAATGTCCCCACTGTATTGTTGACTCCTGCAACATCATATATAATTCAAGATTAATTTTAAAGGTGATCCCAAATCATTATTGTTTTAAAGGTAGGGTATCCTGAAACAATACTGATGTGCTCATGTCAAGGGTGGTAGTCTATTCTGGTTACTTATTTCACAGTTATCTCTCTGCCTTCGTTTATTTACAGGTTTCCTACATTGGACATGATTGTGATGAAATTCCAGACTTTCTAGCAGACACATATGGACACTTTGCAAAAAGGTTGGATCTGAGCTTCAATCAGCTCAGGTAGGTTAATGATGCATAGTCCACAAGCATGCAGTCACCTGGATACAGATGCTGAGTGTCTGTCTCTCTCCCTCTCCTCCTCTCACCGTCACTCTCTGTTACTGGGAGGCATGCATCTTTACATCAGGTGCAATTGAATTTGTGCCCTCAGTCTATAGGTGGTCAGAGTGTCATCAGAACTTCAAAGAGCTGAATGAGCGTTAGAGCTGGGCTGATTCCACGCTGGGGCAGGATAAAAGGCACAATCGATAAATGTGACATGCTAATTCGGGGGCAAATAGAAGAAAAGATTCCTCTGTCAGGACATGAAGGAACACCTTGTGGCAGCCGCTTCAGAGGGGGCTGCCATTTCAACAGCAGGACTAGCATAGTTGATCTGGCAAGCAAAAGAAAGGAGATGATGGTTATGAGGTGCTTTTGTTTCTGAACTCTTTTCATGACTGTCAGGCCATGAAGCTGCCTGAATAGAGGCAATTTTTTGTTGAAAATTGTTGTCTTGAGGCAGTTGTCTGTGCTGGAGACGTGGAGTTCTCATTTTAACTGATTGACATTGTGTCACATTGCAAAATTAGTCATTTGCACACAGTGTTGAGAACAGCTGGAAAAATCGGTTTGTGGTTAATGGATAAATGCCTGAATTAACCTATTGTTGAAGTGCCTGTGAGCAAGGCGCTGTGAATGTGTGTGAGTGTTAAACACGTGTTGGGGAAAAAAACCCAAATCATTAGTCTGAGGAAATGCATAACCTACTGACCTAATATAAACTGTATTTATGTATGCACGCAGTTTTGCTCAGTATGGGTCTCACTTTACAAATGATGGTCAGTCATTGTGACTGTGCTGTGCAACTTGCAGTAATTGCTTGATTTTTGAGTAAAATCCAGACATATGCTTTTGTAAACGTCTGCTCTGTACACAGAATAATCGCCATCAGGTTATGACTGCTACACGCAAGGTCCAAAATACTTGGACATTTGAATAGTAGCTGTCTCACAAAAGCCAGTTATGTCTCCCAAACAGGTTTATGAGATCTGACTCAAAGAAAACCCTTGTGTGTGTTGCTTTCAGGGAGATCAAGGCTGACATTATGTTTCTTTCCCTTGAACCTGTCACATTAAGGACTTGATGTTTGGAATCAAATATTTATGACTCAGATATTACTAATTCATTATTAATTTTCAGTTTGGCTAATCTCACATGTCAGATATCATTACTAAACTTCAAAGGTGGTACAAGCAGAGAAGAGATGCAGAAGTAATGAAGTGGTACTCGAACCATTTGGGGCTCATATCGGTGAACTATTGATTGATGGTTTGCTAGTGGGCAAAGTGATCTGCTACAAAGTGCTTCGTCTTTTTCTCCTGTATAGCAAAAGAACATAAAACAAGTTTCAAGATATAGATTTCCTTTTTTGTTGTAAACATTTCATATATACTTATCCTGCTGACTTTTTAAACCTTCTTCATATATTATTAAGAGGACTCCCTTACTTAGTATCCAATTTAAAGTGTCTGAGTGCTGTGTCTTTATCCATAGCTATAGCTATAGTTTACATTAATACATTGACCAGTAGTGTTGGACCTATACATACAATACCTCTCTCTTGAACTTGTTCTGTGTTGCAGTTGGTGTAGGTACTCACATGAGAACATTGGGTGATTATGGGTGGGTTAACTAAGGCATGGCCAGCCCCTCAGTAGTTTTGATCCACTTAAGAATGCACCTAAGAGCCCCCGACTCACAGATTAATAGTGGAAAGTTTTTTTTCTGACAAAAAATTGGACATTGTATATATATAATACTCAACAACCAGTGATTGCTGTAGAAATTTCAGTCTGTAGTGAAACAAAGTGTAACAGATGTACTTTCATTAATCACCAAACACTACTGTGCTCTGTCTCCAAGCTATCTGTGATCACAGATGATAATAATCACAAATCAAATAAACTCAACTTTAAAAATATAACATCTATTTTGTGAGACATTTGTCTCACTACTTGTTTTTTTTAAAAACTTGTGCTCTCGCAATGTAACAGTCATATTGAGAATAGCTAATTGTACATCATCACAAACAATTTTAAGAACACACAGAAAGCTAGATAATAGCTTTAGCCATTCAAATCTGCCTATTAAATGTCGCATTAAAACAATTGTAGCGCACTATGGCATGCTTATGCCTTTAAAGTAAAGAGACTAGTCATCCACATATTAAATTAGTGTGATCATTTTATAGAATGTCAATACCATAATTTTATTTTTTTTATTGTTAAGCACCTATTGCCAGATACTGACAGGATTACCAATGTATAAAATTTAAGCATCTTGCCGTATTACAGTGTCCAAAATAACAGATCTCCTAGCTTCAGCATTCATGAATCTGCTATCTGGTGAAACATGTCAGATAGTAGAGACATTGGAGTATTGACACCATGACCTTGTTTCAGTGTCAGCTCCAGCAAACCAGGTGTAAACAGATGTACATGTTAGTGAAACTCAGTGGACTACCTTCAGCACCGCGAACTTCTTCACGCTGCTTGACTCAAATCGGGAGAGAGACATTGCCAGAGTTTGTTGTAGCTAATATGCTTATTTCTGTCAGCCCAATTGACAACACTCATCCAGCAACCTGACAATGGGTCACAGTGAGAAGCAATGTACTGGCACCACCTTTAACTGAGTCCTATGTGTTTTGGTGTGTGTAGCGCATATGTTTATGTTTGTGTGTATGCCAGTGCATGTTTGCTTGCATGCGGTGTTTGTGCATCTGTCTCTGTGAGCATAACTGTGAGTGGCTGGGCAGGTAATGGCAGGATGAAATTATGGTTGCAGGCTGTCACACCCACACCTCTCCCTCTGTGTACAGCAGTGTCAGCCTGTCTCATCAATGTGTTGAGAAGTGTGCTTTACAGTGAGATTTCTGTCTCAGGACGGGCTTGGATAGTACTGTGTCGTCCACTTTGTTCCAGGTCAGGTGTGTACACAATGCAGTGAGTGGGCATGTGCTGTCATGACATGATTCTGCTCCGTGACTGGGTGCACCAAGGGCGCCTGGATCTGTTACGTGCAGTGTTACTGCCCTGGACACATGAGGTTTGAGTCCACATTGTTAGAGCAGTGATAATCTTTCTCGTCAGATGTGGCATCTTGATAAACAAATCACATTTGTGCAGTGACAGCATCCGTTAAACCTTAAAACTAACCTAAAAGTTAAGATCTATTTAAATTTTCTGTCTTAGCACTTAGATCTGGCCATCACTCCTCCTCTCGAGTCACACAGTACTGCAGAAATTGCTAAACACCTGCACAGACTAATACAGGAGCCTTGCACTGGTGATTGTTGTTTTTGATAGTATTATATTAATTAGATTATGATAAAGATATTTCTCTTGTGTGACATTGTGTTCACAGTGAGAAAATGTTCGAGAAATCAGTTTGAATTGTCCGAATTTATTTTATTTAGTTATTTATGCAAGATAGGTGGCTGTGCAACCTGTACTGTAAGTCTACTCAATCGTACGCAAACTTAAAATAAGACAGCATTTGATGATATTTGGATTATAAATGAAATTCTGACCACATAGATCTTTAGTTAATCTACATTCTTCAAAATTCTGTATAAGGGATGAACTTCTCCTGTTACTTTAAAGCTGCAATTCAACCTGTCATAAAGAAAGTGGGGTCCATATAGGACTTTTGCATTGCAGATGAACCTCAGTTACCTGTATATATGAGTGCATATGTACAGTATGTGTGTGCCTGCATCTGTGTGTGTCTGTGGGGGTATGTGCTCACCCAGGCTATGTTGGTGATGGCAGGCGTTTTGCATTTTAATGACAAATCAAGTATGCTAACTCGCATTTTAAAACGAAAGTGCTCTAAATGTCGCCCGGCTGTCAAAATGAGATGTAAGCGGTCTGATGAAAAGAGAACAAAGAAGACAAAGTAGGGAGGCCTGGTACACTGAGAAATGAAATAAAACCTTGTATGGCCTGTCAGCTGTGTCATTTTATATTCATATCTAAAGAACATTATAGTATTACTCCGCCGCTCACGCCTCACTCATCTGTCTCTCTTAATTCGTCACAGGCACCGCTCTGTCTTTCAAGTTGCTGTGTGTCAACACGGGAAGGGGCCTGCTAATTGACAAATGAGTGTCACAGACATCCAGTGCTCCTTTCCTATCCAGGCAAGGTAGACTCTGGTTGTTTGATGGTGAGGGGAGGAGGAGTGGGGGGCTCTGTTATTGGCAGAAGCCCAGTAAGAGGCATTAGACTGGTCCTAGAATGAGAAGTGACAACGGCAAGAGAGGCTGTCATTGTCTTGCCTAAGTGTTCAATCTTCAGAGATGCCTGTATGCAGATAAAGTGTCAGTTAGGAGGAGAGGATATGAAACATTGGCAGTATGAAGTCCTCAAATCACTTAACTGGGAATGTAGAGTGTGTGTGCGTCTGGTAATAGTGGTGGCGTACTCTGTCCTGCTGAGGAAATATATTCCATATCCGATCTATCAGGCCTGTTTAGGCCGATATTCTAGGATAACCTGATCTGTGTCTCATAAATTAAGGAGGATGCAGAGCTCTCCCAGACCTAAGAGATTCAAACCAGATAGATGAGAGAGACATGGTCTGGCAGGAAATAACTTATTCATATCAAGGACATTGATATTTTGTATCATTCTATGATTTTGAAAAAAAACAACCTTTTTAATTTTCACAGGGATGTTTTTTTTAAAATGATGTACCACTCCTGGGAAAGTGATGGGATGACATAGAGCTAAGGATGTTTACATGCATAATGGATGGCTTGTCTTCTTCTGCCATCTCTCCAATTTGAGGTTATATCAGAATTTTCTTTACGTGATTTCTGCAGACACATTTCTTGCTGTTGCGGAGACTTGATACAGTGCCAGTGGAGAGTTGGAGTTACCGAGTCCTATAGAACAGGAGCTAAAGAGTAATTTGCTTTGTTTTTCAAAACTGTATGTAATGGCTCAATGAGATTAGGCTGCATTTTGGATAGTTTGGACAGTCTCACTTATAATGTCTCTTGATAGATCCTTAAAATGTTAGAGTTTGTGCATCTGATACAAAATCTCACTACATCAAGTCAGTTTAGACAGCAATCTTCCACTGTAGCTAAAAACAAGATAAAATCTGGTTTTCTTTCCTGAGCAAAAAGGACAACTTTTATAAGATTGAAAACTCTCCCACAAATCACAACCAACAGCTGCAATAATGTGGCCTTCATTACGTTTTTGTGTTTTCTCTGTCCAGCCATGTATTTTCATGAAAGATAAATTAGTTTTAATATACATATGCCTGAAGGGAAGATGATGTTTGCAGATGAACTGCATATTTTAATCTCATATCCTCACCAGTGGATCTCATTAAATGTTCTACATATGCTCTAAGGCCAAGTATTTGTTTTAATCTGCTGTTTGAATTATTCCATATATACTGTACTGTATTTTATATATCTTTTAACTCTACTTGCACGAATAAAGAATGCATTTTGAGCACATACAATATAGTAAACCACATTCATAAACGGAATAGACTATATTAGATATTCATCTGGTAGAGCCTTCTCTTTCTTCTCAGTAAAAATGAAATTATTCAAGTAGGTTGTAGAGGGAGGGGAACCCCAATCAAGTAGAGCTCTCAAACAGTGTTCATATCAAACTCACTTGGATCAAATGCTCTCAGAAACAACCCATGACTGCATAGATTCAGTTACTGATTAGTGCAGGTCTTGATGCTCTGATTTCCAGCTTTATGCTTGATCACTCACACACATATCCCCCTTGACTCCCTTGAGGCAAATTGTGATGCGTGATTCTGGGCAATATAAATAATATTGACTTGATATCTATATCACTTGTCTTTCTACAAAGGATGTCACGTCACATCACATCAACCATTATATACGTCAGTGACTGTAAGAGCAAAGAAAGCTAAATGCATAGGCTAAAGTGTTGTAATCACAAATTCAAGCTCCTCCACCTTGCTGGTGCTCACAAGGTTACTGTGCTTTCACTCATGGAAAAGTCATTTAAGTGAAAATATCTCCTCCTTGTTTAAGGAAGTGGCGAGTATTACCATGGCAACAAACTATCCAGTGACACTGTGCAAGAGTCCTTGATGTAGGCTACAGCATTGCAGTAGTGTATATATGTGCAACAGGGAGTTATACATCAGTTCTTTAAAGAGACAGCTTTCAAAAGTTAAGCAGCAAAGAGTAAAAATAAGCTTGGTAAACTTTTGCAGATATTAACCGAGCAAATTCTCTGAATTGGAAAACATTACTCACACAGGGGCAATAAGGTCATTTGTCAAGGACTACCTTCAGCAGTGGATGCATACACATTTGAGCATTTACAGCAGTAGGTTATTATATGTGGGGTTGATTCAAAATTAATTGCAGTGCCCATGTTCATGGCATTGAAGGAACATGTCAAACGGCATTTTTCACATATGTGGGTTTTTTTTTTATGGCTTTTGGACAACAGGTCCAGGGAGGTCTGCGGCACGTAAGCACACGCCATATCAGGCTTTGGCCACACAGGCAATACTTGCTAGTAGGATTAATTCATTGTCGTTGGCTTTTCATAGTCTTTGCTGACAAAATAGAAAAAAATAGAAGAATATTGTCATCGTTATCCTTTGTCAGTCCAGCAGCCAGTCTGTCGGCTTTAGCTACATAGTTCCTTTACCCTGAGTATAACATACATGGTATAAATCTTTATCTCTCTGTTAAAACACAACAAAAGCCAACTGATGGCAGGGGAACCATCTGTTAATCACTGTCAGGAGCTGCCATCAGCCTTGCAGTGCATTCCTCCTCTCTTCTTCAATATAAGACTATCTTGCGGTTTTGGATTCTGAATGGAAAGGAACATCTTTATGTTCCTTTTGTTCACATTATATATACTGGGCAGTGATGCCATTCCTTTTATGACTGCGTCACATTTTTTATTGTATATCCCAAGACGGATAGCGTGCCACTGACACAGAGATTTACAGGCCTTCAGCTTGCAGTGGCAGAGCTTTAGAAGGGTCTGCTGACATCTAGCCAACACTTTGGAGGAGGAGAATAAAAGCTGACATTTTATTGGCTCTGAGAGAGAGAGAGGGAGAGACCGAGAGAAAGGAGTTGGGAGGACGGGGGGATAGAGGAAAGAAAGGAAAAGAGATTCTGTTTCTCTACTTTATATTTTTCAGCACTGCCAGCTGTCATGGGGACCTTGCTAAAAAGAGGGGATTTATTGGGTATTATTTAGAAACTTGTCAGTGGTAATGACTACAGCTATGATTTCAATTATCACCCACTAAATATAGCTTAATTCACTGCCTTGCTGGTCATAATGAGCCCTGACATCATTTTTCAAAAATTCGATACCATGCTATTTTAATATTTTATGTTGACCACCGATTTAAATTTCCTCCCTTGTGCTTGGCATGTGGCAAGGTCCCACTCCCTCATGTGCAGTTGGATAGTCGGAGCTATTGGGTTCAAAGCTGTCCCAGGGATATATTTTTTCCATTGACAGAAATCCAATTAGTTTTAGTACACAGTCCGGCTGAATAAAAAGGGTCTTAAAATCTACAATATGTTTCCTTGGCGTTTTAGCAGAGTGCAAAGCCAGTGATGGATCTTTATGATTTGACCTGATGGGGCCCAAGTGGACATACTCCCTTTTCTATTTTGGCAAGTGAAAAACAAACCATCCATATGTCTTACTCATTTTGATAGACATAGCAGAGTCTTTTGATATTGTGTAAACATCTACTGTACAGTGCACGGACTGGCTAAGATCTTGACTCTCGTACATATTTAAACACTTATTAAATACTTTACAGCTACTACACAAATTCTGCCGAAACACCATGTAAATATGAGAGAGGGGAAAAAGTCAGATGTATAATTCATTAGTGACATGTTTAGTAAGTAGACGATTTGGGGAGCGTTAATGTGTACTCAGGTTTTGACATGAGGGTGTGCATTTTTAAGCAAGCATTAAAAGGGAGATGATTAGGAGTGGCACTCGGCTGTCAATAACATGCTTGCTGCTTGAAGTTGATGATGTGGGTGAATTTCAATATTGTAAATCTGCTTCCTTTTCTTCAATCCTCTCTCTCTGCGGCACTGGTTTTAAAGTACATAACACATGCAAAGTCATTTGGGATGCCCGCCAGCGATTAGGACTGCTCCGTATGAGCGTTTCTCATAAAAAAAAAAAGGAAAGAGGGCGCCAACTTATGTTTGAGACACAACCTGTGTCTCTTTTAGACCATAACTCAAGCACTGTTTATGTTCACCCCATCACACTTAGCCATCTCCCAGATTG